>CM073589.1:74355862-75692945 GCA_037074715.1 Magnolia kwangsiensis
CTGCTAAAAAAAAGTTGCTGGAAATGTAACTGTCCTTATGTTTGGGACCACATTGGGTGGGCCTGGACCCACCCAAATTCTTGAAAATTTGGGAAAAATGTGGCCCTACATCTAGCCAACAAGTGAGGTCCACTTGGGTGGCCCACTTATTCTAGAAACTGTGGTAAAAATGCTCATTTCCAACTTATAATTTCGTTGAACTATCCAGAAATTTCTGGACAATTAGCCCACTTTAGCCCATCCCATGGGTCTTAATCATGAGGAAAATAGTGTGGGTCCCATTCCACATTAAAGTGGGGTCCATGCGCTACAAAATTCCTAAGAAAATTTGTGATAAAAGGGTATGCAAACAGATCCAAACATTAGTTCAAAAGTCATGTTCCAACTAGGTCTGAATTATGGACAACAACATATGTTATCCATATTTCGGCCCATATAAATAAATACAAGGGTTTAATACCCTAATCCATCAAGTGAGGTCCACCTTGATGGGTTAGAAAAATTTTAGATCCATTAGTACATTAAAATCTCCATGAAAAATCAAGTTTGGAGGCCACACAACCCATGCATGCATGGTGAGCCTGGACGTCCAACAAGGTGGGCTTGGACATCCCATCTCCCTGATGGATCTAAGATGTTGCTGACCTTCTTAGTGGACTACACCACATCAAAAATAAATAAAAGAAGAAGGAGATAAAGGGAGAGAGAATGAGAAAGATCCGGCCATTGGTGGAAGGTCTCGCCACTAATGTACCTTCCATATTGCAATCCATGCCATTCACATGTACATATGTTACATGCAAACTATTATTCATCAAGAAAAGTTACTAGAGGGTGGGGAAACCTTTCCTACTATGCATGCAAAGACCTAAATGGTCTATGAGATACTAGAATGAAGAGAAGTACATCATGGTGGGTCCATGGAGAATGGCCCACCATAGAAGGAATGAGTAAGATGTAGGCACATGGCCTCCATCCTAGGAGCCATGTAAGATCTCCACCATGGATTTGTGGGTCCTACATGCTTCCATGCATGTAGCAAAAGGAAAGGGAGAAAGGAAAGAAGAAGAAGCACCCACCTAAATAATCTTCAAGGTACCACCACTAAGAGATTCTTCAAGCTTCCAAGTACAAGATTCAAAGGCTTAGATCTATAGGAGAGGGTTGGATGATGGGGTTTTTGGGTGGAAGAAGGGTTGGATTCCAGCCAAAGGGTGGGATGTCCAAGGTTGCTAGAGAGGGAGAGAGAGATGAGGAGGAGAGAATGGAAGGAATGGAGGGAAGGATTGCTAGAGAAAGGGATTTTTACCAAAACCCATCATTAGGTTGTTAGAAAAGAGGGGTAATGATTTCTTCTCTCCCTAGAGAAGAGGGAGAGGTCAGATTTTCAAACCTTGGTTAGAGAAAAAGAGGCTTGCTAGCATGGGAGAAGCAAAAAGGTGGCCACCTAGATAAGGTAACTAATGATGGGAGGGATTGCTAGGACCTAGCTACCTAGGGGACCCTAGCCTATTCTAACTAAGCTAATCATGACCCCTAGTATGATGCAAGCCTACATGAAATTTCGTGCAACCCTAGGTGGGACCCACAAATCGTGATCTACGATCCAAAACAAGCACGGCCTACATCTTTTGATGTACAACTCGGATTGCCACACGAGATACGGCGTTGGAACCACGGCGATGATGCGGTCGTTATGGCACTAGTTTCGAGTCGATCCGGGTCGGGTTTATATGATGAGACTTAAGGGTCATCACAAATGTAAACCGTAGGTCGAGGGTCACCAGAATTTGACCAGTAGGACCGCGGGACCAAGATGAACAAAATGCATACTCACACACACACATGCATACATGCGAACTCGAGCTAGGTCTCACAAAGAGAGATGGAAATACATGTACTTAAGAAGGAGGATAATATTAATGTACAGTTGGCAATTCTCGCACGAAAAATTGAGGACTTAAAATCTAGGAAGGAACCAACTCAACCCAAAGCAGTCATCAAAATTGTATGTGAAATTTGTGAGAGCAATGTACACCCAATCAAAGATTGTCTTACAATCCCAGCTTCTCAAGAGGTGTTTCATGTTCAAGTAGATACTACAAATGCTTATCAATGACCACTTAGTGCACCAAATTCTGACACGCACACTCCTGATGAGTGGAACATTAATTGAGGAAATGAACTAACTACAAATGTAACTAATTATCCACAAGGGCCATTTAGTGGACTTCCACTAAGGTTAACCCTTGAAGATACATTATATCCATTTAGGCAAGAGCAACTGTAAGCTATGAATGAGCTTAGAACTTCAGTTGTAAGACTTCAGACACAACTGAATGTTAGGGAGACTGGGATCTTTGTGGCCCAACCGCAACCTAACTCAATAAGACAATGTGAGATATGTGATCTCAACTCTTCAACTCAGCATCTAGAACATGTTAAGACCATCAACACCATGAAAAATGGAAATGAAATAGACAAAGAGATTCTAAGGAAGGTTGAGAAACCCAAGGAATCTAAAAATTCAAAGGATGGTGGTGAATCTAGCAATGCTCTATATGACAAAGAACCAATGTAGGGGATACAAACTCGTGGCCCCATTTCCCCAATGTCTCATCATATAAAAAAGGCTAAGTGAGAATCAAAATATTTTAGAGATTTTTCAAGAAGTCAAGATCAACACCTCCTTGTTGGATGAAATTAAACAGTTTCCATCTTAACGCTAAATTCCTTAAAGATCCGTGTGTGGTAAAACGGAAGCTAAACGTACACAAAGAAGCATTTTTGACTGAACAAGTGAGGGCCAAAATCAATAGAAATACTCCCCCAAAATATAAGGATCCTAGAAGTCCTACGATCTTATATGTGATCGGAAACTTCAAGGTTGATAACTCACTTTTAGACCTTAGGGCAAGTGTTAATCGATACCATACTCGGTATATGAACTGTTAGGCCTCAGTGAGTTGAAACCTACCAAAACAACATTACAACTAGCCAATTGCTTGACTAGAATACCAAGAGGTAAGATAGAAGATGTGTTGGTCCAAGTCGATAGATTCTACTACCCAGTAGATTTCATCATATTGGATGCACACTCGGCTTTAAATATGGGCACTCAAATTCCGATCATATTAGGTCAACCATTCCTAGCTACTGCTAATGCCATCATAAATTGCCGAAATGGAGTAATGAAAATATCTTTCAGGAATATGATGGTAGCATTCAATGTGTTTCATTTGCACAAGCCACAAGAGGATGAGGACCTGACCCATGAGATGAACTAGATAGATACATTTGAAGATAATGAGTCTCTTTTAACTGAAACTGCTGAATCTCTAAATGTCTTCTTAGAGCACTTTACAAATTCAAACGATCATATTAGTCAGGAAGTTGATGGCACTCCTTCCACTAACACTAAAATCTTACCATTACAGGTGGAGGAGATAGATTCTAAACCGAAGCCTACAACTTCGGATTTTAAAAGGACCATGGAGAACAACCTATTCAATTGTTTCTGGTCTCTCATTCACCTCAGCCCACTAATATTGAGAAATTATCTTTTGTAGGTTAATAAATTTCTCTGGACATTCATGCTCTAGGACATCCAAGCTTATTGCAAAAAAAGGATTTTGGATGATCTTGTTGAGAAACCTACTGAGAAATTTATCAAGATATTAGCTGGAGGAGGAACCTTGTGGCATGACTGAATAGCTTTTCCCTTGCTACCCTAGTTTAGGATTAATTTATTGCTTTCATGGAATTTAGGATAGTTTACTTTCCGTCGTTTAGGATAGTTTACTTATACTCTGTTGAGTTTTGTTTGGTACTAACCTATCTTTACACTAAGATTATTAGAAACACCATAAAATTCCTTCTTCAGGTATTACCTTTCCATTACTTCTCTTTTCTTTTCATTGCCTCTTTTTGCATTGCATGATTATTCTTTTACATTGAGGACAATGTAGATTTTTCGTTCGGGGATGGGGGATTAGGTAACCTAATCAGTGTTTTCCTAGTTTTGAGCAAAATTTTTGAAAATTCTAAATGTTTCAAGTTGAAATCTGTTTCGGGAGTAATGAATTATGTACTTAAGAATGTTTTGAGTATGATACGATAGAGATTGAATTTTGAATTGTTGAAGTCTAATCATCTAAGTAACTTATCACCTAAGTGCTTACACTCAATTGATTAAGAGGTAGTTTGAATATCATGTTAAATCACATAACACATTCAATTTATCTTCTATAAGAGATACTAGAAGTTCTGATTGTTAGTATGTGAATCATTGATAGATGAAGAGAATCAGGTCTAGAGAATTTTATCTACCTTAAAAGAAGAAAATAACCAGTTAAAAAAATAGAAGATCGACAAAGAGGTAATGAAAAAGAATGAAAATATGGAAAATATGGAAAAGAATGCAAAATTAAAAAGAATGAATAAAAACAGACCCTCAATATAAAATCAAAAACTGAAAAAAGAATGAAAAATGGGATAAGTTCGGAATCAATACTTAAGTTTTAAACTGATCTTGAAGTGATGAGCATATCTACCATGAAGAATTGATAGTATTCATACGGGGAGTAAATTGACTTTCATTAAGCACATTAAAAAACTCGATATACAAATTATGCTTCAATTTAGTGGATAAAGAACTTATTTGATTCGTTGCTTGTATGATTGGGTTCTAGGTTTTCAAAATCTTACTTTCGTATCTTAATTCTACCAATTCATCCTTGAGTGTACAAAAGATTATTTTCTAAAAAATATTTCTGACATTAAGCATTGAGATTTATTTTTCGCATACTTTGCTTGGGACTAGCAAAATACTGATTGAGAATTGTGTTGAGGGTCAAATATTGCATATTAGACCCCATTTATTACTTAATTTTATGAATATGATAATGCTTAATGTTCTTTTTTAATCATGTTTGTGTTGCACGGTGAATTTAAGAACTTGCATTGAAAAGGATGCTAAAAGCATGGATTTAACGCTCAAGAATCACAAAAGCCAAGGATGGATCTTATGAGACTAAGAAGCCAAAGATCCAAGAAAACCAAGTGAGGAATGAAGAGCATTGAAGACTTGAAGTAAAGAAAAGGAACCCTGAAAATCTGCTTGCTTCGACTAGTTTAAGCCCTCCTTTGACCAATTGAAGGATTCTGCTCGACTAGTCGAAGGAATTTCGACTCGAACTCTAGCGACAAAATTCTCTAAAATCAGGTCATCCTCGACTATTCGAAGGAAACCCTCGACTAGTCGAAGGTGACCCTCGATCAGTCAAAGGCTGTCCTCGACCAGTATAAGGTTATGCAGGCAGCACACGAATTGCAAAAATTTGAGGCGGTTTCCAGATTTTTCCAACTTGGTGCGAAAGTTTGAGTTGTAAAACTATAAATAGGGGTCCCTAGAATGTTCTTAGGCATCTTCTAGGGTTTGAGGAGTGGAGTAAAATTAGGGAGAAGCCGCGGCCAAGAGTTTTTCTTCTTTTTTCTTAGTTGTTTTTATGTTTTTCTTAAGAGATTTTAGTTCAATCATGTCTATGGTTGGCTAAACCTCTTAGCTAGGGATAAGAGGTGAAGCTTGTAGCGTGATTGAGATGTTTTCTTTATTTTGATTTATGTTTTTTTGAACTCTCTTGGATTCTAGTTTGATTATAAGGAATATTTTTAGTTTTTAATGGTTTGTTGTGACAAATTACAATAGATCTGCGATAGCTTTGAATTTCTTTTTCTGATTTGAGATTGTGAAGTTAGTAAATCCTGTTATTCATCATCGTCCCTTGGGCATGGTAGGATGATGGAATCCTTCCTAATCTTCACAATTTTCTTATAATTAGTAAATCTTGTTGTTTACCTTATCTCCTAGGCATGGTTAGGTGATGGAATCACTTCCAAATCCTCACAACTCTCATCCATTGATAATTAGATACATGAGAAGTTCAGAGATATGACAAATCTCTTCTAACCAATTGGATAAGATAGGACTCTGATTTCAATTTTATCCTTGAATAAAGCAAGGTAGCATCCTGAGAACCTACAAGTGGATCTTTGGAAACCTTAGTTCGTACCTTTAATTTCTTAAGTTTCTAATTCCATACATCACAATTACTCCCTTTATTTTCAGATTTAGGTTCACATCTTCTTCTACTTCTAGTTCTAGTTACCTTCAAAAACATACGAGATTTCCCTATAGATTCGACCTCGGTCTCACCGAGATTATTACTACATCGCGACCCTACACTTAGGGTTGTGAACACATTACAGGATGTACAATTTATCGATCTTTATGCAACACACCATCCGGGGTTAATCAACCCACATGATGGGTGGTTTCCATCCATTTCACTTGAAAATGAATGCTTCCAACTCAAATTCAGGATTTTAGGAAACTTTTACTATTTCTAGTGATTCTGATTTTTGTCATATTTCCTTATCTTTAGAGTTTTAAATTTTCATGTTTTAAGAAGGGGTGTACACGAACCGAGCTAGCTCAGTTAGCTTGCTCGACTCAACTCGAAAAAGTTCGATTCGACTCGATTTAAAGCTGAGTTCGAGCCGAGTCAAGCTGATTTTTTTAGCTCAGAAATGAGTTCGAGCCGAGTTCAAGCTGGCCCCGACTCGACTCTACTTGGATCGAACCCAACTCAAATCGAACTTACGTCGAACCAATTCAGTGACTCGGTTACTATGATATTGATGTTGTTCACCAAGTGTCTGATGAAATGACTCAACGAAGTGTGGCTACTGGCAAGGAAGGTATGTATATGAAACAAATACAATTTTTTTTCTTGATTTTCATGTTGCTTAGAAGGTGTTTGATAAAATACTTGTAAAACCACTACTATTGTTTTATATACAGTGAGATATTGAAGGTGCAGTCCATGTGTTTGTGAAAATGCTGCACAGGTGAACTTGGCTTGAACTCGGCTCGAACTAGCCCGAGTTGCTGACCGAACTGAGCCGAGCTGGCCAGTCAAGCTCGAGGACCAAGCCGAGCCGAGTCGAGCTGAGGCCAACTCGACTCAGTGTACACCCCTATTTTCAAGAGATTCAATTGTAATCATGCTAATAATCATCTAGCAAGGTTAACTTATGACTTTTTATTTTTAGCAAAATTTTCTATTTCGGGTAAATTTTATTCTAGTTGAATTAGGATTTCTATTAGTGTTATAGTTTTGCTATTTTGACTAATTTTGAATTAGAGAGTTTTCTTCTTTTTTTTATTAATGATATAAAAAAAAATCATACATATTAGACATTATTTAATAAAATATTCATTTTTTCCTCTCTTTTTTTTTTTTTCCTTTGTAGATTTAAGAAACTACTTTGTAAAAAGGTTTTAATCATTCGAGGAAGATGGTGATCTTCTTCTTCACCTTTTCACACTCCATGAAGTTTAAGCCGGTGAGGTTGGATTAGAAGGGATCCTTACTCTTGCTCCAGTGGTAGACTCCTAGGAGTTTCAACACCCGGCCAAGGGTTCGAAAAAGGTTGGATTAGAAGCTGATCAGTTGCGGGATCAGGGAAAGATTTCTTGATCCTTAATTAACTGGGTTGGCCTGGGCTGAACCAGACCTGGGGCAAACCCGACCCATTGCCAGGCCTTATGCGTGGGAGTTTTCACATGTGTGTTTCTGTGCAACTGTGTTTGCCCTCATGTATCCATGCACGTGAGTGCATGAGAGATGATTTCAATACATGAAATGAAGATAAAGAGCAGTTCATTTGACATAAACTCATGCATTTTAGAATCTCAAACACCAAAGCCAGGGCTTAGCCCTCCATAAAATGTCGATGGGATGTTTATTAGAAAAAAAAAAATACTCATTAGAATTTATCTTATTAAAAACCCATGACCACCTCTTCAAACACAATCCAACTCCAAGATTCAAAGCCCTAGTTCCAGTGGGTCATGGGTTCTGACGATATTCACACCGATGGTGAGGGCGCCCGCCAATTCCAAGGTGACGATGCCACCGGTGGGAATGCATGCGATGAAAGTGGAGACGGCACCCATGGAGTAAGTGCAGGTGCCTCCTCAGCACTTTTTGGGTCCTTGGATCCGGGTGTCATTGGCTTCTCCTCCGATGCCCACCCATAGCCTGGAGTTTCCACCATAGGTGGCATCACAGGCGTGGTCGGAATCAATGGCTCCCATGGAAAAGACGTGTCTGGTGCCGGTGCAGGTGGTGCCCATTTTGGACCATGTGATCCCTCTGAGGCCCACCCATAGCCTGGAGTTTCCGCCATAGGTGGCATCACAGGTGTGTTCGAAAGCAATGGCGCCCATGAGAAAGACGTGTCTGGTGCCGGTGCAGGTGCCGCCCGTTTTGGACTATGTGATCCCTCTGAGGCCCACCCAGAGCCTGGAGTTTCCACCATAGGTGGCATCACAGGCGTGGTTGGAATCAATGGTTCCCATGGGAAAGACGGTGCTGGTGCAGGTGCCGCCCATTTTGGACCATGTGATCCTACTGAGAAATATGGTGCAGGTGCAGGCGATCCGAGCATCATTTTGGGAAGGACGGTTATTTTCAACTTCTGGTAATACACTTCACAGTGGGAGCCAACTCCGCAAATGTACCATTTGTTGCCAGTGGTGGTCAAGGTGATTCGATCACTGCCGCTCACAAGAACGCCCAAGTTCGGCGACGTAATGCAGTTGGCAAAGCCGGTGCCGTTCACTTTCACGACGGTGTGGTCCCCCTCATTGTAGTTGAAAACTGTAAAATACCAGAAAATAATAGTTAGCAGCTATGTCAGCTTGGCCGTGCTGCATGGCTTCCTTAATATTACACAGGTGGGCCACAACACGGATAAATTTAGGAGAGGAAGCCCAGGGCCCACATAAATTTCAAAACAGCCTTATTTTTAGCCTGACACTTCAGTCACGCCAGATGTAGGACTCTAAAAGCCTAAATTCCATATACACAATATGGTGGGGCCCTCTGCCCAAATCAAGGGTTTGAGTTCTCTTCCAACTTGGACCCCGTAGTGTGACCCACCTGATTCACTGATCAGCCAGATGTTTAGAATTGGGCATACCATGCACTGAGACATCTGATGGATAGGTCAGATTTCTTAACCCATCACATGGGTCCCACATCTGCCCATGCCGGTACCACTCAAGGTTCCCTCTAACTGTAAGACTCTTATCATATGGGTATGATCATCGATTTATATTTGACCGTTGGATTATTCAAATTTAGCAATTTAGTGGGCTCTATTACAATTGTGGCCATTGTAAATAAGTTTGGGACAGGACGGTTAAATCACGGTCTCTATATATAGTTATTAAGCCAGATATGAAAACCTACAGTGTGGAGATTTTAAAGGAGAGAAGCGTGATGGATACACTTCTTTAACGCTTTTTTCTATAAATATATGTCCTAGTCCCCTCACCAGCACAAGAGAAAAAATTATAGTCCTATTGAGAGGTTCTCGTGAGAGTGTGAGATGCAAAAGATCAAAATTCTCGTTGGCTACATCAAGGAATCGAGATTATCTTCTCAATCAAGTACACTTTAAAATTAAAGCATTGAATCTCCATTATTAATGTATAAACGATCGGTCAATTCCGCAATACAGATCTAACATAAACACCCATTTTGAAATCGAGTTCAATATTTTACTTTTCTGAGTTTTTTAAACCAGGCCAAGGTAGCTGGGTTTTGAGTTGACGCAGGAAAACGAGGCCTAGTCACTTGCAAACGATGGCCTGACTGGTTTAACCAACCCACTGACGAAGCCCATGACCAGTGCGAGCCGACTCACGTATTTGACTCCAATCTTGTCGACCCGGTTGAGTTGAATTCTAATTATTTCCTTCTTTATTTAGTCCTTAAATCATCTATTCAATAATGGAGATGGTCCGTCCACACAGACATGTCGGGTGGCGGAACCAGCATCAAGATAAATGGAACTTCTCTTCAAGTTATACAATTTCACAGTCCAAACCAACGTTGCAAAATCAAGATGAAAAACAAATAAACAAGTTGATTACCTAAAGTATCTCCTACGCGGAATTTTTTGCCTTCGGCCCACACCGTGTAATCAAAACCAGTGGTCCATCCTGAGTCATCACCCACAATATATTCCATTGCGGTAGCAAATGCAGAGAGTGCAACCATGGTTACAACAATGGAAAAGGCCGCCTTCATTCCGATCCCAGCCATCGGAGCAGATACTGATTTGCTTAAACGCAATTTGCACCAATGGCCGGATTAGGATATATGGTATAGGAGCAAAGCAGGCCTATTTATAGCAGTCTCTTACCACAGAAAACCACAGTATCATGTTATTAGGTGCATATGGCCGGCTAAGGCCGACATGTACAACTATGTCAATAGATTCCGCGCTAGGCAAGCTTTGGAGGGTCCGTTTGGCTACAACAGCATTGTGGGGGCGGAGCTATCTAAAGAGCTTTAAGTTTTAACAGTATGGTCAGCATATTAAGGTCAACACCATACATGTGCCATGTGTATGAGTAGGGTGAACCATGGATGGGCAATTGGAAATGGGCGCGACTTGGCTGGAACCCTCGAACCAGCGATGTCCGACCGTGGGGCCCACCTTGATGTATGTGCTGTATCTCTACGCCAGCCATCCATTTTTCCAACTCATTTTATGGTATTAGTTTGAGAATGAAGCAGAAACACAGGGAAAGGGGCTGAATGACTATTATAAACTTTTCATGAGCTAAAAAAGTTTTGGATCAAGCTGATATTTGTGTTTTCCCTTTATCTAGGTATGTGTGACATTATCAACAGATTGGATGGAAAATAAACATTACAGTGGACCTTAGAAAGTTTTTAATGGTAGGAGTTCAATTACCACTATGTTCAGTGGCGTGGTTCACCTGAGATTTGTATCTGCTTCATTTTTGGGCTCATGCCATAAAATGAGTTGGAAATAGAGATGGATGGTGTAGATATACACCACATACATAAAGGTGGGCCCCACAGGCAGGATACCACCCACGTCACTGGTTCGGGTCCAAGCCAAGTCACGCGGATGGAAATTTTATATTGACCAGACATTCCTAATCATCTAACTGTGAGGGGCTGGGATGACTTGTGGTTGGTGGATCCGTAACTATGGGTGCCAGTATGCTGTATTTGTCTTATCTCCGTGTTGTCCATGGGTTTTGACATCTCATTGGCTAAAAAATAGGGAAATTGACTGTACTGGCCTTGAAGTTTGGGCAAATTATCTCAAACGCTACGACATTCCATATATTTTTTAAAGGGCCTTCGTACAGCTTTTTGAAATTGTTTCGAATGAAAATGTCATTGACCTTGATTCAAGAATTGTACGGTCCTGGAGTGAAGCAGAAGTCACCCGCTGTTGCAACTCCCGAGAAACAGATGGATCGGCTACTCCCCGGGACACCGGCTAATGGCTAGTGCTCGGCGCTCTGTGAGCCTCACCACCATGTACATGTTTCATCCATGTTGTCCATAAATTTCTCCAGATCATTTTATGGTAGGAGACAAAAAATGAGCATAATCCAATCATGGTGGGCCCTAGGAGGATTTTAATGGTGGATATCCAATAATTATAATTTCCCCATAGTGTGGTCCTCTGGAGAGTTATATCACACTCGTTTTTTAGTTCAAGCCATAAAATGATATTTTAAACTAGATGAATAGCCTCAACGAAGCACATACATCATAGTGCAGTCCGTAAACTACTGATCACCTGCACTACGAGCTTCGAAAGGGGCAAATGTCGCACTTATGTACATTTGAAAGACCATCTCTTTCCTCTTCTTTTGTTTTTCTAGAGAAGCCAAGATCTAGAGACCAACAGCCAGAGAGTGACGTTGTTTCTCCCTGTCATTTCGCTCATCTGAAAGCCTCTTCCACTATGAGGTTTGTATTTTATTTTGTTTCAACTGTAGGTAGGCATTTGCCAAGGTAAAGGAAGGACATATTCGAGAAGCCGAGGGCTCCGGTTGTCACGTGAAAGGGAGTGTAACGTGGGGCACACCTTAATCAAACATCCACCATTTGATGGTAGAAAACCACGACATCATATTTTTGATGGTATTTGGATCATGGCTACCACTTGTCACGACCACAGTTGTGATGTTATATGGATCGTGCTCGTCAGAGATATGGCATTAGATACAACTACGACCCAGTGTGCTTCATTACTACGATCTAGCGTGTATAAGAACCACAATCTAGTGTGCTTCATTACCATAAGATTACGACCCAATGTGCTTCATTACCATAAGATTACGAAGACTGCGTTAGTTGAATTCGATTTGATAATTAAAGTAGTGTACGGTGATGCAACTCGGAAGTGCAAAAGACACAATGTGTCACGATTTCAACGGATGAGTTGCAAGTCACCACCCAAAGGGAATGACCGATGTAGTGAATTTAAGAGAAATGAAGTGTACGTGCGGTTAGTTTATACGGTGCTTGAGAAGACACAAAGGGACATTTTATTCGAAGCGAAGGCTTTATTTGATAATATGAGCCTCCAGAAACTAGAAGATGTGATGGGAGAACCACAAAGGTTTTTATTGCATCTCAGCGAGAAGATAAGCTAACACCTAGATGCTAGAGATGCAAACGAATAGGTGACAACCGGCCTCGATGCACTTTCATCCCTGCTGGCCGAGGAGGAGGCAGAGGTTGATGATGACTTATTATTTTTATTGCTTATAATAAGGTAATGTGAACTGTAATATACTTATTGACTCATGAACTTTGCTGCATGTTAACTACTTTTCAATGTGGATACTAACCGCAATCCATTGTACGTTTGAACCATGACCCATATAGGAAAACGTGAACTTAACAACAGGTCATGGTTGTCATGACAAAAGGATCGTGATTGAATTGTTATATGAGTCATGTTTTTCATTAGGGTCGTGGTTGTCAATGCCGGATCAACAAAGACGATAACCACGATCCATTACAATTGTGACTACGACCTATTTAACGTTACAGCCATGACCCATATCAACTATGACCAATGATTAACGCATACCACGACCCATATAACACGATAACAACGACCCATATATCATCTAGGGTCCATGTATCATGACAACCACGACATATACAACCTCACAACCCTGGCCCATATACAATGACAGTGGGGACCCATGTATCATGACAAACACGACCCAATGTGGACGATAATCAAGTGCCTTTATGCATATGAACCACGAACCCAAAGATCAGAATAGTGTACATAACATAGGTTGTGGTTTTCATGATATATGGATCGTGGTTGTCATGTTAATCAGTCGTGGTTTACCCAGTGTCGTGGTTGTCAATATCGATCCAGTACGGATGATAACCATGATCCATTACAAATATGACAACCATGACGCATGTGAATCATTAACCACGTTCCATGCATAACGATAACCACGACCCGTATAACATGACATATAGGATCCATATTTCATGACAATCACGACCTATACAACATTACAACCACAATCCATATTCCAGGTTGATGTGAAATGGCCTATTCTGGCTTCCAGGCAAACGAACTCGACATATTGTAAAATGACAACAGGGATCCATACAACACGACAACCCCGATCCATAATACATGAAAACCACGATCCATATGACATGACAACAACAATCCACATAATACAACAACAAAGATCTATAAAACATGAAAACCATGACCCATAGAAACCAACACCACGACCCATGTAACTTTGACAACTACGATCCATACATCATAACAACCACAATCCATTTTACATGAAAACCACTAAAAAAGAAAAAAAAATGGACAGAGTCAAGAACGATCTGTTGCCAACGTGAAGGATCGTGGTTGTCATCTATGAAGGGTCGTGTTTGTCATTGTGTAAGGTAGAGATGACTTTAATAAAGTTGTGACAGTGAAAGCCCTCACCATATCCAGTTTGAAGCCCAAGTCTCTGGCCGACAACTCTGTATCGTGGTTATTATGTTATATGGGTCATGGTGTCAATGATCGATGGGTCGTAGTTGACATGACAATACATATCGTGGCTTTCATTGTATATATCGTGTAGTTAATCACACCGAAATAAACGGTTAGAAGGTGTTGAGAACTACGTGGGCCATACATCCACCTAATAAAACTTACTTTTATGATATGCCTTTATACAAGTACATTACATACGATGGTCACTTTAGATGACATTTATATATATCACTGTGCACCCCATATATCTTAGTTTGTACTGAATTAATATGTCGCATGTACATACACTAAAGATGGCGTGCTCAAGGCAGGAAGTTCGCTTATGATTCCAAACGCAGAACATCAATCATCGATCATTTGGTTCAAGTCTATGGCCCATCATAAACCGAATCTAATCAGTTAGAATTTTTCATGGATGATGGATTCCTTCAAAAAAAAAATTAGCGACACGTATCGAGCCATCAGTGACCCACACTGCATAAAGATGACAAATTATGGACTTTTGCGGAAACTATTGGTTGAACTATTGCGGTCCATTGGATTCAAATATTTTGTTCATTGTCTAGGTTTCTTGATGTTACAAATTAAATGGATGGTGCAAATCAGAGAATATTTACAATTCGATGTGACTTACAAAACACTGACTATATCTTGGACGCTTATGGACGCTTTTACGGACGCTTACGTTTTCAAACGCAGAACATCAACGGATACTTTTATGGACACTTACGATTCCAAACGAAGAGCATCAACGAACACTTTTACCAACATTTACGATTTCAATCGCAGAACATCAACGGATGCTTTTACGGACACTTACGATTCCAAACGCAGAACATCAATGGACGCTTACCATTCCAAACGTAAAACATTAACCGCTTGTGCCCGTATGGAACGCTGACTACATATTGGAGCTTCTTCTCTAGGACTCCTTCACTTTTTATCCATAACCCTATTCTTTTTACTAGTTTTGAATCTTCTTCACTGGGCCCCTCCATTGTCGTTCAACGAGTACATCTACAAGTTCAGTGCAGCTTAGTCAATATAAATGGCAAAGCAAGGTAATGGTTGACAGGGATGGTGTATGGTGGTTATTATGTTGTGTGGGTCGTGGCTGTGAACCACGACCTAATGTGTATAGCAATACAATCACGAACGTTATTGTGATCGGTGTCGATAAGTCGAATGGATCGTGGTTGACAGGGTTAATGTATCATGGCCCACCTGTTATGTGGGTCGTGGTTGTGAACCACGACTCAATGCAGATAACATCAACGATATATATCGTGGCCCACCTATTATGTGGGTGTAGCATGATAGTCACGTTCCTTTAGAAGTCGTGATGAACATGACCCTTCGTGGATTACAACCCCGATCCATTGTGTATTACAATTACGACCCATGTTAGATTTTACAAGACCATCTTATTATTAACTAACAATCCACGACTATATTGGAATGCAGGTTGAAAGAAGACAATTATGACTACATGCTTAGACTTTGAAAAGGCACAGGTCTCTTCCAAGTGCTCCGACAGTTTTCTAAAAGTCTTGGTTAACGATATGAAGAAGAATCCTGATAGAAAGAAACTATTTAGAGACACCTGTTTTGGATTTCTGCTTGACCGGCTAGTGGCCGAGTGGACGGTACAGTCTCAGATCATGCATTGCCTGATGTAAAGGCATGTTGGTGATCTAAAATTCGATGTTCAGGGTACCAAGATAAAATTTACAAAGCTCGATTTTGTGCTAATAATGGATCTTAAGTTTGGACCACTTAAGATAGATAGCCAAGGCTGGAAGAGCAGAGGCAGGAAAAGGCATTAGGGAGACCTACTTGAGAGCAGGGGGTGTTAGTAAACAAAAGCTGAAAGAAGCCTATTTGTCACTCGCCGATAAAGACGAACATATGGACGTGGTGAAGTTAGCTCTATTAATTTCTATTGAGAGTCTATTAGTTGGATCTCCGCAAAAGAATAACTGTGTTGATAAGTTTATTGACATGGTCGATGACTTGGATTATTTTAATAACTACCCCCGGGGCAGTGTGGAGTATGATTATTTGAAGAAAGGGGTTAACGCTGCATTTGGCATTATTCGAGGGGAAAGGGCGATTGGGCCGTGGATTGCTTAGGTCGTAGTGCCATGTTGCATGAAACATGTTTGTCATGTTATGTGGGTCATGATTGTAATGTTACATGGGTTGTATTTGCCATGTTATACGAATCGTATCTGTCATGTTGCCTGAATCACTATTGTTATTTTAATGTGTACAGCAAGGCATCGATTATGTACGCCATGGGTGAAACAGATAAGCACCGATCCATCCATGAGTCATGTCGTGTACACATATCATGCAGGCTTTTTAGGGCACCGGACTAGGCCTGTGGTTGTGAACCAAGAACCAACGTAGACAATAAGCACGATCTAACATGCATGTGAACGATGGGATCAGATCATATGATAGTTTCATGGTTGTCATACAGACTTTGTCATTGTTGTTATGGATCATGGTTTTCATTTTAAACGGGTCGCAGTTATGATGTTAGACGGATCGTGGTTGTAAGATGATATGCGTCGTGGTTCTGATGTTACAGGGGTCATGGTTGTCACGATATATGGATCTAGTTTGACATCCACATTTAACCACCCATATACAACAACGATCCATTGTACATGTCAACCAACTTCGAATTGTTCACGAACAATTATGACCCTAAGTGTAATACAGCTTCGAATTGTTCACGAATAATTATGACCCATCCCATTCACCAACCCATTATAGACGATAATAAGCATTAGAAACATCGAATGCACCAATCATTCATCATTCAACATCAAATTAGTGTTTGGCTTTCTTCGTTGGTGTACCCAACGCCTCTTCTGTCAACCACTATCCATTATGCAACAAACCACGATCACAATTATGATCGTGGTTGTCATACCATACATATCATTGACGTCATCTACATTAAGGCGTGATTCACAGCCATGACCCACATAACATGTGGGCCATGATACACTGACCAGCGACCATGTTAACCACGATCCATTGGGTGTTGATTGTTATGTTATACATTTCGTTATAGTCATATGCATTGGGTCGTGGTTCACACCTACGACCCACATAACATAATAACCACCATACATCAACCCTGTCAACCATTACCTTGCTTTGCATTGAAATGCACTAAACTTGTATATATGCTCGCTGAGTGGCAATGGAGGGGCCCAGCGAAGAAGATTCAAAACCAGTAAAAACAGAAATAAGGATTAGGGATAAAAAGTGAAGGGGTAAAGTGAAGGGATCCCAAAGAAGAAGCTTTGAGATATAATTGGTGATCCGTATGGCGACAGCTTGTTGATGTTCTGCTTTGGAAACTTAAGCGTCTGTAAAAGCATCCGTAAGCGTCCAAGATATAGTCGGTGTTCCGTAAGTCACATCGAACTGCAAATATTCTCTGATCCGTACCTTCCATTTAATTTGTAAAATCAAGAAACCCAAACAATTGATAAAATATTTGATTCTAATGGACCACAACAGTTCAACCAATAATTTCTGTAAAAGCCCATAATTTGTTATCTTTACACAATGTGGGCCACTGATGGATGAATATGTGTCACTAAAATTTTTTTCGAAGGAATCCATCATCCATGAACAATTCCAATGGATTAGATTCAATTTATAATGGGCCTATAGACTTCAACCAGATAATCAACGATTGATCTTCTGTGATTGGAACTATAAGCAAACTCCCCGCCTTTAGCATGCATAATGTATGTACATGCGACATATTCAGTATGAACTAAGATATATGAGGTCCACAGTGATATATATGTCATCTAAACTGACCATCGTATGTAATGAACTTGTATAAAGGCATAGCATAAAAATAAGTTTGATCAGGTGGATGTACGGCCCATGTAGTTCTCAACGCCTTATAACTGTTTATTTCGGTGTGATCAACTATGCCTGTAAGGTTCAAATTTTTGGATAAAGATTAGTACATACTCTAACAACTAACAATCGGTGTAGATTAAAAATTTACATAAGATCTGTCCCACAACCGAGAGATAACCAAAGTCTTATGAGACATACAAGCACAACACAAATACGGCACCGACCTCACCTTTCATCGTTACCTTTGTTTACGTGTCGAGGGCATACTAGTCTATAAAATTCGAATGCAACAATCCATAACTACGACCATTCATATACAATGAAAACCACAATATATATATCATCATGTCAACTACGACACATCGAACATTAACACAACGACCCGTATAACATAATAACCACGATACAGAGATGTGGGCCAAGGACTTGAGCTTCAAACAGGATATGGTGAGGGCTTTGGTTGTCACAACTTGTTCAAAGTCATCTCTACCTTGCATAATAACAAACACGACCCTTAGTAGATGACAACCACGGTCCTTCACGTGGGTAAGAAACGACCCAGGCACAGGATCGTTGTAAGACCCGTATCTTAGTCCGTACCATTCCATAGACTTCCGCGGTCTTACTGGTCGAATTTCGGCAACCTTCGACTCTTAACCGATATCGACGTGCGACCCTGATTCATATGCCGTCAACCTGTATCGACTCAACCCAAGACCAATACCCTAGCGACCGCACCGTCGCTGCGGTTCCGATGCCGTGACTCGCGCACCGAAGCGATACCCTAGTTGAGAGATGTAGGCCGACGTTTGGTGCGAGGAAACGCCGCACGTTGCGAAACTCAAGAGAATCTCTACGAGATGTCACATCAATCCCATCAATCCATCAATCAATCAATCCATCACATGTCAAGTACATGTCAAGTACACATCACCTTTCACCCATTCCTAAGCAACCACAAAAGTCAAGCTTTTCTTACAAAGCTCATTCCTCTCTTACACAAAAGGCCTCAAAAGTCAAGGATTTCTTACACCTCTCATACTTCTCTTACACAAAAAGCCACAAAAGTCAAGGTTTTCTTACACAACCATCACTCACCACATCTATCCATCACTCTCTCTCTCTCTCCCTTTACAACTCTCTCTTTCTCTTTCTCATTTTAAACTCAAAAAAAAAAAAATCCAAACACCTCCATACGTATGAGCTCTCCAAGCTCTTCCCAAGCAACAAAGGTGGCCCACTTTCCTACCCCATTATCTCCCATCCTAGCCATCCATTCCTCATCTCACCCATTGAAATCAAAGCTAAGGAGATAAGGAACCCCTAAGAGCAAGAAGATCGGACGATGGGTGCTTGATCATATTAGTTTTTCATATTTTTAAGGTGGGCCAAGTGAGGCCAACCGATCAATGGTTTGGATCTTACTTGGGACCCTAAGATGTGGCCGATCGCCCACTAGGATCATCATGATCATTCCATGATGGGGCCATTCTCCATGGACCCCATCATGATGTTTATTTCATTGCAAAGGAAGGTCATTTAGACCGTTTATATTAGTAGGGGAACGGATCTCCACCATTGATTTTCAATTTCGGTGATCCCATGCGTAGAGGAATCCATTGATGTATGATTTCATATAAGAGAGGGCTCATAGTGGCGGAGCCCTCCATCGCAAGCGTGTTCCACCCTCTATCTCTCTATCTCTCTCTCTCTCTCTTTCCATTTCATTTTTTTTTATAATATGATTATGGGGCCCACCTTATATATTGTACCCATATCACCCATCAGTGGTGGCCCACCCTAACAAGGCCCACCTTGTGTTTTTTTTTTGAGACCGTCCACGTCCAGGGACGTCCCTGGACGTGTAATGAAACCACAAATATAAGCTTGTTTAAGCTCTTGGGAAGAGCCACTCACACAGGCCCCACCACGACGTGTGTATTCAATCTAAGCCGTCCATCCCTTTCACCAACTCATTTTACGCGTTGAACCAGAAAATGGGATTGAATGGAGCATCTGCTGGGCCGTAAATTAGTAAATAGTGACCTCCACCATCTAAAGTTCCCCATAATTATTCTACACGCTGAAAAATGTCCAACCTTGGACTCATTGGGCTTGTTTTAAGTCACTGAACATAATGGGCGGAGTGGATCTACTAGATACTGACCGTAGACGCGAAAAACCCCACAAAAATGGGTTTTCTCAAAAAAAATTTTTAAAAAAAGTAGAGAGGCAAGGCCTCTACCTCTGACGAGCTGCAGCAGTAGCATGTGCTGCGTGCAGCGGGCGTCCGTGCAGCGTCCCACGGCTGCTGCCGTGGGCCCCACCATGATGTATATTGTACTTTCACGCCGTTCATATGGTGGGCCACCCCCTGAGGTGGGCCCACTCCAAAAATGGGCCTCATCCAACGCTCAGGTGGCCCACATCATAGGAAATAATGTGAATGAACATCTACCATTGAAACCCATTCTGGGGTCCACAGAAGTTTTGGATCAAGATGAAATTTATATTTTCCCTTCATCCAGGTCTGAGTGACCTTATGAACGACCTGGATGGCCAATAAACATTTTAGTGGGCCCCACAGTGATGCACGTGTTTTCATCCACCGTCCAGGTGGATGGTGGTACTCACCATGATATATTTGTTTCATGGTGGTACTCACGTGTTTTCATCCACCGTTCAGGCTGGACAGTGGGGCCCTATGTGATGCATGTGTTCCGTCCGCACCGTCCACCCCTGGACGGTGGGACCCACCATGCGTATGTGTTATATCTACACCGTCCACCCTGGACGGTGAGACCGACCCCACCCCCCTTTGGCCCACCTAACTTCATAAATAGGTTGGATGGAAAATAAACATTACAATGGGCCCTTTGTCCTTTTTGTTGGTAAATAAACATTACAGTGGGCCCTTTGCCCTTTTCGATGGCAAACAAATATTTCAGTGGGGCCTCTGGGCCCATGGAATTAGGCCCATTTGTCGTATCTTAAGGCCTATGGGATTGGATCCATTTTGAAGTATTCCAAGGCCCATGGGTTGAGGCTCATTTGATGGACATAGGGGGTCCAATTGGTGTGGCCCATCTGTTTCATATAAGACCCATAAGTTTAGGCCCATTTGATTTGTATAAGGCCTATGGGTTAGGCCCATATGATTTTTATAAGACCTACGGGTTTAGGTCCAATTGATGCATTCAAGGCCCAACGGGTTATGACCCATTGCAATGCACATAAGGCCCATTGGTTCAGTCCATTTATGTGGCCCATTTGATGAATAAAAGGCCCATATGATATGGCCCATTCGATGTATTTAAGGACCAACGAGATGTACCTAAGGTCCATTGCAATGTGTTATGCCAACATGGATTTATGTAACGATGTTTGTAACGATCGTGCCTTGGGAGCAATGTTGGTTTGACGTCCACATTACAAGTGTAATGTTGGTTGGATGTCCATATTACGACTCTCCCTAGGGCCCCTTGATAGGCAGTACTTGTTGTGTATAGGCCGTCCAGGCCCATCTGCATTGTAAGGATAGTTCATTTCATTATAACATGTTTAGTATAGTTCCATGACTCATGATCATACGCATCATATGTATGCTTGTTATGAGAAGTGACTGATCATAGCATATGCCTTCGGACAAATTGTTTATGGGACCCTGATTAGGCGGTGTTGCCCTACATGAGCGCATGATACACACAGGATTTGCTGCATGATTGGATAGTGTGATTCATGCATTTCACATTGTGTGATATAGTTGTTGTACGCCCTAGCATCATCAGGGCTGTAGCCTCCACAGTCGCATCGTGGTTGGCAGGATTGGATACTGAAAATCTTGTTCTATATGGGGTGCTATAGATATCCCTGGGTGAAAGTCCCTAAACCCTTATGGTACCAAGAGGTTGCTCCAACGTCTAGACCGAGTGGGTAGATGAGCGTTGAGTGCCGATTACTAGACGGTTGCACTCTCTACTGTGTCGTGGTCGGTTGGAAGGGGGTGCGGCCTTACCCGCCCGAGTGTAGGGGACAATACTAGGCTGAGCCTGACCAGCTCTAGGAATGGGTCCGCTATGGACGAGTCGTGCCCGATATTGGCAGACGGATAGTGAGGTCTCTTCCACTTGCCTTATCGCGTGCGATGTGGCGGCGATTTGGTTTAAAGTGTACTAGACCCCGGTGATATTCCAGTGTTGAGCTGTATTGACATGTGGACTTAGATGAAGATTGTATGCTTGAATTGCATCTTGCTTCTCATAGCCTTGGTACGGCTCATGATATTATGGATCCATCTGCATATTCCGCATTACTCTGATATTGCATAATCATATTACTACCTTGTGCATACACTTTCACCACCCTCTAAGTTTTTTATAAGCTTATGCACGACCGTTGCATGCAGGTGATGTTGGGGCGCAGCAGCGCTGAGGCAGGAGCGCTTTGCAGATCGTTTTGGAGTTTTTATCCTTTATCATTGTATTTCTCTTTATGCTCATTGTACTTGTAAAGTTGTTGATCATAGTGGAAATGTAATGGAGTTTTTAGTTGTTGTTGTGGGTTATGCCTTTAGTTATGCTTATTACGAATCAAACCGACGTTGAAAATCCTCCTCGTAGCATCCCAGGATCGGAACCTAGTGAATGGGAGTTAGGAGCCGAGAATGGGGTTTTACAGAGGCTGTCGACGCCGGATTCTGCGATCGACAATTTTGTGAGCCTGGTTTCTGAGTTTGGGGCGTGACAATCATTGTTGACTCTTTTTTTTATTTTATCGTGTTTTTATGTAAAATAGATTATGGTTGTTATGATATATGGATCATGGTTGTCAACGTTATATAGGTCGTGGTGTCGGTTGTTATGGGTCGTGGTTTTCATGTTTTATGGATAGTTGTTCAAGTATTATACGGATCGTTGTTGTCATGCTACAAAATAACGAGTTCTTTTGTAGAGCTTTCACTTCAGGCTGGAACCCGGAAGAAGATAGATTACATCAGCCTGGAATCCCAAAGAAGTCATTACATACCAAGTCCGCCAACTCCAAGTAAGTGCTCATCGAAAAAATATTAAGTTCTTTTATAGGACCTTTAAATCAGCATGGAACTCAAAAAAGCTAGGACAGAAGGATTTATATTATAAGGTCATGCTTAGATAGAGCCAAGCCCTATGATCACGCTCGAGAGGCGATACATGGGTCGTGACTGTTATTGTATATGGATCGTGGTTGTAATGTTGTATGGGTCGTGGTTGTAATGAAGTATGGGTCCTTAATGTAATGATGTATAGGTCGGGGTTGTCGTCTAATAAAATTCATGGTTGATGTCTTATATGGTTTATGGTTGACGTGAAGCATTGGTCGTAGTTGTCTTTCGATATGGGTTCGTGGTTGTCATATTATACGGGTCGTGGTTATTGCGATGATTGGGTCGTGATTTATTTATTTTTGTAATGTTTGAGATGATGTAATTTGAATTGTAATATATAAACTTATTGATTCATGAACCTTGGTGCGTGTTTACCACGATGCAATATGGATGATAACCGTGAATTCTTGTGCATTTGAACCACGACCCATAAAGTAAATGGTGAGCTTAATGACTGATCGTGGCACCCATGACAAGTGGATCGTGGATCTCATATCGTCTGGGTCGTGTTTCTCGTAAGATCGTCATGTTTGCTACAACCACGAACCATTACAACTATGAAGCACGACCATTTTAACACGACAAACGCGATCTAGATCAACTACGACCAATGCTTTATGTATATTTTAAAACAACAACAACGACCTACGTATCAATCCATTGCCAGTTCCATGTATCATGACAACCAATACCTATCCAATGTCAGTCACGACCCATGTTTCATGACAACCACAACCCAAGGTGGATGATAATAACGAGCCTTTATGCATCTGAGCCATAAACACATATGGCAATCGTGTACATACAATAAGTTGTGGTTTTCATGATATAAAGATTGTGGTTGTCATGTAAATGGGTAGTGCAAAAAAACAGTGTCGTGGTTGTCAACAACGACGCTTGAAACAACGCAACAATGACCATGTAAAATGATTAACACGAACCCATTTCAAAATGACAACTATGATGAATGCTTCACATCAACTATGAACCATGTTATACAAAAATTACAGTTCGTATAACAGGACAACCACGACCCTTTAATAATTACATGGAGGACCTAAATTTCATCACAGCTAAGACCTATACAATATTACAACCACGACCCATATCAAATGATACAACGACCCATGAAACGTTGATCAATAGTGGGCCGTGATAATGCATTGCGTTGTGTCGTGGTTATTATGAATAGTGGATCGTTGATGTTAAATTACAACCATGACCCATATGTCGTGACAAACACGACCCATTGTTCATGTGAACCACAACCCATGTTATCTTCACGACCAGCCTTCCATGCAAACCATGACCAAACCTCGTTGGGGTCTGTTCGAGAATATTGTTGTTATTCATATGACATGATAAATACATCCCATATTACATTACAAACCACGACCCCCCTTGGGATCGGAGATACTCTCACTCTACTATCATATGTCTCTCCTAGTCGATTGGGTGGCAAATCAATCGCTAATACTCTTACTCACCTTCCCGAGTCGTTCATTAACAACTACACCTTAGTTTGTTATACAGTAAGCTCTCAAGCTTACTTGATTTATTGGCTCTGATTGTCAATTTATACTTTCTAACTCTTTTGTTTCTTAGGCACAGTTGATGTTTCCATTAATTTGGGAGAGGCTAAAGGCGATGACTAAGATTGAAAGGAGAAGGCCGGGCTAAAAGAGATCCTAAAGACTTCTGCCGAGGAATAGGAGAAGCTAAAGGGCCTGATAGAAGAAGGCCAACTAAGGGACATGATGCTTCAGGAAAAGGCCAATTCAGTCTCGTTTAGACTCGAATGAGTGCGAACTGACAACCAAAAAGGCTCATCTTAAACGGGCGGAGGAGGATAATACGCTGGTGACTAAACTGGGGCAAGTTATGCTTGACCCATATAACTTGAACATCATGATCCATTGTAAAGCTATATAAATGATCCATGAGAATTACAATCCATACAACATGACAACCATGACCCATATAATATAGTGACCTTCAGAAGAGAAGCTCGGCATGCAAGCCAAGACTCTACAAGTTTCTTCCACCTAAGTTTGTAAATGGGGATGTTATCATCCTCTTCACTCTCATCTTCGGTGGTTAAAAACTACGACCCTTTCCTTCATATTCAGAGCGATCGTCTGGAATAAGAGCCACATGTTGCATGTAAGCTATGAGCCATTTAACATGATAAACAACATAAATGCATCTTAGCCTCCTTTCCAGCAAGACAGCCACGACCGATTTAACATGACAACTATGACCATAATGACATTTCCAGTAGGAAGAAGATCTCCCTTCAGTCGGAAACCAGTGATGGTTGAAGAGACTGTTCTTCCTATTGTGTTGTGATTATGGTCTTGGATGTCATGTTACAGCGGTTGCGGTTGTCAGTATAGGAAGTATTTCAGATCAACAGTGATGATTCTGAGGAAACACAAGAGCTGCAAAGGACCAGGTAGAAAGAAATGGAAGTAGCTAACATTTTTCCATTGGCTGGGTGCTCGTTAAAATTGTCGATTTAGCGAACTTCAGAAATTGTCTTCAGAATTTCCTATGGAGGTCGTTGAGCTTCAAGAAGATCGTGAACGTCTTTGAGGAAACAGAAGGGATCATGAATAAAGGAAGAATGCGATAGAGGCTCTATGGTTTCTTCGAA
Organism: Magnolia kwangsiensis; assembly: GCA_037074715.1. Lineage (NCBI taxonomy): Eukaryota > Viridiplantae > Streptophyta > Magnoliopsida > Magnoliales > Magnoliaceae > Magnolia > Magnolia kwangsiensis. The sequence goes on from CM073589.1 coordinate 74,381,515, forward strand.
TATCTGCTCCATTATTTTGAATGAAAGAGCAAATAAATGCATGAATGCGGATTGGCTTGTTTCATGTGACAACTGGAGCCCTCGGCTTCTTAACTCTGTCCTTCCTTTACCTTGGCAAATGCCTACTTACAGTTGAAACAAAATAAAATACAAACCTCGTAATGCATGAGGCTTGCAGACGAGCAAAATGACAAGGAGAAACAACGTCGCTCTCTGGCTGTTGGTCCCTAGATCTTGGCTTCTCTGGGAAAATAAAAGAAGAGGAAGGAGAGGGTCTTTCAAACGTACATAAGTGTGACATTTTCCCCTTTCAAAGCTCGTGGTGCAAGTGATCGGTGGTCTGTGGGCCGCACCATGATGTATGTGCTTCATCCAGGCCATTCATCCAGTTTAAAATATCATTTTATGGCTTGAACCGAAAAACGAGAGTGATATAACTCTCCGGTGGACCATACTACGGGAAAATTATAATTATTGGATATCCACCATTAAAATCCTCCTAGGGCCCACCATGATTAGATTATGCTCATTTTTCGTCTCCTACCATAAAATGATCTAGAGAAATATATGGATGGCATGGATGAAACACGTATGTGGTGGTGGGGCTCACGGAGCGTCGAGCACCAGCCATTGATCGGTGTCCCAAGGAGTAGCCGATCCATCCGTTTCTCGAGGGTTGCAATAGTCGGTGACTTCTGCTTCTTTCCAGGACCGTATAATTCCTGAACCAAGGTCAGGGGCATTTTCGTCTGAAACAATCTCCAAAAGCTGTCAGAAGGGCCTTTAGGGAATATATGGAGTGTCGTAGCGTTCAAGGTAATTTACCCAAACTTCGAGGCGAGTACGGTCAATTTCCCTAAAAAATAAGCAGATCCAAATTAAATCTTAGTTGAACCACACCGGACCACACCACACGAAACAGTGTTGACTAGATGACTAAAATTAAAATTTTCTAAAGGGCACAAAAGCTTCTGACCAAGCTAATATTTTTGTTTTCTATTCATCCACATCCATTTGACCTTATCAACAAGTTTGATGGAAAATAAACATTATGCTTAGTACATAAACTGAGTTAGCTCAGATAGCTCGCTCAACTTGAAAAAGCTCGATTCGACTTGGCTTAAAACTGAATTTAAGCCGAGTCGAGCTGATTTTTTGGGCTAGAAAAAAATTTGAGCTGAGCTTGACTCGACTCGGATCGAACCCCAACTTGAATCGAACTCTGATCGAACCAGTTCAGTGACTCGGTTATTTTGATATACATGTTGCTCAGTAAGTGTTTGACGAAGTATCGACTAGTGGCGAGGAAGGTATGGATATGAAACAAATACCATTGTAACTTGATTTTTATGTTCCTTGCTGAGTGTTTGATGAAATACATGTAAACTGGTGCTGCTATTTTACATTCTGTAAGAAATTGAAGGTGCACTCCGTGTGTTTGAGAAAATGTAGCAGAGGCTCGATTTTAGCTCAAACTCGGCTTGAACTAGCATGAGCTACTGACCGAATCGAGCCGAGCTGGCCAGTCAAGCTCGAGGACTAACTCAAGCCGTGTTCGAACTGGGGTCAACTAGTGGTCGACGTGTATAGTTCTAATTATGTTAGGCTTTAGGTTTTAGGAAGTTTTTAATGTTGGGCATTCAATTGCCACTATTTCCCATGGTATGGTCCATTTGAGATTTCAATCTGCTTTATTTTTTTGGCTCGTGGCTTAAGCTGGAAAAAGGGATGGACGGCATGGATATAAAAAGGTGGGCTCTACAATTATAGATACACTGACATATGCGTGAAGGGGCTCTACCGTCATATATTCGTTTTCGGTGATATAATAAATTAATTTATTATTGTCATATAAGGATAAAAAATCTCAATGCATCTTTAAAAAAATGAAGAAAAAAATATATATTTTATTATTTAATTAGACCTTAAACAACATACATGTATTTTTAATCAACACATATGTATGATTTTAATGGGAAATGCTAATGTCCCATCTTCATGGGGCAATCCCAATATCTCAAAAGCTTTCAAGTGACTTGTGGCATGCCCATTGATTAATCTAAACCATTTAGTCTTTAATACTCGCCATGGTAAAAAAATCATACCAATGGACGATCACAACCCTTCCACTTAGGGAACTCTCTTATAACCATCCATTTGACATAGCTTGGATGGTCAACAACACTAAACCAAGATAGTTTCTTCGGAATCACAAGAAATTATTTTTATAATTTACAACAGTTGGAGCTCGGTTTGTTTTCTTTCACATGTAGTGTGTGTGGGCTTGCCAGAATCGATAAAGCGGCTCGATTCAGCCACTTTAATTGTATATGTCAAGAAAATTGAGAGTTTGCATAGTTTTCCCCACATGATAATGCTTTATCGATTCTAGCAAGCCCACTTTAATTGTATATGTCAAGAATATTGCATAGTTTTCCCCACATGATAATGCTTAATGGTATATTTTGCTCATGTTTGTGTTGCAAGGTGAAAATTGAGAGTTTAGAGTGAAAACAATGTTAAAAGTGTGGATTTAATGCTCAAGAATCATCAAGGTAAAATAATGGACCATTTGGAGACCAAGATTAAATATTTTAAGACCTCAAGAGTCAAGAAAACCAAGTGAAAAAGGAATGACGTGTAGAAATTAGTGCAAAAATTTACAGAATTTGAGTTTAAATGACATCGAACTAGTTTTGATGACATCGAAGCCAATCTTCTATGACATCGAATTCAATCTTAGATGACATCGAAGAATTACAGAAAAATCGAGTTTGGTTGTTCGACAAATTGGATGCAGTATTCGATGACATCAAAACTAGTTAGATGACATCGAACTGCTTCGATGTCATCGAAGGGTTTACGCGGAGCCTACGCGGAGTGACAAAATTTGAGGCGGTATCCGGATTTTTCAAGTCGGTTTGGAGGAAATTTCTCACTTATAAATAGGGCTTACCAAGGAATTCCTAAGCATCATTCAGAGCATACAAGGCAAGATCTAGGGTTTTTTATAGGGTTTTTAGATCTTTACTAGTTTTTATTTAGATCTTTAATTATTAATTTTTTCTTGCTTTCTTGTTTCTTTTCTATTTTACAATTTAGTTATGTTTTTCTAGTTCCCTCTAGCCCAAGCTAGAAGGGAAGCACATTGGTTTAATGATTTTATAAATTATGATAATTGATTATTTTTAATGTTTAAATGAATGGTGTATGCATGTTATCAATTATCTAGGTTTAAGTTTTTATCCTCATGTGAGATCCATATGTTTCCATCATGTGAGATCTATATTGATGGATAGGCTTAACCTGGATCAATTAGATTTCTTATATGGGAGATATTTTCAACCTGCTACATTTCTTTGATTCATTATCTCATAGATATTGAATGCTTAAAATCACTGGCGCATAAGAATATATGTTAATGGTGCTAATCCATGATTCTCTAATCTCTTATATCATTTACTAAAAATATTTGAACTATTTTATTTTCCGATTAGGCCGATCATAGTGCTCGGATCCTAATTATATTATCAAAATCATCATGATTTATAGATTATTAACCTATGTGTGGAACTTTGAAGCTTGGGTGTTGTTTTTAATTTAACTGAATTCCATTTAAAAGTCATACATTCAAAACATTCAAATCATTGCATGCGTTTAGTTTCTATTACTTAGTTTTGCATTTGATTTTCTCATTCTCATAAATCTTCTCCCTGTGGGATCGACCCTGTATTCATAGGATATTACTTACGAACCTCTACACTTGGAGGCAAGCAAATAAGTTTTTTGGCGCTGTTGTTTAGGAGACAACGAGAGATTGGATCTGTGCAAGATAGCTAAGGTAAGTTCTTTTCTAAAACCTCTAAAATTTCTATAGATTTTTTATTTTTTTCTAATTGTTTTATAGAATATTTGTTTTATTTTGAAATTAAATTCAGCTGGGTCTTTCAAGCACTAACTGTGACATAAGGTTGCTCTTGCTTGGGATTTTATCACCCAAGTGTTATGGTTGTCCTACAGTTATTGTTTGATCACAAAGATCATTCGCTGTATCTATTTTTCAGATTAGCATAGTTTAATTTCTACATTAGTTTTACTTTCTTTTTATTTATTTTTCTTTGTGGTTTGAACCCTTATGGTCAGCTTTACCACCTGGGTTGTTGGAAAGTTTTTGTTTTTACTCTAAGTATCAAACTTGCAATTCGAAAATCGTGATTTTTTTTGTGTAGTGTGGATGGTTTATGTCACGTTGAAGTAGAGATCAAACTAATCAATTCTCTTCCGAAGGTGGACTAGTCTCATGCATTGATCATTCATTTAGGAAAGACAGTCAACACCACTTGGATTCCATGGCAGACCCAATTGATAATGCAAATCCAAATCTATCAGATCTAACTATAATCTAAAATAGAGAAAATCAACACAATCCTCCTCTTGATGATGTGAATGAAGTTCATAGGAATGTGTTAAACCAACCATGGACTTTCCATGAACATTTACGCCCTTAGAGATCAATTTTACCATCTTGCATTATATTCCCTGCTCACACAGAGAACATTGATTTTAAACTAGGTGTGATTCGATTGATTCCTAAATTTCATGGCTTGGATTCTGAAAACCCCTACTTGCACCTCAAGGACTTTGAGGAAGTGATTACAACATTACAAGTAAACAATGGCAATAGGGATGTATTCAAACTTAGGTTATTCTCATTTTCTCTAAAGGATCGGGCCAAAGCATGGCTCAACTCTCTAGTTACTCATACCATTACTACATGACGAGCCTTAAGTAAAGAGTTTTTGAAAAAATTCTTTCCCAAGAACAAAACAAATGCACTAAAACAGAAAATCATGTCATTCTCCCAAAAGGGAATAAACTGTTTTTCCAAGCTTAGGAGCGCTTTAAAAACTTTCTACTCACTTGCCCACATCATGGTTATGAACCATGACACTTGATTGATGCATTCCGAAAAGGCCTCACCATGAATACCCGTCAGTTCATAGAGATGATGTGTGGTGGAACCTTTCTTGACAAAGATCATAATGAGGCTTAGGATTTTCTAAATATGTTAGCAAAGAATACTCAGACATGGGATGTCTCTACTAAACTGGACCAAACTAGACCCATTCCTAGAGAGAAAGCGGGAATATATGTCCTAAGAGAGGAAGATGACTTTAATGAAAAATTCGTTGCATTAGCTAGAAAGGTCGAAGCCTTAAAAATTAGGAAGGTTGATGCGATTAAAGAAAACATCTCCTTAAGTAATTTTTATAGCATTTATGGTGGTGTTGACCATGACACAAAGGATTGTCCAACAATCCCAGTTGTACAAGATATCATGCATGAGCATGGGCAAGCAAATGCTATAAATAACTACCAATGGCCAGTTGTGCAACCAATGGGAAATACGTACAATCCAAATTAGCGTAACCATCCTAATCTTAGTTGGAGGAGTGGACCACAAATTCATGCACCCAATGCACCTCAAGGGCCTCCACAAAATAACTTCTTTAGGGCACCTAACAATGAACCATATGTGCCCCCACCAAAGTGATCATCTGTAGAGGATGCATTGACCGCATTCATGAACTCTCAATCTCAAATGAATCAGTGTCTAATCTAATCAAATCAGGAATTAAAAATGGTCATGTCTAGGATTGAGACTCAACTAAATGCTAGGAAAAAAGGTGCACTTTCTTCTCAACCTACGCCAAACCTTAGAAATATACATTTTATTGGAGACTCAAATCCAAGTGAGTTATATCATGAACAAGCTAAGGTCATCATTACCTCAAGAAGTGAAAAAGAGGTCGATAACAAATAATGCAACTGGTTAAAATACTAGAGGTTGAGCCACCATCTTAAGAGAATGATAAACCGGCTATTGTTTGAGAGCCACAACAACAAAATGATAAAGAAACTAAGTCACATGAGCCTCTAGTTCCATTCCCATCTAGACTTCGGAACCTGACCATCCCCATGAAATATCAAGAGGTGTTAGATGTGCTCCAAAAGGTTACTGTCAATATTCCTCTACTTGATGTCATTTGACAAATTTCATCACATGTTAAATATCTCAAGGACGTGTGCACTATAAAGAGGAAATTAAATGTGCACAAGGACTTCCTCTTTAAGAAAGTGAGTAATATCATTCAGAAAAGGGTCGTACCCAAATACAAAGACCTGAGAAGTCCTACTATTCCTTGTATTATTGGAAATTTTGAAATTGAGCATGATTTGCTAGATTTGGGTGCAAGTGTCAACTTAGTACCTTATTCGGTTTACCAACAAATGGGGTTAGGCAAGTTTAAACTAACCATGATTACACTCAAACTCGTTGACCACTCCATTAAGGTGCCAAGGGGAATCTTAAAGGACGTGTTAGTCCAAGTGGAGCAATTCTACTTCCCCGTTGATTATATTGTACTAGACACTGAACCATTTGTAAATGCTAACGCTCAAGTTCCCATTATTTTAGGCTACCCATTCCTAACAACTTCAAATGCAATCATCAATTATAGGAATGGAATGATGAAGTTGTCTTTTGGAAACATGACCTTAGAGCTCAATATTTTCATTCTATGTAAGCAACCCATAAACAATAATGAGATCCATGAGCTGAATTTTATGGACTGCTTGAGAGAGGAAGTGGAATTAGAACCTAGCCTATCTAAGAAATTGATTAAAGTCTTTAGGGACTTAAAAAATTCTGATTTAGAAAAAGTGCTTACTGAAATTTGTGATGATAATGAGAGCACTACCACCCAGGACATTACTATATATCAATGGAGATCACGTAGTCAAATCTTATCTATCGAGGACTTGCAACCTCTACCATCACCAACCAATGCTCCAAAGTTTGATTTAAAACTACTACCAAATGAGCTTAAGTATGTATACTTGGGTGACAATGAAACTTATCTTATGGTGATCTCTTCATTTTCAGACAAAGATCAAGAGATTAAATTGCTGAATATTCTAAGGGACCACAAAGGAGCCTTGGGGTGGACCATTTCTGACATTAAGAGTATAAACCCTTCCATATGCACCCTTCGGATCCACCTCGATGAGGATGCCAAACTAATTAGTCAACCTCAAAGACGTATCAATCCAAACATGATAGAAGTTGTAAAAAATGAGGTGATCAAATTATTAGATGTGAGAATCATCTACCCAATATCAGAGTGTTTGGGTGAGTCCAACCCAAGTAGTTCCAAAGAAATCCAAAATAATTATCATGTAAAATTCTAATAATGAACTCATACTAACACGTGTCACCACAAGTTGATGTGTTTGCATTGACTATAGAAAATTGAATACGATCACAAAAAAGGACCACTTCCCTCTACCATTCATTGATCAAGTTCTAGAGAGGATAGCAGGTCACTCCTATATCTTCATTGATGGATATTTCAGATATAACCAAATAGAGATAGCCCTAAAAGACCAAGAGAAAACCACGTTCACTTGTCTATTTGGCACGTTTGCTTTTAAACAAATGTCATTCGGATTATGCAATACCTCAGCAACTTTCCAATGGTGTATGTTAAGTATTTTTTTCAAATATGGTTGGGAAGTTTCTTGAGGTTTTCATGGATGACTTCTCTATATTTGGGAGTAGTTTTGAGGAATGCTCAACAATTTATCTCATCTTATCTAGGTATGAAGAGAAGCACCTTGTTTTAAATTAGGAGAAGTGTCACTCAAAACTTGACATTATTGTTAATCTACCTATTCCCCGAATTGTTAAAGATATTAGATCACTTCTAGGGAATGCCAGTTTCTATAGAAGATTCATCAAGGACTTTAGTGTCATTATTAGACCCTTGACTAATCTTCTTCAAAAAGATGTCCCAATTAAGTGGACAGATGAGTGTGCAAGTGCCTTTAATAAAATTAAATCATCCCTTACCACTGCACCTATCATGTGTCAACTAGATTGGACACTTCTTTTTGAACTAATATGCGATGCAAGTGATTATGCCATAGGGGCTGTTTTGGGCGAAAGGAAAGATAAACAGCCTTACGTTATTCACTATGCGAGTAGAACTCTAAATTCGGCCCAAGTGAACTGCTCAACAACTGAAAAGGAGTTACTTGTAGTAGTTTTTGCTTTAGATAAGTTTAGGTCCTACTTACTAGGATCTAAAGTGGTCGTTTTTAAGGACCACTCGGTGTTGAAATATTTACTATCTAAGAAGGATGAAAAGTTGAGACTTTTGAGATGAATCCTCTTACTCCAAGAATTTGACTTAGAGATAAAAGATAAGAAAGGAGTAGAAAACGTAGTGGCCGATCACTTTTCCAAATTGGTGTTAGATGATTCCATTGAGGAGATGCATATCCAAGACACTTTCCCTGATGAACAATTATTTATGATTTCCAAAGTACCTTAGTATGCAGATATAGTGAACTATCTTGTGACGGGAAAATGTCATATCATTGGAAGTCATAAGATAGGAAGTGTTTTAAAACTGTGGTTAGGAACTTCTTCTGAGATGACCCGTATTTATATAAATATGGTACTGATCAGATTTTTAAACGTTGTGTCCCAGAGGATTAAGTTCATAATGCTATTTCCTTTTGCAACATGGAAGCATGTGGTGGCCATTTTCTACTAAGAAAACCACTGCAAAAATCCTATAGTGTGGGTTTTACTGGCCCACCATGTTTAAAGACATCCTCGCTTTCTGTGTTGCTTGTGATGGGTGTTAAAGATTGGGAAGAATGTCCTGAAACAACATGATGCTTTTATCCCCTATTTTACCATTAGAGATTTTTTATTATTGTGGTATTGATTTTATGGGCCCATTTCCATCTTTTTTTGGATTTCTTTATATATTGGTTGGTGTAGACTATGTTTCCAAGTGGATTGAGGTAGTTCTAAGTAGGACCAATGACAACAAAGTGGTCGTACGATTCCTCAAGGAAAATATTTTTTCTAGATTTGGAACTCCAAAGGCCATCATTAGTGATGGCGAGTCTCACTTTTGCAATATGACATTTGAAGCTTTAATGAAAAAATATGGCATCAAGCATAAAGTAAGCACCCCATACCACCCACAAACGAGTGGGCAAGCTGAGATTTCTAATCGGAAAGTTAAACACATTTTAGAGAAAACTATAAGGCTAGATAGGAAGGATTGGTCTCTCAGACTATCCAACGCTTTATGGGCTTATAGGACTTCCTATAAGACCCTGATTGGAATGTCCATATACAGATTGGTGTATGGGAAGGCTTGCCATTTGTCAGTGGAATTGGAACATAGAGGATACTAGGCAATAAAAAAATTAAACTTTGATATGGACCAAGCAAGTGGATAAAGAAAATTAGAGTTGAATGAATTAGAGGAGCTAAGGAAAGACTCCTATAAAAATTCTAAAATCTACAAAGAGAGAACCAAAGCTTTCTATGACAAAAACATCCTGAAGAAGAATTTCGAACCTCAATAAAAGGTCCTATTGTACAATTCTCATCTTTAGTTCTTTCTTAGAAAATTAAGATCAAGATGGACAGGCCCCTTCATTATGAAGAATGTTTATACTCATGGGGCCGTTGAAATTAAGAATCCACGTAATGGCAATGTGTACAAGGTTAATGGTCAAATATTGAAGCCTTATATAGAAAACTTTCATTTGGGAGAGGAGTCTGTCCCTCTTCATGAGCAGAATATTCAGATTAATGCTCCTAGTCTGACGAAGCAATTGTGTAAGATTTGTATAATATTTAATTTTTTTTAGTGTTACCTAACGGGTGAGTTCTTCATAGCAGGTACTATTCATCTTTTCTTTTATTTTTATTGTTCTCATATTTTCTACATTACATGTATGATTACATTAGAGATAATGTAGATTTTAGGTTGGGGGTGTGGATAGTCATCCATGTGAGTTTATATTTTAGGAATAGTAGAGTTTACTTTTTTTAAAAAAAATAAAAAATTAGTTTATGGGAAAAAAATTTTAAATTAATTTTTTTTTATATACAAGAATGTGAACATGATATTATGCGAATTCTAAAGGCAAAGTTAATATTTATTCTAGGTTGATAGTAGTCAGAATTCTGATAACTGAAAATTATAGACTTGAGTTCGATTATCTAATCACTGGTTTAGAGTGAGTTGCAATTTGATGTACTGAATTCACAATACACCCTAGCTAACTAAGTGATAAATATGATATGTGAACTAGAATAATAAATTTTGATTCAAACAAGGTTGAATGAACTGGTACCATTGATATATGCTTAAAATAGAGAATATATATATATATATATATATATATATATATATATATATATATATATATATATATATATATATATATATATATATATAATGATCATAACAATCGTGTCAGTAATCCAGAGTAAGGATACCTAAGTATCCAGTGCTGTTACCGTTACAATTATGATACCTTAGGTTATGAAGCAAACCCAGTGGGAATCTTCATCTAAGGGTGGTCTATAATAATGAGGATATAATGATGAAAGAAGAAAGGGCATGAAGGAAATGAGATAACTAGAGATTTCATATTCTTAGGATGATTGAAAGAAGTTAGAATAAGGAACATGCATATTTTTCAAAGTTAGACTAGTGTCACTGATCAGCTAAGTATATTGGACCATAACTATTTTAAATTTTGATTAGGTCTCTGAACTCAAGAATGTAATGGATTAGGAAATTTATATTTTAACTAACTTCAGACTTTGGATAAGTGTTGCTTTGTTTTGAAATTCATATGATGAATGGAGGCGTAATTGTATAAATTTCTAAGTTTTGAACTATTTTTCATATTTTCAATGTTTGTGGGTAACATTTCTAAAAATCCTCACAAGATTATAACTTGTTCATTAGGGGAAATCTAGTGATTAAAGGCTTGTTGCATATGCTAAATGCAATCTAGATTACCAACGAAAGTAGTGTAGTTAGAATTTTTGTTTCTAGAATTAGTTTTTATTCTTATTTTTATTTAAAATTTTTCTTCACTTATGTTACTCGGGACTAGAAAAATGTTGGTTGGGGGGTGTGTTGAGTGTCAAATATTGTATATTTTTCCCTATCTATATCTTGGTTTTATGAACATGATAATGCTTAATGGTATATTTTACTCATGTGTGTATTGTAAGGTGAACTTAAAAGCTTAAAGTGAAAATAATGTTAAAAGTGTAGATTTAATGCTCAAGAATCACCAAGGTAAAATAATGGACCATTTGGAGACACAGATTGAAGATTTTAAGACTACAAGAGTCAAGAAATCTAAGTAGAAAAGAAAGTGTAGAAATTAGTGCAAAAATTTACAGGATCTGAGCTTAAATGACATAAAACTAGTTTTGATGACATCGAAGCCAGTCTTAGATGATATCAAAGAATTAAAGAAAAATTAAGTTTGGTTGCTAGAAAAATTGGATGCAGTCTTCGATGACATCGAAACTAGTTAGATAACAACGAAGATAGTCTTAAATGACATCAAAAGTAATTCAATGTCATCAAAGGGTTTACGCGGAGTGATAAATTTTGAGGCAGTATTTGGATTTTTTATGTCAGTTTGAAGGAGGGAGTTCCCCACTTGTAAATAGGGCTTCCCAGGAAATTCTTAAGCATCATTCGGAGCATTCAAGGGCAAGATCTAAGGTTTTTTTATAGGGTTTTTAGATCTTTATCAGTTCTTTTTAGATCTTTATTAATTTTTCCTTGCTTTCTTATTTCTTTTCTATTTTACAATTTAGTTATGATTTTCGAGTTCCCTCTAGCCCAAGCTAGAAGGGAAGAACATTGGTTTAATGATTTTATAAATTATGATGATTAATTACTTTTAATGATGAGATGAATGGTGTATGCATGTTATCAATTATCTACATTTAAGTTTTTTATCCTCATGTGAGATCCATATTGATAGATAGGCTTAGCCTGGATCAATTAGATTTCTTGGATGGGAGATGTTCTCAACCTAGTACATTTCTTTAATTCATTATCTCATAGATATTGAATGCTTAAAATCACTGGCGCTTGAGAATATATGTTAATGGTGCTAATCCATGATTCTCTAATCTTTTATATCATTTACTAAAATTATTTGAACTGTTTTATTTTTTTATTAGGCCAACCATAGTGCTCGAATTCTAATTGTGTTATCAAAGTCATCATTATTTATGAATTATTAACCTATGCGTGGAACTTTGAAGATTGGGTTTTGTTTTTAATTTAATTGAATTCCATTTAAAGTCATACATTCAAAACTTTCAAAATCATTGCATCCGTTTAGTTTTCATTACTTAATTAGTTTTACATTTGATTTTCTCATTCTCATAAATCATCTCCCCATGAGATCGACCCTATATTCATAGGATATTACTTACGAACCTCTGCACTTGGAGGCAAGTAAATAAAGGACCTCTCTCTAAATCATTCCCTTATTATGTTTTCCTTTTGTGACTATTCCTCTTTTGTCGGTTAGGTTCTATGTATTTTGGTCGCATGCCATATTTTAAACTGCTGGACCACATTTTTCTCACGGCTTATTAAATTTTAGATAACTCAACTGCATTACTTCATTGATTATCCAATGGCGTGTAACATTGGATTTATGCTAACTATAATTATATAAAAAGTGCTCCAAGTATCTTTAACAGCTTTTCATGCATCTCTCATCTCTCGTGTAATGCTATATGTTGCCTTCCTATTGGTCTTTTCCAGAATGGTCATAAATAGAGTCTAACATTACCCCCCATGTTGCTTCGCCTTTAGGAAAAAGGTAATAGTGACGTTGTATCGTTGCCCAATGCAATTAATGTAATTGGCCATTAATCCTATCTAATCGAGGCTGAACCAAAAGATATTCTCTATCAATTTCTTCTAGGCTGTCCATGTGACACATTGCCTAGAATCATATTGTACAAGGAGTCATGATTACCGTTTCGTTAATGCACATGTATCTCGACAGATATGTAAACACAAACCTAAGTCTATGTTTACCTTTCTTCACCCTTTGTTTCTTCTCTTTTATGTCAAAAATCTCTCTAGTTGTCTCTTGATTATCTTGGTTGCATCATTTTCCTCTTCCATTCTAGTTTTCCACCATGAATCATTCATTAAATATTTGGACATTCCTTTTTCAGGAGTGGTCAATGACCTTCTTTTTAATATTCCTATCGAACCGAATAAGGCTTTATTGACCCTCAGTCCAGCCTTTCATCCTGCAATTACTCACGAACAACATGATAACACATGAAAACAGGCTAGAATTTATGAATGTATCAAACTTTCCTTGCACAAATATCCAATCAGTACTTTCCTCCTCACAGCAGTTTTAACTTTTTGGAGTCAATCAACCAATACATTCCATTTTGGATGTGTAGCCATGAGTACGACAACCATGGATGTATGTATTTTTACATATCTTTTTCCCATTGATGAGCCTTTTTATTTGGGTTTTGCGACAAAGAATCATCATTCCTTCACCCTTCCAGACAAGACCTGCAAGAGGTACTCCACTTTCATAGAACTTCAACTCAAATCTCGAGATGAAGTTGATGTACAAGAGCACACAGCATTTCTCCTGATGTGGACTTGTCGATTTTTGCTATGTGAGAATGCTCTTCAAATTACCAAGGAATACATTCATCTACTTAAGGGACTTGCTCAAGGACGTCGTCTTACTCTTACCCCCTATGTTCTCGGCCATCTGTATCGCAGTATGATCAAGGTAACCACAAAGCATGATATTTTTTTCCTTTCTTTTAAACTTATAAGTCCAATCATTATTTTTATGCATTTAAAGATAAAGAATTTGACCCTTACCTGGTTCATAGAAGAATATGAGCCGACCGATATCGAGATGACAAGCCTCGAACATGTAGCTTGGAAAAGCTATTTTATCTACAGAGACTTTTCATATGGCGGCACAATAGACACGGGTATTAATGCCAAGGATGGAATCAAACAATACTACCCTAATCTTCTTGCTTGTCAATTTGGTTTGGCCCAAGGCATTTCTTTTCCATTTATTCACTAAACTTGCAATCAACCATCCATTCATTGACTAGTTGCAGATTCGGTCAACACATTTTAGACTCTCCATAGAGGGTTTGATTACATAATTTCTTATTTTATGCTCCCCCATTTTACTAATTGTCCTCAGCAGCTAGATTCATTTTACTCCTAGTGAAAAAACTATTTTAGGACTTTAGTTGGTGGGTATCATGAATTGATCATTGGTCGACTCTCTCCTTCTTCTAAAGTAGAAAAAACTATGACTGAAAAGAAGAAGATGACCAAAGAAGGTACCAAAAAAGTGACAACACCTCATTCGATTGTCTCTTGTCCAGAGGAAGACACGATCAAGGAAAACGACTTCGATCACATCGACTATCCTGTCCCTAGCACCAATAAAGACGGTTAAACCTTCTTCTTTTACATTAATAAGAACACGCTATCCAACTCAACCTGAAATGAAGCGTCAGAAGACCACAATTGCAAGTCCAACTAAAGTGGTTTCAACAATTGTTCCAATTCCAGCACCTACGGCTCCTCCGACTATTTCGAAGATTTTGAGCTCATGTCTCTTTTAGCTCCCCATTCTACATCTCTAACCACTTCTGGTTGATCTGTTATAAGTATTTCTTCCTTCGAAAATGTTGTTACAACATTTGAAAAATATTACAAAACTAAGTTTTAATCCGGTATTCCTCCTTCACAATATTTTAAGAGATAGAAGAGCCGTATAAGAGACACAAAGAAGCTCACTTCAATAAAGCTTTTAATTAATGATAAAGAGAAAATGAAATATTAAATTATCCCAATCTTACATTTGATCAATTTCTCAAGCCATATCATCCTAATCCTCCCCAATTTCCTCGTTCCAACCGAACTCTGTCTTTGGTCGTTAATCCCATCAAAACTTTGCCTGCAGTTGATCGATTTATCACCATCATTGTTCGGTTAGATTTAGTTAGATATTGTTCATATTCTTTTCTTTTTAATTATTTTACAATCCACCACTGTTTTTAGTATCTCTTCCTTTTTATAGTAATTAGAGAGCTCTTGGCCTCTAAAAGGCTAGTCTTTGTAACACCTCTTCAAGTTAAAATAATTGTCCTAGATACTTCAGTCGATGTTGCTCAATCACGTGGAAAAAGACTTGAAGTCTCCGAATCGGAAGAGACTACAAGCGACGTTCATTGACCAGATATTCAAATTGAAGGACAAACTCAATATGAGGTAATAGTATATTAGCCCATGGAGTCTTGCAGTCTTATTGTACACTCTATAACTTCATTGCTCGCACCTGATCAGGATTAAGGAATTGTGGAATTGATCATGCTGACAACCTCTTTGTCCGTAATTCCTATATCTTCCATGCAACCTACTCCATCCCAAAATCGACTGATTAAGTTAACCCTATACCGATCGAAGAACACAATGTGGTTTCTTTGGATGAAATATCTCAACCAATTGAAGTCTCTCCTGATTTAGCTACACCTATATAAACTGCTACGGTCGATGTCTATGCTTCTCTAGCTCCATTGGCCAATAACTCTTGCACCCCATCTTCTTCTTCTGAGGACCTTCTTCCCGTGGAAGATATTTTATCCTTGTTTGATCAAGACTTCCCTCATGATATTCTTGTGGTCAAATCCCTTACATCTTTATCAGAGATTCAACAACTTCAAGAGGAATTACGAGTTCTCATTCACTTTGGTGTCGCTGATATCATTTTTTCAGGATCGATCAAGACGCTCAACCTTCTCATTCGTCAATACCAAATTCCCACCCAGTTTGATGAGTCTTTGTTAACAAAAATGCCTACACTCTATGAATTTTTTTGGTTTGATCCACAAGTATCAATATACAATTGATGTAGTCAATAAACTTCAATTGGAACAATCAGTCGTCTCCCTAAAAGTGACCGAAATTACAATTGCTAGATAATAACTCTCTGTTGTATATAGAAACTTGAAGGAGTCAGACACGAGTTTGATCGATTTGAAGGCTCAAATCTTAATAAGGGAGGACAAACTGAGAGTAGCGAAAGAAGAAGAGAAATCTCTAATCGAGCACAAACATGGTCAAAAGCTAAGATCAATAAATTGGATGCCTTCATGTAAGAGCATACTACACGAATTGATAAAATAACATGCTCAAAAGCTAAGACCAGAACTGCTCTTCATCGGAGGAAGTTAGGCTGTCAAAGCTTCAAGAAGTGATTACCTCTTTTTCTTCCTTTGGATTTTAATTACTTTATGTCTGTTTGATGTTGTTTTGTACATCCTCTTATCTTTAATACAATCAGCCAAAATGTTTTCTTCCCCTTTATTCTTGCATTATTTCCACTACTTAGTTTTTTCATCTATTTTATTTACGGCATATATGGCATATCTGCATTGATGACATGGCATATACATAAGAAGACGTGTGCTTGTTTCTTCCCTCTTCCTAGGGAACATTTCATGCCATTAATGGGGAACTTCTACCATCATGACACCTCATCTTCGGTCATGCTTATCCACTCGGAGTGCCTATATTGGTTGGGGGGTGTGTTGAGTGTCAAATATTGTATATTTTTCCCTATCTATATCTTGGTTTTATGAACATGATAATGCTTAATGGTATATTTTACTCATGTGTGTATTGTAAGGTGAACTTAAAAGCTTAAAGTGAAAATAATGTTAAAAGTGTAGATTTAATGCTCAAGAATCACCAAGGTAAAATAATGGACCATTTGGAGACACAGATTGAAGATTTTAAGACTACAAGAGTCAAGAAATCTAAGTAGAAAAGAAAGTGTAGAAATTAGTGCAAAAATTTACAGGATCTGAGCTTAAATGACATAAAACTAGTTTTGATGACATCGAAGCCAGTCTTAGATGATATCAAAGAATTAAAGAAAAATTAAGTTTGGTTGCTAGAAAAATTGGATGCAGTCTTCGATGACATCGAAACTAGTTAGATAACAACGAAGATAGTCTTAAATGACATCAAAAGTAATTCAATGTCATCAAAGGGTTTACGCGGAGTGATAAATTTTGAGGCAGTATTTGGATTTTTTATGTCAGTTTGAAGGAGGGAGTTCCCCACTTGTAAATAGGGCTTCCCAGGAAATTCTTAAGCATCATTCGGAGCATTCAAGGGCAAGATCTAAGGTTTTTTTATAGGGTTTTTAGATCTTTATCAGTTCTTTTTAGATCTTTATTAATTTTTCCTTGCTTTCTTATTTCTTTTCTATTTTACAATTTAGTTATGATTTTCGAGTTCCCTCTAGCCCAAGCTAGAAGGGAAGAACATTGGTTTAATGATTTTATAAATTATGATGATTAATTACTTTTAATGATGAGATGAATGGTGTATGCATGTTATCAATTATCTACATTTAAGTTTTTTATCCTCATGTGAGATCCATATTGATAGATAGGCTTAGCCTGGATCAATTAGATTTCTTGGATGGGAGATGTTCTCAACCTAGTACATTTCTTTAATTCATTATCTCATAGATATTGAATGCTTAAAATCACTGGCGCTTGAGAATATATGTTAATGGTGCTAATCCATGATTCTCTAATCTTTTATATCATTTACTAAAATTATTTGAACTGTTTTATTTTTTTATTAGGCCAACCATAGTGCTCGAATTCTAATTGTGTTATCAAAGTCATCATTATTTATGAATTATTAACCTATGCGTGGAACTTTGAAGATTGGGTTTTGTTTTTAATTTAATTGAATTCCATTTAAAGTCATACATTCAAAACTTTCAAAATCATTGCATCCGTTTAGTTTTCATTACTTAATTAGTTTTACATTTGATTTTCTCATTCTCATAAATCATCTCCCCATGAGATCGACCCTATATTCATAGGATATTACTTACGAACCTCTGCACTTGGAGGCAAGTAAATAAAGGACCTCTCTCTAAATCATTCCCTTATTATGTTTTCCTTTTGTGACTATTCCTCTTTTGTCGGTTAGGTTCTATGTATTTTGGTCGCATGCCATATTTTAAACTGCTGGACCACATTTTTCTCACGGCTTATTAAATTTTAGATAACTCAACTGCATTACTTCATTGATTATCCAATGGCGTGTAACATTGGATTTATGCTAACTATAATTATATAAAAAGTGCTCCAAGTATCTTTAACAGCTTTTCATGCATCTCTCATCTCTCGTGTAATGCTATATGTTGCCTTCCTATTGGTCTTTTCCAGAATGGTCATAAATAGAGTCTAACATTACCCCCCATGTTGCTTCGCCTTTAGGAAAAAGGTAATAGTGACGTTGTATCGTTGCCCAATGCAATTAATGTAATTGGCCATTAATCCTATCTAATCGAGGCTGAACCAAAAGATATTCTCTATCAATTTCTTCTAGGCTGTCCATGTGACACATTGCCTAGAATCATATTGTACAAGGAGTCATGATTACCGTTTCGTTAATGCACATGTATCTCGACAGATATGTAAACACAAACCTAAGTCTATGTTTACCTTTCTTCACCCTTTGTTTCTTCTCTTTTATGTCAAAAATCTCTCTAGTTGTCTCTTGATTATCTTGGTTGCATCATTTTCCTCTTCCATTCTAGTTTTCCACCATGAATCATTCATTAAATATTTGGACATTCCTTTTTCAGGAGTGGTCAATGACCTTCTTTTTAATATTCCTATCGAACCGAATAAGGCTTTGTTGACCCTCAGTCCAGCCTTTCATCCTGCAATTACTCACGAACAACATGATAACACATGAAAACAGGCTAGAATTTATGAATGTATCAAACTTTCCTTGCACAAATATCCAATCAGTACTTTCCTCCTCACAGCAGTTTTAACTTTTTGGAGTCAATCAACCAATACATTCCATTTTGGATGTGTAGCCATGAGTACGACAACCATGGATGTATGTATTTTTACATATCTTTTTCCCATTGATGAGCCTTTTTATTTGGGTTTTGCGACAAAGAATCATCATTCCTTCACCCTTCCAGACAAGACCTGCAAGAGGTACTCCACTTTCATAGAACTTCAACTCAAATCTCGAGATGAAGTTGATGTACAAGAGCACACAGCATTTCTCCTGATGTGGACTTGTCGATTTTTGCTATGTGAGAATGCTCTTCAAATTACCAAGGAATACATTCATCTACTTAAGGGACTTGCTCAAGGACGTCGTCTTACTCTTACCCCCTATGTTCTCGGCCATCTGTATCGCAGTATGATCAAGGTAACCACAAAGCATGATATTTTTTTCCTTTCTTTTAAACTTATAAGTCCAATCATTATTTTTATGCATTTAAAGATAAAGAATTTGACCCTTACCTGGTTCATAGAAGAATATGAGCCGACCGATATCGAGATGACAAGCCTCGAACATGTAGCTTGGAAAAGCTATTTTATCTACAGAGACTTTTCATATGGCGGCACAATAGACACGGGTATTAATGCCAAGGATGGAATCAAACAATACTACCCTAATCTTCTTGCTTGTCAATTTGGTTTGGCCCAAGGCATTTCTTTTCCATTTATTCACTAAACTTGCAATCAACCATCCATTCATTGACTAGTTGCAGATTCGGTCAACACATTTTAGACTCTCCATAGAGGGTTTGATTACATAATTTCTTATTTTATGCTCCCCCATTTTACTAATTGTCCTCAGCAGCTAGATTCATTTTACTCCTAGTGAAAAAACTATTTTAGGACTTTAGTTGGTGGGTATCATGAATTGATCATTGGTCGACTCTCTCCTTCTTCTAAAGTAGAAAAAACTATGACTGAAAAGAAGAAGATGACCAAAGAAGGTACCAAAAAAGTGACAACACCTCATTCGATTGTCTCTTGTCCAGAGGAAGACACGATCAAGGAAAACGACTTCGATCACATCGACTATCCTGTCCCTAGCACCAATAAAGACGGTTAAACCTTCTTCTTTTACATTAATAAGAACACGCTATCCAACTCAACCTGAAATGAAGCGTCAGAAGACCACAATTGCAAGTCCAACTAAAGTGGTTTCAACAATTGTTCCAATTCCAGCACCTACGGCTCCTCCGACTATTTCGAAGATTTTGAGCTCATGTCTCTTTTAGCTCCCCATTCTACATCTCTAACCACTTCTGGTTGATCTGTTATAAGTATTTCTTCCTTCGAAAATGTTGTTACAACATTTGAAAAATATTACAAAACTAAGTTTTAATCCGGTATTCCTCCTTCACAATATTTTAAGAGATAGAAGAGCCGTATAAGAGACACAAAGAAGCTCACTTCAATAAAGCTTTTAATTAATGATAAAGAGAAAATGAAATATTAAATTATCCCAATCTTACATTTGATCAATTTCTCAAGCCATATCATCCTAATCCTCCCCAATTTCCTCGTTCCAACCGAACTCTGTCTTTGGTCGTTAATCCCATCAAAACTTTGCCTGCAGTTGATCGATTTATCACCATCATTGTTCGGTTAGATTTAGTTAGATATTGTTCATATTCTTTTCTTTTTAATTATTTTACAATCCACCACTGTTTTTAGTATCTCTTCCTTTTTATAGTAATTAGAGAGCTCTTGGCCTCTAAAAGGCTAGTCTTTGTAACACCTCTTCAAGTTAAAATAATTGTCCTAGATACTTCAGTCGATGTTGCTCAATCACGTGGAAAAAGACTTGAAGTCTCCGAATCGGAAGAGACTACAAGCGACGTTCATTGACCAGATATTCAAATTGAAGGACAAACTCAATATGAGGTAATAGTATATTAGCCCATGGAGTCTTGCAGTCTTATTGTACACTCTATAACTTCATTGCTCGCACCTGATCAGGATTAAGGAATTGTGGAATTGATCATGCTGACAACCTCTTTGTCCGTAATTCCTATATCTTCCATGCAACCTACTCCATCCCAAAATCGACTGATTAAGTTAACCCTATACCGATCGAAGAACACAATGTGGTTTCTTTGGATGAAATATCTCAACCAATTGAAGTCTCTCCTGATTTAGCTACACCTATATAAACTGCTACGGTCGATGTCTATGCTTCTCTAGCTCCATTGGCCAATAACTCTTGCACCCCATCTTCTTCTTCTGAGGACCTTCTTCCCGTGGAAGATATTTTATCCTTGTTTGATCAAGACTTCCCTCATGATATTCTTGTGGTCAAATCCCTTACATCTTTATCAGAGATTCAACAACTTCAAGAGGAATTACGAGTTCTCATTCACTTTGGTGTCGCTGATATCATTTTTTCAGGATCGATCAAGACGCTCAACCTTCTCATTCGTCAATACCAAATTCCCACCCAGTTTGATGAGTCTTTGTTAACAAAAATGCCTACACTCTATGAATTTTTTTGGTTTGATCCACAAGTATCAATATACAATTGATGTAGTCAATAAACTTCAATTGGAACAATCAGTCGTCTCCCTAAAAGTGACCGAAATTACAATTGCTAGATAATAACTCTCTGTTGTATATAGAAACTTGAAGGAGTCAGACACGAGTTTGATCGATTTGAAGGCTCAAATCTTAATAAGGGAGGACAAACTGAGAGTAGCGAAAGAAGAAGAGAAATCTCTAATCGAGCACAAACATGGTCAAAAGCTAAGATCAATAAATTGGATGCCTTCATGTAAGAGCATACTACACGAATTGATAAAATAACATGCTCAAAAGCTAAGACCAGAACTGCTCTTCATCGGAGGAAGTTAGGCTGTCAAAGCTTCAAGAAGTGATTACCTCTTTTTCTTCCTTTGGATTTTAATTACTTTATGTCTGTTTGATGTTGTTTTGTACATCCTCTTATCTTTAATACAATCAGCCAAAATGTTTTCTTCCCCTTTATTCTTGCATTATTTCCACTACTTAGTTTTTTCATCTATTTTATTTACGGCATATATGGCATATCTGCATTGATGACATGGCATATACATAAGAAGACGTGTGCTTGTTTCTTCCCTCTTCCTAGGGAACATTTCATGCCATTAATGGGGAACTTCTACCATCATGACACCTCATCTTCGGTCATGCTTATCCACTCGGAGTGCCTATATAAAGGATCCATAGTGCTTCTTCCACTATACACTTAGGCTACCTTACTTCCAAACTTTAAAAGTTCTTGTTTCCCCTTATCCATGGTTTTTGTACCCATGTCTCCTATCGACCGAGCTCAAACCTTCTTGAGGAAAATAATTTCCCTTGACATCAACGCTTTTCCTCACTCCACCTTTCAATATGACATCTACCCTTTCATTCGGGACCTCCGGATGATTGTAAGGGATGATGTTCCTTTAAAAAAAATGTTAGATGCTTTAACCAAACTCCAGTGTATCGGCGATGCACACTTCGTTGCTAAAAAGGATTTAAAAACTCTTGATGCTAATGTAAATGAACATAACTACTTTCATATGAAAATGAACATACTCTCCGATCAATACGATTGGGCTTGGTATAATCATATGCACTGGAATCGGCAACATCATTTGAACAAAGTGATGTTGAGAACTCTATAAGTTCATCACAAAGAAGTTGATGATGACCTCAAAGAGACCAAACGTATTACCCTAAAAGGTGAAAAAATTACATCGAGACTCTTCTGAACTTTATCAACTCTCAGATCGACCTTTATTAAGCTTGGTCGTGCAAGAGAAGCGAATGAAAGAGAGAAGCTGAGCACAAACTTGATACACTAGAAAAAAAAAGGGGCAAAGGATACAGACCACGTTCATTTTTTGCTATGGATATAAACCATAGCTAAATTACTATGGTTTTAGTCCGTAGCTAAAAAGTTGCCACACCATTAATAATTAATGGTGTTGTAAGGGGCTCTATAGGGCCTAAAAGAATATATGTGTTCTATCTAAGCCATCCTTCTATTTTGAAATATTACTTTAGGGCATGAAATAAAAAATCAGCTAGATCAAAGGCTCGAGTGGACAACATAGTAGGACATAAGGAGATTAAATCACATTTGTTTCCTATGGTGTGGTCCACTTGGGCCTTCAATCTATCTGAAGTTTAGGATCATGAACTAAAATAATTTATTAAAATTAATGGTTAGAATGGATAAACCAAATACATCATGGTGGGCGCCACGGATCCCCTGTCAAGACCGAACGATGCCCAAATTTGGGCACGTGCTCAAAACATAACCGCACCCAAAATAAGACCGTCCATAGCTCTCTCTCTCTCTCTCTCTCTCTCTCTCTCTCTCTCCCTCCCAATCTCTGCTCCATCTTTCTCATTCTCATCCCTTCCTCTCCAATATCTCTGTCGTCTCTTCAATCTCTCTATTGCAGCAGTCATGAAGCTCTTACCCAAAGAAATACACTCCATTCAAAACCCTTCTCATATCTTTGAGGCATAGGTTTGATATCTTCCTCCTCTTTTTCTGTCTTTCATATTTGATGCATGCTGCTCTCTCTCGCTCGCCATGAAATTCTTCATCTGATCTTCTTCCCTAAGCCTACAAAGAAGCCCTAACTTGCCATATTTTTCTGGAAAAGGCAAGGTGACAATGGTGGACCCATTGATAATCAGGTTGAACGGCATTGCATTATAATTACGGGTATAAGGTTGTTATTTGGTACAGATCTGTTGTGGATCTATTGCTTTTTTTAGGCAAATAGCAACAGTAGGATCTAGATTCCTGTGGAAAATACCACTTATTCCTTTTTTAGTGTAGTTGAAACAAAGTTAAATCATCATCTCTCTCTCTCACTCGCTAACATATTCAGTTACTAAGTCAAGCTAGGAGGGGGGGTGTATGTTCAAATGTTACTTGTACTTCCCAGTAGAAAGTTTTTGCTCATAGCCACAGGCCTCAGGCTATGCCACCTCTTATGGCTGTCCTAATTATCTAAAACAGGGATGATCCAATGATGACAAAAACAAAGAACTCTAACACAATCGGCCCAACAAGGTAGTCATTTCATTTCTTTATTGTTGTTTCAGGAACAAATACCCTCTTGGTGATATTTTTCTGAAACTTATCAATTTTTATGTCTGCAAGGCACCTTGAAGTCATCATTTTCTGGAGAGAGCGAAAGAGAATGTGTTATGAATGTGTTACTTTATCAGATTTATTAACAGTCATGAATCTGTTTTTGTATTTGTTATGGTTCTCCTATAGATTTGTTGGTGCATCTATCAAGAAGGTGTTACTCTATCAGTTATCCATTTACTGTTCTGTCAGTTGTGGATTTATTGTTGTATCTGCTATATATCCAATGTTTGTGTTACTAAGGATTTTTTCTAGTGTGGTAGTGAATTTTGGGCTCTACTCAAAATTTTTTGCAGCCATCAGATTGATCGATATGTACATGAAGAACAGGGGGATAGGGAGCACACACATAGTGTTTGATGGAATGGTTGAGATTTGTTGGCTACACATTATCCTTGTTTTTCTTCACATGTTTTGAAAGATAGTTTCTATATAATAATAAAAAACTGCATTGTTTGAATCCTTTTGGATGATTTCTAGTCCATTTTTAAGGTTATCCTTCATTTACCATTTGCAGATTCTTAACTTTACTCATTTTGTATTTGTAGTTGTAGCTTTAAGTTAATCTAGAGCCAATTGTAGGTGATCATTCTTACTTTTCCATTTGAATGGTTTAAAATTTTAGAAGATAATAATATGAATTAAGAAGAGGAAAATAAAACATGATAGAAGAATTCTTTTGATGACTGTTGATATTTGTGACTTGTGCATGTCACCTCAATGCAAGGAGGTCAAGTTTAGACAGATTTTGTATCCAAAAATAACTTTTGAGATAGAGGGTGAAGTTACAACATAATCGATATGTCCTTTAGGAACAGGTCTCATATGTTAAAAGTCAGAAAAGAATAACCATGTCATCAAACAACATTCATCAAGGGACTTCATCTTAGACATAGATATCAGGTTATGGGAGAACTGGGAATGGAGAGCCAATCATTTGCTTGTTTATGGAGATGGGTGTTGTGGGATTCGCAGCTAACATGAGCACTTGTGTAGGAATGCTAAACGGGTGTGCAAACATGGGCTCAATGTGCTTTTTCCAAGCAACCCCATGCACAAGTGATGTCTATGAAATGGCATATGCATGGGGCAATATACTTCCGTTTTCTAATTTCGTGTTAGTAATGGGATTTTCATATTTTTATTTTCTTATTGTTGAAGATTGTGTTTGGAATGCTTCAACTGTTTATTTTCAAGTTGCTTTACTTTTTAAGGAACATCAGAATTTGCTAGAGGAATTTTTAAGTTTCCTACCTAATCCCACTGAGGTGGATCTTATGCAGCATGCTTTGGTAGAATGGAGCTTGGCTATGCCCATGGTGCAGCAAGTTCTTCGGGAAGAGGTACTTTCTTTCTTGCTTTTTTCTTTAGATATCTTGTTGAATCCAACTGCCTAACCGTCTAACCATGCAACTCAGTGAATGTAGACTTGTTCCCAAGATTCTGAATACTGGCATTGGTTCTGGTATTCTAACCAGAAGTGATACAATTCGACTGTATTTAGCTCTATCAGTGCCCATGTTAGCCATATCCTTTTTTTTAAAGTAATAGATCTGAAAAAGGGATACTCACAAGAAAAGAAAACAAAAATGCTTGTTTTGATATTTGGTTTGTGTTTTCAGTTATATTTTTTATTTATATCTAGGCCAATGTCGTTTGTCTATCCAATGTTGAAGCTTAGGTTTTTTTTTTTTCACTTGTCCAGTGGCTCTTTTGAATTCAATTTTAGAGTTTTAATGTTTTTAGTAGTTTTCAAATCAACTAATTCAATAACATTGTGTATTTCTCCCATCTATGTTCCATATCATGCTACCTACTTGGAACTTTATGATTTAAAATGAATTTTTAGACAATCTAATAATGTTTACTTTCAACTTTTGTGTAGGGAAACCTGTTGAAATTTACTATGGGATTGGAGCGATTTCTAGTTACCTTATAAAAAGGGCTGAAACCACCCTTCGCAATCTTATTTGTTGGACAGAAGTTATTTGTAGCAACTACTACAGTTGTAAAAAATATATAATGGCAACTTCAAACCTTTCTTGTCTTCTCTGAGCCTATTTGCACCAATGAATCCCCTATCATCTAAACCATTATTTCCTAATACTTATGCAGTGAAGTATTGGTTCTTAATTGATTGAAATGCTTATTGGAATTTCATATTTGTAATAATGTTGTTCATGCTCTTTTTTATGATTTAGCGCCGGTAATTTGGTTCTGCATGCAATCTGTTTCTGGAAATGGCACAACTGCTCAGATGTCAACTCGGTTCAGTGCAACCCATCCACCCTTAAAAGTGGGAGCACCCAAATGTGGAACTTAGGTACCATTTGAATCTAAGCCAAATCATTGTTGTGTTCAATACCTATGGTAATAAATTGCTTAAGATTTTTGGAAAGTGTGGGAGCATGAAGGATACCCACCATGATAAATTGTTGATAACTCGAATGAGAAATATAACTGGGTAATCCAAGCATACACCAGACCTGAATCCTATAACAGGTAAAATTTGAAGTGTTGAACTTCAAATAATGAAGGTATTTAACTCTAAATTTTCAAAGTCACACATAGCTTTGTTAGGAGATGCCTTACTATAATCATTTGATGATGAGTACAATTGGTTTTAATGTTTTCTTTTACTACTGGGTTCAGTCACAGTAGTTCTCTACCACAATGCATGGTAATTGTATGTGATGCCTCAGGTTTCTTTCTCTTGCCTAAAATATGCAGGGTGCAGCTGCTTGTTTAGAAGAATTGTTGATTTTAGCAGTTGCTTGTTTAGATGTACATGGGGATGACAGTGTGAAGTATATGTAATGGAAGTTTGTTATAAGGGTGAGCATGCATATGTTCCTATAACTCAAGAAAGGTTACTGGTCCTATCAATTTTTTTGGTCCTATCAATTTTCACATATTCTGTTGGTCCTATCAATTTTCACATATTTAGTTGGTCCTATCAATTTTCACATATTCTGTTGGTTCTATCAATTTTCGCATATTTAGTTGGTCCTAAATAGTACTTCATAATTCATGACTTCTTTAATACTTCCCACAAAATAGAGGGTACTTTTATCTTGTGGGTAAGAACAAAAGACCACTTGATTTGTAAGGAAATTGACAAAATACATTAGAGTATTTTCCAAAAATCCTAGCATTCATATGTGAATGTATGATGCATTGTATAATTTAATTGCTATTTGTAATAAAGGTATCATTTTTTTCCTGATTACATTTTATGTACTATTCCTATAGCATAGATGAGTTGATTAATCACAACAAGTGACAATTTTATGTACTATTCTTATAGCATTAATTGTATTAGCTTAGATGAGTTGATTAATCCTAGCATTAATTCCTACAGTAAACGTGCATCACTGGGACCTATAGTAAACGTGCCACTATGAAGAAAACACCACAACTAGACAATTTTAGTAGTTGGTGGGACCCACAGATCAGCAAGTGAATGGTAAATGGTACCTTTTATTGTGGATCACCCCTGGAGCAAAGACCTAGTACCTTTTGTTGTTGTAAGTTCCTAATTAGTTTATTTTTGTATTGCGTTGGCACTATCCGGATGTTGAACAGGGGTCCCTGCAAGGTGGGAACCGCTGTTATGATCATGATGAAGTTGTCCATTTCCTATGGATAGTAATATGAATAGCCTGGCCATTTGGACAGGCCCGTGTTTAGGTATTATCTCAAAATTGATGAAGCAGATCCGGATGTGCATCGGAGCTATCTGGATGTTGAGAGGGGGTCCCTCGAAGGTAGGAACCGCTAATATTTATTTTTTCCCTTCATCACTGTCTGTGTGATCTTGTGAACAGGTTAGATGATAAATAAACATCACTACAGGCCCTAGAAAGGTTTCAATGATGGAAATCATTATACCCACTGTTTCTTATGGTATGGTCCACCTGAGTTTTGGATATGATTCAATTTTGGTTTCAACCCCTTAAATGATCTAGAAAAGCAGATGGATGGTGTAGATAAACTACATATATTTATAGTGGGTACAATGATTTCCTAACCCTAAACCTAAACTTGAAAACCTAAATCTAAACCCGAACCTAAACTCGAAGTCCTAAACCTAAACTTGAAAACCTAAATCTAAACCCGAACCTGAACTCGAAGTCCTAAACCTAAACCTAAACCTATTCTCAAATCCCTAAACCTAAACCTATAACATATAACCTATAACCTAAAACTAAACCTATAACCTATAACCTATAACCTTAACTTGAACCTGAACCTATAACCCTAACCTAAACCTATAACCCATAACCTAAACCTAAACATATAAACTAAGCCTAAACCTATAACATAAACCTAAACCTATAACCCATAACCTATAACCTATAAACTAAACCTAAACCAATAACTTATTACCTAAACCTAAACCCAAACTTATAACCTACCTATAACCTGCTCCTAAACCTAAACCTATAACCTAAACCTAAACCTACAACATATAACCTATAACCAAAACCTAAACCTAAACCTAAACCTATTCTCAAATCCCTAAACCTAAACCTATAACCTATAACCTATAACCTAAACCAATGACCTATAACCTTAACCTAAACCCAAACCCGAACCTGAATTCCTAAACCTATAACCTAAAACTAAACCTATAACCTTATATATATATATATATATATATATATATATATATCTATATCAGAAACATTATAAAGGAAGGAAATTTAGAAGGAAAAAACTAGACTAAGGATTATTTCCTTTTCCTCTTCCTATCACCAAAAAAAGAAAAAAAAAAGTATTAAAAAGGAAAAAAAAAGAAAAAAAAGAAAAAGAAAAATAACTCTGAAAACTTTATTTATTTTCCACAAAACTGAAAATTTTCAATTACGACTTTGAGATTGGCAATGGGAAAACCTAATATGTATGTTGTGTTCTAGTGTTTTGTTATTGTATTAAGTCAATACTACTCGAGACTTGGACTCACTTAGCTTAGTGCAAAACTTTGTCATGTGTCAGGATTTCCTCACATTTTTGTAATATACATATATTTATATCCGAGTTTCATCATCACTATGGAGAAGGGTTTCTCAGTTTTTTTTTTTAAAAATATCATATTTACATTTTGACCTGATTTTTCATGCTCCATTTGTTTGCATTCTTGTTTCTGAATGGGACAGAGGAACTATATCATCATATCCTGTTCATGGAATTTTATAAGCATCTTAACCTCTTTAACTTGGGTTCCTCTTCTTATTCACTTCTATAGATATGTACTACTTTCTCTCTGTTATAATTTGGGATTGATTGTATTTTTTTTCCTTCATTTGGTGCATCATTTGCAGATATATTGGAAGGACTTCTTAAATTGCCAGGGAACAGGGAATGTTTTGACTACAAAAGCAAGTAGGTATCTTGGTTGAATTGTGATAACGAATGATCTTTTATTTCTAAAGCTGAGGGACAAGGTGAATTTTCAATATTCTTCTCATTAAATACTTTTTGGCTTTTCTGGTCATTTATTACTTACTGCATTTAAAAGCACCATGAGTAATAACAATATTCAAATATTGTAATTCTCCTTTAAACAATATAGGAGCAAGTAGTGGGCACATGTCAGTTACGGATACTTCACAAAATGAGACATTGGAGGTTGGACTTGGGAATTTGAAGATGTCCTTTTCATCAACATCTGGACAACTAAAATGTATGATGAATTATAGAATAGGGGTGAGTTGTATTTTCTTTCCTGATTACAAGCTCCTAGGTTAATTAGCTTCAAAGTTTCTTGTAAATCGGGCTTCTTTGACATATATAACTCTAGAATCTAGGCCTTATAATTAATTAAAACTTTACATATGTTATCCATTGGATTCCAGGACTCCTCGCCATGTCAGTCAAACCCTTTTACATGGTTATTATTGTGTTTATAACTCTCGTAAATGGTAACATGCCTACCCAGGTGAAAGATTTGGATGTGGAACTTAAAGGTACTAAGTAGAAAAGTAAACAAAACCTACAACAAGCCATCTTAATTGATAGGGAAAGAGTTACTCAAGTGCAGTGGGATATGGAAGAACTTTGTAGGAAATATTCAGAGATGGAGTCGAAGCTAAAGTTCAAACAGGTTCCTTTTTTGTAATTCTTATGATAGGTTGAGCAAAGTGAAGTATTGTTTATTTAGAAATGTGAATGCGGGATGCATTATATGATTTGATTGCTATTTGTAATAAATGCAATCAGGAATCATTTTTCTTTCCTGATTGCATTTTATGTACTATTCCTATCAGCATTAATTGTATTAGCTTAGACAGCAGGTTCGGTTCTTACAATGGAAATAGGCACCATTATTTAAAAATAAAAAATAAAAATAGCAATGGATTTTAGCTGTAGCAATTGTTTTGAAAACCGTAGCTATTGCTAACTTCAGAATATTGCTACAGATTTCAATGGATTTCATTCCACTTTTAGCTACAGATAGTATCCGTAGTTGTAGCTATATTTCGTTACAAAAATTATAGCTACGGCCGTTATCCGTAGCTAGTGTTATTTATTGCTACAGATTTAATCTATGGCGTAGGTACATTTCGCTACAGAAATTATAGCTACAGCTTTTATTCGTAGCTACTGATCTCTATTGCTACGGATGTAATTCATAGCCATTGGTTTTTTTACCTTTAGCTACACTACCAATAGCTACAGATGTGTTACAGACAAGATCTGTAGCAAAAGATCTTTATCTACGGTTTTTATGTAACAACCCGAATTTTCACGGTCAGAGTATGTACTCATGCCCGAGAAAACTGGGTGTTAATAATGTACAATTGGATGCTCTGAAATCGCACCCTATTTTTTTTCCATTTGTTCACATCCAGATACATTCATGAAGGTAACATTCACAAGAATAAAATCATCTGTATTGATTATATATATCATCAGAGTAAAATGAATAATCAAGGCCTCATAAAGGAAGGTTTATTACAACATCAAAGTTTACAGCGGAAGTATAAAACTAAATAATGAGACTGTCTTCTTAGTCTTTCAAGATAATCTTCTATAGGGAAGTAGTTCTCTAATTCTTTAACCTGTACATCACCTACATCAATTGTACGGTTGGGAGGGGGTCAATGCCCTACTCATAGTGAAGGTTATCCTTCAAGATTAACAATAATTTAAGAGATTCATAAAAGTAAAGTAAAAGGGCATTGATACGTCTCGTACTCCACTAATACATGAGATATCAGTATGCACAAACAACCTACATGCGATGTATGCCTAGCATAGTGTGTGCGGCTCATCATACGTAGTGATCGTCACAATGTGGAATATAATTCATAGGAAACCCGGCTTGACCCGCATCCCATAACTACGGATATTCGCCGGCATGGCCAACGCTAACGTGAATTTATGTGAACATCTCAAGCCAACACAACACGCGATTGAGGGATTTACATAACACGATGTGTTCATGGAGCGACTAATTGCAACATTCAATCTCGAAAAGTTGATGTAACACATATGACAATTTACATACATCGATTGTGCACTACGCCAACTAACCCACAGAATTACGTGCCGACCAAGAGGGTCGCTACTCGTAACGCATTACGTCCATGATAAGATAATCGATTCACTAATAGTGATACCTCATAACACAACACTTGCACTTATAAAGAATATATCTGAATCATAGAGAATATAAACTGAATCATGGAGGTTTTGGAATAACAAGACACATGCCCATGCCTTTAAATATAGACGAGACAAGGCCAATATAATAAAGAGAAGAGTGACAATGGTCAACTCAGCAAAAGTGGCAATGGACAACATAATAAGAGAAGAGTGACAATGGCCAACTCAACAAAAGAAGAGTGGAAAAGTCAACTCAAATAATAAGACGAGTGGCATAGCCAACTCAAATATAAAGACGAGTGGCGGAGCCAACTCAATAATGAATGAGGCAGGGGCAAGGCTTGTACCCATGGCCTCACATAAATTCAAAGAAATTCTCTTGTACCTGACATTATGTCATAATCCCAAAAGGGCCAATAAATCAGTTGATAGGAAAATTCTCAGAGAACACGTAAAGATAGAATACATGATAAGTCATATCGTAAGAGGCATGAAAATGCCATAATTGATGGTGAAACATATAATAACACGGAAGATTCAAATTGATGTATAACAGGAATACATGTAAAGACAATATCAAATTCATGAAAGTATGCATAAAAGCCAAGATAACTGGTATGAAGACAGATAAAATACAGGAAGGCATGTAAATGGCAAGATAAATAAATCAACTTAAATTATTGTAAGCTTAAAGGATAAAACCCTCACCTCATTATCGGAATCATCTTCAAAGGTTGGTAAACGGTCGTAGGCACCATCTAAATTCAATTTCTGTCTTAAATCAAAAAACTAGGCTCGGTTGAAGATTAGTTTATACCTATGGTGAATCAACTTAAACTATGGTATAGTTTAGATAGGTAACTAACCTTGCCCATTGTCTGCCCAATGAGTCAACTAGGTTAGACTCACTGGTTGCTCCATTTACATGGTTATGAGTTTTGAGATTGAATGGACCCAACGTTTAATGAAACTAGAAGGAATATCTCTACCATGGGAGTTTCCTCTTGGCGTGGTTGGCTGGAATTGATCCGAATCTAGTTCAGCCGCTTGCTAGACTCAGTGATTCCACTGAGTTGACTCTACTAGTAAGCCGCTTTCGCTCTCGTTCTTCTTCTTCTTCTTCTTCCCCAAGTTCTTCTCTTTTGCTTCCCTTATTTTCTTCCTTTTTCTTTCTTCTTTCTTGCTCCAAAAATCATCCAGCAAGGGGCTGGACTTTCAAAAGATCTCTCTCTCTCTCTCTCTTCTTTCTTTCTTTCCCTGTTTTCTTTTTCTTTCAACTTTCTTTTATTTTCTTTCTTTCTTTTCTTTTCTTTCCTTTCCTCCTCCTCTTTCTTTTCTCTTTTCTGTCTTCCTCTACTGAATGACAACAGGTCTGTCTGACCGAACTCGTTGCTCGGCTGCAACGTTCAACAGAGAGTCGGACGTCTTCCTCTCGCTGTTGGATGGCCGACTCTCCCTCTCTCTTTCTATCTTTTCTCTCCATTTTTCTTCCTTTCTCACGGTCGGACTGCCCTTTTATAGGCATGTTAGAACTCTCCAGGCATGTCATTACGAAATTCCTTCTACGTAGCTCGACTTCGCACCCCTGTTCCTGCGCAGAAAAATGCAGAACTGGTTGCGTTGGAAATTTGTTTGGAGAGGGGGTCCATCCAATCCGACTTCTTGGACGGGGTCGGACCTTCCCTGCTTAGATTTGGATGGCCTGGATTGAACTAAAATCCACAGGAGGGTCCAGCAAAACATGATCGGCCCCTGTTTCCTTACGCACGGACTTGGTCGGTTTCGCAGCTTTCACTTGAAATCCTAGCATCGTCGGGATTCTTCCCACTCCCGTTGTTTCCAGGCTGGAGTCAGTTCTCTCCTAAGTGGGGATTGAACGGTTCAGATCTCCTCAAACGTAGGGAGTTTCCTATTAAGGAACTCGTTCTTTCAAACCGGTTTCATCGGCCGCTGTGACAGCGGCTGACTTCTGCTTATGGGCTGATTTCTGTGATTTTGTAGGGCCCACTATCATGGTTTCCAGCAAATCCATTCCCTTCATCAGCGTCCTCACATCGTGGTTGCATAGGAACCTAAATATGCAAGCCATTCAAGACCTAGATTGGCCACACTTTATCCTACACAGGACTGTGTTCACGTTGAACCAGGAAGCCAGTTACGTGCACGTAACTTTTTGGCTCTCACGAATGGCTTGGGAAAATCGGGTGGGCCCCACCCCGATGCTATTTTAAATATTCATCCCGTTCATTAGTCGGGTCCGGTCATGTTGATGCACGAATCCAAATTTAAAGTTGATCTGAGCTTTAGGTGGGCCACACGATCAGTCCGGGTGCGGGTGGTGCTCACCACTTAAAAATTCTCACTCTCACTCATGTTGGATTGTTTTAATTGTGTGGGGCCCACTTGTGATATTTTTTAGAAAAATCCACTCCGTTTATCCTACATGTTATATCATTTTAGGACATGGGGTCAAACTTGAGATAATTCTATAAATCAGGTGGGCCACAGGGTTTGATTGAGTCTTGAAAATGGCCACCGTTGGAGACTTATTTGGAATCCTCGTCCACTGCCATGCACATGGTATCCTTTTATTTACAGATTTACCCTTTATTTTGTATAAACTTCCACCATCCGTAACTCACAACTCCATTGTCCAAACATAATAAAATTTGACGGGTGATCTTTATTCTTTGTGCTCTTCTCGTCGCCCAAATTTGAGACCTGATCTCGTGAGGATGACTAAGATACTCTTTTAATGGTTAATACGCTTCAGAATTTCAAAATAATGTTTGTGCTCACCTAATTGACGAGTTACCGGGTAGTTTGGACCTAGACCCTAAGATCTTCATGATGATCGGTTTACCGTGATGTTTGTGTGGCCCATTCGGCAAATCCAAACATGACGGATGGTTAGATGACTTGCTAAAAATAAGGAGACTTGATGGTTAGCTCTCTGACCACGTATGTATGGGGATGTACAGTTAGTTTAGTAAATGGTTTGACATAATATGGGTTTCTGAAGTGATTAGGGGTAAAGCATGTGTATCGTCAGATTAAAGTATTTTGTTCACATGTGTAAGTCTCTAAGATCGTAGTTCTGATAGTGGTTTAAACATATTTATAGGTGATGAACACGATGAACGGATCCAAATTTTGATCTAATAAATGTACGAACGGATGTAGAAGTCAAGTAGTTGATTTACTACAATCTAAGAGCTGAAATTAGACATGTACGGTTAATTTATGATAATTAGGCTTGGTATAAAATTTCACATGAAACAGATGATGAGAACCATGTGAATTAGAATTTAAGGGTATAGGTCGATGGCATTTTTGTAATTATTGCTGATTTATGAGTTTTGGAAAATTTAATGGCTCCACATAGTTATGGACACCTTTTTAAGTAATTATTATGATTGAACATATACCCAAATCATTATGGATAGGGAGTTATTTGTCAATTCATTTAAGCGAAAACATATACGTTAAATCACATGATGGAGAGCCTTACCTTGAAATTGACGATCGGATGGCTTGATCTATGAATAGAGATCATTCCTGACAGTTAAGTTTGATTTAGGGCGAAGATGTAAGTCTAAGATAGTTGGATTGGCATCGTACACATGACCTATTAAGTAAATTTCTTGGTAACGCTCAAGAACTTCCAATACTCGAGTATTGAAAAGTTCGGGCGTTACATTTTATCTGTAGCCTTTTCCCCTTTTTCTAGTAGTGATATCATTGGACATTGCATTAAACAAGTTCTACTCTTCCTCAACCATGTTTTTGAAAGTGGAGAGTCTTAAAAGGGTCAAAGGAAAATGGATGAACTCATCAAGGAGCGTGCTGCTATGGAATTTGATGAGATGAAGGCTTCTTATGCCTATATATATATATATATATATATATATATATATATATATATATATATATATATATATATGTATGTATGTATGTATGTATATATATATATATATATATGTATGTATGTATGTATATATATATATATATATATATATATATATACATACATACATACATATATATATATATATATATATATATATATATATATATATATATATATATATATATATATATATATATACATACATACATACATATATATATATATATACATACATACATACATATATATATATATATATATATATATATATATATATATATATATATGTATGTATGTATGTATATATATATATATATAGATATATATATGTATGTATGTATATATATATATATATATATATATATATATATATATATACATACATACATACATATATATATATATATATATATATATATATATATATATGTATGTATATATATGTTAAGTGTCAAATATTGCATATTCTCCCATATTTATTCTTGATTTTATGAACCTGATAATGCTTAATGGTCTATTTTATACATATTTGTGTTGCAAGGTGAATCTGAGAGCTTGGTTAAATGAGATGAAGGCTTCTTATGCCTATATATATATATGTTAAGTGTCAAATATTGCATATTCTCCCATATTTATTCTTGATTTTATGAACATGATAATGCTTAATGGTCTATTTTATACATATTTGTGTTGCGAGGTGAATCTGAGAGCTTGGTTAAAAAGAACCCAAGCTCGGTCCAACCGAACCCAAGTTCCATCCGACCAAAGATCCAAGGAAACTAAGTACAAAGAATGAAGAAAGGACTCAAAAATTTCAAAATTCGCAGCAAAAAACAAACAAGTTCGGTCCAACCGAACCCAAGTTCCGTTTAACCAAAATTGTAAAAAACAGTCCAACAACCAATGATGAAATTCATGAGCTAATTCGGTCCGACAATACCCAGTTTAATCCGACCGAAGGGAGGATTTGGTGTGACCAAAAGTGCACAAAAAGCTCCAACGCTGAAAGGAGTTAATTCGGTTCAATCGAAGATGAATTTGGTCTAACCGACATCTTAAGTTCGGTCCAACCGAACACAAGCTCAGTCCAACCGAAATTGGGCAACTGACGAAATAGAATCTTATCTGGGCTTGGACTCAACTTCGGTTCGACCAATGCTTAACGCGGAGTGCGTAAATTCGATCAAATTGCAGAAATTCCAAGGCAGTGCTTAAGATGGAACTTCACAACTATAAATAGGAGTCTCTAGGAAGTTCCTAGGTATCATCTAGGGTTTAAGGAGTGGAGCTAAAGGGTTGAGAGTCGCTGCCAAAATTTTTTCTTCTTCTTCCTTGTTTTCATGTTTTAGTTAAGAGTTTTTGATTTAATCATGTCTA
Organism: Magnolia kwangsiensis; assembly: GCA_037074715.1. Taxonomy (NCBI): domain Eukaryota; kingdom Viridiplantae; phylum Streptophyta; class Magnoliopsida; order Magnoliales; family Magnoliaceae; genus Magnolia; species Magnolia kwangsiensis. The sequence goes on from CM073589.1 coordinate 74,418,388, forward strand.
TAGTTAACTAAACCTCTTAGCTAGGGCTAAGAGGTGAAGCTTGTAGCGTGATTGGGATGTTTATCTGTTAGTGCACTCACTGTGCACATGTTTGTCATTCACGTGACTAGTTGTGTCAAGTAGTCAGATGGGTCAATGGCAAATGAAGACCAATGATGCAACTGGAGCAGAAGCACGAGCTACATGTTCAAAGTACAAAGAAGTTTCTAGGATCTTAATCTTACCTAAAGATAACCTTAATCCATGATAGGAAAACCAACTTATTTGTTTTGACAATGAAACAAATGCGTTTGATTTGGGGATTTATTCAATGATACAAAGAATTCAATGAGAGAACAATGATCACATTTATTTTGAATTCATTTACATCCTCGGATTCCCTTGATTCTGAAAACAAAATATAATTAATGCAATGGAATGAATGAAAGAGAAGACAATCCGATGGAAATTTCGGCAGCATTTCGATAGTTGCTTCATTCATCTCCTAGGACTTAGGAGGAATGTTGAATTGATCAACCAATTTCAAGGAGATGGGGGTTGTGCGGGCTTGAAGCCCTTGATCTGACCGTTGAGATCAGTTTTGATCATTCTTCTGGTCATTCTTTGTTGATATGACCGTTGAGATCAGTTTCGATCATCCTTCCGTTGGAGCGACGATCATCCCTTGAAATGTGGAGGCCATCTGTCTGAGGGTAGGAATACACGGGCCTAGACAAGGAATGCAGAGTGCATGGATCTTACTTCGGGAAGTATGGAGCACATGGAGCTTACTTCAGGACAAAAGCCTTGCTTCAAGACAACATTCCTCATGAAATGGGCAAGAGGCAAGCTTCAGGACAATATTCCTCATGAAGTGGCGCATGAGGTTGTGTTCGGGACAAAGTCTCATGAGGAATGGCGTATGGGATTTCCTTTACAACAATGGTTGTGCAATATTTGCAAACATGGTTATGTAATATTTGCAAAGATGGTTATTCAATATTTGCAGAGGTGGTTGCACAGTTCGCGCAATGGATTTTCTTGCAGAAGTTTTTGCGCGGACAACGCAATGCATCTTTCCTTGTAAAAGTTGTTGCGCAGACGAAAGTTGTTGCCCAGTTGCGTGGTCGGTGGAACACCTCCTCCAATTGCGCGGGTCGCGCAACTAACTTTTCTAGTTGTGCTGGTTGCGCAATGGCTCTTCTCTCTCCCTCTCTTACCTTCTTGTCTTGCAGCCTTCTTGTCTTCTGACCATCAACTGATCAACCCCTTAAATGAGGCAGGGGAGGGGTATTTATAGGCCCTTGTTCTCTTACAAAGTGGTGATCACCACCACTTTTCCCTTCACATAATGTCCACCATCTTCTCTTAAACAACAGTGTCCACCAAGCTTTCCTTTAAATGATGGTGTACAACCACTTCTTCATTAAAATGACACCTCTGCACTCTTTTTACCAAAACATCCTTTTTATTGCCTTTTACTAAAATACCTAAACTACCCCTGAACACCGACTTTTACCAAAATACATAAAATACCTCCAAACATGGATTTTTACCAAAATACCTAAAATACCCCCGGATGCCAATTTTTACCAAAATACCTAAAATATCCCCGTAGACCAATTTTGACCAAAATACCTAAAATACCCCTGGAGAATAATTTTTACTAAAATACCCCCGAAGACGATTTTTACCAAAATACGAAGTTCACAACCCTGGAAAAGATCCACACCCTGGAATTCTTTGCCCACTACAATGGAATATTTTTATGCCTCAACATTAGATCATCTATTCAAGTCATTCTAAGTCTATATTTTCCTTCATTCTAATGTTGGCATTAGAAGGTTTAAAGTTGCTGAATGAATTGCTGGACAAAAGTTCAAACAGGAAAAACTGTCTCACATTCGGTTGGAGAATGTGCCATTGAAAGTGCCCAAAACAGTCCAGCAACTTTCAAAGTTAATTCGGTACCACCGACTGGACTTTCGGTCCCACCAACTCCTACCAAAGTACAATGATTGGTGCCACCAAAAGTAACAAATTTCATTTAGCAACTTCAGGATCTAATTCGGTACTACCGAGTGATATTTCGATGCCACTGACTGCAGTTCGGTGCCACCAAAAGGTTCACTAGTAGAACTGAAAAGTAGTCATTATAGATCCATTGGAACTTTTTCTTTATAAATATAGGACCCAGAACTTTATGGAAAGTGTGGATTTAGACATTTCAAAGTCTCTAGTGTATTCCAAGCTTATCCCACTCATCCTAAACTCTATCCACATGAGATTCATGTTCCTTCATTGTTATTTCTCACTTCAATAAGCATTCAAAGCTCCTATTATGAAGAACATGATCTCTACCCTATTCTAGAGTATAAAGACCAAACCCATTGGCAAATCCTCAGTCTCCATGATACTCTAGAGCATCCATTAGTTGAATCTCTTAGGAAATCCATTCATAACCTTTGATAAGAGATTTAACCCACTCTCATTACCTTGGTTACCTTAATAGGAACATCATATGCAAAGTACTTGATCGTGAAGCTAAAATAATAGGAAAACCATAGCAACGTGATCGGGTGAGCTTCGAGGAATTGATTCAAGCACAATAGAGTGAAGATTAAGCAATCCAAGACAAGCTACAAAAGATGATTCATTCCGACAAGTAAGTGTTATTGTTAAGAGTCCACAAGTTAGTCTCTATCCTCATGTAAGATTGAGGCTAAGAGTTTTCTATCCACAAACTCAATTAGGCACCTAGTGTGGGACCTTGGCTGGTGTGCCTAAACGTAGGTGCCTTGTGTGGTACCTTGGCAGTGTGGCCTAAACGTAGGTTCTTAGTGTAGGACCATTGCTCATGTGTAGAGCATTATTTGTAATATTTTGTGTAGGGCTGTAAAAGGTTTGTGGTGAACCTGATTTAAAACTAGTGATAGTGAAATCCGGCACACTCTAGGAGAAAGTGCAGTTGTCAGTAGTGGACTAGGCACATAGCCGAACCACTCTACATCCTTGTGTTTGGAATTGTCATTTACGCATCTATTTAATCATGATTATTTAACTTTGAATACTTGATTATTTATGCATGATTAGATGAATGCTTAAGATTGATAGGTAGCACATTCCACACACAAGTTCACAATGCTATAGGCTAGTTGCTTTATTTTTATATCTTAAGTAGCCTATGTGATTGGGCCCTCTATTAGCTTGAAAGCCTTTAGAGTTACATTGCCTTACTTAGTTTAATTATAAATCGGTTTAAGTTAGGCAAAAAAGTTTTAAATTGGTATAATCATTGAAAAATCCTATTCACCCCCCTCCTCTAAGACTCTTGGACTATTCTATACTTCTACTACAGTGGTCTAAACTGTAATTTCAATTGGTATCAGAGCAAGGTTCCTCTCGAAGGGTCTAACAACCTAGAGGGAGATCCTAACAAGAAGTTGGAACAATGATGAAAGGAGAAGGACCAACTGTCTCCCGACCTCCCCTTTTTTATGGTTTAAATTATCCTTATTGGAAGTTCAGGATGTCTTATTTTCTACAAGCTTTGGATCATGAAGTTTTGGAAATTGTTGAGAATGGATATATACCACCAACCGAACAAGTGATACTAGAAAATAATACAACTATTTCCAAACCGAAACCAAAAGAGAAATGGACTCAATATGATAAAGAAATGAAAACATATGAAGCAAAAGCCATGAATGTTATTTGTTGTGGAGTCTCACAAGATGTGTTCAATCAAATCTGCATGTGTGGAACTGTCACGCCCCAAACCCGAAAATCGGATTCATAGGAATCTCAATCGCCGAATCCGGTGCCGACAGTCTCCGTAGTACCCCATTCTCGGCTCCTAGCATTCATATGCCAGATTCTGATCCTGGGATCCTACAAGGAAGATTTTTTTTTTGTGTACATTTAACTAGTAATTAGTATAACCACATGATTACCCAATTCACAAAGGAAACATCATCATCACATATCTACTAATATAATCATTTGATTACAACATTGAAAGAGAAATACATAAATAGAAAAATCAAGCTCCAGAAGACCATTGCACGCTCCAAGCTCAACACTGCAGAAACTTAACATCTCCTGCACGCATCTATCATGCATAAGCTTATAGAAAGCTTAGAGGGTGGTGTAAGCGTGTGCACAAGGTAAGTGACAAGTATTCAATACAATACCATAATCATACAATGTCTGAATAAGAAGAAACACTGACAAGAGAAAGAATAATCAGAGTAAGCAGAAATACTGACAAGATATAAATCATACAATAACAGAGTAAGCGGAAGTATGGACAAGTCTATAAGTCAATGAATATCAGAATACGCAATATAGAATAATTATGCGATAAGGAGTCATAAAGAGCCAAATATCAGATGCCGAGGATGCAATGCAATACACAAATCCTGTTAAGTCTGTCTAGGCCATATAAGTATAGAAACATAGCAACCCAAAATGCCATATGCATGTAGATGTAATGCAATATGCGATGTGAATGAAATGACCATGCTGGAGTGTGAAGTCGGGATGATAGTATGTAGTATCACAGGCTACGGGGTCCACCACAAGGACTTCTATCCAAACCAGTCTCATACCTAAATTTGGATAGTCAGACTCAATGTGGTAGACTCCTGATCTCAGGTTAGTCACGCGCCCAACCGAAATTCTTACCATAATGAAGGTACACAATAATTTGTGCACCACCAACCCGAGTGTATAGTGAATGAATGAATGAATGAATGAACATGCAATTTCTACTCAATAAGTCCATATATCAGTACGGTACCTCTCTGGGAAATCACCGGGGTCTAGTACACTCTAAACCAGATCGCCGCCACATCACGCGCAATAAGGTAAGTGGAAGAGACCTCACTATCCGTTTGCCAATATCAGGCTCGACTCGTCGATAGCGGACCCATTCCTTGAGTAGGGCATACAGTAATCACAGCACACAATGCAAGATGTATGAGTCATACAATCCAGTCATGCATCATTCCTACGCAAACCGTGCGCTCATGTGAGACAATCTCCGCCTATCAATGAGTCTCATAACAACCAACACTATGACATATGTAATGGTCAATCATATCTCATAACAGACATACAGATGATGCGTATGGGCATGGATCATGATGCTATGCAGTCACATACTCATAATCGGTATCAATAACCGGCATCAACAATCGGCCTCGACAATGTGGACATCTAACCAACATTGCCCCAAGGAGTGACCCTCACAGATCCAAACATATAATGGGCCCATGGCCTCACACAAGGGCCATATACAACACAATGGGCCTTACTCAAGGGTTACATGTACATGACAGGTGGGCCCTACTCATGAGCCTAACATACATCACAATGGGCTCCTTTGTCCGACCCTCAAATGAATCACAATAGGCCTCATCACCTAGGCCTTAATATACATCACATTGGGCCTTAGACACGGGCTAAATACACATCACGTCGGGCCTCAAATACGGGTCGCATGTTCATCACATTGGGCCTCGACAATCAGAATCGGCAATCGGCCATGATAAATCAAAATAGGTAATCAGCCTCGATCGATAATCAGTAATCGACCATCAGAATCGGTAATCGGCCTTGATCGATAATCAGCAATCGGCCATGATAAATCAAAATAGGTAATCGGCCTTGATCGATAATCAGCCTCGATCGATAATCGACAATCGGCCTCGATCGATAATCGGCAATCGGTCACGACAAATCAAAATAGGTAATCAGCCTTGATCGATAATCAGCCTCGATCGAAAATCGACAATCGGCCTTGACAATAATCGGCCTTGATCGATAATCGACAATTAGAATTAGTAAATTGATCACGTCAATCAGAATCGATCATCGGCGTCGATGGGAATGGGCCTAACAAGGCCCAAGGGAAGGTCACAATGTGGACATTCAACCATCATTGCCCATCATGTGGCCATTTAACCAACATTGTTCCCAAGCAGTGGCCCATATAGAGCCAAACATATAGTGGGCCCATAGCCTCACGCAAGGGCCTAATATGCATCGCTACGGGCCGCATCACATGGGCCGGAATTACATCTCAAAGGGGCCTCATCATGTGGACCGAAAATATATCACAATGGCCTCGTATACATCAAGTGTGTCGCATCAATGGCCCGCACCAATGGGCCTCATATACAACAAGCGGGCCGCATCAATGGGCCACACCAATGGACCTTAATAATCATATGGGCCTTAACATATGGGCCTAATATTCATCACCATGGGTCACTACCCAGTGCCCTCGAATACATCACAATGGGCTATGACCCATGGGCCTCAATATATATCATAATGGGCCATAATCCATGGTCCCCGAATACATCATAATGGGCCTTGCCCATGGGCCTCGGACTCAAGCAAGTGGGCCCCTCACATGGGCCAAAAATACATTATGATAGGCCTCAAAGATAGGCCGCACTAATGGACCTTATACACATTAAGTGGGCTACAAGTTTAACGGACTAGAGGACATGGCTAAAACACATGAATCAAGGTGGGCCCGACAGACGAACGGTGTGCGAAAAGGACGGACTCACTGCCATTCAAGGCAGCAGCAGCTGCCTGCTGCGCGGGACCCAAACTAAATGGACGGTGTGGAGGGACAGATACATCAGAGGTGGGGTCCATGCATGTGGCCCACCAGAGATTTGAATTGGCTTCATTTAGGGTGGGTGGTGTGAATCAATACACCCATCATGATCATGGCCCACAAAACTTGCAAGCGTCGTCAGCAGTAGGACCCACTGGCATTAATACAGCAACTATGCTGCTGAGACCCACCATCCCATGGACGGTCTGGATAAAACATTACATCACCGTGGGGTCCGCAGCAGCATCCAAGCAGTCCAACACCGTCCAGGTGGTCTGGAAGATGTGGACGGAAGAATTACATCACGGCGGTCCCACGCTAGCAAACAGGTGGACGGTGTTGATATAAGGCATACATCAAGGTGGAGGCCACACGTGGACGGTGTGGGTCCACAAGGTACATCAAGGTGTACCCCATGCAGGAGAAATGGATGGTGGAGATAAAACAATACATCAAAGAGGCTCCACACGGCACCGTCCAGATCCGGATGGTGCAAATGCAAGGTATATGTAAAACAAGGTGGGTCCCTCGTAACTTGCTGACGTCTCTCTACGTGGCTGGAGGTGGACGGCCAGGATACAAAACTTCATCACGGTAGGCCCCACATCCACTGTCCAGATGGTGGGTGGCTAGGACAAAACACTTACATCACGGTAGTATCCCACCGTCCAGATGATGGACGGATGGGATAAAACATTACATTAGGGTGGGGCATTTTCCACCGTCCAGTTTGAAATACATACATGCAAGGTGGTCCACCATCCAACACATCTGGACGGTGCAAACCAAAAATAATTATCAAGTGGGTCCTGCATGCACGTGGCAGGTGAATGCCGCACGTGCATCACAGCAGCCCCGCATGAATGGACAGTTTGAGTTTAAAATTGATGGACGGTGATTAGGCCCTGTGATCAGGCCCTTGCGATCAGGCCCGACTTACTAACGTCCTCAAATGGACGGTTGGATCATCTACCACAGGGATGGTGGGCCATGTGGATGGGATTCACGGATGGGTGAAACACATACAGTGAAGGTGGGTCCCACGTGGGGCCACCATACATACATATATAATATATTATTATAATTAGTATTATATTATATACTTCCCAGCCCATCCTCACCGTCCAGATGGACTTGGACGGTGCAAATATCATATTAAAGGTGGGTCCCACGTAGGGCCTACCATACATACATATATGGACCTACTATACATACAAATATATATATATATATATATATATATATATATATATATATATATATATATGTAACGCCCTGAAAATTGGGGGTCGTGTATAAACTCAACTCCCGAGTTCCAGACCGTCACTTATGTAACAAAAATGATTATGATTCAATGTTGTATGATTTAAAGCATTCACATGAGTAAAAGTATACAAAAACTGCAATTCATACTTCAGATCCAGTGATAAAAGCCAGCGGAAGACTAAACAATATATATATATCACTGTATGGAAAACAAAGTAGATCTCATCTGTCTCTAAAGTATGAATACATCTCTAAGCCTCATAAACATATACATGAACAAAATCAAAATGTTCAAAATAGTCCCACTGAAGTCCCATCAACCCAGGTCACCTACGCAAAGCCATCATGATACTGCACGTACGAGAACTCATCTTGGTCCTCGTCGATGTCTGGCTCTGCCTCCTGGATCTCAGCATCACCTGCATCTACAACAGGGTCTGGTGGGTGTTGCAAACACCATCCCGTAACGTGGGAATGAGTAGCTAACTGAGTGGAATCATAGAGCAAAGATTAACATGTTCACAATTCAATCATGCGATAATAGTAAAGCAGTAAATCAGACAATCCTAATACTGTTGTTAATGCAAGATGACATGACGTGATGTATGCCCTCACCGACGATCTCCCTCATACGGCACCATCTTACGACCGAGGCATGCAATCGTCCCTCAAGTGCTCCACATCTTTCAGGCACATGCAATGTTATGGTGATATGATTTCCGAGTTGTTATTAGTCCATTCAAACAGCAGGATTGGGAAACTAAGGTATTTCCCTTGTATCAATCCCAACATAGATCCTGTCTAGGGTCGTCACTCCTAGTAATCTCATACGAAGTATATTTTGTAGGTCGCTGCAAGGGCTGTCAGGGCTGTTGCACGTACTCGTTGCACCACTCCCCCATCACCTTATCAATATAGGCCTACTGTACTCTACTGCTACTGAAGGATCGTCGCCTCCCGTAGACTCAGAATACGCTCGCGGTCACTACAAAAGACTCGTCGCCTGATCAGTGTAGGCCGACAGCTAGAATATAGTGTCCCATACCACCATAATCTGCTCACGAGACTAGGTGCTCACTGGTCACTACGGGGAGGTTTGTGGCCCCAGCGTAGGCCGACAGCTTGACCACGGTGTCCCATACCACCATGCCCGGCTCATGAGTCTTCGTGGATCAAGGTAGCATGGTTAACAGGATTTACAATGGTAAGTTCAGTACCCTAGGTTCAAGCAGTTATGACTCATACAAGGTGAACATACATCGGCCAGTCGGGTTGCTTGATGGGCTCGACTAGCGCGATCGCATCTCAAGTCGAACGACATGAAGTGCGTAAAACACTTCGCGTGGCCTAACCACTGCAGCCAACTTCAAACACGACTCGCGTTCATCGACGCGTCGTTCGTGGCCAAGACCAGCCAGCCACGAATTCGATCGGTTACCGACTGCCTAGACTAAGTATAGTCCCAAACAGTTATGGAATCACATCAGCAATTTATATAGGAATATTGGAATTGAAATACAATCATGTGAGCATGTTAACACATGTTATAACATTCAACTTAAGTAAATCTTCAAACACATATATTTCATGCATGTAACGAAATCATGCATATAGTGAACATGTAGGAAATCATTTAAGTCAGCATATTAATTGAGAAATCCATCTCAAACTAATTCATAACATCATTTAATTCAATACATACTAATACGAGCATTTATACAAACACATACACTACACACTTAAGTCTACATATAGTATGTCGACCCGAAGTGCGTAATTAGGCGAATCTCTTCGCCAAACTAATTATGCACGTATTCCTAACTTCCTAATGCGACAACAAACCATGTCAATCACATCAGCAAAATATGAACGCAATCTGTACTTCCTACAAATGACTAAAATGCTCTAAATCTCATATTCTTCGTTAATTTATGAAACAGGAAACGGAGAGCATGTTGTACATGTCAAACGGCGATGCCATCGATAATCTACTATTAAACGACATTGAAAGCATTGTAAACCGTCAATCAAAGCGTCTAAAATCCTCACTTTATGTCTTGTAGACTCGTGAATTGAAACGGAGCGTATACGCTTCGTCTACGGCAGTAGGAGAACCTATTTTACGAAGTACGTTAGCTAACACGCTACGAATCCAAGTAATCCCTAAATCAGCAACTTTTAGGGTCGTTTCATACCTGAAAAAGTGGAGAAATCACCGGCCAGGTGATTGGGACAAGCTACTGAAGCACGTGCAACTAGCGGCACGATGGCGGGAAAAATCCCTTCTACTCTCTCTCTCAAACTCTCACCTTTTCTCTCTCCCAAAGCTAGGGTTTTGCAATTTCGGATGGGAGAGAGGAATGAGGGTTTCAACCCCTTTTATAAGCTTTAAAACGCCGAAAACAGGCTCCGGAACGAAGTTTACTTAGTGCATATCCAATTCAGGGCTGTTTCGGTCTAAAAGATGCTTTCTGGAGGTCCCCTGGTCGAATGCGGTCAGACTTAAGCTCATGCGTACCTGATCTAGCACGTATTAAGTTTTCAGTCCGGCAGGGTTCGCAGATCGCACGTGGCGGACCAGTTTCAGTTCAGCGGTCACCGCACGTAGATCAGGGCTGAAAGTCTCATGATATAAAATAGAAATTTTTCCTGATCCAAGGGTGTAATCTGGCTAAATTCTGACGGTTAGAACGCTTAATACTGACACATCAAGTCGTGAGCCAGATTTAAATTTCAAATTCCAATTATGTCCCTATTCGCACTCGCTTCAGTCCGGGCTCAATGAAATAGCCTGTGATTATCGGTTGGACTTGATTTTTGAAATGATTGTCAAGTCCAACTAGGCGGTTCTAACGGTCTAAGATAGGAGGTATCGGACTTTCGACGCGCGGTCTAGATTCAATACAAAATTTCAAAGTGGTCAAGAGAACAAACCTGCTTAGAGTTTGATCCGAGGTTATAGAGTATTATAGAGTCATTGGTTCTACTCGATTTGGGTCTAGTAGAACGTATTTAAAGTGATCAGGGACTATTTTCCAGCTACTCTAACGTTGCGCTAGCTGACTTACGCTTAATTTCCATAGGAATTAATCCTAAGTGGTTTCTTTGGCTATGGAATTGGGTTCTGAGCGATTTTCCAGATGTTTTAGTTGACCCATTGCCTAAGGACGTCAAATCCCAGATTGGCCAAAATTCGGGGTATTACAATCTACCCCCCTTAAAATAAAATTTCGTCCCCGAAATTAGCGAAGGGTAAGGAGTACTTTTTCTAAGGAAGGTTCAAATCCTATTTAATGACCTAACCGTACATATATCCCAATTCAAATGTTTCGATCCTGGGCCAGTGGGAAAGAGGCCAAGCACTCTTCCGCTGCACCACTCTGATCGAACGGCAGCATTAACTAACCTAACTGGATTGGACTCATTACGTTCTACCCCCCTTAAAACTTGGTTTTACTTAGGGTTGAAGAATCTTCGCATCGATCCGTATATCGGAACGAGGGGCAACTTAGGGGCTATCCTTAACCTAAAATGGAAACAACCTTTCTCTACAGGGTTTTCCTTACTAATGATGCGTTCTATGGCATTGATACCTATGATCTTAGAAATGAGCCTAATCTCTATTGTGGTTAAGTTTAGGGGCAGGTATGAGTTGGTGGCAAGATATCGAATTCTCTACTGGCTTTAAGTCCTCGCCATTTCTCAAAGACAAAGCAATAACATTTGGTTATATGTGGTCGAGCCAACGCAGAAGAAAAGTTGTGTAGTGGGTCTGAGCCGGATACATAGACTTTCTGCCTAGAACAGAAATTTATTGTATCAGTTCTTAATCCTAAACGATGCCGATCTTCTGCTTGATCAGAGCATTAGATTTATTGGCAACTACCAGGATTGAGAAGTCAATTTAAACCGCGAATACTTCTCAGATAATTACATTTCCTTTACTCTGCGTTCCCGAATGCAATAAGCCCTTTGGGGAAGGCAATTCTAAGGGGCGTGCTTGTACATTCTAAGTTCAATCTGAGGGATTTATCGAAGGGATAATGTTCTACTTCAACCAAATCTAACCTACAATTCCTTAGCATATACAGGCTTTACACTACTAAAAGTAACTAGTAGGCTAGTCTGTAACTCAGTAGCTATAATCTAAAGCCTAAGATGATACGTGAAATGGTTCCATACCATTTCTACTACAGGGAATTCTTCTATTGCTTAGGGTCAAGATTGTCTAAATGGAATTGGATTTCTTATGTCGTCAGACCCTTCAATCTGCGTCCTTAACTCCCCCATCTCACACGATGTCATGCGATACGTCGGCAGTGAGACGGACGAGGAACCAGGAACCAGATCGATAGTGAAATCGATCACTCGTCGGGGCGGCAAGCCAGGGATCTTCCTGAATAAATCCTCAAACTTACAAACGACTGGCGTATGCTCAAGCATCTGGGCACCAGCATCTCGCAATAAGGTGGCGTAACTAAGTATGCGGAAAGGGAGATTTACCCGCACTGAAAACGTGAAGGATGTACCCTTTGGCTCGTAGGCTGTCACTATACGAGTCTCGCAGTCAATCTCGGCCCTCGCTATAGTCAACCAGTCCATGCCAAGAATGACATCGAGATAAACCAGAGCGGGATCGACGACGAGATCTAAAGTCATCGTCTTGCCCCGCAGATCCACCAAACAACCCTCACACATCTGGGTGGCATCTATAAAGGACCCGTGAGCTGCATAAACTCGCACCCCGTCCATAGTAATGGTCTGTAGCCCAAGATGCCCAACTATAGCACGTGATATCAAAGAAATCATGGAACCAGTGTCCACCATCACGAGAATAGGAGTACCTCCAATATGGGCAGTGACCTCGAAGGCTGAATGCTGAGATGTCTGTGTCGCAGCTGCCTCTGCTGTCAAGGCATGTACCCGTGCCTGCTGTGGCCGGTTCGGCCGCTACACCGTGGGCCATGAAGGCTGCCTGATCTGCGATACCGGAGGTCTGAAGGAAGGGTGCGCAGGAGCCAACTGTATAGGCGGTGCCGATATCCCCTGTGGACGTGTACAGTCGATCTTCTGCGGTGGCGAGAACCCACTGTCCCGTATCCTAGAAAAACAACTCTGCGCCAAGTGGCCCTCTCTCCCACAATATGTTCATAGTAAATCAGAGCGCCGCATCGGGAGTACTGGCATGGTAGCCCTGGTAGGAGGGTCGACGCGAGGCCTCTTGCCCACAGAGGGCCTGTCCTGCATCTCTGGTCGTGGCCTAGGAGCAACAGGGCCACGAGATCGCGCAAGTCGATCCACATCCTGCTCTGCCCGCATGGACATATGAATCAATTCCGCATAAGAGGGAATGCTTACACAGCACATCTTTGACCAAATATCCGGTCGCAAACCCTCCAAAAAGCGCCATATGCGCATCTGCTCATCAGCCAAAATAGTCGGGACGTATCTGCCCAACTCCGTGAATCGATGCTCATACTCCGTGACTGTCATAGCTCCCTGTCTGAGGCGGAGAAACTCATTCTCCCGGTGATGCCTGTACGTCTGGGGATAATACTTCTCGTGGAAGCGGAACTCAAACGTTGCCCATGTCCATACATAATCGGCGGCAACGGTACGCAATATGCTGTCCCACCACAAGCTGGCCTCTCTCTCAAACAGGAATGTAGCCAGCTCTACCTGCTCGGCCTCTGTGCAATGAAGCATCCGCAATATCTTCGACACACGGTCGAGCCAGTACTCAGCCTCCTCGGGTCTGTGAGAACCCGTAAATGTGGGAGGTCGTAAGCGCTGAAATCGCTCTAATAGGCTCCGTGTATCTGCGGCATTTTCCGCAGGGTAAGCAAGTGGCGCAGGATGAGCTATGCCCTCATCCTGGGCGTATGTATAAGCATCCTCAGCAGGATGCGCAGGTGGTGCAGGTGGAGTCACACCCCCGCCCTGGGCTAGTGTCCCAACGATGGTAGTCAGAAGCTGCTGCTGTTGCTATATCATAGCCAACATCTGATCAAATCTGTCAGGAGGTGGAGCAGGCTGTGGCGGATGCTGTGTCGAAGTAGATGCACGATGAGGCTCTCTGACTGACGGTGTGAACGGTGGTGGTCCAACTGTAGGACCAGCAGTAGGCTGAGACGCACGAACTGTCTCAGGAATAGGACCCACAGCAGGGTCTGCATGGGTGTCAGACTGCGAAGGAGTCTGATCCATATGCTCACTCAACGCAAGCCGAACCGTGCTCCGCGTAGCCTTAGGCGGCATTCCCTATATTCAAAATAGGGCGCAACCTTGTCAGTCTCAATAGCACAAATACACCGCAACCATTCACACAAGGAGTCAAAGGCATTCCATGCATTTTATTTAATCAAAATTGTCACAATACAAGGGATATATCCTTACAAGCATCATGACGAAAAATACATGGGAACTAAGACAGTTAAAATTACAACAGCAACATAAACAAAACACTAGCCCTAACAGGCTTACACAACAAAAGCAGAAAATGACTAACTACTAACAACTACATCAAAGGTCGCATCGCTAGTCTGAATCAGGTGACGGAGGAGGAGCACCCTTATCCTGCAAGCAACACAGGATCGCCTTCAAGGTGCGAGTCACCTTGCCTAATTTCTTCTTTGTAACGGCCTTGGCATCCTCGACTTCAGCGCGAAATTCTTGAACTTCCCTTCGCAAGGCGATCTGACTCTCCTCGATCCGAGCAATGCGATCATCGCTAGTAGCCTGCGCAGAAGGAGGAGGGCTCTCATCTGTATCCTGAGCCTCCTCTTCTGCCTCTTCCTGAACTTCTGCTCCAGGTTCTCCCTCACTTTGATCTTCCTCATCATCGAAGTCATCCTCACTGTCTTCCTCAAGATGATTTTCACAGTACTGCGACCCAATCTTCATCTTAACCATAGTCGACTCATCAATGGTATGAATCGAAACTGGCAATTTCGGCCCAAGTCTGTAGGCAAACTCAAGCGCAATCTTACAAATCAGTCGGCCAAAAGGAAGCTATTCGGATGTTCTTCTTGACTTGGCTATGAAGATTATCTGTCGTAAGATGAAAGTGGCCATACATACGTTCTCTCCCTGGGCCACCAGATATAGGAAATCAACCATAAGGCGTGTACATTCAATGCGATTTGTCGACCTGGGATAAACATTGTACGTGCAGATATGGTGCAGCAGGCGCAAATCATCAGACATATAAGTCATCTTTAGGCTATTATTAGGCTTCCATGGAACCAACTTACCACACAGAAACCTGGTGCGGCGATCTCGTTCACGCCTACTCCTCAGATTCTTCTCACTAGGATGAACATCACCAAGAGGCACTTTCAGAAGTCGCGCAATCAGTCGCACATCAATCGTAGCCATCCGATCTCTACCAAAAGGGATTTTAAACTGCAATGGCTCCAAGGTAGGATTCTGGATACTAGCGTAGAAGGCAAGAACGGTGCTCACATTAGCACAATCGTGAGCTTCAAAGATCGGACCCCAATGCGCAGCTTCAATGCGCTCGAACAACAAAAATTCACCGAACAGTCGCCCTTCCACGTCCGCCTCAAACAACACTTTGTGATCAGTGTATTGGCCATGAGACATCTCTGATAGAATTACTCGCCCAAGGTGAGCATGGGGATCCAAATCCCGCTTTGTACGGCACTCTAGGGCTGCAGCTGGACCTGCGGCGGCGCTTGAACTTGCGGCACCACCCCGCGGTCTTCTCGATTGAGCAGGGCAGCTTGGCCCAGCCTCATCTGTTGCGGTTTTCCTTTTACCCATCAAAGATATGATGGATGAGAGTGATAAAAGGCCTAAAATGGCTTCCACGAAAGCCATGGAAAATGAAGAAAATACGGAGAAGTGGCTGTCCAATCTGGAAAAAGGAGATCTAGGCATCGTAGAGGGATGCTTCAAGCTTCCCAAAGATGTATTTTCAAGGAGAAATGAAAATGAAAAAGTGGAATGGAGCACCTCACGATTTCAGCTCGATTTGGAGGTTTTTGGAGCTCCAAATGATGAAATCTTCAAGAGGAAGGGCTGCCAACTTCAAGGCAATGATGGATGATGGTTTTTTTTGGCCAAGGAGGGATCTAGGGACAATTTGGAACCACGAAATTTGGGGAAGGTTGCTGGAAAACGGAAATGAAGGTATGGGGAGGGCTGTTTGTGAAGGAGATGTACGTTCTAGGGGTTTTCTACCCACGAACCCTACATGTGGGGTGTGAAAAACCCAAAATACCCCCACATCTCGCAGCAGACCTCCAACAGAGTAGGGTGGTCGGCGATGCATCGCCGACCGATCTCACTTTCGGTCGGCCAGACCACATGGGTCTGGTCCCCCATGGTCCAAGGACCCAAGATATGTACGGTTTGACCCCTGGTTCAATGTATTTTGACCTATGTAAGCCCAAACATGTGTTCGGGGATTTCCGGGACCATTCTGCAATCTTGAATACCAAACCCTATGATGCATCATATGATTTTGGGGTAGAAGGATCCATTACATCCATCTAAACCCCTATTTGCTAAAGAAAGTGAATTTAGAATGACCTTATGGCCATTTTTCATGAAATTTTACTATTCACTGTAAAATTTTGTGAAAATATTATTTTATGTTATTTTACCATTAGGTTTGATGCTTAACATGAAATGGATAAGAAATAAATAAAGATTGGAGTGGTGAGAGGAAGAATTTTGAAGATTTTTGGTGAAACGGGGTTTTTAAGCCCTGGCGATTGATGACAGGAGTCGTGGTCATCCCACGGCCCAAGGATTCACTTTCATGGGTTTAAAATTGTTCAAAGAATGTCTCAACCCGACTTCCTACGACCTAGGAGCTATTCGGGTTGCTTCACGCGACCCGAGCTGCGTTACAGACTCGATCGTGCGATCGATTCGAATAGACATCGCCTATCGGCGAATCTGCGATCCTAGAAGTGTTTCTAGACCCTTCTCGCACCCACCTAAGTCAAAAGAAGCGACAACGTACGTCGTGAGACCATAACCCAGGCCCAGTATACTTTTATTCATGCTCTGATACCAACTTGTAACGCCTTGAAAATCGGGGGTCGTGTATAAACTCAACTCCCGAGTTCCAGACCGTCACTTATGCAACAAAAATGATTATGATTCAATGTTGTCGGATTTAAAGCATTCACATGAGTAAAAGTATACCAAAACTGCAATTCATACTTCAGATCCAGTGATAAAAGCCAGCGGAAGACTAAACAATATATATATCATTGTATGGAAAACAAAGTAGATCTCATCTGTCTCTAAAGTATGAATACATCTCTAAGCCTCATAAATATATACATGAATAAAATCAAAATGTTCAAAATAGTCCCATTGAAGTCCCATCAACCCAGGTCACCTACGCAAAGCCATCATGATACTGCATGTACGAGAACTCGTCCTGGTCCTCGTCGATGTCTGGCTTTGCCTCCTGGATCTCAGCATCACCTGCATCTACAACAGGGTCTGGTGGGTGTTGCAAACACCATCCCGTAACGTGGGAATGAGTAGCTAACTGAGTGGAATCATAGAGCAAAGATTAACATGTTCACAATTCAATCATGCGATAATAGTAAAGCAGTAAATTAGACAATCCTAATACTGTTGTTAATGCAAGATGACATGACGTGATGTATGCCCTCACCGACGATCTCCCTCATACGGCACTATCTTATGACCGCGGCATGCAATCGTCCCTCAAGTGCTCCACATCTTTCAGGCACATGCAATGTTATGGTGATATGATTTCCAAGTTGTTATTACAACAAGCGGGCCGCATCAATGGGCCACACCAATGGACCTTAATAATCATATGGGCCTAATATTCATCACCATGGGTCACTACCCAGTGCCCTCGAATACATCACAATGGGCTATGACCCATGGGCCTCAATATATATCATAATGGGCCATAATCCATGGTCCCCGAATACATCATAATGGGCCTTGCCCATGGGCCTCGGACTCAAGCAAATGGGCCCCTCACATGGGCCAAAAATACATTATGATGGGCCTCAAAGATAGGCCGCACTAATGGACCTTATACACATTAAGTAGGCTACAAGTTTAACGGACTAGAGGACATGGCTAAAACACATGAATCAAGGTGGGCCCGACAGACGAACGGTGTGCGAAAAGGACGGACTCACTGCCGTTCAAGGCAGCAGTAGCTGCCTGCTGCGCGGGACCCAAACTAAATGGACGGTGTGGAGGGACAGATACATCAGAGGTGGGGTCCACGCATGTGGCCCACCAGAGATTTGAATTGGCTTCATTTAGGGTGGGTGGTGTGAATCAATACACCCATCATGATCATGGCCCACAAAACTTGCAAGCGTCGGCAGCAGTAGGACCCACTGGCATCAATACAGCAACTATGCTGCTGGGACCCACCGTCCCATGGACGGTCTGGATAAAACATTACATCACCGTGGGGTCCGCAGCAGCATCCAAGCAGTCCAACACCGTCCAGGTGGTCTGGAAGATGTGGACGGAAGAATTACATCACGGTGGTCCCACGCTAGCAAACAGGTGGACGGTGTTGATATAAGGCATACATCAAGGTGGAGGCCACACGTGGACGGTGTGGGTCCACAAGGTACATCAAGGTGTACCCCATGCAGGAGAAATGGATGGTGGAGATAAAACAATACATCAAAGAGGCTCCACACGGCACCGTCCAGATCCGGACGGTGCAAATGCAAGGTATATGTAAAGCAAGGTGGGTCCCTCGTAACTTGCTGACGCCTCTCCACGTGGCTGGAGGTGGACGGCCAGGATACAACACTTCATCACGGTAGGCCCCACATCCACTGTCCAGATGGTGGGTGGCTAGGATAAAACACTTACATCACGGTAGTATCCCACCGTCCAGATGATGGACGAATGGGATAAAACATTACATTAGGGTGGGGCATTTTCCACCGTCCAGTTTGAAATACATACATGCAAGGTGGTCCACCATCCAACACATCTGGACGGTGCAAACCAAAAATAATTATCAAGTGGGTCCCGCATGCACGTGGCAAGTGAATGCCGCATGTGCATCACAGCAGCCCCGCATGAATGGACAGTTTGAGTTTAAAATTGATGGACGGTGATTAGGCCCTGTGATCAGGCCCTTGTGATCAGGCCCGGCTTACTGACGTCCTCAAATGGACGGTTGGATCATCTACCACAGGGATGGTGGGCCACGTGGATGGGATTCACGGATGGGTGAAACACATACAGTGAAGGTGGGTCCCACGTGGGGCCACCATACATACATATATAATATATTATTATAATTAGTATTATATTATATACTTCCCAGCCCATCCTCACCGTCCAGATGGACTTGGACGGTGCAAATATCATATTAAAGGTGGGTCTCACGTAGGGCCTACCATACATACATATATGGACCTACTATACATACAAATATATATATATATATATATATATATATATATATATGTAACGCCCTGAAAATTGGGGGTCGTGTATAAACTCAACTCCCGAGTTCCAGACCGTCACTTATGCAACAAAAATGATTATAATTCAATGTTGTCTGATTTAAAGCATTCACATGAGTAAAAGTATACCAAAACTGCAATTCATACTTCAGATCCAGTGATAAAAGCCAGCGAAAGACTAAACAATATATATATCACTGTATGGAAAAAACAGTAGATCTCATCTGTCTCTAAAGTATGAATACATCTCTAAGCCTCATAAACATATACATGAACAAAATCAAAATGTTCAAAATAGTCCCACTGAAGTCCCATCAACGCAGGTCACCTACGCAAAGCCATCATGATACTGCATGTACGAGAACTCGTCTTGGTCCTCGTCGATGTCCGGCTCTGCCTCCTGGTTCTCAGCATCACCTGCATCTACAACACGGTCTGGTGGGTGTTGCAAACACCATCCCGTAATGTGGGAATGAGTAGCTAACTGAGTAGAATCATAGAGCAAAGATTAACATGTTCACAATTCAATCATGCGATAATAGTAAAGCAGTAAATCAGACAATCCTAATACTGTTGTTAATGCAAGATGACATGACGTGATGTATGCCCTCACCGACGATCTCCCTCATACGGCACCATCTTACGACTGCGGCATGCAATCATCCCTCAAGTGCTCCACATCTTCCAGGCACATGCAATGTTATGGTGATATGATTTCCGAGTTGTTATTAGTCCATTCAAACAGCAGAATTGGGAAACTAAGGTACTTCCCTTCTATCAATCCCAACATAGATCCTGTCTAGGGTCGTCACTCCTAGTAATCTCATACGAAGTATATTTTGTAAGTCGCTGCAAGGGCTGTCAGGGCTGTTGCACGCACTCGTTGCACCACTCCCCCATCACCTTATCAATACAGGCCTACTGTACTCTACTGCTACTGAAGGATCGTCGCCTCCCGTAGACTCAGAATAAGCTCGCGGTCACTACAAAGGACTCGTCGCCTGATCAGTGTAGGCCGACAGCTAGAATATAGTGTCACATACCACCATAATCTGCTCACAAGACTAGGTGCTCACTGGTCACTACGGGGAGGTTTGTGGCCCCAGCGTAGGCCGACATCTTGACCACGGTGTCCCATACCACCATGCCCGGCTCATGAGTCTTCGTGGATCAAGGTACCATGGTTAACAGGGTTTACAATGGTAAGTTCAGTACCCTAGGTTCAAGCAGTTATGACTCATACAAGGTGAACATACATCGGCCAGTCGGGTTGCTTGATGGGCTCGACTAGCGCGATCGCATCTCAAGTCGAACGACATGAAGTGCGTAAAATACTTCGCGTGGCCTAACCACTGCAGCCAACTTCAAACACGACTCGCGTTCATCGACGCGTCGTTCGTGGCCAAGACCAGCCAGCCACGAATTCGATCGGTTACCGACTGCCTAGACTAAGTATAGTCCCAAACAGTTATGGAATCACATCAGCAATTTATATAGGAATATTGGAATTGAAATACAATCATGTGAGCATGTTAACACATGTTATAACATTCAACTTAAGTAAATCTTCAAACACATATATTTCATGCATGTAACGAAATCATGCATATAGTGAACATGTAGGAAATCATTTAAGTCAGCATATTAATTGAGAAATCCATCTCAAACTAATTCATAACATCATTTAATTCAATACATACTAATACGAGCATTTATACAAACACATACACTACACACTTAAGTCTACATATAGTATGTCGACCCGAAGTGCGTAATTAGGCGAATCTCTTCGCCAAACTAATTATGCACGTATTCCTAACTTCCTAATGCGACAACAAACCATGTCAATCACATCAGCAAAATATGAACGCAATCTGTACTTCCTACAAATGACTAAAATGCTCTAAATCTCATATTCTTCGTTAATTTATGAAACAGGAAACGGAGAGCATGTTGTACATGTCAAACGGCGATGCCATCGATAATCTACTATTAAACGACATTGAAAGCATTGTAAACCGTCAATCAAAGCGTCTAAAATCCTCACTTTATGTCTTGTAGACTCGTGAATTGAAACGAAGCGTATACGCTTCGTCTACGGCAGTAGGAGAACCTGTTTTACGAAGTACGTTAGCTAACACGCTACGAATCCAAGTAATCCCTAAATCAGCAACTTTTAGGGTCGTTTCATACCTGAAAAAGTGGAGAAATCACTGGACAGGTGATTGGGACAAGCTACTGAAGCACGTGCAACTAGCGGCACGAAGGCGGGAAAAATCCCTTCTACTCTCTCTCTCAAACTCTCACCTTTTCTCTCTCCCAAAGCTAGGGTTTTGCAATTTCGGATGGGAGAGAGGAATGAGGGTTTCAACCCCTTTTATAAGCTTAAAAACGTCGAAAACAGGCTCCGGAACGAAGTTTACTTAGTGCATATCCAATTCGGGGCTGTTTCGGTCCAAAAGATGCTTTCTGGTGGTCCCCTGGTCGAATGCGATCGGACTTAAGCTCATGCGTACCTGATCTAGCATGTATTAAGTTTTCAGTCCGGCAGGGTTCGCAGATCGCACGTGGCGGACTAGTTTCTGTTCAGCGGTCACCGCACGTAGATCAAGGCTGAAAGTCTCATGATATAAAATAGAAATTTTTCCTGATCCGAGGGTGTAATCTGGCTGAATTCTGACGGTCAGAACGCTTAATACTGACACGTCAAGTCGTGAGCCAGATTTGAATTTCAAATTCCAATTATGTCCCTATTCGCACTCGCTTCAGTCCGGGCTCAATGAAATAGCCTGTGATTATCGATTGGACTTGATTTTCGAAATGATTGTCAAGTCCAGCTAGGCGGTTCTAACGGTCTAAGATAGGAGGTATCGGACTTTCGACGCGTGGTCTAGATCCAATACAAAATTTCAAAGTGGTCAAGAGAACAAACCTGCTTAGAGTTTGATCCGAGGTTATAGAGTATTATAGAGTCATTGGTTCTACTCGATTTGGGTCTAGTAGAACGTATTTAAAGTGATCAGGGACTATTTCCCAGCTACTCTAACGTTGCGCTAGCTAACTTACGCTTAATTTCCATAGGAATTAATCCTAAGTGGTTTCTTTGGCTATGGAATTGGGTTCTGAGCGATTTTTCAGATGTTTTAGTTGACCCATTGCCTAAGGACGTCAAATCCCAGATTGGCCAAAATTCGGGGTATTACAATATATATAATATAATATATAATATTATAATATTTAATATCATATGGATTGTGAGTGCTGGACGGACGGTGTGGTTTTAACAATCCAGTAGCATTTGCTGCAAGGGACCCACCGTCCCAGCTTTCTACGGATGGTGTGGATAAGCACCTCAACAAGGTGGGCCACACGTGTGGCCCACATATATGGATAAAGTTGATATCTGTGTGTTTCCTTCGTCCAGGTCCCACTGTTCCCAGATCGACTTCTGTATGTAGATCCAATGCATCAGGGGCCATCGTCCTAGCTGATAGACGTTGCAGATATAATAAACAAACCAAGGTGGGTCCCACAACCACTAGATGGCATGAACATGAGACACGTACATTATGTTAGCCCCACATAACTTGTTGGCATCAGTTAGCAATGGGACCCACTGAGCTTGGTGGTGTCAATCCACCAGCTATATAACTGGTGTGAAGTACCTAGCCAAACCATTTTCCATATCATGTGGGTCCCTCATGCACGGCCCACCAGAACTTGGTGTTGTTGTACACTTGCCAATCAGTTTTCGAGATGGGGTCCATCTCGTGGATGGCGTGGATCAAGTGGACCATATAATCATCATCATCATCATCAAGAACAAAAGAAAGAGAGAGATAGAATGGTGATGGTGGGGAGGGGGGAGCTCCTCCACTATGAGCTCCTCCATGATACAATGCATACAACAAGATGGATCCCACCACAAGTGGGCCATAAAATCACTAAATCCAAGTAAAACGATATAAATCTAACCTTAAGAAATCACCCACCTTTGATTTTTTTTTCTTGGACCTTTTCTTCCATTCATTTGTCCTAGAGTTTCAAGAGATGCATTTCAACGGTGGAGATGATCATTGGATGGTGGAGATGGGAGATAGGGAGGTGGGCCACACTAGCTCTCTCATGGAAGCCATGGCCGTGGGTTTCTCCATGGAGGGATTGTTTTGAGAAAAAGAGATGAGAGAGAGAGGGATGGGTGAGAAGTGATGGAGTGATGGGAAGTGATGGGTGTGTACCTTGTTGTAAGAGGAAGTTGACTTTTGAAGAGGGTAGTTGTACTTGGGGATGGGTGTGAGTGATGGGAGTGATGTGTACATGATTGATGTGACTGAAGTGATGTGTCATAGAGATTCCATCGATATTTGCAACGCGCGACGTTTTCTCAAACTGAACGCGGGCCCACATCTCCTGGCTAGGGTATCGCCTCGGCGCGCGAGACGCGGCATCGGAACCGTAGCGACAGCGCGGTCGCACTGGTACAAGTCTCGGGTCGAGTTGACTCGGATTGACAAGACTCAGGTTAGGATTGCACGCAAACATCGGATAAAGGTCAAAAGTTACCGAAATTCGACCGAAAAGATCGCGGAACCCTACGGAACGGTACGGTCTAGGATACGGGTCTTACAGGAACTTCAAAAGAAGCATGCAATTTATTGCAAATAACCCATGAAGGATCCAACACAGTAAAAAGATCAAAGCTACAACTATTGACATATCAATTCAAAAATATAAGGATGGAAGAATATGAGACATTCATGGAATTTTTTACAAAGCTGAATATGATATATAACTCCATGGGGGGACCATGGGAGAAAATTCCGATACCTAAAATTTGTAGGAAAATCCTAAGATCCCTACCGAAATGATTTAACTCCAAAGTCAACACAATAGAAGAATGTAGGAATAATGATGAAATAAAAGTTGAAGACCTTGTGGGTTCCTTATAAGCATTTGAGTTGCATTTCAAACCACCCACAAAGTCAAAATACAATGTTCTTAAAGTTTCTAAAATCATAATGGAGGAAGAAGAAACTGAAAATGAAGATGATGATGAAGAAGTGGCTCTTTTGGCTAAACGGTTCAAAAGATTTTTCAATAAGAACCGCGGAAAATACTATAAAGGGAAACAACCGAACAACAAACGCCAAATAGGCAAACCTTTTAGAAAGTCCAAAGAACCCTAATGTTTTAATTGCCAAAATTATGGACATATATCAATTGAATGTCCAGCAAGAAAATCAAAAGGAAAAGCCATGGCAGCCACATGGGATGACACAGATGACTCAAACTTTGAAAATAGTGAGTCTGAAAATGATGATGACCAAAAGTCACTAAAAATCTTATGGCATCTACAACTACAGTCGTTCCCAAATTGAAGAACAAGATAGAGGATGAGCATACTCGAATGAAGGATGCGAGTCAAATGTGCAGTCTATTGTCTCACACCACATCATCCCCTTAAGAATTTTGAGAAGGGACCCCAGGGGTCCACTTGAGCTAAATTGGTATATTTGAGGATCATGCCTCCTATATAAACATTCTTGGTAAATGAGACGAATTTTTGCCTTATATCTAAACACAAGTAAATCAAAGGATTAAGCCTTATGATTGGTCAAAATGTTAGATCTAAGGATTTCTTTATCCTCTGGCCATTTTGGAAATTCCATGTAAGATTTCCACTCTTTCACATATCATGGAATTCTACCTTAGTGTCACGCCCCAGACTCGGTAACCAGACTCACAAGGAACCCGATGGCCGGTTCTAGCTGCAACAGCCTCCGTAGTACCCCCATTCTTGGTTCCTGAGGCAGGTTCTGATCCTGGGATCCTACAATTAGGATTTCCATAACAATATAATCATTTCCAATACGAGCATACCCAAGATCACAGCAAGTAAATCTGAGAATAACAAAGGTACACATCATAAAATTCACTATGAATTTAAACTTTTACAAGTTTCCATAAGGTCCAAAAGAACATACATAAGATAATAGAAGAAAGAAGGAAGAGGATTTGCAACACTAGGTCCTTAGCTCGCACACCTATCCAATCTCCACTGCTAAGATGTCAACTTTTGATCTCCTGCACGCATCAATCGTGCATAAGCTTATAGAAATTTTAGAGGGTGGTGAAAGTGTGTGACAATGGTGCTCAGAAGAAGATAGAGAATGCAGAAGGGAGTCACGATCAATATTAATACCAATAGCCTTACCAAGGCTATCATGAACACAAGAAGCTATACCAAGGCAGTATGATAATGTAGGAGGCCATACCAAGGCTATATAGTGCAATGAGTAATGTAATGCAATGAGTACTGGGTGCCATGCTAAGGCGATGCATTATGAGGCTTACACAGCCAATGTAAATGCAATGCGAAGTAATGTCAGTGCTCATATCCAATCCACATATCAAGTACATTTCCATCATAAGAAAATCACCGGGGTCCATTACACTGCTGGATGACTACCGCTCTACAGACCCCGTACAGTCAAACGAGCGTAAGAGACCTCACTACCCACCTGTGGACAGCCAATCACCAGCAAGGCCTGACGGTAGCAGACCCATTCACAAGCTGATCAGACTCAGCCTAGCAATGCCTTCTTATATTAGCCGAGTAAGGCCACACACCTATCCAACTGACTACACGATAGCGAGAGTCACGGCCTAACGGTATAAGGCCCTCGTGCGCTCATATATTTCACCCGGTCACGGTGCTGGAACAGATCCTTGGTACCATGAAAGTTTTGAGAATTTCACCCATGGGCATCCTATGCACCCGGTATGCTCAAGTAACATTTTTAGTGTCCAAACATGGTCATCCAATATGTATCTGTGGAGGCTACAGCCCTAATGAAGTAAGGGCGATAATGCTCATATGCTACGCAATGCTAGATACATGAATCATACAATCAACCATGCATCAATCTCAAGCATCCAACGTGCTCAAGAGTGGATACAACGTCCCTCAGAGAAGGTATCATACAATGCCCAATGACACAATATGACCACACATACATAGTGTCAACCAAGCATACAATGATGTACGTGGTCATGAGGATGAATTCAATCACACTATAGGGTGACATACAATGTATATTATATTTCTCCTATCCAAGAACGAACCAAGACCAGGTACTTAGACAATATCTTTAAGGAATCCAACTTCTAGTGGGGGCCCTTTTACCTAGGGTAGCCCACGAAACTAAGTGTACGAGCTGTGGGTCTAAGTAATATAGAAATGAGCCTAGAAAGAGTCTAAGATGAGTATCCAATCACTCTTAAATACAACCGAGCCTAGAGGGGTCCATAATGGGGACATTTAACCACCATTCCCCAAAAAGGCATATCAACCATGAACTATATGGACAGAAGATCTAAGGCCTATGTTTAAGATAAAAATAAAGGTAACCACATACATATATTCCTCATAATAGGCCATAAAAAGATATAATACCACTATTAACAACATGGGCTCCAAGAGGGAATTTAAGGCCCAAGGCTTAATTTCCAATGATCATAAAACCCATGCATTAAGTTGGACTTGGTGAGCAGCCCGCGTACATAATATACGGCCCAAAAATAAGTTTAAGTTTAGATGAAATGGGCCCAACTACATCAGCCCAATAACTTAGCAATTTAAGTGGATAACTAAGGGCCCAATACTATCCTTATCTTAGCCCACAAGTCCATCAAAATGGTGAAAGTCAACCCAATATAGGTTGGGCCAAGCTGGGACGTCCCAACCCACTGTGGGCCCATGGGATGCCCCAAAAAATCTGATCTAAGATGGGGTCCTCATCTGATTACTAAATGTGACCCAAAAGAATGCACTAATTAAGCCCAAAGATTATAAGAAAATATAAGCATGTAACACGTACACAAGTTCTCAATATGGTGGGCCTCATAGCCAAATAAAGTTTTAACCATAGACATTTACGTTTAAGGCCCTTTGATAAACTTTTGGCCAGTTTGACTTCCTAGACCTGCTAAGGTCTAGAAATTAGTTAACTATATGGAAATAATCTCATGAAAGCCAACTATATTCGTTGGGGGACCCCACCAGATGGAGAGTGTGTATATATCATGAAAAGATCAAGTGGGCTTACTACTGGATTGTGAGTCCAGCAGTAACCCAAGGCAAAGAGTGCATCCATAATCGGGCGATCCAAGGCTTGGATAACCTGGACCAAACATGTGTTAAGGTAGGTTCCACATACATACACATTGAGCCTTAAACAAATGGCCTAGGGTCTATGGTGGGCCGTTAGCCATCCATAGAGAAACCCATGGGCCTACCTTAGGATCACCCAGGAGGACATTCAACCTCAACTGGCTTCTAAGAGTTAGCCTGCCACTACTCATATAATATAAGGTCTAAAGCCCACGCAATGCATGGCCTAATGGGCCATACACCAGCCCAACTTATAGGCCAAATAGTGGACCCTCAAGTAAGGTTTGAGCCCAACCACAAAGGCCATAATTTCACATATTGTGGTAGGCTTCATGGGCAGCCCAGTAATTCATTTACATGGGCAAGTTTTACATTTAACATAAGTGAGTTGGGCCTCACTTTCAGCCCAAGTATAGGATCAATTTAGTGGGCAGCCAAGAGCCTAACTTCTTGCATATTATTGCCCTTAAGCCCATCACAATAGATGGGAGAGTATAGCCCCAAGATCAATGGGCCTATCCAAAAGAACTGAGTCTAAAAGGCCTAATCACTACCAGAAAAGGGGCGGCCATGCATATACTATATTATATAATGGGCCTTAAGAAAATGGCCCAAAACAAAAGTCATCCAATTCATACATTATTGTGGACTTGAGGTCAGCCCATAAGCCCAAGAATACACATGGGTAAGGCCTATACTGATAGTTTAGGCCTTGCCACATCAGCCCAAAGACTTAGCAAGGCCCTCCACAATATACATTTATGTGGGCCTTGCAAGTCAGCCCACAATTAAGCATTTTATGAGGGCATCGAGGCTAATAAATATACATGATCAGTTGCAGATGGCCCATTAGGCCCGTAAAATAATAAGGTCAGGCCCTGCATATTCTTAGGCTTAAGGAATAGATTTTCATCCCAAATGTCCCATAAAACTATCAAAAATCTGGTTAAGGCTATCCCATATTATCATCTCAAGGATGGGCCTTAAGAGGCACTAATTACACCCAAAAATGTCTAAGGAAGGATAGCAAGGAGTGTGTGTAACACTACACACACTCTCAAATATGGTATGCCACAATAATTCCTAAACAATCAACCATGTAGCAAATTTTGGGCCCCTTACTGGAATTCCAGCCCACGCATTTCCTAGGCCTGCTGAAGTCTAGAAATTTATTTAATTTAGATGGGTTACTGACCCATGTTAATCCACATATATCACAGTGGGCCCCACCGGATAAAAAGAGTGATATACAACACTTACTTCAAGTGGGCCATGCCATTAGCATACAGGCCCAGCAACCCAAGGTAGGGGCGTCCCATGGTGGTTAGTCCTACGGGCCTGGGTATTTGGTCCAAAACTGATTTAAATTGTAGGCCACACCAGGTTGGTATAGAGGTCTAATGACTCTGAAAATTTATAAGGTTGTCCTTCCATGGGTGGACCACACCCCTATAAAATTTTAGAATTTTTGGACATCTATAAATATTTTAATTAATTTGAATAAAATAATCTATCCAGAAAATCAGATTGGCCTGGACATCCCAACGTAGTGGGCCACTCCGGCCCTTTTCACGGTGTGAACAGGGGTCCATTGGCTCCAAAAAATTTTGGGTGGGTCCTAAAATGGGTCTAATACACCCCTAAAAAATTTCAAAATTTTTGGACATGGAGAAATATTTTAATTCATTTAAACAAATCAATCTGTCCAGAAAATTGGACTGATCTAGACACCAAATTATAGTGGGCCGGTCCAGCCACCACCATGGTGTTTACATGTGTCCATTGGCCCTAAAATTTTGTAGGTAGGTCCTACCATGGGTGGTCCACATTATAAAAAAATTTTAGAATTTTTAGATATGGATTAATATTTTAATTCATTTAAATAAATTAATCTATCTAGGGTGGAATGTTGCTGGAACAGTGCAGAAAATCCAGACTGTCCACCTCACTTGGACCACACCCTTGGGACCCCAATGAAGGTCAGATGGGGCTGAAATTTTGTATGGTTGTAGGTGGGTCATAAGGCTATAATAATCACATATTATTTTGTTTCATTATTCTCACCAAAGATCCAGAAATCAGGCCCCAAGGTGACCTAAAAATCTGTCCAGGAAGATTTGGACAGCAGCATGTTGTTGTCCAAACCACCCCAAAAGATAATTAAAAGGGAAATAAATCACTATTTCCTCAGGGTGGGGTCTACCTAGATGGGTCACACAACTCTCAGATCCAAGACCCTTCCAAGATCATCCGTAAATCAAGCCCAAAGGCTGTCCAAAACATGCTAATAATATGAGGCAACCAGGTGGGCCTGGATGTCTAACCACTTGGGCCTAGTTGCATGGCATATCAAGTGGGCCACACATACATCAAATTTACTATAAATACAAGAAAGAAAATATGGAGAATAAACACAATCCGAACATGGGGTAAGGCTCCACCACTAATGGGGCCTCCCAAGAATGAATCATACCCATGCAACTACATTGATTGTACATGCAATATAAAATCACTACATGCATGATCTATAATTGCTATGGATGGTTGGGATGCCATCCCAACATGATCCTTAAGGTCTATATGACCTTGAGATGGAGTGGATCATTACATAGATCATGATGGGGTCCATGAAGAATGATCCCATCATGGATCATGACATGCATGTAGGATAGGCCAAAGGGCCACATCCATGGGATCAAATGGGATCCCCACCATAGATTGGTGGGTCTCATGTGATCCATCCATGAAGAAATAATGAGATTAAAGAAAGAAAATAATTCAGCAAAAGAATAGTCACACACATCAAAGATAACCACAAAACTTTCACACTGAGGTCCTTTAGCACCAAGGGAGATGGATCAATGGTGGAGATGGGGTTTCAAGGGTTAGATGGTAAGGGATTAAGGAAGAAGGTGGCTGGAAAAATGGAGAAAAATGGGCTAAAAAATGGAGAGAAATTTTTAGAGAAGAAGAGAGAGAGAGAGAGAGAGAGAGAGAGAGAGAGAGAGAGAGAGAGATGAGAGGGAAAGAGAGGAAAAAGCTTTTTCAGGGAAGTAATCATAACATATGGTGATACAAACAATATTTGCTAGGGTAGGTTAGGTGTGGGTGGTGTGTGAGGTCTTGGTAGTGTGAGTTTTGGAGATTTAAGTGGTGTGTGTAGTGTGTGTTGGAACTTGTGCAAAAGAGGGAGTGTGGGCCACATGCACCACTCCAAGGTGGGTCACATGATCAAAATCAAGGGCCATAGAATGAAACGTACACAACTTATGATCCACACATCAGATGGATGCACAAGATGCGGTAATGGCATAGGTTTCAGCTCGATCCAAGTCGGGTCTATCTGACCAGACTTAAGGATGACCGCAAACACTATCTGAGGGTCGCGGGTCGCCTAGATTTGACTGGTAAGACCGCGGACCAAAATGAACTAAATGCATACTCACACACACACACATGCAAACTCAGGTCGGATCTCACACTTAGAACACAACGTATTTATATACATAATAGGAAAATCTATAATAGCAAATTTTTTTGTTCCAGGGATATTTTGGTGGGACCAAACCTACCTTCGGTGCTACTGAAATCAAATTGCGTCTAGTTATTTAAATCCCTGTCATACCCCAGACTCGGTAACCGGACTCACAAAGAACCCAATGGCCGGTTCTGGCCGCAACAACCTCCATAGTACCCCATTCTCCGCTCCTGAGGCAGGTTTCGATCTTGAAATTCTATAAGGAGGATTTCCATAATAATATAATCATTTCAATATGAGCATACCCAAGATCACAGCAAGTATATCAGAGAATAACCAAGGCATACATCATAACATTCACTATAAATTTGAACTTTTACAAGTTTACATCAGGTTTAAAAGGTCATACATAAGGAAGTAGGAAAAGAGGAAGAAGTCTGCAACACTGGAGTCCTGAAGCTCATTTCTACTCTACGCTATGCTGCTACGACGCCTTCCTAGAGTCTCCTGCATGCATCAATCGTGCATAAGCTTATAGAAGCTTAGAGGGTGGTGAAAGTGTGTGACAATGGTGCTCAGAAGAATAGTAGGAGACACAAGGAGAGAAACATGCTCAATGAGAATATCACTAACCTTATCAAGGCTTATCATGAAGACGGTGCAATGAGTACTGGACGCCGTATCAAGGCAATGCATGAAGGGGCTTACACAGCCAATGTTAATGCGATCAAGTAATGCCAGTGCTCTTATCCAAACCACATATTAAGTACATTTCCAATCATAAGGAAATCACCCGGGTCCATTACACTACTGAATGATTGTCACTCTATAGACCCCACACAGTCAAACGAGCGTAAGCGACCTCACTACCTTCTTTTGGACAGTCAATCACCAACAAGACCCGAAGGTAGCGGACACATTTATGAGCTGGTTAGACTCAACCTAGCAATGCCTCCTCACACCAGGCAGGTAAGGCCAAACCCCTATCCAACTGACTATACAACAATAGGAGTCAGGGCTTAACGGTATAAGGCTCTCGTGCGCTCATAATTTTCACTCGGTCATGGCATTGAAGCAGTCCTTGGTACCATGAAAGTTTTAGGAATTTCACTCATGGGCATCCTATGCACCCGGTATGCTCAAGTATCATTTCTGGTGTCCACACATATGGTCATCCACAAATGTCCCTGTGGAGGCAAGGCCCTGATGAAACAATGGCGGTATTATCATGAAATGAGATGCTCATGCATGAGTCACACATACAGATCATGCACTAGCTGTAAGCACATAATGTGCACAAGGGGAGGAACTTCATCCCTCAATTACCACCACACAATGCAATCAATTCACACAGATGATGCATATGGGTCACAAAATGTAAGTGTGCTACCTGTGGAATATGGAATCCTCCATCCTAAGGAGGGAAAAGGTCTAGGCACATAGACAGGCATTCTAAGAATAAGAGAACTCCTCTGGTGTGGGCCGAGTACTTTGGGACAGCCCACAAGCTAAAAGAGTCATAACCCTAAGGAGGAACAATTCTAATCAGGCCCAAGGTGGGCCTTCAACCACCTATAAGAGCCTCTATGGGCCTACCTTAAGGCCACCAAGGAGGACATCCAACCTCAACTGGGTCCCAAAAAGTACCCTGCTATACATATAATGTAAGTTCTAAGGACTAAGTAATGTATGATCTAATGGGCCATACCCCAAGCCCAATCTCATAGACAATAAAGTGAGCCCTCAAGTGAGGTTTGGGCCCAACCATAAGGGTCATAAACCCATATGTTGTGGTGGGCTTCATGGGCAGCCCATTAGTTCATTTACATGGGCAATTCTCACATTTAACACAAGTGAGTTGGGCCTCACTTTTTAGCCCAAGTATAGGGTTAATTTTAATGGGCGGCCAAGGGCCTAACTTCTTGCATATTCTTACCCCTAATCCCATCACAATAGATGGGAGAGTATAGGCCCAAGACCAATGCACCTATCCAAAATTACTTAGTCCACAAGGCCTAATTACCAACACAAAAGGGCGGCCATACATATATATATATATATATATATATATATATATATATATATATATATATATATATATATATATATATATATTACATCACATAATAGCCCAAAAATAAAAGCCATCAAATCCATGCTTTATGGTGGACTTAGAGGGCAACTCATAAACCCAAGAATACACATGGGCAGGGCCTAAACTGACAATGCGGGCCTTGCCATACCAGCCCAAAGGCTTAACAAGACCCTCCACAACATGCATCAATGTGGGCCTTGTAAGTCAGCCCATAATTAAGTACTTCATGAGGGTACTAAGGCCCATAATACACATGATCAGCTTATAGATGGCCCATTGGGTCACAATTCAATAAGGTCAGCCCTTGAACAATGTTGGGCTCAAGGAAGAGGTTTACAGTCCATTGGGCCTATAAAACTACTTAAAATCTGGTTAATGCTAACTTACAATATCACCACAAAGGTGGGCCTCAAGGGACACTAATTAAGCTCAAAAATGTCTAAGAAAAGAAGGCTAGAATTTACGCAACACTCCCTTAAATCTGGTGGGCCACATCAGCCCCAAAAAGGTCGACCATGCATCAAAATTTGGGCCTCTTGCTGGAATTCTAGCCCACCCATTTCTTGGGCCTGCTAGAGTCCAAAATTTTATTTAATCTAAAGGGGTTACTGACCCATGGTGACCCACAAATATTATAGTGGGCCCCACCAGATGAACAGAGTGAATACAATACGTCTAGGTGGGCCCACAAGGTAGGCTAGACAGCCAGCCAAGGCTGGATGCCCCAGCCTAGGCATCCCTGCCTGGTGGGCCACTCTAGGCCGTACCGTGGATAGTCCAAGGGCCCGATGGCTCTAAAATTTTCCAGGGGAATACTTCTATAGGTGGGACACATGTCCACAAAATTTTAAAATTTTTGGACACCTAAAAATATTTTAATTAATTTAAATAAAACAGTCTATTCAGAAAATCGGACTGACCTGGATGTCCTACATGGTGGGCCATCCAGCCCTTGCCACATGTGCACAAGGGTCTGTGGGTCCCAAAAATTAGTAGGTGGGTCCTGCCATAGGTGTACCATATCTCCACAAAATTTCATAATTTTTGGACATCTAAAAATATTTTAATTCATTTAAAGAAATCAATCTGTCCAGAAAATCGGACTGACCTGGACACCACATTATAATGGGCTGGTTGAGCCACCACCATGGTGTGTACAGGTGTCCATTAGACCCAAAATTTTGTAGGTGGGTCCTACTATAAGTGGGACACCTCTCTATAAAATTTTATAATTTTTGAAGTAGTATAAGTATTTTGTTTAATTCATACAAATTATGATCAATAATAAATATCCAGAAAATCTGGTGGTGTAGAAAATACTGTTGTCCCATGTTTGGCACCATATGAGGTGGGCCTATAATTTCCCAAATTACTAGAAAATTGGTGGGTTGGATGGTTCCACATATGGATAGCAAGTGGGGTCCACTGGAGTGGCCCACTTACTCCTAAATCAAGATGAAAAATGAGCATTTCTAACATGCAATGTTGCTGGACTGTCCAGAAATTTCTAGATAGTCAGCCTACTTTGGCCCATCCCATAGGCCTCAAACATGGAAGAAATGATATGGGCCTCATTCCACATCAAAGTGGGGTCCACACTCTAGAAATTTGAGAGAAAAAGGTATACAAACATTCCCAAACAATTACTCAAAATCATATTGTATATGGGCCTGAAATCTTGACAGCAACATATGTTGTCTATATTTTAGTCCATAGAAATTATCCCAAGGGTTTTATACCTTAGTCCATCAAGTGGGGTCCACCTAGATGGGTCATCAAAATTTCAGATCCATCAGTATACCAAAAACCTCAAGAAAATTCATGTTTGGAGACCACCCAACCCATGCATGTCATGGTGGGCCTGGACATCTAGTAAGGTGGGCCTGGACATCCCATTTTCTGATCAAACTGAGATGTTTCTGACCACATCAATGGCCATAAATCTCCAGCAACAAAAAGGAGGAGAAAGGGAGAGGGATCACAACCATGGTGGGAGGTCCCGACACTGTAAACCTTCCACCTTCAATCCACACCATCCACTAGATTGGTAGCTTACATGCATGTCATTTACAATTAAAAAGAGGTGTTGAGGTAGGGATACCATATCTACCGTGCATTTAAAGGTCTAAATGACCTATGAAAGGTTAGATCTAAGAAAATGTCTCATGGTGGGTCCATGGAGAATGGCCCACCATGGAAGAAGATATGCATGCTCTAGGCCCATGGCCTTGATTCTAAGAGTCATGTAGGACCTCCACCATGGATTGGTGAGTCCTACATGCTTTCATTCATGTAGAGAAAGGAAGAAAAGAATAAGAAAGGGAGGAGAGTCTTCATGGAGCACCCACCTCCAATGAACAAAATCCAATTCCAAGTACTAGCTTCTATGCTACAAGGGAGATATTTTAATGGTGTAGATGGGGGTTTGAGGGTAGAATTGAGGGGAAGATAGGAGGAAGAGTTGCTGGAAATGAGGGAAGGTGAAGACGTCTCCACCATGGAAGGAGAGAAATGAGAGAATGGGAAGGAGAGAGAAGGGAGAGAGAGAGAGAGAGGGGTATAACAAAGCAATCATTTGTTTTCTTGGCTAGGGAAGAGGGTTGTAATCATAGCACATGGGGGGAAGAACCCAAGGCTAATGATGGGTTTCTAGAGAAGGTAACCTACTACCTAAGCTAGGGGTAGGTATGATATGTGCTAGGGTAAGGTAGGTAGGTTGTCTAGATAAGGGAGCTAGGTGGGACCCACTCTTAGTAAACGTGCGCATGGGTAAAGTGGGCCCCATATCATAATAAGGGTCCAAAAATGGTGCTGGCCACAAATTTTGATGGACATGTCGGATTTATGCACGAGATGCAGCGTTGGAACCGCGGCGACGATGCGGTCGCAATGGCATAGGTCTCGGGTCAATCCGAGTCAGGTCTATGTGACCGAACTCAAGGATGACCGAAAACACTATCCGAGGATCACAAGTCGTCTGAATTCGACTGGTAGGACCACGGGACCAAAATAAACGAGATGAATACTCACACACACGCATGTACACATGTAAACTCGGGTCAGATCTCACAATCCCTCACTGCTCAATTCTGTTTAGACTGTCACTTCTCTTGTTTCTTACCAATTTCTGTTGAAGGGCTAAGGAACTAAAATCAACATAATCTAAGGTATCTCCTAGTGCTTTCACTTCATACCTCAAAAAAAAAAAAAGCTTTAAAAAAAAAACTAGGATCATTTACCTTAGGTTTATCTTCTCATGATAGGTCTTTATCATTTCACTTCATTTCCATAAAATGGAGTCATCTTCACCTAAAGAAAGCAGATCCAAGATGAAGCATGACATAGAAGAATCAACCAAAACTAGGTAAAAATTCTATGTTCCAAAGCGCGGACGATCGTCTAGCCAATTGTCTAGACCCTCATCTTCTTCAAACCCTAACTCTTTCAGACCCATTGCTGCCAGTTTTTTGAAGAAAAGGATTGTATGTGAAAGAAGAGTAGATGTGAGCTATCTTGAAATTTTTAAAGTTCAAGAAATTCTTTCCTGCTAAGGATTCATGCCAGTTCTATCTTTACGGGGACCAGTAAATGAAATCTTGGTTCGATCATTCTTGTCTCATTGCATACTATCTAGGGGTTTTGAAGTTGATTACGATGGTCGAATAGTTAAAATCATTCCTTATCGCCTTTCAACTCTTATAGGGATACCATTGGGCTCCAAACAACCTATTGAATTACCCACAGAAGCAAAAAAGGGTTGTTTTGACTAAATTCTTGTGTAATGGGATCAATGTACCTTGACATCACGGGAATGCATTGTGAGCCACGAATATGTCCCATGATTACTGTATACTCTACATTTCTAACATTTATCCTAGATACGGTAATCACACTGAGCTCACACCATTCATGGTGGAGGCTCTATATCACATTGGTAAAGGGGAGCCATTATGTCTACCCACTCGAATATACGATCAAATAGTTTTAGGGTTTGAGTCTAACTCCACAAAAATACCCTTCGGACATTTGTTGTGCAAGTTGGCCCATCAATGTGGGTTCAGTGTGCCTAAAGGTGAATCCCTATTAGCTCCAGAAATCAATGCACACAGTATTAGGAAAATAAATCTCTCTTTCGTGCATGAATCTGGTAATCCAATATCAGTAGAAGAAGAATTTCTGGACAAGGAAGACGAACCAGTTGAGGAAGATAATCATCTACCAACCTCTGCCAGCACAGCGTCTTCTCCTCAAAATGATACTCTCATGAAAATTTTGGAGGAGCAATCAAGACTTGGTGTGATGGTGAAGTCAATGGAAGAGAAGCTCTGCTCATTCCAACAATCGGTGGAACAAATTACAGCATATCTATCATACTCACAAGATAATGTTGTTGGTGGTTCTTCCTAGATTAACTGAGTGTCAGGATCAATA
Organism: Magnolia kwangsiensis; assembly: GCA_037074715.1. NCBI lineage: Eukaryota > Viridiplantae > Streptophyta > Magnoliopsida > Magnoliales > Magnoliaceae > Magnolia > Magnolia kwangsiensis. Next base: position 74,455,921 of record CM073589.1, read on the forward strand.
TACATTCTTGTGTACTGCATTTTTTTATATACTTTGGTTTATATCTAGAAACATTTTTTGTTGGTATATTGATGCATCAATCATTTATTCTTTTGGCAGCTGATTTGTAGTATGATTGGTAAATCTAAGGTTTAAACATCATTTTGGTGCCAAAGAAATTTCAGCTTTAGAGAAGTTATTTTTAAAAACATACGTTTTACCTTAACTAATCATTGGTTACTCATGGCTTCAATCGATATTAAATGATCTTCAGCTTTATGATCCTTCCTTCATGACAGTATGACCTTTTATTGAAAATATTATCCTCTCTTACTGTTGATGTTGTATATGCATGATTCAATTCTTGCTGAAATACTCCACTTGCCCTTATCATTATATTTGTGAATATGGAGTTTTCTATTTTGTTTCTAACATTTGAATACTCTTACGATTGATTGATTATCTTAATATTTCTAATACATGATTACGGCATAACATTAGTTAAAGACAAATGTAAGGCTCCTGCAAGAGGAGAAAACCCCTCTAGAAGAACTAACAATTATCCCTCTCCTTATTCAAATCCTACCAAAATGGCTATGTCAAACAAAACTGTCTTTGATAGATGGATCAGATCCCTTCTCGTCAAACCATATGGGATCGCTCTCTACTTAGGACCAATTGGGTGGGATAATTTGTTATACTTTGGAGGAGAGGTCCAATATGACCTCATTCATCAATTCTTAAACTCCTATCACAACACTCAAGATGATCCTCCATCAATCAGCATCAACTTTATGAACAAAACCAAGGAGATCACTCCTTTGGTGCTTAGTAAATTACTGCACCTCAGAGTCACACACATTCCTGTAAGTGCTATGATTTCATATCCCTTTGGTTGTCAAATTTTGTGGTGCCAAAACTTATATCTATGTCTTGTATATCTTGTGTTTTATGAATATTCATTACATCACATTTCAAGACAAGATCTTAAATGAAGAAAGTTTTCAAGATATGGATGAAGAATTCAAGAATTGAAGTCTTCAAGTTTGCATGTTCAAGATTCAATCAAGTTCAAGTATATTAAAAGAATTTGTCACGTCAAGATCAAGCTCAAGAAGGCCTACTACAAGTTTTGTATATTCTCAAGCTTCTCTTAAGGATCATCTGAGTGTTCAGACTTTCAAGTCCAACTCACTTTTAAGGTTTGTTTGACCTTAGATTGACCTTAGGATGAGCTTTACAGTAGGTCATTCTGGATACATAACTCATATATTTTAATATGCTTGTTTGGGTTGTTCTAAGACTAGTCCTAGGGACTTCAAGACCAGTCCTAGCTCTGCTACGACCAGTCTTAAGTTTTTAAGGACCAGTCCTAGGTTGTTGAAGATTTTCAGATCTTTCTGGCTATCCTACGACTAGTCCTGGACATCCTACGACCAATCCTGTGAGTTCTACGACTCATCCTTCGACCGGTCGTAGCCCTACGACTCAAACTCCAGTAACCAATTTTGGGGTCCTACGACCGGTCGTAGGTGTCTCACGACTAGTCGTAGGTGGCCCATGACAGGTCGTAGACCGCCCAGGACCGGTTGTGGAACAGAAAACCTAATCCCGTTGAAATCTTTGAAAATATTTGAAGCTACGACCAGTCCTAGGATCCTAAGACCAGTCGTAGACGGGATTTTTCAAGCTATAAATAGTGCACGAACTTCAGAGTTTTAGCAATTCAATTCAATTCTTTTCAAGCAATCTTTAGGCTATTCTCTGAGATAAGTTTGTGTTTATTTTAAGCTACTTTGTGCTTATTTAATATTTCTTTTGCTAGCTTATTTTTATTTGATTTTGATCTACATTCCAATCTTATTAGAAAAGGAAAATTTCTGATATTCCTTCTTCTTTGATTCAAAATCAAATAGAACTAGCCCTTTTGATTTAAAATCAATTAGACTTAGAACCATTCTTAAAGTGAGTATTGGACTTTAAACGTTGAATCGATCTTCTACTCCGATTGGTTCTACCGGGCTTCTTCAAAAGGTGATTCAGGTATTTTACATTTTTTGTAATTTACTTTCTCTGGTTTTTGTTTGAGATTTGCCAGAAAAATCTCATTGTATTGGTTATCTGAGAAGAGCCAGAAAACTCAGATTGTGGGGTTTTTGGATTGTGTAAGCCCGAGATCAAAGACACAATTGTGAAGGTTTTAGGTGAACCTGTGAAACTTATTTTGATAGTGCATGCTTATATCCCCTGTGCGAGGATATTAAGAGTGGAGTAACAATCTGTGTGGCTGTTGGATAACAGTTGGTGTACACACAGGCGAACCACTATATATCATTGTGTTGTGGATGTGTTTTTCTTTTTCATTCTTTTATTCATTCTGCTTTGTGAAGAGTGTTTGTGGATGAATGTTGTAATCACTTTAAGCAAGTGTGGATGAATGTTGTAAAAACTTAGGATTTATTTTCTGCAAGTTATTTTGATTTCCTTATTTTTTATTCCTCATTGGTTTGTGATACAAAGGACGTTCTAGAAATAAGGTTGTCCTACCTTAAACCTTTGGTTTTTGGTGTAAGGTTGTCCTTAGAACTGATAAAGTATCAATCTCTTTATTTTAGGCTATTGAGATTATTTTATATTCAGCATTGTGCTTTATTTCTTTGTTTATTCCACTATTATAAGTTTTATTTGGCATTGCCCTATTCACCCCCTCTCTAAGGCATATAGTTAGGCCCTTTCAAGTGGTATCAGAGCCTAATAGCTCGTGCTTATTATTTATTTATTTGGATTTATTTCCTGAGCTAACGATCTAAGCTATATTAAGATGTCAAATTTTGATAGCCTATCAGTCACTAGGCCACCACCTTTTAATGGCACAAACTATGCTTATTGGAAATCCAGGATGAGGATCTTCCTTAAATCCTTGGATGAAAGTGTGTGGTTGGCCACAGTGAATGAATGGAGCCCTCCTATCACTGAAGTAACTAATAGTGATGGTTCAAAATCAATAAAAGTAATGACTTATTCTCTTTGGACCACACTTCAGAAAAGTGAAAGTAGTGTCAATGCTAAAGCACTAAATGCAATTACTTGTGCATTATCACTAGATGAATTCAAAAGAATCATCTCTTGTGAAAATGCAAAACAAGCATGGGATGTATTAGAAATGACACACGAGGGTACATCTATTGTCAAGAAATCTAAAGTCCAACTCCTCACAACTAAATTTGAAGAAATTCATATGGAGGAGAATGAGATGTTTATGGACTTCTACACTAGATTGAATGGTATTGTGAACTCTATGTGGGGTCTTGGTGATAGAATCTCAGAAAGTAAAGTGTGCGCAAAGATACTACGTTCACTTCCTGAATGGTTCAATTCTAAAGTAACCGCGATTCAGGAACTTCGTGATACGGATACCATGAGGGTTGAGGAATTAGTTGGTTCACTTCAAACCTATGAGTTATCCTTTAAAGCTCCTAAAGGAAAATCAATTGCTCTCAAATCATCTAAAAACGTTTCACAAGAGAGTACTTCAGATTCAAAAAATACCGAAGATGATATGGCGCTTTTAGCAAAAAGGTTTTACAAAATTTTTAAAAATAAGAAAAAAGCTAATTTTCAAAAGTCAAATGATAAGAGACGATCTAAACCTAGAGCTCGAAAATCATTGAAAGATAGTCAATGTTACAACTGTCAAGAGTATGGGCACTTAGCTAACAAATGTCCGAAAAAGGACAAATCAAAAAAGAAAAGCATGATGGCTACTTGGGATGAATCGTCTGATTCTGAGTCCTCTTCTAAATCAGAAGATTCTGAAACCGAGTCAGGTGAAGATGTTAACGCCCTTATGACTCTAGCCAAGATCACCCTTTCAGATAATGATGATATATCCAGTGAAGAAAATTTGAATAGTGATTGCGATTATGAAGATGATCTTCAAGATGCTTATAATGCCCTTTATAAAGAGAGTTGTAAAATTGCAGTTAAGCTTAAATTACAAAAAGAAAAATTTTCTAAGCTTAAGGAAGATTATGAGTCTCTTGTTTTAGAAAAGTCTCATATTTCTGATTCTTTTGAAAAGACCAAATGTGATTTAGATTTTAAAACTTCCCAAATTGAAGATTTGAAATCCGAAAAAGAAAAACTCAAAAATGAGGTAGCTTCTCTTCTGAGTTTGAAAGACACATGGAGATATGCCCAAGGTGATCCGAAATTGGAAAAATTATTGTCCGGATCAAGAAAATGTGGCGATCGATCTGGGTTGGGGTATGATAAGAATACATCTCCGAAACAAAAGAAAATTGCTCCTAAATTTGTAAAAGGAGAGTCTTCAACTTTAAAAGAAAAGAATACCTATCAAGGATTTTCTAAAAATTCAAGGTCTTTTCAAAAACCTAAAAGTGGCCATGTCAACTTTAATTTTCAAAACTGAAATCCTTTAGCTGAAAAAACAATTAATCTACTCAAGGAGCTATTAAAGTCTAACTCTATAGGTCACTCCTATAGCAACAGACAGAAAAGACCATCTATGCTCCTAAATCTAAAACAATTCTGAAATGGGTTCCTAAAGTTGCCAGCTTGGTTGCCCACACTGCTTTCAAAGCTACAAGCCATTCAAAGTGGTACCTAGATAGTGGTTGCTTCAGGCATATGACAGGTAACAAAGCTTTATTCACCGATCTTAAAGATATAACTGACGGGTCAATCACATTTGGTGATGGAAGCAATTGCAAGATTATTGGCCAAGGTACGGTTCAGCTTTATAACCTTCCCTTATTTAAGAATGTTTTATATGTTGAGGGCTTAAAACACAACCTATTAAGCATTTCTCAGATATGCGATAACAACCATAATGTGAAGTTTTCTAATCAAGGTTGTGAGATACTTGATAAAAGGGGTTCTGTTATATTAACTGGTCGCAGAACTTCTGAAAACTGCTATATCGTTAGTGATGCTAGCTCATCTACTCAATCATGTTACATGGTCCATACCGATGAGACTGAATTATAGCATAAACGCCTTGGACATTTACACTATCGGAACTTATTTAGATTGAGCAAAAGAGAACTAATTAGAGGTCTACCCAAATTGCAAAAAGTAGACAAAATATGTGGTGAATGCCAGTTGGGCAAATAGATTAGGAGCTCTCACAAGAAAGTGAACTCTAATACCACATCTAGACCACTCGAGCTTCTCCACATGGATCTTATTAGACCAACCAGATCGGAGAGTTGAAGAGGCAAAAAATACATCTTGGTTATCATAGATGACTATACCAGATTCACTTGGGAATCATTCTTAAAAGACAAAACTGAAACCCTGGATGAAGTGAAAAAGGTCATCAAACGAATCCAAAATGAGAAAAGTTCTCATGTTAGTAAGATCCGTAGTGATCATGAATCCGAATTCAAAAACAGTAGTTTTGAGAAATTCTGTAGTGATTAGGGAATACCACATGAATTCTCTGCGCCCAAAACACCGTAACAAAATGGTATTGTTGAAAGAAAAAACAGAGTGCTTCAGGATATGGCAATGTTATGTTGAATAGCATGAAGCTCTCTAGAAATCTTTGGGCTGAAGCAGTTAATACCGCATGTTATATTATTAATCGGGTTTATACTAGTAAATCTGATAATAAGACTACTTATGAATTATGGTTTGAAAAGAAACCTACTGTCAAATACTTTCGGGTTTTTGGCAGCAAGTGTTATATTTTACGGGATCGTGAAAATTTGGGTAAGTTTGATTCGAAAAGTGACGAAGGTATTTTTCTTGGTTATTCTTTGAACAGTCGAGCTTATAGGGTTCTAAATAAGAGAACTGGTGTGATTCAAGAGTCCATAAATGTGGTCATTGATGATCATTTGAATACACCAGCCCTAAGTTCAGATGATGATGAAGCTCTTATTATTAACAATCAAGATATCTCATTAAGTCAAAAAGAATCTGAACCAAGGACTGTTAAAGATCATCCAACCAATCAAATACTTAGAAACCCTCTCACTGGAGTTTGTACTCGCAAACAACTTGAGAACATATGTAATTATGTTTGTTTACATCCCAAATAGAACCGGTCAATGTAAAAGAAGCACTTTTTGACAAAAATTGGATTGTCGCTATGCAGGATGAACTTAATCAATTTGTTCATAATAATGTCTGGTATCTTGTTCCTAGACCTAAAGATAAACACATTATTGGAACAAAATGGATCTTTAAAAATAAGTCTGATGAGCTTGAAAATATTATACGAAACAAGGCTAGACTGGTTGTACAAGGGTACACTCAGATTGAAGGCATCGATTACGATGAAACCTTTACTCCAGTTGCTCGCCTTAAGTCAATCAGACTCTTTGTTTCCATCACATACTTTAGAAAATTTAAGATTTATCAAATGGATGTAAAGAGTGCTTTCTTGAATGACGATTTACATGAAGAAGTGTATGTTGAACAACCTTCAGGGTTTGAAGACCCTAAGTTATCTGACCATGTATTTCGTCTCAAAAAGGCTCTCCATGGTCTAAAACAAGCACCTAGAGCATGGTATGAGAAATTGACTAAATTCTTACTTAGTCATAGCTTTCAAGTAGGAAGTGTCGATAAGACACTCTTTGTTAAGAAGAATAACAATGATATTTTGATGGTTCAAATTTATGTTGACGATATTATTTATGGATCAACTTATTCTAACATGTCTATTGAGTTTGCAGATCTTATGAAATCAAGGTTCGAAATGAGCATGGTTGGCGAACTTAATTATTTCCTAGGGTTGCAAGTAAAACAACAACCTGATGGAATTTTCATTTTCCAGACCAAATATGCTTCAAACTTGGTTAAAAGGTTTGGATTTGAGAATGGTAAGAACTTTGATACTCCTATGAGTACAACGTTAAGACTCTCAAAAGATTCTACAGGAAAAGATACAGATCCTAAACTATATCGTAGTATGATTGGTAGTTTGTTGTATCTTACTGCAAGCAGACCTGATATTGCATTAAGTGTTGGAATTTGTGCGAGATATCAGTCTAATCCTAAGGAATCACATCTTACTGCTGTTAAACGGATTATTAGATATGTCGCAAGTTCTAAAAATTTGGGACTTTGGTATCCTTTTGATACTAGTATTCAATTAGCCGGTTACTCAGATGCTGATTGGGCCGAAAATATTGATGATAGAAAATCAACCAGTGGTGGTTGTTTTTACATTGGAAATTGCTTAGTTTCTTGGTTCAGCAAGAAGCAAAGCTCAATATCGCTCTCCACGGCTGAGGCTGAGTATATTGCAGCTGGATATGCATGTACTCAACTAATTTAGATGAAACGCATGCTTAACGATTATGGAATTAATCAAGATTCAATGATCTTACATTGTGATAATTCCAGTGCTATAAACATTTCCAAAAATCCAATCCAGAATTCACGTACTAAGCACATTGACATTAGGTATCATTACATACGTGAGTTGGTTAAAGAAAAGGTTATTTCTTTGGAATATATATCAACCGAAAATCAACTTGCTGATATATTTACTAAATCACTCGACAAAAGCAGGTTTAATAAATTGAAATTTGATCTTGGTATGTGCATTTTACATTGAATATTCTTACTTGCATGTATCATAGTGTACTATATTTAGTATTATTTATGTTTAAATTTTAATTTTTTCATTAAAAATGCATTTTTAGTCGATACTCGACCGGTCGTGGTTGTACACGACCAGTCATGGTTCGACCGGTCGTGAACCACACTCGGCCGGTCGTGGATCTCGTGAATGTGATATATTTGGGGAAAATCCTCTTCTTCCTCATTTCCACACCGACCTACGATGAGTCGTGGCTCGACCAGTCATAAGATTTCCTATTTTTCTTCGAGGTGAGTCCTATTTCATCATTTTTCATGAAGATTCTTTCTCTTTATGCTTTGATTTGTTCATAGAATAGCTAGATTTCATCTTTTGTTGGGTTTTTCAAGGGTTTTCTCTCAATTTGCTGATCTAGAGAAAACCCATCTTTCTTTGGTGCATCTTGCTTGCTCTTTTGTATATCTTTTTTAATATGGATGCTAGAGGAAAAAAGAAAACATCTCGTGGTCCATCTTCATCTAGATCTACACCGATTACTAAACGGCACCTTCGGTCACCCGAAGATGATACTCAAGATGTATGGGATTTGCGTGTTCGTAATGTAATCGTTGAGCATACCGCTGATCTCAATCATATTGCTCCATATGGTATTATTCCTCTTCTTGAATCTGTTGGCTGGACTAACATTTTGCTTTGGGGTGGGCCTGCATACCAGTCCATTGTTCAATCAATGGTTGCATGCATCTCTGATTTTTCTCTTGATAATTTAATTTTTTCAATTAATACTAGAGAAGGGAAATTTGAAGTAGACCATCATTTGATATCAAGTATTATGGATATACCCGTTAATGATGAAGGTATACCGATTCATACTTTATACGACAAACCATCTGAATCGGAAAAATGCATGTTAACAAGAGATTTATGTAAAATTGATGCACAATGGACACACAAAGGGAATGTGCTCCCTTCAAAGTATTTATTACCTAGATACAGAATATTACATCGGTTCTTCATTTCCAATGTGTATCCTCGGTCCGGCAATAAAACCGAATTGACTTCTTTCATGGTTCGAGTGTTGCATTCTATTGCTTCTGGTACCATGGTCTGTCTTCCCTCTTTGATTTGTCATTCCATTATTCAGTTTCGTCTCCATCCAGGTCATAGTGATATTCCGTTCGGTTATCTTATGACTGTTTTAGCCACTCATATACTTGTCGATAAACCTGTTAATGAGGCACCAATTTCTCATCTTATTTTCAACAATTCCAATCTTAATAAGATAAAATTGGATCTATTCCCTGGCCAAGTTGATGAAGGTGGTGTTGGAGGTGTTGGTGGTGATGCTGGAAACGAAGGGGAAGCTGGCGATCTTCCTCAACAAGATGTTAATATGGATGACTTATTAGATGATATAGAAACTGATTCACCTAATGATCCAGATTATGATCCATCTAGTTTTGATGCACGCCTTCGTGCATTGGAAGAAAAGGTTGATAATATGAATATAGCCCATGATATGCGATTTAAGTACATGCGAAAATATCTTCGTCGCATTAATAAGGGGTTACACCAGATTGATCCAACTATCCCTGCTCCCTCCTCTGGATCAAATTAGGTGAATTATCTTCTGGATAGTATCACATTATCTTTTTTTTATGGATATGTATTATGGATTATGGTTTGATAACATTGTCTTTTGGATATTGTATTTTGGATTATGGATTATGACTTGATGCTTCAGGATTATATTATGTCCTTTCATATCTCTTTCTCATTATCTGTTTATTCCTCTATATGTTCTCCTTCCTATTGTGCCTTTCCCTTGTCATTTTGTGACAAAAAGGGGAAGTAGTAGAGTTAAAGCTTAAAGGGGGAGTTGTATGGAAAGGAGGAGTAATTTGTTTGAATTGATTAAGAAGGATATGTGGATGAGAATATGTGAATATGTAGTATTGATGTTATTGATTATTTTCATGAGCAGTACTCGTATTACTTAGGGGGAGTAGAGTGATTTGTGATTTTATGGCTCATGATTCTTTATTATCTTTTATGCTATGTGTTTTGTCACAAATTTGACAAAGGGGGAGATTGTAAGTGCTATGATTTCATATCCCTTTGGTTGTCAAATTTTGTGGGGCCAAAACCTATATCTATGTCTTGTATATCTTGTGTTTTATGACTATTCATTACATCGCATTTCAAGACAAGATCTTAAATGAAGAAAGTTTTCAAGATATGGATGAAGAATTTAAGAATTGAAGTCTTCAAGTTTGCATGTTCAAGATTTAATCAAGTTCAAGTATATTAGAAGAATTTGTCAAGTCAAGATCAAGTTCAAGAAGGCCTACTACAAGTTTTGTATATTCTCAAGCTTCTCTTAAAGATCATCTGAGTGTTCAGACTTTCAAGTCCAACTCACTTTTAAGGTTTGTTTGACCTTAGATTGACCTTAGGATGAGCTTTATAGTAGGTCATTCTGGATACATAACTCATATATTTTAATATGCTTGTTTAGGGTGTTCTAAGACTAGTCCTAGGGACTTCAAGACCAGTCCTAGCTCTGCTACGACCAGTCTTAAGTTTTTCAGGACCAGTCCTAGGTTGTTGAAGATTTTTGAATCTTTTTGGCTGTCCTACGACCAGTCCTAGACATCCTACGACCAGTCCTGTGAGTTCTACTACTCATCCTTCGACCGGTCGTAGCCCTACGACTCAAACTCCAGCAACCAATTTTGGGGTCCTACGACCGGTCGTAGGTGTCTCATGACCAGTCGTAGACTGCCCAGGACCGGTTGTGGAACAGAAAACCCAATCCCGCAGAAATCTTTGAAAATCTTTGAAACAACGACCAGTCCTAGGATCCTAAGACCAGTCGTAGACGGGATTTTTTAGGCTATAAATAGTGCACGAACTTCAGAGTTTTAGCAATTCAATTCAATTCTTTTCAAGCAATCTTTAGGCTATTCTCTGAGATAAGTTCGTGTTTGTTTTAAGCTACTTTGTGCTTATTTAATATTCCTTTTGCTAGCTTATTTTTATTTGATTTTGATCTACATTCTAATCTTATGAGAAAAGGGGAATTTCGGATATTTCTTCTTCTTGGATTCAAAATCAAATAGAACTAGCCCTTTTGATTTAAAATCATTTAGACTTAGAACCATTCTTAAAGTGAGTATTGGACTTTGAACGTTGAATCGATCTTCTACTCCGATTGGTTCTAACGGGCTTCTTCAAAAGGTGATTCAGGTATTTCACATTTTTTATAATTTACTTTCTCTGGTTTTTGTTTGAGATTCGCCAGAAAAATCTCATTGTATTGGTTATCTGAGGAGAGCCAGAAAACTCAGATTGTGGAGTTTTTGGATTGTGTAAGCCCGAGATCAAAGACATAATTGTGAAGGTTTTAGGTGAACCTGTGAAACCTATTTTGATAGTGCATGCTAATATCCCCTGTGTGAGGATATTAGGAGTGGAGTAGCAATCTGTGTGGCTGTTGGATAATAGTTGGTGTACACACAGGCGAACCACTATATATCGTTGTGTTGTGGATGTGTTTTTCTTTTTCATTCTTTTATTCATTCTATTTTGTGGAGAGTGTTTGTGGATGAATGTTGTAATCACTTTAAGCAAGTGTGGATGAATATTGTAATAACTTAGGATTTATTTTCTGCAAGTTATTTTGATTTCCTTGCTTTTTATTCCTCATTGGTTTGTGATACAAAGGACGTTCTAGAAATAAGGTTGTCCTACCTTAAACCTTTGGTTTTTGGTGTAAGGTTGTCCTTTGAACTGATAAAGTATCAATCTCTTTATTTTAGGCTATTGAGATTATTTGATATTCAGCATTGTGCTTTATTTCTTTGTTTATTCCGCTATTATAAGTTTTATTTGGCATTGCCCTATTCACCCCCCCTCTAGGGCATATAGCTAGGCCCTTTCAATTCCCCCCACTAATCATCCTTTAAATCATCTGGGAGTTTGGGGTAAATTAACTTGATTAGTGTGATGGTTCCACAATTTCCCGAAACAAACGAAACTATCTCCATTCGTTGCATTTGGACTCAACCACGAAACTACTACATAACATTCTAAGTACCAATGCATACCCATGTGAAGTTTCGGGAGATTCGATCTCTCCATTTGTTTTGAATATCCTGTATGACATCTTTCAGGGGATTGAAGTATGCCTACCCACTCTTATTATGAAATAGTTAATCTTAGTAGTCAAGGGCTTTCATTGTACTAGCCTTCCCTTTCCAAGCATTATTTTCCAACTCTCAAAATTCCTAGGATTGCCACCTACCTATGATATAGTATATCTTGTCATGTGCTTTACCAAGGAAACTCTAATTCAACTGAATGTAACCGCACCTACACTTAAGGAGAATCATGAATGCAAAGTAGCAAAGAAGCTTAAAACACTCCAATGGCCACTGTCTGGGATCCTGTTGCACTCCTATGCTTGCACCAGGTCCAATTTCAGTGAGCACCGGGCGTCTTCTTCGTTAGAACGATCCGATCCGTCTTCTTCTTGATGGACAATCAAATATAGAAGCTCGCCTTCGGTAGTGTAATATCAGCTCGCTGGGATTGAATTGCATCTTGACTCTCTTCAAGATACTGGGGAGCACATTATGGAGCTGCTTTTGTCTCGCTGCACCTATATCCCTCCATATGATGGTGGATCTTCTAAATGATACTTCCTTTGATCTATGTTGTTATTAATACTTTTATTTTGGATCCTTATGCTCTTAAGGGCTTATTTATTCTTTGGATGATGAATGATTCTACCCAAACTTGGGTAGTAATTTTGATGAATTCATGATGATATCTTTTATGCTCATATCACTTATTCTGCTTCATGGTTGTCACGTCCCAAACCCGAAAATCGGATTCAAATGAATCCCGATTGCCGAATCCGGTACCGACAGCCTCCGTAGTGCCCCATTCTCGGCTCCTGACAATCAAATGTCAGATTTCGATCCTAGGATCCTATAAGGAGGATTTTCAGAATGAATTTTTTTTTGTAATGGAGCATAACCATAAGCATAACCAAGTTACAAAATAACATCACCACATATCCACTATATCAAAAACTTTAAGTACAATGTAGAAAGGGAAATACAAGGTGATCAAAAAGCTCCAAAAGGTCCTGATACGCGCTCCTGCCTCAGCGCTGCTTCTGTCCAACGCTACCTGCACGCAACTATCGTGTATAAGCTTACAAAATCTTAGAGGGTGGTGTAAGTGGCTGCATAAGGCAAACGCCGAGTGTACAATATCAGGGTAATGCGGAAGCATGCGGTAAGTCCATGAATAAAACCAACCATACCAATGCTATGTGATGCAAGTCATGAATGCTATCGGCCATGCGATGCGAGACATGAATGCTATCAGCCACACCGATGCAATGTGAGGCTTACATAGCCGAATGTCATATGCAAAATGCAATCCAAGCAAGTCAGTACTCCTCAAGTACACATATCAATACAGTTCCTCTCTGGATATCACCGGAGTCTAATACACTTCACAGTGATTGCCACCTCCCTAGCTACACAGTCAAGAAAGTGGAATAGACCTCACTATCCGCCTGACCAGTAGTCTGCCAATACCTACCCGGCTCGTCGATAGCGGACTCATTTGCGAGCTGGCCCTCACTCAGGCAGATAAGGCTACACCCCCTTCCAACCGACCACGACACAGTGGGAGACGCAGCCTACTGGTATTCGGCACTCGGGTGCTCGTGTATCCACTCGGTCTAGACGTTGGAGCATCTCCTGGTACCAAAAAGGTTCTGGGACTCTCACCTAAGGACATCCTAAGTGCCCATAGTGTTAGAACCAAGTATTTTCGGTATCCGATACGGCCATCCACGATATACCTATGGAGCCATGGCCCTGATATCGCTAGGGCATGTAGTGATGAGGTCACACATATACGAGATGCATGAATCACATGTCAACTCATGCAAAAATCCAGTGCGTACTGTGTGATCATGTAGGGCATTCTATCTCATAACGAGTCCCGTAAATGGTCTGCCCAATGGCGTATTCTATGATCAGTCACTACTCATATCAAGCATACATATGATGCGTATGGGCATGAGTCATGAGATTATACTAAGCATGTTATATAGTGATGGATATTAACGAGTATGGGCCTATTAATGGGCCCTAAGGAGAGTTACAATGCGGACATTTAACCAACATTGTACATACAATGTGGACATCAAACCATCATTGATTCCTAGGCACGGCCCGCCATATATATCATTATATGAACCATGGAAAAACACACATTGCAATGGACCCTAAGGTCATCCCGTTGGGCCTCGACCCATGGGCCTCAGATATATCAAATGGGCCAAATCACATGGGCCTTACATTCATCAAATGGACTGCGTTAATGGGCCTCACCAATGAGCCTTATGTACATTGTAATGGTCCATGATCCATGGGCCTTGAAATATATCAAAGTGGACCTCACAACTTGGGCCTTAAATATATCAGATGGGCTTGAATCCCATGGGCCTTATATAGATTAAATGGGCCGGATCCCATGGGCATTGTATATGTCAAATGGGCCGAAACCCATGGGCATTACATATGCCAAATGGGCTTAATCCCATGGGCATTACATATGCCAAATGGGCTTAATCCCATGGCCTTAGATGTGCACCAAGGTGGGCCTAATCATTTGGGCTTTAGATATATACCAAGGTGGCCTCAATGGATGGCCACAATTAAGTCAATCATGGGCCCTAAACACATATCAAGGTGGGCCCATTTGGACCATAGATCTGCCTCATTTTTAGCTCTTAAAATGGATGCATGGTTAAATACAACTCATGCATCATGGTGCGGGGTCCACTAGCCGTCCAACAACCCGGCTCATGGCTGGACGGCATAGATAAAACGCATACATCAGAAGGGTCCACCACATGGATGATGGCGTAAATAAAACACATACACCGTGGTGGGTCCCAGCCTGCTAGCACACGCACTCCATGGTGACCGCCCCCACCAGGGATCGATGCCAGGACCTCAAGTGTTGAAACGAGGTATCTTCACCCAATCCGCCAGTGGGACTGGCATGGACAGTGGGTCCCACGTGGGGCCCACCATAATGTTTATTCTTCATCCAACCGTTGACGAGGTCACAGAGACCTGGGTGCAGAGAAAATATAAATTTCAGCTTGATTCAAAACTTCTGTGGACCCCAAAAGGGTTTCAATGGTAGAATTCAATTCACACTATTTCAGATGGTGTGGGCCACCTGAGCGTTGGATATACCCCATTTTTGGAGGGGGCCCACCTGAGAAGGGGACCCATCAGATCAACGGGTTGGATGGCTAATAAACATCAAGGTGGGGCCCACGGTAGGGGCTGTGGGTCAGCCTCGGTCCGCCCGCTACAAGGCCGCAGGCAACGCCTGTGCCTTTGACAAGCAGCAACCTCTGCTGCTTGCTTTTATTTTTTATTTTTAAAAAAAAACTATTTTTTTACGGTTTTTCATATACAGGGCCCGCTCCAAGTGCATCCACTCCATCCATTGCATTCCCAAGCCCAAAATAAAACCCATCAAGACCAATATCGGCCCATTTTCAACGTGTAAAAAGGATCTAGGTAGATTTTAATGGTACCGATATTGTTTTCAACACTATGGCCCACTAGATACCCCGATCAACCTCATTTTTCGGCTCAACGCCTAAAATGGGATGGGGAAAAGGATGGACAGCTTGGATTGAATACATACCTCAGGGTGGGGCCTATACAAGTGGCCCAGCTCCAATGCCTTAAAAAAAGGCTATTTTTTTTTCCATTTACGTCCAGCGTCCCTGGACGCTGGACGAATTTAGTATTCACATGCATTGAGGTGGGCCTTACATAGGTGGGCCACCCAATGATGGCTAGTGTGGGTACAATACATGTAAGGGGGGCCCCATTTTTAGATGGCTTGGATGGAATACATACCTCATGGTGGGGCCCATCCAAGTGGCCACCAGGCCATATCAACATACAAAGAAAATAAATAAAAGGAGAGGGAGAGAGAGAAAAAGAGAATGGGACACGCGTGATGGAGGGTCCCCGGCACTATGGGCCCTCCCTTGAGATCAATCACACATCAAGTGGGTCCCTTTACACGTGGATCTAACAAATCAAAGATCTACGGTGGAGATCCCTTCTCCAGCTAAAATGAACGGTCTAGATGACCTCTTTTATGCAAGGAAATATAGACATCATGATGGGGTCCATGGAGAATGGCCCCATCATGGAATGATATGGATAATCAAGGTGGGCCATTGGCCAAATCTTAGGGTCCGAAGTGAGATCCACACCATTGATCGGTGGGCCTCACTTAGTTCATCATAAAAATAAGTAAACTACCCTATAGAAGCACCCACCTTATGATCTACTCGATCCGTTGGAACGCCAACCTCCTAGTGCTTCACTTTGATCGTGGAGATGAGAAATGGATGGCTAGGATGAGAGCTTTTGGAGTGGGAAGTGGGCCACACACATGCACACTTTCTCTTGGAAAAACATTGGACGTGTGATGCTCTTGGTTGCTTGAGAAGTGAGATGAGAAATGAGAAAGAGAGAGAGAGAGAGTTTGTAAGAGGGATGTGAGGTGAGTGATGGAGTGATGTGAGTGGTACTTGACATGTAAGGTGGTTTAAGAGAGAGAGGGAGAGAGTTGACTTTAAGTAAGGGTGATGTAAGAGAGGTATGGTTGCTTGTACTTGATATAAAGTGATTGATGGGTGATTGATTGATGGGATTGATTTGACACTTTATAGAGATTCTCTTGAGAATGTAAATGCACGGCGTTTTCTAAAAATAACGCTGACCCACATCTCTTAGTCAGGGTATCGGATCGGTACATGAGTCACGACGTTGGAACCGCGACGAATGTACGGTCGCAATGATACAAGTCTCAGATTAAACTGACTCAAACGTATGGGATATGACTTACGGTCATGTGCAACATCGACTACAGGTCGAGGACTGCCGAAATTTGACGAGAAGGATCGCAGGAAGCGACGGAACAGTACGGATTAGGATACGGGTCTTACAATGGTTATATTTTTTAATGAGCTTGTCACATAATGTTTATCTATTCCCTGTTATTCTAACTTTATGTTCTTTACATGTCCTCCCTTCTCTCAATTAAGTCTTATCATATATTTATTATTGGCTTACTTCTTGGTACAACCTTTGCCAATGATTGATAAAAAGGGGGAGAAGAAACCTACCCACCAAAATAAATTTGATTGTTTTCTGCAGAGTTTGTTCCTTCTTATTACAAGTTGATCATGGAAGAAACTATGGGGGAGCAACATTATTTTGTTACATGTTCAAATTATTTTGAGTTGTAAATTGGTATTTTGATATTTAATCTTTCATTGTTTTGGTATGTCATTAGTATGGGCCATAACAATGTCTTACGTTAGGTTGATTTGTCACGTATTTGACAAAGGGGGAGATTGTTAGTGCACTCACCATACACACATGTTTGTCAATCACGTGACTAGTTGTGTCAAGTAGTCGGATGGGTCCTTGGCAAATGAAGACCGATAACGCAACTGGAGTAGAAGCACAAGCTACAGGTTCAAAGTACAAAGAAACTTCTATGATCTTGATCTTACCTATAGATGACCTTAATCCATAATAGGAAAAACCTACTTAGATCATCTATTCAAGCCTTTCTAAGTCTATATTTTCCATCATTCTAATGTTGGCTTTAGAAGGTTTAAAGTTGTTGAATGAATTGCTGGACAAAAGTTTAAATAGGAAAAACTGTCTCACATTCGGTTGGAGAAGATGCCAATGAATGGCACCTTCGGTACCACCGAAGATACCTTCGGTGCCATCGAAAGTGCCCAAAATAGTCTAGCAACTTTCGAAGTTAATTCGGTACCACTGACTAGACTTTTAGTCCCACCGACTCCTACCGAAGTACAATGTTTGGTGCCACTGAAAGTAACAAATTTCATCCACCAACTTCAGGATCTAATTCGGTACCACTGAGTGATATTTCAGTGCCACCGACTGTAGTTCGATACCACCGAAGGTTCATTCGTTAGAACCAAAAAGTATCCATTATAGATCCATTTTCTTTATAAAGATAGGACCGAGAACTTTGTGAAAAGTATGGATTTAGGCATTTCAGAGTCTCTAATGTATCCCAAGCTTATCTCACTCATCCTAGACTCTATCCAAATGAGATTCATGTTCCTTTATTGTTATTTCTCACTTCAATGAGCATTTAAAGCTCCTATTATGAAGAACATGATCTCTACCCTGTTCTAGAGTATAGAGACCAAACTCATTGGAAAATCCTCAGTCTCCATGATACTCTAGAGCATCCATTAGTTCAATCTCTTAGGAAATCCATTCATAACCTTTGATAGGAGATTTGACCCACTCCTATTACCTTAGTTACCTTAATAGGAACATCATATACAAGGTACTTGATCGTAAAGCTGAAATAACAGGAAAACCATGGCAATGTGATCAGAGGAGCTTCGAGGAGCTTATTTAAGTACGAGAGAGTGAAGATTAAGCAACCCATGACAAGCTACATGAGAGGACTCATTCCAACAAGTGTCATTTTTAAGAGTCCACAAGTTAATCTCTATCCTCGTGTAGGATTGAGGCTAAGAGTTTGCTTTCCATAAAATCAATAAGGTGCCTAGTGTGGGACCTTGGCTAGTGTGCCTAAACGTAGGTGTCTAGTGTGGGACCTTAGCCAGTGTGCCTAAATGTAGGTGCCTAGTGTGGGACCTTAGTCGTGGGGCCTAAACATAAGTTCTTAGTGTAGGACCATTGCTCGTGTGTAGAGCATAAATTACAGAGTCCTTTATGTAGGGCTATAAAGGTTTATGGTGAACCTGATTTAAAACTAGTGATAGTAAAATCCGGCACACTCTAGAAGAGTGTGCGGTTGTCGAGAATGGAGTAGGAACATAACCGAACCACTATACATCCTTATGTTTAAAATTGTCATTTGCGCATCTATTTAATCATGATTATTTAAGTTTGAATACTTGATTATTTATACATGATTGGATGCATGCTTAAGATTGATAGGTAGCACATTCCACACACAAGTTCACAATGTTATAAACTAATTGCTTTATTTGTATATCTTGAGTATCCTATGTGATTGGACCATTTATTGGCTTGTAAGCCTTTAATGTTACATTGTCTTACTTAGTTTAATTGCAAATCAATTTAAGTTAAGCAATAAAGTTTTAAATTGGTATAATCATCGAAAAGTCCTATTCACCCCCCCCCCCCCCCCCCCCCCAATCCCTCTCTAGGACTCTTAGACTATTCCATACTTCTACTACAGTGGTCTAGACTGCAATTTCATTATCTTGCTTTGATTCTCGTTTACATTGAACTTCATTGATTTCCAATGGATTTTAAGGAATATTTTCAGTTTTCTATGGTTTTTTGTGACTCAAATTACAATAGACACTGCGATAGCTTTGAATATCTTCTCTTTCTATCTGAGATTGTGAGATTGGTAAAATCTTGTTGTTCACCATCGTGTCCTGGGCATGGTAGGGTGATGGAATCCCTTCGAAATCTTCACAATTCTCATCCATTGAGGCTAGTTCAATGAAAAGTGTAGAGATTTGATCATCTCTTCTTCTAATTGGATAAGATAGGATTCTGATTCCAATTGCATCTCTTGAATCAAGTAAGGTAGCATCTTGATAGCTACAAGTGGATCTTTGGCACCCTAGTTCCCACCTTTAAATTCACAAGTTTAAGTCAACCTTATTCACAATCACTTTCAATTATTCCATAATTCATATTTAGATCTTCTTCTTCTAGTTTTAGTTCTTTTCAGGAACATATAAGATTAGTCCCTGTGGATTCAACCTCATTCTCATGAGTAATTACTACATCACGACCCTAAACTTGGGGTTTTGAACAATATCTACATATATATATGATCGAGTCTGGCCACATTTGTTATTATTCTCGACCTTATAATAGAATATATTTTCTTCTAACTTCTATCTCCCAACAAATTTTGATCTTTGTACATTATTTGTAATTATTCTAACCATTGTTTAGCCTAATCTTTCCATATCTCCCATAGATTGGGATGATATGTTTCTTAAAATCAACCATTTATCGAATTGTTTGTTATCTTTCCATCAATGCCACAAAGGATATTAGCCCCTCCATGGAGAACCTTTACCACTGTAAACAGTCCATCCTATGTAGGCTAATACTTATGAAATTTTGTATACTTAGTTCCAAGAGGCAATATCACTTTCCAAACTATAATGTCTTCTCCAAAAGCCTTTTTTTCACTATCTTATTATCTACTCAAGTAACCTTAGTCTTGTTTGACATAATGGAATTTAAGTCATATAGCCATATTTCATCTAAGTCCTCAAGTTCGACCAGCATAGCTTTAGGTCGAGGAAAATTTAGCCTAATAGGCTACCCGTAATGATGGGAAAGTCCCCTCCAAAGGTAACACAACATTATGTCCATATGCAAGTCTGAATGGCCTCATCCTTGTACTTGTTCAAAACGAATTACGATAAGTCCAAAGAGCTTTAGATAGCTTAATATGCCACTCTCTTTGGTTTTCGTCGATCATTTTACGTAAAATATTTTTAATAACTTTGTTACTAGCTTCGTCCTAGCCATTGGCCTAAGCATAGTAAGGCAATGAATATAACAGTTTAATTGTATATCGATCACCCATTGCTTTGACTTCCTTGGACAAAAAGGTTGTTCCTCGGTCCATAGTGATTGACTTAGGAATCCTAAATAGATTAATTATATGAGTATCTAGAAACTCAATAATCTCTTGATGACCTGTTCCCAACATAGGTTTTACTTCTACCCACTCGATGAAATAATCGATAGCCACAATAATGAAGCTTTGTCCTTTAGATAGAGGATGATAAATTTTCCAAATTAGATCAATGGCCCATCCACGGAATGGCCAATGTTTGACAATAGAATGCAATTCGGTAGCATATTTTTGACATGCTTCATACCATTTAGCATTTTAGTTACAATCAACTGACATGCTTAGGTAGAAATACCCATAACGTCAAAGTATAAGCCTCATTTTCCATCCGACACGGTGTTCTCCACAAATTCCTTCATGCACTTCACTCATAGCCAACATAGATTCTTTTTTACTCAAACATCACAACAATACTCCATCAGCCCCTTTTCGATATAGTTAATTATCGATCGATATATAATTTACAGTCATCCTCTTAATATCTCGGCCGACCTTTGTTTATGGTGATCGTAAGTAACTTATGAATGTAGTTTTCCGATCATCATTGCTTGTGAGGACTTGACAAATTTCCTCGATCGATTCCCATTGGAAGACTAAAGGAAACAATCTTTTTTGAAAAGTCACCGTTCTTCCTTCAGATCCTTAGATAATCTGAAATCCTAATGCTAACTATGTCATTTCATTCGCATCAATATTTTTTCTCGAGTTATATGTTTAACTCAACTTCCTCAAATTCGTTTAGCAATTGCATTGCCAAATCATAATATGCTTGCAAGGCAATACTTGTATAATTCAACAAACTAAATAATTTGTTTAATACAAATAAGGAATCGCTCATTACCAATGAATCTTTTTCTCCTAAATTGGCTAAGATTTCTAATCTGATTATCAAATATTTGTATTAGGTTTGATTGTTAGTGCAATCAAACTCAAGCTAGAATGCAAATTCGTCTTTTCTTCCAACTAGATTGATGAAGATAATCCCTACTCTTGATCCTTTGTCGATCCTTGAACCGTTAAATATCATTTTCTAATGTGATCGATAAACCACATATAAATGTAATGCTTCCAAAGAAACTTGACTTTCTATGTCAAAAGGGTGATAGGCCAGGAAATTTGCTATAGCAAACCCTTTTCATAGCCCTTTTGTGGCACATATATTAAGTCAAACTCAAATAATGTAAGAATCCATTTGCCAATTTGGCCATTCAAAATTGGACAATTTAACATACATTTTATATAATTAGTTACCACAATTACATTGACTATTTTGTCCAATAAATAAAGTTATAACTATTTCGGCCAATAAATAATGTTGTAATTTTGTAGCCGTGAGGTACAATGATAAATATAACTTTTCTATGGCAAAATATTATCTCTCAATATCTAACAATGTCTAACTAAGATAATAGACCGCACGTTCTTTTCGATCATCATCATATTGTGCTAACATAGAGCCAACAGATTCTATTGAAGCCACGACATACAGCTTAAGCGGTCGACCCTTCACTGGTGACATCAACACTAGTGGCCCTATCAAATACTTTTTAATCTTGTTAAAATTCAACTGATGCTCTACCTCCAATCTGAACTTGTCTCCTTGTTTCAACTTCAACAAAGTATAAAACACATTATTTTTTCCTCCACAGTTGGAAATAAATCATCGCATAAAGTTAACCTTGCAAGAAACCTTTATAATTTTATTTTTTTCTCACCGACCAAACTTTTATTATTCATCACTCCTTATGCTGATCAATTTCAATTCCTCATTAATGTACCATGAATCCCATAAAAAAATTATCATTACATCGAAAGCACATTTAAGGGGGTTCATTTTGAGCTTGCGAATTCTCATCGTTTCAAATGACTTACGTAAGTGGTCAAAATATTTCGCTAAACTGACTGATTTGACTCTTACATCAATATAGATTTTCATGAATCGACCAATCATATCATGGAAAATGGCATTTATAACTCTTTGATAAGTAACCCCTGCATTTTTAAGCCCAAATGGCATTATAACCTAACAGAACATACCCAAAGGACAAGGACATATGAAGGTTATCTTTGGGACATCATCTACTACGATATTTATTTAATTATATCCTAAATGACCATCCATAAAGGACACCATTTGATGTCCAGTAGCCCGATTAATTATTTGATCAGCTATAGGCATAGGATACTCATCCTTTGGTGTGCTCGATTTAAATCCCAAATGTCAATGCATACTATGAAATTACCATTTTTCTTAATAACATCCACTATGTTTGAAATCCATTCAACATACTTGATGGGTTTGATGAATCCCGCTTTCAAAAGTCATTCAATTTCTTCATTTATCTTTTGTGTCACTTCGATCGTCATTCACCTGGATGATTATTTATGCGGTTGATAGCCTTCTTTTATAGGTAACATGTGCTTGACTAAATTTTGGTCTAGTCCAAGTAACTCATAATAGTCCCATGCAAAATAATTAGAGAACTCCTTGAGCAAGTGAGTGAGTTCTGCCTGAATCTATGGATCCAATAATCCACTGATAAAAGTAGGCATGGGATATTGTTCTATTCTCAAATTTTCTTCAACTAAAGGATATTGAACTTGAGCTTGAGAACCATCCAATTTCTCTATCTCTTGCTTCAAATACTTCAACTCAATACCATCTTTAGGTACTTAATTGACTAGTACTATTATTTTAGCCATATCAACAAAGCATTCATTGTCATATTTTACTAACTCTCCTCGATCTGTCGTATTCTAGCCATGAAATCAACCTTAACAAAAGGTCGATCGGTCATGGGATTTCTTCTATCGTATTACTTATAGTTGCACGGAAGGGAATTATAGCCTTTGATAACTTTGCATTCAATCGTATCATTGTTACGATATCATGTACAATATTTTTTGGGTTTAGTCTGGCATCTATCCCAGTCAATCTACCGTTCTTGTCCCATCTTATAAACCGTATCGATTCGATCTCATTTCCATAAAAATAAGTCATGGCAGTGTTAGATATGGCTAAGAATGGTTTGTTATCGGCCAAAACCAAAAATTAATGTAGTGATAACGGAATACATGCAAGTGATTGAATCCAATCCTTTCCAAGTAAAGCATTGTAGTTTAACAAAGTGTCAACCACAAAGAAAGTGGCCATCAATTTCTTATTCCCATCATTAGTTTGACTAGTAAAACACATTGCGTTTTCACTACTCCTCCGGTAAAATTACTCATTGTGACTTCGGTCGGAATAAGGTCATCTTCAGTCTTTCCTAATTTAGCAATCATTATGTCTAGAAGAATAGTAACAACAGCTCCAATATTGACTAGAAACCGAGTGATCGGCCCTTCTAAGTGTACGGAGATATACAAAGGCTTCAAGTGTTAGGTCATTATAAGAGTTCGTCTTTCGATAATTATCTTTTCATAAGGGGATCCTAGTTCAATTGTAACGATCGACACCTTTTTGGCTTCCTCCTTAAAGTCAGAAGAACCATGTTGTCTGATCAAAGGAATACCTAATTTGTCTACATCTCCTTAGTTTAGCTTTAAAACTAAATGGCAATGTCAACACCATATTACAATCCAACATAATCAGTGGGAGCGAGCCAAACTGTATCCCCGAATTTGGACATTGCCCCCCAAATGTCTCTGAATTCGGTTATTTATCAACTTTATTTGTAGTTTCATTCTTCATTCCATCATTATGTTTAGATGATGCTTGTTTTCATGATTTTATTTTTACCAGCAATTCTTCAATCAAAAGATCATCCAAGAAACAATCATCACTGAGGTATTCGATCAATCCTTCAATATCCATGCCTTGATTTTTGAGATTTTGGTCATTCTTGACTAACTCTACATCAAGTTCGCCCATATTGACCAATATTTATTCCTCTTCATATTTTGGAATAATCAACCTTGATCGTATTTGTGGGAACTTTATACAAGATTCACCCTATATAACGGCTGATTATGTTCACTTCATAAATTTCTACCTTTGCAAACGCCATTTCTGAGTACACGTCATCCCTTTGGAACTGTTGAAAAATTTGGATGACTTAAACTTTTCCAAACTCCCCGAGTAAGTCGTGGTTTAACCATCCTTTGCCCTAAGACAGTCCCAAGGTGATTGCTGACATGTTTTGTTAGTGCACTCATTTTTGCACCATGGTTTGTCAATCAAGTGAGTCATTGTGTCATGTAGTTAGTTGAGCATATGGAAAGTGAAGACCGAAGACACAAGCAAGCCGGAGCATCAAGGAAGCAAGAACAGGTAAACAAAGTGGCCTTGGTGACCCTAACTCTTGACCCAAAATAACCCTATAGCCTCTAGATGATCTTGACCTAATAGGAATATAAAATTTATCATCCCTTAGCCTTAGGAGACCAAGAAAAACATGATAAATAAGGCTAGAAGAGGTGTGAATCTACTGTATAAAAGTTAGCCCAAAACAGCAGATTCTACGCTATGTTTGATGGCATCAAGTTTCCATTGAACGATCTTCGATGGATCGAAGACATGGCCGATGGCATCGATCAAGAGTCAAGAATGTCCAACAACCAAACTGAATTTTTGGCTGGAATTCTCGATGGCATCGAGGTCCCTTCGATGGCATCGAAGTCCCCTCAATGGCAATGATTTGATATCCAGAATTGTCCAGCAATGTTTTTGGATTTTTCCTTGATTCTCTCAATGGCATCGAAGCCATTTCGATGATATCGAAGGATGATGTTCAATAACATCGAAGGTTGGGTCGATGCAATCGAAATGTGTCCAGATTTGTCTAGGAAGCAAACATCATTGTCTGAAAATTTTGATGGCATCGGGGAGCCCTTCGATGACATCAAAGGAATCCTCGATGGCATCGAAGACCTGTTCAATGGCATCAACATATCCATTTTTCACCCATTTTTTTATCGTTGAAGCTCGACCTGTTTATAAAGGGCATTTAGTCCTTGATTTTTTTTTTTGATGGGTTTTCGGGAGAAATAGATGGTAGGGTGATTCCATATACAAATCCTCATCACTACCAAAAAATTGGGCAAAGCCGACGAACTTGGGGTAGTTTCAGCTACGGCTAAAATCCGTCAGCTATTCCGATGGCTAAAATCCATAGCCAAAACTATTTAATCCGTAGTTAAAGTATGTTCCAATCACTATTGTTTTCCTTTGGTGTGGACGACCTGAGATTTATATCGAGCTCATTTTTAGGGATCAACCCTAAAATGACATTGAGAAATGGATGGATGGCAGGGATAAAACATATACATCATGGTGGGGCCCATAGAGCCTACCAGATCCAAATCTCAACGATATGTTTTTTATTATACAGTGATAATGTACGAGTTTTGTAATTGATGTAAAATGGTGGTGACTCATTCATAACAATAGTGGCAATAAGATGGTGTTATCTAGACCATCTAAATAATGGCTCTAATTGTAAATGGCTAATATGTACTTTTTCCCTATATGAGACTATCATAATCATCTAGTAAATGGTCCCTTATATGTATGGCTATTAACATAGTTTATGTTATAAATGAAGGAAAACTCACAATTGTCGAATTTGAAAGTAACATTTCATTTTAAAGAGGATTTTCTAGATCCATCTTTCGTGTAGAGGACGCCTCGTCTTCATTCAAACAAAAGCCACTGGAGTTCCTCTTTCAACATTCATTTACACTGCCAGGAATTTGTAATCGGGAGATTTTTAGGTACCTCGTTTCAAATTCCTCCACTTTTTGTTTCTATGATTTATCATAATAGAAAAAAATCTCTGCGTTTTGGTGTAAATTTCCCTGAGATCAGCGATTTTTAGGGTTTCATATGCGCCAGTTGATTTTTCCTCGGTTTTGCATTTTCTTTCTTCTAATTTTTTTGGTTATCTCGAGTTCCTTTTTCATTTGAAGGTCTCAAGGTCATCGTCCCCCAATTCAATGTCAACCAGTTCCTCACCGATCAGCCTCACGTTTCCGTCCTCATCCGTGAATCCCTCAACCGCGGTGTGTTTGAGGGGACGAAATGAGGGGACAAAGTGAATTTATCACAAACATCACAGTGTGCCCCACCTATCTTCTATGGTGTGTTTTCTGATGCAGGACTCCATCACAAGCTTGCCTTCAGAAGCTGGTGGACCCACTATAATGTTTGTGACAAATATACCACCCCATTAGTACATGAGCCTAAAAATGAGGTAAATCTAATATTGAAGCAGACAGCACAGCATAAAATAGTAAAGATTGGATGTTGACTCTTGAAACATAAGTGTTAAAAGTAGACCGTTGAAACATTATGCTAATATTTATGTGTTCATCCTAGTAGAGATAACCTTACGAAGGTTTGGATGGCATATAAAGACCATGATGGACCCATGGAGGTTACTAGTGTAGGCATTTCTTGGTGTATTGCCTCCTGAAGGCTTCTACAGGAAGTTCTTGGGAAGGAAAGTTAAGTGAGGCCACACTATGTTTGTTATAAATTCATGCCATCCATCCTTTTCCTATCTCATTTTAAAACATGATAATAAAAATGAGGTGGATCCAAAAGTCAAGTGTGCCTCATGAGAGGAAACAATAGGAATTTAAGGAACACCATCAAAACATTCATATGGCCATATAAGTTTTGTATCTACCAAAGCTTTTATGTTTTCAATTCATCCTAATGGGAATGGCCCATAAACATGAAGGTGAACGACCATAGGTTTTTCTTTCCTCACTTTTTCCCTTAGTGTCGCATCTTTAAATTTTAGATCCACCAAAATTTTTATCTATAAAAAATTTTAAAAAAATAAAAAAATAAAAAAATAAAAAAATAAAAAAATTTATACCTGCACTTATTTTTTTGTTGATGTTTGTGGAATGTGTTGGATGATTATTTTTTTGTGTGTGTTTTTTATATTTTTTTTGTTTGTTTTGATTGACAATTTCTAATTTGGGTATGTTTATGAAGATTTTTTTTTAATTCTTTGGTTTTCTATTCACATTTCATGAATGTTTTATGATATGATTGTATTTTGGGGCATTTGGTAGCATGGATTTGGGTTCTAACTTAAGAATCCAAATCCTGGATTTTGCATTCTTTCAGGTGTGTTTGGCAGCCTGGATTTTCAATCATGTGGAATTTAAACATTTATGTTTGGCGACCGGGATTTTGGGCCTTGAAGAAGGGAGGATAGAACAATGATAGAAGTTGGAGAGGATTGAAAATCCAAGATTTTGCACCCCACCTTTTCTCTTGGATTTTAAAAGGGGCCCTTTTGAGGATTTTCAGTCTTAAGTTATATTCGAAATGCATGATTCTGGGGAGGGCGAAACATGATTTGGATTGAAAATCCTAGATTCTAATTCCTAATTGTCTAATATCCATGCTGTCAAATGGCCCCTTGTGTGATTTTTGTTGGACCTTATGTTTTCATGTGATCACTGCATTTCATGTGATCGCTGCATTGTCCATGTTATATATGTAAAATGGCATTCTTTCAGTTTTCCATTTTATTTATTATGTCGTGGAACTGGTGTAGAACAAATTTTTATTTTCAGTGTTGAATTTGAGTAATTAAAGAAGTGTATTCTTGGAATGTTAGAATTGGTTATGCAGGTTTGTTAAGTGGATTGGTGCTCTTTGATTTTATGTTTATGTTTCATGAATTGTTTTTACGCAATGTATAAGTGATGTATGTAAACATGTTGTTGAATGTATGGAAGCAAAATTACGTGATTAGAATAAAATTTAATAGCTAGTTTCTTAGCTATTTGTCAATGTTATCAAAGCTGGTTTTCTTAGTAGGTGTAGTGTAGAACCATGGACTAGTTTCTAGATAGATTGTTGCTTCAGGTATTTGTTCTCACATTTGTAACAATTGAGGCTCGTGATCCCTTTGAAATAGGGCTGAAAAGTGACATTAGGGTATTTTGATTTGTCTTGGATCTTTCCAAATTCATTAGTGCATTTTTTTACATTTGTTATCTCACTATGGTAGCTACTGGCCTAGAAGTTATAACCACTTATTAATGGTTTGAATGTAGACTGACCTCGACTGAACTAAAGATGAAGTGTTGGTAGAATCATTAATTAGTTGAGCATTGGTCAAGTGGCTATAAGTTCCTTGGTATTGGAAGTAGCATATTCCCATTGAATACTTTTAAAATGGCCCATGTTTTTTTTTTTTTTTTTTTTACTTCGATTTTTATTCTATTTGTATCTGGTTTGTGGTGTGAGGTCATATAAGGACTGTGTTAATTTTGTTCTTTATTTCAGGGACATTTGGTCAGGTTTTGGAATGTTGAGAAAGCCATCAAAGTCATCTGTGGTATTAAGAAGTACCGGGAGGCTGTGATGATTGAAATTGATGTGCTTCAACAGCTTGTAAAACATGATAATGAAATAGCGGTGAAGACTGCTTGAGTTGAAGTAGGAATATGTCAATATGTCCTAGAGGGGGGTGAATAGGACTTCTTAAAAATTTTATGGTTTATTTAGAATCCTATTACACTAATCCTAACAACAAGCACAGATTAGGATTACTCATAAGTAACTCGACTGGCTTCCAAGCCCTGTAGAGGATCCAATCACAAACTATTTACGAAGTGAATGATGAGAAAACTTGTTTATGATGGATAAACTTGTTTATGATGGATATGACTATGTATGTGTGTGAGATGTGACCTTAGATATTCAAATATGAAAATATTAAAGAAAATCACATAAACCAAAGAATAGCAATCTCAAACACAGTCATTTTTATAGTGGTTTGACTACTTGTCTACTCCATTCCCGGTAACCGCACTAAACCCTTGAGTGTACCAGATTTCACTAAGGAGGTTTCACAGCGGTTCACCTCAAACCTAAGGTTTTAAATCAGGTTCACCTTCAACCTTTACAACTTACACTGAGGCTAACTGTTTATGCTCTCACGAGCAAGGGTCAACACAACGCACCCACTTTTAGGCACACTAGCCAAGGATCTTCCATAAGACCCTAGCGGAAGTTTTACATGGTTCACCTCTAACCCAAGGTTTTAATTGGTTCACCCCTAATCAGATGTTTATGCTCTCCACAGATCAAGGATTCACACAATTCACCTACCATGTACAATCCTGTCGGAGGCCTCCTAGAGGACTTACAAGGGTGAGAAACACCTTAGACCCAATCCCACAAAGGAATGATCAAAGGGTCCTCTAGACTCTAGATACTTACAGATAAGCGGATGAGTCTCATTTAACACATTGATGAAGATCTCCTCCTTATTGATGAAGAGTCTTCTGCGTCCTTGATCCGTAACTCAAATGATATACCAATATACGACTACGGGTTGGGTCAAGGTTATGATGAAATCCTACTCTCTAAATATTTTTCTATTAGGAAGATAGAGTGATTTCAATCATCTATGCATTTAAGGCATCCCAGCTTAATGATTTGCCATTAAGATAGTAGCTGGAGAATCCTTGAATATGAAAGTTCATTCCCCAATCCACTCTAATGAATATTAATGATGAGGGTGGATTGGAGGATGAACTCCCTTAAGAGAAAGGGCTTTGGCTTAATGATCTAAGGTTAAACACTCAAAAGCACTCTCTTCTTTCTCTACCATCAATAATAGACAAGCTCTCTTTATATAGGCAAATGGTTCCAACATATATAAAACGGTCACATTTATGACAGAGTTCAATATCATCGAGCAGGGTCGATATCATCGAGCGTATACTCTCGATCGTATCTATGGTCCACTCGATGACACAAACTGAATGTCATACACTTTTGAAAACCTCTTGCCAGCTGGTCGAGGGAATCGAGACTCGTATCGATGTCATCGGATTTCGAACTCTGATTTTATCGATATGAGGATCGATTTCTCGATATTTAAAAAATGAGAGAGACTTGCTTGATATTTTTCAGGTCATCAGATATGATCGAGGGATACTCGATATCATAGGAATTTAAATGTCGATGATATCAAAGGTCATGTCGATGCATCGATAAATCTAAGGATTTTATCAGTGAGCTTGCTAAACAGTTTTTGTCCATTTTCGATGCAATCGATCCGTCTTCGATATTATCGATATTTGAATATCGATTTTATCGAGTGACCCCCAATCAGAATTGAAAAATCACCAAAAAATTGTTGCTGGATAACTTCGTGCCCATAACCGATATCATCAAGAGCCTTCCGATATCATCAAGATTTGAATTCTAATGGTATCGAGGATAGCTTCGATATATCGAAGCATATATGAATTTCTTAAGTAAAAACAGGGACGCTAAAGATCTGTCTGTCAATATTATCGAGTCACCTCTGATTGACTCAAGATTCAAATATGAATGATATCGATAGGTATATCGATGCATCAATAATTCTGTCCAAATAAGTATGTGGTTATTAGACACTTTTGTCCTCATTCCGATAGGATCGATTTGTCACTGAGGACATCGACAGCGTAGGTCTATCATATCGAGATCTGCATCGATAAGATCGAAAAAGCAGAAAACCTTAGAGATTTTTTGATTTTTGAAAAAGTTTTCTCACTTAAAAACCCTTTGATGTCTAACTTATTTTAAGAGTTTTATTCACCTGGTGTTTTGGGTGTGAGGCTTAGTTTTATCTATGACGAGCTTCCACACATCCGGTTAAGGCAAATGCTTGAATTGATCTTCCTGTGAGACTCTGCATTCTGACTGACCCAACGCTCACGCTAATTGACAAACCAGGGCACTTGCAAGGGCACTTGCAAGGGCACTTTCAGATAAGAATGGCACTTGGTAAGTGTGTCTCATAATTATCGTGATTTAAATTTCATAATATGCCTTCATGTTGCTTAATGGACAAAAACTTCCTAGCACGTTGATGAAATTATGCAGAGAAATCAAAATAGATTGATGATCCTAATAAAGAGTTATTAAATGATGCATTACCCCCACATATTTTCAATTCTACTAAGTGAATCTTATGGTTTGGTAATCCAAACCATTGGTCTGTTGGTTCCCATCATCAATGGAGCATGCCCTAAAAATCATTCTTTATGGAAAACCCCAACTATCAATATTAGTATCTTTTACAGCTGAATGTGGACAATCATTATGCTTCACTTAATCCCTAAAGATGCATTAGTCTAGGCTAAGAAATATACGTTGCCATGAAATACCATAAAATTTTTCATTAGATTTTAGCCCGTTCATAAATTAATCTTAGTGTACCATCATCAATTGTGGGCATTCATTTCTTTAGTAAGCCTTGATAATTGTCATGCCCCGGACTCGGTGACCGAACTCACAAGGAACCCGATAGCCGATTCCGGCCACAACAGCCTCTATAGTACCCCATTCTTGGCTCCTGACACAAGTTCCGATCCTGAGATCCTACAAGGAGGATTTTCATAACATAAATCTATCCAATAAGAGCATACCCAAGATCATAACACAGTAATCTCAAAAAGTAACTATAGGAATGCATTACAAAATCCACTAGAAATTTAAACTGCTACAGGTACATAAGACTCAAAGGGAAATACGTAAGATAAGAAAGGAAGAGAGAGGTCAGCAATGGGTCCTCAGCACGCACCAATCCAATGCTCCACTGCTACTACGATGACCTAGGGTCTCCTACATGCATCAATCATGCATAAGCTTATAAAAATCTTAGTGGGTGTGTAAGTGTGTGATAACGGTGCTGAGAAGAATATAGATAATGTAGTAGGAACCACGAACAATACCAATGCTGCTAGCCGTACTAAGGTTAAGCTATGAATGCAGTAAGCCGTACCAAGGCTATGCCATGCAATACATGAGTATTGGGCACCATACCAAGGCAGTGAAACATAAGGCTCATACAGTCGATGCAAATACAATGCGAAATATGCCAGTCTTCATCCACATATCAAGTACAGTTCCATCGTAAGGAAACCACCGGGGTCAAGTACACTACTAGCTAACTGCTACTCTCCAAGACCCACACAGTCGAGCGAGCGTAAGAGACCTCACTAGCCGCCTGTGGACAGCCAATCACCGATAAGGCTGGACGGTAACGGACCCATTTCTTAAGTTGGTCAAACTCATCCTAGCTATGCCCCCTCACTCAGGTGGGTAAGGCCAAACCCCATCTCAACCGACCTCACGATAGTGGGAGACGCGGCTTAACGGTATAAGCCACTCGGGCACTCATGATTTCCACTCGATCTCAGCGTTGAGGCGTCTCCTAGTACCATGAAAGTTTAGGGTCTTTCACCCAAGGACATCTTACATGCCCTAAATGCTCAAGAGGTATTTTCAGTGTCTAATAATGGCTATCCACGATGTACCAGTGGAGGCATCGGCCCTGATGAAGCAAGGGTGAACAATATCATGTAATGCAATGCCAGATGCATGAATCATGTATACTAATCATGCATCATCCCCAAGTATCCAATGTGCTCAAGAGGGGAACTCCATCCCTCTGGGAAGCTATCATATAATGCCTAATGGCACAACTATGACCACACACACAATATCAACCAAGCATATAATGATCAACATGAGTCATGAAGATGAATCTAGACGTGTCATGCGGTGATGTACAATGTAGTACACTCCTCCTATCCAAGAAGGGACCAAGTCTAGGTACTTAGATAAATTTTCATAAGGAATCAACCTCTAGTGGGGGCCTAATAGCCCGGGGTAGCCCACAAGATTAAGGAGAACAATGATATGGGCCTAAATAGATGAATCAGGCCTGGCAAGGGTCTATGGTGGGCCTTTAACCACCCATAGAAGCATATGGACCTACCTTAGGGCCATGAATGTGGACATCCAACCACTATTGGTCCCTAAAAGGTAGCACATCCCTAATTGATCACGGATCAAGGCCTAAGGCCCACATAACATTAGAAATAAGAAATGGGCAACCATAATCATACCACATATACTCATGTTAGGCTTCAAAAAGGTAGCCCAAGGCCTTTCCAAAACATGGGTCCAAGGAAAACACACATAGCCCAACCCATATATATATACCACTATGGGCCCATAGGGAACGGTTAGGGCCCAACATAATGGCTACCTATTCCATATATTGTGATGGGCCTAGTGGGCAGCTCATTGCTCAAACCACATGGGCAAATGTCATGTTCTTAGTTAAGTAAGTTGGGCCTACAACCTGGCTCAAGTATAAAGTTGATTTTGTGGGCAACCAAGGGCCCAACTACTTGTGTAATCTAGCCCATTAACCCAACATAATAGTATGGTAAAAATGGCCCAAGAGTCCAATAGGCATGTCTAGAAAGTTCTAACCCAATTGGACCTAAAGAGTCTAACAACTAGCTACATTCATGTACCCAATTAAATCCAACTATGGTGGGCCTCAAAGGTGCATT
The DNA here is from genome assembly GCA_037074715.1 of Magnolia kwangsiensis. NCBI lineage: Eukaryota > Viridiplantae > Streptophyta > Magnoliopsida > Magnoliales > Magnoliaceae > Magnolia > Magnolia kwangsiensis. The sequence goes on from CM073589.1 coordinate 74,489,615, forward strand.
AATTAAGCCCAAAATTTAAGGGACTGAAGGTATAAATTATTCCCTTTAAGATCCGCACAATTTGGTGGGCCCCACTCCTTAAAACTTCAGCCCAAGGACCAAGCATGATTATAACATATTGCTGGATTTTTTTTGGCCCAACAGGTTTATGGGCCTGTTAGAGCCCAGTAATTGGTCCATCTAATTAGGACATTAGTCCAAGTGGTCCAGCTATCATGTCAGAGGGCCCCACCACATAGGATTTCATCATACAACATAAGGGAGTAGGTGGGCCATACTACTGGACCAAAGTCTAGCAGGTAGCCCATAAGGGGCGTCCCATGGGTTGGGCGATCCAAGGCCTGGACGGCCTGGACCAATACATTCATCAAGGTGGGCTACACATACACCCAAGTGGGCTTCACAAGTGATGTCCATCAAGGGTGGACCCTCCCACATGAGCCACTCCAAATGGGAGAACGGCATGGATGAAACATACCATCATGGTGAGCCTACACGCTGGGAGGCCAGCCCATGGTGGATGTTCCCAGCTGGACGTCCAGCAAGGCTTGCTAGCCCAGCTTGTTGGTCCCACAAATCATGGCCCAATGGGCCCTAGAAACATCAGAGATGGGCCTCAATAATTCATACACAAATTCCAATGGGCTAGGGCCCAAAAACTTCTACAATAACAAAGAGGACAGCAAGGTTTTGAAAAATCTGTTATTACATGTTGTTGTCCTCAACTTGAGCACTCCATTAGAGTGGGTCCAGGGCCTCTAAAAATTTGAAAATTAGGGGCCAAGATACCCTAACATGTATACATCAAGATAAAAGTGGCCCACCGATACTAAAAAAATTTATGAATTTCAGTTTTCCAACTGACTATATTGCTGGACTGTCAGACAAAAATCTAGCTGTCCAACCATCTTGGCCCACTCTTTTGGATGCCCAAATGAGGTCAGATGAAGCTGAAAATTGGCATGCATATAGGTGCGGTCAACACCTTCAAGAATAACATATCAAATGGGGCCAAACACCCTAAAATGCAAGGTGGACCTTAGAGGGAATAAGATATTTCTAAGCCACAAGGTGGACCACACAATCATGATCAGAGGTATATTTAAGGAAAAATAAAAGATCCGACCACAAGGGAAGGGGCTTCACCACATTGAGGCCCTTCCCCTCATCACACAATCACACACATCCACTATTACATGATTTACATGGATCTACAAGAGCATAATGCTTCCTACTCAAGATCCATGGTGGAGATTCCATCTCCACTAAGGATCAAGGGTCTAGATGACCCAAGGATCCCTAAACATAAGAAGAAAAGACCATGTAGGGGTCCATGGAGAATGGCCCCTTGCATAGATAATGCATGCACAAAGGATGGGCTATAATCTATATCCATGAAGACATGGGGGCCACCACCATCACTTGATGGGCCCCACAAGCTTCAGAATGAAAGAAATGGGAAGAACAACTAAGAAATCAAGAAATCTGAAATGTTATCTACATGTACACCCACATTAATAATATATCTTTAAACCTCTACCACTATGATCCTCTAGCTCCAAGGAAGAGGTTTCTAAGGTGGAAATGGGTTAAAGATGGTTGGATTGGAGGAGATTTGAGAGATAAGGGGCTGGAGAAATGGAGAGGGTGGGGACGTCCTTGGGCTCTCTAGCAAGGGAAGGAAAAATAAAAGAGAAATGGGAGGGAAAAGAGGGGCTTAGAAGATGTAGCTAAAAGGTAATCATTGTCTCCCTAAAAGAGGCATTTAGATAAGAGAAATGCAATCATAGTGATGGGAGCAGCAACCCATGCTTCCATAGGGTATAGGCTATAGGGTTGGCTTTCTAGAAAGCTATGCCTAGGGTGACATCATCACATGGGAAAATGTGAATGGCTAGGGTGAGTCCCACCAATCACACATCAATGGTCTAAAAAGAGCGTAACCCATAACTTATGATGTGCAAGTCGGATCCACGCACGAGACGCAGCGTTGGAACCGTGGAGCCGATACAGTCGCAATGGTATAGGTTTCGAGTCGATCCGAGTCAGGTCTACATGACCGGACTTAAGGATGACTGTAAACACTATCAATAGGTCATGGGTCGCCAGGATTCGACCGGTAGGACCGCAAGAACTAGAGGAACGACATGCACACTTGGGGAAGGGTCTTACACTAACAGTGCTTACACATTGGTGCACATGTGAGATCCAAAATGTTAAATGGACTGCATATGTACAAAAGAAAATGGACAGCTACATATTGACAGACTGACCACATTCAAAATGCATGCGTGGCCAGTAGATGAATGGACCATCCTGATATTTTAAATTAGATGTACGCTTCTGGTGAGCATCTCAGATCTCAAGCATGTGTGTTATACATTGGTGCAAGTGGTTGCTATTGCACTAGCATGTCCAGTGACTTTCCAACTGAATTAGCAAACTTGGGCTCTATAGGGTTTAAGGTGTTATTAAGCCCTACTTAAATGGTGTTGGATTCTTTTTTGGGCTCATGGCCTAAAATGTACCGGTGGAACTGATGGATTGCAAGACCCTAGCCTGAGTATCCGTTTTGTTCTGTTAGGTCCCGCGGTCCTACCAGTCAAATCCCAGTGACTCGCGACCTATAGATTTCGTTTGTGGTCATCCTTAAATCCTGTCATGCTAACCTGACCCGGATCGACTCAAAACTTATGCCATTGCAACCGCATCGACGTCGTGGTTCCAACACCTCATCTCATGCATGAATCTGACGTGTACATCTTGAGATATTGACCGCATCATTTTTGGCCATTCATCATGTATGTGGGACCCACCTAGGCCATGGGCATGTTTCCCCCATGTGGGCCCCACCTAGAGCACTCTATCTCATGCACCCTACTTCCCATCATGCCTAACCTATAGCTAGCAATGATGGTTTTCTAAAAAAGAAAACCCATCATTTGATTTCTTCCTAACCCATGCTATCACCCTTCCCTAAGCTACCCATCTCCCAAAACTACTCATTACCTTACTAGAAACCCCTCCTCCCTCTCTATCCTCTCTCATTTCTCTCATTCTCCCTCTCCCATGGTGGAAAACATCCACCTCTCCTCCATTTTCCAGCAAGTTTTCCTCCCTTCTCTCTCCCAATCCCACCATTACAACATCATCTCCTCCATTAAAACCTTCCCTTTAGACCGTTGGAGCTAGTACCTTGAATATTAAAGGAGATCTTGGAGGTGGGTGTTGCTTAAAGCTCTCTTTCTTCTTCTTCTTCTTCTTCTTACATTTCCTTCCTAGCATGTTTGGAAACATGTAGGACGCACCAATCAATGGTGGAGGTCAAGAGCCTATTTCATGCATGTTCACTTCCATGGTGGGCCATTCTCCATGGACCCACCATGATGCATTTTTCCTTTGATCTATCACTTCTTTAGTCATCTAGACCTTGCATGCATGGTAGGGATAACATCCCTACATCATCAACTTCTTTGATTTGTAGGATAGCATGCATGTAAGATCTATGTACATTGTATGGTGTGGATGTGAAGGTGGAGAGTTCATAGTGACGGAACCCTCCCCTATGGTCATGATCTCTCTCTCTCTCTCTCTCTCTCTCTCTCTCTCTCTCTCTCTCTCTCTCTCTCTCTCTCTCTCTCTCTCACTTTCTCTCTATTTCTTCCCCTTTGGATTGCTAATGTGTGTGGCCCACTGAGGTGATCAGAAAAATCCCAAATCCACCAAAAATTTGGGACATCCAGGCCCACTAGACATGCATGGGTTGGATGGCCCCCATACCTTGATTTTCTTGGGGATTTTTGCAAGGACATGGATCTGGAACTTTTATGATCCCTTAATGTGAACCCCACTTGATGTATTTGGGTATAAATCCCTCTGGCTATTTTCTATGGACTGAAATATCAAATTTTAGGCCCATTTGCTGCATTGTTTTAAGCCCATTTGTGGGGCTTTATATCCCAGATTTCCTTGGGGATTTTCTAGGGAATGGACCCCACCTTGATGTAGGATGAGGCCCACATCAATTATCCCATGATTGAGATCTATGGGATGGGCCAAAGAGGGATGGACATCCAGAAATTTTTGGACAGTCCAGCAATGTTGCATGTTGGAAATGAACCTAGTATACCTTGAATTTGGGGAAAGTGGACCACTCCAGTGGACCCCACTTATTGTCCATACATAGGAGCACCAAACCCACCTATTTTCCCAGTGATTTAGGAGGCCTAGGCCCACCCTATGAGGTGCCAAACATGGGGACAACAACAATTTCAGCGGCAAAATTTTTCTGGTTAATACCTTGCTGTATTTATTTATTTTTTTGTGATTGTTTGGGCTAGTGTTTGACTCCAAAATTTATCTCTATGGTGGCTCACCCTATGTGAACATAGGCCATCAAGGCCATCATATTTTGGGGTGAAAGTGGCTGGATAGCCACCTTGCTGGACATCCCAGCTAGTTGACGTCCAGCAAGGGTGGCCGTCCTACCTCCATGTGGCCCACCTTGATGTAATGTTTCATCCATGCATCCATCCATTTGTGTGGCCCACTCCTAAGCAGGTTGTCCATGGTGGGGCCCACTTTAACATTTGATGTGGGCCAGACCATCCAACCCATTGGACCGCCCACCCCTTTGTGCACTCCCTATGTGGTGGGGCTCCCTGTGCATGTTGTTGGCCACCCTGGGATTTAAATCCACTTCATACTTACCAGTTTCTAGGCTTCAGCAAGCCCAAATTGCTTGTGGGCTGAAAATCCAACATGGTACCTTATAAATATGCATTCTTTATGGCTGGAGTTTTAAGGGTGTGGGGCCCATCATATTGTAAGGATTTGTGAGAATGTTTCATGCTTTTGTTTTCCTAATTTTTGGGCTTAATTAGTGCTCTTAGAGGCCCACTTTAATTGGGTTATAAGGACCCTTAAACAACCAGATTTTTAGGACTCCTCGCAGGCCCAAATGGGCTTGGATGTCCTAGTTAGGCCCAGTGGATTTATAGGCTATGTCCATCATTATGTTGGGCTGGTTGGGCTTAAGTATGTATGTGTGGTTGGGCCCTTGGTTTCCCACCAAATCAATTAGATTTTTAGACTAAGGTTGTAAGGCCCAATTGGCTTAACTTGGATGTGATTCCTACCCATGTGTTTGGGATAATGGGCTGCCCACTAGGCCCACCATAATGTATGAATTTGGTGACCTTATTCTTGGGCCATAACCTTCCCTATGGGTCCATGTCATTGTATGTGGATTGGGCCATATATTGCCCCTTTGGACCCATGTAATGTATGTAGGTCTTGGGCCACTTTATTAAGGCCCAACATGTGATGTAAGTAGTATATATATAATTGCCCATTTCTTGTTTATGATTGTGCTCGGGCCACGGGCCTTAATTCTTGGTAGATTATTATTGGGCTACCTCTTTGGGACAAATGGTGGTTGAATGTCCACATTTGTGTGCCCTTCTAGGCCTGACTAGGCACATTTGCATCTATAGGTGGTTAAATGTCCACCATAGACCCTTGCTAGGCCCATGGTATTGTCTACCTAGTCTCATAGGCTAGTGTAAACTATTGGGCCCCCACTAGTGGTTGTGTTCCTTATTCTCCATGAAAAAATTGTCTAAGTACCTAGACCCTACCTTGTTATGAGGAGAGTACAACATCATCGCATATCATACTTAGTTATTTTCATGACCCATTCCCATGTGCATCATATGTTGTTTGGTTGAGATGTGATTGGTCATGATTTATGCCATTGGGCAGGCTATTATGAGACTCCCTAAGCGATGGAGTTGCCCCTCTTGAGCACGCTATATGTGCAGGACTGTTGAGGGTCAAATAGTGCATATTAGACCCCAAATATTGTCCGGATTTACGAGCAAAATAGTGTTTAACGGCTGATTTAATCGTGTGGATGTTGCAGGTTGATTTTATAAGCTTGGATTGAAATAGGATACTAAATGCATGGATTTAACGCTCCAAATTGACCAAAGCATGGGACACACTCCAGGGGACCAAGATTGACAGACATACACGGTCAGAAATCCGAGAAAACTAAGAAACTGAAGCTCAAGTGGCTTGAAACGCATCCAGAATGCAAGATCACATGGTTCTCGACATCTGATCGGTTCAAAACTTTATACATGAGATAAGGACCATAAATTAACCGTACACGTAAAATTTCAGTCATTGGATCATTATGGAAGTGCCCCAACTGATAGATCAGCCCATAAACCGTTGATTATGGGCCCACTTGATATTTGGAACTGCCTCAACTTTGGCATAGACGGTTTAAATATAAATATGAAGTGAATGGATGGTTTGGATTTCTGAGAAACATCACAATGGACCCTGTATATGCACGTGCGCATACCCAATGCACATGTGTCCGCAGTGTACACAAAAACCAGAAACGGGTCAGCGTACGTTGACCCGTCTTCATCCCTCTACTGCGAAAGAACGAACACCGTATTTACGCTGTCTGTCCGTTTGTTATTAGTGGGCCCCATTTGTGGCCTGTATTGGTGATCTGAACCGTCCATACTCTCGATAGGGGGGGAAAAACCCTCACCTAGCTGTCCTTTTGATCCTATGCACAGGTACGGATGTAGATGGATGGAAAACGCAGGATGAACGGCTGGGTTATAGATTCTGTGGGCCACACCGAAATGCTCCAAAAACACCCCTTCCTAGATGATTTTTCGTCCTGAAGCCAATGGACGGTGTAGATTTTCAAAAAGAAAGCTCAGTGGACCCCACCGATCATCACAGCGGAAGAAACTTCCGCTTTCGCGTCCGCGTAATGCACGGCCGCTGGCCATTTTTACCATCAGCTGTGGGCCCCACACGTGCCCCATAAGCTCAATCTAAACCATCCACCGTGTAGACAGCCGCGAGCACTAAAAAACCATGTTATCACTTTTCACCCATGCGGGCACACGTGTGAGATACAGAGGCCACAAAAGGGCTGCCCGGTAGTGTTTAAATCTGATCTTTTAGTTATTTCTTCTCTGGGACATGTCAATGGACGTTCAAAACCACCCATTCTTGACTGAAATTTCGTTCTGAATCCAATGGACGGGGTGGATTTTCCTTAAAATACTTCTGTGGGGCCCACCGATCATAACAGCGAAATGGTGCGAAAGGTTTCGCACATCCATGAAAACTGACTTTTCCAGGCGATTTTGGGCCACCATCTTTGATCGTATGGCAGATCTGAACCGTCTATCATGTAGAGAACCCAAGAAAGTACTAAGGGACGGTGTTTCTTTGGAATTTGAGCAAGGGAAGTGGTGTGTTTCGAGGCACCAAACTTGGCTGTGAAAATTGCACTTCATGTCCTGCTACAACTCTGTCACTGACTCCAGCCTTCCAGCAGCTATAAAAGGAGGTTTTTGGATGTGGGGAGCACTCATTCAGGTCTTGGAAGGAGATCAGGAGGTGCAGAGCTTGAGGCTTGGGCTGGAAACGAGGGCAGAGGGAGTAGAGTAATTTTGTTATTTTTATTTTTTCTTTCTTCATATTTTCTTTTAACATGTCCAACTTCATCATGTCTGTGATGGGCTGAACCTCTTAGCTAGGGCTAAGAGGTGAAGCTTGTGGTGAGATGGGAGATTTTATTTTATGTCTTTAATTTAATTTTAATTCTTGAATTAACGTTGATTTTTAGTTGATTATTAATGGCATGTTTTGTTTAGTCTTTAATGGTCTGTTGTGACTAAAATTACAATGGGTCTGCAATGGCTTGGAGCATGTCCTTTTCTCCTTTATTTTATGATGTCAGGAAGCCCTGTTGTTCACCATAGTCTCCTGGGCATGGTTGGATGACGGTACCCTTCCTAACTCGCATACATGTGATTGGGTGGTAATTAGTTTGATTCTGTTGTTTGCCAAAGTCTTTGGGCATGGTTTGGTGATGGAATCCATTCTAAATCATCTTCCTTTCATCTCTTTGAAAACTAGATCAATGGCAGTTCAGTAAATTCCATGATTCATGAAACAGGCATAAGATCTCCCTGATCTCTACAAGTGGATCCTCTAAATCCCTAGTTTCCTTACCTCTGATTTCTCCTATAAGTTTTAGATTAATAGTTTACAATTATTCCTCAATTTATAATTCAATTCAGATTTCATCTCATTCTAGTTCTATTTCCAGTTAATTTTAGATAACGTACAAGTTTCAGTCCCTTGGGATTCGACCTCGGTCTTACCGAGTTATTACTACATCACAACCCTGCACTTGGGGAGTGAACAAGTTTTTGGCGCCGTTGCCGGGGACTGTCGGTTACGTTTTTCTGAAATTAATTAGTTTTAGGATTAATTTAAGATTAGGTTTAGATTTTCTCGATTTTTAGAAACTAACTTGTCTTCCCTGTTTTGTAGGCTTTTAAGATAGTTTCAAAAGTGGTAAATTCTTTCTTAAATTCTTCCTCTCTATTCTAGATTAGGATTTATTTCTTCTTTTTAGTAGTTGCTAATTCTAATTCTTTTTTTAAAAAAAAAATCCTAACTTTGGTTCGTATTCTATTTTTAGAATTTCTCTATTTTATAGACTTTGTGTTTAAAAACTAACTTGTTTGTTTATTCTGCAGGTTCTTAACCTAGGACTTCAAATTTGGTAACTTCTTTCCATCTTTCTCTTTTATTTTCTAGATTTCTTCTTCCTTTCTCTTAGGTTTAAGTTAGAATTGAGGGCTGAGTGTGTTTTATGCCCCAGTGGGCACGCGACAATACTCGACGTCTCGTAACTGAAGGAGGATTAGTTGAGGGGTTGACTGTCCATCGCAGGACTAGACACCACTTGAATTCTCCTGAGTTAGAAGACGTTATGGCTGAAAATCAACCTCACGCACTACCCCAACCAAGGGTTGAGGAAGTACATGATAAGAATGAGGTGCATCAGGCACCCCCGCCTCATACTTTATGAGATTATTTACAACCGGCGGGGGTGAGTACGCCCTCATGCATGATTTTTTCTGAGAATACAGGACATATGGACATCAAGCCAGGGGTTATCCAACTCCTTCCTAAGTTCCATGGGCTTGAGTCTGAAGAACCATATTTGCATCTGAAAGAGTTCGATGAAATCATAGGCACCTTATACTTTCCTAATGTATCTGAGGATACTATTAGGCTGAAACTCTTTCCATTTTCCTTGAAAGAAAAAGTCAAGACGTGGTTACATTCACTGCGTCCTAGATCCATTGGCACATGGAATGATATGCAGAGGAAATTTATAAAGAAATTTTTCCCACATCATAAGACAATTACCCTCAGGAGAGCAATCATGAACTTTGCCCAAAAGGAAGATGAAACATTCTTCCAATGTTGGGAAAGGTTCAAGGATCTGGTTAATGCATGCCCACAACATGGCTTTGAAATATGGCGCATTACAAATTTTTTCTATGATGGGCTAACATCTTCCATGCGCCAAATGGTAGAGACAATGTGTAACGGAGAATTCATTAATAAAAATGTCGACGAGGTATGGGATTACCTTGATAGTCTCGCTGAAAAAACACAATCATGGGACTATTACCCAAGGACGAACACTACGTCTAGGCTGACTCATTCAAGGGAAAAAGGAGGAATATATCTCCTGAAAGAGGAAAATGATCTTAACGCTAAGGTGGCCAATGTCACCAGAAAATTTGAGGCCATGGAAGGAAGGAAGGAAAAGGTTAATGAAAGTGTTTGCGGCATCTGTGATTGCAACATTCATACTACTGAAAATTGTCCTTCAATACCTGCCTTTCGAGAAGTATTGAATGAACAATCTAATACCGTAAATAACTATCAAAGACCTTTCAATGGACCACCCTCTAATACATACAATCCTGACTGAAAAAATCATCCGAATTTTAGTTGGAGGAACGGACAAACTGCTACCCCTCAAGGTTTCTTCAATCAAAATCCAAATCAGGGGAAACCTCAAGAAGAATCGGTTCAAATTTCCATACAAGAGCTGGCCCGGACAATGCAAGGAATTTCAGATTTTATGCAAAAAATAGATTCACGTATGACGGCTCCTGCACAATCACTCCCTAATCCGAAACCGCAATACGAGACAGGTGATCCCAGCTCTTCAAATCAAATGGGGCACGGTAAATCCATGACCACTCTTAGGAGTGGGAAGGTTATTGATAAAACCATTCCGGTTACGCCCGAAAAGCCTCAAGAACCAGAAGAGGACAACAATGATGGATCTAGTGGCGCCCCACAAAAATTTGAACCGGAACCTCTAAAAAAGCCAGTTGCTCCGTTTCCCCAACGGTTGGTTGAACCAAAATGTCTATCTAAGTCTCAGGATATCCTAGAGGTGTTGAAACAAGTGAAAGTCAACATTCCTCTGCTTGACGTTGTAAAACAGATTCCTTCATATGCTAAATTTTTAAAGGATTTATGCACTACCAAACGATGGAAAAGTGTTCAAAAGAAGATCTCCTTGACTGAGAAAGTGAGTGCCATCCTGAAACAAGATGTGCCGTAAAAATTCAAAGATCCCAGTTGCCCAACCATATCATGTGTAATCGGGAACTATCGAATTGACCACGCACTTCTTAACTTAGGAGCAAGCGTCAATCTGATTCCCTACTCGGTATACCAACAGTTGGGTTTAGGTGAATTAAAACCCACTCGAACCACACTACAACTTACTGATCGTTCTATTCGTATACCAAGAGGGATCATCGAGGATGTGTTGGTTCAGGTGAATAGATTCTACTACCCTGTTGATTTTATCATCTTGGACACCGAACCCATCAATGACACGAGCACTCAGATTTCCGTCATTCTTGGTCACCCATTCCTGTCCACTTCAAATGCAATTATCAATTGCAGGAATGGTATCATAACTATGTCCTTTGGAAATTTGACATTGGAATCGAATATCTTTTTCAATAACGGCAGCAACTCAGTGGATGATGACTATTTCCACGATGTTAACATGATTGATTCTTTTGTGGAAGATAGAATGCCTCTCACCTTATCCTCTGATCTTCTAGAGACGTGCCTGGCCTACTCCCATGATCTTGATGATGATATAATTAGGGAGACGTGTGCCATGCTTGATACTGCAACGGTACTTGAAGTTAACCGGTGGAGGCCACACATTGAAGAATTGCCCCAAACTTATGTAGTGCCTCTACCGTCTAACCTCAAGCCACCGAAGCTTGACCTAAAACCTTTGCCCTCTGATTTAAAATATATCTATTTAGGTCAAGATGAGACATACCCGGTGGTGATCTCTACCCACCTGGAGAAAGAACAAGAGAGTATGCTGATATCTACTCTCATTGAGCATAAGGGAGCTCTTGGATGGACGATAGCGGACCTCAAGGGAATTAACCCATCGATTTGTACTCACCGTATATATCTTGAGGATAATGCAAAGGCTGTTCGGCAATCACAACGTAGACTAAATCCAAACATGAAGGAAGTGGTTAAGGCCGAGGTTCTCAAACTATTGGAAGTGAGGATCATTTACCCCATATCCGATAGTCAATGGGTGAGTCCAACTCAGGTGGTTCCTAAGAAGTCCGGGATCACCATCGTAGCCAATGCCAATAATGAACTCGTGCCGACCAGAGTTACTACTGGTTGGAGAATGTGCATTGACTACAGAAAGATGAATACCGTCACAAGGAAAGACCACTTTCCTTTGCCCTTCATTGATCAAATCCTGGAAAGGCTAGCTGGTCATTCCTATTATTGTTTCCTCGACGGGTATTCAGGTTATAACCAGATTGAAATCGCCCCTGAGGATCAGGAAAAGACCACATTTACATGTCCCTATGGCACCTTTGCTTATAGGAGGATGCCATTCGGGTTATGTAATGCCCCTGCCACCTTTCAGCGATGCATGACGAGTATCTTTTCTGACATGGTGGGAAAATATCTAGAGGTCTTCATGGACGATTTCTCTGTTTTTGGTTCATCTTTCAGCGAATGCTTAGCAAGTCTTAAATGTGTGCTAAAAAGATGTGAAGAAAAAAAATTTGGTACTTAACTGGGAGAAGTGCCATTTTATGGTTCGAAAGGGAATTGTCCTTGGGCATATCATCTCGTCCAAAGGAATCGAGGTAGATAAGGCAAAAATTGATCTTATCTCTAACCTACCTCCACCCAAGAATATCAGAGACGTGCGATCCTTCTTAGGACACGCAGGCTTTTACAGACGATTCATAAAGGACTTTAGTCTCCTCTCTCGTTCTTTATGTAATCTTCTTCAAAAGGATACACCATATGAGTGGACTGAGCAGTGCCAAGAAGCTTTCACTAAGCTTAAGGGCATGTTAACCACTGTACCTATCATGCATCCACCCGACTAGAGTCTTCCTTTTGAACTTATGTACGACGCCTCTGATTATGCTTTTGGAGCGGTTCTAGGCCAGAGAAAAGATAAGCGGCCTTACGTTATTCACTACGCAAGTAGGACTCTAAATCCTGCCCAAGTGAACTACTCGACTACGGAAAAGGAACTCTAAGCCGTAGTGTTCGCTTTGGACAAATTTCGGTCCTACCTAATCGGATGCAAGATCATTATTTATACAAATCATGCGGCACTTAAGTATCTTCTTTCCAAGAATGATTCTAAGCCCCGCCTAATACGATGGATCCTTCTTCTCCAAGAATTTGATTTAGAAATTAAAGACAAAAAGGGAGTAGAGAACGTAGTAGCTGATCACCTTTCTCACCTTAATACCTCTGATTCCCTTGAGGCGACCCATATCAATGACATGTTCCCTAATGAATAACTGTTTAGAGTCTCCTATTCACCTTGGTTCGCTGATATTACTAATTATCTTGCTACAGGTGCCATACCGACACACTGGACGTCACAAGATAAGAAGAAATTCTTTACCAAGGTGCGTAACTTTTTCTGGGACGATCCATATTTGTTTAAATATTGCCCAGACCAAATCTTAAGGAGATGCGTACCAGACGATGAGCATCAAAGTGTCATCTCCTTCTGTCACTCACAGGCCTGTGGTGGTCACTTTTCTGCTAAAAAGACCACGGCCAAGATTCTACAGTGTGGCTTTTACTGGCCCACTATGTTTAGGGACACTCATGAGTTTTGCAAAGCTTGTGAGCGTTGTCAAAAATTGGGAGCATTATCCCGTCGAAATATGATGCCTTTGAATCCCATCCTTATCATTGAAGCATTTGATTACTGGGGCATTGATTTCATGGGACCATTCCCCCAATCATTTGGAAATCTGTATATTTTGCTCGCCGTAGACTATGTCACTAAATGGGTTGAAGCAATTCCGTGCCGCAAAAATGACCATCGCACGGTCATTAAATTTTTGAAAGAAAATATCCTGTCGCGGTTCGGAACGCCTCGAGCCATCATTAGTGACGGGGGCTCACACTTTTGTAATAGACCATTTGAGAATTTAATGAAGAAATACGGTATCTCTCATAAGGTGAGCACCCCATACCATCCACAAACAAGTGGACAAGCTGAGATTTCCAATAGAGAGATCAAACATATCCTAGAGAAAACGGTTAACCCTGATCGTAAGGACTGGTCAATTCGATTGACTGATGCCTTATGGGCGTCCCATACTGCTTTTAAAACTCCTATTGGAACATCTCCCTTTAGACTTGTCTATAGAAAGGCTTATCATTTGCTTGTGGAATTGGAACATAAAGCATACTGGGCGATCAAAAATCTAAATTTCAATCTGGACAACGCTGGTTCGCTACGTAAACTTCAATTAAATGAACTGGAAGAAATTCGGAACGATGCATATGAAAACTCGAGAATTTACAAGGACAGGATGAAGGCGTTTCATGATCAACATATTCTACGGAAATCATTCACGCCCGGTCAGCAAGTCCTCTTGTATGACTCTCGACTACATCTCTTTCTGGGTAAGCTTCGATCTCGTTGGACCGGCCCTTACATTGTTGTTACTGCTTATCCTCATGGGGCCGTCGAGATAAAAGATCCCGACAATGGTAAGGAGTTTAAAGTAAATGGACATCGATTAAAGCCATTTGTCGAGACATTTGATTCAGAGGACATGTCCATGCTTCTGATTGCTCCTGTTTACCAGGACTGATCTCCTAGTCTGATGGAGGTATAGGTAGGTTTATCATTTTCATAGGACTAGGATTGTTGCTTTATTTGTCTGGCTGAAGACGATAAATTTAGCGCTCCTGGGAGGCAACCCAGCTTTTCATTTCATTTTTTTAGTTAGATGATTTAATGTTTATGGGTAACATTATTGCAAACCCTCACGAGACTACAACTCGTCCACTAGGGGTAACCTAGGGGTTTAAAGGCTTGTTGCATACGCTAAATGCAATCGAGAGCACCTGCGAAAGTGGTATAGGTAGGATTTTATTTTCGTTATTTTTGTTTTTCTTTTTCTCTCGTGCAACCAGCTTCCATACTGTGATCTCGTGGAAAATCTCTCTTGATTCGTTATCCAGGTACTATCTTCCCATCACTTTACTTTCTTTGTCCCATGTGCATTGCATGTTTATATATTTTACATTGAGGACAATGTAGATTTTAGGTTGGGGGTGGGAGATCAGGCTTCCTAAGGCTTCCTAATCAGTATTTTCTTGGTCTTGAGCAAAAATTGTGAAAAAAATTGTGAAAATTGTGAAAATTTTTAAAATTTTTCTGACATTTCTTGTAAATTCAACGTGATTTTGACATCTATCTTTGATTTAGAATTACGAGATACGTGATGTTGGTAATTTATGACTCTTGGATTTAGTTACTTGATAGATTCCACAGTTGAGTCTGAATTATCAATCCATGATTAGAGATTTTAAACATTGATTGAATCATGATTTCAGGACACGTCTTGCTTACACATTAAGATTTCAGTTCCATATCGAAGGATTAACTTGGTAATCACTAAGCACGAAAGCAACCAGCCTGAAATATCTTGCCACCATGGTATAAAAATTGAAAAGGTTGGATAATTAATCTTCACCATAGGTTTGCTCCCTATAGGTGTAGAGTTAATTCCCCATGAATGATATGTGAAAAAGAGTCAGGTGTACGATCTTCACCATAGGTTTGCTCCCTATAGGTGAGGATTTGATTCCCCTTCCTTGGCATTACTTTGAATAGAAAAATCACAAGTTAATAGGTTAATCTATGAGGCAAGTTTTGGATTAGGTTTTGGTTGTCATGAATTTTCTTGTTGGTTACCAATGATATCATGAAATTGACGATTGGATCTCTTAATGATGATAAGCCGAGATTAGACTATACATCCATGGATCTCAATGTTTAAAATTTTTCTAATTGATGGATTAATACTTTACACTTGATTAATGAAGTTTAATGTGTGCATGAGTCCAGGAGAAAACAATTTCCAACATTCATGAATATTAAATTTCTCGTATCTTGTTCAAAATCTCACTCGATTTCATAGAAAGTTCTCCTATCATTCTCAACTTATTTTTCGCATACCTTGCTCAGGACTAGCAAGATGCTGGTTGGAGGTTGTGTTGAGGGTCAAATAGTGCATATTAGACCCCAAATATTGTCCGGATTTACAAGCAAAATAGTGTTTAACGGCTGATTTAATCGTGTGGATGTTGCGGGTTGATTTTATAAGCTTGGATCGAAATAGGATACTAAATGCATGGATTTAATGCTCCAAATTCACCAAAGCATGGGACACACTCCAGGGGACCAAGATTGACAGACATACACGGTCAGAAATCTGAGAAAACTAAGAAACTGAAGCTCAAGTGGCTTGAAACGCATCCAAAATGCAAGATCACATGGACATGTCCGTGTAGACAGCCGCGAGCACTACAAAACCATGTTGTCACTTTTCACCCATGCGTGCACACGTGTGAGATACAGAGGCCACAAAAGCGTTCAAATCTGATCTTTTAGTTATTTCTTCTCTGGGACATGTCAATGGACGTTTAAAACCACCCATTCTTGACTGAAATTTCATTCTGAATCCAATGGATGGGGTGGATTTTCCTTAAAATGCTTGTGGGGCCCACCGATCACAACAGCGAAATGGTGGGAAAGGTTTCGCATATCCGCAAAAACTGACTTTTTTAGGCAGTTTTGGGCCACCATCTTTGATCATATGGCAGATCTGAACCGTCTATCATGTAGAGAACCCAAGAAAGTACTAAAGGACAGTGTTTCTTTGGAATTTGAGTGAGGAAAGTGGCGTGTTTTGAGGCACCGAACTTGGCTGCGAAAATTACACTTTGTGTCCTGCTATAACTCTGTCACTGACTCCAGCCTTCCAGCAGCTATAAAAGGAGATTTTTGGACGTAGGGATCACTCATTCAGGTCTTGGAAGGACATCAGGAGGTGGAGAGCTTGAGGCTTAGGCTGGAAACGAGGGCAGAGGGAGTAGAGTAATTTTGTTATTTTTATTTTTTCCTTCTTCATATTTTCTTTTAACATGTCCAGCTTCATCATGTCTGTGATGGGCTGAACCTCTTAGCTAGGGCTAAGAGGTGAAGCTTGTGGTGAGATGGGAGATTTTATTTTATGTCTTTAATTTAATTTTAATTCTTGAATTAACGTTGATTTTTAGTTGATTATTAATGGCATGTTTTGTTTAGTCTTTAATGGTCTGTTGTGACTAAAATTACAATGGGTCTGCAATGGCTTGGAGCATGTCCTTTTCCCCTTTATGTTTATGACGTCAGGAAGCCCTGTTGTTCACCATAGTCTCCTGGGCATGGTTGGATGACGGTACCCTTCCTAACTCGCATACATGTGATTGGGTGGTAATTAGTTTGATTCTGTTGTTTGCCAAAGTCTTTGGGCATGGTTTGGTGATGGAATCCATTCTAATTCATCTTCCTTTCATCTCTTTAAAAACTAGATCAATGGCAGTTCAGTAAATTCCATGATTCATGAAACAGGCATAAGATCTCCCTGATCTCTACAAGTGGATCCTCTGAATCCCTAGTTTCCTTACCTCTGATTTCTCCTATAAGTTTTAGATTAATAGTTTACAATTATTCCTCAATTTATAATTCAATTCAGATTTCATCTCATTCTAGTTCTATTTCCAGTTAATTTTAGATAACGTACAAGTTTCAGCCCTTGGGATTCGACCTCGGTCTTACCGAGTTATTACTACATCACAACCCTGCACTTAGGGAGTGAACAAGGACTGATGCATAGTTGATTTGTGTGATTCATGCATCTGGAATTGCATAGCATAGTTAATATTCACCCTAGCTTCATCAAGGTTGTAGCCTCCACAGGTATATCGTGGATGGATAGGTTTGGACACCAGAAATGTTTATTTGAGCACTTTAGGGCACGTAGGATGTCCTTAGGTGAAAAACGTAGAACATTCATGATACCAGGAGACACCCCAATGCAGAGAGTGAGTGGAAAACATGAGCATTGGTGCCTTCACCATCAGGCCGCATCTCTCACTATATCATAATCGGTTGGGAGGGGGTGTGGCCTTACCCGCTTGAGTAAGGGGTCAATAGCTAGGCTGAGTTTGACCAGCTCATAAATGGGTCCGCTATCATCGAGCCTTGTTGGTGATTGGCTGTCCACAGGTAGGTAGTGAGGTCTCTTACACTCCCTGGGCTGTGTGGCTAGGAGAGCGGCAGTCAGCAGGTAGTGTATTTGACCCCGGTGATTTCCTAAAGAGGAACTGTATTGATCGTGGACTTGATATGAGGATGAGCATGATCACATTGCATATTGCATATGGCACTTAGCTATATAGCCCTGCATTGCATAGCCTTTGATTGGCAGATGGTATTCCTGTCTTGTATCGCTTAGCCTTGTGATGGCTAGTGGTATTCATGGTCATACCGCATTCTTCCACATACTCTAATATCACATTCATCATACCTGTGTCATGTCCCAAACTCAAAAACTGGTCCCATAAAATTTTAATCACCGAATTTGGCACCAACAGCCTTCGTAGTACCCCATTCCCAACTTCCAGCACCCATACACCAGGTTCCGATCCCGGGATTCTACACGAAGGATTTCTAACATGATTTTGATTCGTAATGAGCATAACCATAAGCATAACCCACGAACAATAACCATAAGAACACCATTACAAAATCCACTATGATCAAAAACTTTGAGTACAAGGGAAACTCCCGAAGCTCGAATGTATGCTCCTACTGCAGCGAGGCTACGACTGCGTCCTTACGTCACCTGCATACATCAATTGTGCATAAGCTTATAAAAGGCTTAGAGGGCGTTGTAAGTGTGTGCGCAATATGAGCGTGCTCAGAATACAATATTAGAGTAATGCGGAATCATGCTGATGAGTACATGAATGCAATCAGCCGTACCAAGGCTATGCGGAGCAAGATATGAATGTTATCGGCCATATCAAGACCATGCGATGCGAAATGCAACTCAAGCATGTCAATCCTCATCTAAATCCACATATCAATGCATCTCATCATTAGAGCATCAAGTATCAGTACAATTCTCATTCTGGATAATCACCGGAGTTTAGTATATTCCAAATGGCATTGCCCCTTTCCCAGGTGCGTAACCCAAGTGAGTGTAAGAAACCTCACTATCCGCCGGCCAATAGTCTATCAATACCTATCCGGCACGTCGATAGCGGACCCATTCACGAGCTAGTCAAACTCAGCCTAGCAATACCTCCTAGGCTCGGGGGGTAAGGCCACACCCCTTTCCAACTGACCATGACACAGTGGGAGACGCGATCTCCTAGTATTCGGCTCTTGTGCACTCTTGTATCCACTCAGTCTCGACGTTGGAGTCATCCTCTGGTACCATCGAATTTAGAGATTTTCACCCAGGGACATCTATGGTGCCCCGATGCTTAGTAACAATATTTTCAATCTCCAATCTTGCCATTCACGATGTGTCAATGGAGGTCATAGCCCTGATGTCGCTAGGACATATAGAAATCATGTCATAAAAATGTAAAGTACATGAATCATGCAAGCAATCATACAACAATCCTGGGTATACCGTGCGCTCATGAAGGGCAACTCCGCCTATCAGGGAGCCCATAAACAATCTGCCCGTAGGCATATGTCATGATCAGTCACTCCTCATATCAAGCATACATATGATGCGTATGAGCATGAATCATGGAACTATACTAACATGTATGTGGTGATGGATCTTGTTCATAAAGAAGAGGGGCCTAGACGGCCTACACACTACAAGTATGGACTTATCAATTGGCTCTATAGAGAGTTACAATGCAGACATTTAACCATCATTGCTCTTACAATGTGGACGTCAAACCATCATTCCTCCCAAGGCACGGCCGCCAAAACATCATTACATACATCATGGTGGAATCTCACATCATAACGGGCCTCATATACATCACATTCGGCCATCAAGGGCCCCACATACATCTCATTGAGCCTCATATAAATCGAATGGGCCGATCAAATAGGCTGAGCCAATCAAATGGGCCGAATCAAATGGCCCGATTCAAATGGGTGGAATCAAATGGTCCGATTCAAATGGGCTGAATAAATGGGTTGAATCAAATGGACTGAATCAAATGAGTCAATCAAATGGGTCGATCACATGGGCCAAATCAAATAGGCCGAATCAAATGGGAAGAATCAAATGGGCCAATTCGAATGGGCCGAGTCTAATAGACCAAGTCCAATACTTCATGCATCCATTGCTAGGGATCATTATAGTGCATAAAAATGAATCATATCCAAAGGATCATGTGAACCATACCACAAATGACAATGGTAGTAATGATTTCCACAGTTAAATTTTTAGTTGGCCCACCGTAGTATTTAGTTTCCATCTACTCTGTGCATAAGGACATAAAGACTTGGGTATAGAGTAAAAACAAACATCATAATGGTCTGAAACCTCTGTAATCTAAAAAAAAAGGGTTTCAAAGGCAAGCGTTCAGCTCCACTGTATTATTTAGTGTAGTCCACTTGATATTGGATCTATTTTATTTTCCGTCTCAAGCCTTGAGACAAGCTCGCCAAATAAATGGACGGTTGGGCTGGATCACATACATCAGAGGTGGGGTCGAGGAGCGTGGCCAGCACGTCAGATTGATGGACAGTTTGGACATGGCACCTGCCTCATGTGCGGCTCACAGATGGACAGTTGGATGTCATATATACAGCAAGAATGTCCCACCATCCAGCCATCTGACGGTGGGATACAAAACAAACATAACGGTGGGGTCCAGACCACTTGCTGACACCATCAGTAGTGGGACCCACATAAATTTGGTGGCGTCAACACACCAACTATATGCTGGTGTGCAGTATCCAGCCAATCCATTGCCTCCCTGCAACAGGCAAGACCCCTAAAATCAAACAGATGGACAACGGGGTTAATACATACATCAAGAGTGGGCCCCACCCCACACGTGCTACACGTGTGGGTGGGTCCCACGTGCTAGAGAAAAAATGGACGGACAGTCTAGATGGGGTCCCCCCCTCACTGCTCAGCATCCAGCGTTACAGGTGGGTCCCACGTACGTGGCCCACCCTATAAGGTATATACATATATATTTATATATAAATTATAATGTAATATAATATAATTTAATTTAATATATTATATTATATAATAACATAATATATATATATATAAACTCAACTATGAGGAGTCCACCGTCCAGACTCTGAATGTTCTGGACGGTGGAGATCTGATACATGCATCATGGTAGGTCCATATGTGTGGCCCACCTCAGCACTATGACGGGCAGCGATCCCATCCACTGGACAGTCCAGCAAGGTGTGCCCAATGCACGGACAGCACGAATATGATACACACATCATGTGGGCCACACACACACACACATTAGATGAGCCATACACTTTTACATCATCCATACAAAAGAGAGAAGAAGGGAGAGAGAAAAACGGAAGGTAGAGGGACCCCGCCATTATGGGGCCCTCACTCATACAATGCGTATATCAAGTGGGTCCCATAACTAGTGGGCCCTAAATTTTAAAATCAACGGTGGATCACCCACCTATCGGCCTTCTTCTTTAGCTCCTTGGACTCTTATATCTCTTGCCTTCTATTTTAATGAAGGTTGATGGAGAATGAATGGTTGAGATGGGAGATGAGAGGGTAGGAAAGTGGGCCACACATGTTTTTGGGAGAGAGAGCTTGGACATTGGAAGCTCTCATGAGAGTTAGGAAATTGCTTAAAGAATAAGAGAGAAAGAGAGGTGATGGATTGATATGGGATGGGTGTTATAAGGAAGGGGATGGAGAGGTATGGGTTGGGTTGAAATTTGTGTGAAAAAGGAATGGGTAGGGAGAGAGAGAGTTGATTTGTGGAAAAGAGGGAGTGGGTGTTTGTACTTAGGATATGGTGAGGTAGCATTGAGGTATGGTAGTATACTTGACTTGATTGATGAGACATGTTATAGAGATTCTCTTAGAATTCACAACGCGCAGTGTTTCTTCGGAATGAACGCGAGCCAACATCTTTTGGCCCAGGTATCAGATCGGTGTACGAGTCACTGTGTTGGAACCACGGAAACAGCGCGGTCACTAAGGTATAAGTTTCAGGTCGAGCCAACTTTAGTATGCGGGACTCAGCTTAGGATCACATGCAAATGTTGGATACAAGTCGAGGGTTACCAAAATTTGACCGAGAGGACCGCAGAATCCTACGGAACGGTATGATGTAGGATACAGGTCTTACAACCTGTCCTGTACACACTTACACCACCCTCTAAGCTTTGTATAAGTTTATGCATGATTGATGCGTGCAGGTGATTTGAGGCCAGAGAGCGGAGCAGGAGCTGGAGCATGCCATAGATCCTTTTGGAGATTTCTTTATATAGTTCTTGTTTTTTCCCTTGAGCCATGTATCTTGTAAAAGTTTAAATTCTTAGTAAATTTTGTAATAGTGTTCATGTAGTTATTATCTGTGGTTACAATATTATGATCTTGGGTATGCTCTTTATGGATCAGATTTATGTTATAGAAATCCTCCTTGTAGGAACTCAGGATAACATTACATATCTGCTTTAAGCACTTCTCTCTTTGATTTCGTTTCCCCAATATCCGAGTCTTTGAGGATTCTAATATCAAGGTGTCCATCACCTTTGTTCTTGTGTAGACGATCCCGCCTATATGAGGCACCCATGGTCGAGGCACGAGAGGTAGAGACACCCGTGATACTCGAGAAACACGATCGACTCAAGCACATCCTACTCCATCTATTGTGGACCCTAGTCCAGACCCTATATCAAAGGTTGTCATTCCGCCTCCAGTTAATCCTATTCCTCAGCTGAGGCCTGTCGTGCCTATGCTAAAGGCACCCACAGTTCCTGTGCCTCCGTCCGAGGCTAGTACAGCCCCTACCATTTCAGTTGGAGCCGAACAATTACAGCAGATGCTCCAGGCAGTCACCGTCGCCCTCCAGGGGCAGGGCAGGCATCCTGTAAAGACTCCCGAGCAGGCTGAACAGATGCGAGCGAGTGCTCTCTTTCGAGATTTCAGACAGCATGATCTCCCATGATTTAGGGGTAAACCATACCCTTTCGCAGCTGAGTTATGGCGCTCCGAGGTGGAGAAGATCTTCGATACTATGCGGTGCACGACCCAACAATGAGTTTCATTAGCAGTTTTCCTCCTCTAGGGAGAGGCGCAGCACTGGTGGACTTCTGTTTCTAGGTCAGCTGGAACAGGTTTCATATGGACATGGGAGGACTTCGTGGATCGCTTCGACCAGAAGTTCTTCCCGGAGCACATTCGAGAGCAGCGAACCATGGAGTTCGAGACCCTTGTTCATAGTGATATGACTGTGTCCCAGTATGAGACGCGTTTTGTTGCTTTGTCCATATTCGCTACCTATCTTGTTGATGACGAGAGGTAGAAGGCCCACCATTTTATAAGCAACTTGCATCCCGCCCTTCGTAGCCATGTGGTTAGGCATCGTCTTACTACATTTGTTGAGGTTGTACATAGGGCCCTAGTTTATGAGGAGGATTGGGCCATTTCACAGAGGGCTAGAGATCAGACTAGGGATCGAAAGAGGAAAACACCTTTCGATAGCTCCCGTCAGCATCAGCACAGTTAGTATAGGGGTCGTCCAGGGTTACAACAGCCAGCAGCACAGCCAACAACATCTCCTTCCCAGCCGGCGTCATCTTCTTCAGGACTATATACTGGAGTTTGTTTCGGCTACGGATAGCCGAGACATCGTTGGCGCGAGTGTCCCCATCCCCAGCAATAGCAGAAACCCCCGCACCATCCACCACAGCTGTAGCAGCAACGACCCCAGCATCAGCCTCCTATGCCTCCTCTGTAACAGTAGAGGCAACAGGGTAGACCCCCACAGAGGGCACAGGCACCTCCTTCACTGGCCCAGGGCAGGTTTTATACCACTCAGCAGGTTGTGGACCCTCAGTTGCTAGGATTGCTTCCTTTACCCACCCAAGGTAGATTTTATACCACGCAGCAGGCGCCGTTCAGGACCCTCAGTCATCGTCAGGAGGAGTAGTTGAGGGTATTCTTCTTGTCTCCGCTTCTATTGCCCTATAATGTTTGATTCTGTAGCATCCCATTCATTTATGGCTGAGGATTTTTACCAATCGACCGGTCTTCTGTCGGAGTCCGCGCCTAAGGCCTTATCTGTTTCTACTCCCTTGAGGAAGTCCACAGTTTTGAGCCGCCTTTATTCATCTTATCCTGTCTTGGTTGGAGAGATGTTCCTACCCAATGATTTATTCATTTTACTGATGGCCGAGTATGATGTCATACTAGGTATGGATTGGCTTGTCGAGTACCATGAGAACAATCACATTTTGCATACCCGACTTGCCTATGTTCCAGTTCATTGTCGAGCCCAGAGGAGAGTCGTTGTCTAACTTATTGGCCTGTGTTGTTGAGGAGTCAGTGGCTAGATATTTTGAATAGTTGTCGATCGTATGCGAGTTCCTGGATGTGTTTCAGGAGATCCTGGGTTTGCCATCGAGCTAGCAAATAGAGTTTCAGATAGATCTGGTGCCCGGTACCGCTCTTATCTCAAAGACCCCCTATCGAATAGCACTGATGGAGTTACGGGAACTACAGGAGCAGTTAGATGAGCTCCGAGAGTTAGGTTTTATTCGTCCTAGCAGTTCACCATGGGGAGCCTCGGTATTGTTCGTGAAGAAGAAGGATTGCTCGTTGAGGTTCTGCGTGGATTACTGCGAGCTCAACAAGGTCACTATTAAGAACAGATACCCACTTTCAAGGATTGATGATTTGTTTGACCAGCTGTAAAGTGCTCAGTTCTTTTCAAGATTGACTTGCGCTTCAATTATCATCAGATTCGGGTCCGAGAGGACAACATTCCAAAGACAGCTTTTCGGACACGCTACAGTCACTTCAAGTTTCTGGTCATACTTTTGGGCTGACCAATGAGCCCGCCGTCTTCATACAGCTGATGAATGAGGTCTTCTGGCCCTACCTTGACTAGTTTGTCGTAGTCTTCATCGATGATATTCTGGTGTATTCGAGGACCCGGGAGGACCATCAGATGCATTTGCAAATTATGTTGGAGACCCTCCATGCCCACCAGGTGTATGCGAAGCTGGAGAAGTACGAGTTTTGGCAAGAGGAGATGAAGTTCCTTGGTCACGTGGTGGCGAGGGAGGGTGTCGCTGTGGACCCCTCGAAGATTGATGTAGTACATCAGTGGGCCAGCCCACGAACACGTCCGAGATCCATAGCTTCCTTGGTCTAGTGGGATATTATCGACGATTCATCGAGGGATTCTTTCGCATTGCAGCACCGCTGACCCGATCAACACGGAAGTGAGCTGAGTTCGTCTGGAGTGACACTTGTGAGGAGACATTTATGGAGCTGAAGGACCGCCTCATGTCTGCTCCTGTCCTCACTCTTCCTGATGGGAGTGATAGTTTTGTGGTTTTCATCGATGCCTCTAGAGTTGGTTTGGGTGTTGTTCTGATGCAACACGGGAAGCCGATGGCATATGCCTCGCCCCATCTCAAGGTCCATGAGATAAACTACCTCACGCATGATCTGGAGTTAACAGGTGTTGTCTTCACACTAAAGGTGTGAAGGCATTATATCTATGGGGTTATGTTCGAGCTCTTTTCGGACCATAAGAGCCTGAAGTATTTATTTTCACAGTCAGAGCTGAATATGCAATAGAGGCGATGGATGGAGCTTCTGAAAGATTATGATTTCGACCTTCAGTACCACCCGGGCAAGGCAAACGTGGTGGCAGACGCACTCAGTCATCAGCCACAAGGCCTGGTGGCACAGATGATTATTCATGAATAGAAGATGTTTGAGGATGTATCAGAGTTCGAATTTAAGTTTGTCCTGTAGTCCTCTATTATTCAGCTTTCGAGCCTATCGATTCAACCCTCTCTTGTCACAAGGGTGATCAAGGCTCATCAGACAGACGAGTCGTTACGAGGATACAGAGCAGAGGCATCATCCATAGAGCAGTCAGATTGGCAGATTGGTTCTGATGGTGGACTTCGCTATAGAGGATGATTATGTATTCTGGACGTACTAGAGTTGTGTAGAGATCTGATGACCAAGGCACATCGATCGAGACTTACGATCCACCCGGACTCCATGAAGATGTATAGAGATATGAGGAGGTAGTATTTTTGGTCAGGGATGAAGCGCCAGATTACTAGTTTTATGGCCGAGTGTCACACTTGCCAGTGTGTCAAGGCCGACCACCAGAGGCCCCTTGGTCCTTTGCAATCGTTGAGCATTCTATTATGGAAGTGGGAGCACGTTTCGACTGATTTCATTATGGACTTGCCGAAGACTCAGCGCGGTCACGACTCCATTTATGTTGTCGTGATCATTTGATGAAGTTGACACATTTTATTTTGATGCGTGTGACCTGGACATTGGATCGGCTTGCAAAGGTATTCATTGAGGAGATAGTGAGACTACACGACATTCTGATTTCGATTGTCTCTGACCGAGACCCCAGATTCACGTCTCAGTTTTGGAGGAGCTTTCAGCAGGCGATGGGGTATACTTTACAGTTCAGCACCGCTTATCATTCGTAAATGGATGGGCAGACCAAAAGGGTCAACCAGATCCTTAAGGATATACTCAGAGCTTGCGTGATCAACTTCGCGGGTAACTGGGGTGAGCATTTGTGCCTGACCGAGTTCGTGTACAACCGCAGTTATCAGGCGACCATTAGCATAACTCCTTTTGAGGCACTATATGGCAGACCGTGTAGATCTCCTAGTTGTTAGACCGAGGTTGGAGAGCGTCATCTCCTAGGTCTCAAGCATGTGCAGCAGACGTCAAAGATTGTTGATATTATTAGGCAGAGGATGTGCATAGCTAAGAGCCGGCAGAAGAGTTTTATTGATCATCGGTGTCGACCCCTCGAGTTTACAGTTGGGGATATGGTGTATCTTAAGGTCTCGCCCATGAAGGGTGTGGTGCAGTTTGGAGCGAAGGGCAAGCTTGCCCCGAGATTCATTGAACCTTTTGAGATCACTGAGCGTGTAGGCGTCGTGGCCTATAGGCTCGCCTTACATTATTAGTTGTCTAGTATGCACGACGTGTTTTATATATCGATGTTGCAAAAGTGTGGGTCGGACATTATTCCAATGATTGATTGGCAGCCCCTCGAGGTCCGTGAAGATGCTTCTTATATTGAGCAGTCAATTCGCATACTTGATCGGAAGGAGTAGGTTCTCTGGACCAAGGTCATTCCCCTGGTGAACGTTCAATGGAGTCATCATTTGGAGGCAGAGGAGTCTTGGGAGCGCGAACCAGAGATTCGGGAGCACTATCCTTATCTATTTGTTGATTGACTGCTTATGTTGCATTATGTATTTCCTTGTCATGTGTTGATTAATATGTATATATGGTGATGTTTTTGTCTTTGTTCCCTTATTTTGTTCTGGTTATGGCAAATTTTGAGCATGAAATTTCTTTGTAGGTGGGGAGAGATGTAAGACCCTAGCCTGAGTATTCATTTTGTTCTGTTAGGTCCCACGATCCTACTAGTCAAATCCCAACTACCCGCGACCTGTAGAGCTATATATACCCAT
Organism: Magnolia kwangsiensis; assembly: GCA_037074715.1. NCBI lineage: Eukaryota > Viridiplantae > Streptophyta > Magnoliopsida > Magnoliales > Magnoliaceae > Magnolia > Magnolia kwangsiensis. Next base: position 74,516,619 of record CM073589.1, read on the forward strand.
TTCTCCAAAGCCCTGAATGAACCAACCTATTTGAGAAGGTAAGTCTACACATTAGAAAAGGAAGAAATCAAAATCAAACATATCATCCAAATTCAATTAATTTTCATTTTTTAATTAATGAGAATCACCGACGGCAGACGGTTTTAACCGTCACTCTTACCGTTGGAAATGCCGATGGTTTTAGCCGTCGATAACACTGACGGTTTTAATCTATCGGCGAGCAATGCCAACGCACCCTTTACTGATAGACCTTGTAACGGCTAACATCTGTTAGGGAAGGTCATTGCCGATGGTTTTTAGCCGTCAAAGTTGCCCAGTTTTTTTATAGTGCATCCTAAGCCTTTACTCCATTGAGTTTCAAGCAATCTCCTAGAGGTTACAACTCTAATGAGAATTCCAACCTCAACATTGAGATGTGCTTGAACTCTTGCATTTCTTAGATATTGGACTTAAGCATTCTTCATAAACCATTATCCAAATCTTCTAAGAGACTCATCTAGTTGAATCCCCTAGGATAAATAACTTCTCATTAGTTGTAGGAGATTCCACCCACTCACATCACCTTGGTCACTTCAAAAGAGCACCATATGTAAGGTGGTTGATCGTGGATCTGAAGCCTTGACGAAACAACGGTAACATGATCGGGGGAGCATTGGGGAACTAATTGAAGCACGGGAGAGCGGAGATCAAAAAACTCAAGATGGAGGATCAAAAGGGACTCAATCTAACAAGTAAGTGTCAATTGTAAGAGTCCATTATTGTACTCATTCCTTGTGTAGGTTGGAGTGTAAGAATTTATGTCCCAAACTCACCCTAAGTTCTTATGTAGGACTTTGGCCTGTATGGCCTAAATCTGTGGTTCTTACATACGACTTAGGTTGTCAGTTAACTGAAGAAAAAACCAACTAAAGTCCTTTCATAGGCCTCCAACAGGAGAAAACGTTTAGATTCTTGTGCAGGATCTTTGCTCTTATGTAGGGCATAAACCTTGGGTTCTTGTGTATGAGATTGACTCTAGTGTGGAGTTTAAATCCAGGTTCTTTTGTAGGACCTTAGCCTATACGACCTAAAGTATTCAATTCTTGTGTAGGATCATTGCTCTTGCGTAAGGCATAAATCTAGTTTCTTGTATAGGACCTTTGCTCCCGTGTAGGGCATAAATCTTAAAGTCCTTGTGTAGGTTGTAAAGGTCAGAGGTGAACCTAATTTAAAACTTTTGATAGTGAAATCCGATACGCTCATAGGTTGAATGCGTCCATCGAGAGTAGAGTAAGCAAGTAGTCGAACCAGTACTATACATGCTTATGTTTAGGATTGTTATTTGTGCATTTGTTTAATTATGCTATATGTGTTTAAATGCTTAATTGTGTGTGCATGATTAGATAGTTTCTTAAGTTGATAGGTAACACGTCCCACTCACCCATGTTCACTATCACTCTATAAACTAGTTGCCTATTTGCATATCATGTGTAGTCTATGTGATTGGACCCTCTATTGGCTTAGAAGCCTTAGAAGCCTTAGAGTTTTATTGCCTTACTTAGTTTAATTATTAATTAGTTTAAGTTAGGCAATGTTGTTTTTATTAGGCATATTTTTTAATAGGTCCTAATCACCCCCTCCCCCTTTTAGGACATATCTTTCATTCCCTAGCTCCATCATACGTACACACTTTACGCATTGCGGCACGAAAACCGCAATTTCATGTTTAACCCTTTGTGGGTGAAAGGAATTTCCTTCTTCAAGGTTTTGATTGATTAATTGGCCTGCTTGATAATTCGGTCGATAAAACCATCTATTTGGAATTGGTTTGAATTGAAGCCACAATTTCAATTCTAGAATGCCCACGCACATTCAGTGCCGAAAAAAAAAACCAAACATTAATAACTAATTTTCTTGAATTCATCAGTTGTCAATATCTTATGGCTAACAAGAACTTTGAGAAATTTTATTGCTAGCATAATATCAAAGATTTTGTCAGCCTGAGTAATATCAAAGGTGTATGTCCATTGAACTTTCTGATTGGATGGTGCAGTTGCCCCTATTTTAATTAATTCAGAGAAAACAAATGATTATTTATCCATAATTTCGTCTACTGCAACATCATAATTAGGATCATAATAGTATGCCTCTACAAATGCATTCTTTTGTCGCATAGACTCCTAAAACAAAGCTTCATATCGAGATACTTTTTTAATTAGATCATAGATATATATGAATTATGTTCTGATAAACTTCTTTCAAAGATTAAACTCCATAACATCCTAGGCCAATTGGACAAATTCTTCCTCAACCTTGCATTGGCATTTTTCCCTCTTAGACCGAGCAATATATTTTTCGACTGATACTCTTGGTAATTGTTGAAAATGGGAAAGATCGACCATAGAAATTTCTCTATCCTTATAGAAGAACTGAGCATGAAACTTTTCTTCCATCTCTTGTCAGGTTTGTATGGAATTTGGCAACAGATTAGAATACCAAGTAAAGGCTACCTCAGTTAGAGAATGGTTGAATAATTATAATTTATAGTAATCATTATTGGCCAATTTCCCACACTATATGGTAAAAAGACCTATATGTTCTATTGTCAATTGACTGATATCTCCTGTAAATAGCGTAACGTTCGGTTAATAATTCCCCGGCAAGGGATTGTGGGACCCCAATCCTTAGAAACACTCCCCAAGGACACACATGCCCTGATTTTCACTGTCTATTGATTATACGCAGTACCCTTGTCTATCCAGCAACCCCACACAAGTGATTTATGTTGGATGCCTTTGAAACCCTTGTCATATCGAATGTGTCATCCTTACAATCATAACAGTGAAAATCATGTGTCGATTTGATGCTCCATTACTGATATATGACTCGTTGAATCCATGGCCCAAATTGTGTATCTTGTAACACAAGCTACCTTGATTGTTTTAGACCCATTGGACTTGGACCCATATGGGCCTAAAGCTCACTTTCTAGAATATATGAATTATCACAAGATAGGACAAGCATTGTATGACAAATGATGAACTAGCACATATAAGATAATGCACTATGAGACAAAAAAGGGTTATGCCCTAAAATCCATCATTAACCCTCTCACAATGCCTTAGAAACTAATCATAGCCCATGAATAACCCATCCTACACATGCATCCAATACATGCCTTGTTTTGTACCACATCACTTCGAATAACCAATTAAAACAATCCTCTTCATCATCCACCATGCATCACCTACAACCCACAATCTTTATCCATCCACTATCCAATGCATACCCAAATTTCATCCACCTTGGCCAATGCATGCTTAGCACCATCCACCTCATCCATCTACTGCCTACAACATACATTACCTTTCACCTCACTTTTAGCACCAATAAGACCCTCAAATATGCACATCATCTTGCCCCCTCAACTCACATTCTCTATAAAAGAGTGGGGGCTCTTTTACACTTAAGTTTTTTACAAAACTCAGAAAAATTCTAAAATTTTAAGAGAGTGTATGTGAGTGGGGCCAAGGTGCAGCCCACCATCAAACCTAGAAGGAGTGGACCACTCATCATCATCTAGTCGTCCATCTATTTGAGGTGAGTCTAAGCCCCCTCCTTCCCTCCTTCTCTTCGTCCTCTTTCTTTCTTCATTTTATATTTTGTTGGTGTGTGTGTGGGGCCCATGTGTGCATGTATAACTAGCCATGGTGATCGACAAGGTGTTCCACATCAGCATGGTCCACTAGGATGCACGTCATATCCACACCTTTCACATCTAATCCCATTTTCCTATCTAGACAACAACTTGTAAAAATTTTATAAAATCAACTGTGTTAAGCCCTGAATTGAAACTTGGTAGTAGTATGTATCATACTATGATCTAACTCTAAACCAAATTTTGTAGCTTTCTAATAGTCCAATCTCCCATAGAATCAATTTTACTGGGCCACTGTCTAGCAGCACACAAATGGTCCTAATTTTCCAAAAATATATCCATTTTTTATCCCTTTAATGGACCCAATAGAAATATATGATCAGTTAGGTTCATAGAAAATCAAAGTAGCTTTTCAACAGTGTATAATACGCCTCAATTGGAGTTTAGACGACTAAGATCTTAGCTTTATACAGAAATGTATCTGGGGGCTTCTTGTGGCCACACATTGTGTAGGCCATATCCATGATTCCAATAGTCAGATCTATTTGATATTTTTCTTTAGTTTAATTGAGTTGATTAGTTATCATATGTACAGTTCCTGTGGTCAGATTCTTTGTTGATAGAATTTAAGAAATTTCGTACCAACACTTCTATAAGCATAAATCTTGAATTGTTATGTGTGATTCAGATGGATCTGGGGCCCTATGTGGCTGGAAACCTATATGTAGCCTAAATGATGTATTTCAAAAGTACCAGTTGGCTCATGTGCTACTTGATCTGTATGTTGTATGTATGTTGTCCATGACATTCATCCTCTTATTGTGGACCCACTTGGGGTGGGACCCACTTGTGATTTATGTGTTTTATTAGGGCATCCAAACTGGATAGCCATGTGCATTGATGTGTGTGTCTTATCTATGCTTCGCCCATGTGTGGGTCCCACTTTTCATTGGATATATTTCCTTTCTTTTGCACTTTTTTGTTTGCTAAAATTTTTCCAAGTACCTAATTTTATTGCATGTAGGCCTCTTTAACACCTCGTGGTGGGCCCTACACTCCGTATAAAAGAGTCCCACCATGGGGAATGTTTGTTTCATATGCCAGGGTATTGGGATGTCCCACCACTTCATTAGGAACGGACCCCAAGTGTTTGAGAAGTGGGCCCAAAATTGGGCCATCTATTCTTGAAACTGCATATCTAATTTTTGAAGTTTTTAGACCAATTTTTGGCCTCTGTGGTGGACCCAACATACAAGATAGGTTTGGGCCACCACCTAGACTTTCTAGCCTATACCTATGGATGGAGAAATAGTATTTTACTTGGGCCAAAGAGAACCCCACATGATCGAAGAGCGGATCTCAAAATGAGGCCAAGCACAGTTGTGAAGGAAATTTTGTGCAAAAAATTGAAATGCTCGTGTTTGGCCTTACAATAAAAATTATGTGTGCACAACTACTGGGTCCCACCTTATGGGTTTTGAAGCCATATATAAGACTACCAAGGGCACCTGACAGCATGCCAAAAGGTGGTCCCATGTAATTGTGGGACGTACTCGAAATCAGATCAAAACTATTTATGCACTGTATTTCTTGCATAGTTTCTCCACGTAACCATGTTTGGGCCATCACCATAAATTGTAGGGCCATCACCATAAATTGTAAATACTCAACCAATGAGGCTCACCATATGGGTTTCAAAGCTCATACATAGACCTACTAAATGGATCTTTCCTTTCACCAGATGTGTGCCCCAAATGATCATGAAACTGGTTCAAAATTTTCTTGGAACCACTTTTTCACCAAAATCTATTTGACATAAAATTCATGTGGGACCACATACATGGGGGCCACACCTACCCAACACATCTGATGGACTAATTCAGCTCTAGACATGAATTGTCAGGTGGTGCTAGACCATCCTAAGTGAACCACCTTGTATGGGCAAGCCCACAATGTATATTGTGTAAACTTAGTATATTTTCGATTATGTGAGACATGTGATGGACAACCTTGCTATCCATTTGTTTCTCCTAAGTTAAATGCAACCTTAGGCCCATCTAAATGAAGTAAAAAACTAAGGTCCAGTTGGGCCCAATACCAAGAGAAACAATTAGGAGTAGGAAGCCCATCATGTTAACCCTTCTTAGGCCTGTTAGGTAAGCCAAATGTCTGGTAGGCATCGTTCTTTGCACACTACCACTAGTCAGTTAGGCCACACTTACTGGGGACCATTTGGATTGTATAAGACATAATAGTTGAGCTTTCTTATTTTACTTGTGCATGAGGCTTGTAGGCCCAACATGATGTGAAATTTGTACAATGTTGGAATGTGGGTTTTATGTTTGAGATCATGATTTATTTTCTACTCAATGGTGGAATGTGTGGGGCCCAATCGTGTTGTGGAATCCACTTTAGATGCATGTAGTCTATGTATGCGTTCCATGGTCTGGACCATTACTCATGAGCAAACCAAACATAACATTTAGTAGGCTGCACCACAAGAACTTCAACAATTAGAAAATCCATTTAACTATACTTGTTGTATTGTATGAAACATAACTTGAATCGTACAGGTTACCTTAAGCTAGTGGTGCTGCCCACTTAATTACAGAATTGGATCCATGTCGTTGAACACCTTATGATTGAAGGTCCATCCTTTGAAGCTTAGCTTGACGATCCATCAAGTGGTACCTAAACTTGACCTATAGGACTGTGTGCCTCGCACATAGTCCAAGGTCAATGTGGAGGTCATGCTTAGGTGAGACCCACCTATTGATAGTTGAGATGATGATGGTGATAATTAAATTGATTGTGAATTTGATAGCATTGCTTGAGAATAGTTAAATAACCAATGATTATAAGTATGATGTAGCTTATGTGAAACATAATATGTTTATGGTGATGCAGTCGATGGTAGATGAGTTGATGATAGTATACATATTAATAATTGATGTGATGATGATGATATGCATGTGGATGGTCATGCTGATGATGATGTTGATAATTCAAGTTAGGGAAAATGCACGTGTTTATAGCCATGATGATTATGTGTGTGTGGGTGATAACCATACTCTACTTGATGTTAGTCACATAGACGATAATAATGCACACAAAGGGAACCATATGCATGATGATAGCTATGTGCCTAATACCTAACACATGCATGATGTTGATGTGGATGATGGCTATGAAAGAGACGATGCATGTGAATCATTGTATGTTATGTACTCCATGCACATGCACATTGAAAACACACATGCTTGTGTGATATAGTTTATGACGAGAAATTTGATGTTGAATGATGGCTATGATAACAATGATACATGCGAACACTTGTATACCACCAAAACCTATGCACCTTATGCATGTGCATGCTGCATGAGCCTTGGCAGCCAGTTTGTTGAGTATTCACGGAAGGTGTGGGGCCTTAGTATGTTGTATAGGATACTTAAATGTATGACTCTTTGTGTCACATTACCTATTCTTTAGTTAAGCCAAGTGTCATGGAAAAGTGTGTCTTGATTATTGTTAATGTGCCAATCTACTTGGCTCATTGACACTATTACAAGTAAAGCCTATGATAGCATGATATGTATGGAAGATGTATGATGGCATGCTATGTATTGCGGATGTATGATGGCATATGATGTGATGAAGAATAATTGTGTTAGGTCACGCACAATTATTATGGCATGTGTTATGTAGCCAATACATGATGGATATGGCATAAAATGTGCATCCAACAAAGGAATGTTGATCTTGACTTGTTAAAAAAACTCCAAGATGTCCTAATTCTCTTGTGGTTTTTTTATGAGACTAGTTGTTGGGGAAACAGAGTCATAAGCTTGTGTTCATACACCGACTAATCATTCAACGTACATAAGCATAATTAAATAAATGCACAAAGACAATCCCAAACACGATCATATATAGTGGTTCAGCTATGTGCCTACTCCACTACCAGCAGATGCACTCTCTCTCCTAGAGTTATCAAATTTCACTATCCAATGGTTTTAAATCAGGTTGACCATGAACCTTCACAGCCCTATACAAGAACTCTAGATTTATGTCCTACACAAGGACATGGGTCCTACACAAGAACCTGACAATTTAGGCCATATAGGCCAAGGTCCTACATAAGAACCTAGGATTTAGGCCACACAGACCATGGTCCTACACAAGAACCTAAGGTTTAGGCCACACAGGCCAATGTCCTACATAATGGCCTAAGGTTTAGGCCATACAAGCCAAGATCCTACACAAGGGCCAAAGTGAAAGTGCCCTGATTTGTCAATATACGTGAGTGTTGAGTCAGTCTATCAAGTGAGCCCAAAGAGAAGTTTACAAGACCAAAGACTCAACCATCTTGAAGAAGTTCAAGTGTTCACAAACGTAAACAAGCCTTACTTCCCTAACCAAACCCATAAGGTATATGACCCCTCTAATAAAGAATCTAATCTTACCCACAAAATATATTTTCCAATCCTTAGTAAGCTTAATTTAGTGTATTTCTAGGGTTTGAGGGAAAATGAACCAAATAGGCAAAATTCATATCTTGTTGATTGCCTCGAAGTGCGATCAAGGATGTTTTCGATGAAATCGAACTACAATCGATAGCATCGAAATCCGAGCCCAATAGTCTAGTAAACAAACTAAATATATGTTGGCTAATATCAATTACATCGAAGGAAGTTCGATGGAATCGAAACATTTGTTTCAATGACATCGAACCTACCTCGATTGCATCGACCTTGGGCTACTTACCTCCACCATCTCTAAAATACTCAAAGTGTTCCTCGATGTAATCAAATCTGCTTCGATAACACTGAAAGTTATCAATGGCATCGAAGTTCATTCAATTACTTCGATAAAAGAAATAGTTTGTCTAGCAAGCTTTCTAGGTAAATCATATATTTTCGATTGCATCAACGAACGTTCAATGGCATTAAAATTCAAATTCCAATGGCATCGAAATAGGGACAAACTGTCCAGAGAGCTTCATGGGAAAATCATTTTATTTTTGATAACATCAATCTGCAATCAATGACATCTTCGATGGAATAAAAAAAAAATGATCGATGGCATTGAAATCAAGCTCATTTAGTCTAGCAACCAAGTCATTTTTCAAAGGAAAATCCCGATGGCATCGAGCCATCTCTCGATAACATCAAAGGGCCCTTCGATGGAATCGAAGGATGTTCGATGGCATCGAACAGAATCTTTCCTACACTTATTTGAAAATCATAGTGCAGAGAGTCAATGCAATCGAAGAAAGGTTCGATAACATCGAGGACCTCTCGATAGCATCGAGGACCTCTCGATAGCATCGACAACGACAGATTTCTGCCCATTTTTTTATCGTTGGGATTTAACTGTATAAAAGCACTTGGGTTGTTTCTTGCACTTTAGAGAAAATATTGAAGAGAGCTTTGAGTGAGTTATTACCTTATTAATTACCCTTGAAGAATGAACTTCCGCCTTCATTAATCTTCTAGCTACACTTCTTAATTATAAATCATTGTGTTCGAATCCTTAAAGGCTTTGCTCGTGGAAATCTTCTCTAGATCGTAAATGCATATCATTAAATAAATTAGATTTATCAAACCCTTAACCCAACACCCGGAACTTCCATTGGAGCATATATTGTTGTTGTGGATCAAGGGAGCTGAAGATTCTTCATCAACAAGGAACATCAACTTCAGCATGTGCTAAAAAAGGGCTCACTCACTTATTTATAAGTATAAAGAGTCCATCGAGTCTGAACCCCCTTCCTTGTATAGGATAGGGTTTCAGAGTTTAAGTTGACAAACTCGCAAAGTCCTTTTGTAGGCCTCCGATGGGAGAATATGTTGTGTATCCTTGTGTAAGATACTTTGCCTTGTGTAGGCATGTGTGTTTTCCTTATGTAAGCAGATTAAGTTGCCTTGTATAGGCACCTAAGGATGTCTTGTATAGGCTCCTTAGTTAATCTTGTGTAGGTTGTGAAGGTTTATGGTTAACCTAATTTAAAACCATTGGATAGTGAAATCCACCACACTCTAGGGTGAGTGCATCGGCCAGGAGTGGAGTAGGCACATAGCCAAACCACTATATGTGATTGTGTTTGATATTTCTAATTGCACATTTATCAAATTATGATTGTATTCTGAATGCTTAATTATATGCTTGCGTAGTCAAATTAATGTCTAATGTTGATCAGAATCACATCTCACACACGCTATCTATATATGCTAGTTATTTTACTCTCAAATCATGTGTAGCCTATGTGAATGGACCCTCTATTGGCTTAGAAGCCTTAGAGTTACTTTGCCTCACTTAGCATGATTGATAAATTAGTTCAAGTTAGGCATTAATTACTTTTTATAAGTAAATAATTTTTAAAAAGTCCTATTCACCCCCCTTTAGGACACTTGGACATAATTTCATACTTTAATTAGTGGTTCTACCTCAATTTCACTAAGGTTTAGGCCACATAGGACAAGGTCCTACATAAGGGCCTAAAAGCCTACATAAGGCAGTAGGTCCTGCATAAGGCCACTACATGTATTCTCACATTGGAAGCCTACGAAAGGTCTTAATGAGTTTGAAACTCAAACTCTGAATCCCAATCCTACACAAGGAAAGGGCTTCAGACTCTATATACTTATCGATAAGTGAGTGAGCCCTATTATAGCACTTGTTATTGAAGGTCTTCTTGTTGATGAAGAGTCTTCAGCTTCCTTAAAACGTAATCACTTGTAGATGCTCCAATCGATGATGCGAGGTTGTTGGGTTTAGGATTTGGTCTAATCTTCCCTAATAAATTATATGCAATTAAGATCTAGGATCTTATCATAATGATTTTTCAATAAGGAGTGTTGCTGGAAGATCAATGAATGCTAGATTTCATAATTCAATCCAAGCTATTGAATATGCCAATAAATGCTTGAGCAATGGATTGAATGATGAACTCCTATGGGAAAGAGAGCTTGAGGATAAGGGTATTAGTTATAGCAATAACTCTCTCAAAATTCTCTTCAATACAAGTTCAAAATCCAAGAAGCAACCCAAGTGGTATATAAAGACAAATCCCAATGATAAAAGAAGGGCAGAAATCTGACATTGTGACATTGTCGATGTCTTCAAAGGGTCTTTGATGCTATCGAAGTTTCCTTCGATGTCATCAAACCTTCTTCGATTGCATCGAATTCCTGCACCAAGATTTTTAGTTAGGTGTTGGATAGATTATGTCTGATCCCATCGAGCAACCTTCAATGTAATCAACGTGCACTTCGATGTCATCGAGGGATGGTTTGATGTCATTGAGAATTTGCTTGAAAAATACACTTTGGTTGCTGGACTAATTGTAACACCCCGAACTTTTCAATAACCGAATATTGAAAGTTCTCAAGTGTTACCATGAAATTTAACTTAATATATACATGTGTATGATACCAATCTAGTTATCATAAACTTACATCTATTCTCTAACATGAATCTGACTGTTGAGAATGTTCTTCATCCATATATCAAGACATTCAACCATTGATTTTAAGACAAGATCATCATATGTCCATATATTCCTACTTGTCAATTATAACTAACCGTTCAACCAACTATCCACCGATAGGTAAAGATATCTGACCGTCCACTTTGAGTTTCGACCACTCGATCATAGTAAACTAACTACAACAAGTCACTTGAATCTAACAATATACATGTACTGCCTCTTGATCACTCCAAAAAGCCACTTGTGATCATCCGTTTACAAAACTGACCATATACCTACTTCCATACATGATCAAAGTACTGACCATCAAGTTTTTATATTTTTAACATGTCATATGACCATCCATTATGTTGGTTAATATATGTACATTCCCTTAATTAATTTGGTGAATAAGTCTTTATTCATAATGATTTAGATATAAGTTCTTCTGTAAGAATTACTTAGAAATGTGCCTATAATCATATAGAACTATTATATTTCTCAAAACTCTCATATCAGCAATAATTACAAAAATGTCATTTACCTATACCCTTGAATTCTAGATCACATAGTTCTAATAATCCGTTTAATGTGAAATTTTATACCATGCCTATATATAATAAATTAACCATACACGTCAAATTTCAGCCCTTGATCATTGTAAAAGTGACCCAATTGATAAATCAGCCCCTTAACTGTTGATTTTGGTGTCCATCGAGTGAAGAAACATCGTGAGTAGTCGTAATAGTATATTTCCCTTCATATGAATGACTTGAATTGCACATAATATTGACCAAGTGTGAAATATGAAGGCCCCACTTTGGTAGGTTTTTCCTTAGGTACGAAGTTATCCTTTCGAATCTTACCATCTCCCTATAAATCTGGATCTTCCGATTTAACCACTTTTTATTATCCATCATAATTCAAATTTAGACCACACTTTGGTCTCATATGACTATAAGGTTATAAAAATTTAGACCTCAATTTATGATCCTACACCGTTGAATGTTAAAGTCAATTCTTTCTTTTTGGTACAAAAGGTGAAATTTTAGATTTAGGCTTTTCCACCATCGATCAACCACCAAATTTTTCTCAACTATTTGTCTATCCTGACTACACATTTCTCTGAAAATTGGGCCTTAATCTTTAAGTGCAGACCATTAATTGAGATCAATTTTGTTTAGCACCTGTTAGGAGAATTTTTACAATAAGCCTATCTAAATTTTCGATTACCAAGAAAATCATATACCCTGGCCCTATTCGATGACCCCGACACCCTAGATGAATTAGATTGAAAGAAATGTTGCTAAAAAAGGTCAAATTGAAGAAACCCAACAAGTGGGATGTGAAACACACCCCCTCTCGCACGCCTACTCCTTTATAAAAGGATGCGTGCCCTTCTCCACTCGCACGCCAACACTCCCAACATCCAAGGAGGAGAGAGAGAGAGAGAGAGAGAGAGAGAGAGAGAGAGAGAGAGAAAGAGAAGCCTAAACGCCCACCATCCTCTTCCTTCTCCACATGTGTGGTGTCTCCCTCTTGCTCAAGCGATATCGTGATTTATTTAGAAGCTTATACTAATTTAAGTTGATATGATTTATCTTATTTTATATACTTTCATATTACTATGATTTTTTCATACAATTGATTGATTTACCATTACCAATTATTTATTCTTTTAAAAATTATAATTAAGGTATGATTTTAATTATGCGTGATTTTTATAAATTTATGTGGGGTGAAGGATACAAGCCTTGCCCTTTACTAATTTTAAGAGCGACATGTGCTTCCACTTTATATTGAGTTGGCCTTTTACTCCTCTCCCCTTATTCTTGTTGAGTTAACATATTTGTTACTCTTCTCTTTCATTAAGAACTTTTCTCCTTTATTAGGTTAGCCTTGTATTACCTCCCTTTATGGCTTGGGCTTGTGTCTTGGAATTTTAAAACCCTTCATGGTTCAAGTTATTTTCTCTTTAATGCAAGTGATGTGTTAAAGGCCTCACATCTAGTAATCCATATATTTTATTATAGACATAATGCACTCCGGACAGTGACCCTCTTGGTTGACGCATAATTCTATGGATTTTGGGTAGTGGTGCATAAATCGATTAAGTAATCCACAATGCATGTTACATCATTTCGAGATTGAATGTCACAAATAGTCACTCCATGAACAAATCGTGTCACGTAATTCATCTGATCCATGTGTTGCTTCGTTTTGAGGTGTTCACATAAATCCACGGTAGCATTGGACACACCGGCGAATCTCCATAGTGTGAGAATGTGGGCTAGCCGAGTTTTTCTATGAATTATATTCCACCTTGTGATGATCACTATGAATAATGGACCGCACATACTTTACTAGGCATACATTCATATATATATTAGTTGTACATACTGATACCACTTATAGTGGTGGAGTACGAGACATATCAAAACCTCACATTATTCTTAAGAATCTCTTGAATTATTGTTAATCTTAAAGGATAACCATCACTATAATTAAGGCATTGACCCTCTCCAACCATACAGATGTTGTAGGTGAATTACAAGTTGATGTAATGGACGACGATAGTTCTGTGGAAGACAAGTTCGAATAAAGAGAGAAATAGTGCACAATTAGTTTTATTTATTTTTCGCTACAAACTTTAATAATATAATAAGCTCTCATTGAGAGGGCATTTGATAATTTGTTGATTTCTTTTACTATAATGGAATGATAAATATAGTTAATTTTACTCTCATGAAAGGTTACCTTCATGAATGTAACTGGATGTGATTTTAAAAAAAAAAAGGTTGTCATTTTGAAGCATATAATTTTTACATTATTAACACTCAGAATTCTCGAGCACGAGTATGTACTCAAGCAGTGAAAATTCGGGATCTTACACTAATTGAGACCATTTTTAATGTCATTGACCAGTGTTTCAATGTCATCTAAGAATAAAATGATTTACCTATTAAAACTCTCTAGACAATTTGTCCCATATTTCGATGCCATCGAAATTTGAATTTTGATGCCATTGAATGGTCGTCGATGTAATCGAAGATATATGATTTTCTTGAAAGCTTACTGGACAAACTAGTCCATATATTGATGCTATCGAACCATCCTTGATACCATTAATAATTTACTTTGATGTCATCAATAGAGGTTCGATTGCATTGAAGAACACTTAGAGTATTTCAAGTATAGTGGAGGGAAGAGGCCAAGGTCGATGTTATCGAAGTGGGTTCAATGCCATCGAACATCACTCGATGCAATTGTCAATGCCTAGCATATATTCATTTTGTTTCTGGACTATTTGGCTTTGGTTTCGACGCAATTGAACCAGGTTTGATGCTTCCATCGAAACTGTCCTCAATTGCATATCAATGTAATCGTCAGGACATGAAGTTTACCCTATAGTTCGTCTTTCCACCAATACTTAAAATATTCTAAACTAAGCTTACTAAGGGTTTTTCAAATACATTTGTGGGTAAGTTTAGATTCTTATGGATGGGGTCATATACCTTAAGGGTTTGGTTAGGCAAGTGAGGCTCTATTTACCTATGTGGAGCACTAGAACTTCTTCAATTTATGAGTCGTTAATCTTGTATTCTTCAATTTGGGGCTCACTTGATAGACTAACTCAACACTTACATATATTGACAAACAAGGGCACTTTCAGATACGACTATATGTATTAGAGTTTGATGTACTAAATGGGCATTGATAAGCATTCATGGCATTCACTTGAGCTTGCAACACATCCTAAAAAGCTGGGATTGTAGGAAAATCCTTTATAAGGTGTGTATTGCTCTCGTATATGACATATACACTTTACACAACCGCATTAGTGGATCAGATCACTTCCACCTTCCTTAGTTCTATGGGCTCAAATTTTCAAGTGAGACACCCAATCTTTGCATTCACATCCTCCTCCTTGAGAACGTACACTCTCCTTTTTTCTTACAGTAGGGCTTGGAATTACTTAATTTTTTGGTGGTGTCCTATGATTATGCGTTTTCAACCAACCTATTAAGGTAATCTAATGCCTCCTCTAGGTCCTTTGTCATGAATCTGCCATTGCACATCATTTCAACAAATCAACATATATTTGAATTCAATCCATTATAGAAGAAACTAATTGCTGGCCAAATTTTATAACCATGATGTGGGCATGCAAGTAACAGGTCCTTGAATCTTTTCCAACATTAGAAGAATGTCTCGTCTTCCTTTTGGGAGAAATTTATGATGGTGCGACTTAAGGTATCAGGAAAAACTTTTTATAAAACTCTCAGGTCATCTTGGCTCACGTGCCTATTGAGCGTGATCTTAGTGAATGAAGCCATGACTTCGCCCTCTCCTTTAGAGAAAAGGGAAATAACTTAAGTCTAATGATGTCTTGAGAGACATTATATTGTAAACTTGCTACAATCTCATCAAATTCTTTGAGAAGTAACTACAAGCTTTCTGAGTCAAGTCCGTGAAATTTAGGATGAAGTTGGATCACTCCCGGTTTAAAATCCAGGTTACCTACATTCACCAAAAAAATCATACAAGATGGTGTGGTTGTTCTTCTTGGTTGCAGGTAATCTCTTAAAGTTCTAAACAGGGGAATGTAGTATGCCTCATTCTCATCGTACACCGTCCTAGCCAGTGCCACATTTCGCATAGGAATCTCATTAAAAAATTTTCAAGTTTCAGCCACATTCTCCTCAAAGTATGTCTCCTGCTCAGGCATGTTTGGACCATTCGCAGCCATGTTTTGAAATGATTCAGGTGTACTCAGATATTTTCTAACTCGACGGTGGATGGAAAGCCCGTCGACTAGACCTCCTTCACTTAGAAGTCATTGTGTATGGTTTCTTACCCACTTGGGTGTAAACCAAGCACAGGAAACTAAGTTCTAAACCTAAACTTTAAAAAATAAAAAAATCTTACAATAATTAGAATCAACCAAAAAGAAATAAGATGAGGGAACAAAGTTACCAGTTTAGAAGAACAAGGATTATTAATGCTATAAAAACAAAAGCCAAACAAACGATGTTAGTATCAAAAATAAATCTGCAAAACACCTATTAGAACTAAACTTCCAAGAATTAAATCCTAAAAGAAACCTTAGGTTAGAACTAGAAATCAAAGCCTAGATTAAACCTAAGTATTCTCAGTGCAAAGTTCCTTAGTAACGGTGCTAAAAACTTGATTGAACCCAAGGGTTGACAACCCCAAGTATATGGCTATGATGTAGTAATAACTCACTAAGGCTGAGGTTGATCCATAGGGAATTTGGTGAGAATATATTAAGAATTTAATCTAAGAAAAATAGTTGGTCTTGATTTTTAATCCATCGAAACAAAAGAGTTGTATAAACAATAATTAAAAAAGACTAAGGATTCAGGAATCCCCAATCAATAGATTTTGAATTTAGTTCATCTCTCAAGTTGATAACTCAACTAGAATTGAATTCCAATCCATTCTAATCGAAAGATAACATAGTTGTTACAATTTTTAAAAAAAAAAATTTAACATAGATTATATCATGATAGGCTTGATCTCTCGTGAAAATCTAGGTAATCACATCACAGGGAATTGAAAGCATTTAATGTACTAGGAGGCAACAATATATTAAATAACTTTACAGATTAACTCCTTCCCTAATATAGGAATTCAATTACATTCAATCACAATTTAACATAAAAACCTTGACTTTCATTGAAGAAACGAATTAAACATTGAATATCTATTAAAAGGTTCAATCCTTAGCCTTAGCTAAGAGAATAACCAAGCATGACTAACATCTTAAATAAAACATAAAGAAAAATCAGAAAAACACAAACTAGAACCGTAGGATTGAGAGGGAATGATGATTCTGAAGAAGCTCCGCAACTCCTAGGTCTCTCTCCTCTACCCTAATCTGTACTTAGGAACGTTTAAAACACCCATTTAAATAGGAAAAGTTCGCGCAAACTTAAAACTGACTACAATTTTCACACTTTAGTTACACTCTGGTGCACTGACTGTATCCTTCAGTTGCACCAAATATCACTTCGGTCACATCAAATTAGTTACTCAATTGTGACCAAAATTCCTTAAATTTCTTCTGAAGTCTCTATCTCCCTTAGGTAGCATCAAACTATTCTTCGGTGGCACTAAACCTAGCTTCAATTGGACTTAAGTATCGAGCCGAATTAAGTCAAAAATCACAGTTTTTTTATTGGACTGTTATGTACACGTTTGATCGAACTGAACCAACCTCGGGTGGAACTGAACAGTCTATTATTTCTACTATTGAATTGTGTAATTTTTTAGCCATTCCTTCATCTTTTATACTTAGTTTTCTTGAATTTTTGGCATGTGAATTTTTCATTAATGTCTTCTAATGCTCCAAGTCTTCTCATGATTAATCTTTTGAGCTTTAATCCTCATTCTTAAGCATGATTTCATCTTTATTTCCCAGATTACCTCGCATGTACAAAATATATGTTAGTTAATCAATTAAGGACTTTAAATTAATGAAAACTAGTGTAGATAAATATGCAATATTTGGATGTTATCAAATCTCCTACAAGATGGGGCTTTATAGTTTTCAATAGTGGATTCACCTAATTATGCATTCTACAGTTGATAAACATGAGATTTACCTATGGAGATCAAGTCAAGCCTTTAAAGAATACTTGAGTTAATGCATGTCTTCAATTCGAGCTTTAAATGATCATTAATGTGATCTAAACACAAGGTAAAGGTATGAACTTAATGGGACAAGAGCTAAGGAGAAGGGATTTAGAGAGGAATCACTTAGGGAAAAACTCTATCAGACACTCATTAAAAAAATATAAAGTTAGGATCCAACAAATATATAAGAATGGCTTGCAAAGGATCTGTAATGGATAGAAATGGCTAGTCATCGATTTGATCGATCGTACTTCTATTCGATCAAAAAATTCAGCAATAAAATAGAGTGCTTGTGTTGAGTGTGAAGTATTGTAAATTTCCCCCTTATTATTCATTAGTTTTATAAGCATAGATGCGCTTAATCGATCAAATTACATTTATTTTCCTATGCGAGGTGATTTGTAGAGCTAAGGTGAAAAGAATGATTAAAAAGAAGATTTAATACTCAAAGAATGACTGAAAGAATATTTGGAGATTTGGAGGGGATTAATGAAGAATTCAAGTGCCAAAGATCTAAGAATATCAAGTGCAAAGGAGAGAGAAAAGACTAGTTGAATTACAAAGTTTGATAATAGAATTAACAGGAAAAGACTAGTTGAATTACAAAGTTTGATAACAGAATTAACAGACTAGTTGTGTAACGACCTGGATCACCCAGACTAGATCTAGACGATCCAAGATCATTACAAAATGCCCCATTACTCCCTCCAAAATTAAACTACCAATATTCATGGGGAGAAAACACCATTCACACTAAACAAATCATGAAAAGAACCTAAAAATGTTAGGTGATAAGACCAGAACTCTAACCGAACAAGTTTCTCCCAAGAAAACACCCAAACACCAGGTAAGGACATCTGACCATCCCCTAGAACATCAGATCAGTCTCATTCTTAGACCCAAAGGCCCACTTACACCCAGTGATCAAACGAACAGAGTGGATTGGCCCTAACATCACGATGAACTCCATATTAAAAACACATGCATACAACGTAGGTGCAGGCCACAATGCACCAAAGACGAGGGCTGGTCAAACCATGTTTAACCTGGCTACCCTTTCCTCCCCATCTCCCATTTTTCCGTCCCATTAGTAGTAGTTTCAAAATGAAGCATCTCCTTCATCCAAAACACGACCCACTTTCAGAACAAAGAAGCAAGAAGGGTGTGAGACCTGACCCAAGTTTGCAGGTGTGCATGTGTGTGTGTGATTATGCATTCCGTCCATTTTGGTCTCGCGGTCCTACCGGTCAAATTCTGGTGACCCACGACCCTCGGATTGTGTTTGCAGTCAACCTTGAGTCCGGTCACGTTGACCCGATTTGGATTGACACGAGACCTATGTCATCATGTTCGCATCGTCGTTGTGGTTCCAATGCCGCGTCTTGTGTGTCCATCCGATGTGTGGATCATAAGCGGTGTGCATTTCATTTATAGCCTTTGATCATGATCATGTGACCCACCTAGTGTGAAGAGTACATTTTTCAAGGTGGCCACCCTTTTTGTACAAATTCCAACACACACCACCCATACACTACCTAAAACCTCATATCCTACACCACCCACCACCCACACACTACCCATCCCTACTCTAACCTAGCAACATAGTTTATATCACCATAGGCTATGATGATTTTTCTCTTATCTAGGAGAGAGAGTGATGATTGCACTCCTACAACCTCTCTCTCTCTCTCTTTTCCTCTCATTTCTTCCTTTCCTATTCTCTCTCTTTCCCTTGTAAGAGGTGGGACTTCTTCCATTTTTCAGCCCCTCATCTCCCATTTTTCACCCCATCCATCCATCAAAATCACATCTCAACCCTTCATCAAGCTTGGAGTGGAGTTTTGATAAAGATCTTAAGGTGGGTGACTATTCTTTTATTGAATTCCTTTCTTTCTTTAATCCATTATTTCTTCATAGATGGATCACATGGGACCTACCAATCCATGGTGGGGATCCCATTTGATCCCATGGATGCCCATCCTAAATACATGTCATGATCCATGATGGGGTCATTCTTCATGGACCCCATCATGATGTATTTAATGATGGATGGATTGTGTTTCTTCTTTATCTTTTCTTTCCTATATTTATAGTAAATCTGATGTATGTGTGGCCCACTTGATGTGCCATGCAACTAGGCCCAAGTGGTTAGACATCCATGCCCACCTTGTTGCCCCATCTTATTGGCATGTTTTGGACAGCCTTTGAGCTTGATTTTATGGATGATCTTGGAAGGGGCTTGGGTCTGAGAGTTGTGTGACCCATCTAGGTGGACCCCACCCAGAGAAAATGATGATTTATTTCCCTTTTAATTATCTTTTGAGGTGGTTTGGACAGCAACATGCTGCTGTCCAAATCTTCCTGAACAGATTTTTGGGCCACCTTAGGGCCAGATTTATGGATCTTTGTTGGAAATATTGAAACAAAATAATATGTGATTCTTGTAGCCTCATGAACCACATACAACCATACCAAATTTCAACCCCATCTGACATTCATTGGGGTCCCAAAGGTGTGGTCCAAGTGAGGTGAACAGTCTGAATTTTCTGCATTGTTCCAGCAACATTCCACCCTGGACAGGTTGGAATTCCGAAATTGATTAAAATAATTTTTGGTGTCTAAAAATTATAAACATTTACATAGAGGTGTTCCACCCATTCTATGACATACCTACCAAATTTTGGGGCCAATGAAAACCTGTACGCACCATGGTAGTGGCTGGACCGGCCCACTATAATGTGGTGTCCAGATCAGTCCAATTTTTAGGACAGATTGATTTCTTTAAATAAATTAAAATACTTTCCCATGTCCAAAAATTCTAAAATTTTGTGGGGATGTGATCCACCCATGTTAGGACCCACTTACAAATGTTTGGGGCCAATGGACCTCTGTGCACACCGTGCTAAGGGCCGAACTGGCCCACCACGTTGGGACGTCCAGGCCAGTCTGATTTTCTAGATAGATTGTTTTATTCAAATTAATTAAAATATTTATAGATGTCAAAAAATTCTGAAATTTTGTAGAGGTGTGTACCACCTATAGAAGGACCACCTTATAAATTTTTAAGGCCATCAGGTGTCCGTATCGATCGTGGTGTGGCCTGAAATTTGGATCAGTTTTGGGCCAAATACCCAGGCCTGTAAGACGAACCACCATGGGACGCCCCTACCTTGGGGTGTTAGGCATGCATTCTAATGGCATGGCCCACTTGAAGTAAGTGTTGTATATCTTCCTTTTTATCTGGTGGGGCCCACTATGATATATGTGGATCACCATGGGTCAGTAACCCATCTAAATTAAATAAATTTTTGGACTCCATCAGGCCCAGGAAATGGGTGGGCTGGAATTCCAGCAAGGGGCCCAAAATTTACTACATGGTTGATTGTTTAGGAACTATTATGGCACACCAGATTCAAGAGAGTGTTGCACCCACTCCTTGCTTTCCTTCTTTAGACTTTTTTTTGTGTAATTAGTACCTTTTAAGGCCCATCTTTGAGGTGATAATATGGGCTAGCCTTAACTAGATTTTTGGTAGTTTTATGGGACATTTGGGCTAAAAACCTATTCCTTGAGCCCAAGACTGTGCAGGGGCTGACCTTATTGTTTTACAGGCCCAATGGGCCATCTACAAGCTGATCATGTGTATTTATTAGCCTTGATGTCCTCATAAAATGCTTAATTGTGGGCTGACTTGCAAGGCCCACATAAATGTATATTGTGGAGGGCCTTGCTAAGTCTTTGGGCTGATGTGGCAAGGCCCACATTGTCATTATAGGCCTTACCCATGTGTATTCTAGGGCTTATGGGCTGACCTCAAGTCCACCATAATGTATGAATTGGATGACTTTTTTTTTGAGTCATTTCCTTTGGGCCCATTATGTAATATAGTATATGCATGGCCACCCCTTTTTGTGGTAGTGATTAGGCCTTTTGGACTCAGTTCTTTTGGATGGGCCCATTGATCTTGGGGCTATACTCTCTCATCTATTTTGATGGGCTTAAGGGTAATAATATGTAAGAAGTTGGGCTCTTGGCTGCCCACTAAATTTACCCTGTGCTTGGGCCAAAAGTGAGGCCCAACTCACTTGTGTTAAATGTAAAACTTACCCATGTAAATGAATTATTGGGCTGCCCATGAAGCCCACCATAATATGTAGAATTATGACCTTTGTGGTTGGGCCCAAACCTTACTTGAGGGTCCACTATCTGGCCTATAAGTTGGGCTTGGTGTATGGCCCATTAGGCCATGCATTGTGCTACCTCTTGGAAGCCAGTTGAGGTTGAATGTCCTCCTGGGTGATCCTAAGGTAGCCCATGAGTTTCTCTATGGATGGTTAAAGGCCCACTATAAACCCTAGGTCATTTGTTTAAGGCTCATTGTGTATGTATGTGGAACCTACCTTAACGCATGTTTGGTCCAGGCCATTCAAGCCTTGGATCGCCCAATATGGATGCACTCTCTGCCTTGGGTTACTGCTGGACTCACAATCCAGTAGCAGGCTCACTTGATCTTTTCATGATATATACGCACTCTCCATCTGGTGGGGTCCCCCAGCAAATATAGTTGGCTTTCATAAGATTATTTCCACATAGTTGACTAATTTCTAGACCTTAGCAGGTCTAGGAAGTCAAACTGGCCAAAAGTTTATCAAAGGGCCTTAAATGTAAAATTTTATGGTTAAAATTTTATTTGGCTATGGGGCCCACCATATTGAGAACTTGTGTACGTGTTACATGCTTATGTTTTCCTATAATCTTTGGGCTTAATCAGTGCATTCTTTTAGGTCACCTTTAGTGATCAGATGAGGACTCCATCTTAGATCAGATTTTTTTGGGGCATCTCATGGGCCCAAAGTGGGTTGGGACATCCCAGCTTGGCCGTCCCAACCCACTCTGGGCCCAACCATATATTGGACCGACTTCCACCATTTTGATGGACTTGTGGGCTGAGATAAGGATAGTATTGGGCCCTTGGTTGCCCACTTAAATTGTTAAGTTATTGGGTTGTTGTAGTTGGGCCCATTTCATCCAAACTTAAACTTATTTAGTCGTATATTGTGTACGCGAGCTGCCCACTAAGTCCAACTTAATGCATGGATTCTATGACTATTGGAAATTAAGCCTTGGGCCTTAATTTCCTTCTTGGAGGCCATGTTATTAAAAGTGGTATTATATCTTTTTATGGCCTATTATGAGGAATAAATGTATGTGGTTACCTTTATTTTTATCTTAAATGTAGGCCTTGGGTCTTCTGTCCATATAGTTCATGGTTGATATGCCTTTTTGAGGGAATGACGGTTAAATGTCCCCATTATCGACCCATCTAGGCCCGATTGTATTTAAGAGTGGTCGGATACTCATCTTAGACTCTTGTTAGGCTCATTTCTATATTACTTAGACCCTCAGCTCGTACACTTAGTTTCGTGAGCTACCCCAGGCAAATGGGACCCCACTAGAGCTGGATTCCTTAAAGATATTGTCTAAGTACCTGGTCTTAGTTCCTTCTTGGATAGGAGGAATGTAATATACATGTATATCACCCTATAGTGTGATTGAATTCATCCTCATGACCATTTACATCATTGTATGCTTGGTTGAAACTATATGTGTGTGGTCATATTATGTCATTGGGCATTGCATGATGCCTTTCCCAAGGGATGTAGTATCCCCTCTTGAGCACGTTGGATGCTTGGGATTGATGCATGGTTGATTGTATGATTCATGCATCTAGCATTGCATAGCATATGAGCATTATCGCCCTTACTTCATTAGGGTTCTAACCTCCACAGATACATCCTGGATGGCTACGTTTGGACACCAAAAATGTTACTTGAGCATACCAGGTGCATAGGTGCCCATTGGTGAAATTTCCAAAACTTCCATGGTACCAAGGATTTGCTTCAGCGCCGTGACTGGGTGTAATATATGAGCGCATGATGGCCTTATACCATTAGGCCGTGACTCCCACTGTCGTGTAGTCGGTTGGATAGGGGTGTGGCCTTACTCGCCTGATGTAAGGAGGCATTGCTAGGCTGAGTCTGACCAGCTCGTGAATGGGTTCGCTACCTTCAGGCCTTGCTGGTGATTGGCTGTCCGCAGGCAGGGTAGTGAGGTCTCTTATGCTCGTTTGACTGTGTGAGGTCTGTAGAGCGGCAGTCATCCAGCAGTGTAATAGACTCCGTTGATTTTTCTATGATGGAAATGTACTTGATATGTGGATTGGATATGAGCACTGACATTACTTCACATTACATTTGCATCAGCTGTGTAAGCCTCATATTACATTGCCTTGACATGGTGCCCAGTACTCATTGCATTACATTACTCATTGCACTATATAGCCTTGGTATGACTTCCTGCATTATCGTACTGCCTTGGTATAGCTTCCTGCGCTCATAAAAGCCTTGGTAAGGCTAGTGGTATTGGTATTGATCATGACTCTTTTCTGCATTCTCTATTTTCTTCTGAGCACCATTGTCACACACTTTCACCACCCTCTAAGCTTTATATAAGCTTATGCACGATTGATGCATGCAGGAGATCCTAAGTTGGTGTCTTAGCAGTGGAGCTTGGATAGGTATGCGAGCCGAGGACCTAGTGTTGCAGATCCTCTTCTTTCTTTCTTCTGTTATCTTATGTATGTCCTTTTGGACCTGATGTAAGCTTGTAAAAGTTCAAATTCATAGTGGATTTTTTGATGTGTGCCTTTGTTATTCTCAGATTTACTTGTTGTGATCTTGAGTATGCTCATATTGAAAATAATTATATTGTTATGAAAATCCTCCTTGTAGGATCCAAAGATCGAAACCTACCTCAGGAGCCAAGAATGGGGTACTACGGAGGCTATTGCGGTTAGAACTGGCCATCGGGTTCCTACTAAGTCCGGTTACAGATTCTGGGGCATGACACAGGGCTACTCATCAGAAACCGTCCCCACCTCTAACCAAGACTCAACGAATGGCAGGACATGAAACACATCATGATCAGCTGTAGGGGGCCACCAGAACACGGATCGACTCCATACTTTAGGCCATAACCCGAAACCTTCTTGCTAAACCAATGAATGGAGCATATCTTCCAAAGAACCAGTAGAGATGGGCCCCGTGGACTCCAACAGTGAACCAGAGCCAAACTCCTTCCGCAAACAATGTCATCAAAGAAACCGGACGCATTTCCAACCTTCATGCATAAGAAAACAAAAACTGAAGACCTAGCCCCGATCTGGGTTATCCAAACTCAAGGAGATGGAGATCTGATCCTCCTCAAGACATCCAAACAAAAGGAAAGAAAACAGAGAGTGCGACACCCATCAATTTCTCAAGCAAGATAACCGCAGGGGAAACACGTTCGCGAGTACCACCTTTGGGACGGTCGGATCACCGATCTTAAGGCCCAGGAAATGTTGAATGACCACTCTAGGCCGTCCAGAAGGGCCGGTGCGATTGAAGATTGACGGGAGACGAATCTGCCATTGACGCAAAGTTCATCTTCTCTACCAAACATGGGACATTGATGCCTATCGTAACAGATCAAAGGACAATCCTAGTTGCCCATCTGTTGATCCTTCAATCTGGAGGCCTCTCCCAATGGTCCAAATAGAAGCGGATGACAAAACCACCACAGCTCTATGCCACGTGCACCGGTAGCGAAACCCCGGTGTGTAAGCAGGGTTACGAAGGATGCAACCTCCCTCTATTAGGATTCTCCCTCCTGTAAGCTGAGGGCTTATAAAAGCCTAGTATGCTGGGAAGGGAGGTACCATTCAACTCCCACGCTAGGAGAGAGAGAGAGAGAGAGAGAGAGAGAGAGAGAAGAAGAAGAAGAAGAAGAAGAAGAAGAAGAAGAAGAAGAAAAAGAGAATCATCGCTGAAACTTTTGGGATCGACATCTAGGACGCACCATCCGTTTCAGTCCAAGAGGTAAGTTTTCCATCTCCTAAGGTCTTCTCAAAGGAATTAGATTCCACTTAAATAATCTAGGGTAATTGGCCTAATTTCATCCAAATTACATTTAAATCTCTTTATGCACAATAATAGTGGGGACCATACTTAAACCTTAGGCTAACAATCTAACCATATAATCTATGTGCTCATGATAGAAATTCAACTCTAGAAGTACACTCAAATCCTAGCCATGTGTAAGGGTGATTCGACCTTAAGGTGAGCGTTTTCCTTTAAATTTTGTGATGAGATAGACTTATCTTATTATTACCTGCTTCACATTATTGTTATTCATTTTGAATTCCTATTACATACTTTCCCTCACTTTATTGTCATTTTGCACGCAAGTATTATGCTGAAAATCCCACTTATAACGATCACATGTATGATCGTGGACCTAATGCGTTTTGGGTAGTGGCCCTCTTGGTTGGCACATAGTCTCGTGGGTTGGTGAGTGGTGCACAATCGATATAAGTAAATTGTCATGCGTGTTACATCACTTTACAGGATTGGATGTCGCAAGTAGTCGCTCTGTGAACAAATCGTGTCACGTAAATCTTTCAATCACGTTGTTGTGTCACCTTGAGATGTTCACATAAATCCATGTTAACATTGGACACACCGACATATCTCTGTAGTATGGGATGCGAAGTGAGCCGGTTAATTTGAACTGCTTTTCACCTTGTGACCATGATCGTTAAGTGTGATGGACCATACATACTTTGCTAGGCTTGCATGTCATATAGAATGTTTGTACACACCTATACCACTTGTATCTGTGGAGTATGAGATGTATCGGGACCCTACTATTATTTTTATAAATCGTTTAAACCATCATAAACTTCAAAAGATAACCACCACTATGAGTAGGGCGTTTACCCTCTCGAACTGAATAGATATTTCAGGTGAAATACGTGTAGATGACTCGGATGAGGATCAATATATGGAAGAGGCGAATGATTAAGAAAGGAGGACAATCTTGCGATTTATTTGATTATTTATTTTTGTTGCATTCTTAGAATAATGTAATAAGCTTCCATTAAGACAGCATTGGATGATTTATGAACCCTTTTATTTTAAATGGAATAAGAATTACAGGAAATTTCTTTCTCATGAATACCCACTCTTATGAATAAAGTGAGGAAATATTCTATAAACCTCAAAATCAAAATAAGGTATGTAAGTATTAATGCTTGGAATTCCTTGGACAAGCACAGGCTCGGGCCACGGAAATTCTGGGCATTACAGTTCGGTCCCACCTAAGGGTGGTTCGGTCCGACTAAATATGCACAAAATATTCCAGCAACAAACTGTGATTTTCATAGATAATTCAGCTTGACATTCAACCTGACCGAAGTCAAGTTCGGTGCAACCTAAGGAATACAGAGACTTCAGATTGATTTTTAAAATATTCAGCTGCAACCGAGAGTTAATTCGGTGCGACTAAAGCTCATCGTTGGCTGCAACTGAAGCGTAACAAAAGTACGTAAACTGAAGTCGGTTTCAAGTCAGTTGCAGTTTTCATATTTAAGGGGATGTTTTAAACTTTCTTATATGCGAACTATGGTAGAAGGGATAGAGTAAGGAGTTGTGGAGCCTCTGTGGGGTCCTCCTTATCCAATCTTTCGATTCTAGTTAGTTTTTATATTTTTCTTTTTGAGTTTTAGTTTAATCATGTCTTTGATTGGTGATTGGCTAATCTCTTAGCTAGGGCTCAGAGGTGAAGCTTGTAGTTATTCATTATGCTTATTTTACTTTAATTCGAGTATTTGATTTATTTTTTGAACAATTCATTGATATTTGGTTTGAATGAAGATATATTTCTATTTTACTTTGATCCATTGTCGACTCTGGGCACCTTGGATGCTTAGAAAATCTAAGAGTAATTTCTTATCTATATTACAAGGGATTGATATGTAAAATTCATTAATCTATCGTAGACTATGGGCATCACAGATGCTTTGAATTCCTTGCGATCAATACTTTGGTGCATGATGTGGGAACCAATTCAATTGAAGTTCAAATATGTTTTAGATATAAGAATGATGATTTAACCGCTATATTATCCAGCTAGATAAGATATGACTTTGATTCCAGTTAAGTAATCCAATTGGATCAAGTAAATTAATATTAATATATAGTTATAAGTGGATCCTTGATGCTCTAATGTTTTATCCTTAATAGTTTTCTCATAATTACTTCTTAAACCTAGGGTTACACATGAGTCAAGCTAGCTTGAAAAGCTCGCTCGACTCGGCTCGACTCAACTCAGATTGACTCGGCTTGAAAGGTTGACTCAAGGCGAGTCAAGCTTGTTTACTAAAGCTCGAGTTGAGTTCAAGCCAAGTTCGACCATGGTGCATTTCAACTCGATTCGACTTGAAGCTCGAGCTCAAGCTCGACTCGGCTCGAGTAATATATTTTAATAATATATATTATATATAATATATTAATATTAAATATATATATATATATATAATATATATTTAAGTTTTAAAAAGGAGTTAAAACTTAAAAGGTTTTTAATAAAAAACCCTACCTGTCCCCATTCCCTCTTTTTCTTTCCTTTACCCTACCGAGGTAAACTCGACTCGACTCGACTCGAACCACTAGCTCGATTCAAATTCGACTCGAAAGCTTTGGTAAACAAGCTAAGCTTCAATGTTGAGCTTGAGCTCGAACTCAAGTATAGCATGGATGAGTCAAGCCAAGCTTGGCCCACCTCGACTCGACTCGGCTTGATGTACAGCCCTTCTTAAACCAAATTCCAGTAATTAGTTTAGTTCTAATTCCAATCTCAAGGTATTCCAAAAGTTGCACAATCATAAGTCCTTATGAGTACGACCTTGGTCTCAACAAGTTATTACTACATCGCAGCCCTGTACTTAGGGTTATCAACCCTTGGGTTAGATTAAGTTCTTAGTGTCGTTGTCGAGGACTTCGATAGCATTTTTCTAAAATACATTAGTATTAGAATTAATGTAGGATTGGGTTAGTTTTTCACTGCGTTTCTATATTAGGATTTTTTGAATTCTTAGATATTAACATTGTTTCTTCTGTTTTGCAGAATCTAACCTATAATCATCAATCGGGTACTTTCCTTCCAACCCTCTTACTTTATCATTTCATATTTCATAGTTTCTATCATTTTTATTTTTATTGGAGGTAGGTTTAGTTTAGAATTAAGTTTGAGAGTGTTTCATACCCAAGTGGGTTCGTGATAACACTCTATGTCTCTTAAGTGAATGAGGATTAGTTGAAAGTTTGCCTATCCATCACTAGATTAAACAACACCTAAGATCTTCTGAGTTGGTAGAGAATATGGATGAAAATCAACCTCATCATCCTACTGAGGAACAACATGATGATGTACACAATATTCCTCCACATAGAACATTACATGACTATTTATAACTAGTGAAGATGAGCACACCTTCTTACATGGTCTTTCCATATAATGCAGGAAACATGGATTTCAAGTGGTGAGCGATCCAACTACTCCTGAAGTTTCATATACTAAATTCTGAGAGTCCATATATACATCTTAAGAAATTCGATGAGATTTTAGTGACCTTACACTTTCATAACGTGTCTGACGATACCCTGAGACTAAAATTGTTTCCTTTCTCTTTAAACGAAAAAAGCCAAGTCATGACTTCACTCTTTGAGACTAAGATCTATTGGGATATGGGTTGAGACGACCCAGGAGTTTCTTAAAAAGTTCTTCCCAATTTATAAAACAACACTCTTAGGAGGGCGATCATGAATTTTTCACATAAAGAGGAAGAAACCTTCTTCCAATGCTGGGAAAGATTCAAGTATATTCTAAATGCTTTCCTATATCATGGTTACGAAATTTGGCAAGTCATAAGCTTTTTCTATGATGGATTGACTTTACTCATGTGTCAATCCGTAGAGATGATGTGCAATGAGGAATTTATGAACAAAGATCCTGATGACGCATGGGACTATTTTGATATCCCCGAATCAACTCAATCTAAGGGGAAGGGACAAATTTATGTCTTAGAGGAGGAAGACGATGTTAATGTCAAGGTGGCTAACCTTATGAGAAAGGTCGAGGCCATGGAACTGAAAAGAGTAGAAATGATCAAACCTGATGAGACCGTTAAGGTTGTCTGTGGTATTTGTGCAAGCAACATACACTTGACGCAGGAGTCTTATACAATTCTTGTGTTCCAAGAGTTGTTACATTTGAAATCCAATATCGTAAACAATTATCAACGGTTATTCAACACTCTAATCCTAAACATGTACAACTCTAGTTGGCAGAACCATTCAAACTTTAGCTGGAGGATTGGACAAACGATTAACACAGACAGAAATCCGCAAGGGGCTCTTCCTTTAATCTTCAATCCATTAGTAAATCAGAAAAGATATCAAGAGGATACAGTTCAAAAATTCATACATAGTCAAGAGCAACTCAATCAAAATACGTTGTAAGCATTTCAAAATATTAAAACATCTCTAGGAGTGTTTGCATCGTCCATTCAAAGAATATAATCACAACTTGTTGTTAGGGAGAATGGAACTCTTCCAGCCCAACCTCTACCTAACCTGAAACCATAATGCAAAATAAGTGACCCAAACTCTTCAAATTAATATGTGGAGCAAGCAAAGTTTATCACCAATCTTAGAAGTGGAAAAATAATTGACAAAAACATCCTAATGAGAGATTAGAAGTCTAAGGACTTGAAAGAATTTGAGAGAGATGGTGGGCCTAGCAACGCTACACATGAGAAAGAACCATAAAAAATAATATAAGTCGGTCGCTCCATTCCCACAAAGTGAAAAGGTCGAGCTAAGAGTCCTAGAGGGGGGGGGGGGGGGGGGGGGGGGGGTAAATAGGACTATGCCAAATTAAAAATTGAACATGAAAATAAACAAATATAAATAAAGATATTAATTAAATAATCCCACAAAGCAGAAATGAATAACAACCTCAAATGTACAAGTATCAAGAGATTGATACAGATGTTGTTCTAAGGACAACTTGTAACGCCCCTAATTTTTGTAAACCTAGGGTTAGACATCCTTAGGCAATGAGTCGATCATAACACTTTAATTGACTTCTCAGAACTTAATCCTAAAGCCTCAAATCCGCTTTCAACCCATTTTCTTCAAAATCTCACCTTTCACCACCTAGTAGCGAAAAATATAATAAAATATTTAATGTAGTTAAATATAGGTCATTGTGACAACTATCCGAAAATCATTAGTTTAGACAGCCGCTTCTTCTGAAATTTTTAAAATTTTTTTACAATGCAAAATCTAATAAAATTTGGTAGGGATGAAGTGGACTTGAGGAAAAACTACTAAAAAAATAATTAAAATAATATACCAACTAAAAGTGCCAGAAAGGGACGTAGAACTGTCATAGGACCCTATTCTATCGTAAATAGGGCATGATTTAGTTAAGTACTAAACTGAACAATCAATAGAATTAGCTCGAACCACTTTAAATACAATCTGTAAGACCTAAAACTTGTAGAATCATTAACGCTATATTACCCTGAAACTCAGGATCTATTTCAAAACCTAGTTGCTCTCGGGAGCATTATGAAACTCCATATCGAACCTGGACCGCACGTCGAAAGTCCGATTACTACGAAACTATACGGTTATGACCGCCTTACTGGACTCGACAACCACCTCAGAAATCAAGTCCTAAAGGCATCCAGAAGCACACAACTTGAGCCCAGAGTGAAGTGTGTGAGAAACACGAATATCTTTAGGAAGTGAACTGAAACTTGAGTGAATTGAATCAGTTCACTTACAGGACAAATCTAAGAATTCAGACCATCAAAATCTGACCCAATTACATCCTTAGATTAGAAAATTTTTCCAACACATGTCAGTGCACTTGTGGCCTAGATCGAGTGCCAGTGACCGTTGAACTGAAACAGGTCTCTCACAGTCGATCCCCAAACCCGATCGGATCGAAAACTTAGCCTAACTTAGATTCATGATCAAGGAGCTTAAGTCCGACCGCACACAGAAAGGGGACTCCAGAACAGCTCCGTTAGACCGAAACGACCCGTATTTGGCTATAACCTACGTATACCTTGGCCCTAGAGCCATTTCTATCAGTTCTGGGCCTATATAAGGGCCTAAACCTGCCCCATTTCTATTCCATACGAATTCCTAACCCTAAGAGAGAGAAGAGAGAGAAACGAGAAGGAAAAAGTGAGGAGAAGTGAGATAGAGTGAGAGATAATTGCTGGGATTCGATCCCACCACTCCATGGGCTGAATCACCGCTCCGTATCACTATACCGGCGATTTCAATCCTGTTGTTGGGTAAGAAATACTAACCCTAATCTTTTTTTGAGGATTCTAGAGGAGTATGTGATGAAATAGAAAACCTATTTTATGTTATAGGTTGCCGTTGTGCTGTAGACGACGAGTTAGAGAACGAACTGAGTTCGTTATGTGTCTACCGGCGTAAGGTGCAAACTATGAATGTTTAGGTTATGATTTTCAAGGCATTCAATGTCAATTAATGATTATGACTGACTTGCTTACTATCATATGCTTAGATACAATGTTTCCCGTATATTACACATATATGTAAACTATGTTGATTTTAATGCATTCCAAGTGTTTGTTGAAATGTTTGAATGAGTATGAAATTATGATTTATGTTTGTCATGATTTATGTTTGAGGCTACATAATGGTAGTACATGTGCCAATTCCTACATGGAAGGATTTTCTACGATATGTGTTTTAACTAATTTATTACATGTATGTAATAGGTGTAGTCTAAGTGTTTAGTAAATTTCCTGAATGAAAAAATGCTTGATGTGATGTACTTAATGAGGGTGTTGAGATATGATTCTCAATCCCCTTATACATAGTTAGAGTTTTCTTTATGTAACCTATCTTACTACTATGTGAATTAAGGATGAAATGCTAATTTATGATACATGTGTAGTATGTGTTTTGTTGAATTGCTTAGAGTAAGATCTATATTTGATTTTAGATTTCATATGATGTCCTTGGTTAATACATGTGTATATTGTTATTTGGATTGTGCTTGGGGCTACGATGTAGTCCAGGCAATCGGTAATGGTAAGCAATCGGTGGCCAAACTGTTTAGCCACGACGGACACGCCCAATGAATTCGAGTCATACACTGCTTGTCGACAGTGGTTAGGTCACACGGAGTGCTTACGCCCTCCATGTCAATTAATTCAACGTACGCTCATACTAGTCGAGCTTGTCAAATAACCCGATTGACCCAATGTATGTTCACCATGTATGGACGCTACTGCTTGAACCAAAGGTACCAAACTTACTAGTGAAAAACCTCTTTAACCTTGGTACCTTGATCCGCTAAGACTCATGAGCCAGACATGGTGGTATGGGATATCGGGTCGAGCTGTCGGCCTACGCTGGAGCCGCGAGCCTCCCCGTAGTGACTAGTGAGCAACACCACCTCGTGAGTTGAATACGGTGGTATGGGACACTATATTCGAGCTATGGGCCTACACTAATAAGGTGACGAGCCTTTTGTAATGCCCTCGAGCATACTCTGAGACTGCGTTGAGGCGACGAGCCTTTTCGTAGCAACTAGAGTATAAACTCAGCCTACACTAACGCAGCCTAACTGTGGTCCACAGTCGGGTTAGTGACGAGCCTACGAAAATAAACTGTCAGTTAGTAGGGCGTTTGTAAGACCCGTGTTCTAGTCCGTATCATTCCGTAGGCTTCCGCGGTCCTCCAGGTCAAATTCCAGTAACCCTCGACCTGTATCCGACGTTTGCCCGCAGCCTAAGCAGGGTCCTGCATACTGAAGTCGGCTCGATCCGAAACTTGTACTGTAGCGATCGCGCCGTCGCTGAGGTTCCAACGCCTCAACTCGCGCACCGAACCAATACCCAGGCCAGGAGATGTGGGTCCACATTCATTCCGAAGAAATGTCCCATCAATTAATGTCAAGTACAAGCCATACCCCAAGTACAGCAACCCATCCCTCCTTTTTCCAAAAGTCAACCCTCTTTCTCCCCTCATCATTCCTCTTTTATAAAAAATCTAACTCACCCATATCTCCCATCACCTTTCCTTACACCCACCACTCTATCCATCCCTTTCATCCATTAATTCTCCATTTCTCTCATTTCTTAAAAACTCTCTCCCAAGCAACAAATCAGGAAAAGTCTAAGCCCTCCCAAGCTTTCCCAAATCAACAAGTGTGGCCCACCTTCTCATCTCTCATCCCCACCATCAAGACTTCATCATCCACCGTTAAACATTGAGCATAGGTGCATACAAGCCTAAGGGAGCAAGAAGGAGGCCAATAAGGTGGGTGATCTACCATTGTTTTCTATTTTAAGGGCCCACTTGTAGTGGGACCCACATAATGTATGCATTATATAAGGGAGGGCCCATTAGTGGCGGGGCCCCTCCCCTTTCACATCTCTCTCTCTCTCTCTTTATCCTCACCTAGAATGAAGTGGGCCCCACTAATTTGTGTTAAATCCACTCCATCCATCAGATGGTGTGGCCCACCGCATTTTAGAGGAGATCCGCCATCTATATAATATATATATAGTACATTATATATATATATATATATATATATATATATATATATATATATATATATATATATATATATATATATATATATATATATATATATATATATATATATATATATATCCATGCATGGTGGGCTACGTCCATGTGGGACCCACATGAGGCTTATGTGCATGTAAACCATCCAGTGTCCAGGGACGTTGAACGTGGCCCGGGGCATGAAGAATGAACTGGCGGTGTGGTGTGTTAGCGGCAGCGACAAAAATAAAATTTTAAAATAAAGCTTTTGAATGCACTGCTCATGTAGGCCCCACCATGATGTATTAATTTAATCCACGCAGTCCATTCCATTTCTAAGATCATTTTAGGCGTTGAGCCGAAAAATGAACCCAATCTGATTATCTGGCAGGCCATAGCATAGAAAATAGTAGATTCCACTGTTAAAATCCACTTTAACCTTTCTAAACACCGAAATATACCCAATATTGGGCTTGATAGGTTTGTTTAGAGCCATGGAAACTAATGGTCGGGTCCGATTTCCCTGATGCGGGCCCCACCTATGCAAAACCTTAAGAAAACCCATATAAAAAAATATAGGCAACACTAATGCTGCTGCTGCATGACGCACGCAGGCAGTGCCTACGCCTTGACGCTGACGGACGGACTGGGCTGGACCACTGGTCCCAGCTGTGGGCCCCACCATGATGTGTTAGAACATCAACCCTGTGCATTTTGACGAGCCCCCTTTGACCATGGGCCACCCCAAAAATCAGCCATTAGGAGAACTCAGGTGGCCCATGTCATAACAAACAATGTGGGTTGAACATCTGCCATTGAAACCCTTTTTAGTTCACAGAGGTTTTGTATTATTATGAAATTTATTTTTTTCCCTTCATTCCGATCTATGTGATGTTATTAACAGATTGGATGAAAAACAAGCATTATGGTGGACCCCACATGGGACCCACTGATATATGTATTGTATACCACACCTCCCCACGCATGGAGAGGTGGAATGGCTGGTGTACCTCACCACATAGCTGTTGTAGTGGCATCTAGAGTGGCGGTACCAAGTTCCATGGGTCCCACCAGTGTCATCCACACGGTCTATCTATGGGACCCACCAAGATGCATGTGTTGCATCCAAACCATCCACCATTTGGCAAACTTGTCTTATGGGCTAGAGACTAAAAATAAGTCAGATCTAAGGTTCAAGTGGACCTCACCATTTAGAGTTGTTAACAGTGACGTCCACCGTTTAATCTTCTAAGGGCCACAGTAGTTCCCAATCAAGCCTGTATCTTGGTTTTCACTTCATCTTTATGTTAACTTATGCATAGGTCGGGTGTCAAACATACATAACGATGGGCCCACTTTGATATATATGAGGCCCATTTGATGTATTTGTGGCCTGTTGTTGGGTCCACTTTGATATATATGAGGCCCATGTGACTAGGCCCACCTTAATGTGTTTGTGGCCCGTTGTTGAGGCCCACCTTAATTTAATGTATTACATCCGCACCATCCAATCTGTGGACGGTGTATGCGGATTGGCTAGAGTACCTCACACCAACTTGATAGCTGAGGTATTGACGTTAGCAAGTTCTGTGGGGCCCACTTGAATTATGTGGTGTATTCCACGCCACCCACCTATTTTGCATCTATGTCATCCATCCAGTTTTCCAGATCATTTTAAGACGGGCTCACCTCGATTGCATGTATTCTGTAGTCATATCGTCTATCCATTTTGATGGACGTATGACCTACATTGATGCTTGTGTCTTAACCACACCGTCCTATCTAGCTAGGATGTGGACCCCACCACTATGATGCATATAGTTTATATCCGTACCATCCGTCTATTTTGGCAACGAATGGGGCTCATCATGTTGTACGTATTTTATCCATGCCATCCACTTATGTGGCCCACCTTGATGAGTGTATAACAGGCATGCTATTCATCTGTTGGGGCTTATTTAACATGTGTACAGGGCCCACCTGTTATGTATATTACACCCATGTGTAGGGCCCACCTATTGTGTATTTGAAACCCATGGATGAGGCCCATTGTAGTGTATTTTCGGCCCATATGATGAGGCCCATTGTGATGTATTCGAGGCCCATATGATGAGGCCCATTGTGATGTATTTCTGGTCCATTATGATGTATTTGAGGCCCATATGATGAGGCTCATTGTGATGTATTCGAGGCCCATATGATGAGGCCCATTATGATGTATTTTCGGCTCATATGATGAGGCCCATTGTGATGTATTCAAGGCCCATGGTTAAGGCCCAATGCGATGTATGTATGAACTGTTACGCTGTGTATGAATCCCTTATATGGGTCACTCCTTGGGAGCAATGTTGGTTAAATGTCCACATTGATGGGCAATGATGGTTAGAAGTCCTCATTGTGACCTTCCCTTAGGCCCTTTGTTAGGCCTATTATTGATATTGATTGTTAATGTTGATTACCAATACTGATTATGAGTATGTGACAGCGTAGCATCATGATACATGCCCATACGCATCATCTGCATGTTTGATATGAGATATGGTTGACCATTGCATATATCATTGAGCAGGTTATTATGAGACTCCCTGATAGGTGAAGATTATCTCACATGAGCACACGGTATGTGCAGTATTGATACATGACTGGATTGTATGACTCATGCATCTTGCATTGTGATTACTATATGCCCTAACAACATCAGGGTCATAGCCTCCACAGGCATATCGTAGATGGCTAGATGGGACACCAAAAATATGTTATTAGCATCGGGCTGTCATAGATGGCCCTAGGTGAAAATTCTTAAACCCTCTTGGTACCAGAGGATGCCCCAACGTTGAGATCGAGTGGATATGTATGAGCGCATGAGAGCCATATACCGGTAGGCCGCATCTCCCACTGAGGGAGTAGGCATAGCTAGGCTGAGTTTGATCAGCTCGTGAATAGGTCCGCTATCAACGTGCCGAGTAGATATTGGTTGACTACTAGCCAGGTGGATAGTGAAGTCTATTCCACTTACCCAATTGTGTGCTTGATAGGGCGGCAAGCTAGTGGAGAGTGTACTAAACCCCGGTGATGATTTTAGAGATGAACTGTAGTGATATGTGGACTTATTGAGTAAGAGTTATATACTCATTCATTCACTATTCACTTGGGCTGGTGGTGCGTAACGATTTGTTACGTGTACCTTCGCAATGGCCAGGATTTCAGTTAGGGCACGCGACTAACCTGAGATCAGGAGTTTATCACATTAAGTTTGACCATCCAAATTAGGTATGGGACTAGTTTGGATAGATGTCCATTGTAATGGACCCCATAGCCTGCGATATTATGTATTACCATCCCGACTTCACACCCTAGCATGGTCATTCCATTCGCACCGCATGTTGCATTACATCCGCGGCATATGGCAATTTTGGGTTATTGTGTTTCTGTATTTACATGGTCTAGGTATGGCTGACGCTATTTGTGTTACTCATTAAAAATGCATATCGCGTTGCATCCTCTGCATCTGATATTTGGCTCTCTATGATTCCTCATTTGCATAGTTAATTTGTATTGCTTATTTTAATATTGTATGACTCATGGACTTGTCAATATTTTTACTTGCTCTGTTATCGTATAATTTATGATTTTGTCAGTACTTCTGTTTACTCTAATAATTCATTATCTTGTCAGTATTTCTGCTTATTCCGACATTATATGATTTATGGATTACCAGTATTTTTGATATTATATGATTATGGCATTGTATTGAATACTTAGCACTTACCTTGTGCACACACTTACACCTCCCTCTAAGATTTCTATAAGCTTATGCATGATAGATGCGTGTAGGAGATATTAGGTTGCAACAGTGTTGAGCTTGGAGCGTACAACAGTCTTCCAGAGCTTAATTTTTAATTTATGTATTTCACTTTTAGCATTGTACTCAAATAATTATATTAGTGGATATGTGATGATGATGTTACCTTTGTGAATTGGGTAATCTTGTGGTTATACTTATTATGAGTTAATTGTATAAAAAAATCCTCCTTGTAAAATCTCAGGATCAGAATCTGGCATATGAACACTGGAAGCTAAAAATGAGGTACTACAGAGGCTGTCGACACTGGATTCGGCGATCGAGATTCCTGTGAATCCAATTTTTGGGTTTGGGGCATGACAGCATTAGTGGTAGTGACCTGAACTTACCTATCGTATATGATTAACTAGGATGAAAGACCCTAGATGGATCATTGTTTGGGTAAATGATACAAGGGAGGTACCTTAGTTTCTCAATCCTGCTGTATGAAAAGGGCTAATAAGAATTCGGTAATCACGCTCATAACATCGCACTGCATGTGCCGTTGGCATCGGTGTAGAGCACAGTGGGAGTGTTGCATGTCGTGACCATTAGATGAAGTTTGTAGAGGGAGTGCAGGCGAGGGCATACATCATTAATACATATCATGTTTACGTTAAACAGAGTACTTAGGGATATTTGATTATATTGCTTTATCATTACTGCTTAATTGAATTGATAACATGTTAACCTTTGCCTTAGAGCTCCACTGAGTTGATCACTCACTCCTACGTTTTGGGACTGTGTTTTAAACACCAAGCAGACTCTGTCTTAGATGCAGATGATGGTGCGACGTATGAGGCTGAGCCAGACTTCTACGACGATGAGGAGTTCTCATATATACAGCTATTAGGTGGGTTTACATAGCCCGCTCTAATCGACGGAGATTATTGGGTTGCCGACTAGATAACATTACACATTTTGTATATTTTGAAAATTTTACATGTAACTATTTGACCTGGTATCATGATCATGCTCAGGAGACATACAATCACTTATATGCTCTATATACTAATCATAGTCTTCCGTTTGTAAAATTTAACTGTCTTTGGAGTATGATATGTTATTTTGGTATAATCTCACTCATGTTTAATGCACTAATATAAACAACATTCAATCATCATTATCTATGTTGCATAAGTGATGCATTAGAACTCGGGAGCTGAGCTTCTGCTCAAACCCCAATTTTCAGGGCGTTATAAGATGGTATCAGAGCATGATTTGGATTAAAATGGACTTGGGTTATGGTAACACGACGTACTCTGACGCACTCTGACTTAGAAAGGGGGCAATGGAATCTAAAAACCACATTAAAATCTAAAGTTTCGCCG
The DNA here is from genome assembly GCA_037074715.1 of Magnolia kwangsiensis. NCBI lineage: Eukaryota > Viridiplantae > Streptophyta > Magnoliopsida > Magnoliales > Magnoliaceae > Magnolia > Magnolia kwangsiensis. The sequence continues at coordinate 74,556,073 of CM073589.1, forward strand.
ATAAGTGAGATTAACTACAGTAGTTTATCCAATACGCGTTCAAGATCATGCGAATGGATCTCAATCGTTAGTCGACGAATTGGAGTTATACTTGACAATTTCGAACTCGAAACAAATTCAAAAAAGTGTAAATATGTACATGTACAGTTAGGAAAAATGGACCCTACAGGCCTAAGGACCCAAACCAAGAAATTTCAAGGGGAGTAATGAGATAACTAGGATTTTGGGAATAAGGATTATATAAACAACAACGACCATCAAATGTTAAGACATTTAGAGTTTTGTACCTAGAGTTGGTACTCCTGGATTTCGAAAGATCTGACAGTATGGGAAATTTAATAAATTAATAATGTGAACCCTAGGACTTTCTTAGTTGGTATGGGCATGTGTGGAGTGCTCGAGCGCAGTTGAATTTAAGTTCGAGCAATTCAATTCCAATCAGACAACTTTTGACCCTAACTGATAAAACAATTTCTTATATTGGAAATGGTATGAAATCATCTAGCGTATGAGTGTAGACCTTGGATCACAACTATTGGATTACCGCTACTCCTAAGATAAGACTAGGCTGTTGCTTATACTAAAGAATGTTAAGGACTATTTATGCTAAGATATTTGAAAGATAGGTTTAGTTAGTTGGCTTGATTAGGTTGGAGTGAGACCTCATTCCTTCGTTGAATTCCCCTAGTGCATATAGGCTTCTTTAATAACTCTTGGGAAGCTTGTTTTGATTAGAAAATATTCACTCTTAGAGAAAACTTATAAATTCCTTGGAATTAATGTTACGTCAAATCAATACACCCCTTAGAATTGCCTTCCTAAGGACTTATTACAATCAGGAACACGAAGTAAAGAAACTATATATAAACAAAGTATTCACGGTTTGAATCGACTTCTCAATCCTGGTAGTTAACAATGAACTCAATGCTCTGATCAAGCAGAAGATCGGGATCGACTAGAATTAAGGACTGATACAACAAATTTTGTCCTATCTAGGCAGAAGGTCTATGTATCCGGCTCAGACCCACTATACAACTTTCCTTCCATGTTGGCTCTACCATTTACAACCAAAATTTTATTACTTTGCCTTGAAGAAGTGTTAAGAATATATAGCCAATAGAGATTAGGCATCTTACCACAAACCCACACCCGTCCCTGAAATCAACCACAACACCTATCATTTTAGCTCCTTTATATAACCATAGGTACCAATGCCATAGTACACATCATCGATGGAAGGAAGATCAATGTATTGGGAGATCGTATCACATTCCATGTCAAGGATAAGTCCTAGATTACACCTTATTCCGACGTATGGATCAGGACAAATTCTTGATCCCTGAGAGTAGAAATAATTTTTAAAGGGGGTAGAACATTATGAGCCCAATCTAGTTAGGTTGGCTAATACATCCGTTTGATCAAAGTAGCGTAGCGGAAGCATGGTGGGCCCCTGCCCCACTAGCCCAGGATCGAAGAAAATTGATTCAGGTTGTGTGTAGGGATAGATCACTAAATAGGATCTGAATCTTTCTTAGAAGGTAAATAATGAAGTCATTGAATAAAAGCAATTAAGGTTTAAGTGTTAAACCAATTCATATTAAAGAATAGGCCTAACAATGGGTATGAACTGAATTACAATAGCCAAGGTCAGTGTATCTACAAATGTGTTCATTGAATACGGACCCAATATGAGCTTCAGCCAATTTTAGGGCGAAACAATTTTAAGGAGGGTAGATTAAAGTGAGCCAGACTAACATGGATAGTAAACACCCCACCACGTATATAAACTTGAAATTCATAAAGCTTAGTAAAAGGAATAATAAAATCTATACTAATTATCCCTAGCCAATTTTGGGATGAAATTATTTTTAAGGGGAGTAGATTGTAACACCCTAGATTTTTGCCAACCTGGGGTTAAACGTCCTTGGGCAATGAGTTGATCATAATACTTTAATTGAATTCTCAGAACTCAATCTTAAATCCTTAAATCTCATTTCAACCCATTTCCTTTAAAATCTCACCTTTCACCACCTAGTAGTGAAAAATATAATAAAATATTTAATGTAGTTAAATATAGGTTGTTGTGACAACTGTCCGAAAATTATTAGTTTGGACAGCTGTTGCTTCTAGAATTTTTAGAATTTTTCTACAATGTGAAATCTAATGAAATTTGGTAGGGATAAAGTGGACTTGAGGAAAAACTACTAAAAAAATAATTAAAATAATATACCAACTTAAAGTGCCAGAAAGAGACGTAGAACTGCCCTAGGACCCCATTCTATCGTAATTAGGGCATGATTTAGTTAAGTACTAAACTGAACAATCAATAGAATTAGTTCGAACCACTTTAAATACGATATGTAAGACCCAGAATGTGTAGAATCATTGACGCTACATTACCCTGAAGCTTAGGATCTATCTCAAAATCCAGTTGCTCTCGGAAGCATCACGAAACTCCGTATCGGACCTGGACCGCACTTCGAAAGTTCGATTACTATGAAACTATACGGTTATGACCACCTTGGTAGACTCGACAACCACCTCGAAAATCAAGTCCTAAAGGTATCTAGAAGCACACAACTTGAGCCCAGAGTGAAGTGTGTGAGAAACACAAATATCTTTAAGAAGTGAACTGAAACTTAAGTGAGTTGAGTCGGTTCACTTGCAAGCCAAATCTAAGGATTCAGATCGTTAGAATCTAACTCAATTACACCCTCGGATCAAGGAAAATGTCCAACACATGTTAGTGCACTTGTGGCCCTGATCGAGTGCCGGTAACCGTTAAACTGAAACAGGTCTTCTGCGGTCGATCCCCAAACCCAATCAGACCGAAAACTTAGCCTAACCTAGATCCATGGTCAGGGAACTTAAGTTCGACCGCACACAGAAAAGGGGCCTCCAAAACAGCTTCGTTGCACCAAAACGGCCTGTATTTGGCTATAACCTACGTATACCTTGGCCCTAGGGCCATTTCCATCAATTCTAGGCCTATATAAGGGCCTAAACCCACCCCATTTCTATTCTATACGAATTCCTAACCTTAGGAGAGAGAAGAGAGAGAAAAGAGAAGGAGAAAGTGAGGAAAAGTGAGAGAGAGTGAGAGATAACTGCTGGGATTCGATCCCACCACTCCATGGGCTGAATCACCACTTCCGTATCACTATATCGGCGATTCTGATCCTATTGTTGGGTAAGAAATACTAACCCTAATCTGTTTTAGGGATTCTAGAGGAGTATGTGATGAAATAGCTAACCTATTTCATGATATAGATTATTGTTGTGTCGCAGACAACGAGTTTGAGAAAGAACTGAGTTAGTTCGTTACGTGTCTACCGGCTTAAGGTGCAGACTATGAATGTTTAGGTTATGATTTTCAAGGCATTCAATGTCAATTAATGATTATGACTGACTTGCTTGATATCATATGCTTAGATACGATGTTTCCCATATATTATACATATATGTAAAACTATATTGATTTTAATGCATTCCAAGTGTTTGTTTAAATATTTGAATGAGTATGGAATTATGATTTATATTTGCTACATGATGGTTGTACATGTGGTAATTCTTACGTGGAAGGATTTGTTATGATATATGTTTTAACTAATTTATTACATGTATGTAATAGGTGTAGTCTAAGTGTTTGGTAAATTACCTAAATGAGAAAATGCTTGATGTGATGTACTTAATGAGGGTGTTGAGATATGATTCTCAATTCCCTTATACATAGTTAGAGTTTCCTTTATGTAACCTATCTTACTATTATGTGAATTAAGGATGAAATGTTATTTTACGATACATGTATAGTATATGTTTTGTTGAATTGCTTAGAGTAAGATCTATATTTGATTTTAGCTTTCACATACTGTACTTAGTTAATACATGCGTATATTGTTATTTGGATTGTGCTTGGGGCTACGATGTAGTCCAGGCAATCGGTAATGGTAAGCGATCAGTGGTCGAACTGTTTAGCCACAACGGACACGCCCGATGAATCCAATTCGTATACTACTTATTGGCAGTGGTTAGGCAGACGGAGTGCTTACGCCCTCTATGTCGATTAATTCAAGGTACGCTCGTACTAGTCGAGCTTGTTAAGTAACTCGATTGACCCAATGTATGTTCACCATATATGGACGCTACTGCTTGAACCAAAGGTACCAAACTTACCAGTGAAAAGCCTCTTTAACCTTGGTACCTCGATCCGCTAAGACTCATGAGCCGAACATGGTGGTATGGGACACCGTGGTCGAGCTGTCGGCCTACACTAGGGCGACGAGCCATAGTGACCAGTGAGCAACACCGCCTCGTGAGCTGAATACGATAGTATGGGACACTGTATTCGAGCTATTGGCCTACACTGATCAGGTGACAAGCCCTTTGTAGTGCCCTCGAGCATACTCTGAGACTGCGTTCGGCGACGAGCCTTTCCATAGCAACTAGAGTATAAACTCGGCCTACACTAGCGCAGCCTAGCTGTGGTCCCCAATCGGGTTGGTGACGAGCCTTCGAAAATAGACTACCAGTTGGTAGGGCATTGGGGGTAGTGACCTGAACTTGCCTATCGTATGTGATTAACTAAGATCGATGACCCTATATGGATCATTGTTTGGTTAAATGATACAAGGGAGGTACCTTAGCTTCCCAATCCTGTTGTATGAAAAGGACTAATAAGAACTCGGTAATCACACTCATAACATCACACTGCATATGCGGTTGGTGTCGATGTAGAGCACAGTGGGAGTGTTGCATGCCGCAACCGTTAGATGAAGTTCGCAGAGGGAGTGCAGGCGAGGGCATGCATTATTAATACATATCATGTTTACATTAACCCGAGTACTTAGGGATGCTTGATTGTATTGTTTTATCATTACTGCTTGATTGAATTGATAACATGTTAACCTTTGCCTTATAGCTCCACTGAGTTGATCACTCACTCCCACATTCTAAGACGGTCTTTTAAACACCAACCAGACTCTGTCTTAGATATAGACGATGGTGCGACGTATAAGGCCGAGCCAGACTTCTATGACAATGAGGAGGAGTTCTCATATATGCAGTTATCAGGCGGGTTTAGGTAAGCCGCTCTGATCGGCGGAGACTATTAGGTTGCCGACTAAATGACATTACACATTTTGTATATTTTGGAATTTTACATGTAACTATTTGACCTGGTATCATGATCATGCTCAGGAGACATACAATCACTTATATGCCTTATATACTTATCACAATCTTTCATTTGTAAAATTTTACTGTCTCTGGAGTATGATATGTTTTTTTATATAATCTCACTCATGGTTAATGCACTAATATGAACAACATTCAATCATCATTATCTATGTTACATAAGTAATGCGTTGAAACTCGGGTACTGAGCTTCTTCTTGACCCCTGATTCTCAGGGTCTTACATAACCTTACACCAAAAATTAATGGCTTATAGTAAGACAACTTGATTCCTAGAACGATCTGTGTATCAAAATCTCAAACCGATACAGAGGAATAAAGAATAAAAATAGCAAAGAAAATAATTAAGCTATTACAACATTACCACACTTGCTTAAAAGAGATTACAACATTCTCCACAAATGCTTAAAAATAAGTTACAATATTTACACAAAGCCACAATCTATCATCCACCATAAGATCAGAAATTATAGTGGTTCCCTTGTGTATACACCAACTGTTTAGAAAAACAACCACACAACTACCCCACTCCCAATATCCTCACACAGTGGATATTGGCGTTCACTATGCAATAGGTTTTTTAAGGTTCACCTAAAACCTTCATAATTGTGTCTTTCAAGTGGGCTTACACAATTCAAAAACCACACACTCTTAGTTTTCTGGATCACCTCAGACAAACCAAAAAAAAAGAGATTTTTTCTAGCACAATCTCAAAAAAACTAAAAATAGATTTACAGAAATGTAAAATACTTATCTGGATATTATCCTTTGATGAAGCCCAGTAGAACCAATTCGGAGTAAATGATCAACGTAGATGTTCAATGTCCACACTCACTTATGAAAATGTTCTAAGTTCTATTGAATTTTAGATTAAATCACAATAGGCTTTCTTGATTTGATTTTGATTCCAAGAAAGAGGAAAACTTCAATCCCTTCTTCAAATAAGATTGGAATATAGAACTCAAAATCAAATACAAAAAGCTAATTAAAGAGAATTTTAAATGAGCACTAAATAGCTTCAGAATATCACTAACTTATCTCTCAGAGTGATGTCTTGATTTTGCTTGAATTGAATGAAAAACTCTAAAAATCGTGCTCTATTTATAAGTGCAGAAACTGTTCACTCGACTGGCCTAGAGGACAGCTCGACTGGTCAAAGGACCAATAAATTTTTAAAATTTCGGGGGCGATAAGATAAGACTATTCTATAATTGGTCGAGTGGCTTGCTCGAATGGTCGAGTGGCCTGCACGACCGGTAGTGCCCTGCACTCGGCTGGTCGAGTGGGACCCAATTTAGTTACTGGACCTTGAGTCGAGCCTGCTCGACTGGTCGAGCAGTCTCCAGGACTGGTTGAGGGTCCAACAAAAAATTCCAAAAATTAGTAACAAACCTTGGACTGGTCAAGAAAATTCTTGGACTAGTCGAACATATGCTAAGACTAGTCGAGAAAAAGCCTGTAGAAGTACATAGTGACCCAATTTAAGTATGCAATCAATATGACCTAACTGAAAAAGGCTAAGCTATATGTCCTAGAGGAGGGGGGGGGGGGGAGGGAATAGGACTGCCAAATTAAAAAAATACATAGCGCAATTAAAAAATATGATAGCCAAATAAAGAAAAGAAATTCACAATGCTGAAATGAAAAGCAGCCTCGATAATCAAGTATTGAGAGGTTGATACAAATGTTGTTCTAAGGACAACCTTACACCAAAAACCAAGGGTTTATGGTAGGACAACCTTATTTCTAGAAAGGTCTTTGTATTAAAAAATCAAACTGCAGAGGAATAAAAAGAAATGAATTATAAAAATTTAAATTTAAATTATTACAACATTCCTTACAACGCTTGAAATGTAAATATTACACCATTTACATCCACACAAATATCCCACAATTCTGAATGATAAAAGATAGAAAAAATAAATCACACATCCACAAAGCACAAAGAATTATAGTGGTTCGCTTGTGTGTTCACCAACTGTTAAACAACAGCCACACAGCTTGCTACTCCACTCTTAATATCTTCACATAAGGGATATTAGTATTCACTATCAAAATAGGTTTTCTCAGGTTCACCTAAAACCCTCATAATTGTATTTTTCAGTGAGCTTACACAATTCAAAAAACCCCACTTTTGAGTTTTTTGGCTCTCCTCAGATAACCAACAGATTGAGATTTTTCTAGATTAATCTCAAATAAAACCAAAAGAATGAAATTTATAATAAAGTAAAATACCTAGATTTCTCCTTTTGTTGCAGCCTAGAAGAACCAAGTCGAAGTAGAAGTTCGAATATAGAAGTTCAATATCCAATACTCACTTTATAATGGTTATAGGTTCTAATTGATTTTAAATTAAACCAGCTGGGCTAGCTATATTTGATTTTGATTCCAAGAAGAATGAATACAACAATTCCTCTTTTTAAATCAGATTGGAATATAGGAACAAAATCAAATCAATAAAGCTAATAAAAGAGAATATTAAATATGCACAATGTAGCTTAAAATGAACACAAACTTATCTTAGAGTGATGTCTTATTTTTTCTTGAATTGGATTACTAAACTCTGAAATTCATCGTCTATTTATAGTTACAGAAACTCGTCTACGATTGGTCCTGTGAACACTACAACTGGTCGTAGGAGAAACGGATTTTTAAATTTTTGAGTGCGATCGGATAAAACCGTTCCATGACTGGTCGAAGGATGTCCACAACCAGTCAAAGGCTGTCCACGACCGGTTGTGACATGCACATGACTAGTCGAAGGCAGTCTGATTTAGTCGCTGGAGTTTGAGTTGTAGTTGCAGGACTGGTCGTGAATGAGTCAAGTACTATTCACACGACCGGTCGAGCAGTCTCCAGGACTGGTCGTAGGTGAACAAAAAATTTTAAAGATTTGCAACAAACTAAGGGCTGGTCCTAGAATTTCTAGGATTGGTCGAGCCAATGTTAAGACTAGTTGAACAGGGTCCAGGACTAGTCTTAGAACAGTCCAAACATTTACAAAGTGAATCAATTTGACTTATGTATACAAAATGACCTACCCTAAGGTCAATCTAAGGTCTTTCATACCTAGGACATGAAGTATGAACATTGAAACTTCATTTCTTCAGATGACGATTGACCTTTGAAGATTATGAGCTTGAGATTTCTACACTTGATGTAACTTGAACTTAAGATCTTCTAAAGCTTGGATTTATCGTTCTTGTGTTGAACATTATCTTGAGTCTTAAACAAGCACTTGTCTTTTCAATGTAGCTTTAAAAACTCTGATCATTGAAGCTTACAGAAGTAGACAAAGTACTTGCCCTTGCATGTCTTAAAGTAGAGCTTCATTCTCAACTTAAAGCAAGCATTGTAATGCAGTGTCTTGAACACATATATATTCTTATGCTACACAAGTCACAGATAGTGTTTTTGGCACCACAAAATTTGACAACATAAAGGAGCTAACAGCCATAGTACTTACACTAACCTATAATCAATCTAGGGTCTTACATACCTTATAAGTGAAATTTGAACATCGAATCATCATTTGCTTCAACTGATAGTTGATCTTGAAGTACACGAAGCTTGATATCTTGACTTACTTTGAATCTTGATCTTAAAGTACTTTGAAGCTTGAAATTAAAGTACTTATAAGTTGTATTTCACCTTGACCTTTGAGTTCCAAAGCAAAGCACATTGTCTTGACATAGTTGAAGCTTTGAAACCTTGAATTTGATGTTGTACTTGAACTTGTATATCTCTTATACTTGTGATGCTTGAATTTTAAATAGGAACATCTTAAACTTGTACTTGAATTGCATGATCTTGAATAAGAAAATGAACTAAACAAGATACAGATTCCAAGAGGTTTTGGCACTACAAAATTTAACAATCATAGGAGCTAGAAAACATAGCACTTACACAAAGGTCGATCTCACAAAAACCTCTACCAAATACTCAGGATATCTTAAGGGTTATAGAACAAGTGAAAATTAACATCCCTTTGTTGGATGCCATAAAACATATCCCATCATATGTCAAGTTCTTGAAAATTTTATGTACGGCTAAAAAATAACTCAATATTTAGAAAAAAAAAAATGATAGAGAAGGAGAGTGCCATCACAAACATGATATGCCCCAAAAATACAAGGATCCTGGTAGCCTAACCATTCATGCGTGATTGAAGATCGCCAGATTGAATATGCATTACTTAATTTGGGAGCAACTGTAAATTTGATCCCATACTTAGTTTACGAACAGCTTGACCTAGGTGAATTAAAACCCACCAGGACCACACTTCAACTTGTTAATCGTTTAGTTCATATAACGAGAGGGATGATAAAGGACATGTTAATCCAAGTCGTGATAAATTCTACTACCCTATAGATTTTATTATTTGAATACATTGCCCGTCATCGATGCTAACACTCAAATTCTTATCATCCTTAATTGACCATTCATAGCCACATCAAACGCTATAATCAATTATAGGAATGAGGTTATGAAAATATCATTTGGGAACAGGACACTTGAGTTGAATGTGTTTAACATATGCAAACAATCGGAGGATTGTGATGATGTCCACGAAATAAATTTGATCGACTCATTCGTGAAAAGTAAGTCACTTTTGACTTTATGCTCTGACACTCTAGAGATGTGCTTGGCCTATTCCGTTGATTTAGATGATGATATGATTAGGGAGATGGATGCCTTACTTGATGCTATGCCGATATTTGAAACTAACCGATGGATGCTTGAATTTGAAAGATTACCTCAAACTAACATAAAGCATCTACTGTCTATGGTCAAGGCACCGAAGCTCGACCTAAAACTATTGCGCGCTGATCTTAAATATGCCTATTTGAGTTAAGATGAAACATATCCAGTGGTGATTTCTTCCCACTTGGATGAGGAACAAGAGAGTATGTTCATTTCTACTCTTAAAGAATATGAAGGAGCCCTTGGATGGATGATCATGGACCTCAAGGGAATCAATCCTTTGATTTGTACTCACCGCATCCACCTCGAAAATAATGCAAAAACATATAGACAACCACAATCCCGTCTAAATCCAAATATGAAGGAAGTGGTTAAAGTTAAGATATTAAAGTTGTTAGATGTAGGTATCATATACCATATATCCAATAGCCAATGGGTGAGTCTAACTCAAGTGGTGCCCAAGAAGTCTAGGATCACCATCATAACCAATGCGGATAATGAACTCATGCCAATCAGAGTCATTATTGGGTGGAGAATGTGCATTGACTATCGAAAATTAAATACCGTCACGATGAAGGACCACTTTCCTTTGCCTTTCATTGATTAGATCTTAGAAAAGGTTAGCATGGTCCTATTACTTCTTCCTTGACAAGTATTCACGATACAATAAAATAGAGATATCCATAAAAGACTAAGAAAAGACTACATTCACATGTTCTTTTAGCACTTTTTCATACTGAAGGATGCCATTTGGACTTGTGATGCTCCCGCCATATTCCAGTGATACATGTTGAGCATTTTATTAACATGGTGGAGAATTTTTAGAGGTCTACATGGATGATTCCTCTATATTTGGCACATCCTTCAACGAATGTCTAGAACACCTGAAATTAGTGTTGAAGAGATGTGAACAAAAGAATCTTGTGTTGAATTAAGAGAAATACCATTTCATAGTTCAAAATGGGATAGTCCTTGGACACATTATATCGTCCAATGGAATTGAGGCAGATAAAGCCAAAATCGATTTATTTCTAACTTATCTCCATCCAAGAGCATATGCGACGTGGGATCCTTCTTAGGACACGCCGGATTCTATCGAAGGTTCATAAATGACTTCAGTCTCATCTATCATCTTTCATGCAATCTTCTTCAAAACGAATCTCCCTTCGAGTGGAGCAAGGAATGCCAAAAACCTTTCACCAAACTTAAAATCATGTTGACTAGGGCTTCCATTATGCAACCACCTGATTGGAGTTTACCTTTTGAAATTATGTGTGATGCGAATGATTATGCAATTGGGGTAGTGCTAGGTCATAGAAAAGAGAGGAAGAGATAAGTTATATACTATGTGAGTAGAACTTTAAACCCTATCCAAGTGAACTACTCTACTACGAAAAAGGAACTCATAATCATAGTGCTTTCTTTGGACAAGTTTAGGTCTTACTTGATAGGATCCAAGATCATTATATTTATTGACCATGCAGCACTGGAATATCTTCTTTCTAAGAAGGATGTTAACCCTCGATTATTAAGATGGATCTTTCTACTCCAAGAATTCAACCTTAAAATATGAGATAAGAAAGGAGCAGAAAACGTAGTGGCTGATAATCTCTCTCGGCTTGTTCTATCTGATTCCATGGAGAGGACGCCTATTAATGACATGTTCCCTGATGAATAAATTTTTAAAATCTACAAATTACCTTGGTATGCTAATATTGTTAATTATCTTGCCACATGTAGAATTCCTACCTAATGGACGACGTAAGATAAAAAGAAATTCTTTACTGAGGTACACAAGTTCTCTTGGGATGATACATATTTTTTTAAGTATTGCTTAGACCAAATCATTAGAAGATGTGTGCTTGATAATAAACAACAAAGTTTCATCTCCTTTTGTCATTCTCATGCGTGTAGTGGCCACTTTTCAGATAAGAAAACCACAACAAAAATTTTATTGTGTGGTTTTTATTGGCCCACTATGTTCAAAGATACATATGAACTTTGTAAAGCATGCGAGCGATGTTAGAAGTTTGGAGGTTTATCATGTGGAAATATTATGCTGCTGAACCCCATTCTTATCATTGAAGTATTTAATTACTGGAGCATCGATTTCATGTGCTCATTCCCCTAATCCTTTGGAGATATTTATATTCTACTTGCTAATGATTACGTTTTCAAGTAGGTTGAGGCAATTCTGTGCCAAAATAATGACTATCACACAATCATTAAGTTTTTAAAGAAAAATATTTTATCTTGATTCGGAACACCTCAAGTAATTATAAGTGACATAGGATCTCACTTTTGCAATGGTCCTTTCGAAGGATTAATAAAGAAATATGGTATTTCACACAAAGTGAGCACCCGCTATCATCCTCAGATGAGCGGTCAAGGTAAAATATCAAATAGGGAGATTAAACAAATTTTTAAGAAAACGGTTAACCCGGATCGTAAGGATTGGTCACTTTGACTGACCGATGCGATGTGGGCTTATTGTACGACATACAAAACCCCTACTATTATGTTGCTCTATAGACTTGTTTATGGGATGACTAGCGACTTGCATGTTGAGTTGGAACATAAAGCGTATTGAGTTATAAAGAATTTCAACTTTAATCATGATAAAGCCGGCTCGTTACGCAAGTTACAATTGAATGAAGTTAAAGAAATTCAGAATGATATCACGTACTACGTATCTACCTATCTTGGTGCTTGGAGTCATAGTTATTTAATTTGAATTAAGATGCAAATTTAGTTAATGCACATCAACACTTGTCATGTGACAGAAATCGAAAACCTAAGCACCAACAATTTTCAGCCAAAGTATATGTTTCAATGAGTTTATTACAATCATTGGGTCAAACATTACATACTTACACTAATTAAGGATATTAAAGTTAATTTAATAATTAAATTCAAACCCTCGTAGTATATCATACATATATAGTCGCTTTTGGAATCCTTCGATTGTGTGTTTGGCAGTTGGATTCAAAATGCTTGGTAATGATTCATTTTTAGTATAGGGTATTGCAAATCTATGGTGCTAACCAAGGCCTTACCATGGGCCTATAATTTTTCGATAGTCGGCATTACGGTCCACTTGAGATTTGGGGAAAGAGATTGGTTACTCCCTTTGTCGCCAACCCAGTGGCTGGTGGTGGGTGCTATGTGAGCCCCACCATGATGCATGTGTTTCATCCATTTCATTCATCCATTTTCACGGATCATTTTAGGGCTTGATCCCAAAAATGAGAGGGATATAAATCGCAGATGGACTACACCACAGGAAAAGAATAGTGATCGGATATCCACCATTAAAATCCTCCTAAGGCCCACTGTACTATTTATTTGACATCCAATCTATGATAAGGTCATACAAACCCCGATGAAGTAAAAAAAACAAAAATGAGCTTGATCCAAAACTTTTATGGCTCCTAAAAAGTTTTTAATGGTTAACGTTCATTCAACATTATTTCTTGTAATGTAGTCCACATGTGAGATTGTGATATACCTGATTTTTAGCCTCATATCATTAAATAATATAGAAAAATATATGGGCGACATGGATGAAACACACATATCATGGTGGGCCCACACAACACCGGCCACTAGCCATTTGCTGGTTGTAACACCCTGAAAATCGGGGGTCGTGTATAAACTCAACTCCCGAGTTCCAGACCGTCACTTATGCAACAAAAATGATTATGATTCAATGTTGTCAGATTTAAGGCATTCACATGAGTAAAAGTATATCAAAACTGCAATTCATACTTCAGATCCAGTGATAAAAGCAAGCGGAAGACTAAACAGTATATATATCACTCTATGGAAAACAAGATAGATCTAACTGTCTCTCAAGTATGAATACATCTCTGAGTCTCATATACATGTAAAGGAACAAAAATAAATGTCCAAAATAGTCCCACTGAAGCGTCCCGTCAACCCAGGTCACCTAAGCGAAGCCATCATGGTACTGCATGTACGAGAACTCGTCCCGGTCCTCGTCAAAGTCTGGCTCTGCCTCCTGGATATCAGCATCACCTGCATCTACAACAGGGTCTGGTGGGTGTTGCAAACACCATCCCGTAACGTGGGAATGAGTGATCAACTCAGTGGAATCATAGAGCAAAGATTAGCATGTTCACAAATCAATCATGCGATAATAGTAAAGCAGTAAATCAGACAATCCTAATACTGTTGTTAATGCAAGATGACATGACGTGATGTATGCCCTCACTGACGATCTCCCTCATACGGCACCATCTTACTACCGCGGCATGCAATCGTCCCTCAAGTGCTCCACATCTTCCAAGCACATGCAATGGCATGGTGATATGATTTCCAAGTTATTATTAGTCCATTCAAACAGCAGGATTGGGAAACTAAGGTACTTCCCTTATATCGATCCCAACACAGATCCTGTCTAGGGTCGTCACTCCTAGTAATCTCATACGATGTATATTTCGTAGGTCACTGCAAGGGCTGCCAGGGCTGTTGCTCGCACTCGTTGCACCGTTCCCCCATCACCTTATCAATACAGGCCTACCGTACTCTACTGCAACGGAAGGGTCGTCGCCTCCCGTGGACTCAGAATACGCTCGCGGTTACTACAAAGGACTCGTCGCCTGATCAGTGTAGGCCGACAGCTAGAATATAGTGTCCCATACCACCATAATCTGCTCACGAGTCTAGGTGCTCACTGGTCACTACGGGGAGGTTTGTGGCCCCAGCGTAGGCCGACAGCTCGACCACGGTGTCCCATACCACCATGCCCGGCTCTTGAGTCTTCGTGGATCAAGGTACCATGGTTAACAGGGTTTACAATGGTAAGTTCAGTACCCTAGGTTCAAGCAGCTATGACTCATACAAGGTGAACATACATCGGCCAGTCGGGTTGCTTAACGGGCTCGACTAGTGCGATCGCATCTCAAGTCGAACGACATGAAGTGCGTAAAACACTTCGCGTGGCCTAACCACTGCCGCCAACTCCAAACACGAATCGCGTTCATCGACGCATCGTTCGTGGCTAAGACCAGTCAGCCACGAATTCGCTCGGTTACCGACTGCCTGGACTAGTCTAGTCCCAAACACTTATGGAATCACATCAGCAATTTATGTAAGAGTATTGGAATTGAAATACAATCATGTGAGCATGTTAACACATGTTATAACATTCAACTTAAGCAAATCTTCAAGCACATATATTCCATGCATGTAATGAAATCATGCATATAGTCAACATGTAGGAAATCATTTAGGTCAGCATATTAATTGAGAAATCAATCTCAAACTATCTCATAACATCATTTAGTTCAATACATACTAGTACAAGCATTTATACAAACACATACACTACACACTTAAGTCTACATATAGTATGTCGACCCAAAGTGCGCAATTAGGCGAATCTCTTCTCTAAACTAATTATGCACGCATTCCTAACTTCCTAATGCGACAACAAACCATGTCAATCACATCAGCAAAATATGAACGTAATCTGTACTTCCTACAAATGACTAAAATGCCCTAAATCTCATATTCTTCGTTAATTTACGAAACGGGAAACGGAGAGCATGTTGTACATGTCAAACGGCGATGCCGTCGATAATCTACTATTAAACGACATTGAAAGCGTTGTAAACCGTCAATCAAAGCATCTAAAATCCTCACCTTATCTCTTACGGATGCGTGATTTTGAACGGAGCGTGTACGCTTCGTCTACGGCAGTAGGAGAACCTATTTTACAAGTTACGTTAGCTAACACGCTATGAATCTAAGTAACCCCTAAATCAGCAAGTTCTAAGGTTGTTTTATACCTGAAAATGCGGGAGAATCACCGGCTTGGTGATCAGGAAGTGTTGCTACAGCACTAGCAACCGGTGGCTCGGAGACGGAAAAAATCCCTTCTACTCTTCCTCACAAACTCTCACCTTTCCTCTCTCTCTAATCTAGGTTTTTGCAATTTTCGGATGGGAGAGAGGAATGAGGGTTTCAACCCCTTTTATAAGCTTAAAAATGCCGGAAACAGGCTCCGAAACGAAGTTTACTTAGTGCATATCCATTTCGGGGCTGTTTCGGTCCAAAAGTCACTTTTCTGGTGGTCCCCTGGTCGAATGCGATCGGACTTAAGCTCATGCGTACCAGATATAGCACGTATTAAGTTTTCAGTCCGGCAGGGTTCGCATATCGCACGTGGCGGACCAGTTTCAGTTCAGCGGTCACCGCATATAGATCAGGGCTGAAAGTCTCATGATATAAAATAGAAATTTCTCCTGATCCGAGGATGTAATCTGGATGAATTCTGACGGTCAGAACGCTTAATACTGACGCGTCAAGTCGTGTGCCAGATTTGAATTTAAAATTCCAATTTTGTCCCCATTCGCACTCTCTTCGGTCCGGGCTCAATGAAATAGCCTGTGATTATCGGTTTGACTTGATTTTCGGAATGAGTGTCAAGTCCAGCTAGGCGGTTCTAACGGTCTAAGATAGGAAGTATCGGACTTTCGACGTGCGGTCTAGATCCAATACAAAAGTTCAAAGCGGTCCAGAGACCAAACCTGCTTAGAGTTCGATCCGAGGTTATAGAGTATTATAGAGTCGTTGGTTCTACTCAATTTGGGTCTTGTAGAACGTATTTAAAGTGATCAGGGACTATTTCCCAGCCACTCCAGCGTTGCGCTAGCTAACTTACGCTTAATTTCCATAGAAATTATTTCTACGCGATTTCGGGTCGAGTTGGTACTCGAGTCCAAATACAGATTTTTCACGGGCGTTACAATCTACCCCCCTTAACAAATAATTTCATCCTCGAAATTTGTACCTTTTTGTACTCCTCGAGAAGCTGTGGGTAGTTCTTTCTGATCTCAGCTTCTATCTCCCAGGTTGCCTCCTCCTCAGAGTGATGCATCCATAATACCTTCACAAGGGGAATCACCTTGCTACGCAGTACCTGCTCCTTCCTATCTAGGATACGTGTCGGTCGCAGGATATAAGTAACATCCTCTCCTAACTGCACCTGCTCCCATCTGATAATATGGGAAGGATCAGCAACGTACTTCTTCAGCATAGAAACATGAAATACGTTGTGAACACTCGGGTGAGGCGTGGGTAAAGCCAATCGGTAAGCCATCGCTCCCACACGATCGAGGATCTGGAATGGACCAATGAATCGCGGTGCCAGCTTCCCCTTCTTCCCGAACCGAAGGACTCCCTTCATAGGGAAAACTCGCAAAAACACATGATCCCCAACTGTGAACTCTAGTGGCCTCCGTCTCGTATCGGCGTACCTCTTCTGTCTGCTCTGCGCTGTAAGGAGCCGACGTCGAATAATATCAATCTTCTCTGACGTCGCCTGCACTAACTCTGGGCCAATCAAGCTACGCTGACCGACCTCTAACCAGCAATGCGATGCGCGACAAGGTCGCCCATACAGCGCCTCATAAGGTGTCATACCGATACTCGCCTGAAAACTGTTGTTGTATGCAAACTCCGCATATGCAAGACAATCGTCCCAACTGTCCTTGAAGTCCAATGCACAAGCTCGTAACATGTCCTCCAAGATCTGGTTCACCCGCTCTGTCTGTCCGTCTGTCTGTGGGTGGAAGGCAGTACTGAACTTCAACTTCACACCCATAGCCTCCTGAATGCGAGTCCAGAAAATAGAAGTGAACCGCGTGTCTCTGTCCGACACGATCTCCAACGGAACTCCATGCAGACGCACAATCTCTCTGATGTACAATCTAGCCAGCTCGTCTGCAGAGTTCGTAACTCTAATCGGTAGGAAGTACGCCGACTTCGTCAGACGGTCGACGATCACCCAAATGGAATCATGTCCCTTCCTCGTCTTCGGCAACCCAGAAATGAAATCCATGGAAATGAAATCCCACTTCCACTCTGCAATCGGCATAGGCTGCAAAAGTCCAGATGGTCGGCGATGCTCTGCCTTCACCTGCTGACAAGTGAGACAACGGGACACGAACTCAGCTATGTGGGTCTTCATACCTTCCCACCAATACGTCCTCTTCACGTCACGATACATCTTTGTGCTGCCTGGATGCATCGCGAGTCTAGTAGAATGCGCAGCCTCGAGAATCTCTCGTCTCAAGTCAGGGACATCTGGGACGCATAGGCGGCTACGATAACGTAAGCCCCTATCCATACCAACTCGCCAGTCAGCATCAGCATCATCACTGGCCTGCTCTCGAAGCTCAGTAAGATGCGCATCGTCCCTCTGCGCCTCGATGACTCGGTCATCGATCTGAGATCGCACCTGTACATGTGTGATGAACTCAAACGGCTCCTCTACGGTGAGTTTCTGCTCAAAGTCTCGTAAAAACTCAACCATATCCCACTCGGCAACCATCAGCGGAGCCGCAAACTCTATCGCCTTCTTGTGGCTCAACGTATCAACCACAAGGTTAGCCTTCCCAGGATGGTAAGAGACTTCAAACTTGAAGTCCTTCAACGTCTCCATCCATCGCCGCTGCCTCATATTCAAATCTCGCTGCGTGAATATGTACTTGAGGCTCTTGTGGTCGCAAAAGAGCTCGAACTCCTCTCCATAGAGGTAATGTCTCCAGAGTCTCAGTGCGAATATAACGGCTGCCAACTCTAGGTCGTGTGTAGGGTAATTCTCCTCGTGCTTCCTTAATTGGCTCGAGGCATACGAAATTACCCTGTCCCTCTGCATAAGGACACAACTCAAAACCAACGCTAGACGCGTCAGTATATATAGTGTATCTAACCCCTTGCTCTGGCAATACTAGCACAGGGGCGGACGTAAGTCTGTCCTTCAGCTCCTGAAAAGCTGACTCTGCCTTATCATTCCAGGCGAACTTCACGTCCTTCCGTGTCAACTGAGATAAGGGTCTCGCGATCTTCGAGAAGTCCTGAATGAAGCGCCGATAGTAGCCAGCGAGACCCAAGAAACTCCTCACCTCAGTGACAGAACTAGGCTGCTCCCAGTCCTGCACCGCAACTACCTTAGACAGGTCAACTGTCATGCCATCCTTGGACACCACGTGTCCTAGAAACTTCACCTCCTGCTTCCAGAAGTCACACTTCTTGTACTGTGCGAACAACTGATGCTGTCTGAGCGTATCCAGGACTAAACGCAAGTGCTCCTCATGCTCCTCTCGACTCCTGGAGTACACCAAAATGTCATCAATGAATACAACAACGAATCGATAGAGGAAAGGTCGAAATACCCGGTTCATCAGATCCATGAACACGGCTGGTGCGTTCGTGAGACCGAACGACATCACGAGGAACTCGTAGTGGCTAAAACTGGTCCTAAATGCTGTCTTCTGCACGTCCTCATCTCTGACGTACAACTGATGATATCCCGACTGAAGATCAATCTTCGAGAAGTACTGCGCTCCTCTCAACTAATCAAACAAGTCATCGATCCTGGGTAAAGGGTACTTGTTCTTCACCGTGAGTTAGTTCAGCCTGCGATAATCAATACACAATCGCATCGAACCGTCCTTCTTCCTCACGAATAGGACCGGTGCTCTCCAAGGAGACACACTAGGCCGTATAAGGCCAAGCTCTAGCAGACCATCAATCTGCGTCCTCAACTCCTCTATCTCACATGGTGCCATGCGATACGTCGGCAGTGAGACGGGCGTAGAACCAGGAACCAGATCGATAGTGAAATCGATCTCTCGTCGAGGCAGCAAACCAGGGATCTTCCTGAACAGATCCTCGAACTCGGAAACGACGGGCACATGCTCGAGTACCTGGGCACCAGCGTCGCGCAATAAAGTGGCGTAACTAAGTATGCGGAAAGGGAGATTTATCCGCACTGGAAATGTGAAGGATGCACCCTCAGGCTCGTACGCTGTGACTATACGAGTCTCGCAGTCAATCTCGGCTCTCGCTGCAGTCAACCAGTCCATGCCAAGAATGACGTCGAGATAATAAAGAGCAAGGTCGACGACGAGATCTAGAGCCATCGTCTTGCCCCCCAGATCCACCAAACAACCCTCACACATCTGGGTGGCATCTGTAAAGGACCCATGAGCTGTATAAACCTGCACCCCATCCATAGTAATGGTCTGTAACCCAAGACGCCTGACTATAGCACGTGATATCAAAGAAATCGTGGAACCAGTGTCCACCATCACGAGAATAGGGGTATCTCCAATATGGGCTGTGACCTCGAAGGCCGAATGCTGAGAAGTCTCTGTCGCAGCTGCCTCAGCTGTCAATGCATGAACCCGTGCCTGCTGAGGCCGGTTCGGCCGCTGTGTCATGGGCCATGAAGGCTGTCTGATCTGCGATACCGGAGATCTGAATGTAGGGTGCGCAGGAGCTAACCGTATAGGCAGTGCTGATATCGCCTGTGGACGTGCACGGTCAATCTTCTGCGGTGGAGAGAACCCACTGTCCCACATCCTAGAAAAGCAGCTCTGCGCCAAGTGGCCCTCTCTCCCACAATATGTGCATAGTAAATCAGAGCGCCGCATCGGGGGTACTGGCATGGTAGCCCTAGTAGGAGGGTCGACGCGAGGCCTCTTTCCCGCAAAGGGCCTGTCTAGTAAGTCTGGTCGTGGCCTAGAAGCAACAGGGCCACGAAATCGCTCAAGTCAATCCACATCCTGCTCTGCCCGCATAGACATGTGAATCAACTCCGCATATGAAGGAATGGTCACACAGCACATCTTCGACCGAATGTCCGGTCGCAAACCCTCCAAAAAGCGTCGTATGCGCATCTGCTCATCAGCCAAAATCGTCGGGACGTATCTGCCCAACTCCGTGAACCGTTGCTCATACTCTGTAACTGTCATGGCTGCCTGTCTGAGGCAGAGAAACTCACTCTCCCTGTCATGCCTGTAAGTTTGGGGATAATACTTCTCATGGAAGCGAAACTCAAACGCTGCCCACATCCATACATAGTCGGCGGCAACGGTCCGCAGTACGCTATCCCACCACAGGCTAGCCTCTCTTAAACAGGAATGTAGCCAGCTCTACCTGCTCAGCCTCAGTGCAATGTAACATCCGCAAGATCTTCGACACACGGTCGAGCCAGTACTCAGCCTCCTCGGGTCTGTGAGAACCCGTGAAAGTGGGAGGCCGTAAGCGCTGAAATCGCTCTAATAGGCCCCGTGTATCGGCGGGATTCCCCGCAGGGTAAGCAGGCGGCGCAGGATGAGCCATGCCCTCATCCTGGGCGTATGTATAAGCATCCTCAGCTGGATACGCAGGTGGTGCAGGTGGAGCCACACCCCTACCCTGTGCTAAGGTCCCCACGATGGTAGTCAGAAGCTGCTGCTGCTGCTGCATCATAGCCAACATCTGCTCAAATCTGTCAGGAGGTGGAGCAGGTTGTGGCGGATGCTGTGTCGAAGTAGATGCACAATGTGGCTCTCTGACTGACGGTGTAAATGGCGGTGGTCCAACTGTAGGACCAGCAGTAGGCTGAGACGCTAGAACTGCCTCAGGAATTGGGCCCACAGCAGGGTCCGCATGAGTGCCAGACTGCGAAGGAGTCCGATCCATATGCTCGCTCAGTGCAAGCCTAACCGTGCTCCGCGTAGCCTTAGGCGGCATTCCCTATATTCAAAATAGGGCGCAACCTTATCAGTCTCAATAGCACAAATACACCGCAATCATTCACACAATGAGTCAAAGGCATTCCATGCATTCCATTTAATCAAAATTGTCACAATACAAGGGATTTATCCTTACAAGCATCATGACGAGAAATACATGGGAACTAAGACAGTTAAAATTACAACAGCAACATAAGCAAAGCACTAGCCCTAACAGGCTTACACACATAAAGCAGGAAATGACTAACTACTGACAACTACATCAAAGGTCGCATCGCTAGTCTGAGTCTGGTGACGGAGAAGGAGCACCCTTATCCTGTAAGGAACACAGGATCACCTTCAAGGTGCGAGTCACCTTGCCTAATTTCTTCTTTGTAACGGCCTTGGCATCCTCGACTTCTGCGCGAAGTTCTTGAACTTCCCTTCGTAATGCGATCTGACTCTCCTCCATCCGAGCAATGCGATCGTCAATAGTAGCCTGCGCAGAAGGAGGAGGGCTCTCATCTGTATCCTGAGCCTCCTCTTCTGCCTCTTCCTGAGCTTCTTCCTGAACCTCTGCTCCAGGTTCTTCTTCACTTTGATCTTCCTCATCATCAAAGTCATCCTCGCTGTCCTCCTCGAGCTGATTTTCACGGTACTGCGACCCAATCTTCATCTTGACCATAGTCGACTCATCAATGGTATGAATCGATACTGCAATTTCGGCCCAAGTCTGTAGGCAAACTCAAGCGCAATCTTGCAAATCAGTCGGCCAAAAGGAAGCGATTCGGATGTTCTTCTTGACTTGGCTATGAGGATTATCTGTCGTAAGATGAAAGTAGCCATGCATACGTTCTCTCCCTAGGCCACCAGATACAGGAAATCAACCATAAGGCGTGTACATTCAATGCGATTCGTCGACCTAGGATAAACATTGAAAGTGCAGATATGGTGCAGCAGGCGCAAATCATCAGACATATACGTCGCCTTAAGGCTATTATTAGGCTGTCATGGAACCAACTTACCCCACAGAAACCTGGTGCGGCGATCTCGTTCACGTCTACTCCTCAGATTCTTCTCACTAGGATGAACATCACCAAGAGGCACGTTTAAAAGTCGCGCAATCAGTCGCACATCAATCGTAGCCATCCGTTCTCTACCAAAAGGGATTTTGAACTGCAAAGGCTCCAAGGTAGGATTCTGTATACTAGCATAGAAGGCACGAACGGTGCTCACATTAGCACGAATGCGAGCTTCAAAGATCGGACCCCAATGCGCAGCTTCAATGCGTTCGAACAACAGATATTCACCGAATAGTCGTCCATCTACGTCCGCCTCAAACAACACTTTTTGATCAGTGTATTGGCCGTGAGGCATCTCCGATAGAATTGCTCGCCCAAGGTGAGCATGGGGATCCAAATCCCGCTTTGTACGACACTCTAGGGCTGCAGCTGGACCTGCGGCGGTGCTTGAACTTGCGGCACCACCCCGCGGTCTTCTCGATTGAGCAGGGCGGCTTGGCCCAGCCTCGTCTGTTGCGGTTTTCCTTTTACCCATCAAAGATATGATGGATGAGAGTGATAAAAGGCCTAAAATGGCTTCCACGAAAGCCATGAAAAATGGAGAAAATGCGGAGAAGTGGCTGTCCAATCTGGAAAAAGGAGATCTAGGCGTCGTAAAGGGATGCTTCAAGCTTCCCAAGGATGTATTTTCAAGGAGAAATGGAAATGAAAAAGTGAAATGGAGCACCTCACGATTTCAGCTCGATTTGGAGGTTTTTGGAGCTCCAAATGATGAAATCTTCAAGAGGAAGGGCTTCCAACTCCCAAGGAATGATGGATGATGGTCATTTTTGGCCAAGGAGGGATCTAGGGATGATTTGAAATCTCAGAATTTAGAGATAGTTGCTGAAAAATGAAAATGGAGCTATGGGGAGGGCTGTTTGTGAAGGAGAAACACGTTTTAGGAGTTTTCTACCCACGAACCCTACATGTGGGGTGTGAAAAACCCAAAACACCCTCAGATCTCGGACTATGCATCCAACCAACCACATTGGCCAGCGATGCATCGCCGGATCGGCGATGGCATCGCAGACCAAAGCTCTGGTCGGGCGGTGGGACCACATGGGTTTGGTCCCCCATGGTCCAAGGACCCCAAATAACTATGGGCCCCACCTTGGTTCATTGTATTTTGTCCTATGTGAGCCCAAACATGTGTTCGGGGCTTTCCGGGACCATTCCGCAATCCCAAGTACCAAACCCTATAATGCAGCATATGAATTTGGGGTAGAAGGAGCTAGTACATTCATCTAGACTCTTATTAGCTAAAGAAAGTGAAGTTAGAATGGCCTTATGGCCATTTTTCATGAAATTTTACTATTCACTATAAAATTTTGTGAAAGTATTATTTTGTGTTATTTTCACATTAGGTTTGATGCCTAACATGGATTGGATAAGAAAGAAATGAAGATTGGAGTGGTGAGAGGAAGAACTTTGAAGATTTTTGGCGAAACGGGGTTTTTAAGCCCTGACGATTGATTACAGGAGTCGTGGTCATCCCACGGCCCAAGAATTTACTTTTGCGGGTTTAAAATCGTTCATAGGACATCTCAACCTGACTTCTTATGGCTTAGAAGCTATTCAGGTTGCTTTACGCGACCCGAGATGCGTTACAGATTCGATCGTGCGATCGATCCGAATAGACTTCGCCTAATGGCGAATCTGCGGTCCTAGAAATGTTTCTAGACCCTTCTCGCACCCACCTAAGTCAAAAGAAGCGACAGCGTACGTCGCGAGACCATAACTCAGGCCCAGTATACTTTTATTCATGCTCTGATACCAACTTATAACACCCTGAAAATCGGGAGTCGTGTATAAACTCAACTCCCGAGTTCCAGACCGTCACTTATGCAACAAAAATGATTATGATTCAATGTTGTCTGATTTAAAGCATTCACATGAGTAAAAGTATACCAAAACTGCAATTCATACTTCAGATCCAGTGATAAAAGCAAGCGGAAGACTAAACAGTATATATATCACTCTATGGAAAACAAGATAGATCTAACTGTCTCTCAAGTATGAATACATCTCTGAGTCTCATATACATGTAAAGGAACAAAAATAAATGTCCAAAATAGTCCCACTGAAGTGTCCCGTTAACCCAGGTCACCTAAGCGAAGCCATCATGGTACTGCATGTACGAGAACTCGTCCCAGTCCTCGTCAAAGTCTGGCTCTGCCTCCTGGATATCAGCATCACCTGCATCTACAACAGGGTCTGGTGGGTGTTGCAAACATCATCCCGTAACGTGAGAATGAGTGATCAACTCAGTGGAATCATAGAGCAAAGATTAGCATGTTCACAAATCAATCATGCGATAATAATAAAGCAGTAAATCAGACAATCCTAATACTGTTGTTAATGCAAGATGACATGACGTGATGTATGCCCTCACCGACGATCTCCCTCATACGGCACCATCTTACGACCGCGGCATGCAATCGTCCCTCAAGTGCTCCACATCTTCCAGGCACATACAATGGCATGGTGATATGATTTTCAAGTTATTATTAGTCCATTCAAACAGCAGGATTGGGAAACTAAGGTACTTCCCTTATATCGATCCCAACACAGATCCTGTCTAGGGTCGTCACTCCTAGTAATCTCATACGATGTATATTTCGTAGGTCACTGCAAGGGCTGCCAGGGCTGTTGCTCGCACTCGTTGCACCGCTCCCCCATCACCTTATCAATACAGGCCTACCGTACTCTACTGCAACGGAAGGGTCGTCGCCTCCCGTGGACTCAGAATACGCTCGCGGTCACTACAAAGGACTCGTCGCCTGATCAGTGTAGGCCGACAGCTAGAATATAATGTCTCATACCACCATAATCTGCTCACGAGTCTAGGTGCTCAGTGGTCACTACGGGGAGGTTTGTGGCCCCAGCGTAGGCCGACAGCTCGACCACGGTGTCCCATACCACCATGCTCGGCTCTTGCGTCTTCGTGGATCAAGGTACCATGGTTAACAGGGTTTACAATGGTAAGTTCAGTACCCTAGGTTCAAGCAGCTATGACTCATACAAGGTGAACATACATCGGCCAGTCGGGTTGCTTGACGGGCTCGACTAGCGCGATCGCATCTCAAGTCGAACGACATGAAGTGTGTAAAACACTTCGCGTGGCCTAACCACTGCCGCCAACTCCAAACACGAATCGCGTTCATCGACGCGTCGTTCGTGGCTAAGACCAGTCAGCCACGAATTCGCTCGGTTGCCGACTGCCTGGACTAGTCTAGTCCCAAACACTTATGGAATCACGTCAGCAATTTATGTAAGAGTATTGAAATTGAAATACAATCATGTGAGCATGTTAACACATGTTATAACATTCAACTTAAGCAAATCTTCAAGCACATATATTCCATGCATGTAATGAAATCATGCATATAGTCAACATGTAGGAAATCATTTAGGTCAGCATATTAATTGAGAAATCAATCTCAAACTACCTCATAACATCATTTAGTTCAATACATACTAGTACAAGCATTTATACAAACACATACACTACACACTTAAGTCTACATATAGTATGTCGACCCAAAGTGCGCAATTAGGCGAATCTCTTCGCCAAACTAATTATGCACGCATTCCTAACTTCCTAATGCGACAACAAACCATGTCAATCACATCAGCAAAATATGAACGTAATCTGTACTTCCTACAAATGACTAAAATGCCCTAAATCTCATATTCTTCGTTAATTTACGAAACGGGAAACGGAGAGCATGTTGTACATGTCAAACGGCGATGCCGTCGATAATCTACTATTAAACGACATTGAAAGCGTTGTAAACCGTCAATCAAAGCGTCTAAAATCCTCACCTTATCTCTTACGGATGCGTGATTTTGAACGGAGCGTGTACGCTTCGTCTGCGGCAGTAGGAGAACCTATTTTACAAGTTACGTTAGCTAACACGCTATGAATCTAAGTAACCCCTAAATCAGCAAGTTCTAGGGTTATTTTATACCTGAAAATGCGGGAGAATCACCGACTTGGTGATCAGGAAGTGTTGCTACGGCACTAACAACCGGTGGCTCGGAGACGGAAAAAATCCCTTCTACTCTTCCTCACAAACTCTCACATTTCCTCTCTCTCTAATCTAGGTTTTTGCAATTTTCGGATGGGAGAGAGGAATGAGGGTTTCAACCCCTTTTATAAGCTTAAAAATGCCGGAAACAGGCTCCGGAACGAAGTTTACTTAGTGCATATCCATTTCGGGGCTGTTTCGGTCCAAAAGTCGCTTTTCTGGTGGTCCCCTGGTCGAATGCGATCGGACTTAAGCTCATGCATACCAGATATAGCACGTATTAAGTTTTCAGTCCGGCAGGGTTCGCATATCGCACGTGGCGGACCAGTTTCAGTTCAGCGGTCACCGCACGTAGATCAGGGCTGAAAGTCTCATGATATAAAATAGAAATTTCTCCTGATCCGAGGGTGTAATCTAGATGAATTCTGACGGTCAGAACGCTTAATACTGACGCGTCAAGTCGTGTGCCAGATTTGAATTTAAAATTCCAATTTTGTCCCCATTCGCACTCTCTTCGGTCCGGGCTCAATGAAATAGCCTGTGATTATCGGTTTGACTTGATTTTCGGAATGAGTGTCAAGTCCAGATAGGCGGTTCTAACGGTCTAAGATAGGAAGTATCGGACTTTCGACGTGCGGTCTAGATCCAATACAAAAGTTCAAAGCGGTCCAGAGACCAAACCTGCTTAGAGTTCGATCCGAGGTTATAGAGTATTATAGAGTTGTTGGTTCTACTCAATTTGGGTCTTGTAGAACGTATTTAAAGTGATCAGGGACTATTTCCCAGCCACTCCAGCGTTGCGCTAGCTAACTTACGCTTAATTTCCATAGAAATTAATTCTACGCGATTTCGGGTCGAGTTGGTACTCGAGTCCAAATACGAATTTTTCACGGGCGTTACACTGGTGGGGGCGGCCAATCCGTTTTTGAGACTTGGAGCCATTTCATTTGGGAATTTGGAAACAGATTAGCTACTAACCCTGCAACCCGCTGGTGGTCTGTGCTCCATGGGCTCCACCATGTTGTATGTGTTTTATCCATGTTGTTCACCCATTCTTCCGTGAGCCCAACAATGTGATTGGTCCAAATCTCAAGGGGCCATACAATGTTGATTGAACTCCCACCGTTAAAAACTTCCTTAGGCCACAAAAGTTTTGAATCAAGCTGATATATATTTCCCTTCATCTAAGTCCATATGGCCTAATTAACAGGTTAGATGTCAAATAACCACTATAGCGGGTTCTAAGAAGTTTTTAATGGTGGACATTCAATCATTACTATTTTCTCATGGTGTGGTCTACCTTAGATTTAGATATACCTGATTTTTGAGAACAACTCCCAAATTTATCTTTCAAAATAGATGGACGGAGTGGATAAAACACATACATCACGGTAAGTTTGATATGGCACCGACTACTAGCCACCCGGCTGTGGCAGCGTCACTAGCCAAACCGCGTCCGTTTCATTTTCGGATTCATGCCCCAATGGACGCGTATCCACTGGAAAGCCCTTCCGCATCAAGTTGCTGCGCTGGGATGCAAAGTGGTGTCGACCGTGATGTTTACGAGAAATCTAACCCGTCCATACATTGTTTGAGCTCATTTTAGGACACTTGAACAAAAATGAGGAGGATCCAAAACCTATGTGGGCCATGTCAGATGAAGCAGTGGGAAAGTAATGCCTACCGTTGAAACCTCCCCGTGCTCCACCTTCTTTCTCGGCCATCCAAACCGTTTATAAGGGCATTTTCACTAGGATGAGTTGAAAACACAAAAAAATTAGACCGATGCGAAACTTTTGTGGCCATTTAAATGTTTCAACGGTGGTTACAGAGCTCACGGAAGCCGGTGTTCCCTGGCCTGTCTGTTGAAAGCGGGCGCAGGAAGCGATTCAAAGCAGAAGAGGCAGGAAGAGAGAGAGAGAGGGTTGAAGGGAGGAAGAGGGAGAGTTTGAATACCTTCCTGCAACGGTCGGATTTCTAAGCCCTCTCCTACTTTTCCAAATCACCACCGAAGAGGGGATTTGGATTCCGAATGTACTCAAATACACGCTGCCAAACGACCCCAAAGGAGAGAGACAGTTAATTTCTGCCCAGAGGGATAGGGAGAGAGAAGAGTTCGTCATCGGTCGCCGGAGGTAGGGAACGAGAGCCGGAGAGAGAGAGAGAGAGAGAGAGAGAGAGAGAGAGAGAGAGAGAGAGAGAGAGAGAGAGAGAATAGTTTGCCTGCCGGAGGCAGGTAAGGACAGATTTTTTGGTTCCTCCTAAAAATTTCGATGGCAAAGGAAAAGAAGGGTTTGAAGCAGATGAAACCGAGGAAGAAGACCAAGTTCGAGGAGTATCTAGAAATGGATATGAAGAGAGGCGCCATCTCAGCCGAAGAGGATTTGGAGTTAGAACGAAAGCTTGCGAAGAAGCTTAAGGTCAAAAACGGAAAATTACGTGGTCTCGATGATGGGATCAATATATTAACTGATGGGATTACGTCAGCCGTTTATTCTGAATTTGATGGCCGTGATGATGATATCTCAATTGCCAAAGAAGAAGAAGAACAACAAGCTTCTGGAAAGAGTCCTTTGAGGAAGAAACATAAGAAGAGGAAGTTGGTGAAGGAGGCTGAGGACAGTGAGATGGCAGGCGGCGAAACATCGGAAGGAGCTGAGAAGGTGGCAGGTGTTGCTGACATGGTAGAAGAGCCTTTTGCAGGGGTGGATGCTTTGAATGAGAATGCGAAGTACGTGCCTCCTCATTTGAGGCCACGGGAAGGGAATGAGTCAGAGGAGTGTTCTCAAATGCGGCGGCGAGTGAAAGGTATCAAATTCGTGCTGATGGAATTTCATTGTCTCTTGTAACTGTTTGGGTTTCTCTTTCGTGAATAAGAAATTTGAATGCTGCTTGTTTGAGTACTGTTTAGAAACCTGCTCACAGGTGCCCGTGTGCAGGATCAGGGCTGTTCATCCCAACTGTGGATGCACCATGGCCCAGAAATCACGATGGTTTTCTGATCAGGTGGTCCTATATTTTGAAAGCTATTGGTCAATTTCTAAAAATTGGTCATTTTTTCTTTGCATGTGGCACACTCGACTAGCTAGCCCGCCTGATTTTTGGGCCAGGGTGCATGATTTGGGACCTACCTGATGAATGGACTGGATGCCACTCCTGCATGCTGTGTCAACAGTGTCTGTCTTTTGCAGCACTCTTCTTGAATTGGATGTATTTCATGTGACTTTTGTAGAATTGACTTGATTCCATTTTATGGTATTTAGGCCTGTTGAACAGGCTCTCAGAATCGAATGTCGAGTCGATCACAGAAGAGATATCTACGCTGTTTCGAGTATGGCTTTCTTCTCCTCTTTCTTTAATCCATGTAAAACCATCAACATCTCATCGGGACATTTATGAGCAAATATACATTGTTTGATCAATCATTTACTCACCAATAAACTGAACATCTGGGGCCATCATTCGGTAAACCAAATTGTTCATATGGTGAGCTGCTTGGTTGAAGAGATACCAAAAAATGTTCCCAAACAGATTATCTTAGTTGTCCATTTAGGGGCCCATTAAATGTAGACTTTCGTGTAATCGCCCATTTCTATCAGATGGCTGGGGTTGTCTGATACCAGATATTAGGATCTGACCCAGTCGTTGCTGGCTTTTGTCAGATCTACAGCTTAGGTTACTAAAAGGTGGGACGTTGTTGAGTCTACCAAGAAGTGTTGGCTTATTGACTGAGCATCATTAAATACCTCTGTTTCTAGAGGGAAACATTTAATGATCAGCCCAAACTCCTGCATTGTTTGTTTGGTTGAGTATTTGTTAGAAACTGGGCCCGTGCTTCAATAATCTGACATTCATTTTGTTGGCGTCTTTGTGGATGACTGAACTGCAAGTGCCTACCCAATTGGACAATTCAAGCCAAGCGATTTTTGTTCTAGAAATAGATGGTTATGAACAAATATAGCCATCAGTCCTGACACTATGGAGAAGTTCACTGATCAGATCAGATTGTTGGAACTTTCTAGTTGGAAATTTTTGGTCCATCACCCATCCCGTGTGACTCACCAGATGAACAATGAGGATCATGTAAAGGTGTGACCTGCCTATACTGAAGCCAGGCCAAATGAAAAAAATAATAATCTAGTTCTGGCTAAGCATTTTGTAAACCCATTTTCTTTAGGAACTCGGCATGTAATGATTGACAAGGTTCATTCACAGCTTCCTCTTTTGATTTCTGATCCTTTTGCAGTCTTTTGGTCGCAGCATTGGTTGTCAGATAATCAGTGAGGAGGTTTTGGCATCATGCTCTGGTGGGCCTCGTGGCAATGAACAGTTAAGACCCTTATCTTTGTTTTTTCTTTATATCTCTTAGTTTGTTTTGATGTTGAATTGAAGCTATATACTTTTCAAATGGTTTCCATCTGAACCTCTGTTTGAATTGTCTGGACAGAAATATATTGATTATTGGTTTCCTTTTTCCATCATAAAAAATGCGCATAAATATGCAATCACATGCTAGTATGACAGATATTAACTGATGTTTGCCTTTGGAACTTAAAATTTGAATGATTCCCTTGAAGAAAAGAATGTGTCATTTAATCAACAGTTCCCTTTCAATAAATAAATAAACAGTTCCCTTTCACTATTAAAGCACAACATTTGAACTCTATGGAAATCAGATCCTTTTATCCCCTCACTTCAATCAGCACAGTTAGTTAATTAAAAACGCTCACTGATTTTTGGGGGAAAAATGCCAAATATGAGATTGTGAACTTTTGTGTATTCATCTCTTGTTTATTTGAGTTGTGCCCTTCCGTTTCTGCGGGCATTTGTTACCCTGCGGTGTCTTTCATGGTTAAATCTGGGTCATTCATCTTCAGTTGTATTTGCTTTGGTTGCTCTCCGGGGCTCAGTTTTACTTCTTCATCGTTCTTATTTTACTGTTGCTTGTTTTTTGAATGTGCTGTCTTTTCTGTTTGCGAAGGTATGCTGCTGTTTTTGCAGCTTTTGTGGCTGGGATGGCATGTACTGTCGGGATTGACTTTAGTGCAAAGCTGATTGCCTCCCTTGCTAAATCTTTTGAGGTATGTGTTGCAAGTTCAAATCAATCATTGCATTACTTACTGTTGTAACCAACATTAGTGTAGTTGGTCCTATGTATTATTAGTTTTAGAAGTTCACAAGAATGTATTGCCTGAGCTTCTTTCAAGTTTTCAGCATGTATCATGAGCTGGGCGGCTATTTTATCACAAAGATGGTGGTTTTCAAAGTGCAACATTCAGGGAGCTTCTTCTAATAAACGTTTTTGTTTTCTTTTCAGGTTGAATACTCAAAGGAAGATAGCCTTTCTTTACGTAATCTGACCCTGTTACTCTCCTACCTCTGCATCTTTGGCGTTTGTTCCAGGTGTGCAACATACATAATGATGGAGGATTGCAGTTTTCCCCCCTATCATTATGGAGAATTTCAGTTTTTTTGCATTGGTTTTAAACCAGAAACAATCTAGCAGTTGCCTACTATAACTCTTTTTTGAAGATTAGCGAGTAACCTTTATTGATAAAACTGTTAAGACAAACGTCATAACATAAAAAGTACAACCCTTAAAAATAGGCTGAAAGAAAGCCCAAGTTACATCCCAAATAACACAAAAATTTCATCAATGATTACATCTTTAATCCCAAACACACATTCTAAAACATCTTTAATGCTTACCTCCTACAACACCCCTCCTTGCATAGACCCTAAGTGACTCTTTAATGAGAATCCCCCCAACTATCAAATCAATCTAATCTCCCTAAGATGCTAAAAGCCTAATAATAGTACAGGCAAATCTAAGAAATAATCTTCAAAATCTTCCATCACATTTTAAAATCAGCCCTATATCATCAATCACATCTCTTGCAAATAAAATATTGTAGCCCTTCATATTTAGGCTCTAATTCTATAAATAAATAGTCTAGAATTAGCATATGCTAGGCCATACGGTTGGCCTGCATCACTATGACCAAATCATTTTAGTAGACAAATGCTTCTTTTTTTTTCCTGGATGATGATGGAACTTTATTAAAAAAATGAGAATAACTAATCACCAAAGGGGAGAGGGGGTGCGTTTCCAATACATAAGGAAGAATGTTGGGCACATCCTTCGGCCAAGACTTGTGGCAAATTATTCACTTCCCTACCCACATGACATGAGCAAATGAAATGTTTAACAACGAGGCATGGTGATAATAGAGTTTCCATGCCTTTGACTAGCCTTTTTGGAGCCAACCCATTAGACCATTACATCCAAGTATTCACCCTCCTTGGACAGAGCAAAATTTTCACTGCTAAGCAACCCCTTTCTGTGGACGAACACCTGCATGCCTAGCTAAAAATTCCACTTCACTGACAGGGCTAGAGAAGGAAAGGGTGATCTCATGTTTGCTGTTTCTGACCATTCCACCGATACCTAATTAGTACCCTTTCAAACTACCACCAACCCTTAAGGGTTGTTTGGATTTGGGCAAAGTTGTGTCTCAACTAGTATGCATGGACAACCCTACATGTTCAAGATTTGTCAACTCCCTTGTGCATGGAACATATGCACTTTTGGACTAGTCATGTGTATGTGACTATTAGACCACGGATTGGGTATCTCTGATGGAGTGGTGGGATTAATTGTCAATGACACTTCATAGTTTTGATGCATGTGAGGATCATATTCATTTGTGTACATGCATGGCATGTTTCAATTTGCCGCATGTGTGACCGTCCTAAGTCCAAGCATCCCACATGTGCATATGTGCCACCATCAATCTACAAGCACTTAAAAATATGGCACATGTGTCAAATGTGCACATGCACATGTGTGAGTGTGCCACCAACTAATCTTTAATTTACCCACATGTGCCACAACCTATATTGTCCATGATCCAGGTGGTTTGACAAACAGTTGGTGGAATACCAGGCAATCTGAAACTTTTTTTTAATGATATTCAAGAGAAGAACTCTCTAGAAAGATTCATAGAATTAGAACAAGAAATGATAGAGTACCTGGAGATAGATACAAAAGGGATGGCATGACTAGTTAGCAACAGCGTCTCCATGACCAGCTAGCCTTGACAGCATGCCATGGATTGCTTGTCCCAACACAACCTTGCCCATATCCAAACTAGTCCTTAGGTTGACACCTCCAAGTAGGCACATCTTTAATCATAGTTGGTTCACTTTGGACCATAGACGACAGATTGCATAAAAGATCCAAGTTGGAAATTCCCACATTCTCATGTACCCTTTGATGGATGTGGTAGGTGTAATCTGCTTGCTAACCGTAAACCTGACATCCACCTCATCAAGCAATCACAAGTGTGATCTGCTCATTCTCAGCATTTTTTTTCCCTCCCTTTGGATTGGGTTCCCCCTTTTTCATCACTTTTTTTCCATTCGTCTGGCTTCTTACCCAACTCTTTTTTCCTTTTCTTTTCTTCTCTCTCTCTTTTATTTTTTGAAAATATCTTCTTCCCCCAACTTTCCCAAGCCTTTTGTTTTCCTCTGAAGGGACAAAATCTAGAGAGTCCAGTCGGTCCTTATCTTCCTGTCGTAGAATTCGGAAAACATGAACAGGCCTACCTATGCAAATTTCCTCGCCAACTAAAAATCTTGATCCAAATAATTACATCTCCTCTCCTTTAATATCTGCCTATTCAATTTCAAGAACAAGCAATAACCCACTGTAGTGAACATTTGTAGGAACCAAGCATGTGTCCGGATTTCATAAATATGGGAACTAGAGACCTTTCCATCATTTAGCGGCTTTAGTCCAGAGAATGAGGTTTTGTAGTATGTAAATCAAAGCCAAGTATGTAATGTTGGTCGCCTCTGAACTAAGAGCTCGGACATCGATATCATGAACTTGCTTTCTAAATTCTTCTTAGCATAAGTTGTACCTCATCCACCGAAGTTGTGCATGCTAAGGTAAATTTGTACTCATGCGATATATCCATTCTAGTTGGTGCATGTGTTTATTTATTGGTGCTTCCTCAAGAATCGAGACACCAATCATTTTTGTTTTTTTCTTTTTTTTAGAAGAGTAAGCGGAATTTTATTAAAGGCCCGCTGGCAATAGCCAGTGAGGAAAGAATACAAGGAGAACACAACTAAGAGAGAGCCAGAGACTCAACATTCGAGACTTTAGGAACCCCACTCATCACCCTGGAGACTTTACAAGGGACCCCCACTCAAAGACGAGCCAAGACATTAGTTATGAGCATCTCAATTGACAAGGAAGAGTTTTGAAAACATCATCTGTTCCTCCGGGCCCCAAATCCATGAGTTAGGTCCCTGGCCGAACCCCCCTTGTGGGTCCCAAATCCATGGGTTCTGCGAGCCGCTCACCTTGAGTGTGCCCCTACATCCCATATGCCACCCCAGTCAAGTCCTGTGTGGAAATGCCTCCGCATTAATCACACCCGGTGAGGAGTCTCGAACACGAGACCTCCCACTCTGATACCAATTTGATGCAAGGCAATTAACCACTTGCTCTAAAAGCTCGAACTGATAGAGCATGGCAAATTAATCTCTTTATCTCATAGTCCAGGCCCAAATCCATGGGTTAGGTCCCTGGCTAAACCCTCCTTGTGAGCCCTAAATATATGGATTCCGCCTCAAACAAGCCACCCGTCTCACACAGGCCCCAAATCCATGAGTTATGCAGGCCGCCCACCCCGAGTATACCCCTGCATTCCACAGGCTACCCCAGTTGAGCCCAGTGTGAAAATGCTCCTGCATTAGAAGGTCCCTAACATTGCTCAGCATGGGCCATGATGAAGTGAAGGCAGAGAGGGCATGCGACCGCACCTTGGAGGTGAAGGAGCAGGAAATAAATAGGTGATCTACTATATCCTCAGCTTGTTTACAAAGGTAGCATCTATTTGGGATGATCATAGAGTGCTTTTGAAGGTTGTCAATCATTGGGTTTTATTAGTAAAAGATGGTTCAAACTAGTGATGTGTTAAGTTCTACCAGCATATGTGCATGTGGTGCACACATTGTTACAGCCCTAAAATGACGGGAGATAAGCAAGATGAAGTATCCTTGTAACAGCTGGGGTAGCAATACTAGTCCTTGAGCATTTAACGACCACCTAGAAAGATGTCATGGAGATAGGGAATCCTCTTCTGAGACAACTCAAAATGAATTGGGTTAACTTTGAAGGTATGCAGGACCTGCACCAAGGACTTCAATAGCTTCACTACCCTAGGGCCCTAGAGCCTTTGTTCCCCCTCAACAGGAGTACCTAGTACATCCTGAGGGATGACAAAATTATCACACAAAGGATCAAACTAGGCACGTAATGATCGAGATCCTTGTTTGAGATGGTAATCCGAATCCCAAGATTGACTGTTAATTAATGTTAAATTATTTCTGTTGGTATAAAATTGCCAAGTCTGTTAAGCTGCATTTCAGAATTCTGAAACTCAAGGGCAATAGCCCAGGTGGTGGTACACAATTCGAGAAGTCTTCCAATATTGTGGCCTCCTTCCACGGGAAACAAGGAGGAGATGAAGGCAAGACAGCGCAGAGATTCCTGCCTCTTGATTATGAGATGGTCACATTCTAGGAGCTTTCCCTGAGATAAGATAAATTGACCATTTAGCAGTACATAGAACAAGATTATGAGTCGACAGTCCGATGTTGGCTGCCTTAGACTGCCAAGCAAAAAATTGGCCAATATTGCAATGGACCGTGGGCAAGCATCCGAAGTGAGTTGGTGAATGTTCAATTGAACAATGTGGATGGGGCTTACCAGATGGCAAGTGTGGGATTATAACAGAAGCATGATGACCAGGTGTAGTACTTTTCCAGCTGCGGATATCCAACATGCTGTCCCTGGGTGAGTAGCTCTACCTCACATTGTTGCACTGCATGCAGGGGAATCACAATGATCACCTATTATCACCAACACGGACAGTCACAGTGCTGTATGCATTACTGCCCCTAAGACCAGTCATGAAACAAGAAAGATTCCATAGAGAGATCGTGGGAATTTTTTCTTACTATGAGTTTGGAGGGAAAGGACATCATGTAGCATCATGTCCTACCAAGAACCCAACTGTTGTGATGAACCTCTAAGGAAAAAAGAAAAAATCAAAGAAGAAAAACCAACCAATTTAGTCACTAAAGAAGCCGAAGACGGAGGAAAAGATGGTGTTGAAGACAATGGTGTCTTTCTAAGTGATGATTAAGCAGATTGATCGAGTAGCTAAGGAGAAGACAATTGAAAGCTGGTTGCACAATATTGTTTTTCATACTCGTGGTACAGGTGAAGGAAAGCCCATCAAAGTCATCATCAACAACAGAAGCACCCTTAACACTGTTTTGCATAAAGCACTTGATCAATGCAATTGTGAGTGTACAGACAGCCTTACCAAGTTGCCATGATGAGCTCCGAGATAATGCAGGTGACCCATTGATGCCTGGTGATCATTCATTAGGACACTATTTCACTGAGTCTTTATGGTTTGACATCGTCTCGATGACTGTCACCTTCTACTCAGCTGACCTTGGAAGTATGATGGTCATGTGAAATGCCATGGGCTCACCGGCACATACAAACCTGTGCATCATGGAAAAGAAGTGACTCTCCGCCCAATGAAGGACGATCCTCCACAAAAGGATGACAGAATGAAAAATTGTTACACCATGAATAGGCAGAAAGCATGGTGGACGATAAATCAGCTACACCATGAATAGGCAGAAAGCGTGGTGGACGATAAATCAGCTACACCTTGGAAACAAAAACATCAGGCAGAAAGGAGAGCACCACAGTTTGTGAAGAAGAAAAGGAACCATGAATAGACAAGTTGTGTTAAAGAGTGCAAATGGGATCCAAGACAAGCTGTAGATTTAGGGATAAATGCTAACCAAGTACCTGCCAACAGTAATGCTGAAGAAGAAGAATCGCTACAACGAAGTAGCCGATTGGAAGTTTCTTCTTGATAATATTCAACTTCAGGTTCTTTCAAAGATGGGGGAAAACTGATGCAAGCAAAACCCAATTTTATATCAGATCACATGTGATCTCATGTGAGCCCTGCATGACCACACATGTGGGAGACTGCTGTTTATAGTGAATCATTTGGTTGTTCAAGTTGTGTTCATGCATAAAATAAGGGGAATATATTGACATGCCTCACTTATGGTCTGTTAGAGAGGAGTTCCTTAAGTAAGGGCATTTTGGTAATTCTACTTGCCATTAGGGTTTAAGGCTTTTGTTTAACACTCTGCATAAATCCCTCTTGGGTGTGTGATTCTATTAAAGCGAACATTTTTTATGAAAATTTTGAGAAAACTTCATTGAAAGCATGAGTTGCTTGTTGAATCTTACTATATGTTGCTAAGAATCATTATTTTTCCTTTTTCTTCTTTCCCAAAATCATTGCTTTAAAAAAAAAAAATAATAATAAATAAATCTTTGATCCACTTTGTATCTCCAGCTGTTTCAATAAGCTTCAATTCTTCCTTCTAATCACATGTCTGGCCTTCAAATGCCATAACTCTGGTCTACTCAGCGCTTATCCAATCACCTCCATCCAACCTCAGCATCCCTGAACCTTTCAAATAATCAGGCAAAGAGCTTTCATCTTCTGGTTCTTGAAGGATCAGTTTCATTTGTAATGATCACATATAAAAGACACGCTGGTACATGTGTTAGTGTAATCCTAACCGTTCATCCATCGAATCGTGCTGTTTGGAAAATTTTAACCATTTAGTCAAAAGGGTTTTTGTCATTTTTGAGTTAAAAATAAAATGTTAATAATCAATGGCTCGCAATCATTGGTCAAGAGTCTTCTATTCAAGCAGTTAAGATTTGTTTTACCTGCTTGACTTTTGGGCTATGACCCCATGTCTACCACGTGTCTCAATGGAGGTGGATGTGAGGGTTTGGAGTGGTATTACGCGTGTGATATTAGCATTCCTCTGGTTTAGCAAGACCATACATTAGCAATGATTTTATTGTTTCAGTTTTCCTTGACAATTCCCTCTTTACTGTTCTGATGACTGATGAGACTATTTGTTTGATGGCCATGGTACTGGAACACCAATAGGCATCTGCTTTTGATGCATACATTTCAGGATAAAAGAAAACTTTCTTTTATATATTGATTTCTCCAGTAAGCTGGATCAGATGTTTTCTCATCATTCTCTGCAATTGGCTGCTTTTTTTCATGGTGATCTGCAGTGATTTAATATATGACTTCCTGTCCATGTTGAGCAAGCGCTTGACGGAGATGGATGTTGCTACAATCTTAACTATTCTACAATGTCAGTGATCTCCTTTCTTCTTCTTCTTCTTTTTTTAACTCCTTAATTGTACCAACTTAGATGAGCTTTGCTATGTGCACATGCATGTGGAATGAAGTTTATGCACAGGGCACACATTGCAGCATGGCACATAGGTGCGAGATCCAATCCATCTGTCAGGTTGGTTCTTCAAAAGCACCATCGGAAACAAAGAACTGGTGCGGTTGAAACATTGGAGCAAAGGATTCGTTTTCTCATTTTTACAAATATAATATGATTGTGTTTACTGGATGAATTTCCAAATCTTTTTATTTCCCTTGGCGCTTGGATTCGCCTTGCTGAATGGATTTGAATCCCTCCTGCTTTGGGAATGATGAGGAAAGAGGTTGCTCGGCATTGATAAAAATAAACCTGGTCCACTCAGTACAGTGGCACCAATATTGGAAACAGGCAGATGTGTGAGAAAACTTCATCAAGTTTTTCAGAGCCGTACGTTTGTTTTGCTATCTGTGCCCCAACTGACCTGTGGATCAACCTGATTCGTGGGCTAGGGCATTGATATAGTGGTGTCATTCTGGTGGATGAATTGGGTCCGTGACCTATCATGCGACACTGCCACATGTGTGGCATGTGAGCTTTAATACACACAAGTATGGGCTCAGCAAAGCTCATGTTATATCTCGTACTTAGCGGACATTTTCTGGAATTTTGCAATCCTATCAACCTTTTTTTTTTTCCACTGCCATGTCCTTAGTGCTGGAAATGTGCGGGCTTGCTAGTCAGGCTTCCAGGTCCATTCCACCGCATGCTAGAGTTGAGCCAGAGTTTTAGGCCTGACCAGTGTTCACAATATCGATACTATCGGCCGATATTATCGGTATCGCTGGCCAGCGACACAATACCCACACGAAACCAGCGGAAAATTTTCAAAAAAGAAAAAATATTTGTATCGCACAATATATCATACGAAATCCCAGGATTTTCTTCAATATTATCAAAGTTTTTTGAAAAAGAAAAGAGGAAAAAGGGGATTTCGGCACCTGGAAATGAAGATTACGTAATCAGAGATACATCAACGGAGATTCCGGCGAAAAATCTGTAAAAATTTGTGAAAGTTGGGTTTGATTGAGAAGGATTTGGGGATTTTAGGTTCCGGAAGGTCCAGAACCCTCCCTTTCTTCAAAAATGGCTTCCTCCCTCTGTTGAAATCGGATTTCGTACTGAGTCCGGTAGGCTCTTGTTGTACGGAGAAAACTCAGAGGGGCTACTACGAATCTATGTGGTTTATCCACGCCATCCAATCTTTTTTCCATCTCATTTAAGGGGTTGAGCCCAAAATTGAAGCATATCCAAAGCTCAAGTGGACCATACCCTGGGAAACAACGGGAATAATGATTTCCACCGTTGAAACCTTGCTAGGCCCCATAGTGATGTTTATTTGTCATCTAAGCTGCTCATAAGATCAAAAAAACATGGATGATTGTAAAACATAAATATAATCTTGATCCAAAACTTTTGTGGCCCTCAAGAATTTTTCAATGGTATACATTCAATTCATACAGTTTTCTATGGTGTGGTCCATTTGAGATTTGGATATACTTCAATTTTGGGCTCAAGCCCTAAAATTATATGATAAAATGGATGAAATGAGTGGATAAAATATATAAATCATGGTGGACCCCACAGAGTTT
The DNA here is from genome assembly GCA_037074715.1 of Magnolia kwangsiensis. Taxonomy (NCBI): domain Eukaryota; kingdom Viridiplantae; phylum Streptophyta; class Magnoliopsida; order Magnoliales; family Magnoliaceae; genus Magnolia; species Magnolia kwangsiensis. The sequence continues at coordinate 74,596,567 of CM073589.1, forward strand.
ACTCAATGTGTGGTTACGTATGGTGCAAAGACGAGCACTGACATTCCGAGTTGTACCAATGGCTCAAAGGAGATCAATATTACATGGGCCAAACAATAATGTATTTATTATATCAACCCCGTTCATCTATCTGGCGAGATCATTTTAGATCATGACCCAAAAAATGAGTCATATCCAAAGCTCAATTGGACCACACCATAAATAGCAGTGGGGACAATGATTGTCACCATGAAAATGTTTGTAGGGCCCACCATAATGTTTATTTTCCATCCAATCTATTCATAAGGTCACACATATCTGGATGAAGAGGAAAAACAAATATCATATTGATCCAAAACTTTTGTGACCCCAAAATGGCTTCAATGGTAGACGTTAAATGCCCTATTACATTTTGCAGTATAGTCCACTTGATAATTGGATCTACCTCGTTTTTTGGCTCAAGCCATACGACTAGCTCGCCAAATGGACAAACGGTTTGGATATAACACATACCTTATGATGGACCCACATAACTTAGGACGTCAACACACCAACCAATCCGCTTCCGTCCCCACGGGGAGGGATTAGGTGAGACTCCACACGGATTTCCTGCCAAAACGTTTGGCAAGAAATCTACGTGGGGCCCACCGTGATGTTTGTGAGAAATCCACTCCGTCCATCCATTTTGTGAGCTCATTTTATGACTTCAGAAAACAAGTGAACGGGATCCAAGACTCAAGTGGGCCGCACTAAAGGAAAAGGTGGGTAGGGAAATTTCTACCGTTGAAACGTCCTTGTGGTTGACAGTGATGTTTACATGCCATTCATACCGTTCATAATATCATTCCTACCGAGATGAACTGAAAACACAAATACTAACCAGATTCAAAACTTTCGTTGCCCCACGAATATTTCAACTGTGGACGTTCAATCCTCCAATTTTCAGCCCACTTGAGTATTGAATCCGGCTCATTTTTGGTTTAATGTCCTAAAATGAGCTCATAAAACGTATGGACGGAGTGGATTTCTCACAAATAACACAGTGAGCCCACCTAGGTTCCCAACACACGAACTTCTTCCAAGGCTTTTGCATGAAATCCGGTGATACTCGAATCCACCTAGGTGGGTGGGACCCTAATTATGAGACTTAGGGTGATGTATTTGTCTTAAATCTACACCATCCAACAATTTTGAAAGATCATTTTAGGATATGATCTCAAAAATGAAGCATATCCAAATCTTACGTGGGCCATACTAAAATGTTTATTTTCCATCGAACGGTTGATAAGGTCGCAAAGATCTAGATGAAGAGACCACACAAATATCAGATTGATCGATCGAGTACCACTGTTTCCTATATTATGGTCCATTGAGATTTGGACCTGCTTCATTTTTTTAATCATTCCCTAAAACGAGCTTTGAATACGTATGGATGGTGTGGGCCATATGAGATTTGGATCTATCTCATTTTTTATCTCATACCATAAAATAGTCTGAAAAAATGGATGGATGGCCCGGATAGGACACATACATCATGATGGGGCCCACATAGCAGTGTCAGTAGCCACCTCGCTATCAGTAGGCAATCTGCACTAGGGTCGTGGCCACATCATAATGGGTCTAGTTGAACTTTGGATCTCCTCATTCTTTAGTTCCTATGGGCACAATATTGTAGATTTGTGGAGGAGCAGTAATATTTCCAGCCCTATCAAGATGGAGATGATGATTATGAGCCACCGTGCAACTCTATGTGGGTCTAAGCCACAACCAGTTCACATCATTGATATGTATATTTCTCAATTTTTAATTCTTCTTTTGCTCTTTAATGAATTGCTTGTGTTTTCATACATGTCTTTGATACATTTATAAATGTCATGCATTCAATTTAAATATATTTGCATTAATTGAGTTAAATATCGCATAGCTTAGGACCCTATACAAAGGAAACTTATTATGTGTACATTTTTTTTGAGATGTTATTATTTAAAAGTGTATTGAGGTCTTCTTTAATAATCCCTGAAGTTTCATTAAAAAATTCAACCATTTTTCCAATGTTTCCCTATGTTTCCCAAAAAGTGCGATAAATTATGCGATGCAAACGATATATCCCATGCAATAACCGATACGTATCTGTATCCCAAGGGTGCTATACATAACGCGATACCGATATTTCGAACACTGGGCCTGACTAATAACCAGGCCTGGCCTAGATTTGACAACCTTCTCTTTTGACACCAGGCCCAAGCTGGAGTTCAAACTTGTTTATGACTGTAATAGCTCAGGCCCAAACCTGAATTTCAAACCAGTCTAATAAACAAGCTACAGTGGTCCAGCCCAAACACTGCACATAGCCACCACTATATTCCCCACTCCATTTCTGTTATGTGAGATTTAGCTTGAGAAACTTGTATTCAATTGCTAATTTATTATAGAAGGAACAGGTTGTGGGATGAAGTTAAGGGGTGATGATCCAACAGCCATGAAAGATTTCATACTCAGCATACAGAAAAGGGTTAACGAGTTGAAGTCACCTTCTGGAAGTGTGCCAGATGGGCAGCTGAAAATAAATAACAAAAGAGTACGACTGATTTTTATGCTTCTTCAGAGCATTATATGTTTCTTTGCATTGCTTTTCTGAGTATCTTATTTGAGACTATACATGCAGATGGAATTCATGCTTGAAACCATATGTGATATCAAGAACAACAAAAGAGTATCAAAAGTGGATCCTTCTCCTCATACTCGCTTGAAGAAATGGCTACAGAAGGTCTTCTTATTGATAAATTCTTTTACATTTATTCTCGTGGAACTAGGGCTGTCAGCGGCTGGGTTTGGGCCGGGCTGAGGTCTGCCCAAGCCTGGCCCCAGAGTAAAACCAGGCTTGAGTCTGAACTGAGTCTGTGACGGGTCAAAACAAGCAGGCCCAAGGCCAATCTGTGATAATCATGCATGACCCAGGTCCAAGTCGAGCCTTTGCCTGGCTAGCCTCTTTTGTGTGAGATCTAGTCTATTCATTTGGTCGGCCCAATTGTGCATGATATTCACAAACATGCCCTCGAAACCTTAAACAGGTTGGGTTCAGGCAGGGTTGATGAGCTCTTAAACACAGCTCGAGCACCGTCTGATTAATAAACGGGCTTAAATTTTGGGCCGTGGTCCAACACTTGAGTTTTGTATTTCAGCCCAAACCCTGCCCGAAGCAGGCCAAGCTCAAAAACTTAATGAGCCTACCTGGCCCATTGACAGCCCTATAGGCCTATACAGAATGTGTATTACTATTGCAGGTTCCATTCTTTTCTTTTTAAATTGTGCTAGTGCTACCAATTTTCGTAACCCTAAATCAAGCATCTTGCAATTAATTTTTCATTACATCAGTAAAAAGGTGGGCAAGACTTTTCTACCATTACGGAAGTGCTGGTGGTTCACATCCAGTACACACTTTGATGTACTTATAAGTCAATCTAGACCATCCCAGCCATGGGCCCCATTGTGAATGGATAACATTCTTAAAGTAACATTGATAGGGTATCCTTTACCATCTGATATTGGCTGTTCAATTTGTAGCACTGACTATTTGGTTGTCACCATCCATTGGGTGACCACTAATTGGATGGTTAGGAGCAGTGGATGAGTATGATTTTCATAATGTTTTATCCACAAGGGGGCTAACATCCTGGACAGTCTGAATTGACAGTATTTCATGTCTACCAAGGTGCACTCCATCCAGCCTTGCCTACTTCTGTATGTTAACCTGCCATGATTTTTCTCCTCTGTTCATGTTTCTTCCTGTTTAGTTGATTGACATTTATCAATTTCTTGCTGATTTTTCATATTAATAAGTCATAGTTTATCATCTATTCAATATAGGTTGGCAAGATGTCTTGAATGTTTTAAAAATTGAAAGCAGTTTAGGAATTAGTCTTCAGATTTCATTAATTAAAAATCACTAGAAAAAACTATATGGAAAACTCATGCCAAGAAAAAGAAAAAAGGAACTGATGCCAGAAAAGAAATGAGAGAAAGACCTTCAAAAGAAAATAAAAAGAAAAAAGAAAAAAGAAAAAGAAATGAAATGAAATGAGAGAAGGAAAAGAAATGGGAGTTAGTAGGAGTTTCAAGTGGTTGCAAGGAGGGGTTGAGATTGCTTATTGGATGGCTAGGATCTCTTAATCTACCCCAAAGAACTCCCTGGTTCAAAGATACTGACATCTATTCTTTTGCTTTTTTTGGACTATTATTGAAGGTTTTCTTCTTCTTCATAACTTTCTACTAGGGGTATGGCATGTGTGACACACTTGGAGCAGGGTTAGAGAGAGAAGTGAGAGAGAGAGAGAGAGGAGGGAAAGGTGGGGCTACATGCAGTGTGCTAGAGGGAGGGAGGGCCTTTATTGCAAGTCTCTTTTATTGAGACGCTTCATGGGGATGTGAGTTGTGCAGTGTGTGGCATGTGCGACACATGTGGAGCAGGGTTCGAGAGAGAAAAGTGAGAGAGGGAAAGGTGGGGCTACATGCAATGTGTGCTAGAGAGAGAGAGAGGGAGAGAGAGAGAGAGAGAGAGAGAGAGAGAGAGAGAGAGTCTGTAATTAAGACACATTAAGATGCTTTACATTATCTTTACCATCAGATAATGATATGGCTCACCAAACCAAAGGCCATATACTCAACTTCAGTCGTGGAAAGTGCCACCACATACTGAGGCTTCGATATCCAACTGATCGCTCCACACACTAACACAAACGAGTAACACTAAGTCAACCTTTTAGTCTCCACATTGCTTGCACAATCTGAATCCACATACCCTACAAACTTATCCCTGGATTTTTCAAATGTCAAGACGTAGTCCTGCATACCTTGAATATATCGAAGAAGCCATTTCACTGCCTCCTATTGTTGCTTACTGAGGTTAAACATGTATATGCTAACTACACCCGCAGCATGTGAAATATCCGGTCTTGTACAATCCATAACATGCATTAAGCTGCCAACCGCACTCGAATAAGGCACATAAGATAGAACCTGCATGCAAGTCTCTGTAATTGAGACGCTTCATGGGGATGTGAGTTGTGCAGCGTGTGGCATGTGTGACACACATGGAGCAGGGTTAGAGAGAGGGAAAGGTAGGGCTACATGCAGTGTGTGTGTGTGTGTGTGTGTGTGTGTGAGAGAGAGAGAGAGAGAGAGAGAGAGAGAGAGAGAGAGAGAGAGAGAGAGTCTCTGTAATTAAGACTCATTAAGACTCTTTACATTATCTTTACCATCATATAATGACATGGCTCACAAACCAAAGGCCTCGGATGAATGACACTAAATGACTGATCTAGAATTTCTCAGATAATCTCTTTGTTTTTGTTAATCCATTCTCAGATCATCAAAACTGATTGGATTGGTCAAGTTCCCAGTTTGATTCCATTTTTCTCAACTTGCGTCTTTGTTAATAACCAATTTGAGGCTCCATTAACATCTTTGAAGCTTCAATTGCAGTTGAGAGTAGAGGATTCTTTACTTCGTGGGCTCAAATGGAAGAAGCTTCTGGATCCTGACAAGAAAGGCCAATGGTGGCTGTCGGGGGATACTGCCTCTACGACAGATGATGTCCGGGAAGTTGCAAGCACGATTGACCTAGAGGTTCTAGAAGCTCAGAAATTGCTGCAGCTCGCAGCTGCACAGAGGATGAATACAGATGCCAGGAGAGCAATCTTTTGTATAATCATCAGTGGCGAAGATTACATTGATGCATTTGAGAAGATTCTGAGGCTGGATTTTCCTGGGAAGCAGGTCCGTATATTGTGCTCCTTTATATCTGTCATCTATTTCTGCCATCCTCTATATTTCATTGCATATTGGTTGTATACATGAATGTGAATGTGCAGGATAGAGAAATCATGAGAGTCCTTGTAGAGTGCTGTCTGCAAGAGAAGCTGTTCAATAAGTATTACACTGTCCTGGCTTCCAAGTTATGTGGTCATGACAAGAATCACAAGTTCACCTTACAGGTATTCATGAATTCCTCCTCCTCTCTCTCCCTCTTTCTCATAGTTGTGAGATCCAATCCATCTATCAAGATTGTCCAACCTTGTACATGTTTTCCCAAAAATAGATCTGGTCTGCATCAGCGTGTGGGCCCCAATATCGGAAACAGCTCTTGGGCTAGGGCATCAATATAGTGGTGTCACTCTGATGGATGGATTGCATCTCAGACCTATTGTGCCACAGTGGCACATGGAGTGGTGTATACATGAGATTTATTGCACACACATGTGGGCTTAGCAGAGCTCTTTCTTTTCTTATCTAGGTTTTTATCTGCTTTTTTCCTCTGTTGTTCTGGTTTTGTCGTTGCAGCAATGTTTAGCAAATTGAATCAGTTAAATTTGTAAAAGAACTGGACCAAATTGGGTGGTAGACTATAAGATGTCTTTGGGTATGCTGGGTGTTCCTACTTTCAATGATCAATGAAATGTGCTCTGCCCACCAATTAATGGTGAGATAATAATAGGTCAGAGCTGTTCTCACTTCTCATCGAACCGAAAAGGTTGAATTGGATTGCCAATTACAACCTAGTGTACGATAGACCCACAAATCAGGTAAAGTAGAATATAGAAGACATCTGTGTGTGCAAACAATAGAAATTTGCATGGTCAGCCAATGGTAAATCAGTTCAACTTTGAGCCTTTGCGTTGTTACCTAAGTTTTGAGTCGAGTCACCAATCAACTCGATGTTCATTGGGTTGGGTTTGACCTAGAGACTACTTGAATCCATTGTTTGGAGTATCCCCAAGATATCGATAATGTCCCTGATATTATCCATATCTCCAGCTCGGAGATACCGTTAACACTGGTAGTATCAGAAATTCCGGGTGTTGGTGATATATTGCTACGTATCAATGATGTATCGATATCGCTAATGTATAACAAATATTTTCTACCATGTAAATTCTCAATGTTGGTGTCGGTGTCGGTGTCGCTTGTATCGCCAATGTATCAATATTGCCAATGTAATGCCAATATTTCCAACTGTGTAAATTCCAGCTGTCGCTTGTATCGCTAGTGTATTGACGATATTTCGATAATATTGCCAATGTATCGATATCACCAAAAATCTATTTATTAAAAAAATTTCCACTTTTTTTTTTTTTAAGGTTGCATGCAACATGAAAGTGCATGTTTGTATGTGTTTATGTATGCATGCATACATAAATGGATGGGTCATGGATGGATGGAGGTAATAACAAGTCTTTGATGCCCTTAGATGTTCTTGGCCACACGTGCATTACACTGATGTATTCAACGAGTGTATTCAACGAGTCTATAGCCTCGACTGACGGGCCATGGTAATCTTTGAAAATTCCATCCCGATGGGGATAGATCATTGCAATTGTTGGTCTTCAACGAAGAATGCTAGTAAAGTGCGAGTCAGCTCGCGTTGACTACGTCCCTACCCTTTGTACACACCGCCCATTGCTTCTAACGATTGAATGGTCTGTTGAAGTGTTCGGATCACAGCACAGTGCCCTCACTTGGTGCCGCTTGAGCCCACCATCTACATACGATGCCCTTGCTCGGACACTTAAGCATGACGCTCATGCTCGTTGCACCAAGCACTTCGCCCTTCCTTGGCCGCATGAGCCCAGCGCTGAGGAACGACGAGACTGATAATGAACAAGTACTGTGAGGGAAATGTGAAAATGACTTTGAAAAGAGAGTTAAGCAGTGCTTGAAATTGTTGGGAGGGAAGCGGATGAGGGCTGACGACATGCCTCGGTTGGATGTGAAATAGCGATGAGTGGATTTGTCGCTCGGCTCGGGTAATCTTTGAGGCAAGTATATGACTATTGGTAAGATTAATCTGGTAGTAGCCCATTTGCACTTCTTGTGCCACCACCGCCCCAACTCGGGGTAAGGCAACAAAGTTGGCTATCTTTCGATTGGAGCGACGAAAGGAACAAATAGGGGATGGAGCCCAACCAATAGAATCCTCCACATCTGAAAGCACGCACGGGGGTTGTGAGCCAAGGTAGTCTTCGGTGTGTATATTTGTGTGTGTATGTGTGTGTTTCCCTTAGTGATACATTTTCGGGTATTAACTATAATATCGGCGACATCAATACATGTTTCCGTATCCTCAGCTAACAATACATGTAACGGTACTAATGTTATAGGCACTAGTCGAATCAACTCTATATTTAATCATTAAATTAAGAAGTTTTATATTAATAATACATTTTTTCGGAAAGGTTGATTAATAATGGAAGTTTTTAGATTAATAATACATGTTTACAATAGTATTAGTATTAACAAATGTTTGCTTTATCACAAAAGTAGCGAACGACTCAGTGGTTTTGACGTGTGCTCTTCACAAATGAGGTTGGACATTCAAGTCTCATCCAAGGTGTACCATTGGGATAATGGTGGGCGTAACGGTCCCCACCGTTATCGCCCTTGTAATGGTCATGATTTATTTTTTTTTGGTTCTAAAAAAAATTAAAAAATAAAAATTTATTAAATTTAGAAAATTCTAAATATTTCAAATATGCATTCATTTATAATTTTGAACATGTTTATGATAGTGTCATGATCCACTCTTTGGTGAGAAAGCTGTATCGGGTGGTTTGATGAATTTATGAACCTGACAGCCTAGAATTGACTGCAAAATTCATAGATTTAATTTTCTAACTATCTAATACTAATGATAGATATATTAGAATGAATTTAATATCAAAATATCTCACATTTGTAGGTGTTTGCTATTATTTTCCATATTTTACTCTACAATTCTACATTACATACCTATCCTTGAGGAGTGTGAGGTGAGGACTTACATAAATTACAATGTTTACTTTATTCTATTTAAAATCTTGAACATGCTAGAGATTTCTCCTCTCTTATAATTCTCGTCCTGTCATCCTCAAGATATAAAAAGAAAAAAAAAAAGTAGTATCTGATTAACTCCCCTGCAATTTGATTAAGAATTACTTAATTGATTGTCAGGAGAGTTATTTTAATCACAAGCAAGGTGTCCCGTATCGGTATCGGTTGGCGTAACGGTGCCCTCTGAAACCGATACGGATACGGGGGCGTAACGGCGATACGGGGGCGTAACGCCCCATAACGGCGCAAAATTTTTTTTTTGCCAAAAAAATATGAAAAAATATGGATTAAATCCGAAATATTCTAAGCATTCCAAATATGCATTCATTTATAAATTGGAACATGTTTATGGTGGTGTAACGGTCCACTCTTTGGTCAGAAGTTGTATCGGACTGTCTGATGAATTTATGAACTAGATAACCTGAATTTGACTACAAAATTCATGTATTTAATTTTCTAACTATCTACTATCAATGATAGATATATTAGAATGAATGTAATATGAAAATATCTTACATTTAGGTGTTTGCAATTATTTTTGAGGGCCAAAATTCATGCATAAATAGAAAAAAATGTAAAAATAAAAAATAAAATAGCACCCCAAATATATAAAATGCACATTAACATGTTCTACTATGATTAACACATCACATGGCATCATTAAAACAACAAAAGAATCATTAAAAAATAATTTTTTGAATTTTCAAAAAAAGGGTCAAAATAAATGCGTAAATAGAAAAAAATATAAAATGGTACCCCAAATCTGTAAAATGCACATTAACATGTTCTACTATGATTAACATATCATATGACATCATTAAAACAGCAAAAGAATCATTAAAAAATGATTTTTCGAATTTTCAAAAAAAGGGCCAAAATAAATGCGTAAATAGAAAAAAATATAAAAAAAATATAAAATGGCACCCGAAATCTATAAAATGCACATTAACATGTTCTACTATAATTAACACATCATATGGCATGATTAAAACAACAAAACAACTATTAAAAATTGATTTTTCGAATTTAAAAAAAAAGGGCCCAAATTCATGCGTAAATAGAAAAAAATATAAAAATATATATAAAATGGTACCCCAAATCTGTAAAATGCACATTAACATGTTCTACTATGATTAACACATCATATAGCATCATTAAAACAGCAAAAGAATCATTAAAAAATGATTTTTCGAATTTTCAAAAAAAGGGCTAAAATAAATGCGTAAATAGAAAAAAATATTTAAAAAAATATAAAATGGCACCCAAAATCTGTAAAATGCACATTAACATGTCCTACTATGATTAACACATCAAATGGCATAATTAAAACAACAATACAACCATTAAAAATTGATTTTTCAAATTTTAAAAAAAGGGGCCAAAATTCATGCGTAAATAGAAAAAAATATAAAAAAAATATTAAATGACACCCAAATTCTGTAAAATGCACATTAACATGTTTTACTATGATTAACACATCATATGGTATGATTAAAATAACAAAACGTATTAAAAATATTTAAATACATATTTTTGACAAATTTTTGAAAAATGGCCCATCGAGCTTTGATTCAAGAAAATTCATAATATAATGTGTTTTTATCTCAAATACTCAGCCAAAGTTGGTCGAAATTAGTAGTAAAAGGAGTAAAAAATAGTTTGGAAGCAAGAAGTTTCAAAAAAACAGCAAAAACAAAGCTTAAAATGGAAAAAGGTCGATACGGGCCTGTTACGGGCCTGTGCTGCAAAAAACCGTATCGGCCGATACGACCCCGTAACGTGTAACGGTCACCACCGTTTCCGTTACGTATCGGCCGTATCGGCCGATACGTAACCGATTTGGCATTCCTTGATCACAAGTTCGGCAGTGGTAATGAATGTGTGGGTAATGGGTATAGAAATACTTACCTTAAATATAAATAATGTTATAAAAAAATATACTTACCTTAATAAAACTCTCGAGTCACCGCCAAAATGAAAATCCGTTTTGTTGTGGTTGCTCAACCCCTATGTCCTCGTCATCATCAGGTTGCGGTTGCGGAGTAGGTGTTGCATATCCATAATATCGTGTGCCAAAGGGAAAGATCAGGTCAACAAAACCAGAGGACGACTGATCCTGACTAAACAACGACTCCAACCCCGAGTAAGGACATCCACCAGTGCCCGTCTAATAGTTATACTGGTGCCTGTACTCAAGTTGCTTTAAATAACTTGGATTTGGATCTGGATACTGTAATCATATGGAACATGTGGATTAGGATGACTACTCCTACATGTGATGGAATAAGCTTTGGTAATCCTATTGGCCATAAGAATATGCATAATGCTCAGAACCATAAGCCTATTGTCGAGGTTACGGACCTCCCGATGGTGCATCACTATAGCTAGCCTCCCGCTATCTGTATCGTGACTCAGAAGACTCATTAGTCCGACCTCACGTACCCTGTCGATGCTCATCGACCTCACGATCTGTAGACAGTTGTATGTCGGTGTGCTGAGCAACACCAGAATTGGGACCAACATCAGGTGCATCATCACCATCGCTACTATGATCATCTGTCTCGGTCTCGTTGTTACTACTGCTCGAACTATTCTACTGAGATGGACTTTGCATGAAATATGCCCCTTTCTGGGTCCAACACAGTTGCACGACTCTCTTGCTGCGTGTGTGTATTATTAGGTCATCCACTTCCAATTCTTCATTATCCTCTTCTATTTGTTTTTCTCTTGCTTCCAACCAAGGTAGAAGCGGGTCATCCTTCTCATAAATTTCGTCGCAGTTTATTCGACAATAGTCTCTGTCACCGACGGCTGTTGCAATAATGCTTCTATGATGTCGCCCCATTCTTAGTCCAATGTTATAGTGCATGAAGACAAGTCTATCCAACGTCCTAGTTTGCATTTTATTGTTATTTTTCGAATGAATAAGTGCGAAACAACTCGAGTTCCTTTCGCATTTAGAAGTTGTTTGGTTCAAAACTCTTACTGCAATTTTTTTGGAGAGCCTTCACACTCTTTGAAATTCATCCACCATTCGGCAAGTGACAACGTAGATACTGCATGGTGTGCAAGAGTATCTTTAAAGCTAACTTACTGATTTTCCATATGTATCTAATTCATTCAACGCCTTTATTTGCATATCTAAGTAAGGGTCTAATATCTTTATCACATTCTTTAGCTTGACATGAACCTTATCATCTGCAACAAATGATTGAGTATATCTGTATCTAGAATTTAGATAGTAACCCGCTGCATGAAGTTAGTGATGGAGTTGTCTTGTCCATCTCTTGTCGATCATCCTCCAATAAACCTCCCAATTTGAACAATCATGTTGAATTGTCAACTTTGCCTTATCCATGGCATCATAGAGGAAGTTCATGATAGATGCTTCATCGATTTCAATAAGACGGAGGACTCTCATTAGTGGCTCCATTACCTTTAGGATCCTTTGGACCTTCCAATATTTGTTGCCCCCTATGGTCTTCACAACCTCATCTGGTGTCCCTAATGTCTTCTTCCGATGTTTTATGTTAAGCCAGTCTTGGTAAGCAAACATCTCACTCAACTCTCCCCTATGCTAGTACAAACTCTCTAGGGCTATAAAGTTAGTTGCAAATCTAGTCGTCGCAGGCCTAAGCAACTCTTTTTCCTTCATAAACATACTCATTATTGCAACTAATTGTACAACATGGGTTGGTGGTATAAGACAAAGTCGAGGACAATCACATGGACAGCTAGGATCAAAAGAAATAGAGCTAGAAAGTTTGATCCAAGGGTCTAATGTGTTATAGCTTATGATGGCCATAACTTTGCGATTGTTATTTGTTTCACTTGTATGATACACCGTTGGAAAACTATCAACGATCTCTATGCCTTGGCCAAGAACCTTAATAGCTTGGCCAAATTGAATCATTTTGGGGGTCAAATTAGGGTTTAAAGTTAAAGCTAACTATTTTTAGTATTTTTATTTTTATTTTTGTTTTAAGAGTCTGATTGTGACTATAGTCTTTATTTTAATCATCTAAGGGTTGGTTATGGGTTTTAGTAGGCTTATTTCTTTTTTACTAATTTTAATTCTTATTATTTCGAGAATGTGTCTTATTTCAAGTCAAATTAAGAATATATTGCTTCTCTTGCTTGTATAAGCACATCATACACGATGTAATCAACACTTTTCATCACTAATAGCAATTTTTTTAAGAGCAAACAACAATTTATTATCACGCCTGCGAAGCGGGAAAAGAATACAAAGCTACGAAGATGAACATAAAAGATAAAAAGCAGCTCTAGCTGCATTTACATGAGGGAGCCAATCCAATAAAAGATTGATGATCTTCCAAATGAGGTCGTCGAGCGAGGTGCATCTATTCCGAAAGCACCAATCATTATGTTCCTTCCAAATGGCGCAAAAAATAGCCATGATGAGCAACCACCAAGCTGTTTTCCCAGCTTTCCGAACTCTGCCATCATGCCAAGCCCGAAGAAGAACATCTACGGACTTTGGCATAACCCAGGCTAAATGCATCGCGGAGAAGAAAAAATCCCACACTCTTTGAACGAAAGGGCAATGGATAAACAAGTGATCGATAGATTCCACATTCTTCAAGCACATCAGACATGTTAGGGAGAATAAGGTATTTTCGCTTCAAGTTATTAATCGTCAAAATTCTTTTTCTTCCCACTAGCCAAACAAACATTGCCACTCTTAAAGGAGCCCCATCGAACCACTGGTAAAAAGGATGAGATGGGCTTGTGGATCTATTTGTGGATGATAGCGGATGGAATAGCGATCGAATAAAGAATCTGCCAGAAGGGTGGGCTTTCCATATCAAGGAGTCCTCATCCGAAGAGAGGGCCGCAGGCTTCAATAGATTCATTAGGGCAAATGAAGTCATGCACCTCATCATCCGTCATGTTCCTACGACAAGGTGACTCCAAACAATAGCGTCCCTAACGGTAGAAAAGCATCTGGCCATTGTAATATGGCGATTTGGGGCAAGAAGGGCCAATCTAGGAAAAACCTCCTAGAGAGCCAAGTCGTTGCACCAAGTGTCCATCCAGAAATGCATGTAAGACCCATTCCCAAGAGCAAACACAACTCTACTTCGGACTAGATGTTCAATTGTCGCAATGCCTTTCCAAATATCCTAGGCACAATCAGTGTTCGAAGTATCGGTATCACTACAAGTTTCGTTGTCCAGGGATATGGAAACAATATCGATATCGTCGATAATATCGCTGATAACTGAAAATGTGGAGAAACATGGGAAAAACGGTAGAATTTTCAATGAAACTTTAGGAGACGTTAAAATGTAATATTTGTATATTTAGAAATTAAAAAATTTACAAAAAGAATGCGTACATAACAAGTTTCCATTTAATGGGGCCTTAAAAGCATGTGTTGTTGTAAGAAATCAACCCAACCAGCCCATTCGGCCTTATTTAATCATCCAACCTTCCATCCAAACATCCATCGATATTACAAAATATCAACAACACATGATATTTCACCAAGAAATCATCAACAATTGGAAAGGAAACAAAAGATTGTGGTCTTAATATCGCGCATGTTGCGATATCGATAAGATCGAGATATTATCAATATTATCAATGACAAATTGAACATTATAAACAAACATGTGCCTGTGAAAAAAAAAATTTGAAATAAATTTTTTTCTAATAAACAAAATTTTGATGATACTAATATGTTGGCGATATTATTGAAATATCGTGGATACACTTATGATACAAGCATTACCTAGAATTTACATAGTCGAAAATATTGGCGATACATTGGCGACATTGATGCATTGGCAATGCAAGTGACATCTAGAATTTACATAGTTGAAAATATTGGCGATTATATTAGCAATATTGATACGTTGGCAATACTTAGCGATACATTGTTAATACCTGGAATTTCTGATATTACAAGCGTTATCGTTATCGCTACCAGTGTTATCGGTGTCGTTGAGCTGGAGATAAAGATAATATCAGAGATATTTCGATAATATCAGAGATAATTCGAACATTGGGCACAATATAGCGACGACCTCTTAACATTCCATCTACCCTGTGCAACTCCATATTTGCTAGCAACGATTTCCCTCCACAATCTCCCTGATTTGACATCGAACCTCCAATGCCATTTTTCGAGAAGACTGAGATTCACGAGACTCGGGCTCTTAATCCCCACGCCTCTCTCTGTCATCAGCCTGTAGACCTCTCCTCAGCTAAGGAGATTGAACTTTCTCCCCACATTGGTCCCCTTCTAGAAGAAATCCCCTTTCGGGTTCTCAAGTTTATCAACCACCTTGGTCAGGCATTTGAAGAGAGCGACATGAAGTATATTGGCATATTCGAAAAAACGGCTTTAATAAGAGTAAATCTACCCCCATAGGATACATAGCTACACTGCCAAGTCGAAAGCTTTTTCTCGATCCTTTCAATTACATTGTCTCATAGATTAACAGGTGCCTTTCCAATACATAAGGGAGACTGAGATAAGTGGATGGAAATGAACCCATCTTGTAATCGAAAACTCCAGCAAAAGTGGCAACCTCCTCATGAGGAACATGAATTCTCAGCATCTCACTTTTGTTGACGTTAACCTTAGGCCTGACACTGCTTCAAAGCAGACATTGATCTTCCATAGGTTGTCCACCAATGTCACATCTGCATTGCAAAATAATAAGGTGTCGTCAACATACTGCAAGTGGCTGATGGTAACTCCATTATCTGCAACTTTGAAACCCTTCACTAGACCATTCGACTCCACTCTATGCAACATTTTGCTAAAAAGCCTCACCAACGACCACAAAGATATGGAGAGAGGGGATCCCCTTGCTTGAGGCCCCAAGAGGCCTTAAAGAACCTGTGGGGGGAGCCGTTGACCATAACCGAGAAAGATGCAACCTGGACACAAGATCGTATCCAACTCCTCCATCTCCAAAGCCCAAATGATGAAGCATGTAGTCCAAAAAACCCCAATCAACGTGGTCGTAAGCCTTTTCCAAATCAAGCTTACACACCAAACCGAACTTCCGTTCTCTATGTCTTGAGTTGACGCATCATGAGCAACTAAACCTCTATCAAGAATTTCTTGCCCAAAACAAACCCCCCCTAATTCTCAGCAATAACCTTTAAGAGGACTCCCCGGATTCGCAACACAAGTATTTTAGCCAGAATCTTATAGGGACCCCTGTGAGACTAATCGGCTGAAAGTCTTTGAGCTGCTTCGCACAATCAATCTTAGGAATGAGAACAATAAAAGAGGCTCCCATCTCCACAAACAATCTACTACGCCCATGGAACTTCGACACAAAGTCCATGATCAAAACCAAGGATGTGCCAAAACAACCGAAAGAAAGCCATAGGGAAACCATCCAGAGTTGGAGCTTTATCACCACACAGTCTAACACCAGTTTAACTTCTTCAACCGTAAATGGAGCTTCAAGAGATGCAGCCTCCGTCTGAGAGATTGTCAAAAACCAGATTATCGAGGCACGATCTATTCCAACAATCAGTAGATAGCAACCTCCTATAGTAGGAAACAATGAAATCGCAAATTTTCATCTCATCTGTTGTCCTAACGCCATCAATTACCAAGCTGGATCTACGATTGCATCTCCCCCGGGCACTAGCTATGTTGTGAAAGTATTGAATATTTTTACCCCCCTCATTGAGCCACACTTGTCTAGACCTTTGCCGCTACTTGATTTCATCTTCTTCTGCTTTAATTGGGACAAAGTTGCCTTTTTAATTCTACCGTTGTCCGACAAGGTACCCGTCTCTTGTAACAGATCTAGCTCATGAATTTCTTTTGCTATCCCATCAAACTTGGCCTCGTGGGCCCCCAAGCACTTCCTTTTTCCAACCTTAATCTTTTCTTTCAGAAGTCTGAATTTTTTACATAGCCGGAATCTAGCAAAACGATCCACCTCAATGGACTTACACCATTTAGCTACCCTCTTCTTAAATCCCTCAATCTCAACCCATGCCAGCTCAAACTTGAAGGGCTTTGGGCCCCAATTTTCTTGGGGCGCCTCCAAAACAATAGGGTGATGATCCAAAACAGTTTGAGGCAGGCCATGTTGTGAAACCAGCGGATATTTATCAATCCATTCCAAGGACACTAAGAATATGTCCAAACGAGATAGGATAGCATTTTGCTGCCTATTGGACCTTGTGAATTTTGCCCCTTGAAGCGGTAGATCCACAAGGTCGTGCCTCGACACCCAATCAACAAATTTCCTCATGTTGCAGGTAACGTGGCCACAATTGGATTACGCCTCGAGGAAGCGGACAATGTTGAAGTCCCCGCCAATACACCAAGGCGCGTCCCATCTTGGCCTAACATAGTCCAACTTGCCCCATAAAAGATCTCTGACTGATGGAGAGCATAAATACCCACTAATTGGCCGTAACAACCTCGCTCAACTTGACAGATGAAGAAAAACTCCCTTGAACAGAATCCACCTTCTTCCAAAGGTTGGAGTTCTAGGCTACAAGAATACCTCCTACTGATCCCACCACACCGACCATAACGTAGTTTTTATTGGTTACACCCCAGAAAGAGTCTAACATACCTCAATCCATAATTTGGAGCTTTGTTTCCTGCAATGTGATAATCTTTGCTTTAACCTTTTTACAAACTTTTTTCACCTGAGCTCGTTTAATCCTACAACCCAAATCTTTAATATTCCAAGACAATATAGTCATTGAGAAATGGCCTTACCGGATCTTCCCCTATTGCTTGCACTTGCTTTCCTAGAAGCATCGTAATTGATGGAACATTTGAGGCTAGGAAATTCTCTCCAACTGCTAGGGGACTTCTTACTCTTAGACATTTGAACTTCTTGCAGTCTATGCATAGCTCTCTTTAACAAAATGATAGAAATCAATGGCGTCCTCATTCCACGCTCCAAAGGACAGACCAATCAAACTCTCAACTTGTTCGAGCACATCTTTCAACCATCTATGTTGTTTTGTAGAAACTGAACCGCTCGCCAAGTCAAAGCGAAGACCGACACCATCTAGAGTTCTTTCCCCCTGGCATTCCACCGCACCTAGAACAGTAAATGGAGAGGCTCGCAGAGGCGTGATGATCACTGCATCTTCCATGGAGACTTCTTTTTCCAAGCCTTCCACTCGAACTCTACCTTCTGCTGACCCATCTCCTAATCTTCACTTGACAATTTTGTAACAGCCCACAAGATCTCCGAAGCCTCGTTGCCATTACTCACTAATCCCAATCCCAATCCCAAAGCTGAATCAATAGCAGGGAGAATCTGGAGACGGAGGTTTGAAAGGGAAGATGATCGAATCTTCGCGGTCTCCCTTATTGACCCAAAGTTCAGCGCAGTTGTGGGAGAAAGGGGCTCTCTTTGTTGCTCCTTAAAAGTCTTGGAAGGTCTAGTGGTGGTAGTTAGGGGGAAAAGGTGGATTCGAGGAGCTATCGATCATGCGGGCCATCTCCTTAGGATAGTTTTCGATACCAGAGGTGAGGATTATGTGGCTCTTTTCTAGTTGGTGGAGTGTGGGATTCATATGTCACCTGGTGGCTATCCTAGAAAAGCCGTTACTCTTAAGGATTGTAGGGAGCTAATAAACCTGAGGGTGGATCAACAAGGAATGGTTAATGACATTCCCAGAAGTGCTAGGAAGCAGTTAAGGGGTCAGAGTTGTGTTTTAATGAAGATCCTTAGTTGGAATGTTAGAGGGCTCAGGTGCCCCTAGAAACACATCCTTGTTAAAGATGTATATCAACAATCTAAAGCTCATACATTGTCCTTCAGGAGACCAAACTCTAGTCCTTGTATCGTAGATTGGTTAAATCCTTTTTCGGTCACAAAGGGGTGGATTCGGTGGCCCTCAATTCGGTTAGAGTGGCGGGAGGGATTCTCATCTTCTAGGATTCTAATCTCTGGGTTAGGAGGATAGTTGATCAAGGTTTTTTTTTTTTTTTTTTTCTTGGGGGGGGGGGGGGGGGAGGTGGCGGCTTTCCAACCCTCTGTCTGCTGCTCTAGTAGGAGCTTTCCTAGGGGATAAATTGCAGTTGCCTTGGTATGTTGTTGGGGATTTCAACATTGTTCGGTTCAGGCACAAGAAATTTCCTCTAGGTCCTATTTCTTGCGCTATGAAGGGCTTCTCTGATTGGGTGTTAAAACATGAGTTGGTGGATTTGCCTTTGGGTGGTATCAAGTATACTTGGTCGATTGGTTGAGCGAAGCTCGCCATGACTAGATTGAACAAGTTACTAGTTTCTCCTGATTGGGTTCGTAAATTTCTTTTGGCCTATCAGAAGGGTTTCCTTGAATATGTCTCGGATCATTGTCCCATTCTCTTGGGAACGGATAAGGTTGACTGGGGTCCAAAACCTTTCCATTTTGAGTTAGCTTGGCTTGAGGTGGAAGATTTCCAGTCTATGATCTCAAATTGGTGGTCTTCCTTCAAAGTTGCAGGAGCAGTGTCAAACTCTTGCAAAAACTCTCGATGAAGGTGAAGCTCAAGCTCTGGCACAAGGAAGTCTTTGGGTAAAGGGAGCTCGAAGTGTTCTCAATTCTGCGAGAGATTGAAGCCTTCGACATTAAGGAGGACAGCTTGCTCTCAGACTCGGACTTGGCTGCTAAAGATAAGCTCTCTGTTGCCTATAGCTATAGGCTCAAGGAGGAGGAGATCAAGTGATTTTAGTGCTCATGAGCAACTTGCCTAAAAGATAGAGACAAAAATATGAAGTTTTTCCATGGGATATCCAGTGCCAAGGCTCAGTCCAATTGCATCACCTCCCTTGTGGTGGACTTTATCAAGTTCAAGGATAAGAAATCTATATTTAATGCCATCGTGAATTGTTATTCAAATATACTATCAGGTGAAGATTGGATGTGGCGGACTTTGGATAACCTTGCTTTTATGATGCAGGACATAAAATTCAAGTATGATGTGCAAGATTTCAGGCTTTAGATCACACTAATTCATAAAAAATTACACAAAATTCTACATCCTACACAAAAGTTCAAACACTCAATCAAGGGGAATCTTATGCAGGTACAGGCCTACACATGCTAGGGCCGGATCAATCAAAATTATAGACCAAACAAGAATCAAAGGAGGGTAAATTCATCCACACATGCACAGAAATAATTCCCCCAATCCAAGGGATTTAGAAATTTCAATTCAAGGAACCCTAAGGTTGAAGAAAGGGCATAAAATTGGTGATTTGAGTAATTTAGGGTTAGGTTTAGGGATTTTGGGTGAAAGAGGAGTGAAAGAGAGGAGAGACGAACCAGAGAAGTACAACATGTATGGACAACAACAATGGCCCAAATTCACGTGTGTGCAATCCCGGCCGCATGTGTGTGAGGCCCACTATTCAGAAAAAGGCCATTTTGGCCCTAGTCGGCCAAAGATGGACTCTAAAACCCCTAAATCTCAGTTTCATCCGATGCACGGTTTGTGCGTGGTGCTCCGTCGAAGTTTCAGTCCTCTTGCAGGGCCAGATTCTGGAAATCTGTTGTAGAGAGAAAACGGTTGTAATAGAGGATGGATTTGAAGCGTAAATGATTGTAGGAAGAGAAATATGAATGGAAGAAGATGGGGGTGAATCGGGATAGGTGTGGCTTCGCACCATGGTAGTCAGCCCTTTGAGGAAGAGAGAGTTTCGCATCCAATTAAATATCCACAACTTAGAAATTTAGAGGAGTAGAAAAACATAGCAATTTTATTAATCTTCATTGAATTAAAAAGACTACAAGAGGTGTCTATTTATAATAAAACCTTATACCCCAAAACTTATGCCATGTGCGCAACCTATTACTTGGCGATGAAGTAATAAAAAATAACAACTAATTAAAACAATCTAAACCCCCCATGATATTCTTAATAACAATAATAAACAAAACCCAAAGTATTAGATATATTGGGCCACAGTCATGAGAACCCATGGTGGGATTCACATGACTATCGGGTCCACTCTAACGAACCAAAATGCAGCCCTCTAACTAGGAAGCCCTCGCTAGACGTCGTCATCAATCCAAATCAATGGTCGGGCCCTCCTCCTTGTGTACGTGCATAGGGGGGCGTGCATGTGCGCGAGATGGCCCCATCATTTTAACTATACCTAACCTAAGGATGCTACCTCTCTCGAGTTGCCTCCTCGATAGGATGAAGTTGAAGAAGCTATCTCCTGTCTCACTAGGGATAAAGCCTTGGGTCCAGACCTGTTCCCTTTGGCTTTCTATTGGATTTTCTAGGACTTGGTTGAACTAGATCTTCTGGGTTTCATTGACTATAATTTCTCCTTCCAGCCACATCCCATCTGAAATGGGTAGCACATTTTTATCTCTTAGCCCTAAGATTGGAGGCTCAATTAGTTTGAAGGACTTCAGTCCTATCAGCCTTATTGGAAGCCCATATAAATTTCTCGTCAAACTCTTGAGCCAGACGATGAGGGTTGTCTGCCTATGGTCATCTCTCCTTTTCAGAGTGCTCCTATTTCTGGTTGGCAGACCCGTGATAGTGTTCTGTAAGTTGGACTTAGAAAAGGCCTACGACCATGCTAATTGGTCCCTTTTGGACTAATGCTGGGAAGAATTCGATGTGGTGTGAAATGGAGAAGCTAGATCAGGGCTTGCGTCTGTTTTGCAAAAAATTTGGTTTCTTATAAATGGTTTCCTGTTCGGTTATTTCAAGGCATCAAGAGGCCTCCAACAAGGGGACCATATTTCTCCGTTCCTTTGTTATTGTATTGGAAGCATTGAGTCAGAAGCTGGTGAGAGGTCAGCTGGTAGGGCTGTTTCAAGGTTTTGATGTTCCTAATTTTCCTTTTCCATCTAATCATCTCCAATTTGATGATAACGTTCTCATTTTTTGCGGAATTGGTGGTCATGGTTGATAATCTTAGGAAAATTGTTAGATGTTTTGAAGTGGTCTTGGGGATTAGAGTTAATGTGGATAAAAGCGAGATGTTTGGGATCCATCTTCCTATTATTTGAAGTTTCATGGTTAGCAGAGGTTTTTGGGCATAGGTCTGGTTCTCTTCTTGCTTCTTATCTCGGTCTCCCTCTTTGTCTGGGGAAGCCTGCAATTCACTTGGGGGATAGGTTGTAAAGAGGATGGAAAGGAAGCTTTCTTCCTGGAAAAGTAAGCTCCTACCTCTTGGAGGAAGAATTACTTCCATTAAGGCATCGTTATCTAACCTTCCTCTCTACTTTGTCTCTTTTCCATTGCCCTATGTCGGTCATTGCTAGGATTGATAAGCTATGGTGGGATTCTGTCCCAATGGGGTGCAGTCTTGAGCAAATTTCATTTGCTTAATTGGAAGGATATCTGTTAACCTTATAGCGAAAGGGGGTGTTGGGATTAAAAAGCTCAATGAGGTGAATTCTGCCCTTTTGGATGAATGGGTTTCGAGGTTTAGGGTGGAGGAAGAGAGCTTCTAGAGGCGTATTATTGTTAGTAAATATGGCATCTCAATGGGTTGATGGATTGAGGAAACATCCCTTTATCACTCTTCTCATGTTTGGAAGGTTATTGCTAGGCTTACTCCAAGGTTCTCAATGGGCTGAGCTTTTCTGTGGTAAGTGTGTTTAGGGTCAGGTTTTGGGACGATATCTGGTGTGGGGATTCTTCTCTTAGGTCAGATTTCTCCAAGTTGCCTGCCCTTTGCTCAAGTCCAAATGTCTCAGTTGCTAATTGCTTCTCATCTTCTGGAGAAAGGGGGTGTTTGGGTCCCTCCTTGTCGGAGAAATGTATCTGATGCTGAGATAGACGACTTGATCCACCTTCTCTCCTGATCACAAGGGCTGCAGCTTAATCTAGACACTAAAGACTCTCCAGTCTGGCGGCCTAATAAATCTAGTGCCTTTTTGGTGAAATCGTTCTGTTCCTCAATCTCCCGCCTTGATTCCCAGATCTCCTGCAGTCACACTGGCACTATGTGGTCCTATGGAGCCCCTCCTAAAGTGGCTGCCTTTGCCTCGCTGGTGGATTGGAATAGGATTGTGATGATTGACAACCTTCAAAAGAGAGCCATGGTTCTTCCCAATATCTGTCACCTCTGCTGCAAGGATGCAGAATCTGTTGACCACCTCCTCATTCATTGCAGCCTAGCTTCTGAAGTCTGGAGCAGTGTTTTAATGAAGTTTGGTGTTTCCTGGGTGATGCCTTCTTCAATCATTGTTCTGTTTAGTTCTTAGCACTTGAGAGGGCCGGGGGGAAAGGATAATCCTAAATGGAGGGTCGCTCTATTGGTGGTCATTTTATCCCTTTGGAGTGAGAGGATTGACTTCTTTTCTTACATCTTCTTCTTCTTCTTCTTCTTCTTTTTTTGTCTGTCTAGTTGTATTTTCATTCTCTTTTGTTTGCTTTTTTGGCCTCTTAGGCCTGAATAAAATCAGTACCTCTGAATGCAACTTCTGCAAAAGGCAATGTTTTTGTCAACTCGCTGAAAAAAATCCAATTGGTTTTCTGCAAGTAGCCCTTTTAGCACATATTTCATTGGTGGATCTTGAAAACGAAGATTTTGTCTGGGTTTCCAAACGGCTGCAGAACACCAATTTTCAACCAAAACAAGGGTTCTTCTCTGAACACAGGTTTGGACATGCATGCAAATGGGCCCCAAACAAGTGTCAATATCTGTGTGGATAGCAGCTTTTTACTCGCTCCCCCTGAAATAATAGAAAATAGACCCAACTAGACTTCTCATTTTGTTGTACCTTTCCTATATCCAATATGCACAAATTGGCACTCTCCAAATCTCCTTCCATAACTAACAGGCCGGCACAATACAAGGTGTCCCATATCTGTTACGATACGGCCGTATCGGCCGTTACGTAACGGTAACGGCCCAGGCCGTTACGCGATACGAGGTCGAAACGGGCACCCCCCCAATTCTGTGACTGTAACGGCCGTTACGGACCCGTAACGACTGTTACAGAAATAGGGTAAAAAAAAAATAAAAATACATACCTTTTTTTTTTCTTTACTTCTTCTCAGGCTGCGGTTGTGGCTACGACTGCGGCTGCGGCTGCGGCTGCGGCCCCCCCTCTCGTTTTCTCCTTCCTCTTCTTCTTCTTCTTCTTCTTCTCAGGCTGCAGCTACAGCTCTTGTTTTCCCCTTCTCTCTCATTTTCTCTTTCTTTTCCTCTCGTTTTCTTCTTCTCTCTCGATTTCTTTTTCTTTCCCTCTCATTTTTTCTTTTTCCCTCTCATTTCACTCTCACTCTCTCTCAGTCGGGAAAAGAATGGAAGCGGATTGGCTGGTGTACCACACACCAGCTATATCGCTGCTGTAGGTACGTGTCGTGCGAAGATGAGCACTGACGCGGGAAGCGGATGGGCTGGTGTACCACACAGCAGCTATATAGCTGCTGTAGGTACGTGTCATGCGAAGACGAGCATTGACGCTCCTCGAGCTCCGAGCTGTACGAACGGTTCAAAGTTACATGGGCCCCACAGTGATGTGTTTATTATATCTAAACTGTTAATCTATTTTTAGAGATCATTTTAGATCATTATCCAAAAAATGAATCATATCCAAAGATCAGGTGGACTGCACCACAAATAGCAGCGGAGATAATGATTTTCACCGTTAAACAATTCGTAGGGCCCACCAAAACTTTTGTTTTCAATCCAATCTGTTCATAAGGTCACAAAGACCTGTATGAAGAGGAATTTTTATTTATTTTTTTCATAATGATCCAAAACTTCTGTGACCCCAAAAAGGGTTTCAATGGTAGACGTTCAATTCCCCACTAGTTTTTGCAGTGTGGTCCACTTGATAGTTAGATCTGTCTTATTTTTCGTCTCAAGCCTAAGACGAGCTTGCAAAATGGATGCACGGTTTGGATATAACACATACCTCATGATCAGACCCACAGAACTTATTGACGTCAATACAACAGCTATAGGTGAGGTACACCAGCCAATCCATGCTACCCATCAGTTTTTCCTGATCACTTCAAGGCATGGTCCCTAAAATGACGCAGATACAGATCTCAAGTGGACCACACAGAAGGATTGAATGCCTACTGTTAAAAACTTATTATGGCCCACTGTAATGTTTATTTACCGTCAAAATTACTGATAAGGTTGCATGTTGCATGGACTTGGATCAAGGAAAACAAAAGTCGCGGCTTAAAAATAAATAAATATATATAATAAAAGTTTTAATTGTGGGAATTCAATCCCTATTGTGTGGTCCACCTTAGATATGGATCTACCTCATTTTTGGACCATGCCTAAAAATGATTTGATAAAACAAATGGATGCCATTGATATACAATACATACATCATGGTGGGCCCTATGTACATGGCTGTAAAAATTATCCATGAGGCATATATTATCTCAAAATTAATAAATTAAATTATGGCACTATTGTTGCCATGTCACAATTCCAAAATTAAATTATTTAAATGATTTTCACCGTTAATTTGCAAACACTTGTTTTACTAAAATAGGATCATTTGATATTTTTCATTTATCACTATTCAATAAATATCCACCAATCCATTAGTGAGATAAGTGCCAATAGATTGCATGAATTTAACTTTGATTTGGGGCATCGAATGGTCCACCAAATCAGTTCTAAATCAACAACACTATTTACTTGTATATAATTTCAAATTTTTTCCTAAGATTTATTGGGAAAAATTATATTAATTTGTTAGATATATGAATTATATAATTGGACATAAAAGTCCCTAGATTGTATGTTGAAATAAAATGTACACAAGTCACAAGGTATGTAATACACTAAACCTACAAATATGAGATATTTTGATATTAGATTCATTCTAATTAATTCATATTGATATTATATAGTTAAATAATTAAATATAAAATATCTATAGCCAATACCAGGTTGTCTGGTTCATAAATTCATCAGATAGTCTGATACAGCTTTTCACCAAAGAGTGGACCGTTA
This sequence comes from Magnolia kwangsiensis, assembly GCA_037074715.1. Lineage (NCBI taxonomy): Eukaryota > Viridiplantae > Streptophyta > Magnoliopsida > Magnoliales > Magnoliaceae > Magnolia > Magnolia kwangsiensis. The sequence continues at coordinate 74,622,335 of CM073589.1, forward strand.
CACCACCATAAACATGTTTCAATTTATAAATGAATGCATATTTGGAATGCTTAGAATATTCCGGATTTAATCCATATTTTTTCATTTTTTTTGGGGGCAAAAAATAAAAAATTAAAATAAAATAAAAATTTGCACCGTTATGGGCCATTACGATCCCATATTGCCAATACACCCCCATATCCATATCGGTATCAGTGGGCACCATTACGCCAACCAATACCGATACGGAATACCTTGACACAATATTCATCTACCAACTTTGGACTTGTGTGAAGTACATGAATTTCAGCTTAATTTGATATTTGATATTCTCACTCAGCTTTCCAACCTCAATTCTTTTTTCTTTTTGTGCCATGAATTCTTTTTTCCAGTATTGCCTATGGGACCACTTCAAAGAACTCGAATCGATGGAGCTAAATAGGTCAATGAATCTGGCAAGATTTGTGGCAGAGATGCTTGCATCCTTCTCCCTTTCCCTTACTGTTTTGAAATCGGTGGACCTGAGTGATCCTAAGCAACTCACTGCAAAGCGGGTTATGCACTTCCGAATGCTTTTTGAATTTGTATTTGAGAAGACGGATGCACTCGTGTGGAACATCTTCACCCGCATAGCCGGGGCCCCTCAGTTGGAACTGCTTAGAAACAGCATCGTGTTCTTCATTAAACAGCACATTGTGAGTGCCAGCAGATCCTCCACCGGGAAATTCAAGATTGCCAAGAAGGCCCTCAATAATGTGACTGGAGTACTCATGTGAATCTTGCGCTGTTGTTTTTTGAATGTCGTGAGTTTTTGTTTGGATGTCGCAATGTGAAACTGAATTATTATTTAAATCAAGATTTTCAGAAGATTCATGGGGCCCATACATAGCACATACATGATGCTGATTGGATTTTTGTTTTGTGGAAGTCAAACATATGTTTCGTTTAAGCAGCCGTTGGAACCCGTCATGAATGGACGGTGCCCTGGGAATTTCCAGACTGGATTAGTTCTAGCCACCAATCTTGGACCTTTTTTAGTTGAGCAATGGACCATTACCGTATTTCACCGTAGCCATCATTTGCAGATCAGAAATTCAAAGGTCGGGCTTGTCCTACTGCATGTGGAGGATATTTTCAGAACATGATACATCTTGTAGGGTTGGTGTTTAAAGCGCATTTGCAGGGTTGGAGTATCTTGTTATCCCTCATGCATGGAGGGCTCATTGGAGATGGTGACTCTATTCTAGAGGAATGGGATCATGGATCTGATGGCCACAATGAGAGGAGTTCAAAACTTCAAAGAGACGTTTGGAATATCTCAGCCATTGCAGTAGGGGTCTGCAAATGAACAATTCAAGGCAATGAGCAAGGATCCAGATTCAGTGGATGGGAATTGCAGGATTCCATTTCCTAAGATTGGCAAATGATCATCTGTGCCTGAGAAAACTCAGCTACTCTGCCGAAGTGTGATGGATAATATACCGGTGCTTAGAATTTACTTGCAAAATGTGGCATACAAGTAATGCAAATTGAACTGTACAAATTATGGGTCCCAGCTTTAGATGTACCGTAAACCAAAATTACACTTGTTTGATCATCTGATTATCTGACCGGTGGACATTTATTGGACGGTTATAAATGAAAAATATCAATGGCTCTATTTGTCTCCATGCATCAGAGGTTAGAAATATGGGTTCCACAACTTGGTTCAATTCGAGTTGCTGTATGCTACGTGTACAGTTTCTGAGTGTCCGGGTATCAAGCGTCGTACTGTCGCAGAGTATTAAATAACTCCCCTTTGTGCTATGACCTTCCATGGTTCCAGTTGTCAAAATGCAACTGTTCACGTGACAATGCACCACTCTACATCCATACATGAGGTGGGCCTTGCTTTGAACTGGTCACAGTAGGTAGATTGGGGTATAGCCCAAGGTGTATGCTCTGTGGCTTCCAAACAGAAAATGGAAGCCTGATATGGTCAGTGGTCCACATTCAAAGGTAAACATATATTAATTAGGCAGTTGGAGCACTGGAGGAGAGGTCCAAAAATCACGGCTGATAGAATGTCCACAGCCGTCCATTAATTGTTACCACCATTGTAAGTTGATGGATTGGGTTATCAAGCAATGTGAAATCACTGGTGGACCCTTCCTATCTTCTTAATAGAGAATACTCTCAGAGACATATTTGTATGAGGGTGCTTTGTAGCCTATTCTCATGAGTTGCTTGTGACCGCTTGAGCAACAGTAAAACTAATTAGTTGGTTCGAAAGGAAGGTTGCCTTGGACCGTCGTACCTGCTCAGGACGGATATAAAGGAGTTTCGTCGTTTTAGAGCATCTGAATTTTCTCTGATATACTTCCCCTTCTTCGTTAGCGGATTTGGTTGGGTGTTACTTTAGTGGATGTTACTGTTATCTTGTAGGACCCCACCTTGATGAATGTGTTGTATATCCACACTGCCCATCCGGTTTTTCAGATCATTTTAGGCGTGATTCCAAAACTTGAGCAGATATGAATCTCCGGTGGACCACACCACAGGAAAAGTGGTAAACGACCATTAAAAACTTTTTGTAGGCCACAAAGCTTTTGTGGATTGAGCTGATTTTTTTTTTTTTTTTTTTTTTTACTTCATCCAAATCTGTTTGATCTTATCAACGGGTTGGATGGTAAATAAACATTACAAATCTGCTTATGGTGGGCCCTGGGATTTTTTTAATGGTGGCCATTCAATCACCATTGTTTCCTAAGGTGTGGTCCACCTGAGATTTGGATCTACTTAGTTTTTTAGACCACATCTTAAAATGGGCTGGAAAAACGGATGGACAGCATGGATATACAACACATCACCAAGGTGGGTCCCACGGTAAGAATAACACCCACTAAGGTGATACCCGGGTAACACCTGATCCACTTCCTCCCTTCAAAACCCCATGAGGAAATGTGATGTCGGCATTGGGTGAAACAAATTCTCTGCTTCCTGTTTGTTTTGCACCATGAATTTGCATTGGAAAATGCTTTGCTAATCCATTCCCAGAGTTTGTGTGGCCATTTAGATAGGGTGAATCAATCCAAGCGGAGATAAAAGTAAAATATCAACCGCTTTTTCCAATTTTAAACGTCACGTTGGAGGGCTAAATCTTTTCTTACAAACTAAGGGTCAATTTGGGCAGTGGAATTAGAAGGGATTAGGTAGGATGGGATTCATATGATCCTGTGCTAATTCCATTCCATGTTTGGAATGAATGGAAAAGCTTTGAATTACATTAAATGGAATTGCATTGATTCTCGTGCCAATTTCACTCAATGTTTGGGAAGTTGTGTAGTTCCCAACATGATGGGTGGGCTATATCCACACCGTCTACCCATTTATCGAGATTATTTTAGAGCATGGGCCAAAAAATCAGGTAAATCTAAAGCTCAAGTGGACTCCACCATAGAAAGTAACAGGGATTGAATACTTATCGTTGAAAACTTCTTTAGGGCTACATAAGTTTTAGATCTACTTCATTTTTAGACTCATGCTATAAAATGAGGTTACAAAACAAATGAACGGTTTAGATATAACACATGTGTGTTATTCTCAATAATTTCAAATGACAGTGAGTATATCCATTCAATATACCACCATACTATCAACAAAGCATGACATTAATTTAATCCCATGACAACGGGGACAATCCCTGCCATGTGTATCAGTGATGCTTTTTGAATCCTATCCTACTGAATCCTGTCTAATTCGACCGCCCAAACTGACCCTAAAGGACTATTAGGATACACCAATAACCGGTTACGCTTAAAAGGTAACTGATTAAATACTTTTTAACCATATCGGGTTAATCAATGAAAAGTGGAAAATATTTTTTTCCCTAATTAATATTTTAACAAAATTGCCTAAAATATTAGTTAAGTTTTATTTCCTAAATGGTGATTTAAGTTTTAAATGGGAATGCTGCCGCATGGGAGTGCGCACTCAGCTATCTTGGATCCATTTTTGTTTCATTGATTGTGCAATGCCATGAGGTGTGACATGGGTATAAATGAATATGTTAATTTTTGGAGTTGTAAGTTGTAACTAGTCAAAACAGGTTCGAGTTCTATGGCTGGTTAGAATCTTTAGGGGCGTTTGGTGTATGGGGGTTTTGATAGGATTAGGGTGGATTTCTTTGTAATATCCGCGGTCCTTAATACACCGACTCATTTGGGTGGTTATTTTTTTTTATGTAACCCTCAATCCCATGCCAGCTCTGAGGGATTGATGAAATCTTCCCTTGGAATCTACGCTGGGATCCATCCCATCCATCGAGCCCATCCCTCAAAGCCATCAGGATTTCAAAGAGCGCAACTCAAATCCATATCTGCCCTTCCCAAATCTTGTGTACGGACATTGGATTGACGTTGAGGCGACTACATCGTTCACCATCTTCATCCCTTTCGACCATAATGGCAGCGATCTTCCTGTATATAGGGACGATTGGGCATTCCTCGCACTACAGGTTGGAGGTCACTCCAACAAGAAAGACGTTGAATTGGTCACTGCCAAAAAGTGATGGTATCCATTGCCCGATGCTTTCCCCTTTTTTTCCCACCATTTCTTTGTCCAGAGGCTGATAGTCTTGTACCAATCGTCTCTCATTCATGTATACCTGCATATGGAAGGTGAATAAGTGATTTTTTTATTATTATTTTTTTTTTTTACACACGCACACACACCCCCACACACTCACGCCACACGCACACACCGTGGGATTTCACCACCATGGGTACTCGAACCCTTGACCCGGTGTTGAAACTCCAGCGAGTCTACCACCCGGGTAAGAGCAAGGACCCCGGTGAATAAGTGATTTAAAGAGATCCGGCCGTAGCTATGAAGAAAGAATTGTGATGATCACTATTCATCTCATAAGCCTCACTTTTCTGAAAGTATTTGTGAGGCATGCCCTCTATAGAAAATCAATGTTCAGATTAGGGTATTTTCCTCACTGCCATCGAAAATGGAAAGGTTTTTATTCGGCGGTAGCTTAAAGGTAGTTGATTTCCCTCCCTTGCGTTAAAATTTATTTTGCAAACTACATTTATATGTAGTTCAGGGTTCAATGATTTGACCTCTCTATTTTTCCAACGACTAGTGTGGGGGTTTCCAGCTTCGTTCATACATCAAAATGGGAAGATCTTTTAAGTTTGTGGGATTTCAAGCGTTTCTCAGTAATTAATTGTTGACCTGTTGCAGGCCATCGGTCTTGTGCAAGAGCGCCCATGGTTCTGTGATACAGATTATTTATCTGATTGGTCTCATCAATGACGGAAATTGCCCTGAAAATCTCCATAAGCAGACAAGACTACTCCATCTACTGATAGTCTGTAAAATACAACGTTCATATAAGCAGTTTGGTTGCTTAGCTGCAGTATTATTTGCACATTACTTTTGCATATGATTTGGATATCTCGAGGTTGGGATTGACATTTGGGTGTATCATAATTAGAAGGACCTCATAATTTCCCAGTCAATTACTGAAGGGGGTGTTTGGACGGTGGGAATAGATGGCATTAGGTGGGATGGGTTAAAAAAGAAAAAAACGTAATGATGGGCTTTATCAAGGATTGTCTTACAATGTCATGGGTTTTTATAAGTGCTATGGCAGATAGCTCCTTTATGTTGTCAAATTTTGTGGTGCCAAAACCTCTAACTGTGTCTTGTGTAGCATAAGGATATATATATATATGTGTTTAAGGCAATGCATCACAATGCTTCAAGACAAGTACGGTGATCTACTTCACATTGTCCACTCCTGTAAACTTCAAAGATCAGAGTCTGTCAAGAGCTACATCAAAAGACAAATGTTTGTTCAAGACTTAAGATTATGACTTAAGATGAAGAACAACTCCAGAACGACAAATCTAAGCTTTTAAAGATCTCAAAGTTCAAGTTACATCATATCTCAAGCTTTATAATCTTCAAAGGTCAATTATCATCTGAAGAATTGAAGTTTCAATGTCCATACTTCATGTCCTAGGTATGAAAGACCTTAGATTGACCTTAGGGTAGGTCATTTTGGATACATAATTCAATTATTCTCTTTATAAGTGTTGTAGTCTGTTTCAAGACTAATCCTGGACTTTGTTCGGCTAATCCTAGCACTAGTTCGACCAGTACAAGAAATTTCAAGACTAGTCCTACGTTTGTTGCAAAATTTCAAAATTTTTGGTTGTACTACGAGCAGTCCTGGAGACTATTCGACCAGTCGTGTAAATAGTGTCGACTCGTCCTACGACCATTCCTGAATTTACGACTCAAAGTACAACAACTAAATTTGGTGCCTCACGACCAGTCGTAGAGTGCTTACGACCGGTCGTGGAGGGATAACGACTGGTCGTAGACTACCTTCGACCAGTCGTGGAGGGATAACGACTGGTCGTAGACTACCTTCGACCAGTCGTGGAACAGTTTAATCCGATCATGCTTAAAATTTTAAAAAGTTGTTAGACCTACGACCAATCGTGTGTCCACAGGACCAGTCGAAGGTGCGATTTCTGCAACTATAAATAGACATATTTCAGAGTTTGATAACTCAATTCAAGATAAATCAAGAGATCACTCTGATAGATAAGTTAGTCTTATTTTAAGCTACATTGTGCATGTTTAATATTCTCTTTTGTTAGCTTTATAGATTTGATTTTGTTTCTATATTCCAATCTAAATTGAAAAGAGAAATTGTGATATTCCTTCTTTTTGGAATCAAAATCAAATAGAGCTAGCTCAACTGGTTTAATTTAAAATCAATCTAGAATCTAGAACCATTTCAAAGTGAGTATTGGACATTGAATTTCAACATTCAAACTTCTACTTCGATTGGTTCTTCCGAGCTGCTACAAAAGGAGAATTCCAGGTATTTTACATTTTTGTAAATTTCCTTTATTTTGGTTTCTTTGAGATTAAGCCGAAAAAATCTCATTGTGTTGGTTATCTGAGGAGAGCTAAAAAGCTCAGAAGTGAGGGTTTTTTAATTGTGTAAGTCATTTTTAAAAAGACACAATTGTGAAGGTTATAGGTGAACCTAAGAAACTTATTTTCATAGTGAACGCTAATATCCACTATGTGAGGATATCAGAGTAGAGTAGCAAGCTGTGTGGTTATTATTTAACAGTTAGTGAACACACGGGCGAACCACTATAACTCTTTGTGTTTTGTGGATGTGTGATTTATATTTCCTATCTTTTATCATTCTAATTTGTGGGATGTATGTGTGGATGTGAATGTTGTAATATTTACATTTCAAGCACTGTGGGGAATGTTGTAATAATTTATTTTAATTTCTTACTATTTATTTATTCCTCATTAGTTTTAATTTTTGATACAAAGAGCGTTCTAGAAATAAGGTTGTCCTGCCATAAACCCTTGATTTTTATGGTGTAAGGTTGTCCTTAGAACAACATTTATATTAACCTCTCAATACTTGTTTATTGATGTTGCATTTCATTTTAGCATTGTGAATTAATTTTCTTCATTTGGATATTTCATTCTTTAATTCCGCTGTTATTATTTTAAATTTGACATAGTCCTATTCACCACACCCCCCCACATAGGACAATAGCTTGGCCTTTTCAGTTTTGTAATTCCATAGGATCCTGTGCCATGGTGTTTGTATGGCATGGGATGGAAGGGTTTCAACAACTCTTAGTCAGTGCTTTGTAGGCCCCACCATGATGTATGTGTTTCATCCATGTCGCCCACCCATTCTTCCATGTCATTTTATGGTATGAGCCCAAAAATGAGTTTGATCCAAATCTCAAGTGGACCATGCAATTGACCTTAGGAGGTTTTTAATGGTGTAATTCAATCACTATTGTTTTCCCATGGTGTGGTCCACCTTAGATTTGTATCTACCTCATTTTTGGGATCAAGCCCTAAAATTATATTTCAAAATGGATGGACAACATAGATAAAACACATTATGGTGGGGTCCACCTAGCATCGACCACTAACCACATGAAATCCAAAGTAAGTCGGTGCTGCTTCTAAGAGGACCCTGCAAACCCACTTCCAATGTCAGTCCCAAATAGGCCCAAGGTAAAATTCATGGGTTTCACAAAGCTACTTCCACCTACTCCCATCTATTCTCACGCGCTAAACAGCCACGAACGTGACTTTCGTTACCACACCAATTATCTATTTATAGCTAGTTGCAAAGATTTTGAGAATAAACATGATGTTTTCCTTGTTACATTCTTGAAATCTTGCCCATATATGTTGTGACGCCCCGAAAATCGAGGGTCGAGAAAAGCTCAACTCCCGAGTTCTGACACATCACTTATCCAACATAGATAATGATGATTAAATGTTGTCTATATTAATACATTAAACATGAGTGAGATTATACCAAATCAGCAAATCATACTCTAGAGATGATTAAATTTAAGCAAGCGGAAGACTGTGATAGATACACTAAACCTATAAACTATTATAGGTCTCTAGAGTGTGAACATGTTACCAGGTTAAATATATACATGTATACTCCCAAAATGGACAAAATGAATATACATGTGCGTTCTAAAATACAAAATAACAAGTGTAATGGCATCTAGTTAGCATCCTTGTAACCCCGTCGATCAGAACATGGTCTACATAGACCCGCCTAATAGTTGCATATAGGAGAACTCATCATCATAAAAGTCCGGCTCTGTCTCGTAAGTATCGCCCTCATATACAGCTAAAACAAAGTCTGGTTGGTGTTTTAAAACACCGTCCTAGTGTGAGAGTGAGTGATCAGCTCAATGGAGCTATAAGACAAAAGTTAACATGTTATCAATTCATTTAAGCAGTAATGATAAAACAGTATAACAATCATGTCCTAAGTATTCTTGTTAATGTAAGAACGAGATGCGATAATGATGTATGCCCCCGCCTACACTCCCTCTGTGACATCATCTCACGATCGCGGCATGCAACACTCCCGCTATGCTCAACTCTAACGCCAAAGGCACATGCAATGCGATGCATGTGCATGATTAGCCAAGTTCTTAATTAAACATATTCATACAGAAGGTTTGGGAAGCTAAGGTATCTCTCTTTATATCATTTACCTAAACATTGATCTATTTAGGGTCGTCAATCTATATTTACTATTGTAGATGATGGCGTCTTTCTCACTTATATTTACTATTTATAGTAAATTTGTCTAAGTATGATTTTCTATCTTTTACACATTAGAATTTATGCCTAGTGTGAAAAGACTTAGAAAAAGTCAAAGAATGGGGTGGTAAGAGGAAAGATTCTGAAGGAATTGGAGAAAACGGGGTTTTCAAGCCTTGAAATTGAGTGTAAGGGTTGTGGTTGACCCACAACCCAAGGACTTGCATTTCTGGGTTCGGAATTCTTTTGGAATCATCCCAAACCCGTCAATTAAAAACCTAGAGGCTACTTAGATCGCTTCACGCGACCATAGATACGTTACGGACTCGACCAAAATGATCGATTTGAGTAGACTTCGCCTATTGACGAATCTGAAGTCCTACGAGTGTTTCTAGATTTTTCTCGCACCCACCTAAGTCAAAGGAGCGACAGCGTACGTCGCGTGGCCATAATACAGGTCCAGTTTAATCTCAATGATGCTCTGATACCAACTGTAACATCCTGAAAATCGGCGGTCGGGTAGAAACCTAACTCCCGAGTTCCAGAACGCCACTTATACAACATAGATAATGATAAATGCATGTTGTCTGTAGAATGGCATTAAACAAGATTGAGACTAAGCCAAAACAACATATCATACTCCAGAGACAGTTAAATTAACAAGCAGAAGACTGTGATATATATATAAAATATATAATTAATTGTAAGTCTTCAAAGTGTGAACATGATACCAGGTTAATTAAATACATGTATACTCCAAAATAGAAAGAAAAGAATATACATGAGTGCTCCAAAAATATAACATGACAAGTGTCCAGACATCTACTCAACCTCTCTGTAATCCCGTCGATCAGATCACGCATAAAGGAGGGATCCTCCTCATCATCATCAAGTCCGGCTCCGCCTCGCGGGCCGCGCCATCATCTGCAATTACAAAAGGGTCTGGTGGGTGTCCGGAACACCGTCCCGTAACGTGGGAGTGAGTAATTAACTCAGTAGAATCATAGAGCAAAGATTAGCATGTTATCAAATCAATCACGCGATAATAGTAGAGCAAACAATCAAACATTCTTAGATACTATTGTTAATGCAAGCATGAAATGACATGATGGATGCCCTCACCGACATTCTCCCTCATACGGCACCATCTTACGCCCGCGGCATGCTTTCTTCCCACAGTGCTTCACATCTTCCAGGCACATGCAATGCGATGTGAATATGATTACCGAGTTATTATTAATCCTTTCATACAGCAGGATTGAAAAACTAGGGTACCTTCCTTATATCAATCCCAACACAGATCTTGTCTAGGGTCATCACTCCTAGTAATCTCATACGATGTTATATTTGTAGGTCGCTGCAAGGGCTGTCAGGGCTGTTGCTCGCACTCGTTGCACCTCTTCCCCATCACCTTATCAATACAGGCCTATTATATCCTTAAGACTACATCAGGACTCGTCACCCCCATGCGGTGTCAGGATAAACTCAAGGTCACTACAAAGGGCTCGTCACCTGATCAGTGTAGGCCGACAGTAAGAATATAGTGTCCCATACCACCATAATCTGCTCAGAGTAGGCTGCTCACTGGTCACTACGGGGAGATTTGTGGACCCAACGTAGGCCGACAGCTCGACCACGATGTCCCATACCACCATACCCGGCTCATGAGTCTTTATGGATTAAGGTACCATGGTTAACAGGGTTTCCAATGGTAAGTTCAGTACCCTAGGTTCAAGCAGTTATGACTCATATAGGGTGAACATACAATGGCCAGTCGGGTTACGTGACGGGCTTGACTAGCACGAGCACATTTCAATCTGAACGACATGAAGTGCATGAAACACTTCGTGTGGCCTAACCACTGCCGCCAACCCAAACACGACTCGCGTTCATCGACGCGTCATTCGTGGCAAATAAAAACCAACCACGAATTCGATCTATTACCGACTGCCTGGACTAGGTCATGGCCCCAAGCATTTGTGTATCAACATCAGTAAGCATATGTGAGTAACAGAAATGAAATACAACATTGTAAGCATGTTGACACATGTTATAGCATACCACATAAGTAAATCCTCCAACACATGCATTTCATATATATAATGAAAGCAATTCATATAGTCAACATGATGGAATTCATATACATCAGCATATTAATTGAGAATTCAATCTCAAAACTAATTCACAACACCATTTTACTCAATACATACTAATACAAACATTTATACAAACACTTAGTCTACACACTTTAGTCCACATAGCGTATGTCGACTCAAAGTGCGCATTAGGGCGAATCTCTTCGCCAAACCGATCATACACATATTTCTAATATCATAACACGATAAATTTACATGTCAAGCATTTCAGCAAAATACGAACGTATACAGTATTTTCTATAAATGCCTAAAATACCATAAATCTCATATTTACCGTCCATTTACGAAACGGAAAACGGACAGCATGTTATACATGTCAAACGGCGTTGCCATCGATAATCTATTATTAAACGACATTGAAAGCTTTGAAATCAGTCAATCAAAGCGTCTAAAATCCTCACCTTTTGTCGTAGAAGTGTATCGATTCGAATCGAACGTCAACGCTTCGTCAACGGCGTACAGGCGACCTAATGCACAAGATACATAAGCTATGTTGCTATTTGAATCGAAAGAACCCTAAATCAGTAAATAGTTAGGGTTTTTCTTACCTAGGAGTGATTGGAGTGCGGTGCTTCGATACGTGCAATAGCTATAGCAAGTGGCGGGAATTCTCTCCCACTACTCTCAAAATCTCTCACTTTCTCTCTCTCTATCTAGGGTTTGTTGCAAATTCGGATGGGAGGGTTGTGAGAGGGTTTAAAGCCCTTATATAGGCTAAAACATAACCTAAATAGACTTGGGAATAAAGTATACTTATTTTATGTCTAAATACGGACTGTTCCGTCTCAACGGAGCATTTCTGGAGGTCCCCTGGCCGAATGCGGTCGGACTTAAGCTCATAGATACTGGATCCTGCTCACATTAAGTTTTCAGACCAGTAAAGTTCCCAGATCGCACGTGGCGGTCCAATTTTAGTTCAGCGGTCATCACACCTAAATCGGGTCTACAAGTCTCATGATATGAAAGAGAAGTTTTTCCTGATCCGAGGGTGAAATTTGGCTGAATTCTGACGGTCAGAACGCTTAATAATAAAGCGTCAAGTCACGTGTCAGATTTGGATTAAATTTTCCAAATCTAACCCCTTCTCACTCTCTTTACTCCAGGCTCAATGAAATAGCCTCTGAACGTGTAATACCCCGGATTTTGGCCAACCTGGGATTAGACGTCCTTAGGCAATGGGTTAATTAAAACACCTAAAAAATCGCTTAGAACCCAATTCCATAGCCAAAGAAATCACTTAGGGTTAATTCCTTTAGAAACTAAGCATAAGTTAGCTAGCGCAACGCTAGAGTAGCTGGGAAATAGTCCCTGATCACTTTATATACGTTCTACAAGACCCAAAGCGAGTAGAACCAATGACGCTATAATACTCTAAAACCTCGGATCAAACTCTAAACCGGTTTGTTCTCTGGACCTCTTTGAAATTTTGTATTGGATCTAGACCGCACGTCGAAAGTCCGATACTTACTATCTTAGACCGTTAGAACCGCCTAGCTGGACTTGACAATCATTTCGAAAATCAAGTCCAACCGATATTCGCAGGCTATTTCATTGAGCTTGGACTGAAGAGAGTGAGAATAGGGTTAGATTTGGAATTTGAAATTCAAATCTGGCACATGACTTGACGCATCAGTATTAAGCATTCTGACCGTCAGAATTTATCCAAATTACACCCTCGGATCAGGAAAAATTTCTATTTTATATCATGAGACTTGTAGGCCTGATCTACGTGCGGTGACCGCTGAACTGAAACTGGACCGCCACGTGCGATCTGCGAACCCTGCCGGACTGAAAACTTGATGTGTGCTAGATCCAGTATGCATGAACTTAAGTCTGACCGCATTTGGCCAGGGGACCTCCAGAAATACTCTTTTGGACCGAAACAGCCCCGATTTGGATATACATCAAGTATACATTGTTCCCGAGCCTATTTCGGGCACATTTGGGCTTATAAAAGGGATTGAAACCCTCACTCCTCTCTCCCATCCGAATTTGAGAAAAATCCTAGATTGGGAGAGAGAAAAGGTGAGAGTTTGTGAGAGAGAGTAGGAGAGGAATTCCTTGCTGCTTGTGCTACCTGTTGCAAGTGCCTAAGCAACGCAACTCAATCACCTTGCCGGTGATTTCTCCGCTTTTCTAGGTAAGAAAATACCCTAGATAGTTGCTGATTTAGTGTTCCCTTGGTTTCATAACAAAGTAGCTGATAGATCTTGTAAATCCGGTTGTCTAGTCGCCGTAGACGAAGCGTATACGCTCCGTTGGAATCGCTTCACCTATAAGGGAAAAGGTGCGGATTTTAGACGCTTTGATTGACTGTTTCCAATGCTTTCAATGTCGTTTAATAGTAGATTATCGACGACAACGTCGTTTAACATGTACAACATGCTGTCCGTTTCCTGTTTCGTAAACCAACGAAGAATATGAGATTTAGGGCATTTTAGTCATTTGTAGGAAGTACTGTTTTCATTCATATTTTGCTGATGTGATTGACATGGCTTCTTGTCGCATTAGAATACTAGGAATGCGTGCATAATTAGTTTGGCGAAGAGATTCGCCTAAATGCGCACTTTAAGTCGACATATTATATGTAGACTTAAGTGTGTAGTTTAAGTGTTTGTATAGTATGTATTGAATTAAATGGTGTTATGAATTAGTTTGAAATTGATTTCTCAATTAATATGCTGATGTAAATGATTTCCTACATGTTAGGTATATGCATGATTTCATTATATGTATGAAATGCGTGTACTTGATGATTTATTTGAGTTGTATGTTATAACATGTGTTAACATGCTTGCATGGTTGTATTTCATTTCCATTACTCTTACATGATGGCTGATGTGATTCCACAATTGTTTGGGACTATACCTAGTCCAGGCAGTCGGTAACCGAGCAAGTTCGTGGTTGTCCTATCTTTGCCACGAATGACGCGTCGATGAACGCGAGCCGTGTTTTGGAGTTGGCGGCAGTGGTTAGGCCACGCGAGGTGTTTTATGCACTTCATGTCGTTCGACTTGAGATGCGATCATGCTAGTCGAGCCCGTCAAGTAACCTGACTGGCCGTTGTATGTTCACCCTGTATGAGTCATAACTGCTTGAACCTAGGGTACTGAACTTACCATTGTAAACCCTGTCAACCATAGTACCTTGATCCACGAAGACTCATGAGTCGGGCATGGTGGTATGAGACACCGTGGTCGAGCTGTCGGCCTACGCTGGGGCCACAAACCTCTCCGTAGTGACCAGTGAGCACCTATGTCTCGTGAGTAGATTATGGTGGTATGGGACACTATTCTTGCTGTCGGCCTACACTGATCAGGCGACGAGTCCTTTGTAGTGACCGCGAGCGTATTCTGAGTCTACGGGAGGCGACGACCCTTCCGTAGCAGTGAGAGTACAGTAGGCCTGTATTGATAAGGTGATGGGGGAGCGGTGCAATGAGTGCGAGCAACAGCCCTTGCAGTGACCTACAAAATATACATCGTATGAGATTACTAGGAGTGACGACCCTAGACAAGATCTGTGTTGAGATTGATACAAGGGAAGTACCTTAGTTTCCCAATCCTGCTGTTTGAATGGACTAATAACAACTCAGAAATCATATCACCATTACATTGCATGTGCCTGGAAGTTGTAGAGCACTTGAGGGATGATTGCATGCCGGGATCGTAAGGTGGTGCCGTAAGAGGGAGATCGTCGGTGAGGGCATCCATCACGTCATGTCATATTGCATTAACAACAGTATTAGGATTGTTTGATTTACTGCTTTACTATTAGCGCATGATTGATTTGATAACATGCTAATCTCTGTTCTCTTATCTCACTGAGTTGATCACTCACTTCCACGTTACGGGATGGTGTTTCCGGACACCCACCAGTCCCTATTGTGATTGCAGATAATGGCGCGGCCTGCGAGGCGGAGCTGGACTTGATGATGAGGAGGAGGATCCCTCCTTTATGCGTGTTCTGATTGACGGGATTACAGGGAGGTTAATTAGATGCCTTGACACTTGTCATTTTATATTTTAGAGCACTCATGTATATTCTTTTTATTTACTTTTGGAGTATACATGTATGTATATAACTTGGTAACATGTTCACACTCTGAAGACATATAACAGTTTATATATGTTATACATACTATCACAGTCTTCCGCTTGTAAATTTAACTGTCTCTGGAGTATGATATGTTGTTCTGGCTTAATCTCACTCATGTTTAATACATTAACACAGACAACATTCAATCATACACATTTATGTTGCATAAATAACATTTTGGAACTCGGGAGTTGGGTTTTTACTCGACCCCTGATTTTCGGGATGTTACAGAACGTCGGTTGGGTTTGATTTTCGAAACGATTGTCAAGTCCAGCTAAGCGGTCATAACGGTCTAAAGATTGTAGGTATTGGACTTTCGACGCGCGGTCTAGATCCAATACAAAGTTTCAAAGAGTTCCTGAGAGCAAACGGGTTTAGAGTTTGATCCTGGATTTTAGGGTATTGTAGCGTCCTTGGTTCTACAAGTTTTGGGTCTTGCAGAACGTATTTAAAGCGATCAGGGACAATTTCACAGCCACTCTAGAGTAGCGCTAACTAACTTACGCTTAATTTCTAAAGGAATTAATCCTAAGTGATTTCTTTGGCTTTGGAATTGGGTTCTGAGAGGTTACCAAGGTTTTATGGTTGACCCATTGCCTAAGGACGTTTAACCCCAGGTTGGCAAAAATCCGGGGTGTTACATTGGGTTACTTACTAGTCACTACGGGGAGGTTCGTCACCCCAGCGTAGGCCGACAGCTCGACCACGGTATCCCATACACCACCATATCCGGCTTATGAGTCTTAGCAGATCGTGGTACCAAGGTTAAATGAAATTTTCACTGGTAAGTTGGTACCTTAGATTCAAGCCGTATCGTTCATACATGGTGAACATACAATGGGCCAATCGGGTTACTTGACAAGCTCGACTGGTACGAGCGCACGTTGACTTAATCGACATGGAGCGCGTAAGCACTCCGTGTGGCCTAACCACTATCGACAAACAACGTATGACTTGAATTTCTCAAACGTATCTTGTGTGGCAAAATGACCTTAGCCACTAATTTGGGAACCATTACCGATTGCTTGGACTACGCAGTAATTCCAATCATATTCAAACACAATAGGCATTCATTTGTGATAGTCAGAACAGCATGTGACAAACAATTCAAATATAAATCTTGTTTGAGCATTTTAACAAACACATAGCATACATATTATCATACATAGGTTACGTGAAGGAAACTGTAACTATAGATAAGGTGATTGAGAATCATATCTCAACACCTTAATTAAATACATTTTAATAAACATTTCCTCATTTAGGCATTTTATCAAACATTTAGACTACACATATTAACATACATGTGATAAAGTAGTTATAACACATATTATGACAAATCCTTTTACAAAGGACTTGTCATACAACAACAATCATGTATTCTCAATCAATAGACATGGCGAGCATAAATCACAACTCCATATTCTTTCAAATATTTCAACAAACACATGGAATGCATTAAATCAACATAGTTCATATATATGTGTAATACGCGGAAACCATCGTATCTAAGCACATGTGACAGCAATCAAGTCAGTTATAAATCATTAACTGACGCTGAAAGCCTTGAAAACCATAGCCTAAACGTTTATAGTCCGCACCTTTCGTCGGTAGACTCATAACGAACTCAGTTCGAACACTAACTCTTCTTCTACGGTACAACGGCAACCTATAGTATGAAATAGGTTAATTATTTCATCACTTTCTCTATTTGGATCCCTAAAACAAATTAGGGTTAGGATTTCTTACCCAAGAATGGAATCGGAATCACCGAAATAGTGACACGGAAAGGCCGATTTGGTACGTGGAGCGGTGAGATCGAAGGCCACCAATGATCTCCCACTTTCTCTCTCTTTCCTTCTCTCTTTGATCTCTTCTCTCTCCTAGGGTTAGAAATTCGTATGGAATGAGAGAGGAGTGGGTTAAGGTCCTTATATAGGCCCAAAACTGATGAAAATGGCCCAAGGGCCATGGTATTCTTAAATTACAGCCAAAGGGTGGCTGTTTCGATCCAACGGAGCACATCTGGAGGCTCCTTTTCTGCATACGGTCTGGAAAAAGTTTCCTGACATTGGATCTAAGTCAAGTTAAGTTTTCGGTCTGATCAAATTTACAGATCGACCGCAGAAGACCTGTTTCAGTTCAACGGTCGCCGATACTTGATTAGGGCTACAAGTACACTGACATGTGTTGAAAATTTTTCCTGATCTGAGGATGTAATTGGGTCAGGATCTGACGGTCTGAAACCTTACAATTGGCCTTCAAACAAACGACTCAATTCACTTAAGTTTCAGTTTATTTCCTAAAGATATTCGCGTTTCTCACACAGTTCACTCCGGGCTCAAGTTGTACATTTGTAGATACTGTAAGGACTTGATTTCCGAGATAGTTGTCAAGCCCAGTAAGGCGGTCATGACTGTATAGTTTCGCGGTAATCAGACTTTCGACACGCGGTCCAGGTCTGATACGGAGTTTCAATGCGCTCCCGAGAGCAACTGAGTTTTGAGATGGATTCTAAGTTTTTAGGCGATGTAGTGTCAACGATCCTACTAATTTTGGGTCTTGTAACTCCTATTGAAAGCTGTCCAAGCTAATTCGACAGGTGATTTAGTTTAACACTTAATTAATCTCCGTCTAGTTTCTAAAGGATTTAATCCTTAGTGATTTCTGTCTGATGTGGTACTCGGATCATTGTACAGATTTTTTCAAGACGTTACACATGCATATACCTTTAATTACCTATAATTGATATTGCTTGAGTTAGAACTACATATGAGGCCATATTGACTCATGTTGAATCTTGATAGGTATCTATCAATTCTTTTACATGTGAATATTTTATTTTTATATAATTTGTTTACTATTAAATATGGTTGCATAATTTGTTGATGGATTCATAGATTAATGTGAATGATTGACCTTATTAGGCTATACAACTGACATTCTACTCTATTTTTCAGTTTGTAAGTGATACTTTGCCAAAACGCAGTTGGATTAAAGGTACAATCACTATCGTTTATCTAAATTTCTTATATGATATATAATAAACCATAAAATCAGTTCTCCCTATTAAATAAATCATGTTGGATCATCTCCCACAAATTTCAGAGAAACTCAATCCGTATGGGCTGGGCCTAGATGATTATTATGGTTGGTTTGTCGTCTATCTAGCTTTGCTCCTTTATATTTGAATATTTACTTCAAAACGTAACACTCGTTCAGTAGGTAGAAGATTTGTATGATCTATACATGGAAAATGTTTTCTTCCACATGGATTATTGAATTAGCATGCACCATTCGATCCATGCTAACTTTGATTCCAAATGACACGAACCATTGGGTTCATCTACAATGATTATGCAACTATTCTTATATACTGAGGAGAACTGGCTCTTGGAAGCTCCTCGAGGAGTCAATCAAAATGACATTGTAGTTAATTTTCTTACCTAATAAAGTACGATTAAGTAATGTGATCTTATAGATTTTAAAAACTACTTACCAAATATCCAAATTTTCAATAATCGAACTCCTGTTTTTATTACTAATAGATGGGGTCGTCACAATCCACCACATGAACCAGGCAAAAATGATACTTCTCTTCGTACATATGTTTTAAATAACCAAGTAAAAAAAATGATACTTTTCTTTGTTGGGAACTGTTTTAAATGTACTCGTTTGTGTTTTCTTTTGCCCATACCAATGTAACCACGTATTTGTGTTTAAAGCTCACCATGGTATGCATCTTCCATGCAACCAGTTATTCATTATTAGTGGGTTTGCTATGAAACAAAAACGGATCATGAGTTATCTTTTATCTACATTTATGGTATGATACATAATAAACCGTAGAATCAGTTCTCCTTGTTAAATAAATCAGCATGCTGGATCAACTTCCTTGAATTTCAGAGGAACTTATTACCTGCATATCTCTTGGAGGAAAGAAGACTTTGATATTAAGAAGTGTGACCAATTCGACTAAATGAGCATGTGAAACTATCTGTTAAAAAATAAAAATAAAAATAAAAAATTCAAGATTGGTTCTGATAAGCCTACTTTTGTGGGCCAACTAGTTATGTTGTAGTCTAGTAAGACTAGAGTTATGTAGTTTGTGTCACATTACATGCCAACATTTACTGGTCACAATACCAATGTGTTATATAGTCCGCCTCACATTACATCATAACTCATTTACTTTGGAAGGACATGCCAATGACATAAATGAACTCTTTTTCTTCCAAAAGTGTAGATGATAAATAGGAGAGTAGAAAACTTAGATGAGGAAGAGTTGGACACGTGTATCATTATTCTCACAACAGTAGCTTGCATGGCTGCAGTTGTAGAATATTACCGGGTTTACATGTTTAGACAACCAACATGTGAAGGAGATGACGAGCGGGAGAGGTTCATCAATTGTATTGTTCGTACCAATGACAGAGATTGTGTTACGTATGAGAGAAGTTACATCTACGTGATATTAGTAACATTAGTTCGAATAACAGCTGGTAATTTTCCTACACATGGTAGGACATAATGTGCGTAATCAGGTTATAGGATACAAGTTCATACGTTCAGGTGAAACCTTTAGCCGTTACTTGAACAGAATCCTAGATGTAATTATCTCTCTCTACCCTGAGTATGTTAAATAGGTTGGGCCAAAAATCCTTGCTAAGATTTAATCAAATCCATATTGGGCTACATACTTTTATTTATCATTATTAATTTAGAGCTCTTTCCATATATAGTTGTTAGTATACTTGTATTCATATTGATTTTTCAATAAATTTAGAAAATCTTTATATATAGGATTGCGTTGGGGCGATTGATGAGACACATTCCTACTCACGTATAAGCATCCCAACATGCAAGCTTTCGCAACAGAAAAAGGTTCTTATATCAGAACGTACTTGCTGCTTATTCATTTGATATGAACATTTTATACGTTTTAGATAGTTGGGAGGATTCTGCTTCAGAAGCAAGTCCTACATAACACTTTAACACGAATTGATGATCATCTAACTTTTCTACATGGTAATCATCGTTCATTCAGATTATGATCATCATTTTTTATAGAGTTTTATATGATACAAACACTGAAAACATCAGTCTATGAAATTTGTAAGTAAATACTATGTTGTCAACACAGGATATGCACATTCATCAGGTTTTATGTCTCCTTACCTTAGTGTTCAATACCACCTGCATGAGTATCGAACTAGTAGAGCTCTCGCTAATGGGTTGGGTTGTTCTTTCTTTAATACATTTCAAGTATTTCTGATAATAATACTATGTGCATTGTATTTTTATTTTTATTTTTTTTAATGTGAATGACTTGCTGATCTCAGTTGTTTCAAGAACTGTGGTGTTATGGTGAATTTGTTGCGCAGTTTCATTGAATAAGGGCTACTAAGTCTGATGAAAAACTAGGAAGATTATGTTCAACTACTTAAGAGAGAGTAAGAGAGAGAAGCGTTCAATTTCTCAACGTGCATATGTAAGTCTGGGGAATGACCATACTTATATTCCACCATTCCAAACGACCTAACGTGGGATTCTCTACAACATTCTAATTTGTAATATGGCTCTAAACACATTAAGCATATTATGTACATACAGTCCACCACAATCCAAACGTGGCAATGTAGGATTCTCAAACAAATCACGATTTGTGATATTGGTCCAAACATGCTGAGCAGGTTATGTACATACAGTCCATGCAATCTAAACATGGTAACATAGGATTCTCAAACAAATCCTGGTTTTTGAGGTTGCTCCAAACACTTTGGGATATCTCCATCCCGCAACGTTAATGGGCAATCATTGACAGATATAATAATTGCACCACATCCAATTCCATCCCACCTATTCCCATCTAATTCTATGTGTCAAACGCCTCCTTAAAGTTCTAAGAAGTCAAATGACTAGGACATCACTAGGTGGCTTTTACTATTGATCTACAACCGTAAATTTTAAGTAAGGGTCTCGATAATAGAAGAGAAATGGATTAGACACCCTCTTCCACCCGCACAACCTGCAATCTTTATTCTATGAAATTTCAGATATTTTTTAAGACAATTCAATAGAATTTTGACATCATGTATCTATATGACTATCAATGGTTTGGGCTAACCTGGTTTGGGCTTGGGTTGGACAATCCGGCCCTTAGGCCAGCTTGGGCTTAAAAAAGAGCCTTGTTTTTAAAGTGTGCCAAACTTGGATCAGATGTTCAAAAGCCCATATGGCCCGCCCGGACCCATTTTGTAAGACCCGTATCTTGGTTCGTACCTTTCCGTACACTTCCGCGGTCTTACCGGTCGAATTTCGGCAACCTTCGACCCTTAACCGAAATCGACGCGCGATACTGAATCATATGCCGACAACCCGAGTCGACTTAACCCGAGACCAATACCATAGCGACCGCGCCGTCGCCGCGGTTCCGATACCGCGACTCGCGCGCCAAGGCGATACCCTGATCAAGAGTTATGAGCCAACGTTCGGTGCGAGAAAACGCCGCGCGTTGCGAAAACTAAGGAAATCTCTACGATGTGTCACATCAATCACATCAATCTCATCAATCAATCACCCATCAATCCATCACATGTCAAGTACACATCACTTTATTCCATTTTCTCAAGCAACCACAAAAGTCTTCATCTCTCATACCTCTCTTACACAAAAAGCCACAAAAGTCTTCACCACCCATACCTCTCTTACACCAAAGCCACAAAAGTCAAGTTTTTCTTACACAACCATCACTCTCTCTCTCTCCCTTTACGTCACTCTCTCTCTTTCTCTCTTTCTCATTTCAAAATCCCAAGCAACAAAAGATTTCCAAAAAACTCCATACGTATGGAATTTTTCAAGTCTCTCTAAGCTTCAAGTGGCCCATCTTCCTACCCCAAAATCTCCCATCTCACCCTTCCATTCTTCATCTTAACCATTGAAGTTGAAGCTAAGGTGCCAAGGAACCACTAGGAGTGAGAAGATCGGACGGTGGGTGCCTCTATAGGGTAGATTTATTTATTTTTATGGTGGACCAAGTGAGGCCCACCGATCAATGGTGTGGATCTCACTTGGGACCCTAATACGTGGCCGATGGACCACTTGGATCATCATGATCATTCCATGATGGGGCCATTCTCCATGGACCCCATCATGATGTTTATTTTCATTTGGAAAGGTCATCTAGACCACCCATATCGGTGGGGAAAGGATTCCCACCGTTGATCTTTAGTTTTGATGGTCACATGTGTAAAATGACCCATTTGATGTATGATTTCATGTATGGGAGGGCCCATAATGACGAGGTCCCTCCATCACAAGTCGTGTCCCACTCTCCATGTCTCTCTCTCTCTCTTTTATTTATTTTATTTTATTTTATTCTATTCTATTTTATTTTTGTGCAAAAGGATTGTGTGGCCCACTTGAATGGATCCCACTTTGAGATATTTTATTTTACTCAAGTGGGGCCCACCTTGGCCGTTACTCCCATGCCACCCATCAGTGGGGGCCCACTTCATCAGGGCCCTCCATTTTCAAAAAAAATTATAATAAACCGTCCAGCATCTGGGACGCTAGACGTTTTTAAGGAAAGAAGAAAAAGGAAGAAAGAAGGAAAGGGGGGCTTTTTGGTGGCCCACTTGCACAGGCCCCACCTTAATGTTTATGATCGATCCAAGCCGTCCATCCTTTTACCCACGGTATTTTAGCCGTTGGGTAGAAGTTTGGAGCTGATCCAATCACCTGGTGGGCCATAGCGTCAAAGGTCGCACCCTTACCATTCAAACATTATTTTCTTAATTTATTTCACTTTCAAGCATCAAAAAAATTCAAACTCTGAACTCATTGGGACGGCCTCGAGCCACTGATCGCAATGGCCGGGTCGGATTTCGGCGCAGCGGGCCCTACGTGCAAAAATCCCCAAAAAATATCTTTTCTCCAAAAATTTGCAAGATTCTCCAAAAATTTGCAAGAGGCAAGGCCTCTTGCTTCTGACAACAACTGCACCCAGCAGCGTGCTGGCGTGCAGGCGGGCGGGCGTCCAGCGACCGACCCACGGCCTCCAGCCGTGGGCCCCACCTGATGTTTATTTGCAATCTAAACCGTCCATGGGGTGGGTCCCATCCTCAGGTGGGCCCCCTCCAAATTTCGGACCAATCCAAAACTCAGGTGGCCCACACCACTTGAATTAGTGGATGTAAAAGTCTACCATTGAAATTTTGTTTGGGGCCCACAGAAGCATTAGATCAAGCTAAAAATTTTTTTTTCCCTCCACCTAGGTCCGAGAGACCTCATGAATGGCTCAGATGGCATTTGGGCATCAAGGTGGGACACATCCGTGGATCCCACCATTAATGTATGTGTTTTAACACACCGTCCACAGCTGTGGACGGTGGACTCCCACCATGATATATGTGTTATACTCCACCGTCCAACGGACGGTGGGGCCCCCTTGTGATGTATGTGCCTTATTCGCACTGTTCACTGGACAGTGGGACCCACTATGATGCATGTGATGCATCCGAACCGTCCATCCATTTGAACTGTTTAAGGCCTTTGGGTTAGGCCCATTTGATTTGTAAAAGGCATATGGGCTAGGCCCATTTGATTTATAAAATGTTTATGGGCTAGGCTCATTTGATTCATTTTTGGCCTAAGAGCTTAGGTCCATTTGATGTACTTCTAGGCCCATAAAATTGGACCCATTTGTTGCATTTTTGAGCCCATGAGATCAGGCCCATTTGATTGTTTAAGGCCTACGGGTTTAGGTCCATTTGATGTACCATAAGGCCTAGGGGTTTAGGCCCATTGAACTCATATAATGCCTAAGGGTTAAGGCCTATTTGGCGTTCATATGGATTCAATTGATGTGACCCATTCGACCCATGAGTTAAGCTCATTTGATGCAATGCTAGGCCCCCGGGTTTTGACCCATTGCAATGTACACAAGACCCATTAGTGTGGCCCATTTATATGGCCCATCTGATGACTAAAAGGCCCATAAGATAAGGCCCATTTGATATATATGTAAGGTCCAATGGGGATAACCTACGGTCCATTGCAATGTGTAAATCCATTACAGACTAAGTACTGACGTTTACAAGATCGTGCCTGGGAAGCAATGTTGGTTTGACGTCCACATTGCGAGTATAATGTTGGTTGGATGTCCACATTACGACTCTCCTTAGGGCCCATTACTGGGTCGTACTTATCATGTATAGGTCGTCCAGGTCCATCTGCATTGTAAGATAGTTCATTTTGTTATAACATGTTTAGTACAGTTCATGACTCATGATCATACGCATCATATGTATGCTTGACATGAGAGTTGTCTGATCATAGCATTTGCCTTCGGGCAGGTTGTTTATGCGCTCCCGGTTAGGCGGTGTTGCCCTACATGAGCGCACGATATGCGCAGGATTGGTTGCATAACTGGATAGCGTGATTCATGCATTCCGCATTCGTGTGGCATGGTTATTGTACGCCCTAGCGACATCGGGGCCGTAGCCTCCACAGACAGATCGTGGTTGGCAAGATTGGATACCGAAAATCTTGTTCTACATGGGGTACTATATATATCCCTGGGTGAAAGTCCCTAAACCCTTTTGGTACAAAGAGGTTGCTCCAACGTCTAGACTGAGTGGGTAGATGAGCGCTGAGTGCCGAATTCCAGTTGGCTATGCTCTCCACTGTGTCGTGGTCGGTTGGAAGGGGGTGCGGCCTTATCCGCCCGAGTGTAGGGGGCAATTGCTAGGCTGAGTTTGACCAGCTCGAGGAATGGGTCCGCTATCGACGAGTCCCGCCCGATATTGGCAGACGGATAGTGTGGTCTCTTCCACATACCTTATTGCGCGCGATGTGGCGGCAATCTGGTTTAGAGTGCACTAGACCCCGGTGATATCCTATATTTGAGCTGTATTGATGTGTGGACATAGATGAGGACCTGTATGCTTGAGTTGCATTGTACATCGCATGGCCTTGGGATGGCCGCTACATTCATGTCTGGCATTGTATAGCCTTGGTACGGCTCATGATATCATGGTTCCATTTGCATATTCCGCATCACTCTGACATTGCATGTACATATTACTACCTTGCGCACACACTTTCACCACGCTCTAAGCTTTCTGTAAGCTTATGCATGACCGTTGCGTGCAGGTGACGTTGGATCGCAGCAGCGCTGAGGCAGGAGCACGTTGCTGATCATTTGGAGTTTTTGTTATTTACCACTGTATTCCCTTTATGCTCATTATACTTGTAAAGTTTTTGATCATAGTGGAAATGTAATGGAGTTCTTGGTTGTTGTTTGTGGGTTATGCCTTTGGTTATGCTTATTACGAATCAGACTGACGTTGAAAATCCTCCTCGTAGCATCACAGGATCGGAACCTGGCGAATGGGAGCTAGGAGCCGAGAATGGGGTTCTACGGAGGCTGTCGGCGCCGGATTCGGTGATCGAAAATTCTGTGAGCCCGGTTTCCGAGTTTGGAGCGTGACACATTTAGTTTTCAAAAGGCAATTAGAAATTTCACAAGGAAGGTTGGACCGTGAGACTAGGAGTTGCAGCTCAAGTGTAGTCCCACTGTGATGTTTATATAAAATCTACCCCGACTATTAGGTGTGTCATGATATATTAGGCTCAAGGCCCAAAGAATAGCTCCATACATATTCAGTTGAACCACACAATTAGAAAGGGTACAGGGAACATGCACCCTCAACAGTTTCCCACATAAATGACAGGTAGCTCTTCCTTTTAGGACTCCGACATAAATATGGTTAAATTGGATTTCATATCATCATTAAGATGGGCCTTTTAAAAATCAAGGGTGGATGTATGTCTCAATTGTTTCCTTTCATGTGGCTCACCTGAAGCGCATATCAATCTTAGTTTTGGTTCCTATGTTTCGGATTACACTTCCAATGGTGAGAGTGGATCGTTCATACACATCAACGTGGGCACAATGGTAATGATTTTTTATTTTTATTTTTATGAATCATATGACAAACAAACAACTGGCAGTTGAACCCACCTTTAATTTTTAATTTTTAATTTTTTTTAATTTTTGAAGGCCACATGTGAAATCTCATGTTAGGCTCGAGGCTGAAAAATTAGTTGGCTCGTAATTCAGGTTGGGCACACCAAAGGAAACAATTGGGATAGGACTGCGGCCCTTGATTTCTACATGGCCCACCATTATGATTACATAAAATCCACTCCAACTATTAGATGGTACACTAAAATTTAGTCATTAGGCCCAAAAATGGAATCTATCCGTGATTCAGGTCAGCCAAACCAAAGGAAAACATTTGGAGGGTAAGCATTTTATACATTGTTTCCAATCGTGTGGTCCACTTGCATCATGGATGAGGCTGATTTTTGTGACTTGGGCCTAAAATAGGGTTATGCATCTGGTGGTTAGAGTGAATTTCACAAAAACATCACAATGGGGCCCACACGAGCCGCAACTTGCAGCAACCTTTTTGGCCTGGGACAGGTTTGGACTTGGTTAATAATGTGGATCAAGCTTGGACAGTGATTGGCCTAGCCCTAACCCAACCCATTGACACTCCTAGGCATCTAGCCATGCTTCACAAGGGAGCTGGGCAGGAAAAAAGTAAAATGATTATGACCTTACTCTGCAGAGTCAAATGGTTCCTGGTAAGCAACATAAAGTAACAACACAGAAATGAAACAAAATGTTATCCTAGCCTTACATTACAAAGTTTAGAACTCTAGGCAAATGTAATAAAGAAAAAGATATGCAAAATAAAGAAAATTGAAAGTCCAATATCATACTGGAGATATGTTGGGAATGTGTGGAGTGCTGTGTGATCTGAGTTATATTGAAATGTGAAAAAGAAAATGAGATATCAGACACCCTTTTTTGTGCAAAAGGGATAGTCAAAGATATTCAAATCTAACCATTGACTTGGCTTCTTCTAGTGGACTGATTTTTGCAAGGGTTGGCCTCCTGAGTTAGGTAGGACCTCTACGTTAGTCAAGAATCACTGAGGTCTTTGGAGAAGAAGACCCGCCCAAACGAGTTTCTCTCAGCCTTTTCCCTCGCTTTGTCTCTCTACCCCTTTGTCCCCTCCAGAATGGCAGCTGCTACAGTGAATTTATATATTGAAATTGTTACCTCACGGTGAGCTGATGGTGTCAACGTGCATCCCTGCTTTGAAATTTCGTTGTTTGAGAAGTTAGGCGAGATACTGTTTTATACGTCGTTGGCTCATGCTGGGCCAATAGTCTACCCATTTTTGCATGTGTTTTACCATGCATGATGGTTTGAGTCTTTTCAAGAGTTGGGTTTCTTTCATAATCTTTGCCAGAGGATTGACTAATTGGTTTCGCTAGATGCCTTCAAGAGTTCTTGGGATTTATTTTGACCTTTGTTGTTTTGACATCTGATACTTCTCAGGCTGGCTAAGATCAATTCTATTAGAGAGATACCTGGTTAGGGTTTTTGGAGAATAGGGAATATTGGTTGGAATTTAATTTATTGGGGTTCAAATCTATCGATCGTGTCCGTCGTGTGTTCCCGTAACACACCTAGGGCCTTTCCCTTTCGGCCCATTGCTTTCAACGGTTCTTGAGCTACTCAGGAGAGTTTTTATCATAGCGTTTGAAGTGCACTATTATTCTTAATTTGGGTGGGATGTCTACAAAACCACTTTCACATCTCTCTTCCTCTCCCCTAAATACACTAGGGATCTACTGTGGGTTGAGTTTGGGTTGGACCAGGCTCATAAGTCCCTACATCCGAGCTCAGCCAAAATCTGGCATGGACTTACCATAACAAGCTCGAACCGGAGCCCTAAAAATTGGTTGGACCTAGGCTAGACCAAGTCCGCCTGAAAAGTAATAAAATCCCTATTTTCCATCTGAATATTCTTAATCTATCTGTTGATTAAGTAGGACACGTGTGCATAAAAAGAAGCATTTAAAAGGAACAAAATTAATGATCTACATTTGAGCTGCATTCATGGCTGAGTGACAAACTGTCTTTCAACACTGAAGTCATGGGTTCGAGTGTTCATGTCGGGTGTGTATGTGTGTGAATGTATAAAAAATAAAAAACTGCATAGATTGCCTAGTCAAGGTTTGAATGACATTTGTAAGATATAAGATGTACATATGAAATTGGGTCATGTCATATTAAACTGGGTCAGGTTATCAATTGAATGACATTTGTAGGATATAAGATGTACATGTGAAGTTGAGTCATGCCTATTAGGCTGGGACGGGTCAGACTAAAATAACTTGAACCCAAGCTCTCAAATTGATCAGAGCACGCATGTTAGGCCAAAGCCTCAAATGGGCCAAACTAATAAGTCCAAGCCTGGTCAAAAGCTAAGTGAAGCTCATCAGGCCACCAAACCCATTACCACCCTTACCCACAACAAAAAATGAGAAATATGTAATTCAAAATTAAACCATACAAGTGGTGGGACCCACTTGGATTCTAAACCAAAAACGTGTGTATATGCATCGCCCCTGGTGCAAATCAAGGTTGGCTGTTCCCTCCATTTTATTCGCTGTTGAATCGAGCTGATTTTGTATACATGGAGTAACATGAGTTCATACATCTGATGGGCAGGTTTGGATGTCTGCCTGGTACCACTGTAAGCTTATGGTGGATCCAGTACCACTTGAGTGCACCTCTTTCATTTGAATCACTCTGGTTCTCTTGGTAACTATCTGTTGCTCAAAAATCGGAAGGTTTAGATCTCGTCCTGTCGAGGATATTTTCGAAGCATGGCAAAGACGCAAACCATGGGCCCCACTTGCTAGAATTTAATATAATTATTAAAAAATTATAATAATAACGTGTACTCCGCAAAAATAAAGGCCACATATCCAATAGGGCTGAAAGTCGGGCAGGTTGGGTCGGGTTAAGGCTCAACCCTAACCCAACCCAAGGTTCCTATACCTCAACCCTAATCCAACCCAACCCAACCCAACCCAATCTCGGGTTGAGAATTCTCAACCCAAGCCCAACCCAAGCAGGCTCGGTCAGGTTAATCGGGTATATACATGTTATTATCTTCGTTATTACATTAGTTTATTATATTTCAATATAGGACTTATTTTTTGTATCTATAATTTTATTAATTATATATGTGATTATTCATTATAAAGAAATTTCTTTTTTCCTTTAAAAAACAAACTAAAATATAAGACAACTACTTTAAAAGTCATGTAGCATAACATGAAGTCTATTTGGGAAAGAGAAATCTAGCATATCTTGTTAGCTTGAGTCCTTGGAAATGACGTGGACAAATGAGACTCGACACCACTAGTGTGCCTAAGACAAACGATACACACTCAAATATATTGATCAAGTTCGGTTGGGTCGGGCAACCCGAGACCTCAACCCAAGCCCAACCCATATTTTATCAAGTCAGTGTTTGTATAACCCAAGCTTAAGATCGAACCCGAAATATCCTGCCCAAGCCCAACCCAATGTCGGGTCGGTCACGGGTTAGTCGGGTTGAACCGGCCCAACTTTCAGCCCTAATATCCAATTCATAATTCCTCTCCAAACAAAAACCTAGCCGTACGTCTTCATTTCTCGAAATTTCATTTCTTGCAGGAAGAGTAGTTGTGCAGTACTGATACATTATTTGTAAACACAGAATTTTGAGATTGAATCTCTCACTGGTACGAAAGAATCGCTTTACAGTTGAGATATCAATTTACATGTATTCAGACTTTTACCATGCATTTAAAAATAAATAAATAACAACTCATTTTACACGTATTCGGGATTTCACCGTGCATTTAAAAATAAATAAATAAATAACTTAATGTTGTGGTCACTATCATACACATATACATGTACAACCAGTCTTCCAATTATCTCCGAAATTATCTTTATTTCCAGCTCAGCAATTCCGATTATATTGATAACGAAACCAATATGATAGGATAATCATCAATATTTTTAATTATATAAATTCTGTGTCCCTTATATTGTCAAATGTATAGACAGATATTTCAAAAATATCACTAGCGTATTGATATCATCAAAAGTTTGTTTATTAGAAAAGAAATTATTTCATATCTTTTTTCATGTGCACATCGTTGTATGTAGTGTTCAATTTCTGATTATTTTTTTTTGTTAGCTCGTTAGCACACCCCACTGTCAGTTGACACTTCATTGTTAGCCACCCCCACTAGGGATCAATACCAAGACCTCAAGTGTTGAAACAAGGTATCTTTTACTCAGTCTACCACTTAGATCTATGGATCAGGATGTGTGTTCAATTTCTGAGTGATAATATTGATAATGTCTCGATATTACACAATATTGAGACCACAATCTTTTTGCTTTCTTTCCAATTGTTGATGATTTCTTGATAAAATATCATGTGTTGTTGATAATTTGTAATATTAATAGATATTTGGATGGTTAAATAGACCGAATAGGATAATTGATCTGATATCTTACAACAACAGGTGCTTTTAACATCTCCTAAAGTTTCGCTGAAAATTCTACTATTTTTCTAATGTTTCCCCGCATTTTCAGCGATATTGATACTGTTTTCATATCCTGGCCAGCAAAACTTATAGCGATACTGATACTTCGAACACTCTGTACAACTGGACCTTCAAAATTCGGAGTAGCAGGTGTGGGCCACTATACAATGTCTCCACAAAATGCTGAGATTGCCATCCATTTGTATCTTTGTGATTGATGGTTTAAATGTCTATCTCCTCTAATGCTAGCTGGACCAGACGTATGAATCCATCCATGTCATGGAAGTGAAAATCAAGTGCTGTTTTCACAGCTGCAATGCCTAGCACACCGTATTTCAACTGAGCAGCTTTCAATGCTGATAGTGATCTCTGAGTAGCATCAATAGCAGACCTGACATATTCAACCCGTCAAAAGAGATCACAGTTAGTTTTAGCCGATGCATGTGTCAGGTTATCTTAATAAGTGAACTGGAAAAAACTTTGATACTCTGGCAGAGTGTGATAGATGATATGCAGGCACTTAGAAATTGCTTAGAACTTTCAATACGTGGCATACAAGTCAACTAAACCGTACAAATTATGTTATCCGGTGTAAATGTATCGCTAACCAAAATTTAATCTTATTTTATTATCCGATGGACCTATTTTCAGAGGTTAGGACTGTTTAACCAATCTGATATTGGGATTGTGACTTTGCAATAGTGGGTTGGACTGCCACGTGTACAATTTCAGAGTGCCTGAGTATCACATAACACCTCAAGATATATCTTGCAAAATAAACAGGTTTAAATATAATGGAATTATATTTGAGAAATATTCTAGCGGTCTTAGACCACCATAAGTTACAATGCACCAAGTTGTATTGTATAGGGACACTTAGACAGTCCTGCCAGTTGATCTAGACTGTTCATTATGTACAATTCATATTTCATGGGCTACCGTGAAAAAATCAAACTGATCTGACATAGTCGGTTGAAATCATTTACCCAAAAATGGGTCCAATCAACAATGTCGTTCATCTATTTGCTAAGGGAAGTCATGGATTGCGTATGAATCTAAAGAATCACTTTTGTTAGGCAATCATAACCATCATGGTGGGCCCCGACACTTTGATTTGTATGTAAAGCTTAAGTACTTAATGTAGAAACTTCTGTGGACATTATTCATAGTCTGCTCATTCATTTCCTCCCAAGCACCCCACAATCCCTCAAAGCACGGATCACCGAGTCATTGACCCCATTCATACCAACCAAACTCTATGATTGTGTAATTCCTCTAATCAGAAAACAAATAGAAAAATCCTTCTATCAGCTCCTGATATAGAAAGAACAAGTGAAAATCTTTGCATCTGTGTATTTCAAGTAGCAAGAAATTATCCAAGTAAAATCTTTTCCACATTTCAGTAGGTAGCATGTTAGGATCTTATTAGGAAACAAGGGGAGACTCGTTTTAAGATTCAGCTTACATAATTAAGGAGGTGCATGCTGCTACAGGTAGCTTTGCTGGCAAGTGGCTCGACTCCTTTCACTTTGGACCCAGGTAGTGCGCCATCCTCATGTATATTGGTTGCATCAATAGCAGATGATGGTGATGATTCTTGCCCTGAAGGAAAAAAAAAAAAACGTTTAATGTTGCTCAAAATACCTTCATCGATACTAGTTTAATATCTCAGAAGGAAATAAATTTCACTCTGGGTGAAACTTATCCTTGGGAAGTGGGCCGACTCAGCCCAATCATCTCCTAACAAGTCAAACGAGGTGGGGCCCACTTCCCATTCACTGGACATTCATGAGATTAACCCATAGTTCACATTGCGTGTTTCAAAATGGTTCATCAAGAGCGTGACTCTTGGTGATTGAACGGCCCACTGGATAAAATCAGACAAGGTTGATCCAGCTTCCACCAATTTCCCATGTTTGAATGGTGGTGAGGTTTCCCATAGCTAGGTTTTCACCATTAATTTTTCACAGGTACTAGACCATGCATCAATATAGAAAGAGCCCCATCGGAGCTGGATCCTTGAGTGAGTAAGATTACAATCTACCTCTAGGAAGGAACAGAAACATATCAATTCACACGCGAGAAAACTGGGCCATCAATTAGGTGAGTAACACCATATGCCTTGGCCAAAATCAGCTGTCCTCTCATCACATGAGCTAAATGCATAAAAAAGAAATTAATAGTATAATACATCATCTAGTGGCTTGCATTCAGCGTACGAGTGAAGGTCCTCTCAACAACATATTGATCTATTCTTTGGTCAGGGAACAAACATGGTGGGCCCACCTGACAAATGGGCTGGAAATCAGGGACATGAGGTCAGGAGATCGATCCAAATCAGACTCGTCACTCGTGCCAGTAGTCTTTAAAGTTTACATCTCTTCTCAAAAGGGTAGAAAGGTTTGCAAATCAACAAGAACAACAAAAAATGAATGGAAAATTTTCCAAATAGTAGAATAAAAGAAGCTAGTTTGATTACCAAATGGATGACCATGCAGAGATGCCTGTAATTCACGACTGTCTCTACGTATATGTGAGCTCATAGAGAAAATTACTCTCATATATGCTACTTCCATGCATTTGTATGCAAGAGCAGCGGCAGCAATCTCTCCAGTACTCTCAAATGAAATGGCGCATTGCCTGTGTATGGGACATCAAACCGTGAAAATGAAATTCAATCACGTACATCCTGTTTTTGATACTCCATCCAGTCCACAACACAAATGTCCAAAAACTCTAGATAAGCGCACATTGGTAGTAGGCATAAAATATTAAAAAATTTGCACACGAGAAATTATATTGATATGCTCTAGAAAACTGGTGAATCATACTCTTTGTTTTTTTAAGTTAATGAAATTTTATCAAAGCTGAGCATAGTTCTAAAACTCACTGACTCGACTCAAA
This sequence comes from Magnolia kwangsiensis, assembly GCA_037074715.1. NCBI lineage: Eukaryota > Viridiplantae > Streptophyta > Magnoliopsida > Magnoliales > Magnoliaceae > Magnolia > Magnolia kwangsiensis. The sequence continues at coordinate 74,656,081 of CM073589.1, forward strand.
ACTCAGCCAAGTCAACTCAACTCGGTCAGATTACGAGCCAAGTCGACTCAACTAGGTAAAATTTCAAGCCAAGTCCCTACAAAACTCGAATCTTAGAGTGACTCAGCCGAGTGACAGGGAGACTCATTGAGTCGACTCAATGCGACTCGCTCTAACTCAAGCAGGATTCGAACCCAGGACCTCTTATAAAGAGGTAGAGCACTCAATCACCAAGTTATGCGCCAATTGCTTGCTTATTTTCTTAGAGAAATGCTCCAGTGCTCTCAGAGCGCTGTAAGTTATTATGCTCCTAGTTGCATTGGGACATTACACAGTCCAATTCATTGATCCAGACTGTTCATTATGTCAACACATTTCATGGGCTACCATGCAAACATAACCCAACAAATATTAACCGTTGGTCAATGGCCTTTAATATGGACAGTCATGATTGTTTATACAAAATAAGTCCAATCAAACATTTGATCCATTTATTTGTTGGGGCAAATATAGATTGCCTATGATAAAGAATCACAGATTGTTAGAAAATCCATAGCTTGGAAATAGGGTAACTAAAGAAAATAAGGTCAAATCAAGGATGAATCAGATCATCTGATCAATACGATTTTTGCATGGTAGTCCATAAAATGGTGTCTGGACCTAATAGACAGTTCAGATTTGATCATCTGGACTGTCTAAGTGGACTAATGCAACTAGGAGCACTAAAGCATTTTTCATTTTCTTATTTATAATAATTATATAAACTAATTTTAATTCTTCCTGCCATCATTACTGTTTTTTATTTATAATTATTAACTATCAAGTGAAGTTGGGTCAAGTCTTTTTAATTGATGCAACCTGAATGAACATCCAGTCGAGTTTTGAATTTTCAAACTATGAAGCTGAGAAGACTGTCCTAAAGGAAGAGAATTCCAGATAACAGGGGAGAATTCCCTATACAAAGAGATGACCAGATAGAAAACCCCTTCTGCCAGCTCATCATCACTGAAGTAAGCATCTCTGACAACATGAGAAAACAAATGTTTAGTTATTCTAGATGCGAGATATCTAATTTTGTCGACAAATATCACAACTCCCATGGCTCAGGCCTTGCTTTTTCTGTTAACAGCCAAACATAACTCACCAATGCGTAGGCCTAATCTGTGCTAGATTTGCAATATGAAACCTTGAATCGGCCTGGTCACAGAATTGGACATAAATAGAGACTGACTTTGGGCCTTTTGATCATTCTGGGCTTATTACATGTCGATTATGGCGACGAGTTGAAATAAGTCAGATGCTGATATCCATTAATTGGGTGGAGTATTCCTTGAACTCTGTGGGAATGTTGTAGGACCAAGGCCTACAGTATGATCCACCATGTGCTGAATTTTTGGACTGTTGCAGTTGATTTTTGGGCTAAAATTCTAGAACTACAATTGCTTCTTTTTTTTGGAAGATTATAGTTGTCAATTCTCTAATGATTTTGGGATTCTAAAATGGGTAGAATTAGCATGTGCAAGGCACTATAGTTTTCAGAGTCTTGTTTAAGTGCCCGTGGTGCAAAGATTTCAATTTCTATAAGACTTGTTTATCCCTCTATTCAAGCATTCTTATGTGGTGCACAAGGTATCCCGTATCGGTATCGGTTGGCGTAACGGTGCCCACCGATACCGATACGGATACGGGGGTGTATCCGCGATACGGGGGCGTAACAGGCTGTAATGGTGCAATTTTTTTTTTTTTGCCAAAAAAATATGAAAAAATATGAATTAAATCCGGAATATTCTAAGCATTCCAAATATGCATTCATTTATAAATTGGAACATGTTTATGGTGGTGTAACGGTCCACTCTTTGGTGAGAAGTTGTATCGAACTGTCTGATGAATTTATGAACCAGACAACCTAGTATTGGCTATAGATATTTAATATTTAATTATTTTACTATATAATATCAATATGAATTAATTAGAATGAATCTAATACCAAAATATCTCAAATTTGTGGGTTTGGTGTATTACATACCTTGTGACTTGTGTACATTTTATTTCAACATACAATCTAGGGACTTTTATGTCCAATTATATAATTCATATATCTAACAAATTAATATAATTTTTCCCAATAAATCTTAAGAAAAAATTTGAAATTATATTCAAATAGTGTTGTTGATTTAGAACTGATTTGGTGGACCATTTGATGCCCCAAATCAATGTTAAATTCATGCAATCTATTGGCACTTATCTCACGAATGGATTAGTGGATATTTATTGAACAGTGATAAATAAAAAATATCAAATGATCATATTTCAAAAAAACAAGTGTTTGCAAATTAACGGTGAGAATCATTTAAACAATTTAATTTTGGAATTGTGACTTGGCAACAATAGTGCCATAATTTAATTTATTAATTTTGAGTTAATGTATGCCTCATGGACAATTTTTACGGCCATGTACATAGGGCCCACCATGATGTATGTATTTTATATCAATGACATCCATCTGTTTTATCAAATCATTTTAAGGCATGGTCCAAAAATAAGGTAGATCCAGATCTAAGGTGGACCACTAGTGGGTGAGGCCTTGAAATTGGGGTCCACCTTGATGTATTTGTATATCCGTGCTGTCAATCTATTTTGCCAAATCATTTTAAAGCATGATCCAAAAAATCAGGTAGATTTAAATCTTAGGTGGACCACTAGTGAATGACGCACTGAACATAGGACCCACCTTGATGCATTTGTTGTATATCCATGCTGTCCATCCTTTTTGCCAACTCATGGTCCAAAAAATGAGGCAAATCCAAATCTTTGGTGGACCACACAATAGGGATTGAATTCCCACAATTAAAACTTATATTATTATTATTATTATTATTATTATTATTTGTTAATATTATTTTTTAAGCTGCGAACTTGTGTTTTCCTTGATCCATGTTCATGCAACCTTGTCAACAGTTTCAATGGTAAATAAACATTACAGTGGGTCATAATAGGTTTTTAACGATGGGCATTCAATCCTACTGTGCGGTCCACTTGAGATTCGAATCTACTTCATTTTAGAGACCATGCCTTGAAATGATCAAGAAAAACTGATGGGTGGCATGGATATATAATATAACACATAAATCAAGGTGGACCACATGCACAAAAACAATGCAAGTGCACGGTGGACATTCAATACTACTGTGCGGTCCACTTGAGATCTGGATCTGCTTCCTTTTAGGGACTATGCCTTGAAATGATCAGGAAAAACTGATGGGTGGCATGGATATATAATACAACACATAAATCAAGGTGGGCCGCATGCACTAAAATAATGCAAGTGCACTAAGCAGCATACGCTATAGACTACCAATAAAATAAGGTACGTACGTAGCTGTAAAACAGCCACGCCAAGCGCGGATTAGCTAGCTACAGGTTTGAGTAGCGAGACACGCTACTGAAGTGACGTTACCAAGTTCCGTGGGCCCCACCATAATGTATGTTTTATATCCACACCTTCCATCCATTTGTAGAGATCATTTTAGGGCAATATCCAAAGAATGAGTTAAATCCAAAGCTCCAGTGGACCCCAGCACAGAAAATTGTGGGGACAGTGACACCCACCATTAAAAACTTCTAAAGGCCATGAAAGTTTTAGATCAAGCTGATATCTGTGTTTTACCTTATTTCATGTCTTTTTTAACTTTTGAATGGGTTGGATTTCAAATAAAAATTATGGTGGGCCTTAGGATAGTTTCAACGGTGGGAATCAATCTCCCCACTGTTTTCTGTGGTGGGGTCCACTACATCTTTTTATCTGACTCAATTCTTTGGCTCATGCCCTAAATAATATCTCAAAATGGATGGACGGTGTGAATACAACACATACATCATAGTGGGGCCCACAGAACTTGGTGACGTCACTTCAGTAGCCAACTCGCTACTAACCTGTCAGTATCTAATCCGTGTTCGGCCACACCCCCATTCATTTTTTTTGAGACTGCGACAGAGGGAGAGAGAAATGATAGGGAAAAATAAAAATAAAAAGAAAAAAAATGAGATGGAAAGAAAGAGAAAATGAGAGAGAAAGAGAAAACGAGAGGGAAAAAGAAAGAGGGTGGAGAGGGAGTTGCACTAGAGGGGAAAGAAGAAGGAGAAGAAGCAGGAGGAGGAGCTACAACAGCGCCGCGAGGAATTGCAGCAACGCCGTGGAGAAGAAGAAGAATAAGAGGAAGAAGAAGAAGAAGAAGAAGAGGTTAGTTTTTTTTTCTTTTTTTTTCTTTTTTTTTCTTTTCTTTTCTTTTTTAGTTTTTTCTTTTCTTCTCTTTTCTTTTTTCGTTTTTTCTTTTCTTTTCCTTTTTTTTTTTTTGTTTTTCTTTAAGGGTTACTGCCCGTAACAACTGTTACGGGCTCGTAACGGTCGTTATGCCTTGTAACGGCCATTACGGCCCCGTAACGGCCGTTTCGGTTCCGTTTTCTACACCTCTCCGTTTCAGCCCCGTATTGCGTAAAGGTAACCGCCGTTACCGTTACGTATCGGCCATTATGGCCGAAACGTAACCAATTTGGGATACCCTAGTGGTGCATTTACTTCATTTATTACAGCGATTTAGGCATTGGAATTCTCATAAATCCAAAAACCAGATTATATTAGGAACCCAGTCTATTGGATTTCAAATGTGCGTGCAAATTACTAGATCATGTGCCCATGCTAGAATGAATTCTCGTTGATGTCTCAAAATGGAAAATCGGAGCATACATTAAAACATTATTGGGAATTGCAATTCCTAATTTTGCTTGATTTTGCAATTGCATATATATATATATAAGGAAGGATTTTCTGCATTCAGCTTTTCCACGACAAACGTGAAAGTGAATTCCTTCAGAAGGTAACGGTTGATACATGAATTTTCCTTCATTTCTTAAAATGGTGGTGACCCATCCACCATAAACTTTGCATCCATGCATGTCAGTCCAAACTACTCAAATTGTAGACCCCTACCGATGTATATTTATGTCATGTGTTTGGTAGATGAGTCACTATTGTTTAAGCGGTAGAACAAAGTAGGGTCATCAATGGACTGGGCTTGGGTCAAGCGAAATCAAACTTTTGAATAAGAGGATAGCCCACAGCCTGGCCCAAGTATTTCAAAATCCAGGCTAATGCTAGTGGAAAGTGCACATAATAGTAGCCTAGCTATCTTCACAAATGATGAATCAAGCATAATTTCTTCTCGAAATGGCATAGAACTTACTTCAAGATCTTTGGTGTGTCAATATAGATCTCTGTTGACTGAGTTCTTTCTCCTAGTGCTATGCTTCCCATGTCACAAACCTCGAACATTGATGTGGCAAGTTGAAATTTTAAGGCTGCACGAAGATATTTGCCACTAACTTCAACTTCCGATTCTCCATTCTGCACATTTAGACCAAAAAGTTTTTTTTTTAGAGTTCAAAACTCTAAAAGGATAAAAATACTTAAAATCTAAATTTATTCAATAGGAATTTTATGATACTTGACACAAGGATGATTATCTTCAATTTGTACATGTGGGGCCCATGATTTAGTTATCCAAATTGTTGATCTGATGGGCCGCACAGTGGATGGAGACGACCAACCATGCTTCAAAATCTTTGGCCCCTTTTTAATAGAATATGAACTATTATTGTGTTTCTTTTCTCAAATCTATTTGCATGCCACCAACTAAAAGTAGGACCGTCATCCAGGAGATTCACAAGTCATGGCCCATCCACTGTGGATCCCATCAAACTAATGGCATGGATCACCTAAACATGGTTGTACCATTTGAGGACCTTATGATACAATGCATATCCCCAAGTTGAGGAGCATATAAATCCTCTTAATTGTAGCTACCTTTAAACGGTCAGCTGAATGTTTCAAATCAATAGCTTCTTTCAAGGTCTTCTCAGCAAGCGAATAGTCCTTTCCAACTGGACTTTGAAGACCTTGGGCATTCACAACATTGTTTGAAGATGAAGGTGTCGCTTTTTTTAACTAATTGCTTCAGATTATCAAGCTCAGTCGACTCTTTTTGCACTCCTACGACATCATTAGTTACCCCATTTGCCCATCCCACCTTCCTCCTTTTTGTAACGTTGGGGCAGTCTTGCATGTTACACTTCTTATGCCCTGTTGTCATGTGTGCAATCATTACTTCAACATGATTAACAAAAAAGAGAAGAAAAAAGTATAACACTATTATGAAAAGCAGTGTAGATCATAGCAAAAGACTACTTACACATAAGAATATCCAAAATCTAGAAAGCTAAATATAATTGGATGGGAAACAAGACAAAAGGAAAAGATATTCCAAATTACCATAACCTGCAGAATTTCTTTTAGGTACTTCGCCAACACCAACTTTAAGGTGAATTTTTAGTGTCTTTTTGTCACATACTCTTGATTTCTCCACTATAGTCTCATGCTTTGGGGTAGAATCTTCACAAACTTGAGCAAGCGATAAGGATCTATCTCGCTTGAACCCTTTACACGTGGAGGTCAGGTGTATATTCTGAAATCACAAAAGCATTAAACATAGTCAACGATAGAATAAAAAATTTCTACATTGACGATCCACATTTTGTTGCCATCCTATTTACAGTAAAAACATATTAGCCCATTTTAAAAGTAAAATTACCTCAACTTTTTTTTTGCTTCTGTGTACTTGCAAGACTCTTATGCTATGATTGCATAAGAGGATTCTGTAGAAGCACTGGTAAAAATGATCCATACTGACCAAATTTTGGTCCTGTTAAGAAAGAAGTCAATGAATCAACAACTGGATGCACAATTACATGTAAACAGTCAAAAAATATCAAGAAATCTTAGCCTGATGAAGGGGATCGAACATAGACCAATGTTATCATAAATGGAAGCAAGTAGTTGTACGGGAAACAAACATGAAAATCTGAAGGCAGCCCCAATAAAAGATTCCAATATATTCTTATCCTAAACCTTCCTTTTTGAGAAAAGTAAATGCATGCACAAGAAAGTAATAACATCCATGCATTATAAACAAAAATCCCTAGTTTGTTAATGTCTAATATTTCATAAGTAAATCTCGAGCTTTAATAACAAAAGAAGGAAAGCTCAACAAAACATAATATTACGCAGTATATATATCAAGATTCAAGAATCAAGACATCAGGGACATTAATAATAGCAACAAAAAATCATGATAGTTCAACAATTCCTACTTATGCAACTTGGATGAAAAACATAAACATATAAATTGTAATGAAACAAAAAGTTATAATAATATGCTCTTATAATCATATTGTAATAAGCAGAATTCCACAAACGTCAACTTGATATTTAATTCCATAATGATAAGTCATATAAATTGTGAGGCGGACCATAATAAGCACATAGTTCTAAACAAAAACTCCAATAGCGATGGCAAGTTGTTATTGCTATTGTTTCAACTGAATGGGTTTCATGATTTCAATAAATGAATTTCCTGCACTTTTTTTTTTTTTGGGAAACCATCAAGCATATAAGGAATGCACTTCATACCAGTAGAATGATCTTTCAGGAAATGCATATGATATACAAAAGGAGTATCTTGGTTTGTACAGCCCCAATACAGACCAAACATACGATAGAGAAAAACTATGCATATCAATAAATTGAAGATTCAACAATCATCTTTGATTGTGGGTCGATTTCCATGATAGTTTCATCGAGAAATACTCTATTCGTAGTAGGCCCATCAGATCAACGGTTCTAATCAACATTCTATTGACATAGTCCTCCATGACCACGCAATGATTCATCTTGAAATATTTCTGCACTTGGACCTTGACGGGTTTGGCCTCAGGCCTACCATTTTTAACATGTGACAAGCCCAGGTCTGCTGTTTTAGCCCGATTCAACCTTGGGTCAGGCTTGGACCTATGTTCGATTCCAAGGATAGGGTTGGCTAGACCTTGTCCTAGCCTAAGCCCAGCCTGTTGACAGCCCTATACCAAATGAGCAACAAACCATGACCACTCTCCTTGAATACTAATCTACAATAAATCAAATCGCAAAAAGTGCTTCAAGGCATCTACAAAGGATCGAAGACAAAAAAGAGAAATGCACGGTCGATTAATTGTGAGATCGAAATGCTTTAGTTTTTGTTCAAGCACTTAAACCCACTTTATTGGGAAAAAAGGGTTTTCTTAAAACTCGTTTAACTACTTTTCCTCAAGTTACATAAGTTCACAGAAGTAGTAGCCCCAATCCCCAATTGCCATCTAAAACACCCTCCTAGTTAGGTTTGATCATCAATATCCTAAAAGCCTTTGCTACCACAATGTACAAGAAAGATGACAAAGGCGAACTTCCAATGAGACTAATGGGGAACCATTTTCCTTAAGGTTAATCAATGAAAGAAGCCCCAAATCTTTAGGTAATTTTCTGCTCTTGTAAAATTTCAAAGTATGAAGCTCATGAAAAAACTATCAGATTTACAAGGTAAGGACACCAAATTACTTTTGGAAGCTCTTCGCATTGTCCATATCATGATTCCATTGTCTTGTTATACTTGCTTCTTAACAGGTCATATTTCCAACACACAATCCAATTTTTTAATGCTATGATTTTTCGGAGGTATCGATTTAAATTTTATAGCATAAGTTAGAGGTAACATTACCATTGTTTGAGAACTGAAAAACTGGATTTGAACCGATGTCTAGCTAGTTCAGGTCAACTCGAAGACTCGGTCAGTCTTTAATTGAGTAAATTACATATATTTATGGGAGCAATAAATATTCACATGGTTATTTATGTTTTAAAAGTATGAAAAATAGCTATAGGTATCAAAAGCCTTCATCGTTCTCTATTGGTTAGAGACGGTGACTCTACTAATAGAGGTCACAGGTTCGAATCTACTTCTCTATTTTAAATTTTAACTTCTTAAGTCAATACCAAGTCATATAGAGGAAAGAGTTTCCTTGTGACTCGGCTCGAAATCTTAACAAGTCAAGTTGACTCGGTCAAGTCTTGAGTTGGGTTGCCAAATTTTAAAATTATGAACATAACTACGTATGAAACATTGTCTGATCTATTCCTAGGCTGTGTTTACATGAGCAAATGGTAACATTATAAAATTTTAGTATTTTGCAGGTCATAATTTTTCTTTTTTGTTCTTTGATCATGTAAACAAGCAGTTTACATTCCCAACGTAACATGTTAGTTGTTTCCCACAAATTGTATGGCAAATTGCATGGTTTATCAAATGCATTCTAATGGTACCCAAATTATAAGAGATTTCTCATCAACATCAAATAAACTAAGGCCCCAAAGAGACTAGAACTAAATGCACAAGCAAACTAGATTATGCAAATCCACTTTAGTCAAAACAAGGTGTTCCGTAACGGTAACGGTGGGTGGCCATAACAGTAACGGTGGCCGTAATGGACACCACCGTTACCTTTACGATACGGGGCATAACTGCTGTTACAATCTTCTTTTTTTAATTAAAAAAACCTCAAAAAACCTATATATGCCCCGCAATGTTGATTAAAAAGTATGAAAAACTTGTATCTGCCACGTAATAGACCATTACGGGGTTGTTGTGGCCTTCATAGGGGACGTAATGTACCATTAACAGCAATTATGGGTCATTTTTTCCATAATGGTTGTTACGGCCGTTACGACCCTATAACGCGTAACGGTTGCCACCGTTACCTTTACCTAACGGCCTTTACGGCACACCAAAAGGAAATGACAGAAGCTAACGATGTTTCCTAGCATTTGAAATGAGGAAGTAGGACACAAATTGTTGTTACATCTCTTTTGAGTAGAACTTGAAAGCAGTGTAACTGCAATTTGGAGCCCAGATACTTGGCTTTAGTGTTAAGGAAATTCTATTGTTAGACCATAGTGATAAATCTCTTACTCAGGAATTTCTCAAGCAATTTCCAAAGTTTGAGGTTTTTCTTAGGATAATATCGTAAAAATCTCACCAAAAAAAAATAAAATTAAATATTTATTATTAATTAGTAAATAGTTTTAAATTATTAATATATAATTATATAATGAACCATTAAATTTACAAATAATTTTCATGTTAATATCGGGTTAATTTTGTGAAAATATAATACTATTGATATTTGGAAAAACTCATGATATTATTGCAATAATATCATTATAATTTTCACATGCGAAAATGCCATAGGATTTACAAAATCTCAATGATATTTGTCACGGGGTGCTAGACTAGTAATTGTAATTAATTCAATTGTGTATACAAATGCACCTACAAGAAACCCATCAAAATACACAGTTAAGCTACTTCTCTAACAAGTAATCAAAGAAAGCTAAGAAATTCCGGTGTTGACGTAATGTACGTTCTATTTCAAACGTTAGGAAACACAATGTTTATAAAATTTTGCTACAGAATGGAGAAAACACAACATCAAGACATGCATGGAAATGGTACCAATCCTAGTTTGGCTTGGATTTACTATATATTCTGAGGTGGAATTCTCATGCATACCCAGATTCTCTGCAGAAATCTCTCTCGAAATCCTTCTGGCAATTACCCAAAACATCTTGAAGCCTCTGATCCTGTGGGAAAGAGAATTAAGGACTCAATAATGCAAATGAATTAGGCCGTGAGTTCTAACAAGCAGTGCCCAAATTGCAGTGATCAGACCATTGATCTTCTCAGACACCACCATGACAGACCATGCCATAAATGTTTCCATATTGGAATGTGGACCTTTGTTGTATCCTCTTTCATTAACCGTCCATTTGCAGGCTGCCAATCGATGCCATATTTGGGGCTTAGACCATCCATAGCGGGGCCCATCAAATCAATGGTCTATATCAACAAAACATGGGCCCCACTTGCACAAAAAAGGGTGGGGATGCTATACATACCCTTGGGCTGAGGATAATATAATTATTAATTACTGCAATGTGATGTATAGTAAGTATATGATCATCAACCTAAGGATATGTATAGTAGCTTAGGTTCCTCAATATGTACAGGCGGTCCCCACGATTCAGCCATCTAACCATTGATCTCATAGGCCCCATTGAGGATTGACGATACCCCAAAAAATAACCCTGATGAGACAACTAATGAAAGAAATATCATCTGGCATCTGGCAAATTGATAAATAATTCAAGATATACGGCAACCATTAACATTCAAGTGAAAAAAAAAGGGGGAGGGGGGGGGAGAGCGAAATTAGATGGTTAGCATCTCTTCCAATCTGGAAATTTGGAGAATTGGCCAGTGGGACCCATCAGAACAATGGCCCCACTTATATGGGCCATATCCCATGAATATCCACCAAGGTTGGGTGAAGGTATCTGTTACCAGGGTACATATCAAGACCACACAATACAAGTTCAAAATCACAAGCGTCCATTATGGGGACCATCATGAAGTTTAGATGACATACATGATCCAACCGTTCAAAATGTGACTCCCACCAGGATGAACGGAAAACACAGATATCAGCCCAATCCAAAACTTCCGTAACCCTATCGGGCGTTCGATCCCCCGCTGTTTCTTTCGGTGGGTCCCACTTGGGTTTTGGATCAGCCTGATTATTGCGTTCACGTCCGAACATGATCTGCCACAACGAATGAATGAGACATCACGGTGGGCCCCACCGATCTTTTTGGGTTACAGCAATTCCATCTAACCCCGTGTCTGGTCCCATCACAACCAACGGTTTCGATTACCAAGCTGTGGACCCCACTTGTGCAAACTGACGGTAGCAAGGGTACTATCCACGTCCTAGCCCTAACATTGATATCTCTAGTAAAGGAAAAGGGGGGGCCATTCCCAACGTGCGCAGGGATTCACGCCAAAGAGAGAAACCCAGAAAGAAGAAGAAAAAGAAGAAGAAGAAGAAGTTTACAATGTAAGAAAATGCAACATCCGGATCGAAGCTGAAGGCCATCTTGTTTTTTCTTCTTCCTATAGACGAAAGCATCTTCACCACTGCTTATGCCGCGGGATTCCCACCTCAAAACTGGATTTCAGAAATCCCGAAATCACTTCTACACGAAGCGCACGAAGAAAATCGTAGGGATGAATGCCCGATTTCCGAATGCTGGTCTGAGTGTTTTTGCTATTGCAGAAGCTTTGTTATGAGAGAAAGCAAGGATTCTTTGGAAGGTTCTAGAAAATATTTGATTGAGAGGGATTTTGGTAAATCGGATTGCATACTAAATTCTGTAGGGCCCACCCTAAATGTATATGGTTTATCCACGCCGTCCATCAGTTTTTTCCTTTTTTCCTTTTTTTTTAAGGTATGGAGCCCAAAATTGAATCATATCTAAATTTAAAGTGGACCACACCACAGGAAACAGTAGAAATAATGATCTCCACCGTTGAAACCTTCCCAGAGCCCACAGTGAGTTTTATTTATCATCCAACCTGTTCGTAAGATCATAAGGTCACGGATGAATGGAAAAAAAAAAAAAGTATCAGGTAGATTCAAAACTTCTATAGCCCCCAAGAAATTTTCAATGGTAAACGTTAAATTTACACTATTTCCTGTATGGTGCTCCACTTGAGCTTTGGATCTACTTCATCAATCCCTAAATTTATCTAATAAAATGAATGGACGGATTCGATAAAATTCATAAATCACGGTGGACCCCACAGAGTTTACTCAGCACGTAATCCGCTTCTGGTGGTTGTTGGAAGGTTTAGTTTCGAGAAATTTCCAACTGTACGGCCAGTATATGGCCCACAACCTTTTTAAGTCCATTCCTTTTTAGTTTCCATGAATACTCCCCGGGCATACGAACGGCCCTGCACATGACGAAAATGCCCCTGCTCTAAAACAGACGCTCCTTCGAACGCTGCCAGCGCCATCTCCACCAAAAATCTGATCTTTTCTCCGCTCCTCTCCTTGCTCCTTCATCCTAGCCGATCGGATCTAATTTTCTGATTACTTCTCCCCCTCTGTAACTGTCCACCTTCCAGTAAAACCCTCCCTTTTCTTCATTTTTTATTTTTCCTTTGTCCGATCGAGAATACAGACCCCACGCACGTCATTTTTGACTTTTGTGAACCGAAGAAAGGACGAAAATGGTCCCCCAATCTAAAAAGCTTCGAACGGCTGGTATATTCAAATCCTTCGCTTTTTGTGGACCCCACTATATATTATACTATATATGCGCACGGTTCACAATCCATTTTAGTGTCGTACATCGAGCCGAGCCGAGGTGGGCCAAGATCGGCTTGACTCATCCATGCTGAGTCAAGTCGAGTCGACGTGGGCCAAGCTCGGCTTAACTCGCCCATGCTGAGTCAAGTCCAGTTAGAGTCAAGTTGAGGTAGGATAAGCTCTGCTTGACTCGTCCATGCTGAGTCAAGTTGAGTTCGAGTTGACTCGATTTGCAATGCACCATGGTCGAACTTTGCTTGAACTCAACTTTACTAGATTCGAGTTGGCCTTTCAAGCCGAGTCAATCCGAGCTGACTCTAGACGTCTCGAGCAAGCTGTTTGAGCTAGCTTGACTGGTGTACAACCCTATTTTATTTTAAATAATGAATGGTATGACATGTCCTAATAGATGGGCAAAAGTTAATGCTCAATTTGCCCACAATGAGAGTTTTTGAAACAAGAACGAAATAAGATGTTAAACTAAACAATGACTGACGAGCACCGACTGAGTTAATAGACCGAGGACCCACTGAGTTATTGATGAGGACTGTGAACTGAGTTAAAATGACCGTAAACTAACTTAAAATGACAACAAAGTGAATGGAATTGACTGAGCGCTAAGTGAAATTCGACTCACAACTGCAATAAACATATAACTGACTTCACGGTCAATTCCCTTCAGTTCACGGTCATTTCCATTCATTTCACGGTCAATTCCCTTCACTTCATGGTTAATTTCATGCATTTCGCGGTCAATCCCCTTCACTTCACGGTCATTTTCGGCGACTCCCCTTCACTTCATGGTCATTTCCAGCGACTCCCCTTCACTTCAGGGTTAATTCCATGCATTTCACAGACAATCCCCCTCATGTCACGGTCAATTTTATGCATTGCAGGACAATTCTCTTCAATTGACGGTCAATTCCATGCATTTCACGAACAATCTCCTTCACATCACGGTAAATTTCACTCATTTCATGGACAATTCCCTTCACTTTATGATCAATTCCATGCATTTCACGCTCATTTCCCTTCACTTCACGGTCAATTCCATGCATTTCATGGACAATCCCCCTCCTATCACGGTCAATTCTATGCATTGTAGGATAATTCCCTTCAATGGATGGTCAATTCCATGCATTTCACGGACAATTCCCATCATGTCACGGTAAATTTCACTTATTTCACGGACAATTCCCTTCACTTCATGGTCTATTCCATGCATTTCTTATTTCCCTTCACTTCATGGTCGTTGATATAATTTTTCATTCTTCCTTGCAGATGACAAACCCTTGCATAAGAGATTTGGCAAGTCGACCTGTAACGCCCCGACTTTTCAAGACCCGAGTATATGACTCGTGCCTCAAAAAGCCGAGTGTTAACCTTAAAAGATGGTCAAATTCGACTATATTTTTTTTTTTCTTCCTTCCTTTCATCAGAGTAAGCAAATGAACGTAGTGTAGACAAATTGATATAAAAGAAAATTTTTGTTATCATTCAAGTATACAGGAAGCTACCCATAATGACTTATATAAACCAATGTCTCTGAATTTAACAAGTACAAAATTTACAAGAATTTAATACATGAAGAATAATAGAAAGCATATAGATATAAGCCGCAAGATTATGCAGCTCTTCCAGGTAGGTACAGCCGCGCATCCCTGGCAATCATACCCTGTTCCTCGTCAAGTCTGAACATACATACTGCTAAAGCCACCTGTATTACCTGTACGGTTGTATATTTGATGGATGAGTGGCCAACTCAGTGTGAATTTTCCTCAAGATTACACACCGCCGCATTAGGTAAGAAATAGTATAAAACATTCAGACAACCAAAACAGAGTAAATGCAGTCTTATTAGATGCATGGATGTGTGAATGTAATCAGTCCCGGGTAAGACATCCAAACGGACATAGGGGTCGTCACCCATGCAATCATCGACCCGGGTAAGACATCCAGACGGTCTGTGCCTCGGGTAAAACATCCAGACAGGCAAATATGTATGATAACAACAGATGGTGGTTGGTGCCTTGGGTAAGACATCCTGACAAGCGAATCTGTATGTTACGTATAACAATAATAGATGCTGGTCTGTACTATGCATGCATGATTAGCCAACCCGTTATTAGTCCAATTGCAACCAGCCAATTTAAATAAGCTCAAAGGTCACTACGGGGAGCGTATAGCCCAGCGTAGGCCGACAGCTCGGGCATAGGTCCCATACCACCATCCCCGGCTCATGAGACTACCACCCTATGATGTTTTATGGTCCCTGTCGACTACTGGCCAATCATGTTACAATATATGGGGCTTACCATTGCATGGTTGTACAGTATAAAAACATCCAACCCATACAAGAAAAATACTGGAACAAAGCCACATAGGGCGATATCAAAGTAGGCCACATAGGGCGAGTATCATAATCGTGCGATAAAAGACCATCCTTGAAAACCATTAGACACAACAACCCTGGATGATAGGCCCACACCAATGATCCATCTAGGGCATCACTCAATAACCACTAAGTCGAAGGTCCATTACGAGTACAACTAGTCAAGTTACATCCCAAGTATGGGTGTACATTCATATATGGGAATTTTCCACCAATGTACCAGTTTAAGTTCCATAAGAAATCCACAAAAAGAAATCCATAACATGAGCAATTATACAGGATGATCATAAAACATATAATACAACAATTCAATTTCCACCAGCTAAGACAAGTGATTATAAAGGGATATATTAATTATGAATTTAAATAAAAACTATAACTTAAGCTAATGAGAAGATGAAAAGCTCAAGGGGAAGAATCATCACCTTATATTTTGCATCACCTACCAGTGTTGTTAGAGAGTGTGTATTTCCTTAGAATCAAACCCTATCACGAATTGCGGAGTTATACAGTTAGATACAAGCTTACAAGCTAATTAGGGTTAGGGTTCTAACCTAGGGTTTGGATCACTTAGGTTTAGGGTTTAGGCTAGATTTTTAAGTTTTGTTTATAGGATTTGAACTCTTATTTTGTATGGTCATGTATGATATTATCAAAGGGAATAATAAGTGAATAAGATTAATCAAATAAATTGGTTATTAATTTAGAAATATTAACCATGGCCACTATTATATTAAATTTCCTAATAACAACCCACAGTGGATCATATTGCTAATAATTCCAAAATAAATAGTAATATTAACAATATCCTTAACATTTAGCCAATGTGGCACTAATAGTCATTCTAATGAAAATAGATAGTGTGTTATAGCATTATTCATGATAATTTTTATATGCGTCAACTAATACAACTAATACCTGAATGAAAAGTCTTACTAATGGTCAATCATATTTAATTCTAATTAAAAAATGACAATAGTAGTAACAATGATAATTGGAACAAATCAAATCTGGAAAGTAAATGTGGGCGCACCTTGTCGACTCAGTTCGAGTCGAGTTGACTCGGCTTCTGCCCACACTCTCCTCTTCCTTTCTTCCTTTCCTTTCCCTCTCCCCTGATTTCTCATTCTCCTTTTCTCCTGCTGCAACAGCTAGTAACTCTGCCCAGCGACTCTATCGGGTTGTATCCGAGTGCGGCAGCGAGCCAACAGCAAGAAGGAAGGAGAAAAGTGGCTCTCTCCTTCCCTCTCTCTTTTCTTTCTTTCTTTTTTTTCTGGTTTTCTTCTCCTGGCACCAGGATCCCTGGTACATCTTGACTCAGCCCGGGTCGACTGGACAGACCCGCTGCAGTGAGGCAGCGAGTGCAAACGCTCGAACTCTCTTTCTTCTTCTTCTTCCTTTGCTTTTCTTTTCTCTTCCTTTCGGCCAGAAAATGTCTGGATTGACCAGACCCATCCCTAGCTAGGATCAGACTTGGGTTAGCGAGTTCAGTTGGTCGAGTCAGCTCAGTTAGAGCGGGTCATGGTATGGTGCAGCAGCCGCACCACCCCATTTCCTTTCCTATCTTCTTCTTTCTTCTTTCTTTCTTCCCTGTTCCTTCCTATTTTCTTTTTGTTTTCCCTTCTGCGAAGTCCAGCAATCTCTGAACTCAAAATACAGGCCAAACGTGCCCAGAAACGTACCAACAGCGGTGGAGAAGAAGACCCGGCTTCAATGGCAGACTCTCTCCCGTTGCTCCTTTCTTCTTTCTGTCAGCATGGGATGGTCTGTTTGGACCCTGGGAAGCTTATGGGTAAGCTCTTTCGAAGCTCTACGAAAGTTTGGGTGGTGGGTTCGCCAGAGGAAGGAAAATGGCTATTTTCATAGACGGCTGTGAGAATGGAAGGCGAGCTCCTGTTGCTCGATCCAGATCCTTTTATCCACTAACCCTAGCATCCCAGAGCCGTCGGATTGATGACAAACGGTCCGGATTTATTCTGGTTGAAACTGCCTTTAAATACCATGGGTAGGAAAATCGGTCATGGTTTTGTTTGCAAGCCCTAAATCCCTAGCATTGGACGGTTGAGAGCCTCCTAAATGGACAGCCGAGATCAGTTAAAGACCCCTCACATGGATCGCTAAGATGGCGCATAGCAGGTTTCTATTTTCAGAAAAGGTAGCTCGGACAGCCCTCTTGTGCTGCTGCCTGTGGGTACACGAGCAATATCCATCGGCCAAACCAACCATGGTTTTGGTCAGAGATACCGTTCACAACAGATGGACGGTTTGGATCATTGGTATGGGGCAGATGGTGGGCCAGGGATCATCACAAACGGACTTTCGTCCATCCGCTGGCAAAACGCAGAGAGAGAGAGAGAGAGAGATGTCTCTCCATTTCAAGTAAAACGCGGGTCAGCCGTGCTAACCGAGCTGGCTCGCTCGGTGCACTCGCACCCCATGTGGGGTCCACCGTGATGGTTATGATAAATCCACTCTGTCTATTCGAATGTATGGTTCATCTAAGGGCTCTTGGCCAAGGATGGGGTGGATCCAAAGCTTTGGTGGGCTGTATTCTTGAATTTTTAGTTCAAATGGTGGTTTTCCATTGATCCAGTGGTCGGATCATTCCAAGATTGAACGTCAACGGTTGAAAAGGGTCCTATTGGCTGTTTGTATGTCCTTTGTAATGAGTGACTAACCAAGGACTAATATTAATATAATTTTTATTATTTTTATATATTACTTATAATTACAATATTTAAAATCTCATTCATATATATAAATGTAACTTTTTTTTTAATGTTAACATACTATCGTATACCCGCTATTGGTCGCTCATTCATTTATAATATACAATATCATGCTATAACTACGTGTATGAATTGAAAATCGCATAATCTCGTGTTTAAAAATCATGTTGTAAAATAATATGTCATTTTATTAAAACATCTAATAATAATTTATTGTTATTATTACTATTATTAATTTATGGTAACGCTCGAGTACTAAAAAATACGGGGCGTTACACGACCCCCACCCTGTCATGCAGATGTTCTTTGACATGGTGGTTTAATAGCATCAAGAGTGGGTTGGAGAAGAATGACACTAGAATAAATATATTTAGGCGGAACCCATTCTCATTTTTATTAGACATTCCATTATTTAGGTTTATAGGAGCCATTTTTCAGTCACTTATTGAGAGATATATAGGAAATCTTGTATTCATAATACAGGGGAACCGTGTAAAGCTTTCCAAGATGGACTTCACCTTAATAACAAGGTTGAAGACTGGTGACCTCTCCATACCTAATATCCCTCGTTTGAAGAAGTAAATAAGAAAAAAATACTTCAATGAAAATTCTATCCTAAAAAAACATGTAATGGAGGTATTTAATAGGATAGTTGATAGCAATAAGCACGAAGATGTCGTGAAGGTATCCCTAATATTATGTATAGAGTGGTTTGTTAGGGGAACCGACATGAATATTATGTGTTGTACAGAATTTATTGATCTTGTTGACTCGTTGGAAGACTTTAATATTTACCCTTGGGGTAGTGTGGCCTTCCAAACGATGATTGATGGGATCGATAATGCCTTGATGGCATCATATGGGCTTCATTACAATGTCATCGGTTGCATATTTCCTTTACAAGTAAGGATTTTGTCTTTATCTATTTTAATTTATAGTTTATACGAAACTATATGTATTTAACATCCTCTTGTCATTTTATTGTAACAGATATGGGCCCTTGAGAGAGTATTGGCTCTCCGACAATGTATCATTTCATATGTTCCCTCCCAAATTCTAAGATTCACACAATATCGAGGATGGAAGGTTTGGAGGTATAAGAAGATTTATCAAATAATAGAGAGTGAAGATATAAGTCAATTTCTATGAAGCTAAGTGATCACTTATTGAACTATATATATATATATATATATATATATATATATATATATATATATATATATATATATATATATATATGTTTCTGTATTTGAAAATGAAGATGTTCCTTGCAGACTAAGATAGTTCATATATATGTTTCTGTATTTGAAAATGAAGATGTTCCTTGCAGACTAAGATAGTTCTTATATTAGAGCCTACCATTGAGGAGTTGGAGACGGAGGCTGTTCGTTTGGTCCATGATAGATTTGACGTAAGATGTCAGAAAAGTATTCTTTTATGTTTTAATATGTTATATTTACCTTTACATGTTATATAATTGATACATACATTGCTTCATTTTGTAGAGCATTAACGATGAAGATGATGAAGATATGGAATGGAGATCGGGACAGGGAGAGGGAAAAGAAGGGGGAGAGGAAGAGAGTGGGGATGATGAAGAGGGAGAGAAAGAGGGAACGAAATTGCATCTGACTGCGGAGTCGAGGGAGGATAGGGAGGAGCTGAAGGCGGAGAGGATTTAGTTGGAGAGAGATAGGGAAGAGTTGAAGCGGCAGGAACGGACACTAAAAGAGAGAAGAATTAATAGAGAAGGAGAGAGAAGTAGTACGCATGGATGTTGAACTAATGCTAAAAGTGATGGAAGCCTTGAGGTTACAGAAGGAAGAGTTGAATGAGAGGGCAATTTTGAAGATGGAGAGGAAAATGTTAATGAGGGAGAAGGAAGAACCGAGGATCAAAAATGAGGTATTAAAGAAGGAGAAAGAAGAGTTGGAGGTGGGTAAGATGGAGTTGAAGAAGCAGATGGAGGCGTTTCTCTTAGAGAAGATGAAGTTTTTGAAGGAGAAAGAATTAGAGAAAGAGAATGAAGTGCCTGAGAAGGAGGATGAAGAATTAGGATATATGGATCAGGGGAACAGAGAAATGGATGTTCAACACTCAGATGCCTTAGACGCTGATATATGTGAGAAATCACTGCCTTTTATTGCAGTATATAAGACGAGAACTAAGAGGGTGTTGAAGCCATCCGTATACAAGCGTTCTCCATTCACTTCCATCTCCGCCATTCAAACAACTCCAAGCAAGGCCGTCGATACTGAGAAACTGAAAGAATCATTTACTTCTCCCATACCCTTCCATGCCAAGATTGATCCATTTAGGGTAATATCGGAGGAGAAATTGCATGAATTGGATAGTCGGGCCAACGTAAACAAAGAAACGGCGGAATTTGGTTGGTTCAGGACCATATGGGAGAAAAATGCATGGGTTGATAGCGTTGTAAGTAATTCACACACATACATTTATGGTTATTCAATAATTATATTAGACTAGAGCTTAATTCGCCATATTTATTGATTAGGCTATTGACAAGTACATTGATTTCCTAGAGAGAAGACACGGTTCATTTCCTACTATATATACGCAAGACTGTAAGTTTTACCCCACATTTTTCCTGGTAACTGTATGAATTGGACATGGTTATTATGTCATTTCATTATATGATATATGTTCTAATTCGGTATGTTGTTTGTAATAGTCATGTATTAACATTTCCATATCAGCATTGAGAATGTATCGGGACATTGGAGGTAACGATGTGCGCTCACTTGCTGAAGTGGAGAAACTCACAGTATACGGTATTGTTAAACATCGTGAAGGGCAGAAGGCCATGTGGCAGTATAAACAGGTAATGGTATCGGTACAAGTTATTAACGCTATGTGTACCCATTTCTATCATGTCTATAATGATATCTTATCTTGTGAAACATGGACAGGTATACATACCAGTCAACCACGCTAACACTCATTGGTACCTAATGGTCATCCACTCTCGAGAATGAGAAATCGTTATACTTGACAGTTTGTATTCGAGGGCACTCAATCGACACAGGCAACATATCGAGCTGATGAAGGAGGCCTTGCCTATATTATTCCATGCAGTAGGAGATATGTTTGTGTTAGATGGGAAGTCTTGGACGGTCAGAGAAGATACTTCCATACCAAAGCAGTCGAATGGATATGATTGTGGCATTTTTATCATTAAATATATGGACATTTTGTGTAGTAACAATTTTGTCAGGGAGAGACTTGCAGCAATTCACTCCCAGCTTTATGAACTCTATAGCCTATGACTGCTTGAGTGACTACAAAATATGATATAGTTATCTTAGGTATGATGTAAATTTTGTGGGAGCTGTAAATTATTGTAAATGATGTCTTGTAAAACATTCAGGGTGAAATCATGTAAACGATGCCTTGTATATATTGTCATAATTTTGTAGTAAATGATGTGTTCATAATAGTGATTTCAGCTTGAATTGTGATTTGTTTGTGTATTATATAATTTCACGCCGATAAACGCATCTGCATGGAAAACAACATAAATGAGATGGGGGTTAGTGAAAGAGGTGAATGATTATAGTGGAATTGTTGCAAGTTATTGCTTAAGCTATCCATCTATAGGCCACCAATCAGATGAATGGTTCAGATCTCATACCAAGCATGTGATTTCATATTAATGACTTCGACACTCAAAATAACATAAACTGAAATTGAGCTCGATGTACTCATGCGAGATTGAGGAGCTGGTCTACCACAATCTCCAAAGGGAATTGTGACAACATAAACTAAAACTGAGATATATTGAGAAGTTGTTCTACCAGAATCCCCAAAGGGAACTGTAACAGATTCACAATCCCATCTGAATTTGCATTGCAATTCCCGTCAATCATCCATGGAGGATCGGGTAGTGCTAATTCTAAGATAGTAATCAGGCATTCTATCCATACACATGACACATGCATACGAGATCCAGATGAGACATGTTGGCACATGCGGCCCGCTGAGCCCTATTATGCTTAACTCGTTAGACTAATATTAGAGTTTAGTTGTGATAACCAAGCCACCACTATAACCAGGCACTATTGATCATGAAGTGCACTTCATGGTCAATTAACTTCACTTCGCGGCCATTTCCAAGCATTTCAAGGTCAATTCACTTCACTTCACGGCCATTTCCAAGCATTTCATGGTCAATTCACTTCATTTCGTGGCCATTTCCATGCACTTTATGGTCAATTCACTTCACTTCACGGCCATTTCCATGCATTTCACGATTATATCCGAAAATTCCGTTTACGTTCACGGTCATTTCGATGCACTTCACGGTCAATTCACTTCACTTCACGGCCATTTCCATGCACTTCACGGTCAATTCTCTTCACTTCACGGTCATTTCCATGCATTTCGCGATCATATCCAAAATTCCGTTTACGTTCACGGTCATTTCGATGCACTTCACGGTCAATTCACTTCACTTCATTTCCATGCATTTCACGGTCAATTCTCTTCACTTCACGGTCATTTCCATGCATTCCACGATCATATCCGACAATTTCGTTTACGTTCACGGTCATTTCGATGCAATTTAAGGTCAATTTACTTCACTTCACGGCCATTCCCAAGCATTTCACGTTCAATTCTCTTCACTTCACGGCCATTTCCATGCATTTCACGATCATATCCAGCAATTTTGTTTACGTTCACGGTCATTTCGATGCACTTCACAGTCAATTCACTTCACTTCACGGCCATTTCCATGCACTTCACGGTCATTTCCATGCATTTCACAATCATATCCGACAATTTCGCTTACATTCATGGTCATTTCGATGCACTTCACGGTCAATTCACTTCACTTCACGGCCATTCCCAAGCATTTCACGTTCAATTCTCTTCACTTCACAGCCATTTCCATGCATTTTACGATCATATCCGGCAATTCTATTTATATTCATGGTCATTTC
Source organism: Magnolia kwangsiensis (assembly GCA_037074715.1). Lineage (NCBI taxonomy): Eukaryota > Viridiplantae > Streptophyta > Magnoliopsida > Magnoliales > Magnoliaceae > Magnolia > Magnolia kwangsiensis. The sequence goes on from CM073589.1 coordinate 74,679,276, forward strand.
GATGCACTTTACGGTCAATTCACTTCACTTCACGGCCATTTCCATGCACTTCACGGTCAATTCTCTTCATTTCACGGCCCTTTACATGCATTTCACCATCATATCCGACAATTTCGTTTACATTCACGGTCATTTCGATGCAATTCACGGTCAATTCACTTCACTTCACGGTCATTTCCAAGCATTTCACATTCAATTCTCTTCACTTCACGGCCATTTCCATGCATTTTACGATCATATCTGGCAATTCCATTTACATTCACGGTCATTTCGATGCACTTCACAGTCAATTCACTTCACTTCATGGCACAAATATGATTCTTTTTTTTTTTTTGATAATGCTCTAAAATGATCTCGAAATATGGATGAATGCTGTGGATATAATAAATACATCATTATGCGGCCCATGTCGAGGAGTACGATTAGTGTGGGGCCCATAGTGGGATAAATATATATATAAAAAAAAAGGTTGGGTGGCACTACCACCCAGACATCTAGAGTGCAGCGGTAGTACTGCCGCACTCTAGATGTCTGGGAGGTAGTGCCGCCCGGGTGCAGTGCTGCCGCTCGGCCTTTTAAAATTTTTTTTTTTTTGTATATGTCCCACTCTGGGCCCTATATAAGACACTTATATGGATCCTCCATTTCTTTTTCCTCATGAATATTGTTTCTGGGAACTTTGTTGTCGCTTTTAAGTCCTGCAAGCTATAGTCGGATGAATCTCCAAGCATCTTATTGACAAACAGTTTCTCAATTTTTTTTATTGATAGATAACTCATTTTATTGAAAAAGAAAAGGGAACAAGGTGGGTCAGGAGAAACACTACAGATCATAGTCTTTCAGTTTATCGTTAATGGGGGTGCAGGATATGTTAATGGACGAGAGAGTGCAATAAGGTGGGCCATTATCTGCAGATCGAAGAACTTGGGTCGCAAGGAGAAACCATTAAAGAAGAAGGAGATCAATCGAGTTAGTAAAACACCAAAATCGGGGGAGAGAATTGAATGTGAAATGCTTGGAAATGGCCGTGAAATGAAGAGAATTGACCGTGAAGTGCATGGAAATAGCCGTGAAATGAAGTGAATTGACCATGAAGTGCATCGAAATGACCGTGAACGTAAACGGAATTGTTAGATATGATCGTGAAATGCATGGAAATGACCGTGAAGTGAAGAGAATTGACCGTGAAGTGCATCAAAATGGCCGTGAAGTGAAGTGAATTGACCGTAAAGTGCATTGAAATGACCGTGAATGTAAACGGAATTGTCGGATATAATCGTGAAATGCATGGAAATGGTCGTGAAGTGAAAGAATTGAATGTGAATGCATGGAAATGGCCGTGAAGTGAAGTGAATTGACCGTGAAGTGCATTAAAATGACCGTGAACGTAAAGGGAATTGTCGGATATGATCGTGAAATGCATGGAAATGACCGTGAAGTGAAGAGAATTGACCGTGAAGTGCATGGAAATGGCTGCGAAGTGAAGTGAATTGACCGTGAAGTGCATCGAAATGACCGTGAACGTAAACAGAATTTTCGGATATGATCATGAAATGCATGGAAATGACCGTGAAGTAAAGAGAATTGACCGTGAAGTGCATGGAAATGGCCGTGAAGTGAAGTGAATTGATCGTGAAGTGCATCGAAATGACCGTGAACGTAAACAAAATTATCGGATATGATCGTGAAATGCATGGAAATGACCGCGAAGTGAAGAGAATTGACCGTAAAATGCATGAAAATGGCCATGAAGTCAAGTGAATTGACCGTGAAGTTCATCGAAATGACCGTGAACGTAAACGGAATTGTCGGATATGATCGTGAAATGCATGGAAATGACCGTGAAGTGAAGAGAATTGACCATGAAATGCATGGAAATGGCCGTGAAGTGAAGTGAATTGACTGTGAAGTGCATCAAAATGACCGTGAACGTAAATAAAATTATCGGATATGATGGTGAAATGCATGGAAAGGGCCGTGAAATGAAGAGAATTGACGGTGAAGTGCATCAAAATGGCCGTGAAGTGAAGTGAATTGACCGTGAAGTGCATCGAAATGATCGTGAATGTAAACGGAATTGTCGGATATGATCGTGAAATGCATGGAAATGGCCGTGAAGTGAAGAGAATTGACCGTGAAGTACTTGAAAATGGCCGTAAAGTGAAGTGAATTGATTGTGAAGTGCATCAAAATGACCATGAATGTAAACAGAATTGCCGGATATGATCATAAAATGTATGGAAATGGTTGTGAAGTGAAGAGAATTGATCATGAAGTGCACTTCACGGTCAATTCACTTCACTTAATGGCCATTTTCAAGCATTTGACGGTCAATTCACTTCACATTCACGGTCATTTTCATACATTTCACGATCATATCCGACAATTCTGTTTACATTTACGGTCATTTCGATGCACTTCACGGTCAATTCACTTCACTTCACGGCCATTTCCAAGCACTTCACGGTCAATTCTCTTCACTTCATGGCCATTTCCATGCATTTCATGATCATATCCGACAATTCCGTTTACATTCACGGTCATTTCGATGCACTTCATGGTTAATTCACTTCACTTTACGGCCATTTCCATGCACTTCACGGTTAATTCTCTTCATTCCACGGCCCTTTCCATGCATTTCACCCTCATATCCGACAATTTCGTTTACGTTCACGGTCATTTCGATGCACTTCACAGTCAATTCACTTCACTTCACGGCCATTTCCAAGCATTTCACGTTCAATTCTCTTCACTTGACGCCTATTTCCATGCATTTCACGATCATATCCGACAATTCCGTTTACGTTCACGGTCATTTCGATGCACTTCACGGTCAATTCACTTCACTTCACGGCCATTTTCATGCTTTTCACTGTCAATTCTCTTCACTTCATGGTCATTTTCATGTATTTCACGATCATATCCAACAATTCCGTTTATGTTCACGGCCATTTCGATGCACTTCACGGTTAATTCACTTCACTTCACAGCCATTTCCATGCACTTCACGGTCAATTCTCTTCACTTCACGGTCATTTCCATGCATTTCACGTTCAATTCTCTCCCCCAGTTTTGGTGTTTTACTAACTCGATTGATCTCCTATTTCTTTAGTAGTCTCTCCTTGCGACCCAAGTTCTTCGATCTGCAGATGATGACCCATCTACTAAAGTGAGTACCATCTACCAAAGTGACAAATGAACTTGTAATGGAGGAGAACATTTTAGACTCACCTATCATGTGGTCAAATGCTCTAGAGTTAATGACTCATGGAGCAAGGAACTTGGATCATAAATGGGCCATACCTAAGGTCATGAACGTAGTTGTAGGAGCAGAAATAGAAGCACAAGTAGCAAGAATATGTTGATTTTGTAGATTTTTTATCAACTTGGAATACTTTTCTTAAGTAAGTGAAACCATCTCTCTCGACATGAGTGGCTGTTGAGTTGTATACGTAGAACTAGCCAGACGAGACCCACTACTCTTTCCAATGTGAGATGCCTAATTAGCCCATGCTAGCTTCCTATGAAGATCTTGGCATTTTTCAACAAAATGATTTGTAAGCCCATAGTGGTTGCACTTCATAGGTCCATGACCTTTTCATACTTCACCATGACCACCTTGATTGCCTCTGCTACTACGACCACTACATCAACCTTAACCAGTAAAGGATGTTAAAGCAAAGTTGTCATTGGCTCTACTTATAGAGCCAAGAGTACATGTTGGAGGTGAGACACTTCATTTAGATATGACACATCCTTGCCACCCAAAATCTATGCATGAACCAGTTCATGTTCACGTTTTAATCTAGGATAACAAATTGGCCATGTTGAACTCTCTTGTTGTTGACATTGCTTCTCTAAATTGACCGTGTGAGGGGTTAATACACATTCAGCTCCTCCTGTTGTCCTTTAAGTTTTGAATAATATTCACCTAATGATTTGTCTCATTGTTGTAGCTTAAATATTTCTTCAAACAATTGATATGTTTAAGATATGTTTTTGTTGGATGAATATATCTCTTATGATGCATCCTGCACTTTTATAATATCCAAAAACACTACATTTGCATTAATGGAAGGTTTTATACTATTCCACAACCACGTCATAATTTGAGCATTCTCCGATATTCATTGATCAAATGTACTAGCATTCTCATCAAGTTTTTCAGTGGTCAAGTATTTTAATTTTCCCTTGCAGTTAAAATAGTTGGATGGATTTGGACCATCGAAGATAGTGTGTTCCATTTGATTTCACAACAATTATTTGAACTCCTACAATAAGATGGATTTATGAATCCAGTTCTCGAATCACTATTCCGTTCCATCTAGGACAAGGGACTAAAATATATACGAACACGGGCTGACCTTTCACGTCCAATGAATGCCCATATTGCTTCACATGGTATGCACATCACACTTGAAGAGAGTAACTAGTACACACGTCCACACATTCTTAACAATCACGAGGTCGATGATCATGAATAGAACATCGGACAAAGGCAATCAACTCATATGTCCCACACATGAGAGGTGATGATCACGGACACTTCATCCCCTTCTCATGCATGGACCATTATAAAGACCTGACATGACAAAAAGAAAAGAAACATTAGGTTTCTTACAAAAATATCAGCATAAGAGGGTTGAGAGAGACAAAAAAGAAATGAAGGAAAAAGAAATATAGGATAAAACTAGAAGGGAGAATGGCAGATTAGATCAGAAACAAAGATGCTCTAATACCATGTCAAATTATAGATTAAAGAGAGAATTCACAATATCCAAGCTCTCAAATCCAAAAAAGTCTCCATAGGGTTGGCATGAGCTTCTTAGTTTGGAATGTTCTATCAACTACACTGCAATCAGTGCCCCATTCTTCTTGAGGTGTCTCCAGATGATTGGAGTCCCAAACCATTTGGATTTGAGTTCACCTAGATGGAGATGAAAGATTCAACGGTTTCCATAAGTAGATTGAAGAGTGGTGGAGATCCTATCAAGTCAATGGATTTGCGGGTTTTCGTTTGTCAAAGAAACTCATGATGTTAAAAGAGAAAATTAAGTTGTGAAAAAAGAGGTTTTGGGTGTTAGGGAGGCTGAATTTGATGTGGTGTTGATAGAGTTTAACAATCTGGACAGTAAAGAGGAATCTAGACATCTCTTCTTTGAAGATCATGAGAGGAGACCTCTTACAGCAAAGAACTGGAGATTCAGTGGAGATAGCGTTTAAGAGCCCTTTGGGTTGTAGAGGGGGGACAAAAACACTTGATTTTTTCATAGTATAGTTATTGCCAGGGCTCGGGGAAACCACATTTCTAGTCTGTTGGTCAATGGCTCGTTCACATCAGACAAGCAGGTCATTTGTGAGGCAGTTGTATCTTTTTATAAGGACTCTTATGTTAAAAAAATTAGAATTGGCCGCAGCTAGATAATTTGGAGTTCCTGAAATTATCGGAAGAGGCCGGTAGATCTCTTGAATCTCCTATTACGGAGGAAGAAGTAAAAGCGGCTTTGGATCTAATGTGCAAGGATAAGGCGCTAGGCCCAGATGGTTTTTTGATAATGTCCTTCAAGGCTTATTGGGACATCGTCAAATCAGATATTATGAACTTCATTTCCAAATTCTATGAGCGAACCCAATTATCTAATGAGTTAGGGGCAACCTTTATTGCCCTTATTCCCAAGATCGAAGGCACGGATGTAATCAAAGACTTTAGATCCATTACTTGATTGGCAGCCCATATAAAATTCTAGCTAAAGTTTTGGCGATCCGGTTTCGAAATGTGTTGAGTGATGTTATTTTTGAGATTCAATGAGCTTTTGTCATAGGAAGGTAGATTTTAGACAATGCCTTGATAGCTTATGAATGCATCAACTTAAGAAACAGACCCAGGAAGAGCGAGTGGTTTGCAAGTTGGATATTGAAAAAGCCTATGATCATGTCAACTACGACTTCCTCAATTACATACTTCTCAAAATGGATTTTGGGCCCAAATGGAGAGGTATGATGCGAGCCTGTGTTCAGTTGGCTTCCTATTCTATTCTTATCAATGGCTCTCCTAAGGGGTATTTCAAAGCCTTTGCGGGCATCCATCTAGGCGATCTCTCTTCCCCTACTTGTTCGTGGTGGTTGGAGAGGCCCTTAGCCTTTTTCTTTATAAGGGCCATCATCTGCAGATCGAAGAACTTGGGTCGCAAGGAGAAACCACTAAAGAAGCAGGAGATGAATCGAGTTAGTAAAACACCAAAACCGGGGGAGAGAATTGAACGTGAAATGCTTGGAAATGGCCGTGAAGTGAAGAGAATTGACTGTGAAGTGCATGGAAATGGCCGTGAAGTAAAGTGAATTGATCGTGAAGTGCATTAAAATGTAAGTGAACGTAAACGGAATTGTCGGATATGATCTTGAAATGCATGGAAATGGCCATGAAGTGAAGAGAATTGAACATGAAATGCTTGGAAATGGCCGTGAAGTGAAGTGAATTGACTATGAAGTGCATCGAAATGACCGTGAATGTAAACGGAATTGTCGGATATGATGGTGAAATGCATAGAAAGGGCCGTGAAATGAGGAGAATTGACCATGAAGTGCATCGAAATGGTCGTGAAGTAAAGTGAATTGACCGTGAAGTGCATCGAAATGACCATGAATGTAAACGGAATTGTCGGATATGATCGTGAAATGCATGGAAATGGTCGTGAAGTGAAGAGAATTGACCGTGAAGTGCTTGAAAATGGCCATGAAGTGAAGTGAATTGACCATGAAGTGCATCGAAATGACCGTGAATGTAAACGAAATTGTCGGATATGATCGTGAAATGCAAGGGAATGACCATGAAGTGAAGAGAATTGACCGTGAAGTGCATCGAAATGGCCGTGAAGTGAAGTGAATTGACCACAAATGTAAACGAAATTGTCGGATATGATCGTGAAATGCATGGAAATGGCCGTGAAGTGAAGAGAATTGAACGTGAAGTGCGTCGAATTGGCCGTGAAGTGAAGAGAATTGATCGTGAAATGCACGGAATTGTCGAATATGATCATGATCAATTCTCTTCACTTCACAGCCATTTCCATGCATTTCATGATCATATTCAGTAATTCCGTTTACATTCACGGCCATTTCGATGCACTTCACGGTCAATTCTCTTCACTTCACGGCCACTCCCATGCACTTCATGGTTAATTCTCTTCACTTCACGACCCTTTCCATGCATTTCACCATCATATCTGACAATTCCGTTTACGTTCACGGTCATTTCGATGCACTTCATTGTCAATTCACTTCACTTCACGGCCATTTCGATGCACTTAACGTTCAATTCTCTTCACTTTACGGCCATTTCCATGCATTTCACGATCATATCCGACAATGTCATTTACATTCACGGTCATTTCGATGCACTTCAGGTCAATTCACTTCACTTCATGGCCATTTCGATGCACTTCACAGTCAATTCTCTTCACTTCACGGCCACTCCCATGCACTTCGCGGTCAATTCTCTTCACTTCACGGCCATTCTCATGCATTTCACGATCATATCCGACAATTCCATTTACATTTACAGTCATTTTGATGCACTTAATGGTCAATTTACTTCACTTCACGGCCATTTCCATGCATTTCATGATCATATCCGATAATTTTGTTTACATTCACGGTCTTTTCGATGCACTTCACGATCAATTCACTTCACTTCACGGCCATTTCATTGCACTTCATGGTCAATTCTTTTCACTTCACGGCCATTCCCATGCATTTCACGATCATATCCGACAATTCTGTTTACATTCACTGTCATTTTGATGCATTTCACGGTCAATTCACATCACTTCACGGCCATTTCCAAGCACTTCACGGTCAATTCTCTTCACTTCACTGCCATTTCCATGCATTTCACGATCATAAATACAGCTGAAATGATCTCGAAATATGGATGAACGGTGTGGATATAATAAATACATCATTATGGGGCCCATGTCGAGGAGTACGATTAGTGTGGGGCCCACAGTGGGACAACTATATATATATATAAAAAGGCCAGGCGGCACTATCGTCCAGACATCCAGAGTGCGGCGGTACTGCCGCCTTGTTTAAATTTTTTAATGGCTATGGTAATGGCTGCGGTTATAATCCGTAGCTATAAGATCCCTAGCACCAGCCGCCCAAAGGAAAAGGCAGGGGCAGGGGCAGCTACTGTATCTAGAGACGGGGGGTTTGGGCATTAAGTTTGAGTTTCTTGTAAGGGGTTTGGGTTTGTTTGTATGCGGATGATGCCTTGTCGATTGTCATCCTTTTCGGCTTAATAAAATGAGTGATCCTTTGAATAATAATAATAGTAATAACAACTTTGTTGTTTTCATTATATATGGTTCGAAAGTGCCATATTATACAGAACTACACAAAGATAAGTGGTTAGTTATGCAATGTTTTTCAGAAACCATACACTTTCACTAGCTTGTTTCGCCTAATAGATCCAACAATGACATTTCAACACATCTTTGCAATAAAGTATCCACCATTGCTGCTAGAATAGTTTTAAAAATGACAGATTGAGATGCTCAATTAAAGGAACATGTGTTCCTAACAACTGACCTGTTTTCCTATTTCATCCATGACAATCATCCTTGGAAGTGATTGAACCTGCACCATCAGTACTGTCACAAGAAAGAACTGGCTGAAAGTGGAGAGCTTTTTTTAATTGGTAGTTCAGCTGCTTCAGCATAATTTAAAGAATAGGCTAGAAACATACCAATTTGGAAAGAGATCCAAGGGTTGTTGCACATGAAAGAAGATTAAAAAATGTATTGTCCCGAAATATTATATCCAATTCCCTACAGAAAATTAAATGAGCACTATTTTAGTGAACTTTTTCATAATAGAGTGATAAAATCTCCCCTTTCATAGTTCCTAACATATATGGCAAACTGTGTATGTGCATATATATCTTACACCATTGAAAAAAGGAAGTGGTCATTATGAAATGTTACTAACAAATTAAAAAATCATGAAAAATAAAAATGTGATATGTAATGCAACAATACCTCAATTCCCTGCCTTAAACTGTGGATTTCTTTCTCGCTTTTCCCATGTTTAAGGATAAATTTCAAGGCAACAGTCTGCGATCAATATAACAATAACATTGTGAGGACGAAATGTAAGAGAATTATTTTTAGATGAGCGAATGAAGGTCTCCTAAAACATAGAGCTGAATGGCATTTTATTTTTTAAGCTCGTACAAACCTGCCCCGTGTACTTGCACCTTCCTTAAGGAGCCCTTCCCTACCAATTCTATTACATGGTAATTTTCCACCCCCATGTTTCTAACCTATAAAAGGATATTTAAGAACTACATATCTTACAACTCCAACACATAATAGAGTGATAAACTTAATGAAACAAAAAACACAATAAGAGGGAAAAGCTATACATTGTTATGATTGTAACTTGTATGTGTCATTACACATCCATATAAAACTATGAAAAGAAAATTTATGAACCATGTTATAAAAAATATAGTCAGAGAAGACTGCTAATCATAAATGACTCACCCAAGTCACTCAAGAGACTTCAAACGGTTTGAGTCCAAACTTTTTGCAAAAATAAAAGTTCAACTTCTGAAGGTGGCTAGAAACATGTATACATATCATGGTTATAACTTATAAGCTAGAAAGAGGTCTTTTGAAATACTCAAATTTCATATGTATTCATCAGAAAGAGTAAAATCATCATCAACATAGACTTGTACCAGCACTTTTTGGGACAGCAAGAATGACTAATGGCCAATAGAATTTGAAAATTGTCTAAAAAAACTTCAATTTTGAATGATGAACTATTATAGTATTAAACAAAATACCTATAAAAAATTTCAAACCAAGTTACATAAACCCCATCTCAATGGTTGTGTGGATTAAGATTTACATTCAGAGGAGTTTGAATAGAACCTATCTGTATGGCTGGAACAAGTGATGGAATCAGGGAAGGACCAGAAAACAGACCAAACTGCAACTTAACCGGGGACACCTTAGACTGCCTGCTTCCACAGTGTCAGGCAGGTAATTGGTACATGCCACTGAGCTCGCGGATGCATTCACTGGCTGGATTACCAAGTCTTGCAGTGACTTTTCAGTTTCTTGAATCATTTTGGAAGCGCTCTCCAAGCTCACCTCAGGAAAGTTGTTCTTAGATGGAAGACCATTTCCATCAAAAGACTCCAGTTCATGTGAGGTGAAAGCAGAAAGAGGTTGTCTTCCAGTGGCATTTTGGCTCTTCCCGGGAGTTCTTTCAAGTTCATCCCCACTTGACTGTGACATGCATTGAATTGACCATCCTCGGCATGGGTTATTGCTATATTACTGTAATTCTGTATGAATCATCCCACATAGATGGTAAAATCATTTATATGAACTATGATAGTAATGCAAGGTTTTTACTTGTCTTTTTCTGTTTTTGGAACAACATTCTCGAGCCAGGGAATCAGAAGCTACATATATGAAGTTCTTAGGACAACCATGAATGTAACAAATTGATGCTACCTTCTTTACTTAAACTTCAAAATAACACATTTGCAAGAGACAAGAAGTCACCTCCAAACGCATAAACAATATAATTATGATGACATGATAACATCTATACACTACTGCACATGATAAGCAAAAGTGGAAACAATTTCATTTCTAATCTGAGTTTGTACATTGTTCCCATACATACCTAACCACCTGAAGAAAATAAATATCCCAACTAAGCTACTGCTAAACTACTACTTGGAAATGATCCATCACAACTCCCTAATGCGATACCGAGTCCAGCGAGGGTGGGGGCACTCCCTCCTTCTGTACACAACACAATACCGCCTTTATCGTTCGATGCATACTCTTCATCTTACACTTCAGATAGTCCTGGTCCTTCTTAAGCTCAGTTATACTAGCCTCGATCGCCGATAAACGCTCATCTACAGTCATAGGTGCATCGGGCACCTCACCTGCATTATCACCCTCTTGTTCTTCTTCAGCTTCACCCTCTTCCTCTTCTTCGCATTGTTCCTCTTCGTCGCCTTCTTCCTCATCTTCTTGTTCATCTCCAATTTCTTCCAACTACCTTGCTTCTTGTCTAGGGCCACATTGCATGTGATTTAAGGTCTCTTCGGTTATCACTTTTTCTGGATGTGAGGGGCTGTTGGATGGCCCGAACCCATTATGTCGGGCTAGCTTGCAAATTAGGTGGCCAAATGGGAGGGAGAGATTACTTCTTTTTGTCCTCATGGCCTTCACCATATGGTAAAGGATAATGGAGAGCAGGCGCACATTCTCCCCACGCCCTATCTGGCACAATATCTCCGCATGATAGACAGAAACCTCCGTGCTTTTTCCCGATCTTGGATATAAATTGTGTAGGAAGATGTGATGCAACAGTCCGTAAGTTGGAATCATTTCTTTGTTTCTGAAACTACTATCTCTCCTCCACTCCACGAGGTGGCCACACAATCTCCTGCTCAGCTCACTCCTATGCTCCGATGTGTTTAACTTCTTCGTATCAGTGGGGATATGGACCGTTCTTAGTGACACGCCAAGTATGTTAGCAATTTGTTGCATGCCGATGGGACGCACCACGTCTCCATATGAAATGTCAAATCCGAGTGAGTTGAGTCTTGCATTAACAATTCTAGAGTAGAAAAACTGTACAACATCCTCATTGGCTCAAAACTTACCTTCAAAAATAGGCCCGTAACCTTGATGCAAGAGTCGATCTAGCACGTCATTTTCGCCAAATAGTCGATCCCCACCGTGACTTCGAAAACCACTTCCCGATTGGAATGTCGGCCCGCATCCAATGTCCGTGCACTTTGATCGTGGGCCTTCTTCGACCTCTTCTCACAGGGTGGTGGTGAAGAAATCATTGCATCAACATTGACCGCCCCCACATCTCCTCGAATGGGCAATGATGATGGACTTGCATCATCCGCAGCGGCCCGCTTCGTGGTTCTTAACATCCGTCTAGATGATGGACCCGTCCCCACCACTCTCTTCTTCCCCATTACTGAGATAATCATGGGGATGAAAAATATCACGGAAAAGAAGGCAATAATACCCATGAGGATGATGGGTTTAGAAGATGGGAAAATGGTTAATGAAAAGATGGTTGTGGAAGATGAAGAGAGAGGGTTTGGAACTTGAGAAGATGGTAGAAGGATTTGAATAAGAGTGGGTTTTACGAAGGAAGAAGGAGAATAGAGATGAAGAAACGGTTGAAAATGAGGCTTTGGGCGTGTGGGGGAGGTTATTTAAACGACTTTAGTGGGACTCACGATGGGACCTACCAAAATAAATGAATAAATACTTGGGCGGCACCACCGCACTCGGGCGGCACTACCGCCTGGGCGTCCAGAGTGCGGCGACACTACCGCCAAATCGGCAGTAGTGCCGCGCCACTCTGGACGCCCAGATGGTAGTGCCGCCCGGGTGCGGTGGTGCCACTTGTTTGTGGCTACGGATTGTAACCGTAGCTATATCTGTATCAAGGTGCCTTCTTTTCCTTTTTTTTTTTTTTTAAAATGCATGGAGAATTATTTTCTACTCTCTTTTTTTAGGTTTATATACTCTTTTTTTTTTCATTTATTGCTTTATTCATATGTGAAATGCATGGAAATGAGCGTGAAGTGAATCGTTTGGAATGACTGTGAAATGCATGCGTAAGGTGAATCGAATTGACCATGTAAAGCGCGGAAATGACTGTTAAGTGAACGGAATCGACCGTTAAATGCATGGAAATGACCGTGAATCAACACAGAATCATTTAGAATGACCGTGAAATGTATGAAAATGACCGTGAAGTGAAGCGAATTGACCGTGAAATGCGTGGAGATGACCGTGAAGTGAAGGGAATTGGCCGTGAAATGCATGAAAATGACCGTGAATCAACACGGAATCATTTGGAATGGCCTTGAAATGCATGGAAATGACCATGAAGTGAAGTGAATTAACCATGAAGTGCATCGAAATGACCATGAAGTGAAGGGAATTGACCGTGAAATGCGTGGAAATGACCGTGAATCAACACAGAATTGTTTGGAATGACCGTGAAATGCATGGAAATGACCGTGATTGGGCAGCGATTCAGTTTATGCTTTCAGATCCACTCGGTTTATGCTTACCATGCTGTTCACATCAAAATATCATTTGTACCTATATGGGACCAAAGACCAAGTCATTCAAAGTGTGTTTAAAGTGAAAATGCTTGATTTTGCCACTGTATAAAATTTGCATCTTGAATTGGTCACACGGGCACCATTTTAGTTTGATTCTACTGCATTTGATTTGTTCACAACACCTGTTTGATACACGAGCAGCGTATCAAACAACTCCTTCAGTATAAATTCCCCATATGATGCTCCGAGCATGCATTGGATACAAGGGACTCGGATTCGGTAGTCATCCCTCTAGTACCGAAGTTGGTGGGCCCACACAATGTATATGCTTTATCCACGCCATCCATCCATTTTGCCAGAGTATTTTAGGGCATGATCCAAAAAATGAGGCAGATCCATGGTGGATCACACGGGAAGCAGCAAGGACAATGATGCCCACCGTTGAAACCTTCCCAGGCCCACTGAGATGTTTATTTGCCATTCAACCTGTTCATAAGGTCATATAAACTGTATGAAGGAAAAACACAAATATCATCTCAGTCCAAAACTTCTGCTGCCCTCAGGAAGATTTTAACAATGGGCGTTCAATCTCCACTATGTGGTCCGCATGAGTTTTCAATCTACCTCATTTTTGGGATTATGCCCTACAATGATCTGATAAAATCAATGGAACAAATGTATAAAATGGTGCAAATACCAAAAAATGTATTCATCATAGTCGTATACCAAAGAATGTATAACATTCATCACAGTCGTTTTTAAAAAAAAGTATAACATTTACAGTCGTATTACAACAAATGTATAACATTCACAGTCGTATTACAAAAAATGCACAAAAAATTACATTATTCCGAATGTATTGAAATTTACAACTGCAACGATTATGGCCCATTTGTTTGCAACATCCACATTTTTTGGTTGTTTGCTCCTCTCCACGGGAAAGGATCCGTGCCTTCTTAGGTCTTCCAACTACCCTCATCTGTAGCGGTGGCTTCATACTCGCACACAATTCCTTGAATGCTAATGAAATTTCCCATTGGCTCTTGTCTCGTACTGGGTACACGAAATCTTCATACGTGATCTGGTAATTCCTCGCCGTGTACAACCGAGAGCAGTATAAATAATGAGGAAGGTTGTAGTTTATACATGCTGAAAGAACATGAAAACAAGGCAATCTCAGTACTTCAAACTCGCGACATGTACATGAAAGCTCATTGAGCTTGACTGTATTATTGTACTCTCCCATAATATAGTATTCATCTCGAGAAATTGCATGGCAACGAACATCTCATGCCTTTGGTATGAGATCCTTTAATTGTTTCTCGGCCCACGGTGTCAACAGTCCAATGAATGATGATGCTGATTCTCTTCGCTTTTAAAATATCTCTTGAATTTTCAATCTGATCGTCTATATCAGCATAGTTACGGGATATTCTCGCGCTTTTTTGAATAGAGCAGTAATGTCACGCTCCAAACTCAAAAATCGGATTCACAGGAATCCCGATCACCGAATCCGATGCCGACAGCCTCCGTAGTACCCCATTCTCGGCTCCTAGCATTTATATGCCAGATTCCGATCCTCGGATCCTACAAGGAGGAATTTTTTTTTTGTACATTTAATTCATAATAAGCATAACCACAAGATTACCCAATTCACAAAGGTAACATCATCATCACATATCCACTAATATAATCATTTGAGTACAATACTGAAAGGGAAATACATATATCAAAATCAAGCTTCGGAAGACCACTGCATGCTCCAAGATCGACGTTACTGCAACCTAACTTTACCTGCACGCATCTATTGTGCATTAGCTTATAGAAAGCTTAGAGGGTGGTGTAAGTGTGTGCATAAGGTAAGTGTCAAGTATTCAATACAGTGCCTTAATCATACAATACCGGAAACACTGGTAATCCATAAATCATACAATGTCGGAATAAGCAGAGATACTGACAAGAGCAGAAATTATCAGAGTAAACCGAAATACTGACAAGATCATAAATCATACGATAACAGAGTAAGCGAAAATACGGAGAAGTCCATGAGTCAATCAATATCAGAATACACAATATAGGACAGCTATGCAAATGATGAGTCATAAATAATCAAATATCGGATGATAAGGATATAATGCAATATACGATTCGGAAGAGCTAACAAATATCATCACTCTCATCTAAGTCACAGGAATATGGAAAGATAGCAACCCAAAATGCCATATGTCGAGGATGTAATGCAATATGCCATATGTGATACTAATGGAATGACCATGCTGGAGTGTGAAGTCGGGATGATAGTACGTAGTATCGCAGGCTACGGGATCTACCACAAGGGACTTCTATCCAAACCAGTCTCATACTTAAATTTGGATAGTCAGACTCGATGTGGTAAACTCCCGATCTCAGGTTAGTCGCGCCCCAATCGAAATCCTTGCCATAACGAAGGTACACAACAATTAGTTATGCACCACCAGCCCGAGTGAATAGTAAATGAATGAATGAATGAGTATGCAACTCCTCTCACTAAATCCACATATCAGTACAGTTCATCTCTCGGATCATCACCGGGGTTTAGTACACTCCAATGACACTATCTCTCTCCCAGCAGCACAGTCTAAGAGAGCATAAGAAACCTCACTATCCACCTGGCCAATAGTCTGTCAATACCTATCCGGCACGTCGATAGCGGACCCATTCACGAGCTGGTCAAACTCAGCCTAATATTGCCCCCTACCCTCAGGCGAGTAAGGCCACACCCCTTTTCAACCGACCACGACACAGTGGGAGACGTGGCCTCCTGGTATTCGGCCCTCATGCGCTCATATATCTACTCGGTCTCGACGTTGGAGTCATCTCCTGACCACGGAGGTTTAAGAATTTTCATCTAGGGACATCTATGGTGCCCGTATGCTAGAACCAAATATTTTTGATGTCCCGTTTGGCCATCCACGATGTGCCTGTGGAGGTTACGACCCTGATGTCGCTAGGGCGTATAACACACAATGCAAGATACATGAGTCATACAATCCAATCATGCATCAATCCTACGTATGTCGTGCGCTCATGTGAGATAACCTCCGCCTATCAGGGAGCTTCATATCAACATATTCAATGACATATGTAATGATTAACCACAACTCATAACAAACATGTAGATGATGCGTATAGGCATGAATCATGATGTCATGCTGTCACATACTCGTAGTCAGTATCGATAACAGATGCCGATGATCGACATCGATAACTGGTCTAATAAAGAGGCCTAAGAAAATGTCACAATGTGGACATTTAACCATCATTATCCATCAATGTGGACATTTAACCAACATTGCTCCCGAGGAGTAGCCCATGACCTCACACAAGAGCCTCACATACATATCGCAGTGGGCCGCATCAAATGGGCTTCATATACAACACATCGAGCCTCATCAAATGAGTTATAAATACTTCACATTTGGCCATACTACCGGGCCCTTGAATACATAATAAAGGGGGCGCAACACATGGGCCGTAACAATGGGCCTCCAATGCGTCACTATGGGCCTCAATACATCACAGTAGGCCACCACCCATGAGCCTCAAATATATCATAATGGGCCTCGTATACATCAAGTGGGCCGCATCAATGCGCCGCACTAATGGGCCCTCATATACATTACAATGGGCCACAACCCATGGCTTCATACCAGGTTCTCAAGAAACAGCCCAGGGCCCACACAACAAATGGGCATTATCCACAATATTCTACACACTATGTTGGTCTCCAAGAAATGGCCCAAGGCCTAAATGCATCAAAATGGACTACATGAGGGCTGCCTATGGCCCAAAACATCATGGTTAAGGAGAAAATCCTACCCATGTATTATGTCAGACTTAATGGGCAACCCACCTGTCCCAATTAAATAGCCAAGGTGTAACCAACATCCACCAATGTGTGTTTTACAATTCAGCCCAATACTAGGCAAGTTGGGTGGACGATAAGGATTTAGTCACACATGTTATATTGGGCCCTTATGGGGCGGCCCATAAAATCCAACAAAATAGATGGGCAGCATGTGCAACACATTCATCATAATAGGCCCTCATGGGGCAGCCCGTGGCCAGGGAGCTGATAAACAATGTGCTTCCAATACACACATCAAGGTGGGCCTCACAACTTTACAATGGACAGCCATTCATACAACAAATGGGGCCCCTGCACGTCATAAATGACCTCGCCAAGGTGGCCATCATGAATATGGTATATTTAACATGGTACAGCCTGATTGGAATATGGAATCTAACTCATAATGGGGTCCACGCCCCATACACAATCTGGTAAACGGATGGATAGCACGGGATGTCTACCACTCAAATCACAAGGTTTAGCAACAGTCCTTTTAAGACATACACAAGGTGAGCCTTACTAGGCAAAGATACAACATACAAGCAAAAAGGTCCACTCAAGATTTTGGGCACACCACAACCTGAGGGTTCAAGTACAAGATTTAGATACTCTATTAAGTTCTTTGGGAAGGTGGTGGACCTCATATAAAATTTCTATCAGACAGATTTAAAACTACGTGGGGTCTACTTATGATGGAGGAAAATATTTATATTATAGTTTTATATATGAGTACTAAAACCCGTGAGGCAGCCCTCCTTGATCATGTACGCATAAGTTCTGTGAAGGCCCAAACAATGGTGCTTGGGAGAGGTGCAGAAAATCTGTGCAGAAATGACTTTTGGCCATTTTTGGGCATATCCCACGATTAGGTGGGGCCGCCTTTTGGAATGTCATTAGGTGTCATAGGTAACCCTATGTATTTACTTCAAAACCCAAAAGGTTCATCCTGTTGGGCGTACACATACGATATTTGGCACAAGGCCAAACATGGGTATTTGAATTTTCTGCGCAAAATTTCCTTCACAACTATGCCTAGCACCACTTTGAGATCCACTCTCCAACCGTGTGGGCTCTTCTTTAACCCAATTAAAATATTATTCCTCTATTCAGTGGTATATTTTGAAAGCTTCAAGTGGTGTTTAACTTATATCTTGTACGTGGGGTCCAGTTCGGACGCCCAAAGTTGGTCTAAAACTAAGAAAATCGGACGTGCAGTTCAGAAGTGGATTTGTCCCATTTTTTGGGCCCTGTTTTCAAACACTTGGGATCCGTTCTAGACAGAGTCATAGGGCATATTGATACTCTGACATGTGGAAGAAACATCCCCCATAGTAGGCCTCAACGGATTTGTATACACGAATTTTGGCATAAGGCTGAACATGACCCGCTGAAATTCCTGCACAAAATTTTCTAGACAATCGTCCTCGTCCTACTTGTAAACTCTAGTTTTCTAGGTATTAAGATGGGCCATGAATTCCAGGTGGTGGCCCACACATATCTGAACGTGGGGCCCACCACGGATGCCTAAGAATGGCTCAAATTCCAACAAAAAAAATCAGGTATAGGTTCAAAGGTCATATGCATCTTAACAAGACAAAAGAAAAACTTACAGTAGATTTTTTACCTCATGCATACATCAGAGTGGGCCCAATCTAGGTGGGCCATACTATCAAGAACCACCAGTTCAATGACCATGAACAAATATAAGGGAAAAGGGAATAAATCAAGCATACATGCAATTGTCCTATTTGGCATTAAAAAAAAAAGGCACACACCACCGTCTCCATGGCAGTCCATGTGGACAGCCTAATCATCCACATACGTCAAGCGTGGGTTCCACTTCCAGGTGTGAATGGCGTGAAAGAAACACTTATATCAATGGGTCCCACCCCTGGACAGACAGCTGGGATACAACCCATACCTCGTGATGGAACCATGGAACTTGCTGCATCATTGCAGCAGCAGCTGCTGCATCCAGACCCATAACAGACGGACAGTGTGGTCTGAAACACATATACAAAGGTGGGTCCACATGTGTGGGCCACACGATGGATGGATGGAGTGGATTAAATCCAATTCACATAGTAGACCCAACAGTTGTTGGACGTCAGTCCAGTAGCAGGTGAATCAGCCTGATATTGGACCGTTGGATCTGGCCATCTGGGCGTTAGATCTGCTTCAAAAATAGGGCCCATGGTCCTGTATGATATGGAAAGAATGGATGGATGGTGTGAGTGCACTGCACACATCAAGGTGGGGTCCACGCATGTGGCCCACCAGCGTTGGAATCAGGCCAGTATCTGTTTTGTCCTGCCGTCTAGACGGTCAACAGTCTGGACAGCTTTGCGGCTGCTGGTGCAGTCCATAGAACCTGGGATCTGGGCCTTGCAGATGAACGGCTGAGGATACAGAGTACACACATCGGCAGTGTGGCCCACTCGTTTGGGATTAAGCCGATATTTGTTTTCTTCTCCATCCAGACCTGCTAGACGGTCTAGGCGGTAACCGTCCAGCAGCTCCTGGCTGGTCATGGCCCACCTGTCCTTGTTGGATCTGGCTACAATGCTGATGGGCGTTGTGGCTACATCCCCGTACATATACCACAAGGTGGGGTCCATGCCAGTGGGGCCCACTAGCACCGAGTTAATATGATATTTATGTTTTTCCTTCAAACAGAGCCTCAGCGAGGTACCCCTGTTGGGCGGGCAGTATGGATAAAATACACCTACATGGTGGTCCCCACCCATAGACGATCCACCAGGAGAGTGGGACACGTCCAGGTGGGCCCCGAAGATGGACGGCTGGAGTAGATAAAACATACATATCACGGTGGCCTGCAACAAGACAGCAATCTGCTGCTGGATCTGGTTCATCTTGGGCTCACGTCTTAAGATGGTCTCTCCAAATGGATGGCAAGGATACAGGGTAGTACATCAAGTTGGGGTCCATGAGGGTGGGCCACCCCACTCCAGCAAGAAAATCAAACTGATGTTTGCGATTTCCCTACATCCAAACGGCCCTGCATGACCAGTCGGTCATGCAGGCCCACACGGCCAGCAACACAGTCCACTTATTGGACTGTGTGGATGGAGTATATGCATCAAAGTGGGGTCCACGTAGTGGCCCACTGAGTTTGGAAGACAAGATAATATTTGTGCTTTTATCTCCATCCGAGCCTTATGTGACCGACTGGCCACACAGCCCCAAAAACGGGTAGCAATGGGGCTGTTCCCTGGACAGTGGGCGTCCCACTGGATGGACAGTCTAGATATAGTACATGCCTCATCAGTGGGCCATGTCCATCAAGAAAAAAGAGAGGGGAGTAGAGAGATAAGGGAAGAGAGAAAGAGAGAGAAGCACCCACCTAACTTTCTTCTTCCACATGCTCCAAAGCACCTAAGAGGCTCTTACAACGGCGAAGATCATGATCCAAGGGTTGGATTGGTGGGGATCTAAGGTGGGAGAGGACTGAATTTTGGGGTTGCTTGGACGGTCTGGGTCTTGCAATGGAGAAGAAAAAAATCAGGAAGAAAGAGGGAGAGAGAGAGAGAGAGTAATTAATGCTTGTAAGATCATAATGGCTTGTAAGGCCATCATTGTTAGGGTTGACTCATGGGAAAAATAAATACCATAATCGCTTGTAAGCATTTATTACTTGGCATGGGGTGATGACATCACCATATGATAACCTAGGAAATGCTGTCATTGTGATACGTGGGCCCAATAAATGTGCAGTCCACAGCTATTACAATGCGCGAGCTACATCTCATGATCTAAGCATCGCATTGACGCATGAGACACGGCATTGGAATCGGGGAGTCGGCACGGTTGCAATGGCATCAGTCTCGGATCGAGCAGACTCAGACCGACAGGATCCATCTCAGGATCGCGCGCAGACGCCGATTACAGATCGCGAGTCACTGAAGTTCGACCGAGAGGACCACGAAGGCATAGGAACAGTACAGGCTAGGGTACGGTTCTGACAATTAACACACTCAGTTATGTTTGTAGTGACTAAATTGAATCTTTTTCCTGAGAAGTGTGATGATGCCCACTTTTCATAACCTATTTTCCTCAACCATGCATGTACCGAGGGATTGGCAAGTTCAATATCATGCATTAGCTTTTCGAACTCAGCCCTCCTACAAGTCTTAACAGCTTGTCAGTAGTATATTTCTAACGACTTATCTTTGAACGTGTCCACCAAGTTTCGGTATATATGGTAGGCGCAGTAGCCATGGATTGCTCCTTGGAAGACCTAAGGAACTTCTTTCATTAGACCTTTATGCCGGTCTGATATAATCACAAGACCAGGATCACCTAATGAATGACTGAGGTAGGTAAGAAACCAGTTCCAACTGCTGCTGTTATTCGATTCTCCGATACCAAAAGCGACTGAAAAAATATGATTGTCGTCATCCAAAGCCTTAACAATGAACAGAACACCCTTGTACTTACCTTTTAGATGCATCCCATCAACGGCCAAGACCCTTCGCAGACATGTTCGAAAACTCCTGACGCACTGTCCGAGCACAACAAAACATCTCTCAAACCTCCCAGTTTGTTGATCTGCAAGTAGGGCGGTTAGTGTCCCCGGGTTCGCCGTCCTCAGCTCATGCAAGTACATCGGGGTTCTTTGTAAGAGTCTTCATAAGACCCTATTACGCGATTGATTACAATTTCTTTTGCGCGTCATGCCTTCTTATAGCTAATAAGAATGTTATACTTTTCTTGCATTGCCAATATAATGTCCTTGGGCCTTAGTCCCAGCCGTTGCTCAATGCGATTGATAGCTAACTCACTGGCTAGCTTACTGCTTGCTTGCCTATGATTACTCTTCATGTATGACATTCTACATGTATGTGTGGACATGTAAGTCTTAATCTTAAAAATCTCCATATCATTCAACCTAGATGCGTGTACCCTCCAATCATACTTATCTTCCATACACGCCATGGTGAATTTCTTGGATGTGGAATATAGGACCTTGTATTAAAAGTTGTTGCGAATTGCAAATTGGCTCAACACGTACTTACACCAGCTCTTGTCCTTAAACGTTTGGCCAACGGCTATATCAACCACGCCATCAAGTGGATGCACAGGTCTGCATTGGTGAAATCAGCATCCTCGAAAGGCACAATAGGAAGGCTCGTGGTGAAGTCAGACGTTCGAGCTTGCTCAGGCAATGGAATGTCGCTTCCACTTATATTGATGACGTTGGATGTTGATGCCAAATCTACTCTTGTAAATGAAGGCGATGTCGTATATTCACTTATGAGATTCATGTCAACCGACGCCCTCACTTGACTTATAATGAAGTTTGATGTCTGAGCCAGCTCAGGTACTGGGGTGTTGCTTAGAGGAATATGTGAAGGTGATGCCTTTACTTCAACTTTTAAGATATCTTCCTCACCCAAACTTCCTACTGCTGGGGCATCATGTTCGAAACCACTGAAAGCCACCGGGTCTTCAGGTATTGCCTCGTTAAAGCGCTCCATTGTTTTGATGAATAAAGGGATGTACTGATCCGAATGCTTCAACTGTGTTACCAACAACATTCTCAAATCTTCATTGTCTTTAATTACAATCAGATGGACCGATTCATTTATGCAGGGAAATAATGGTTTCAACCTAATATCATAATCCTCAGGTTTACACTTCGCAATCTTGTACATTTTTTATAGAAGCTCATCATATGTGGTGTCAACGCCCACAACAGTAATTTTCGAGTATCCACCCTTGTACGTGTATCGATTGCTTTCGCTTACTAACTCCCCATCATATGAGCATAGGATCATTATTGAAGACATTTTCTGAAAACAAACACAATAATATAACTCGTTTAGTATTCACATGTATAAGGTGGATTTGACCAAGTAGTAGGAAATACAGCGTTGTACTAGCTTGAATATAACCGACTTATTGGTCAAAATTTTCTAAGTGAAGTGAAGGGAATTGACCGTGAAATGCATGGAATTGACCGTGAAGTGAAGGGAATTGACCGCGAAAGGCATGAAATTGACAGTGAAGTGAAGGGGAATCCATGGAATTAACCATGAAATGCATGGAATTGACCGTGGAATGCATTGCATTTACCGTGAAATGAAGGGAATTGACCGTGAAATGCATTCAATTGACCGTGAAGTGAAGGGAATTGACCGTGAAATACATTCAATTGACCATGAAGTGAAGGGAATTGACCGTGAAATGCATGGAATTGACCGTGAAGTGAAGGGAATTAGCTGTGAAATGCATGGAATTGACCGTACGAATGCATTGAATAGACCGTGAAGTGAAGGGGAATCGGTGGAATTAACTGTGAAATGAATAGAAATGACCGTGAAGTGAAGGGAATTGAGCGTGAAATGCATGAAATTGACCGTGAAGTGAAGGGAATTGAGTGTGAAATGTATGGAATTAATCGTGAAGTGAAGAGGACTCACATGGAATTAACCATGAAATGCATGGAATTGACTGTGAAGTGAAGCGAATTGACCATGAAATGAATGTCTTATTGACCGTGAAATTTGAATCGTATTGGTATGAAATTCCCAATTTCAAAGAAAACAACAAATGTATTCAATATATAACCTTCACAGTCGTATTACAAAAAAGGCAATACAAATTTAACGGTCGTATTACAAAAATGCACTACAATTTGAAGGTAAAATGCATGAACTTGACCAAGTAGTGCATGAAGTTGACTGATCAATTCAGTAAATTGACTAGGAACTTAGGGCTTGTTTGATTTTCCAAAGAAAATGTAAATACCTGTAAATAGCCATTTATTACAATTTCACCTGTTTGAAAATAGCAGCGTATTCTTGCTTTAAAAAATGGGTCCAAAATTACTGGCATAAATTTGTAGGCCACACCATCATGTATATGACATATCCGCATCGTCCATCTGTTTTATCGTAACATTTTGAGGCATGAGCTGAAAAATAAGAAAAATCCAACATTCAAGTGGCCCACACCAAAGTAAAAAATGGCTCTAAGAAGTTTTTAACTGTAAGTGTTTGATTACATTTTTATTGTGGTGTGGTCCACTTGAACTTTGAATCTGCCTCATTTTTTGGCTTGTGCCCTAAATTTAGTTGTCATGATGGATGGACAGTGTGGATAATCCACCTACATCATGGTGGGCCCCACTTATATTTGGTAGTCTCCTTGAAGGTAATTTACCTAGGGAAATAATTATTGCCCATTTCCACTGTATTTACATTTACCCGAGAAAATCAAACATGCCCTAAGTGAAATTGATCCCAAAAATTCATCAAATTGACCGTGAATTTTCTTAGCAATGCATGAAATTGACACGTGAAATTTACTTAGCAATGCAAGAATTTGACACATGAAATTGACCACATACGTCTAGATAATTTGTTAAGAATTTAAACGTCCTTACCTCGTGTCACCGCCATATCAGTAAAATCCTGTTCGAGAAGAATAATAAGAGTATGTTGGTGTGAAACACGTTCTTTGGAGACAAGTCTTAAGGATCTCAAACATGTCCTCTCAGAAAAAGAAAACCGTTCGCCTTTGAGTAATGGATGATAGAAGATGTAATGTGGTGGTCGGATGGGGATTCTATGGAGATTCTATGAAGATTTCACGAAGAAAATGGGTGAAAATAGGGATTAGGGATGGTGGGGAGTGTTCGGACGTGTATTTGCATATAAGGGAATACATGCAGTTATATTCTTAGAGTAAAGGCATTTTCGTCATGTGCAGAGGCGTCCATACAGAAGAGACTTATTTTTGGAAGCTTAAAAAGCAGTGGGCTTCAAAAGGTTGGTGGGTCATATATGGGCCATACGGTTTTGGAAATTTCTCTTTAGTTTAGGCCCTGTTTGGGCAAACGTCTTAACTGGTATTAAAGGGTATTAGGTGGGATAGGATTAAAAAATCCCACCGACCCTACCCCCCTCGTGTTTGGTGCGCGTCGACTGCAGGGATTCAGCGAGATATGGTGGGATTGCCAAATCCCTCCTTGGAATCGATGCCGGCTCTCTCAAATCCTTCCCATCCATAGCGAAGGACGGTGAATCGTACGGAGACCGATGGGATTTCTCAATCCCTAGCGATGGTGGGAGATAGGGTATGGCGGGAGAGAGGGTATGGTAGAAGGGTTTAGCGCGAGATCGCTCCTATATAGATCGATGCATGTTTGGCACCCATTCTTGCTTGGTAGAGAGGTATTGCAATCACGCGCTGCCATGGGCGTTCTGTGAGGTAGGTGTTCCCAAACTATCCTTTTTCGTTTATATCCATGCTTAAGAGGCTTTGGGTTCCACATGGGTTATCTTGTTTTCGTGTTGAATTTGCTTCTGGTAAGTTGTTTTGTTCTTCTCTCTTTGGTGTAGATAGATGCTGCAGTGGATCTGAGATTTTTGAACGCTATTTTGTATTGGAACAATGGAAAGTTGTAAATGGGTTTGACATTTTTCATATGGGTTTCATTGTTTACGAAATGATTTTTGTTCTGTTTTGAAATTTCTGTTGTTCTATAGATGTATACTGCAAATAAGATTCGAACTCCAGAATGTCAACGGTGGGAGGAAGTAATTTGATGTGTTTTCCTCTTAATATGGTGAATGTGCTTGTGGTTGGAGATTTTTGGGCTTCTTATGCATGGAAATAGGCCATCTCCAATCCTCAGATGGGATTTTTAGTTGTAAATTTTTTGTGTATTTCGGAAAAATCTGATATGCTTGTTGTTTGTTATCCAATCTCCTGGTTTCAGACACCTGTGGATTTATTTTTGGTTGGAGTTCTTTGTGCTTCATATGGGCTTCTTAAATGTTCTTCTGTTTGTTTTCCTATCTCCTGGTTTGAAACTTCTAGATTTTTGGACAGAATATTTTGCAGAGAGGACCCAAAATGGGTCTTTCATATGTTCTTTTATCTTGGATTCCTGACATTTTTCATACAGCTTTTGTTGTTTATTTTGTTACTTTTTCTTCTAGTTGGTCATCTCTAGGTTTCATAGACATGAGTATTGTTAGTATTGGGTGGAGGTATCTGACATGAAAATTATATGTTGAAACATTGAAGATTTTCATAAGATTACTATTATTTTTGTGAAGAATTTGTTTTTGGTGTCGGATGTTATTGCATTTTTTCTGGACATGGGTATCTCTGATGATGACAAGTAAAGTTTCTGTATCCTTTGCAAGCCTTGTGTATGATTATCCATAAGTAATAGATGCTTCTTGGTTTGAATTTCGTCCAGTATTTACTAATCACTTGTGCATTGGGTGGAATGTGCTGGGGCATATGAGGCTTCTGGTGTTCTTTGAAGGATAGTTTTTTTCATCAGTATAACTGTGTTATTGCCTATGCCTCTTCATTTTATCCTTACTGACTGAGGTGATTGTGACGGGGATTCTGCTAATGTATTCGAGTGGGCTTTCTTCACCATTGTGCAGATTTCCTGCTAAAATTCCGTTGATTGTTTGTGCATTCTCTGAATGCGTGCATGCCTGAGTTTACTTCCAATTAAATACTCCTGTTTTCCCTTTATAGTTTGTAACTCATGCACAGATTTATTACCTAATAAGATAGTTGGAACCATGTCACCTGACCGATGTTACTTGGACCTGAATATCTGATGGATTAATCTCCATAACTTTACTGTCAAGTATTTCCTACATAATAGAATGGATAACTTGATTTGATACATTAAACATGCAACCTTTGGTGGAAGTCCTCTCGAAAAACTTCCATTACAAACGAGCTTTCAATGGGCTGCCAGAAACCCCCATTTGAAAGTGGGTTGTTGATGAGATGCTGGAAGCACTCAATTGAAAAAACTCGTTTGTTTTTTGTGTTTCTCAGTATGATTTGTCAGCCGAGAAAAACATAAACACTACATGTTTAGCTAGCTCTTACAAATGATAATTGTCTAGTTCTTTTACTTTTGGTATCAATGAAATGTCAATGCAAAATAGATATAATGACCTTATGAAGTTCATGAATGCAACATTACATTTTGCTTGTTTTGTAATTTATTTGAATTTCTGCTTCTTCCTGATTTTCCAAGGCATTTTAAGATACTGCTTGTTGGATTTATTCCATCTGTTGATGAGAAGTACTACACTGACAGTGGAGATCATAAATGCCATTTCCTGGTTGCCTAAGAGAGAGAACCATTTACAGTTCTAGAGAGAAAAAACTGCAAAAGTAATTACTTTTCAGCTTGGCGAAATAACCAATGTAAGAGCTGAGCTTGAAAACTAGAAGACAGTCAAGATGCATTAGAAATTCATGTGACCGCAATGTAACAGCAGCAACAAATGTCCATTCCAATCACAATACCAGTTTCATTCAGGGGATGGTTAATGGATTTCATGGATATGATGATGAAATGAACACGCATGATAGAAGATTTTCTCCTTTGTTCGTCTGTTATTTGCTAGACAAACAACAGTGGAGAAGGACCATTTGGATGAGAAGGCCCTGAATAGATGAGCTTCTATTGAAGATTGTGTTCTGGTTAACAAACAGCCGGCCATGTTTGCATGTACAAGTGAATTAAAATTCCACTCTCATATGCTCTACT
This sequence comes from Magnolia kwangsiensis, assembly GCA_037074715.1. Classification (NCBI taxonomy): domain Eukaryota; kingdom Viridiplantae; phylum Streptophyta; class Magnoliopsida; order Magnoliales; family Magnoliaceae; genus Magnolia; species Magnolia kwangsiensis. Next base: position 74,706,867 of record CM073589.1, read on the forward strand.
ACCCTCTTCTTGCCTTTACTGACTCTTTTCTGTTTTTTTTTTCTCTCTTTTTAGCCTTTTCTCTTAACAGCTAGACTCGTCCTCTTCTCTCTTCTTCCCTTGGCTCAGCTCAGCTTCATTTCAACTCTTCTAGCTCAGGTGATGGCATTATTGTCCTAAAAGTTTCCATGCATAACTGAAAAATGCAGCTTTCTTGTAAAGGCCCAACCCTATATATTATATTTACTAGATAACTTTGATACTCTGGCATTATGTGATGGATGATACACAGTCACTTTTAAATTGCTTAGAAATGTGATACATGTCATTAGAGAAAGTCTAGTTATGATTCTCAGGTCTATCATAAACCAAATCTTACACCTATCAATTTCGTAGACATTGTTTTGGTCATTTTTCAACATCTAAGGCTCAACCAATCTGGTTTGCTGACTGTGACATAACCACAATGGTTTCTACAATTTGGTCGGTTTAAGTAAAGTGCATACCTGCCATGTGTAGTATTTTTCAAGTGCCTGCATATCAAGTGTCCTATACTACATGAGTACCATATAAACTTCCCCATATTTGATAGTGACTTGTCCACCAATACACGCAGCTACACGTGGTAGCCTGGACAGATCTTGTAGCATCTGAGACGTACATATGGTGGAGACAAATCTGGATATGGCAATATATGAAAATATTTTTTGCCTATTAATGAGGAAGGATATATTTGCAAATTGTTTGCTCTTCATTTTTTGCTTCTGAGTCTTTTGTAGGTGCCGTTTGACATGTTTTTTTTTTTTTTTTATAAATCAAAAAATAAAATTCATTTGCTGGTGGACTTAGTAAGTGACTTGTTGATGGAATATTGGTAGAAATCCTATATGACTCAAATCAAGCTGTGGCAACTGTGAATGCATGCATGCCTGGGTTTACTTCCAATTAAATACTCCTGTCTTCCCTTTATAGTTTGTAACTCATGCACAGATTTATTATCTAATAAGATAGTTGGAGCCATTTCACCTGACCGATGTTACTTGGACCTGAATATCTGATGGATTAATCTCCATTACTTTACTATCAAGTATTTCCTACATAAAAGAATGGATAACTTGATTTGATACAGTAAAGATGCAACTTTTGGTGGAAGTCCTCTCGAAAAACTTCCATTACAAACGAGCTTTGAATGGGCTGCCAGAAACCCCCATTTGAAAGTGAGTTGTTGATGAGATGCTGGAAGCACTCGATTGAAAAAACTCGTTTGGTTTTTGTGTTTTTCAGTATGGTTTGAGGCTGAGAAAAACTTAAACACTACATGTTTAGCTAGCTCTTACAAATGATAATTGTCTAATTCTTTTGCTTTTGGTACCAATGAAATGTCAATGCAAAACAGATATAATGACCTTATGAAGTTCATGAATGCAACATTATATTTTGCTTGTTTTGTAGTTTATTTGAATTTCTGCTTCTTCCTGATTTTCCAAGGCATTTCAAGATACTGCTTGTTGGATTTATTCCATCTGTTGATGAGAAGTACTGCACTGACAGTGGAGATCATAAATGCCATTTCCTGGTTGCCTAAGAGCAAGAATCATTTATAGTTCTAGAGAGAAAAAACTGCAAAAGTATTTACTTTTCAGCTTGGCGAAATAACTTACACCTATCAATTGGGTAGACATTGTTTTGGTCATATTTCAACATCTGAGCCTCAACCAATCTGGTTTGCTGACTGTGACCTAACCACAATGGTTTCTACAATTTGGTCGGTTTAAGTAAAGTCTATACCTGCCATGTGTAGTATTTTTCAAGTGCCTGCATATCAAGTGTCCTATACTGCATGAGTACCATATAAACTTCCCCATATTTGATAGTGACTTGTCCACCAATACACGCAGCTACACGTGGTAGCCTGGACAGATCTTGTAGCATCTGAGACGTACATATGGTGGAGACAAATCTGGATATGGCAATATATGAAAATATTTTTTGCCTATTAATGAGGAAGGATATATTTGCAGATTGTTTACTCTTCATTTTCTGCTTCTGAGTCTTTTGTAGGTGCCGTTTGACATGTTTTTTTTTTTGTTTTTTTTTTTAATTTTATTTTTATAAATCAAAAAATAAAATTCATTTGCTGGTGGACTTAGTAAGTGACTTGTTGATGGAATATTGGTAGAAATCCTATACGACTTGTTGACTACTACTCTTAACATGCATGCGTCATACATATTGGTGCCAATAGACAGTAATGGCGTGACACTAGAGGCAAACTGCCTTTACGTTTGTACCGGTCATCCTAATGCCATAGTGGTTGATCTAGCAAGCTCACCACTGTTATCTTTGTACTGGGAATTCCCTTTCCCTCAGCTTTGGGTGAAAATATATAAACATCAGAACTGTCAATTGCCTGTTACGACTGCAACTTCAGTTGCCAAGGTCCTTAAGTTTGGGTTAGGATTAGGATATATTTGCATATTGAATGTGTACCGTTGGTGAGTTTTCTTTTAATCCATACGTTATTTTTGAATAGTGCATGTACTGACAGTTGGTGTGTACTAACAAGATAACGAAAAAATTTAAGAAAGATAGGGGTTCTAGTCATGAAATTTCTAGTTGATTTTGGAATAAATTATACATGATCACATAGTAGGTTGTTGACAAGGTACATGAACTTTATTTTCTACTATAGGAGATGGAAAGCGATGATGAAGACGACATAACTGAGACCATGGTGGTGCAAGCTGTGGCCGCATGCGTAGTTGTTGTTGGTGAATATTACCGTCACTATATGTTAAGAGCACCGGCGCGTCATGGGGATGACGAGCGGGCAAGGTTTATAAACTCCATCGTGCGTGCGAGTGACAACGATTGTTTTACACAGTTGAGGATGAGACGGCAATGTTTCTTCTCATTATGTGACGTACTGCGTGACAGAACGCACCTACGGGATACTCGACACGTTAGTCTTGAGGAGCAAGTAGTGATCTTCCTCCATACCATAGGACATAACGTGCGTAATCGTGTGATAGGACACAGATTCATACGTTCAGACGAAACGGTAAGTCGTCACTTTCATCATGTCCTAAATGCGATAGTGTCTTTGTACCCTGATTTGGTGAAGCATGCGGGTACTGAGATCCCGTCGGAGATTCAATCGAATCCTTGCTGGCAAACATATTTTCAGGTAACAGTCTCGTCAGGGGATGCCATTTTCCGTTTTGATTTTGTAGAAGCTAATATTTGTCATATTATCTTATATCTGAATTTTGATGTCATCGACGATAGGATTGTGTCGGTGCAATAGACGACACGTATATTCCCACTCATGTGGAATCATCCCAGCATCCAAGTTTTCGCAACCGAAAGGGTATCGTGTCTCAGAATGTACTTGCTGCTTGTTCTTTTAACATGACATTCTTATATGTGCTAGCCGGATGGGAGGGTTTCGCTTCGGATGCACGGGTCCTACATAACGCGCTAACCCGAAGTGATGATCCACTAATTGTACCAAATGGTAATTGTTTCTTCATAAATAACATACAATATTCTTCACCCTAAACATCATTCTCAACACACTAACCCCCATGACCCTAACTTTTACGCAATGTAGGAAAATATTTCATCGTCGACGCAGGATACGCTCACTCACCTGGGTTCATGGCACCTTATCGCGGTGTTCGATACCACTTGCACGAATATCGAACCGGGAGAGCACCCATGAACAAGAAGGAGCTGTTTAATTACCGACACGCGCAATTGCGAAATGCAGTTGAATGTTGTTTTGGAGTAATGAAGGGACGGTTTCCTATCTTGAAGACAGCTGCGCAATATCCATTTGAAACCCAGGTGAAGATTGTAGTAGTATGTTGTATACTACATAATTTCATTCGTCAAGAAGACGAAACTGGACAAGATTTGGAGGATGCTGGTATAACTGTGGGAGATGTGGAGAGCAATCCTACACCAATAGAGATATCAACAATGGATGAGCGCCAGTGGCTAGTGCAAGCGACACAACAGGAGAAATTTGCGTGGATTCATGTTCGAGATCAGATTGCAGAGCGAATGTGGTCTGACGCGCAAAGAAATAGTAGGACTACATAGGGTCCTTTTATTTAAAAGATATATTAACATATGTTATTTTTTGAGAAATACACACACATATATATGAGAGAGAAGACAGTCGAGATGAAGTTTGTCATATTTTGACGTACATATTTGCTCAATACAATTAATTGCTCTTTCCGTAATACGTAGTTGCTAGTATACTATTGAACTTCATTATTGTGTAAGTTAGTTTTTAATTGTTTGTTAATCCACGCAGTAGGTGACATGTCTGATTATTTGGTAAGAGATACACAAACTCCGACACAGTCCCCAATAAGAACTCCAGGTCTGCCAACAAGATGCTCTCCACGCGAGAAGACTGTTAAATCGCTTGCTGAGCCACTATCACGCGCTGTAAAAATCAAATGGACCCGGACCATGGATTCAATTTTATTCGACGCTTTGCTTGAACAGATATCTCTAGGCCGAAAAGCAGATAACGGCTTTAAGAAGGAGGCATATAATGAGGCCGCTGCGGAGGTGTCTAGGAAGACACAAATTACGGTGAACTGGCAAAACATTCAAAACCGAATGCGGTATCACAAGCGTGAGTACAATGAACTGAAGGACATGCTGGCCGCAAGTGGGTTCAGTTGGGACAGTGAGCGTATGGTAGTAACCGCACCCGATGAGGTCTGGGATGAGTACCTGAAGGTAATCATTGCGTACAACCCCTTATAATAACTATTCAGGATTGTATCAAATATGTTTACTAAACTAAAATCTTTCTTAATTGTAGTCGTATCCAAGAGCAGAAAGGTTACGTGGAAAGCAGATTGAGCGAATGGACGATTTGGCGACGATTGTTGGTTCAGACCATGCAACAGGCCGCTACGCTCAGGGAAGCAGAAACATGGCTGTGTCTTCCTCTCGTATTCAGCGAGAATTGAATGACTATTGGACCGCGCAGGACGATGAGACGGATGTACCCATCGATCTTTCCGAAGATCATGTCGGAGATTCGAATGGAAATTATAACTATTCAAATGATTCTCGTCGGGCAAGTGGAAATAAATCATTCCGTAGCACTCCCAATCGAGTGACTGACTCTGAGAGTAGTCGTGGTGGGAGTGCGTCTATGAAACGGATGCGTGCTTCTCGTCCCTGTGACGTCCTTGACACTTCCCTGGATGGTGTGGCGGAGGTAATGTGAAACTTTGGACTTGGAAAGGAGATGAACCGCACTGGTAAAGTGTTGGATGTCCTCGAGGAGGTTCAGGGACTAACCAATAAAGAGTTTATAGAGGTTGGTCAGATGCTGACTCGGGATAAGCAACTAGCATCCTTTTTCGTAAATCTTCGCCCAGAGCGGAGGGTGGAGTGGTTAAAAAAAACCTTGTCTGATATGAATGAAGGAATTGGTGGGGGTTCTTCTTGATGGATTAATATACTTTTATTACGCATCGAAATAGGAATTGCTATTTTGCTTGTTTTGTAATAACTATATACTGATTTGTGGGGGAACAGTTAGTTTTGTTTTTTCTCTTTTTGTGATGCACGTATATCTATGTTAAATTCAGGGGATACTTAGCCACTACAACCTTCTGCTTGCGTTTACATATTTATGATGTTTGCCTAAATGCCGTTTTATCAATCTGTCATCTTTTCATGCTTTCATTTTATGAATATTATAACATACATTTTCTCCTATCCTCATCATATTTATGGGAATGCAGATGGGTAGCAGTAAATACTATGTTGTAATCAATGGACGACGACCAGGGATATACATGTCCTGGGATGAGGCACGACTGCATGTGGAGGGATTTAGTGGTGCCAGACATCGATCATTCAAAACATTCCAAGATGTGACCGCATGGTGGAATGCAAACTATGCAAGTTCAAGTAGTGGATTAATTAACAGGGGACGTGGTGAGGTACATTTACCTACAGATGCTCGGAATTCTATCCAAGACATTCCGAGATCCATGGTGTGCAAGAGTACACAAACAGATGATGCTTTCCCGAAAGTCGGGGAAGTGGTGGTAGCAGTAGTAGTTGTAATCTTGGTTTTATTCTTCATATTATATATAATAATTAAGCTGTAGTTTTGGATGGTGTTGCACCACTTGCTGTTTAAATTTTGGTAGACAATAGATAACTTATGTTCGAAATATTTGATATGACATGTATAACTGCATCTATTCTATAATCTTTAATCCTCCATTACTATGACGTTCCTTACAAATGAAGTCTAGCCTCTTGCTCCCAGTTGAACCAAGAGCCAGGTATGACTATTTGAAACTTGGATTGGATTCCTGTATCATTTCTTAGGAAACGTGTTTTCTGTGTGTAGGCAACAAATGTGTTTGGAGGCTAATGACCACATCTGTTATGAGATAGGTGAATTTAATAGTGAGGAGTAATACCCTTTGCATATAGGTAATCGTCTCTTTGTGTGTAGTGATAATGCACTTACATCAGTCGGATATGAACAGGTAAATCTCAGCATTTTGGTAGTTGAGGGAGAAAGTAGATTTGACTGGGATTAAGGTGTTCTCTTCCTTGCATTATCAATACGAACAGGTACTGAGTCTGCACATTGGCATCATGATTTTTTGTTTAGTACCTATTTATATTATATTCATTTTCGTATTAAACTCTTTACAAGTTCACCCTTGGGTTGGCCCGTTCTTCATTATCCATGCCTACAATATGCAATGGTTTAGACGACAATCCTGTTGCCACTGAGAGTGCCCCTCGTTAAATGTTCTTCTGTTAGTGAACTTGTTGTTGAGGAGTGGGTCTCTTTTGCAATGGCAAGTTATTTCAAGTTGAATTGGAATTGATTAAGCATCTGTGCCCTGACCAGTGGTTCTGAGTCTCTCATACACGCACGTTCTCCCTCAATTAGACCAAAGCTGACAGTGATGAGGCCCTCTTATTTTTTTCTTCTTTTTTTTTTTTTTTGTGGTGGAGTTTACACACACACATTCTCATGTTCTTGATCAAATTTGATAGTGACTGGCTGGATATTTTTTTTAAAATAGAGTTTATTTGACACCTTTTTTACTGAATTTTTCTATGCTGTTACAGATTTTCTGCTAAAAGTAGATTTGGATAATCCAGGGTGTTGTCATTGTATGCAATGTATACAATTGATTAGATAACAAAAGTAAAAGTTGCGGTGAATCTGCAACCCTTTTTAAAGGAGATGGTCAACGGTCCAAAATAATTCAAGCATTGGATGGCTATCATTGTTTGATCTGTTACATTTTTGAGTAATGCTCCAACGTGGACAATTGAACAGTCTGTATGTAAGGATTTCATTGTTTGATCTGTTACATTTTTGAGTAATGCTCCAACGTGGACAATTGAATAGTCTGTAGGTAAGGATGTGCATGGGCCACCGAAAGCATGGCCTGTGATATCTGTTCTTTTCGCACTGTTGACGTCTGTCAGTTTTTGTATAATAGTAGAACCTGAAGAAGCTTGTACAGGCTCACCAAACATCAATCCAGTGGTAATGACAGGTAGTGGAAGCAATTCCCCACTTATCCAAACAACATTAGGTGGTGGGATGGTTGCAATACCACACTACCCAAACACGTCCGTAACTGGTCATGGAATTGGTGATTACACCCAAACCACCGACGGTCCACTGACAGCATTAAATGCGTCATATCAGCCAATTCCATACACCTTAATACACCTCAAAACATTTACCCAAACAGGGCCTAAGAGATTTGTTATTTTCACGCGCGTGCGATGTCGTACACATTCACACGCGACTCACGTGCAAATATGAAATGTGTGCGTGAGATCTGAACTTTCCACGTGGTTTCAAATAATAGATAAATATACTATTCGGGTAAGCCACAGCTTACAAGGCAAACCGATGGTCACATGTTTTTTCTAGCCATTGATTTCTTTTGATATATTGTAGCCAACCAAAGGCTTAAAATGGACTGATTTTAATGTCAGAAGACCTGAGCAGTGTGGATCACATTATAGAGAGATCAGATCTCACACGAGTCATACCATGGAACATGCACCCGTGGGTAAATGTGTACATATTGTGCATGGAATTAGCAAACCTCGCTTGGGAAGTTCTATATTTGGAGAGAGCACATTACCTGCGCCCCTTCATCGTCCAATGCGGTGCAGCCCTGAAAGTGGGGCCTATCGTTATGCATACATCCACTCCGTCCATCTGTTTTTCCACATTTTTTTAGGGTGCCATCTCAAAAATGAAGCAAATCAACAAAAATAAATAAAAATAAAAAAAATAAAAAAAAATGGCCCACACCATAGGAAACAGTGGTGATATTTAATCACCACTAAAAGCTAAGTAGTGCCCACCATAATGTTTATTTTCCATCCAACTTGTGGATAACAGGACACAGACCTTGGGGTAAAAATAAATATCCGATAGGACTGTAAACTACTTGTTTGGTATAAATATCGTAAATGTACAATAGAACAAGATAAAATATTTGGTCATCGCCAATATTCCTTTTGCACCAACCATTCTTTTGCACCAACCATGCAAAAAGAGCAATATTAACATCAATATATTGGTTAGTGCAATAATTTTCAGTAATCATGCACTGAAGAGGTTGTCATAATACTTCAATAGCCGTTGTGCAGTAAATGAACCTTTTGCTCACAAAGAGGAGTTGCAAGTTCAATAAGTTCACGAACAACGAAATTCTTTGCCTAGTCTAGTGCTTATTCTACCAAATTCAGATAGATCCTCAACATCTCGAGTTGAACTTCTTGAGAGAACGTCAGCCAAGATGGTTAATATGTAAAAGAAGATTCAACAAATTATAGAGTTGTCCCAAGTTTAGGCTGAATACTCACAAGTCCAAACCGAGACCTTTAACAGATAAATGGTTGGCCATACCAAGAATATGAATTGGTTGGTGGCTTTGTTCGCTGACGGCCTGTTTGGGCGGTGTGATTAGAAGGGATTAGGTGGGATGGGATTCAAAAAACATAATTATTACCCATGGCAGGGATTGTCCCCTGTTGCCATGGGATAAGATTAATGCCCCGCTTTGTTGATAATACGGTGGTACATTGAATGGATATACCCACCATCATTTGAAATTACTGAGAATAACACACGTGTTATATATAAACCGTTTATTTGTTTTGTAACCTCATTTTATGTCATGGGCTTAAAAATGAGGTAGATCCAAAACTTATGTGGCCCCAAAGAAGTTTTCAGCTGTAAGTATTCAATCCCCCTTGCTTTCTATGGTGGGGTCCACTTGAGCTTTAGATTTACTTGATTTTTTGGCCCATGCTTTAAAATAATCTCGATAAATGGGTGGACGGTGTGGATATAGCCCACACATCATGGTGAGACCTACACAACTTGCTAACATTGAGTGAAATTGGCACGGGACCCAATGCAATTCCATTTAATGTAATTCCAAGCTTTTCCATTCTTCCCAAACATGGAGTAGAATTGGGACAAAACTGGATGAATCTCATCCCATCTAATCCCTTCTAATCCCACTGCCCAAACAGGCCTTGAAAGAACACCTGTTGCACTTCAGCAATAGTCTAATGCAAGCTTTGTTGGGATTCGGGCACCTGTACCACTAGTCCAGCCAATCCCATAGGCACTTCCTTTGAAGCGAAATACACCACCTATTCCTATCCATGGTCCAATTATGGATGTGCAAAATTCACCGATACCGGTATATTTTAGACGTCCTGAACGTATTCTTATCCAGGAGATGTGAAATTCACCACTAACATTAGATTTCAGCCATCTTGGACGTGAGAATGAGAATGTTATTCATGAAGTCAGGAATCAAGGGATGCATAGAGGGAAACCTTTGTATAGAAACCAACCTATCAAACTAAATATATCAAATTATCTTTTATCTTAGCTTATCCTAGGAGTAGTGATAATTTAATGGCTGTAATTCCTAGCTATAATCTTTAGTTGTAATCTAAATCTACGCTCATATGTTAGATTTATTCTTTATCATATATCACGTAGTTCTTTCAAGAGATGCATTCTTGCAATTACTATTAGTGACAGATTATGAGTCTTTCCTTTTGTTTGATTGCATTGGTATTTTAAAAGTCCTTTATTGTGAAAGGAACAAAAAAACCCATTTTTAAAGGAAGAACCCCACCCTTTGATTCTCGTCTGATCATTATCAAATTGATTCTCGTCTGATCATTATCAAATTTTGCAAGTGACTAAGTAAGTGACCGATCTTCTCATAATCTAGTCATTTACGTTCATATTAAACGTATCTGCATATTTAGGTGCTTGGGGTCGAAGTTGATCAGTTTGGATCAAGGCGCTATATTGAATCTGGCACGCCCATGCACGCTACATGTGATAGAAAGCAAACTGAAGTGTCAACATTTTTAGTACGCCTAATGGGACTCGAACCCACAATCGCTTGGTTAGAAGTCAAATGCTTTATCCATTATGGGAAAGCCAGTAGGAGGGTGACATGTGCCATTACACATGGAATAAAAAGTAGATGAAAAGATTTTCAATATACTTGAAGCGCTCTTTTGAAAGATTATAGCTGTCATAAATTCAGTTTTACAAGTTAGGGGATGGTCAACAGAGTGTCGTGATCGAGTTAAAAGTGATGAGAGAAATGTGGTCGAGTTATTCAAGATACAAAAGCGACCAAGAGGAACAAAGTCTTGGCGACAGAAGAGGAACTACTATGAAAAAAGAAATGTAACAAAAGAAAGATCGAGATAAGAGAAGGATCTAGAAAAACTTTTCGACTACCATAACCATTGTAGTAATGGAAGAAGGATCTAAAAGAATAAGCTGCAATAAAACTTTATAAATAGCAAAGGAATCCCATAGAAAAGACCCAACAAACCAATCCAATACAACAACCGACCAAACCAAATCCATCAATTTATCTTTTATCTCATCTTATTATATGAATGGTGATAATTCTTAGCTAGAATCTTTAGTTGTAATCCAAATCTACGCTCATACGCTGGATTTGTTTTTTATCCTTTATCATGCGGTTCTTTCAAAAAATGCATTCTTACAGTTGCTCCTGGTGATGGATTGTGAGTTTTTCCTTTTATTTGATTGCACCAGTATTTTGAAAGTCCTTTCTTATGAAAGGCACAAAGTAACTATAACACCCCGTACTTTTCTGTACTCGGGTGTTACCATGAGAATTTGACTTAGTATAAATGCATGTGGAGTTAGCGTTCTCTCACTAGTTCATGGTTGAACTTGACACCGAGTTGGGTCAAATCAACTGACTTATTTCCCTTGATTAGTAAGTAAAATCATTTCTATTAGAGTAATGTTTGATCTCTAATCGCATTATTTCAAGTAAAATAAGATATTCAAAATCTTTAATCAGGACTTTATTCAATTGAGTTGAAGCTGGTCCAAATCACCCCTAGGGCAAGTTGAATCGTAAATCAAGGTGATTTAGTCTCCAAGCTTCTAATAGATTTCAGATTAGGGTTTAAGTTGGGTTTAATTAGGTCGAATTTCAACTGAAATGTAGGGATTTGGAGTTTTTCTCATTTTTGTGCATATTGGAGTCTATACTCGATTGAAGCTGCACTCTAAGGTGATGACTCACCCTTTGAGCTTCCCACTTAAATCCATTAATCTAGACAAATATGATGCCTTGATTTCTCTCATTGAATTATTTATCTTACTACATGAATACACTAATCTGTTGCACCCTTGATTCCTATGTTAGCCAATGAACATATCTCTTTAATTTTGGTAAGCAGAAATGATTGATGATAATATGCTATCTTTAATTGTACACATGTTAATTAATTGTATGATTGTCATTTGTGATCATTTGATGAATTGAATGAAACTTGCCATGGTCTTACTATCTTGCGGTCTATATTTGACTTACATGGCTTGGATCGCACATTGCCTTACATGGCTTGGATCACATATTTGTCCTTTATGGCCTTGATAGAACATTGACGCCCTTTTTTGGCTAGTTGATTCTCTCTTCATCTTACGGTGTTCAATCGTATAGTGATTTTCAGGTGGAGTGGGTGTTCGCTTAGCGACTTCCTAGCCATCTTGTGGTGTTCATGTACGATATGATTTCTAAGTGGAGTAGAGTTTTACATGTTGGTTTTCTAGCCATCTTACGGTGTTCGATCGTATTATAATTTCTAGGTGGAGCAGGTGTTCGCTTAGCTCTTTCATAGTCATCTTGCGGTGTTCACGTACGATATAATTTTCAGGTGGTCTAGAGTTTGTATATTGCTTGTCTCTTTATCTTACGGTGTTCAGTCGTACCATGATTTTCGGGTGCTGCGGGTGTTTATTTAATGATTTTCTAGCCATCTTGTCGTGTTCTCGTACGATATAATTTTCGGGTGAAGTAGACATTTATATGTCGTTCTCTTTTCATCTTGTGGTGTTCGGTCATATTGTGATTTCCGGGTGGAGCGAGTGTTCACTCAACGATTTTCTAACCATCTTGCGGTGTTTACGTATGATATAATTTTCAGGTGAAGTAGAGGTTTAAAGCTTGATTTTCTAGTAATTTTATGAAGTTTGTAAGATTGATTATTTTGACTACTTGGACACATCCCTTTGCATTGTGATTTCTATTACATTTCTTAAATGTTAAAATTGCATTGACTAGCTTAGTTATGAATATATGATCATGATTTAAAATTGCGTTGTTTAATATGTTTCTTATCATATATTATTATTTATGTTGGATTATGAATGATGAATGTGAAATCTTAAAGGGTGCTCCTCACTATGATAGTCATTGACACTATCAAACCATAACAATTGATACAGGTGTAGAGCGAGCTGATGTTGTTCACTAGGTTGCTAGAGCAGATCAGGTAGCTGAGGAGCTAGACGGGGTTCCTGCAGCCCATATTGAGTTCCACCGTTAGATGATAGATTTATGTTTCTTTTTAATGAACTTTGCTATTTGAGGATTGTATAAGTCTTGTTTGGGCGTTACATTTGGATTTTTATTATAGTTGGAGTGCTTTTATACAATGCATAGTTTACTCTAGCTTCGTTGTTGTTAACTCTGATTAATATTAAGCGGTTCAAATTTACACTAAAATTTATAGGCTAACACTCGGGTTTTTGGAGAACAAGTCATATACTCGGGTTCTAAAAACCCAAGCGTTACAGTAACTGATCTTCAGAGAAGGAACCCTATCCTCCGATTATTGCCTGATCATTATCAAATTCTATGAGTGATTGAGTAAGCGACCAATCTTCTCACAATCTGGTCATATACATTCATATTGGACATATATACTTATTTCATCGCTTGAGGTCGAAGTTGATCGGTTTGGATCTAGCCGCTATATCGATTGTAGCATGCCCCCGCACACTACACATGAGAGAAAGAAAACCAAAGTGTCAACATTTTTGGCACACCTAGTGGGACTACAAACTACTTGGTTGCCATAAATATACATTGTGCATCAGTTGTACAATAATTTTAATTGAAGCATCAACAGTTTTGGCACACCTAATGGGACAAGATAAAAAAATTTATCATCATCAATATTTCTTTTACATTGATTGTGCAAAAAGAACACTGTTGACATAAGTATATTTGCCAGTACAGTAATTTCTTATAATCATGAGCCGAAGAGGTGGTCGTAATACTTCAATAGTCGTTGTTGTAGCTAACAAACCATCTACTCATGAAGAGGAGTTGCAAGTTTAACAAATGATTGATTAAGAAAATCCACTGCCTAGTTTAGTGCATGTTCCATCAAATCCAGATAGACCATCGAGATCTTAGGTTGAACCTCTAGAGATTATGTCAATCGGGATAGTTGATATGCAAATAGGGATTCAACACATTACAAAGTTGTCGCGAGTTCAGGCTAAATACTCATGAGTCCAGGCTGAACACTCACGAGTCCAAGCCAAAGCTTTTAATAAGTGGATGTTCGGACACATCAAGAGAATAAATTGGTTAGTGGCTTTGTTCGCTGAAAGAGCACATGTTATACTTCAGCAACAGGCTGATGCATGCTCTATTGAGACTCGGGCACCTGTGCCACCAGTCTAGCTAGTGCCACAGACACTTCCTTTGTAGTGACACCACCTATTCATATCCTTGGTCCAATTCCAAATGTGTGAAATTCACCGATACCGGTAGATTTCAGACTACCTGAACGTATTCTTATCTAGGACATGCAAAATTCACCACAAGCGGTATATTTCAGGCATCCTAAACATGAGAATAGGAACGTAATTCAAGAAGCCATGAATCAAGGGATGCCTGGTAGGAAACCTTTGCCTATAAATCAATCATATAATGAATAACACTATCAGGATGGTTTAAAAGTACCTCCAGTTGTTGCACAATAATACTGGGAGTGTAATTAAATTGTTCAACTACTTCAGGAAGTAGCAAGTCAAGTTTTCAACCAAACTACTACTCCAGTTTATCCTAAGCATTAGATCGATCGGCAATATCCATTACTGAGGAACTATCAACCTAACTTTACGCTGTTTACAAGTATTACGGGTCAATTGACCATAAAATACATAGGCCAGTTTACCATACAATGTGGAGAATTGGCTAATAATGATTATTATAAATTACAATTATTTATTCATTTAATCACTATGAAATCTTTTACTTGGTATTCTAATTTGCCATCAAATTCCATAGAAAATCGGCAAAAGATGAAAGAAAATTTTCATGCTCATTTCTTTTACAGGGACAGAGAAATTTCAATGGCCTATCTTGCTCATTTTCGATAGTTGTTAGGAAAATTGATTGAAAATTATATTCCTCAGTTTAAGAGAGTAAAAACCGATGCAAGATACTCACAACTGAAGGGTAATTTGTTCAGTTAGCTCAAAATGGCATAGAATTCAAACTTAGAAAGAAGTTTATTAGGACAGAATTCACATAACTTTATGACTTGACCAGAAATGTCTCTCTCTATGAGGCCATGCTTCAAGAGTCATTAAGATAAAAGAATTCATCAGATGAGTATATTATTATAATCATAATTTTAATGTTGTAATGGCTAAAGTAATGGATAAACAACAATTCATGTGTTCGGCCCTACTTAAAGCAAAAGCAACAACATCATCTTATCAAAAAGTTCAAAGAAAGTACACCTTTAATATTTATCATGTTGACGAAATCTTCAACGTTATGTTAGCTAATAAATTTATCAAATTAATTCTAGTTAATCATAAGATTTCGACAGCTGAATAGCTGAAGAAAATTAATTACTGCAATGACATGTGATTTGGTCACATTCCACTAACAAGTATATTATTTTAAGGAATGTTATTTAAGATAATATCGATAAAATGTTGTTGAAGTTTCTTGAAAAAGAAAAAGAAGCGATGATGATTGATACTGGTCTGTTTTCATATAATATAGAGATCAATATGGCCATCATTAATCATTAAAGGTTGGTTCAACCACAACAAAAAATAGATCTTTGAGTGAAAATGAGTTAATCAAATGAGCAAAATGACAATAAGAGTGGGAGGCTTAAGTCTGTAGTTGACCAAACCGAAGCATGTTAAAGGGAAATAATGTCAAATTATCAACACCTTTATGAGAAATGTGATAGTTTAACTCAATCAAATGAGAGATTTTATCGATCGAAGTATCAAGAAAGACAATCGGTCAACCAAAACTATGAGAAAGAAAATGTCTTTTACCCACAGAAGGGAAAGCATGTCAGTGATCACCCTGGGTCTATTCATGTGCCAAGGATGGTTAAACCTTGGCTCAGTCGAGAAGGTGTTTGGGAAAGGTTGAGTCATCCGAATTTCCTAGTGATACCAGAGGGAATGACTCGTACTAAAAAATGACGTTGACAAAGGCAACAAGCAACAAAAAGAAGGTAGTTAGCCGTTGTTTGAGATAAACCTTAGATGTACCCATCAACTTGATTAGAGTTGCTGAAGGCAAAACCAGAAGGAGAAAATATAGATATTAGCCACTATGACTGAACTTCTTATGGCCCATGATTTAGTAAAAAATCAGAATCATTACAAGGCATGAATGGATATGGAAGAGTCGACCAAACTGTATGTGGGACATAACTCGGTCAAAAATTACAATTACGATAAGGCATGAATGAATATGGAAGGATTAACAGAATATTTAAGTGTCGAAGAGTTCTTAGATAATCTTCTGATTGAAGAATTACTTACTAAAGTAAGGGCATTAGAATCATCCTCTTATAAGCTAGATAGAAGAGACACCAATGATGTTGTACATGAAATGGATAATCAACCAAAATAAAAAATACCTGGCGAGCAATGTCCGATTTCAATCATACAATTTAACTCATTTCCACCAATTATATTGGATTGTAATATGGTGTTGATACTACCATTAAGTTTTCAGGCTAAATCGTCTTAACTAAGCACGATGGAAGAAGATGTGGAAGAATTAAGCCCTTCGATAATCATACAACATTGATCCTTTGATTTTGATGAGGAAGCCAAAAAGTTTCAACCGTGACGATCGAACTAAGGTTCCCTTCTAAGAAAATAATTATTGAAATGATGATTCTCATAATGACCTAACACTTGAAACCATTTTATATTTTCATTCACCTGGAAGGGTGTCTGACTACTTGGGTTCTGGTCGATAACGGAGCTGCTGTTAATATTCTTCCAACCAGAATGATGTCCAAACTAGGAAAGACTCAAGATGACCTTATCCCGACCAAGGTCACAATGAGTAATTTTGCTAAAGGAATAACATAAACACATGGAGTTTTACTGATCAAATTAATAAAGGGAACTAAGAAGGTCTTAACTACTTTCTTTGTGGTCAATACCTCATCAAATTATAATGTTTTGCTTGGATAAGATTGGATTTATTTGTTCTTTTATATTCCATCACACTACACCAATTCGTGATTTTTTGGAATCTAGACAGAGTAGAATTGGTTTTGACGGACAATAAAACATTCTTAGCTATGTCTAATGCAAATAAGGCTTATTTCTATGTATATGAGATTAGACCAATACGATTTACCAGGTGAGACAAGAATGGTAAACCAATTGAAATTGATGTCAGATACAACCCTAATAATGTTGGATAGGATATTCTATCATGATTCAATTAAGTGAAGAGTTGTTGAAGACTATTATTTCTTTTCATGCGACTACAAGGTGTATGATTGAAGAAATCCCATGATGGTTCGATTGTTGATCAAAGTCGAGTTCACAACCAACGTGCGATAGCTCAAGGAGAGTTTACGAAATCATGATAATTGATGTTTTGTTAATATAGCTAACATAGCTATACATGTTAATAAGGAAGTTGAAAATCGTATTGAAATGAAGGAGTTGAAACTAGCTCCGGAGAAATTAGAGGATTCTCAAGCTCAGGTTAAAGAGAGAAGTTAAGTGCGACTCCCTATGTGAGGTGTCTATGGAGGTCGGATAGACTTAGCGGGTTACATGGGAATTTAGGGTTTGGTTAAACGAGTTTTGGTACAGGCTAGACTATTTATATATAGGGTCTTAGAACTAGGGATCCAATCATTTGAGCCCCACAGTTGATACCGGAGAATTTAGTTGATTGTTACGGGACACGGTTGGCTCACCTAAGACCTACCAAGGTTCTGGGGTTTGAGTTTGCTCGGAGTTTCCTAGTCATTTGAGCTCATTGGTTCAATTACAAACAAGGTCCCCAAAGGTCAAGGTTCCGTCGATTCCTTAGGTTTTTCATCCCAAGCATGTGTAAATGCTCGAATGAGCGTGTATTAAATTGGAGATATCTACTGGTGATGACCAAGGACATTCAATACTCGAGTATTGGAGGGCCAAGACATCACAAAAACTTATTAATATTAATATTTTTATCATCATCGTTGTTATTGTTGTTGTTATTATTCAATCTAATTCCTCAACTGCCAAGCCAGTGTAATGCTATAAAACCAGTCCGAATTGAGTAAGTTAGAATAAGGTAGTTAGACACCCTATGTCTATGATCATATCGTCATACCTTAAAAGATCTCTAGTTCTCGAATGGATAGCCAGCTGGGCTATCTTGTCATATGCCAAGAAATTTTACTCGGTCATCTTGCCATAAAGTTAGACCAAGGTATGAACAAGCCGTCGTTTAACTACAGTTGCCTTATCATGTAGCTTAGTCGAGTGACGAACAAATGATCATTCCACGACAACCTTGCCCAGATAATCAAGATCTAAGCAACAAACAGATAATAGTTCCCATGACTATCCTACCATGAAGTGAGGACATGAAGCAACAAACATGCTGTCACTCACCAATCTTTTCTATCACAAAGAAATGTGGTTGAGTACTGAATGGTTGCTCATCTAAACAATAATTGACTTGCCCACGAAACTCAATCATGTTGGATAACGAATAGACTATATTTTTTTAACGACTATCTCGCCATGAAACTTCGATGTATGATAAATAAATTGTCGAAGATCCATCCACCATTGTTCATTTAGCTATAGAAACCTAGTCATGCGCGACAAACAAATAGTTGTTACAATGACTATCCAATCATGAAGCATGCTGCAGAAGAACAAATGTCCACTCTTTTTACATGAAGAATAGACGTCTACTCCTTCCTTCATACCACACTTGTCTTACATAGTGAAGCCTAGTTCATAACGAACATATTATCAATTTCAATGACCATCTAGTTACAAAGTTAGTTGAGTAGTCGATTCATCTTTCATGCTTGAAAACCTTCAGGCTAGAAAAATTATTATTAGTTATCTTTTTTATTTATTATTATTTAACTTTTTCAGCTGAGCATAATTAAAACTAATTTATTTAATTAATCAATTTTACTCTAATTTTATTTTTTTATAGTTATATTATTCCATTATTAAATGATATAAAACAAATCACATGCTTATTTAAAAATAAAGTAGTTGATTCACATATAAAAAGAACTAATTAGAATAACAAACTTTTTCGATCACAAATTGTTTAATTCTGCTTGATTGGTGGTTGAGTCAGGAAAATCTTTAGAAATTTGTCCCTAAGTTGGTTTTTTTTAATACCTAAGCACACAAGGCTCATAAGGGGTTTAAATCGAATTGAGCCGGGCCACTATTGACTTAGGGGCTGTTTGTTTTCCTACTTATCACCGTAAATGGTGGTAAATATGTAATAATCATCATTTCATCCTTTGAAAAATAGTAAATCCTCCTCCCATTGCATATGGATGTTTAGGTTATTTTTTTTAAAAGCCGACAAGCATGTGTTGATGAAATTCATGGGCCTCGTCGTGATGTATGTGTCCAATCCACACCATTCATCCATTTTATCATATCATTTTAGGGTATGAAGTAAAAAATTTAAGTAGATTATAAGTTTAAATGAACCACACAACAAGAAAGGGATAAAGATGTTCATTGTTAAAAGAAAGACCATATGTAAGTCTAGTAGTGATGTGTATTTGTGATCCAACCTGTTAATATGATCACACAAACATAGATGGACGGAGAACAAAATATCAGCTTGATCCAAAACTTCTATTGCCTGAGAGAAGTTTTCAATGATATTCGTTTAATTCCCCTGTTTCCCATAACGTGTCCACGTGCACTTTTGATGTACCTTAATTATGAGTGCTATTGTTAAAATGATCCATTACCACGGATGGAGGGCATGGATCAGAAACATACATCCGGGTTGGCCATCTTTTTTTAAAAAATATTTCCATCTGGATATCACTGTCAGGTGAACGAAGGGTGAAGGAAATCAAACACTCCCTGCCACTCCTGACACAGTGACATGCATTCATAACAAGTACAGCCAATTTGAAACCAACACATTCCAATCTTCATTGTTGTGAGGCTCACCTGATTTGACTGGTGTGTGCAGATATTTTGCAGAGAGAGATGATGCCAAGGTACTGTCCACTTGATAGACACATTAAATGCACGTACCTGCACAACAAAACATGGGCTCACAGTTCAAAGAGTTCTGTCTCCAACAGGTACAAGATAAGGCTCATTTTTTACTTTCTAGACTTGGGGCTTTTCCGTTTTTTTTTCTTTCTTTTTAAGCCATCTAAATCCAATAAATGTCCCGCCAAACCCATGTTCAATAATCACTTAAGAAAGATAAAAAACTGGGAACTATAATTTAAATGATTTATTTTCAATCGGGATTATGCCACTGCCGCATATGCAGTCTACATAATGTCTGAATGGCCTGTGTAGCATCCATCCCACTTCCAGAGTATCAAAATCTATTTTGCAACCGCCTAGAGGGAAATTCCCTCGCCTCTTTTGACGAAGAGCTTTCTCCTGCCACGTGCTCCATCCACTGGTCATCTATACTTCTTCCACAGCTGACACCACATTCTCAAAATCGCCAGTCAAGGTCCCGGGATTTTAGAACTGATTGGGCCGCCCGTTTGTTTCTGTGTATATGGAAAAGGTATCGAAGTGGAATTATTAGCTCATTTTACTTATTTACAGGGAATTTACATGGGATATGAAAAATAAAACAGGCCCAAAATTTCTAAAAGCACTTGGTGGGCCCACCTGAGTTTTGGAATGGCTTGATCCTTCATTCAAGCGAGACACAATGAATGGGTTGGATGTCTGATCATCATCTTTAGGCCCCATAAACAATTAATAAGGTTTCAGTGAATAGGCATCCACTCTCACCTGTTGTCTGTATTGTGGACCACCTAAATGATGGATTAGCCTGACTTTTAGGCCCATGGACCACCATGGAAAGGTGCATCTGATTGATGGGATAGATGACCCACATATAAGGGTGCGCCCCACAGCTCGAACTCATGGGCAGGTCGACCTCATAGGGAAGAGGATTTCGGTTCCGCCGCTAAGAAACGAAGGTGTAGCTCACCGTGATGTTTGTGAGAAATCCATCCTGTCCATCCGTTATGCGAGATCATTTTAAAATTGAACCGGATCCAAGAGTCAAGTGGACCACACAATAGGAAAAACTGAGGGAAGAAATTCCTACCATCGAAACCTTCATGGCCTCCACCCTGATATTTATGACATCCAAACGGTTTTTAAGGTCATATTCCCACTGGGAAGAACTGAAAACACCTACCGAATGTTTCAGCGGTGGTTGCTGAATCCCCAGTTTTTCCTTTCATGTCGCACTTGAGTCTTTCCTAAGGAACTCGAAAAACGGACGTGAATTTATAACAAAAATCACGGTGGGCCCTACCTTGTTTCCAAGCGCAGGAACTTCTTACCAAAGACTTTCAAATCCGCGTCCACCTTGTAGAACTTTTTTCCCTTGTATTGATATGTGCAAGTTATATGCACCCCAGTCCACACTCACAAAGATGTGGGGCCCTAAACAGATGAGTGCCCATGATTTCTGGCCAATCCATCCCACGAGTCTGTTCTGCATTTACCCCTAAAATCCAGCCAGGGAACACTCATGGCTTTCCTTTTTCCACACCCAAACCTAATCGCCTGTTCTTCCAAA
Organism: Magnolia kwangsiensis; assembly: GCA_037074715.1. Lineage (NCBI taxonomy): Eukaryota > Viridiplantae > Streptophyta > Magnoliopsida > Magnoliales > Magnoliaceae > Magnolia > Magnolia kwangsiensis. Next base: position 74,728,355 of record CM073589.1, read on the forward strand.
ATTCCAAAGACAACCTACTAGAAAATGGGCCATAGCAACAAAAATTAAAAAGAGCAAATATTCTATGGCCCATCCACGACAGTTAGGGCAAATTTGGACGCAGGGTTTTAAGCCTGTATTTTTGGTCTACATGACTATTACTCCCGCAATTGGATGGTGAAACCGGGTTTGCAAAGTGTATCCAAACACCACATCTGAAAAACGTTGGTTTTGCTCAAACTCCTCTTTGGAGGCGCCTCCAAACAGCCTTACTGTGTGATAGGGAGCTTGAAAGATCAACCATCATCAAAGTGGTAAAAACTACTTCTACATGTCCCAAAATCAAATGCAATCCAACCAACTTAAAATTAAAGTATGGGTGGGAGAAACAACCAGTAAATAGCATTTCCTCATATTCAATTGGGTAGAAGTAACAGATGGAGCAAGGCGCTCAAAACCAAAAAAAGAACAGAAGATAAAAAAGATAGCCTGAGAAGGCGGTAAAAATCTATGTATTAAAAACCATACCCAACTAAACACAAGCACCACCTTATTAGATAGAGATCACAAAACGTAATTTCATTTTGAATAAAACTCTTCGTTTTGGAAAGAGGACCGAAATGGGTTTAAGGAAATCCTCTCTCTCTCTCTCTCTCTCTCTCTCTCTCTCTCACTTGGCACTGGCAAGCTGGGTGCGGAGGATCTTGGCGGCCGAAACCATGTTTGTGAGGGCGGGGTTGACCTCAGCATACTTGCGGGTCTTTAGCCCGCAGTCGGGGTTCACCCACAGGATGTTTGTCTCAAGGACAGCAAGCATCTTGTTAATGCGGTCAGCAATCTCCTCCGTTGACGGGATACGGGGGGAGTGGATGTCATACACGCCAGGGCCAATGCCGGCACCGTACTTCACTCCCTCACGGAAGACAGAGAGGAGCTTCTCATCAGAGCGGGAGTTCTCAATGGTGATGACATCAGCATCCATGTCAATGATCGAGTGGATGATGTCGTTGAAGTTAGAGTAGCACATGTGGGTGTGGATCTGCGCATGAAGATGATGGTGCATTAGCTCTATGAAATTGTTTTAAAAATTGATGCCGTAAAAATGCACAAGGGGATTTCAAGAACAACATGGTTAACTACCTGGTAGGTAGGGACATTTTAGCAATTAGTCACATAAATACATTTGCAAATTACTGCGCTTGTGAAATAACAGCTAAGAGCATTGTGAGAACAAATTGTGAAAATGGGATTGTAAATTGCAAAATCTAATATGGTAGAATGATGTAATGATCTAGAAAAGGCTTCCATTTTAGCAATACAGCTGTTGGTGGGGTCACAAAATGTGCATGTGGGCATTCCAGGAATAAATGGCATGGATGGTTTGCAGATACTCTATCTCATGGGCGGAAGAAGGAAAAGAACCTGGGTAGTGTCTTTGACACCGCAGTTGGTGATCCGGAAGGAGTGGACGGCCCAATCCAAGTAGAATGCTTGTTCAGACTTCCGCAGAGGCAAGCCCTCTCTCAATGCAGCCTCATCAATTTGGATAACCTGCACAGGGCCCAAAATGACAAAAGCATGAACCTGAGATAGGTTCTTTCATGAATGTAACTCTTAAATCTTAAGATAATAAAAATATTTAAGTATACAAACCTGAATACCGGCAGTTTCAAGATCCTCGACTTCATCCTTGATGGCCAAAGCAATCTGGTAGCAAGTCTCGAATCTGATCATATTCACCAATCGTGTTAACTATATACCACCAAAATCAGTTAAAAAATGAGGACACATGCATATGTTAGATTGAGCATTTCCTTGGAGCCCAACAGACTCCACACTGGGACCATGTTAGAGCATTTGCTCGGCCCACCTTTCAGTGATTCAAATCATTCAAATGGCAGGACCCATGGTGGATGGGAGATGTCCACAAAACTCCAGATGGTGTTCCTCACACCACCAATTAGGCCAATGCTAAACATGGAGCATTAGTTGTAATCGTCCATAGACATCAGATGGCCAAGGTCAATGTAATAGGATAGGTACCAGAGCATGGCTCCTCCCATGTTGTGGCTCACCAGCAGGTAATGTTAACAAGAAGCTGATCTGGGTGGTCCCTGAACAAAACTGCACTGCTCCTTTTGATCACGTTACCTCTAGATGAAAATGGGAAAAACACAGATAGCGGCATGTACACAACCAGGCTTACCTTGGTTGATCATTTCTAACAAACGACCAATTGAGGATAGTGACTGGACCCGTCAACATTCCCTTCATGGGGCGAGGGGTCATGCTCTGAGCCATGGAGGACCAGAACACAGTCATGGCCTTGGGGCGGCTCACATCACCATAGATGATGGGTGGCTTGACGCAGCGGGAGCCATAGGATTGCACCCAACCATTGACCGTGAAGGCAAATCCCTGCAACTGCTCCCCAAAGTACTCAACCATGTCGTTCCTCTGCATAAGAAGAATATGTTTAGAAAGGAAAATAAGGCAGCATTCCTATTTTTATACAAATAAGCTGGCAGAATAAGCACACCTCAGGCTCTCCATGGACCAATACATCAATGTCAAGCTCTTCCTGCAGCTTGACGACCTTGCTGATCTCCTCCTTGATGGCCTTCACATATTCCTCTTCTGAGATTCTGCAATTCAAGAGCAGGAAATTACAGTATGAACATGGCAGTTATTAAAGAGAACAATCTAAAACTGATTTCAACCACAGAGCACCCACTTGTTTGCCTTGTATTCTCGGCGCACTCTCCTAAGATCCATGGTTTGGGGGAATGACCCAATGGTGGTGGTCGGGAGGATCGGAAGGTTGAGCTTCTTCTGCTGCACATCCAACCTGGCGCTGACATTTGTAGCTCGGCGGTGATCAGAGCCCCTCAAAGCAGCAGCCTGAGAGTGATGTGTTTGATAAGTAACTGTTTGGTTTATTCTGGACAGGTGACAATGAGACTAAAAGAAACCAGATTCTGCAGAGTACTTACAGCTGTTTGAACTGCCTCATTGTTCACCCTTGGGGAGGATTTCCTAGAAGCCTGAGCAGCAGCATTGGCTGAGAAGAATGCCTGAAGATGATGACAAATGGTGAGAAACTGAGATAATGCAAATGACCTTCATTTTAAATACAAGGAGTTAGTTTGGCTTCCAAACTTCTGATGCCAAGTCCAAACTCCAATTTACAAATCGTCCATATATCAGGGATGGAGTTTTTCATTTACCCAACCAAGTTGAGATCAGAAGCTAAAGACAAATTTCCAAACTAGTTCCAAGTCTTGGAGCCTTACTGCACTCAATGCTAAAATTTAGCAATGGAGGACCAATGGTTAATAAGACAATATGGCACCTGCGCGCAGGATTCAGCATGCTCTCATCGGATGGGCCAAACGTGCATGCTCAATATGGAATGTTGGCTAATCTTTATCAACCATCCATTTCAGCATGCATACATGACCCACCTGATGATTGGGTAATATTTTGGACCACAATATTAACAACCCAAAATTCACAAACTTGCCACATTGGCTTGTGTGGAGGTGAGTAGAATTTCTAATCTGACCATCTCGAGTGGCCATCACATTTCTCTAGACAGAGAACAACTAGTTCTATAAGATGGGCAATTCTGGGAACGTCTAGTACTTTAGGATAAGAAGATTTCCTAGCATAAGGATGTCAGACATACCACATCCTTCTGACCAGCCAATGCCTTCGCCAAGGCATTGACTTCAACTACTTTCTGGGCTGCAAATGCCAGCCATGACTTGATCTCATTGTCCAGCTTGGTCTCGTTTACCAGATCAACGGCAGTGTGAAGGAGAGAGCACGAGGTAGAGACGACCAGGTGGTCTGTGGAACAAATAGAAAAACAGCAATTAGCCCATTTCCACGCGGATGGGGATCAAGAAAATGAATGCACGGTCACATACCTTTCCCCACGATGGCCTCAAGAGCCTGCAAAGTGCTGAGGGAAGCAGCCAAATCGTTGGCCCAAATGTTCCTTCCATCCACAACTCCAGCAAAGAGGAATTTGTTCGATGGGAATCCAGCACTCTTGATCAAGTCAAGGGCCTTGGTTCCACGCACCAGATCAAATCCAAGCCCAGTGATGCCCTTCAAAGAAGTGATGGTCCTGAAACAGATAAAGAAAATCATGGACTTGATGAGTAAGATAGTTCATAGATCACTACCTCTGCAAAATGCATGTGATCCATCCTTACTTGTAGGCCTCAGCAGGAACATCAGCAAAGTAGGTTTCAATGACCGCATTGAGGCCAGATAGACATGATTCAAGCTCGGCATAGGCATGAGTGAATGCTTGCAATTGCTGAGCATCGAGATCCATAACAAGTGTGGGCTCATCAAACTGAATCAATGAAGCACCAGCTGCTTTCAATTCAGCCACGACCTCCCTGCACGTTATTCAACTTCAGATTTTAGAAAATTGGAGATTGGGAGAAACCTAGGAACCTTGAAATTTTATTTGAGTTTTGAATCCTTACTTATAGACTGGAAGAATACTTCCCAACAACGAGAGAGTAGAGAAGGATTTTTCCACACCCTTTGCAGGTTTCGACAGCAACAAGTAAGAGACAGGACCAATGAGGACTGGAACAGTGTCAATCCCTAGCTGCATCAGATGTAAAATAAAAGGAGAATGAGCAAAGAAAAATCACACGCATCTCAACAAACACAGAAATGCATTACAATGGACTCTGGCTTGACAAGATCACATCAGCAAATAAAGGCACAGGTCCAGCAAATCCCTTAAGTTTCCCATTCATTACGGTCTCTCAATCGCATCTTAGTAAGGGAAAAGAATTGTTAACATCATAAATTATCAAATGCCCAGAAAGTTTCTTAACCTCTCTCTAGATTGCTTGTTAATATCTTCTTTTTCAAGTGTGTGAATTTAGATATTGTTCAGGCATAGTAAAACCTTTTACAGGTAGCTGACACCTTTAATTGATCATGTTACACTTCCCAACATGAGGGAAAGGTAAACCCACTCAGCTACTAGGGTTTTGCTACAGCCACTATGCATATGTTCTAGTGGGTGCATGTTAAACACCCCTAGCATTTTCAATGCACATTTTGGTTTCTCCAATTTATAAAAAAAATCAGCTATTTTTCTTGTTTTTCCCTAAACATCTCTAAGGTTGGGCATTGATGTCAATTCAATGATTTTCTTTTTTTCAGTTCCATCTTTTCTTTAATATTTTCATGTAATAAAGTAACAAAGGTTAAAAAGAATTGAACAACAGGATCACATACCGCCTTTGCCTCCTTGTATTCATCCACTGCCTTGTGTGAAGCATAGGAGAACTTCATGTCAGGTCCCAACTCGGGCACAATGAAATGGCTGCATCAAATAGTGTAAATATCAACCACAAGAAAATGACTGGAAAAAAATTACAAGCAATAGAATTTCATTTATTTCAGCTAGAAATAAGTGAAAGTTCAAATAATGCAGCTAGGTTCGGAGAAGTCAGTGACTTACTAGTTGGTGTCGAACCACTTGGTCATTTCCATAGCTGGCAGAGAGGCGTTCCCCCTAGCCATGGAGAAGTAGACATCGAACCCAATCTCTCCGCCAGTCCAGCCATATCTGGGAGGAACAGCCCCAAGCATTGCGGTGGTATCAAGAACTTGGTCATAGTACGAGAAGGTGTTGCTAGGAATGTATTTGATCCCAGCATCGGTCATCTGTTTCCAGATGGATGACCTAAGATCTGCAGAGACTTTCTGCAAATCACCGGCACTGCTCTTCCCATCCCAGAAAGATTCCAATGCAAACTTGAGCTCTCTCTTTGGCCCCATGCGAGGATATCCAACAATGTGTGATGCCATTGTGCTGGTTCAGAAGATATCAATCAAAGGTCAGGCTCTCTCAAATGGCACAGGTAACTAATGGTATATAAAGCATAACATTCAAAGGCATTTTCAAATCTTTATGACAAGATAAAATGAGGGAACATAACTAAACAGTCATTATTAAAACTGGATAACTGATGCCACATAATACAAAAGAAAATCCATAATCACAACTAAGCTACAAAGTTTGGATTTGGGAAAATTCAGCTAGGAATTATTTGAAATTCAGAGAGAGAGAGAGAGAGAGAGCAAAATCTATGGAAAGATTGACAATTAAATGAGAAATAAAAATCATTGTTAGCTTTTTCTCCTTCTAATTTATAAATAATTATCGAGTATACATTAATCAGATATTCTTTTTTAATAATTTACTGAATAATTTTAATATTATTCCATATTTAGCTGAGCATTCATGAAAGAAAAAAAAATGTTTCCTTTCTTTTTCTGAAAAATTTGGAAATAAATTTGCAAGTCTTTTTAGAAATAATGCTGAATTTTTACGACTGTGATTAGAAGAATGAATGTGTGATTTCGTTCAAATTGCCCATGATACTTGCACAAAAAGGGCTTCATATTCCAACAGAAAAAAGAAGATAGCAGATAAAACACACCAACAGGCTACAACATAGCAGCAAGAATGCAACGAAGCAATGAATCTTTTTGTTGAGGAAAAAAATTCAGACAGTCCAGAAGGAAAGAAAGGATGAGAAAGATTCAGAACTATACAATAGAGAATAAAGAACCAACACCACATCTACAAATAATATTCAGACGGGAGTGTACTACGAAATGAGTTTGCCACAGAAAGTACACACAGAATCATATACATCAATCCATACTGGAAGGACCCCACCATGAATGGATTATAGACTTAGTCTGTTCATCAAATGTATAATGTCCATCCACAATGGGGTCCATGATTTATGGACGATCTGGATTGTTGTACATGTATGAAATGTGTATTGCAGGTGTTGCCAACACTCTGTAAGTGAGATCTGCAAGCTAAATCTCGATTGTGCCATAATAACAAACACAAAACCATGAATTCAAAAGATCTGCTAAGCTAAATGAACGAACTAGAGCTAATACATGCAACAGAAATCAAATCTGATTTTATCTGATCTGTGAAGCACAGAAAGCTACGAATCAGAGAAACAAAGACAACCATAGATCCAGAAAACATTAAAAATAAATAAATCCAACGGAATGAAATCCATATAGCTAGATCCAACGCTTCTAAGCAGCTTTTGAGCCAGATATATAAGTCTAGACATATCCAGATCCGGATCTACGGCTTAAAAACACAGATCGGCAAAGAAAACAGCATAAAAAGGAGAAAATTCGAAGTAAAGGTAAAAATAAGAACAAATCAAATATCCACCATTGAAAACAAACTCAAAACGCACTACCAGAAGATCTTTCAGGAAAAGAAGAACTCCAACGAAATCACGTAAATGAGCAGATCTGCAGTCTAATGCCCGAAACCTCGAGAAAAACGAATCCAAAGCTTGAAAAAGAGCAGAAAAGCAGTAAATCTTCCAACAAATCGAAGAAGTGAGAAGAAGTTCATGTAAAGAGAGTCTAGATCAAATCTAGACCGTCAAGTCACGATAAAAACGCGACGAAATGCAGCATTGACCAGAAAAGCCCCTAAAAAGCAAATCGAGGCGGAAAAAGGAGGATATGGGAAGAAATCAGAAGTAAATAACGGGAAAATCCGAAACGAGAGGAAGAAAGAGTGGATAAAACATACCGTTTCGGAGAAAGAACCGGGAAGCGTTGGACTGCTTCTATACGAGAGAGAGTAGGGAGAGGAGGGAGAAGAGAGGCACGAGTAAGATATAACGAGTTTCCGGCATTTATAGAAAAGGAGAGGAGCAAACCTGCAACCCTTGTTTTTCGAACGCGGATTGCGTCCTACCACCGCACGTCTCCAGCTAAGAACGGGCAGGAGCTTTGAGTGACCACGGTGATGTAATCCATACCGTCCATTCATTTTTCCGTATGATTTTAGGATTCATTTCTCAAATTTAGGAAAATCCAACAATCAGTTGAACCACACCACAGGAAGCAGCAGTGATAATGATTATCACCGTTGAAACTTTTCTAGGGCCCACCGTAATGTTTATTTTCCATCCAACCTATTCATAAAGTTACATAGAACCGGATGAAGAGAAAACATAAATATCAGTTCGATCCAAAACTTCTGTGGCCCCAAATAAATTTTCAACGGTAAAAGTTTAATCCCAATTGTGTGGTCCATATACGTTTGTAACTTACTAGTTTTAAATATTGGTCCTTAAATGATACGAAAAAAATAATGGACGGTGTGGATAAACTCATACATCAGTTGCTCAAAGATCCCACCCGTTCCCAGCTGGGAACGGGGCGGGGGAAGGACGCAATCTGCGTTCGTACACGGCCACCCCCAACACACACACTCACGACTCCTGAGAGTCCACCACCATAGCTCTTCTTCACCTCTTTTGAACATGAGCCCTGGCAAAAGGTTGTCCGCGTGCAGCTGCTCCCCCTAGCACTGGCAAATGGCTGCTGGTCGGTGCTACGTGGGCCTCACCATGATTTATGTATTTCATCCATGTTATCTATCTATTTTTAAAAGCCATTTTACAATATAAATCTAACAATGAGGTATAAAAAAATCTCAAGAGAATCACATTATTGGAAATAGTGATGAATGGGGGTCAACCATTACAAACATTTTGGGGTCATAAAAATTTTAGATCAAGCTTATCTTTGTTTTTATTCTTCATCTGGGCCTGTAGGACCTAATAAGCAAATTGGATGTCAAAGAAACAATATAGTCAGCCTTAGGAGTATTTTAATAGTGGATATCCAATCACTATTATTTCATTTGGTGTGTTCCACGTAAGATTTATATACCTCTCATTTTTGGGATCAAGTCATAAAATTATCCGTAAAAATGGATAAACGAAATGGATGAAACACATACATCGTGGGGTGGCCCCACAGAGCGCCGACCATCAGCCAGAGCCGTTGTCAGGGGGAGTAGCCAATCTGTTTCCGACAAATTGTAACTAGTAGCACCTAGGCGGATTACCTTGTGCCGCCGGGCATACAATATTCCTGTGCCCGCTGTTGTCAGAAGCTCTGTAGGGCCACAGAGATTCCCACGACAAATCCACTCCGTCCATCAGTTTTATAAGATCGTGGTAGCACAACAGTACAAAAATCATTTGGTTATAAACATCATGTAGGCCATACCACACGAAATAGTGAGGATTGAACACCCACCTTTGGAAACTTTGTGGGTGCCGCATAAGTTTTGTATCAGGGTTATAGTTTCCCCTGCAGTTTATCTGAGTGGTAGTAACCGTATGAACGGTTTGGATGGCATATAAACATCATGGTCAGCTCGAGGATGGCTTCAATGGTGGAAGTTTCCTTTCCAACTGACTCCTTTGGTGTAGCCCACCTAAGTTTTGGATATCTGATTTTTATCTTTTGGTCCTATTATCGTCTCTCAAAACTGATGGAGGGAGTGGATTTGTTACAGGCATCTCTATGGACTCCACACAGCTTCCGACAACAGGGGCACCGGCGATCAGCAGCCACCCAGGGATCACTCAACCCTAGCAAAGTCTTATTATACGGAGCATATCTGTGACGCCTCCAGTAGAAAATACATCTCCACCACATGATCGTACATTCGTCAGGATCCTGCAAAACTGATGGATGGAGTGGATTTGTCACGGGCATCTCTGTGGGTCCCACACAGCTTCTGACAAGAGGTGCAGAGAATCAACAGCCACCTAGGGATCACCAAACATCAGCAAAGTCCTATTATACAGAGCTTATCTACGCGCCGCCTCCCGTAGAAAATACATCTATATATGATGGTAGAACGGCTTCTATTTGAACAGTAAAAATAGAGGGATTGGTTTTTTTTTTTTTCTAAAAAAAAAAAAAAAAACACACACCGCCGCACACTCACGCCGTGGTAAGACTTCACCTCTCATGATACTTTGAACCCTTTGACCGGGTGTTGAAGCTCTTGAAAGTCTACCACCGGATTGGTTACTGCTCAGTGTTATATACATAATTTTGGGAAGAGTTTGCTCATAAAAATAGAATATTTAAAAGATTTTGACTTGTAATAAGTTTCTTTTACTCGACATGACTCCGCCGAAATGACGTCAGATTCGGCGGATTAGTTAGGTGCACCCCGGCCTCACCTAAGATGGTGCAGCCATTACTGTCGGGCCCACGTTGATGTATGTTTTCTATATTCAACGTATGTTTTATATATCCACACTGCCCATTACTTCCATATCATTTTAGATCGTGATCTCAAAAATGAAGCAAATCCAATTCTTAGGTGGACCATACTTTAGGGAATAGTGATAATTGAGCATTAATAAACCACAAAAGTTTTAGATTAAGCTTATATTTGTTTTATCCTTCATCTAGGTATACGTGACCGTATCAATTGGTTGGATGGCAAATAAAAATTACCAAAATCTTATGGTGGGCCCTAGAAAGTTTCTATTAGTAGGACCTTCAATTACCATTGTTTACTATAGTATGGCTCTCTGGGGTTATAATCTTTTTTAATTTTAATTTTATGTTCATGCACTAAAATGATTAGTAAAATAGATGGACAATACCAATATAAAATACATACATAAGGAAGACCCTACTGTAAGAGCCACATCATCTTTGATGAGGCCAGGGTCGCACCTAATCCACTCCCGGTTGGGATAACTCTGGCTAAAGTGCCTTAACTCTAGCCCAACCCAAAAACTAATAAGGCCACACACGCCTAGCCCAAGCCCAGTCCAAAGCCGGGCGAGCCTTCTCAGGCCATTGCCACCCCTACGTGTGAGAGCCCATCCACCGTCAAGGAGAGTGTGCACGTGAGGCTCGGTGCGTTCCCACGAGGCAGCGTTTTTCCATACCCACAAGGGCTCCTTGATCAATTTTACCAGCTTCATTAGATTTTATCTGTTGTCGTTGATGCAGTTTTCTAAATATTTCATTTACTATTAATAAAAATTGAGATTATTATTATTTTTGGCGTCGTTAGACGATTTACTGAGAAAGATGGTGGAGGGAGTTGGTGGGAGAGTAGTGGTGGTACACGCCTCTCCCACCATCTTTTACTCAAATGGGAGAGTTCTCCTTTTCTGCAATAGCATGGCAAAACTACAAAAATGCCATTGAAATTGATGAGGTGGCTGACTAGGTGAGGTGGGCCATGTTCCACAATTGTGTAAAATAAATGTTTGCTAGGCATCGAGCATGCAACACAGATGTATAAAAAGATTGGACTACGATGCTAGTTTTGCACCATTTGAAAAATGGCCGTGACACTTCACACGTGCACACGGAGTAGGTGGACAGACCGTCTACATAGAGCTTAGTCGAAAAGTTACACAGAAAAAAAACGATGTCAACTACCAATTTTTTTTTATTCTAATTGGGAACACTCAATATTTTATGTTTGACAGTTAATTGCATGGTCAGGGTTGCTTGATTTGGGTGATTTTAGAGAGATGCATCATCAATAATAGCACGGACAATTTGGACGGTTTAGATAGTTGTAAGTGTGCCAATGCTATGTGTTGGACATAAGCCTTTGGTGCTCACTTGTGGGCAACTGTTGGCAGGTGGGTCCAACGCAATTGTTCCTCGTAATGATTTCAGTTGTACATCATATGGCTTTAAAAAAAATGATTAAAAAAATTCCCTAAACACAAATGAGAAATTATTGTAATAAGGCCAGAGAGTTTGAATGTGATGGGAATAAGCTATGCCATATTCCAACTCTTAATTTTATTGATTCCTGCTACTATAAAAAGAAGGCATTCTTAGGTGGTAGATATCCCCGTAATTTTTTATGAGAGAAAATTAAAAAGAATAGTAAAAGAATATCAATTGTTCGTTAGGCTACCTTTAGCTCAATTTTGCTCCTGTAATAGTTTTTTAGATCATTGGACATGGACCGTCCATATTCAGCTTTTTGCGAAGGTAAGTAAGATTGTGTTAATAACATCAATCTTACAGTCCACCCATCCATGCTAATCAAATTTATGTGAATTGACTATAACACAATGAGCTTTCTAATACTTGAGTATTGAAAGTCCTTAAGTGTTACTAAGTAAATTAAATTGATAAGGTACATGTGTGTAAACACATAGAACATGCATAACTTACACTAACTGAATTCAGGAATTCCAAACATGATAAAACTTTGAAAGACCTCATGATATACTAATTGAACAGTACATTATCAGTTTTGGGACTAGGATCACGATATCCATCATCCATCAGGCCCACAACTCTCCATAGGACGATCTGTTGCTTGATCACACTGATCAGATCATTTGATTTTGAAACTGACCACACAGTTTCGCCCAAACTAACTTAGAGACACCTCAGACAATCGAGGCAACAATCTAAAATGATATGGGAGTGATCTTTCCATTAATTATGTGTTAGTTACAATAAATGGTTAAAAATACACATATGTGGCCCATTTTAGGGTTGGATCCACCTCATATTTATGTACCTACACATATGTGGCCCATTTTAGGGTTGGATCCACCTCATATTTATGTACCTGGTCCAACTGGTGGTGATTGAGGTGATAGTCAGATCTGATCATCCATGTGGTCCAAAGTGAGCCCATAAAAATTAAAAGAGAAATATACAAAAAGAAATTTTAAGTTAAACCAAGTCAGAATGGTTGACCGGGCATTGATGAGAAGACTGAAAGAAGATGAGATTTCTTCCTCTTCCTTGTTTTTCCTACACTGTGAATTCAAACTGAATGGATAGAGTCTGTTTGAAAGTGGGCCACTACCATCATCCGATCGGATGATTTGGACTGTCCATGTCGCAGCTTCGATGGCATCGAGCTTCCATCGAAGAGTCTAGATGAAATTGGGAAACTGTTCAGCAACGAACTTTCAAATTTGCTTATTTTCTCGATGTCATCGAACCTCCTTCGAAGGAATTAAACTTGGCTTTGATGACATTAAATATGTCATCGATGAAACCGAAGAATGCAAATTATGTCTAGCAACAAAATCTTATTTTTCATGATTTTAGCGATGGGATCAAAATGGCTTTGATGGCATTGAAGCTATCATCAAATTGTCGAATTTTGTACTTCCAATTTTCTGCAATTTGTCTCCTCGATTTTCTTTCTTCTTCACTAAGTTTCTTTGGATCTTGGGTTCTTGAATTCTTTAATCTTAACCTTCATAGATCCAATCATTCACTTGGTAATTCTTTAAAAACTAAATTCATGCTTTAAACATACTTTTCTTATTAGCTGTCGAAATTACCTTATAAGAGAAAACATATATGATTAGATCAATTAAATACACTCATGTTCATAAAACCAATGCATAACAATGAGAAAATATACAATATTTCATTCTTAACAGCAATAGAAACCCAATGTATATGACTAAAAATCCTAAGAACTAGGTTTAATAGGTAGCAAGTTGCTTTGAGTGGTTAGATATCCACACTACATGCGAATAAATTAAGAGCTACATTCCTATAATGTTGCAATGTAAAGACCTACAATGAAAATATGTTAGACAATGTCCTAAATGAGCTTTATAACTATGATACAGTGAAATGTTTAGCTATAGGTACATTTTATATCAACTCACCTATATGAGTGTGGAAGTGGAGCCATTTCCTATAAGAATCAGGGCATTATCTAAGGCACTCATAAAATTGGGATAAAGCATAACCATAAAGTATTATTTAAGTGAAAATTTTGAGTTGTCTCCTTATCCTGAGGTGTAGGCTCTTTCCTTTATTGTGCTTATATAATTCTTCATTTATTGGCCTATTGAAAGTAATAAAATCTTTCTTAATCTTCTAAAAAAATGTTGTGTGTGATATGCGTGGGTTGTCATTGTGAGGGATAGTTTAAAACTATGTGTTGTTACCACATGAAAAATCAAATATGTTTACACTATGGAAGGTTCGAATCTCAATAGGATCAAATGGCCTTTCAATTCTATTGAAAGAACCATTAACTAGCAATTTTATAGTCGTTGCAACACGATTTGTACAAAATGGGCATTCATTTTTTGGACATATGGATGGATTTATGGTACAATAGAAGCCTAAGTGATTCCCTGCTCATATCTCTCATTTTAAGACTCTAATCCAATGACAAGTCTTCTTCTTGAGCTTTATCACTCTAATAAAGATTCCAACCTTGATTATGAAGATGAACTTGATCTCTACATTATTCTAGAGATTAGACTTGAATCTATAGTCAGATCCTTATCTAAATTCTTTAGAACACACATCTAGGTGGATTTTTCATTGGAAAACAAGTATCTTTTTAGTTATATGAGGTTCCACCATCCTACCATTACCTTGGTCACCCCATTGAGCATCGAATGCAAGGTATTTATTTGTGGAGCTGAACCGTCGGCATCGATGAATGTGGGAGAAATTAAGAAGCTTATTCAAGCATGAGAGAACATAAAAGAGGCATCTTAAGAAGCTGCTATAAAAAGGGCTCAATCTGTCAAGTAAGGTTGTCATTCGTTAGAGTAAATTTCACACTCCATTGTATATGATTGAGTGTAGAGTTTGTGACCAAAACCTAAATAGGTACTTGTGTAGGACCTATGTTCTTTTATAAGGTCGAATTCACTAGACACAGGTGCATATGTGTTAATCTCCAAGGGAGTCTTTGGTAGAAGTGTACGTAGGGCCTTGGATTAGGACCGCATTTACTCGACACGCATGTGTATGTGTTAGTCTCCATGGGGAGCCTCCGCCAGGAGTGTACGTAGGGCCTTGGATTAGAATCACTAATAGTTTTTGGTTAGCCGATAGAAAATTAACTAAAGACTTTTGCGGGAGCCACCGACATAGGTCGTGTTCCTCCGACACGGGAGTGTATGTATAAGTTAATGGTTAACTTATGAGAAACCATTGTAAAGGTTAGAGGTAAACCTAATTTAAAACCTCCGATAGTGAAATTTCAGTATAGTTGAGGAGAGTGCGTCCACCAGGAGTGAAGTAGACAAGTAGCCGAACCACTATATGTAAGGCCTGTATCTTAGGGCGTACTGTTCCTTAGACTTTCGCGATTCCTCCCGTCGAATTCTGGCAACCCACGATCTGTAATTGGCGTTTGCACACGACCCTAAGTCGCATCTTATAAATCTATGTCGACTTGACTCGAAACTTGTACCCTAATGACCGCATTGTCACTGCGGTTCCAACATTATGTCTCGCGTGCCAATGCGATACCAGGCCAGGAGTTGTGGGCCCGCATATATTCTGAAGAAACACCGCGTGTTGTGAATTTTGAGAGAATCTCTACCATCCATCACATCAATCAATCAAGTACACATCCCATTACAAGTCAAGTACTAACCAATACCCTACCCATCTCTGTCCCATCCCCAAAGTCAACTCTCTCTCTCTCTCTCTCTCTCTCTCTCTCCACCCATCCCTTCCTTACAGCCATCCTATCCCTTTTCATCCCATCACCTCTCTCTCCTCTCTCATTTCTCTCTTCACTCCTAAGAAAACCAAGAGGGAGTAACCGTCCAATTTTCCCATGAAAAAGCTAGGTGTGGCCCACTTCCTACCCCCTAATCTCCCATCTCCACCCTTCAATCTTCATCTTTCACCATCAAAGAGAAAGCTTAGGAGCTTAGCATTCCAATGAGCTAAAAATGAGAGAAATCGGTGGGTGTTCATGGCGCCAAATCTTGATTTTCATTTAGGGTCTACATGATTTTTGGGGACCATCTTGATGTATACATGTACATGGAGGAGCTCATAGTGGCGGAGCTCCTCCCATCTTCACCGTTTCTTTGTCTCCCTCTCTCTCTATCTCTCTCTTTTCCATTTAGTGGCCCACCTTTATGCATGATATTATCCACGTCGTCCATCATCCGGACGGTGGAAATCCCACCTTGATGTATGATCCATGCCGTCCAACCAAGTGGACCAAACAGGGCCCACGTTGTAGGCACCTTGCTGCCCGTTTGGGCAGACCTCGTTTTGAAGAAAAAACACAAATATCATTCTGATCCAAACCTTGGTGAGCCACAACATGGACCACCATGATTTATGCATTTTATCTACTCCGTCCACCTGTTTGGACCCCACCTGATGGACGTGCCTCATCCAGACCGTCCAAATGGTGGGGCCTGGATGAGGAAAAACAAATATCGGGTGGGTCTAGCACGTGTGGCCCACCCATGTGGGACCACTGTGATGCATGTGAGCTATCCAACATCGTCTAGCTTGCTGGACGGTGGGAACCACTTCAATGTATGTGTTTAGATCCGGGCTGTCCGTCTAGGCCTGGATGCTGGAGTTTTTTTTTTTAATTATAATTATAATAATTATAATAATAAATAATATAGTATTATATATGGTGGGCCCCATGTGGGACCCACCCTGCTAGTAGCCGATTGGCTGGTGTACCTCACGATAATTATATAACTGATGTATTAACGTCAGCAAGCTGTGAGGCCTGCCTTGATGCACGTGTGAACGCCACCGTGATGTAGTGTTTTATCCACTCTGTCAGTCCGTGGACCCCACCACGTGGTATGTGTGAAATCCACATCGTCTAGCAAAGGACGGTGGGTCCCACCGATGTAAGTGTTTTATCTACTTTGTCCATCCATGGGGCCTGTCCTGGTGGCACGTGGCTCCACACGTGGGACTCATATAAAAAATGTGTTTCATTCACACCGTCCAGTCCCTAGACGTGGACGGTGGCCCCACTGATGTATATATTGTATTCCACACCCTACATCTATGTGGCACCCGCCGTGATGTATGGGTCTTATCCACACCATCCATAGGCTGGGACGGGTGGGGCTCACCTTCATGTGTATATTCTATATCCGCACTGTCATTTGCTAGGGACCGTGGGCCTCTTGATGCATGTATTCTAAATCCAGCTGTCCATCTGTTACTAGACGTGGACCCTACCTTGAAGTATATTTACACCATCCATGGGACGTGGGGTCCACCATGATGTGTATTGAATTTAGGCCCAACTTGCAGGCCCACCTTGAGATATGTGATTTACAGCTACGTCGCCCATCTAATTTCTGGATGGGTGATGCCCATCTTGTGATGTGTTGTATATTCACACTGTTTATTCACGTGACCCTCATATGATGTACGTGTTTAATCCAACTACCCATATGTGAGGCCCAATCTGATGTGTATGAGGCCCGATGTGTTGTATATGAGGCCCATGTGATGCGGCACATTGTGATGAGTATTAGGCCCATAAGATGCAAGGCCCATGTGATGCGACCCATTGTGATGTATATGAGGCCCATGCTATGTGAGTATGTTGTATGTGAGGTCCTTATGTAAGGCCATGGGCACCACTATATGTTTGGCCCTATGAGGGCCACTCCTTGGGAGCAATGTTGGTTGAATGTCCACATTGATGGGCAATAATGGTTAAATGTCCACATTATGACCTTTCTTTAGGCCTCGTTAGGCCCATTCTTGATATGAGTAGGCTGTCTAGGCCCATCCTTGACATAAGGAGAGTACATCGTTATCATATAACATGCTTAGTATAGCTCCACGATCTATGCCCATATGCATCATATGTATGCTTGTTATGAGGAGTGATTAATCATAGCACATGCCATTGGGTGGATTATTATGGGACTCCCTGAGAGACGGAGTTGCCCCACATGAGCCAGCGGTATGTGCAGGTTTGATGCATGACTAGATGGTATGACTTATGTATCTCGCATTTTATGATATGATCACCGTACACCCTAGTGACATCAGGGTCGTGGCCTTCGCAGACATGTCGTGGATGGTCAGATGAGACACTCAAAATCTTTTTCTACATGGGGTGTCATAGATATCCCTGGGTGAAAGTCTCTAAACCTTCTTAGTACCAGAGGATGCCACAATGTCTAGGGCGAGTAGATATATATATGAGCGCATGAGGATTGTATACTAGTAGGACGCGTCTCTCATTGTATCGTGGTCGGTTGGGAGGGGGCGTAGCCTTACCTGCCTGAGGGCGTAAGCAATGTTAGGCTGAGTTTGACTAGCTCATAAATGGGTCTGCTATCGACGAGCCGGGCCAATATTAGTACGCGGATGGTGAGGTCTCTTCCACTTACCTAATTGTGTGCTTAATGGGGCGGCAGGTGGTGTAGAGTGTACTAGACCCTGGTGATGATCCCAGAGATGTACGGTACTGATATGTGGACTTATTGAAGCAATAGTTGCATACTCAGCATTTTACTCATTCATTTATTCATTCACTATCCACTCGGGTTAGTGGTGTGCAATTAATTATTATGTGTATCTTTGTAATGGTCAGGATTTCAGTTAGGACGCACGACCAACCTGAGATCAGGAGTTTACCACATTGAGTCTGACTATGTAAATTTAGGTATGAGACTAGTTTGGATAGAAGCCCCTTGTGATGGACCCCATAGCCTACAATACTATGTACTATCATCCCAACTTCACACTCTAGTTTGGTTATTTCATTCACATCATATATTGCATTACATCCTCAGTATATGATATTTATTTTACTATGTCTCCGTATTGCATAGCTGATCTACATTGCTTCCTTAGTATATGATATTGTCTTATTATGTCTTTGTATCGCATAGCCTGAATAAGGCTGATGGTATTTATGGACTTACCAACATGTTTCTACATTCCTCTAATATTGCATACTTGACACTTACTTTGTGCACACACTTACACCATCTTCTAAGCTTTTTATAAGCTTCTACACGATAGATGCGTGTAGGTGGCGTTAGGTCACAGAAGTGTTGAGCTTGGAGGATGCAACTATCTTCTGGAGCTTTGATTTTCGATATATGTATTTCCCTTTTAACACTATATTCAACTGTTTATATTAGTGAATATGTGATTATGATATTGTCTTTGTTATTTGGGTAAACTTCTGGTTATGCTTGTCTACAAAGAAATTCATGTTGAAAATCCTCATTGTAGGATTCCAGGATTGGAATATGGCGTATGGTGCTCGGAACTGAGAATGGGGTACTACGGAGGCTGTCGGCGCCAGATTCGGCGATCAGGAATTTTGTGAGCCCGATTTTTGAGTTTGGGGTATGACACTATATATGCTTGTGTTTATAATTGTCATTTGAGCACAATTCTATTCGTGCTCATGTGTTTGATTAGTTAAATTATATTAATGCTTAAATTAGATTGTATGCTATTTACTTAACTTGTAAGCACACACGAGCTCATTATCTCCATAGACTAGTTGCTTATTGTTGCTTCATTTATGGTCTATGTGATTGGACCCACTTGGCTTAGTATCCTTAGTGTTAATTGCCTTATGGGTTTGAATGAGTAAATTAGATTAATTAGGTAATAATTCTAAAGTGGTTTTATTCACCCCTTCTAGGATATAGTTGTAATTGTAAGCCTTGCCAATCTTTCACACACGTCATGGTAGACAATTCCCGCAATTTCAATTGGTATCAAAGTGGGTCGCTCTTCAAGGACTTAACCGTCTAGAGTAAGATCAGTCAGAGCTTTAGAATTATGTCTACTCATGAGGGGGAGTAAGTCTTTAGTGGATATGAGAGATATTGAACTTAATTAAAATACTATTGTTATAGCCTCTACCCCTTCGGTAATCCAAAAGGACTTGTATTCTCTATGGAATAGATCGAGAGCCTCTCTTGTATGCCATTCTTATGGAGATGTTGGGCGTCTAAAATTTGAATGTTTGATATTAAAAATGGCTTAATCCACATCAATCACTAACCAATTTAGTAAAAATGTTATAACTAAGAAATCGACACACCAATGGAGACGCATCCCTAAAGGATTGTCGGAAAAAAAAGAAAAAGTTTTCAACCCCTCCTTAAATGACTGATCATATGAGAGAGTTGTTAAAACTGATTGCTCGACTTAATGAAAAAATGAAGAAAATATTAATTTTTGGAAATAACAACCAATGTAGGAACAACATAGGAAAATCTCGTACTAATATAGATCTCTGAATAGGATCTTACCTAAGAGAGATATGTTTAATGAAGAAATATTCTCTCCCAAACATAGTCCGGGTCTTAGGAAATTTACACTAAAGTGGGTTATGAAGAAAGATAGGTGACCTTAGATGGTATATGAGGGCTTAATAGGTAAATATGAGGATTTAAGCCTCATTGTTAAGCATATAGTTAAATAAGAGAATTTTAACCTCAATTCATTTTAATAGTTTAGCTTCAAGTTGCTTAATTTTAAGTATCACATAATTATTGTTAGACTATCATTATTTATTGATATTTCAATTGGTATATCTCTTTAAATGACCATAATATGCATGCTCCATGTTTTAATATTATATACACCCTATTCCCTTGTTAGTATGTACTTATAGGTATATTTAAGAAATTTTAGGGGTGAAGTTGTTTATAAGGGGGGCAGATTGAAACATCCTGGATTTTCACTGTTTTGGATTTTAAAAAACCCTTAAATTTTTTTTACTATAATTAGCTCGTGTTGTCACTAACCGAGCCTTAATACTCATGGTGAGCGTATATGTGGGCGGTACCAATAAAGAACCACACAAATTTGATTAATTAACCATAGAACGCTAACGAATCCGCTCAATCACTTAAGCATCGAGTATGACCTCATGATTTGTTCACATAGGGCTCAAATCTAGCCGACCTATCACTGACTAATCAAAACGACCACACCTAAGCCGAGACAATTAGGGGTCATATTGCAATTAACAAACTAAAGTGACCCAATTATTCATTTAGCCTACTAACCAATGATTTAGAGTGATTATGACTGAATTATCATTTTCACTAATTGTGATTAGGCCACACTATGAAACACTATGAAAATAGTTAATCCAAACCCTAATTATTGCGCACAAGAAATCTTGCTACCTAATTCATTTCAAAAATGCCCTAATTATCTAAACGAGCTCTAGACCGCTTGTTAGTTGGCCACTAGTTTCAAAACTATAGAATAATATTCGTCTTACTGGGCTTGACGTCCAACGTGGGAGCTAAACCCAGATAGTGTCCAGGATTATTCAACTTAAGTCGAAGGGCGGGTGCATGAGAAGTGCAAATACCTTAAAAAAGAAGCTGAAACTTAAGTGAATTAGGTCGTCCACTCTTAAGTAAGGTTGAGAGTTTCAGACCGTCAGTTTATAACCAAACTTCACAAACGTGGTAAGGATAATTCCCTACACACATTCGTATAACCGTGTCCTCGATTAAATATTACCGACCGTTGATCTGACATAGGCTCCCCACGGCCAATCTGCGTATCCGATTGTTCCAAAACCGTGTCTTAGCATTGATCCATTGGTGGGGAACCTACCACATGGTATAGATGATCTTGTGGGCCCTCGTGGGAACCCCATTAGTTAGAAATGACCACCTATAAGGTATAAGTATCAGATAGAGTGGCCCTAAGGCCATTTACACACCATTTGAAACTATAAATAGCTCCCAAATCACCCCATTTCCTCCTAATCCGAAATTGAGAGCCCTAACGTGAGAAAGAGAAGAGAAAAGAGAGAGATAAAGAAGAAAGAGATCGAAGGAGTGCTTGCTACGAAGGGTGACCCTCTTCCATTTGACTCACAAGCCTAACTAGCACCACTCCCATTGTCAGAACTTCTCCGGCAATGACCTAGGGTAAAACTACAAACCTCCTTATAGATATAGGTCTTCAAATGGGTCTTTCCCAACCCTAATGAACCCATATACTTGTATAGGTGATTGACAAGTGTTCCTTAGAAACATATTCGTAGGAGCAAGTCCAAGTTGGACGTGTTACCGATAGGTGCGGACTAAAAGTGCTTAGGTTGTGAATTATCAATGCTACCATTTTAGTTAATGATTTATGATTGCTAATGTAGTTTGTGCATAATAATTTTTAAGTATTTTAATTTTTGTTCAATAAATTTTAAGTTGTAGTGTAACGATGCTAATGTGTTCGATGAAATGTTTAAATGAGTAGTTTATCAAAACTTGATTATCAAATGTTAATCCTTATGTTGTGAATGCTAGTTGACCTGATTTGAATAGAAATAGGATGACCAGAGTAGTCCATGTAGCCGGTAAATTCTCACATTTAGGTGACCGAATCAGGTTGGCCACCCTGGGTAAGTTCGAATGATACGGGTCAGACATTGACTATCGACAGTGGCTCAGTGTAATATTCTGAAATTTCAAGGCCAGAGTTTATACTCGTGTCCAAGAAAATTGGGTGTTAATAATGTATAAACTGGATGCCTTAAAAATCACACCTTAATCACTTGGTTAATATAACCATTTATTGCATCACACTAGTATAAAGTGTGGCGAAACATGCGTTGAAGTCGTGTGTTAAGGAAGTATTATCATTTGTGAACCAGGTGTCAGAGTTACGTGTTGAAGGAGTGTTGAATGGTGAGGGCATGCATCATTTCATAAACTCCATTATTCGCATTAAGAAGAGTAATTAGAAAATATTTATTTTACATTTTTTTATCATTCTTATATTGATAGACTTGATAACATGTGTAACTCATGCTTTATGGAACCATTGAGTTAATCACTCACTCCCACTCTAGAATAGTACTTTAGAACACTAACTAGATATTAATGTAGATGTAGGCACCATCGATGCCAATGCGCTGGAGTAGGCATCATGGATGAGGAGTTCTCATACTTCCAGCTCTCAGATGGGCCAATGTAGGCCGCGTACTTCTAAACAGGGAGGCTAGGCACACGGGCTTAACTAGATGTTGTATTTCTTCATTTTGTTATTTTTGAATTGTATATATTAAACCCAACTATGGACTCATATTCTGGAAGAAATTTCACAATATATATTTTGACTTACACATTTTCTTAATCACATTAGATCTGGAGTATGATACACTGTTTAGTATAATTCTATACATACTCAAATGGCCAATATAGAAGTAATCAGGAAATCGACTTCCACAAAGTATAAGTGATGTCCAGCATCTCGGGAGTCGAGCCTTGCCTGACCCTCGAAATTTGGGGCATTACACATAGTCTTAGGATCCTAATTTGATCATAATTAGATAGGCTTTAAGAGGTGTTATGCTGCTGTAAAACATAAGCCCAAAATAATAATTTTCAAGTTGTCATTGATCCCATCGACATGCTGTCGATGGGTCTCAATAGAATCAAACACCATTTCCATGCGATGGAAAAAATAATTCGACAACTAAATAGATAAATTCTAGAATTTCTCGATGGGATTAAAGGACAGTTCAATCCTATCAAAGGACCTTTCTATTCTATTAAAAGAGCCATCAACTAACCGTTTCATAGCTGTTGGAATAGATTTCTATAAAATGGACTTCAGTTCTTGGGCATATGGATATATTTATAGTGTAATAAAAGCATAGGTGGTTTCCCACACATATCCCTCATCCTAAGCCTTTAAACCAATAAGATTCAACTCTTCTTCTTGAGCTTTATCACTCTAAGGAGGATTTCAACCTCGATTATGAAGATGAACTTGATTTCCACCTTATTCTACAGACTGGACTTGAAGCTATATTTATATCCTTGTCTAAATCCCCTAAAACACCCATATAAGTTAACTCTCCTTTGAAAAACAACACGTTGTCTATCCCTTTAGTTGTATAAGATTTTATTATCATCTCATCATCTTAGTCACCTCATTGGAGCATCACATACAAAATGTTTGTTCGTGGAGTTGAACCATCAACATTGATGAGTGTGGGAGCAATTGAAAAGACGATTCAAGTACCGAAGAGCATTGAAGAAGCACATCAAGAAGGCACTACAAAATGGGCTCAATCCGACAAGTAAGGTTGTCATTTATTAGTATATTTCATTCACATTCCTTAATAGGATTAAGTATAGAGTTTGTGACCTAAACTTGAATAGGTTCTTGTGTAGGGCCAAATTCACTAGATACGAGTGCGTACATGTTAGTATCTAAGGGAGCCTCCAGCAGGAGTGTATGCTGTGTTTTTAATTAGGACCACATTTATCGGACAAGAGTGTGTACGTGTTAGTATCCATGGGGAGCCTCCGATAGGAGTGTACGTAGGGCCTTGCATTAGGACTGCTAGTAGTTGTTGGTTAGTCGATAGAAAACTAACTAAAGACTCTCGTGGAAGCCATTAACATGAGTGGAAACGTGTTACTCCAACACGAGAGTGTACGTGTAGGTTAGTGCTCAACCTATGAGAAATCATTGTAAAGGTTAGATGTGAACTTGATTTAAAATCTCCGATAATGAAATTCTGGTACACTCAAAGAGAGTGCGTTTACCAAGAGTGAAGTAGGCAAGTAACCAAACTACTATAGATGTTTATGTTTGTGATTGTCATTTGATCACAATTTTATTTATGTTTATGTGTTTAATTAATTAAATTATACAAATGCTTGAATAGGATTTTATGCTAAGCATTTAACTTGTAAGCACACACAAGCTCACTGTGTCTATAGACTTCCTACTTATTGTTACATCATTTAATTTGAAATAATGTAGAATAATAACACAGATGTTTTTAGTAGCTTTAACTATTGAAATCTTAATTTCAAATAGTTCGTATGACAACCTTCACCTAAAAGATTCAGGCATAATAGCCTTATTTTACGACGTCTTTGAGATCAAAATTCTAAATTTAGCAAGAGACAACCAATCACAAAGAAACCAATAACCAAATAAACATTCACCAACACTGCTTATGGATTATAGTGGTTTGGTGCTTAACAACACACTTACTCCACTTTCAAAATTACTACCCTTGTAATTTTAACTTTCACTATTTCAAAGTTTTCGCAGGGTCACCTTAATGACCTGATACAGTTCTTGTAATTTTCACGGGATTACCACAAAACAACCTGCTGAGATTTTCGAGTTATCTCAGAAAAAACTCAAAAGACTAAAAGAAAATACAGTACTTATCTTTTGATGTTGAGTCAAAGATGTAACTGTAACATGATTGTAGCGATCTTCCTTCTTGGGATATTGATGAAGACGTATATGTATTCAACCCAAAAAGAGTATAATGATCTAATGTATTTTCAATAAATAAAAACCCTAATGTTGTAAATTCAATTATCTGATTCTCAAGTAGAGTATGAATTACTTTATTAAAAATGATTAAAATGATTAAAACTAACTTGAGAAAGAGAATAGAATAAGCTAAATTAAAATAAGATTTACCGCACGAATAACTTAAGAAAGCCCTGACTTTCTTTCCTTACTTAAATATATTGCTCGCAATTTTTTGTTGTAGAAATAAATGAGAGAAGGCCTCTATTTATAACCAAAGGTTTTGAAAATTTGGTTAGCAGAATCCAATGATATTCATCTAATGACATTAAGATTTCTTGAGATAAGATTTAACGTCTCGAAAAAATCCGTACAAAGGCTCGAGTACCACCTTAAGCAGAAATCGCTAAGGACCAAATCCTTTAGAAATTAGTTATGAATTAACTAAGTATTAAACTCTATTATCTATGAAATTAGTACTAATCACTTTAAATACAAACTACAAGACCCAAAACTAGCAGAACCATTGACGCTACATTATCCTGAAACTTAGGATCCATCTCAAAACCCAGTTGCTCTCCGGAGCACATTGAAACTCCGTATCAGACTTGGACCGCTCGTCGAAAGTTCGAATTCCTCAAGATTATATGCTTACAACCGTTTTGCTGGACTTAACAACCATCTCAAAAATCAAGTCCTAATAGTACCCAAAAATGTACAACTTGAGCCCGGAGCGAAGTGCGTGAGAAACGCGAATATGTTTAGGAAACGAACTGAAACTTAAGTGAATTGAGTCGTTCACTTGTAGGCCGAATCTAAGGATTCAGACCGTCAAATTCTAACCCAATTACACCCTTAGATCAGGGAAAATGTCTTACACATGTCAGTGCACTTGTGGCTCTGATCGAGTGTCGATGATCGTCGAATTGAAACTGGTCTGCCACGGTCGATCTGCAAACCCGATCGAATCGAAAACTTAGCCTGACCTAGATCTGATGTCAGGGAGCTTAAGTATGATCACATGTAGAAAATGGGCCTCCAGAACAGCTCCGTTGGACCGAAACGGCCCACCTTTAGCTATAACCTAAGTATACCGTGGCCCTGGGGCCATTCCCATCAGTTCTGAGCCTATATAAGGGCCTTAAACCCTCTCTCTCCCATTCCATACGAATTTACAAAACCCTAGAGAGAGAAGAGCGAAGAAGGAGAAGGAAAGAGAGAGAAAGTGTGAGAGAGAGTTGGAGTTGCTCCTGGGATTCGATCCCTGCCACTCCACGTGCTTAGCCACCCCGTCTGTATTTCTATACCGGCGATTCCGACATAGTACTTGGGTAAGAAATTCTAACCCTAATCTGTTTTAGATATTCAAATAGAGTAAATGGTGAAATAGTTAACCTATTCCATGTTATAGGTTGTCATTGTGCTGTAGACAAGGACTTAGCATTTAAATTGAGTTCGTTACAAGTCTATCGACAAAAGGCACGGACTATAAATGTTTAGGTTATGGTTTTCAAGGCTTTTAATGCCACTAATGATTTATGACTAGCTTAATTGCTATCACATGTGCTTAGTTACGAGGGTTTTCGTGTATTATGCATATATTTAAACTATGTTGATTTATAATACATTCCATGTGTTTGTTGAAATGTGTGAATGAGTATGGAATTGTGATTTATGCTTGTCATGTTTATTGACTGCAGATTCATGCTTTTTGTACGTATGGTGAACCCTTGTAAAGGGATTTGCTATAATACCTATTATAACTACCTTACTACATGTATATGATATGTGTAGCTTAAGTGTTTGATAAAATGCTTGAATATGAAAATGCTTGTTTAAATGCATGTAATGAGGGTGTTGAGATAGGATTCTCAATTTTCTTAACTATGGTTATAATATCCTTTATATAACCTATCTTACTACTATATGTTATATAGGTGGAATGCCTATGAATGATAATATGTGTAGTATGTGTTTGTTACATTGCTCAAGTAAGATCTATATCTAATTTCAGTTGTCACATGCTATTTTAGATTACCATATATAAGTGTTATTGTTTGAAATGTATTCGGGGCTACGATGTAGTCTAGGCAATCGGTAAATGTCTGTGAACGGTGGTTGAACTGCTTAACCACGATGGACACGCTTGATGAATCCGATTTGTACGCTGTTTGTCGGCAGTGGCTAGGCCACGCAGGGTGTTTATGCGATCCATGTCGATTGGCTTGATGTATGCTCGTACCAATCGAGCTTGTCAAGCAACCCGATTGACCCAATGTATGTTCACCATGTATGGACACTACTGTTTGAATCTAAGGTACCAACTTATCAGTGTAAAACCCGTTTAACCTTGGTACCTCGGTCCGCTAAGACTCATGAGCCGGACTTGGTGGAATGAGATATCGTGGTCGAACTGTCAACCTACGCCGAGGTGACGAGCCCACCCGTAGTGAACAGCGAGCAACCTAAGCTCATGACCCGAATACGGTGGTATAAGACACTGTATTCGAGATGTCAGCCTTCGACTAAGTGACGAGCCATTCATAGTGACCTCAAGCATACTCTGAGATTGCGCTGAAGTGACGAGCCTTTCCGTAGTAACTAGAGTATAAGCTAGGCCTACATTGAGATGACGAGCCCTTTGTAGTGACCTGAAACTGCAACATCTTATAAGACTAGCTAGGACTGATGACCCTAGAATGAATTATTGTTTGGGAAATGATATAAGGGAGGTACCTTAGCTTCCCAATCCTTCTGTATGAAACGGTCTAATAAGAACTCGAAATCATACTCATGCATCGCATTGCATGTGCCTTTGGCGTTGGTGTTGAGCACAGCGGGAGTGTTGCATGCCATGATCGTAAGATGATGTCGCAGAGGGAGTGCAGGCGAGGGCATGCATCATTAATACATATCATGTTTACATTAACCAGAGTATTTAGGGATGCTTGATTATATTGCTTTATCATTACTGCTTGATTGAATTGATAACATGTTAACCTTTGCCTTATAGCTCCACTGAGTTGATCACTCACTCCCATATTCTGGGACGGTGTTTTAAACACCAATCAGACCCTGTTGTAGATGCAAATGATGGTGATGCTTTCAAAGTAGAGCTGAACTTTTTTGATGACGAGAAGTTCTCCTACATGCAGTTATCAGGCAGGTCTATGTAGAGTGTGTTTTGATCAGCGGGGTTTACAGGGATGCTGATTAGATATCATTACACTTGTTAATTTACACTTTTGAAACACCCATGTATATTGATTTTGTTCATTTTTGGAATATACATGTATATACTTAACCTGGTAGCATGTTCACACTATGAAGACCCAAATCAGTTTATATACTTTATATATCTATCACAGTCTTCCGCTTATGAAATTTAACTGTCTCTAGAGTATGATATGCTATTTTGGTATAATCCCACTCATGTTTAAGGCACTAATACTGTTAACATCTAATCATCATTATCTATGTTGTATAAGTGATGTGTTGGAGCTCGGGAGTTGGGCTCCTTTTTGACCCCTGATTTTTAGGGTGTTGCAAGTTGGTATCAGAGCATGATTTGAATTAAACTGGACCTAGGATATGGCCACACGACACAAACTGATGTATCTTGACTTAGGAGGGTGCGATAAAATGTATAAACAATGTAAAATTCCCAAGTTCTGTTCGTCGGCAACGTTTGACCGGCAAGGCGAAACTAACCTTAGAAATCACACTTGTAGGCACCGTAATCATGTGGGATGATCATAAACCCTTCTCAGGCTGTTGATTGGCAGGTCTAAACTATGTTTCAGCCCATTTCACACTCAAGCCAATCCAAAAATGTGAATACACGTAAAATGGGATTTGAAACCGCTTCAAACGCCGTGGGGGCCTGTATTGCACAAAACGGTGGGACCCAGGGGGTTCCCGCGCATGTACGGCACCCCGGGAGGGGGGTGGCCATCTCCCAATGGTCGCAGCACTGCGCCCGGGTCCAGCAGACCGTGGCGGCACCGCGTTATCCGTGGTCGACCGCGCCTGGGTCCAGCGGACTGTGGCGGCACCGCGTCATCCGCGGTCGACCTCGCCTGGGTTGGTTAGGGCTTGTCGGGCCGTAGCGGGTCAGTGTTGGGCTGACCTCCCAATGCATGTGGGGCCCACGAAACAGATGTGGTAGCCCTCTATGTAAGACCCGTATCCTAGTCCGTACTGTTCCGTCGACTCCCGCGATCCTTCCCGTCAAAGTCCGACAACCTGCGACATATAATCGATGTTTACGTGCGACCATAAGTCGTATCCTATAGATTTGAGTCAGCTTAATTTGAGACTTGTACCATTACGACTGCATTGTCATCGCAGTCCCGACGCCGCGACTCGCTCATCGATCTGATACCTTGGCAGGGAGATGCAGACCCGCGTTCAGTTCGAGAAAAAACACCTCGCATTGTAAATCTCAAGAGAATCTTTAGAACATGTTAAATTAATCCCATCAATCACCTCTCATGTCAAGTACAAAGCACCCATGCTTCCTTTCTCCACAAGTTAAGCAAACCCAAAAGTCAATCAATCCATCACCTCACCCATCACTCACATCCATCACCCATCTCCCATCACTTCTCCTTACAACCACCTCTCTCCCTCTTTTCTCACACTATTTCCAAATAAGGAGAGAGCCTACATGTCCAAGCTCCTCCAAGAGAGAAAGTGTGTTGTGTGGCCCACCTTTCCATTCCAAAAGCTCTCATCCTAGCCATCCATTTCCCATCTCCACCATCAAAGTGAAGCTCTAGGAGACCGGCTTTCCAACGGACTGAGAAGATCAAGCGGTTGGTGCTCATTAGGATCATATTTTGATGATGGGCTAAGTGAGGCCTACTAATTGATGGTATGGATCTCACTTTGGACCTTGATGTGGCCGATGGACTACCTTGATCCTCATGATCATTCCATGATGGGCCCATTCTCCATGGACCCCATCATGATGTTTATTTTCCTTACACAAATAGGGTCATCTAGACCTTACACTTCGGTGGAGGAAGGATCTCCACCGTTGATTTTGATCGGTGAGCCCACATGTAATGGGATCCTCTTGATGTAGTTGTAGATCATGAAAGGGAGGGCCCATAATGTCGGGGTCCCTCCATCACACGTGTCTATCTCTCTCTCTCTCTCTCTCTCTCTCTCTCTCTCTCTCTCTCTTTTCCTTTTTGTGATGATATGGTTGGGTGACCCACTTAGATGGACCCCACTTTACATATGTGTTGTGTCCACACCATCCATCATTTGGTGGCCCACCTTGTAAAGACGTTTACCCAAAAATTGTCCAGCGTCCAGGGACACTGGACGTTCTCTGATAAAAAAGAAAAAAAGAAGAAGCAGAGTTGCTGCCTCTGGACGATAGTAGCGTCAGAATGCTGCTAGGGACGGGCGGACAGGTACCCACGGCCCCAGCCGTGGGCCCCACCATGATGTATGAGTAATATCCAAACCATCTATATGGTGGGCCACTTCCTGAAGTGGGCCCCCGCCGAAAATCAGCGCCATCTATGGCTCAGGTGGCCTACATCAGAGGAACCATGATGATTGAACGGCTTATTGGAGCCCTTTTAGGCACCACAGAAGGTTTGGAATCAATATGAAATTTGTTTTTACTCTTCATCCAGGTCTGTGGACCTTATCAACGGGTTGGATGATGTATAAACATTATAGTGGGCCCCACGTGGGTCCCACAATGATATAAGTGTTTTACTCCACCGTCCACACAGTAATGTATGTGTTTTATTCCCACCGTCCACTGCTATGGACGGTGGAGCCCACCTGGATGTATGTGTTTACTCTGTGCCATCCAGCCATTTTAACTGGCTGCTGGACGGCAGGGGGACCCCACCACGAGGTATATGTTTCATCCATGCCGTCTATCTCTATGGGACCCACCCCACGTATGGGGGCTGTACCTCGTGTGTGTGTGTGCATGTATATATATACATTATATATATTATATGTATTATATATTATAATATATATATATACACTATGGGACCCACCCCACGTATGGGGGCTGTACCTCGTGTGTGTGTTATATATATACATTATATATATTATATGTATTATATATTATAATATATATATATATACATTATATATATTATATGTATTATATATTATACATATATATATATATATATATATACATATATATATATATATATATGTATATATATATATATATATATATATATATATATATATACATATATATATATATATATATGATGGTGGGCCCTTATGGGACCTACCATGATGCACGTGTAGCATCTAATCTGTCCATCCATTCTAAAAGCTCATTTTATGGGTATGAGCTAAAGAATGAGCCACATCCATAGTTCGGTAGACCCCACCCTTGATACATGTGTTTCATCCAAACGGTCCAACCATTTGGCAAGCCTAAATTAATAGGCTTGAGACTAAAAATATGATAAATCTATAGTTCAAATGGACCCCATCTTAGTATATGTATGAGGCCCATTTTGATTTATTTATGGCCGTTGTTGAGGCCCACCTTGGTATGTACAAAAGGCCCATGTTATGAGGTCCATTCGACGTATTTGTGGCCTGTGGTTGAGGCCCACTTTGATGTATATAAGGTCCATGTTATGAGGCCCATTTTGATGCATTCTAATACCCATGGGTTACGGGCCATTGCAATGTACATAAGGTCCATTGGTGCGGCCCATTGATGTGGCCCACTTATTTTATCTAAGGCCCATATGAGGTAGCCCATTTGATGTATTTGAGGCCTATGGGTCGAGGCCGATGAGATGTACATAGGTCTATTGCAATGGGTGATTCCTCCATAGTTTGTGTAAGGATGTCTTATAGCGGGCCTTGCCTAAGGAACAATGATGTTTGACATCCACATTGTAAGTACAATGTTGGTTAAATGTCCGCATTGTAACTCTCCTTAGGGTCCATTGATAGGCCCATACTCGTTAATATTCATCACTTTATAACATGCTTAGTATAATCCCATGACTCATGCTCATACACATCATATGTATGCTTGATATGAGTAGTGACTGATCATAGCATACGCCATTGGACAACCATTTACAGGACTCATTATGAGATAGAGTGCCCCACATGATCACGCAGTACGCGTTGGATTGCTACATGATTTGACGGTGTGATTCATGCATCTCGCATATGTGTGACTTAATCACTGCATGCCCTAGCGACATCAGGGCCGTGGCTCCACAGGTACATCGTGGATGGCCGTTATGGATATCGAAAATACTTAGTTCTAGCACTGTGGGCACTTAGGATGTCCTTGAGTGAAAGTCCCAGAACCTTTTTGGTACTAGGAGTTACTCCAACGTCGAGACCGAGTGGATATACGAGCGCCCATGTACTGAATACCAGTAGGCCGCATCTCCCACTGTATTGTGGTTGGTTGGAAGGGGGTGTGACCTTATTCACTTGAGTGAGGGGGCTATAAGTTAGGCTGAGTTTGACCAACTTGTAAATGAGTCCGTTATCGACGAACCGGGTAGGTATTGGCAGATTACTGGTCAGGAGGATAGTGAGGTCTATTCCACTTGCTTGGCTGTGCAGCTAGGGAGGAGGTAGTCAGTGTGAGTGTATTAGACCCCGGTGATATCCAGAGAGGAACTGTACTGATATGTGTACTTGATGAGTACCGACTTGCTTGAATTATATTTCGCATATGACATTCGGCTATGTAAGCCTTGCATTGCATCGGTGTGGCCGATGGCATTCATGTCTCGCATCGCATGGCCTTGGTATGACCGATAGTATTTATGTCTCGCATACTTCCACATTACTTGGCGTTTGCCTTACGCACACACTTACACCACCCTCTAAGATTTTGTAAGCTTATGTACGACAGTTACGTACAGGTAGCATTGGACAATAGCAATGCTGAGGCAGGAGTACGCATCTGGATATTTTAGAGTTTTTGATCACCTTATATTTTCCTTTCTGCATTGTACTTAAAGTTTTTGATATAGTGAATATGTGGTGATGTTGTTTTATGACTTGGTTATGCTCCATTACAAAAAAAAATTATTCTAAAAATCCTCCTTGTAGGATCCCAGGATTAGAATCTGGTATATGATTGTCAGGAGCCGAGAATGGGGCACTATGGAGGCTGTTGGCACCGGATTCGATGATCGGGATTCCTGTGAATCCAATTTTTGCGTTTGGGGCGTGACACTCTATATGCCCCTTTTTGCTTCATTTCCCTCCCTTACCCTACTCCAAGCTTTTCAACCTCTCAAAAATTCTACCTTTCCCTCTCAAACCTCCCCTCCATTCTCATATTTCCTCTTCTTCTTTCATTACATACACCCCTCCATCATCTTCTTCAAAACCCATCACTTATCTCCCTCATTTCCTTTCATTTGAGTGCACAAATCCTTCTCTGTGACTCAAAAATCTTAAGTTCAACAACCCTTTCAAATCCTTCCATCTTATCTCGCTCAAATGGCTCTTTTCAAGCTTGTGACAGCGATATTCTCAATTTTTACACTTCTTTCTCTCATGGGGAAGAAGAGAGCTCCTACGGATGAAGCCGGGCCTAGCCGCCCTACCCATCTGAGGAAGAAGGCGGGTGCTAAAGCTAGCACAAGCACCATCCAAGAGTGAAGGTCGAAGCGGGAGCTCGATCCCCAACTCTTGCTTGAGCAAGTTCTACTAGATCACCATTGGATGTCAAAACCACATAACACTCGAGTAAGAGAATTTCTTTCTGAATTGTTCATATCTTCAGAAAGAGTAGGAATTGGTACTGCATCATCTGCCATCTCAATGTCCATAACGGATGATATAATGAAGCGTGTCATAGTGATAGTGTCTTCTAGAAATTTAATATTAAATGTTAAGTTATCAAAAGAAACTTCATTGATGGATGCGTACATCCCTTGTGCAATGGACTGGTAAGTCACCCCGCCTCATTTTAAAATTTATTCTTATCCTACCTCGGAGAGAAGTTCAACAAGACCATATTGCGCGATGTGATTGACATTAACCAATCCCTTAATGATAATGCTCCGTGTGAGGAATTCTTATACATTCTCCGAATCATCCTCTGGTGCGTGTATGGTTTGCATAACCCGAGGAGCGGTGCGGGAAGAAGAACCAGAGTGAGGTCTATGAAAAGTGAGTTTGTATTGTGGTTCTATGGAAGAAAATGCAAGGAAATAGAAAAAATGGGGGATGGGTTTTAGAAGATCAGATTTTGGACCAAACCCACCAAAAAAGAAAGATTTAGATCCAAGATAAATGTAAAATACTTGAATAAAATGCAACAAAGAACTTAAATCTAGAAGGAAAATGTAAATAAACCACTTACAAGGAAGCTAGGGTGATGGATTAGTCGAAGGAAGCACTAACTAGCTGAGAAAGAAGAAGTGGAAATCTAGTGATTTGGAGTTTTCCCCCCCTTTTCACCCACTTCACACTCAATTCGGCTAGCCCAAGCATGTGCTCGGCTAGCCGAATTGGTCGGTCAGCTATAGGTTGGCAGAACAACCCAAAAAATTTGTAATTTTTCTTTTATGCAAATTTTAATAAAAATAAGAATTAATTAAAAAATGCAATAAAGAGAAGACAAAATAATTTATTAATGCAACATAATCCAATGTCATGTTTTAAATTAGTGAATTGGACACTGTATGAGGGTTTTATCAGAATATCTGCAAGCTGTTTCTCGGTGTAAATGTATTTAAGCATAACAGTCTTGTCTTATACTAATTCTCGAATATAATGATATTTTATGTCAATGTGTTTTGTGTGAGAATGTTGAATAGGATTTTTAGATATGCTTATCGCATTGGTATTGTTGCAATATAGATTCATAGTGTCCTGATCAATACCATAGTCTACTAACATACGTTTCATCCACATAAGTTGCATGCAAGCATTCCCTGCTGCAATATATTCAGCTTCTGTGGTGGATAACGACAGTGAATTTTATTTCTTTCTTATCCAAGAAACAAGGCAGTTTCTGATATAAAACATCCACCACTTGTGGATTTTATGTCATCAATATTACATGCCCAGTCAACATCAATGTATCCATTTGTTTGTATAGATGTATCATGTGGATACCATAATCCTAAGTTAGCAATACTTGTAACATGTTTGATAATTCTTTTAACAACAAATAAATGAGATTCTTTAGGGTTAGATTGATAGCTAGCACATATCTTAACACTGAAGGAAATATCTAGTCTGCTGGTTGTTAAGTACAACAGACTACCAATCATGATACGGTAAAGCCAAAAATCAATAATTTTACCTAATTAATCTTTAGACAGTTTAAGTGTTGTAGCCATAAGTGTTTGAAATTTTTTACCATTCTCAAAACCAAATCTCTTTACTAGATTCATAACATATTTGGTTTGAGAGATAAATATCTCATATTTGAGTTGTTTCACTTGGAAACCAAGAAAATAATTTAGCTCACCAATCATACTCATTTCAAATTCTAATCTCATTGAATCTACAAACTTAGAGGAGAGGTCAATACAAGTTGATTCATAAATAATTTCATCTACATATATTTTCACAATTAACATAACTTCATTATATTTTTTGATAAATAAGGTTTTATCAACACTCCCCATTTTAAATTTTTGACTAAGTAGAAATTTAATCAGTTTTTCATACCATGCTCTTGGGGCTTGTTTTAAATCATACAGATCCTTTTTAAGATGGTAAATATTATTAGGAAGTTTGGGATCTTCAAAGTCTTTAGTTTGTTCAACATATACTTCCTCATTTAAGAAGACACTTTTAACCTCCATTTGGTATATTTTGAAATTTTTATGGCATGCAATAGAAATAAATAATCTGATAGATTCAAGACAAGCAACTAGTGCAAAGGTCTCATCATCATCAATCCCTTCAATTTGAGTGTAACTTTTTATAACCAATTGTGCCTTATTTCTTTAAATATTACCTAATTCATCAAATTTATTTTTAAAAATTTATTTAGTTCTAATCACATGTTTGTCAGAAGGTCTAGGAACTAGATACCAAACATCGTTTCTAACAAACTGATTTAATTCATATTACATGGCCAAAATCCAACTTTCATCAGCTAGGGCTTCATTTATATTAGTTGGTTCCATATGGGAATTGAAGTAAACATGATTACATAAGTTTTCTAATTGTCTTCTGGTTTAAGCACTAGTGTGAGGGTTACTAAGTATTTAATTAGTCAGATGATCCTTGACTAATCTTATATAAGTTAAATATGATTTTGATCATGGTTCGGATTGATTGATTATAGTAATTTCACATATTGATCAAGTTTGGGTGTGACAGTTTGATAATCGATAACAACATTTATAGATTCTTGTATTACCCCAGTTTTTTTATTTCAGACACGATATGCTTTGCTATTTAGTGCATATCTTAAAAATATATCCTCATCACTTTTAGCTTCAAACTTTTTCAAATGTTCCTGATATTATAAAATGAAGCACTTACTTCTGAAGGTACGAAAATATTTCACAAAAGGTTTTTTTATTAAATCAAAGTTCATAAACTGTTTTCTTTTTAGCTACCCTTATATATATATATATATATATATATATATATATATATATATATATATATATATATATGGTTAATAATATAACAAGCAGTATTAACAGCTTCAGCCTATAAATTTTTAGCTAATTTCAGGTTGTTAAGTATAGCGCTCACCATATCTTGTAAAATTGTATTTTTTTCTCTCAGCAACTCCATTTTTCTGAGGATTTTTAAGAGCAAAAAACTCATGTAATATTTCATGGTCATTATAATACTTCTCAAAGTTTCTATTTACAAATTCAGTATCATGGTCACTTCTTATTTTGATTACAGACAGTTCTTTTTCAGTCTGAATGCATTTAATTAATTTTTTGACTTGGTCGAAAGCATTTGACTTTTCACTTAAAACGGATACCCATGAATATCTAGAGTAGTCATCTACTACAACTAGAAAGTATTTCTTTCCACCTCCACTCTTCGTTCGAGTTGATTCAACTAAGTCCTAGTTCAAGAGGTCTTGTAGTGGCTGAGTAATTCACTGTTTTGTGACTACTCCTAATTTATTTGCTTATTTGACATTCATCACATATTTTATTTTTTACCTTTTTCAATTTGGGTGGACCACGTAGATGATCTCTTTTGCTCAATTTATATAGGTTTTTATGGTTTACATGTCCAAGATGTTGATGCCAAAGTTCAGTTTCGTCTATTTGGAGCATGTAACATGAATGATTTGTTGAGAAAGAGTCATCAATGATATAGCAATTTTTAAATTTCCTGTAACCATTTAATATTATATGAAATTAATTGTTCATTATCTCATATCTGTGATCTTAAAATTTTATACTACGATTATTATCACATATTTGAGAAATGCTTGGCAAACTATGTTTTAATCCTTCAACATATAACACAGTTTAAAAAATAGGTAGATTGTGAAGTTTTACATTACCTCTTCTGATGATTTTGCAATTGCTACCATCTCCAAAAGTAACTAAGCCCCCATAGATTTGATTGATGTCAGATAGAATCGCCTTATCACTTGTCATGTGTCTAGAGTATCCACTATCCAGGAACCATCTTGAATGGCTACTTGCTTTGAAAAATGTGTGGATAACAAGACACTTAACCTTTGAAACCCATTTCATTATGGTTATAGGTTTAGGAGGATCTCTTACTATTTGTTGTGTTTGAGAGTAAGAGTTTTTCTTATTTTTACTTACTCTGTTATTTCTAGATTTTGATTTCAAGAGCTCTTTAAGCAAGTCCACTATCTTATCTGCTAGAGGAGGATAATTATATCTCCTTTGGTATTTGTGGTAGTTGACATTAGTTTTTATATTAGAAGTTTTTTAAACAATTTTTACATTTTTGTTTACTTCTTGTGGAGCTTCTCCTTTAGACTTTGAAGATTCACTTTTTACAAATACAGTAGAGGAGTTTTTAGATTTTTCAGTGCAACTTTTAATATAACCCAAGCCAAATTTGTCACTACTTTGGTGAGATGTAGTTAATAAATTTTCAAGTTTCTGGTTTCCTTGGGAATATATCCAAGTATCTTTTGAAGTCTTAAGGAAAGAAACTTCTGTTTTTAGATTCTCATTTTCATATTTGAGATTTTGTATTTCAAAAATTTTTAAGTTCAAATCTAATTTTATTTTGTCAATGTAATCAGAAAAATGAGATTTTTTGAAAATAGCCTTTTCAAGTTCTAATTGAAGCTTGGCACATTTTTCTTTTTGAATTTTTATTTTAACCCCAATCTTACAACTTTCTTTATACATGTCATCATATGCTATTTAAAGATCATGTTTATTTTCTGAATCACTTTCAGGAGTTTCATAATCAGAAGTATCAAATTCATTTGATAAAGTGATTATGGCTATAGTTATAAAAGCCTTTTAATCTTTCACAGTTTCTTGGTCTAATTCGTCAGTTTCTAAATTAGATTCAGATTCTGATGATTTATTCCAAGCGACAATCATGCCTCTTCTTCTAGATTTATCCTTCTTAGGACATTTCGAAGTTAGATGCCCAAATTCATAATAGTTGAAGCATTGTGTGTCTTTAGATTTAGATTTCCAAAAATTATGATTTCCTTTTCTTTTGTCAAAAGGTTTTTAAAAATCTGATTTATTTTTATTTTTGAAAATTCTATAAAACTTTTTAGCCAATGTTACCATATCATCCTCATTCTCCTCACTATTAGAATTTACATTTGTATATTTGAATTTAGATTTAGAGGATTTAAGAGCCATGGACTTGTTTTTATGAGCTTTAAAATTCACCTCGTAGGTTTGTAGAGATCCAACTAATTTCTCAAGCTTCGTAACATCGTATCTCTTAATCTTGTATAACAGTGATTTTGAAATTGAACATGTTAGCAAGTGACTGCAGTATCTTAGAACAAACCTTGCTTTCAAGGACTTTTTCTACAAGACCCCACATCGAATTAACAATGTTGTTTAGTTTCATCTTGAAGTCCATGAATGACTCACTTTCTTTCATATGAATTTCCTCAAACTTATTTGTGAGGATTTGAATCTTAGACTTTCCATGCTTGTTTTGCTGTATCACAAGAAATGATTCTTTTGAATTCATCTTGTGATAGAGCATATGTAATTGCATTTAAGGCTTTTGCATTACGCTGCTTTCACTTTTTTAAACATTAATCCAAAAAGTATAAGTGGTTTCTTTCATGATGTGGTTCTATCCTTGGCCAATACTTCCATCATTGGAGGGGTCTATTTAGTTGAAGTAGCTTGCCACACACTTTCATTAATAAATTTTAGAAAAATTCTCATTCTGGATTTTGAATAAGAATAATTTGAGTCATCAAAGGGAGGTGGCTTGGTAATGGGCAGACTGTCGAATTTTGACATTCTAATAGCTTTGGATCTTGCTCTAGGAGGTTAATCCAAAAAAGAGAAACCTCTCTCTAATACTACTTGAAAGAACGAGCTATAAATGTCCGATGGGGGGGGAGGGGTGAATAGGACAATACAAATTCAAAATAATGCAGAATAATAACACAAATATTCTCAATAGCTTAGAGTATTGAAATCTTGATTCTAAATAGTTTGTAAGACAACCTTTACCTAAAAGATTTAGGCAGGACAACCTTATTTCACGATGTCTTTGAGATCAAAACACCAAACTTAGCAAGAGACAATTAATCACAAGGACAACAGTAAATAAATAAACATTTGTAAGCACTGCCTAAGGAGTTATAGTGGTTCGGTGCTTAACCCCATGTACACATACTTCAATCCAAAAATTATTGCCCTTGTAATTTTGGCTTTCATTACTTCAAGGTTTTCACAAAGTCACCTTAACAACTTGATACATTTCTTGTGATTTTCATGGGCTATTACAACAAAAACCACTTTATGATTTTTCACGGGATTACCACAAAACAATCCACTGAGATTTTCGAGTTATCTCAGAAAAACTCAAAAGACAATAAAATAAATTACAGTGCTTATCTTTTGATGTTGAGTTGAAGACGTAATTGTAACTTGATTGCAGCAATCCTCTTTCTTAGGATATTGATGAAGATGTATATGTATTTAACTCAAAAAGAGTATAGTGATCTAATATATTTTTAATAAACAAAAACTTTAATGTTGCAAATTCAATTCTCAGATTCTTAAGTAGAGTATGGATTACTCTATTGAAAATGATTAAAAGTAACTTGAGAAAAGAGAATAGAATAAGCTAAATTAAAATAAGATTTACCACACAAATAGCTTAAGAAGGCCCTGACTTTTTCTCCTTACTTGAGTATATTGCTCAAAATTTTTCATTGCAAAAATGAATGAGAGAAAGCCTCTATTTATAGCTATAGGCCTTAGAAATTCGGCTGGTTAGATTTTTGGTTCGGCTGGCCGAATCTCCCTAAGATTCGAAGATTTATGGCTATTGGAAACTTGCCCGAACACTTTGGGCTAGTCGAACTGATAGGTTAGGATGGCTGAACCCAAGGTTGGGCTACTCAAACTTGATGCAAAAAATCATTATCTTTCTTATACTTGCCTGAAATGTGTTGGGTTAGTCGAAGGTAGTTAGGCTGGCTGAACCAGAAGTCGGGTTGGCCTAAATTCAGTGTATTTTATTTAAAATTATGTTCATTATGATATCATGTGAAATACACCTAACCTAAGGTCAATCTAAGGTTATACCACCTGATGGTTAACACATACAGATGTTTCAAACTTTGAACCAAGATAATATAAAGCTTGCGATGATGAGTCTTCCTTGATACATTGATATAGTCTTTACGTACTCTTCATGAGTCGTTAAAGAACATCTTCACGAGTGCTCGTGATCCATTCGGGACTGTAAAATTTGATCATCTGAATTGTCCTTTAAGTATAAGCACTTACAATATGTGATTGGACTCACTTGGCTTGGTAGCCTTAGTGTTAATTATTTTATTAGTTTGAATTCGTAACTTAGATTAATTGGGTAAGAATTTTAAAGTGGTCATATTCGCCCCCCCTTTAGGACTTAGCCATAATTTTAAGCTCTGTCAAGCTTCTGCACATGTCGTGGTAGACAATCTAGACAATTTCAAGTTTCACATTAGAAAAGAGATTAGATAATTAAGCATTTATATTGGAATCTCTAACTAATCCTTTGTATTAGGAACTAAGGGTATTCAATGTGCCCAACCTCCCACATATACATGTGTGGACAGTAGCCATGGTCGTGGTGATGCGCAACATAGGGTGGTGAGGTGAGGTGTGGTGTTTCTTTAATTCGGGTTATTTTGTTTATCTATGCATTGGTGATTTCTCATGCATGTGTGCGTGGGAAGAGAGCCTCCATGAAATTCCACGACAATAAATGAGTCATCATGCAATAACATGCCATTATTACACTACTCGTACACATATGAGATCAATGGTCAATTATTTTCTTTAAAAGGCTTCTTGTCCTTCTATTCTAGCAACAGAAAAAATCTTCATTCTCTCATCTCTAGTTCTCCTTAGGATTTTTCCTTGTTGTATTATTTCAAAACTAGGTAAATCAG
Source organism: Magnolia kwangsiensis (assembly GCA_037074715.1). Lineage (NCBI taxonomy): Eukaryota > Viridiplantae > Streptophyta > Magnoliopsida > Magnoliales > Magnoliaceae > Magnolia > Magnolia kwangsiensis. The sequence continues at coordinate 74,769,852 of CM073589.1, forward strand.
CAAAAACTCCCTTGAGTTCGTGAGGTAATGATCACATGTGCACCTAATTGAAGCCGCTTATCTCAGAGGAGAGTTGTTACATCCCGATGGTAGAGTTATTGAGACCTAGTGCATCGAGGATCTTCCTTATGAGGACAAATCTATCTTTAAGACAATGATTGTAATGTGCTTAAGCTCTTAGATAATTTCTTTATTGTTTCTTATTTGTAGTATTCGATTTTTTCTATTTTATCTCTTGAATAAAATTAACAATTTAAAGAAAAAATTCTCTCTAAAAAGTCTTAACTACTTTGACAACTATTTCTAAGAATCCTATAATTGATATTTTTTATGGAAAGAATTTTAAGAGGTAGCAATAGGAAATGGAGTTCTATCTCACTACCCTAGAGCTGATTTACGTTATTAAAGATCCTGCCTCACTACTTGAGGCAAGTGAACTAGCAACATCTTTTGAATAATCAAAATGAAAGAATGATAACTATCTGTGTCAAAATTACATTCTTAATGCAATGATAAATGATAACAATGATATCTATTACCATCTATCAACTGCCAAAGATATATGAGATCATTTTGAAATGAAATTCAGAATGGAGGATTCTGGAAGGAAGAAGTATATAGTCAGTCGTTATATTGATTTTAAGATGTCTAATGATAAGTCTATAGTAAATCAAGTGCATGATTGACAGAAGATAGTCCATGAAGTCTATTTTGAAGGTATGATGATTGATGAGGCTTTCCAAGCGGTTGCAATAATTGAAAAACTCCCACCATCTTTGAAGGAGTATAAAAATTATCTGAAGCATAAGAGAAATGACATGATTTTGGATGATATCATCCTTCACATATGGATTGATGCGGAGGCAAGAAATCATGATAGACATTCTATGAAATTAGAATTTGTAACTAAGGCCCATCTTATTCAGAATAACTAGAAGGCTCAAGATAATCGAAGGTCTAAACCACCAAAGAAAAATACCCACATTCTTAAAAGAATAAGAAAATAAATAACATTAATAAGAAGTGTTGATGCAGAAATCTAGTTAGCCCCCTTTTGAACCTATTTACCTACACAAGGAAGACCCTGGCTAGAGCAGGGGACCTTTTGATGCCTAAGTCAGGGCATGATCTGGGTCTTAGTTGAATATCGAGGGTTTAGGGCTAATGATAGTGCGTTTCACCATTGGAGGCCTCTCTATTTATAGTTGAGGAGAGGCGATGACGTAGATGAGATCTCCCTGTTAAATAGGAGGATCCCCAGAAATCCTTGGAGAGGATCTCAGGATCATGATTTTATCATGGATGAATCCCGAGATTCCCGGAGAGGATCTTGAACCTATCTTCCATAGATAAGGTCGAAATATCTGGAATTGGCGTATAGATGTAGTTGGAGACCGAGCTTAATAGGATTGACCTCCCCTTGAGGTTGGACCAAGGAAATGGCTACATGCTGGAGACATGTCAAGTATTGTTTGGGGTTGTGAGGGAGCTCATCCACGTATGATGAACAAAGTGATGGCCTTTCATTTATAAAGAAGGTCTTTGTGATGTCCAACTTCCGTAACCTTTAACTTCTTCATGAGTCCCGATAACCTCTTCCAATTGCTTATACATGAGTTTGCGTCGGTCTTCCAATCCAAAGAGAAGTAAGTGACCTAGGCCATGTAGACCTACCTGCTTAGTTGGGTGGCTAGCCAACCTTGAGTGCCGACCTAGGTTGTACTGACCTTCCTTCTTAGTCGGTGGGCTAAGCTTCCTTAGGGTTGTGTCATCAAACTTGATCTCATCCCTTGGGTTTTGGAACCGTTTATTGAGTTGGATATGTGGGTTTCTGACTTGATCTTTCTTTTGTGGGTCGGTCCATTTTTTCCATAACAGTAAGCCCCCTAATTACAAGTTCGCAGAACGAGCTTGAGAAGTAGGTTAGACCTAGTCAGGTCGAATTATTATTGCTCGGGATATTAGGTCATCCCTCCACTAATGTTGAATAAGGTAGTAAGTCCAAGTATCGAAGCATGTCAGTAATCATGGTACGGCGCTGTTGAAGTGGCATGCCACGACTCGAGGTCATGTGGGCTGTTAGGGTGCCTTTTTAGTGCTAAGCAAATGAGGCGTTGATGTGTGGCCTGACTTCGGTCATGTAATTGTGCGGCGTGTGGGAGCGCATCACATGTTAAAACAGGAGAGCTAAGGAGTCACTTTTCGGCCGTGCATTGATTGGGAGCAATAAATGCTCGCACACGTGGCTCCTCTATAAAAGGGAATGCCCTAATCGTCGGGTAAGGTCATTTTCCTCCTCGCTTTCTCAAAATGTTTCTTCTTCCTCGACATCAAGTGAATCTTAATGACTCCATCTCCAGTGAGCATCACAAGCGGCGTTGCCTCTTGGTGAGCTTTGTTTTCGTCTTCCCCTCCCTTCCCTTTTATTTTCTTTCTTTTCCTTCTCTATTTTCGGTTTTCTTAGGCCCACAACCATGCTGAAAACTTCGGGCTTAGGGGAGGGGACCCCAGGCTGTGATGGCAGGGTAGAGAATTTATGCCATATGCGAACTCGTCGTCACCCCTGATGATGGTGAGAGACATCAATTTTTAGACGTCGCAGGCTTCGCGGGTGCTTGAAGGATCCCCAACGAAGTAGCCCGCTAAGGTAGAAGAGGACTTCCCCGCAGCGGAGGAGGATTTAGAGTCCTTGTCGAAGGAGGAAAAGGGGCTCGTGGAGTCCATTCTGAAGGAGGCCAACCCTGTGAGGATCAGGTTGAGGTATGATATCCTAGAATCCGTGGTACTCCAAGCTCCCTCACCGGGCGAGCTTCCCAATAATCCCCCCGAAGGAGAGGTGGCCATTTACCAAGTCGCCCTCTAGTGCAGCCTCAGGCTCCCTCTCCAGTGAATAGTGAGGCGAGTCCTCGCGCATCTAGGGTTAGCTTCGGGGTAGCTAATACCCAATGCCTAGAGAGCACTACTAGGGTCATTCGTCCTCTAGTCGAAGCTTGACCAGCCCGAGCTGACCATGGAGGAATTCCTCCACCTATAGTAGGTGGAATCTAACCCTCTCCATGAGGGCTGGTATTATTTTTCCTCCTGGTGGGTGTCCGATAAGGCCATCATCACTGACGTCCCAACCTCGAACAAAAATTGGAACAATATGTGGTTATGGGCATCGGGAGAGTGGGAGACTCCAGGCATAGCCATGCTGCGTTCGTGGGTCCCAACCTCCTTCACTGACCTGGGTCGGTACATCCGAACTTGAATTTTTTTATCTTCTTCTAACTCGTGTTCTTTTTTGCAGTTCTCCCCAAGTATCCTATTGTGTTAGGTCTAGAAGCTCTCACTCGAATAGCTGGAGTGAGGTTGGTGGAGGTCAACTTCAGATCTTAGAGGGAGCTTCTCGTGCCCGAGCTCCTACTTAAATCAAGTCTTGATTCCTCCTTGACAGGTATAGTTTTTTTCTGTTTTGAGACTTAACATATTTCATGAATTCGTCTTTAACCTGTTTTATCGTGCCCCCTCCTACAAAGATAACGCAAAAGAAGAAGAAGTCGACCTCTAAGAGTAAGGGGAAGGTTGGACCTACACCCTTTGCGGCTTAAAGGGTAGTGGAAGAAGTGTCAAGCTTGGCTTCCAACCCTGCTATTCTCGAGGTAAAGGAGATCGCCGGGTCGACTTCTCTTGCTGCGGCTCAAGCTGATGGGCGAACGGTCGTGGAGATGACTGAACACCCGATGCCTCAAGTAGGGGGCTCATCCAACGGCTGCTGCAGGGAGAATCAGAGGCCTCCCTAGTCAGTTCGACAGGCGCTGGAGAGCCTCTTGCCCTGGGCAGATAGACATATTCTGATGTTGACTTTGCTAACACGATGGACGCTTGATGTAAGGGATTCTTCTCCAACTATCGAGGCTCTTCCTTAGGGTGAGTTCTCTCTTACTTGAGTAGGTTCTATTTTTTCTGAGTTTGATCTAACTTTCGCTGTCTTCTTTCTTTTTTCACTATGCCCCCGCCATGCTCGATGTTCATTGCGAGGTGTTGCTCCTCTAGAAGGAGCCAAAAATGGCGGAGGCGACACTACTATAGAAGGGTATTGAGGCCAAGCAGTCCATAGCTAAATCTAGGCGACTCCGTGAGGAGACCGAACAACTTCATGCTGCCTCGAAAGCTTAGGCAGAGACTTCAACGGTCGAGCCAGAGGCGTTGAAGAAGCTACTCACCCAAGCCTTGGAGAGAGGGGCCCAATGGAAGGTGGACCTGGTTGTGTTGAGACACACCTTTGATGTTAAGGTCAAGGAGGCTGAGGTAGCGGCCTTAGAGGGGTTCAAGTCCTCCAAGGAGTACATAGAGGATCCAAACCTCCTGTATGGGGTAGGGTACGAGAAGTGTCTTGGGGATATAAAGGGGGACCATCTTGAGCTCGACCTCTTAGCTTACAACGATGCCGACTCAGATCCCGAGGTGCCTCCAGAAGAATTGCCTTCCAAGCAGTCCCCTGCGGCCTAAAAAATTGCTTCTTCTTTTTTTGGTTATATTGTGCTCCTTGGAACTTTATTAATAGAAAGATAATTTTTTTCCATCTTGTTTGCTTGTGCAATTTTTCTAAGTAAGAAGGTCGGTTTAACCTTTTCAGGTTGCGACGCCCAAGTAGTATTCCATAGGTTGGATACGTGAATCGCGTAACTTGAGTAATGTCAACACTACAGGGTCCGACCTCTTCTTGAAGGGTAGACCCATTAATTAGGGTTGCTCTTCCCATTTTTTGTGGGAAGCCCTTAGTAGACGTTTAGTAGGTGGTCCATTTGTAGATATTGAAGTAGAAAGAAAAATTGTCCCGAGTTAGGGATTTTATTGATATCAAAGTAGGAAGCAAGCTTTTCGTGTTGGAATAAACATAGTAGATTTCAAGCTCGGGGCAGGTTGGCCCTATGCATAGTATATTTTAAGGTGCTCAACATTCAATGGGTGCGGTAGGAGCCAATCTTCTAAGTCCTCAAGTCGATAGGATCCTGGTCGGCTCGCACTTATCACCACGTAGGGTCCTTCCTAAGTTGGTCCTAAAGTTCCCGAGCTAGGTTCCTTGGTATTCTAGAAGGTTCTCTGGAGGATTAGGTCCCCAGCTCGGAACCTTCTCATTTTAACCCTAGAATTATTGAAACGGTTGACCTGCTATTGTCAAATCATGACCTTGACCCCCGCTTGCTCCCTTCTTTCCTCGATTAGGTTGAGATCCAGTGACATTATTTCATCTTTCTGCTATTTGTCGTAAGAGGGGGTTTGAGCGATTGGGAGTTCGATCTCAACTGGGATAACAACTTCTACGCTAAAAGCCAAGGAAAAGGGAGTTTCCCCTTTGGCTCTTTCGGGTAGTAGTTCAGTATGCCCAGAGGAGTGAGGAAGCTCTTCGGTCCATGAACCTTTGGCTTTTTCAAGCTTTGTCAGGAGGTGATTCTTGATAATTTTGTTGACTACCTCAACCTGTCTGTTAGCCTGCGGGTGCTGAGGTGATGAGTAGATGTTTTGAATTTTGAGGTTCTCACATATGCTTCGGAACTGTTTATTGTCAAATTGTTTCCCATTGTCTGAAATAATTGTGCGGGGGATCCCATACCTACATATGACGTTCTTCCAGACGAAGTCTGTAATCTTCTGCTTGATGATCTTGGCTAGGGGCTTGGCCTTGGCCCATTTAGTGAAATAGTCGACCGCGACAACCATGAACTTGGTCTGCCCTTTGCCAGTTGGAAGGGGACCGATGATGTCGATCCCCCATTAGATGAATGGTTATGGTCTGGTCATAAGAGTTAGTTTCTCGGGGGATTATCGGGGTATTGCAGCAAACCGTTGGCATTTGTCGCATTTCCAAACATGATATCGGGCATCCACTTAAATGGTTGGCCAAAAGTACCCTTGTTGAATGACCATGTAGGTGAGGGCTCGACCACCTGCGTGATTCCCACAAATGCCTTCATGGATCTCTTTCAAGACGTACTCAACTTCCTCTAGTTGGAGGCACCTGATATAGGGGAGGAAGAATCCCTTTTTTGTACAAGATGTCCTCGACCATGGTGTAATGAGCGGCTCTGGCTTGGAGCCTGCACGCCTCTGGACGATTCTCGAGCAAGTTTCCCTCCTTGAGGTAATTGGTTATTGGATCCATCCAGGTCGGCTCTAAGTTTATTGGGAGAAATATAGCCAGATCAGACTCGTTGACACTCGGTTCGTTAAGGAACTCGATCGGGATAGATCATGGAATATCATCCTCATCTGCAGTCGCCAATTTTAAACACTTGTGTGCTTTGGAGTTTTTCGCTCTGGGGATTAGGTTGATGCTGCACTTCGGGAACTTTTCGATCAGCTCTTAGGCTTTTTGTAGGTAGGCCTTTATTCTGTTCCTTTTTAGCCTAGTACTCATTTACTATTTGATTGACGACGAGCTGGGAGTCACTGTGAACTTTCAAATGTAGGGCTCCCATGAAGGTTGCTAAACTGAGCCCGGCTAGTAGCACTTTATATTCTGCTGCATTGTTTGATGCTTGAAATCTAAATCTCAAGACATATTCTACACATGTTTGGTTTGGGGTTTCTAGGACTATACCGACCCCGCTGCCTTTAGAATTGGATGAGCTATCAACATACAACATCAAAGTCAGTTGGTCTGGGTCATCCGGTCGATGCTTAGTCTGGGTGGGCCTCATGTCGGGGCTAGACGCCAGCTCGGCATGACCCAGCTCGGGAGGAGCCACTCGGTAATGAAATCAGCTACTACTTGTCTTTTAATTGTTGTTCGGGGTTGATATTTAATTGCAAACTCATTGAGCTCGATCACCCACTTTGTTAGTCTCCCTAACACCTCAAGCTTCTGTAGCACTTGGCGGAGAGGTTAATTGGTTGGAATGATGATGGTATGGGCTTAAAAGTACAACCGTAAACACTGGGATGAAACGAAAAGGGCCAGCATTAGTTTTTCTATGTCTAGGTACCTAGTCTTGGCAGAGACCTGGGCCTTATTGACATAGTATACTGGGAGTTATTTCCCTTCTTTTTGCTTAATCAGAGCTAAGCTGACTGCTGCTATCGAGACCACCAGGTATAACAATAATGGTTCTATTTGTTTTAGTTTCGAGAATAATGGTGGTGACCCTAGGTATTACTTGAGTTACTGAAAGGTGAGCTCTCAATCTTCCGTCCATTCTGTCTTCTGCTTCCATTTCAATTGCTTGAAGAAGGGAAGACATTTTTCTATAGCTCGAGATATGAAACGGGTTCAGCGTAACTACTCTTCTTGTGAGGCATTGGACTTCTTTCATTGTCTTCGGTGAGCTCATATCGAGCAGGGCTTAGATTTTATCGGGGTTCGCCTCGATTCTCCTTTGACTGACTAAGAATCTGAGGAACTTATTAAAGATGACACTGAAGGTGCACTTGCTCAGATTCAGTTTCATTTGGTATTCCTAAAGGATCAGGAACATCTCTTCAAGGTCGGATATATGGTTCATGGCTTTAACACTTTTAACAAGCATGTCGTTGATGTAAATTTGCATGGAGTGCCCAATTTGGCGGGCGAACATTCTGTTGATGAGCCTTTGATACGTGGTTCTGACATTCTTTAGTCCAAAAGGCATGACTTTGTAGTAGTAGAGCCCTTTGTCGGTGGTAAAGGTCGTCTTCTGCTTGTCGTATGGGTGTATTGTAATTTGGTTGTAACCCGAATAGGCGTCCATGAAGCTCAGCAGCTCATGCCCAGCTGTACTATCAACGAGCTGGTCGATCCTGGGCAAAGGGAATCTATTTTTAGGGTAGGCTTTGTTTAAGTCGGTGTAATTAACACAGGCTTGCCACTTCTCATTGGACTTTTTAACCCGAATTATGTTGGCTATCTAATCTAGATAGTAAATCTCTTTGATGAAGTTAGCTTTGAGAAGTTTCTCGACTTCTTCTCCAATTATGGCATACTGTTCAGGTTCGAACGCTTTTCACTTCTGTCTAATTGGTCGATGGTCAGGGTCGACATTCAACCTGTGGACCATGACCTTCGGGCTGATGTCGGGTATATCCTGGTGAGACCATGTAAAAATGTTGGCGTATCGACGGAGGAGGTCCATGATTTCATCTCGTAATGGTGGCATCAGAGACGACCCAATCTTAACTATTCGAGTCGGATCCGAGTCATCGAGTGAGGGAGATATGAGTTTCTCTATAGGACATACTCTCTCGGTTGAGTCTTCTCGGGGATCGAGGGAAGTGATCACCATCATTTATAGCTGGGTTCATAATACCATGGTATAACATTATTGAGCTTCCTGTTAGTCTCCCCTGACTAGTTTAACATCGTGCTTGGTGGAAAATTTCATCGCAAGATAGTACGTCGACACAATAACCCGCAGAGCGTTGAGCGAAGGTTGTCTAAGAATGACATTATAGACGGACAAGCAGTTAACCATTAGGAAATCGATTATGGTGGTTATCTACTTCTATTCATCCTTAGCCGTGATTGGGAGCTAGAACGATCCTTTCGATGCGACCTTTTCACCTGTGAACTCTAGCAGAAGAGTTTTAACGGTCCAGAGTCAAGGTCGCCCTACTCCCATTTTATTGAATGCTTTGGCGAAGAGGATATCGACTGAGCTTTCGGTATCTACCAAAATTTGAAATACTTTTCGTTTAGCTATAGTCATAGTGACCATAAGTGCATCATCATGGGGATGGAGGACTCCTCAGGTGTCTTCTTCATTGAAGGTTAGATCACAAGATGACACCTTTTTCTCTTTTGGGGGTCTGCTAGTGACGAGGACTTAATGCTCTGAGTTGGAGTGGCCAATACTTCTAGCGTGGGCTCTGTTCAAGTCGCCTCCTCCGCCCGTCCCACAGAAGATGGTGCGGATTTCTCTGGTCAGCTCATCGTTGATGGGTTGCTCGGTCTTAGAATTAACTTGTTCCTCTCTCATGTTGACATATTCTCGGAGGTGCCCCTTGCAGATGAGTGTTTCAATCTCTTCCTTAAGGTCGAAACAGTCGCTGGTTTAGTGGTCATGGTCTCAGTGGAAATGACAGTATTTTCATTTGTCTTGCCTTTCACCATCGAATTTCATCTTGTTCGACCACTTAAGGATTCATTTATCTTGGACCTCCCTGAGGACTTGCTAGGGTGTCCTATTGAGAGGAGTGTACCAGCTGAATATGCTCCTGGGCCACCTGCCTGGGCGCTGATTCTTTATGGCATGTCTTCTTTCCTCCTCTTATTTTCGTTGGCTGAATTGGGTTCCTCCTTGGGCTATTTTTCCTTGGTTGAGCTCTCTTTGTTCTGATCAGCCCTCTATAAGGTGAAAACTTCCTCGGCGTTGGATTACTTTTAAGTTTTGTTGAGGAGGTCGACCATAGTCGTCGAAGAGTTTTTATCAAGCAAAAAGAGGTATCTTTGTTCCCTATGTCTTCCCATTAGGGTAGTCAAGGCAATGTCCTCAGAATGCTTCAGCACCTGCATCGTTTCTAGGTTGAAATTCTTGACATAATCCTTCAGTAGCTCGCCTTCTTTCTGAACAACATTGAGGAGATAAGAAGCTGGTTTAAGGCTTTATTTCTCCTAATGAAGTTGGTGATGAAGGCTTTGCAGAGCTACAAAAAAGAGTCGATTGAGTCTGAATTCAATTGTCGAATCAACTTTCGGGCTGATCTTGCTAGGGTTAATGAAAATGCACGACATGTGGTAGTGGTTAATGCGCCTTGTAATTCCATTTAAGCCCTATAGGATTCCAAATGCTCAGTCGGGCCAGCGGTTTCGGTGTACGAGGTGATCTGAGGCATACAGAACCTTAGTGGAATCTGCACGCGCATGATATCGGCTATGAATGGGGGCTCAGACTCTTCTAGAATTGCTTCCACTGAGGTTGGAGCATTCGTATGATAAGCCTACCGTATATCGCTAATCTGACCTCACAAGTCGTTCAACTTAGCCTCCCTAGGGTCACCGCTTTCGGCCATAGCCTCATCGGCTACCTCAGGAGCCTTATCGCGCTTCTTCTTATCCAACTCATGACGACAAGAGGCGGCAAGTGCATCAGAAGGCTCGGGGGGCTCTTGGACCGCTGGTCCTACTGCCTGCTCAACCCCTTACACAGGTCGGGGCTGAAGTTATTCCAACAACTGCTTCATAGAATTCATGTTATTGTTCAATGCTTTGACTTGTTGTTCGAGGGAGACTAGTCATCCTCCCCGATTACAGGATCGTTGCACCAACCCTTTAGGCACGGAGTCAGCTTGCAGCTATCAAGTGGAGTCCTGGTGGCTAACACATTGATCTGGCGGTGCATGGTAAGGTGCAACAGAAGAAGCCTGGGCCTTCTTCTTCCCTTTCGCCATTGTTGAACTGATGGTGAGGTGAGAGAAACTTTTAATGCCGATTCCCACAGACGACGCCAAACTATTAATGCAAAAATCTAGTTAGCCCCTTTCTGGACCTGTTTACTTGCACAAGGAATGGACAAGGAAGACCCTGGATAGAGCAGGGGACCCTCCGATGCCTAAGTCAGGGATAGGATCTGGGTCTTAGTTGAATATTGAGACTTTAAGACTAATGATAGTGCATACCTTTCACCATTAGAGGCATCTCTATTTATAGTTGAGGAGAGGCGATGACATAGATGAGATCTCCCTGTTAAGTAGGAGGATCCTTGGAAATCGTGGGAGAGGATCTCAAGATCATGACTATATCACGGATGAATCCCGAGATTCCCTGAGAGGATCTCGAACATATCTTCCTTAGATAGGGTTGGACCATCCGGAATTAGCGTATATATGTAGTTGGAGACTGAGCTTAATAGGATCGACCTCCCCTTGAGGTCGGACCAAGGAAATGGCCATGCGTTAGAAACATGTCGAGTATTGTTTGGGTTCATGAGGGAGCTTGTCCACGTATGACAAACAAAGTGATGACCTTTTATTTATAAAGGTCTTTGTGATGTCCAATTTTCGTAGCCTTTAACTTCTTTATGAGTCATGACAACCTCTTCCTATTACATATACATTAGTTTGCGCCGATCTTCTAATCCAGAGAGAAGTAGGGGACCTGGGCCATGCCGACCTAGGTCGTATTGACCTACCTGCTTAGTCGAGTGGCTAACCGACCTAGATCGTACTGACCTACTTGCTTAGTCGGTGGGCTAGGCTTCCTTAGGGTTTGTAGTACTCATTCCATCGAACTCGATCTCATCCCTTGGGTTTTGGAACTGTTTGTTGAGTTAGATACGTGGGTTTTTGATCTGACCTCTCTTTTGTGGGCGGTCCATTTTCCCCATAACAAGAAGAACGAAGATGTTATGTTTGTGGAAAAAATGGTCACTTTGATAAGGAATGTAAATTTTACAAAAGTGATTAAAAAAAGATCATACACATGTTGTCGAGGAGTTTTTGGAGGTCATCACTGAAGCACTTGTTACGTGTAACACATGTGAGTGGTGGATTGATTCGAGAGCCAACAAGCATCTATGTTGTGATTGAAGCACTTTTTCCTCCTACGATAAGGTAGAAGATGGAAGGGATATTTTCATAGGAAACTCGTCCAAAGAAAAAGTCATTGGTAAAGGAAATGTGAGCTTGAAACTTACATCTGCCAAACTTCTACTCTTTTGGATGTTCTTTATACATCGGACATTGAAATAATTTTATCTTTAGCTTTATACTTGACACGAATGGTTTTAAGTTAGTTTTTAATATGAAAAATGTGTTATCTCAAAAAATGATATATTTGTTAGGAAATGGTATATATCTGATGGCTTGTTCAAACTTAGTATTATGAATGATAATGGTGTTACTTCTTCCACTTACTTGATTGAGTCTCTTGATATGTGGAATGCTAGACCACGACATGCGATTTATCATTTTCTTGAATGCATTATTAATATGGCGATTATTTCTATAGTAGAAATGGATAACCACAACAAATATGAAATCTATGTACAATTCAAGCACTCAAAGAAACCATTTGAACGATTTGAAGGGAACAAACAAGTTGTGCACTTGATTCATAGCGATATATGCGATCTGAGTAATATTGTAATTCATGGTGAAAAGGAATATTTTATAACCTTGATAGATGATTACTCCAAATATGTAAAGGTATATCTAATCATGAGTAAAGATGAAGAAAAAGATATATTTATTGCTTGTGTCATGATTTAGGATTTATTCCTTACTACATGTCATATTCTAAATCATGTACCTTATAAATGTTTAAATAAATCCTTTATGAATTATGAAAGAAAAAATATTAAAATCCAGAGTATCTTAAAGTGTGGGGGTGCCTACCTAAGGTAGGACTACCTTTACCAAGAAAATAAATTCAAGAGATAAAACCTTTGACTATGCATTCATTAGTTATGCGCAAAATATCAAGGCTTATATATTCTTGGTGTTGAAGTCTCATAATTATATTGATATAAACTTTATCATAAAATCTTTCGATACCGATTTCTTTGAAAATATATTTCCAACAAAATCTAAGACTACTTCCATGAAAATAATAAACTCAGTTGTAAGGATTGATATAGAGGATAACATAATAGGAGAGCTCTTGGAACGTAGAAGAAGTAAGAAGGCCAGAGTTGATACTAGCTTTGAACCTAACTTCTACTCCTTCCTCATAAAGGATGAACCATTCTCATGTGTCGTAGCTATGAGTTATCCTAATGCAGATTTTTTAAAAAAGAAGCCAACAATGGTGAAATAAACTCTGTCTTACATAATAATACTTGGGAATTGGTAGATCTACTCTTGGGTAGGAAACCCATAGGTTGTAAATGGGTGTGTAAGACTAAACTTAGACTGGATGCATCTATTAAAAAATTCAAGACTAGGCTTGTGGTTAATGGGTACAAAGAAAATGAATGTATTGATTTATTTGACACATTCAGTTGTTACCAAAATCACAAGCATACAAGTATTGATAGCTTTCATCCATAATCTGATGATACACTAAATATATGAGAAAACTACCTTTGTGGATAAAGAATTAAAAGAATTTATTTATATGGACTAACCTGAGTGGTTTGTGATAAAATGTCATGAAAATAAGGTATGCAAATTAATTAAATTTCTTTATGCACTCAAGCAAGCTCCAAAGTAATGACATGAGAAATTTAATAAAGTCCAATTGTCAAATAAATTTTAAATTAGTGAATTTGATAAGTCTGTGTACAACAAAAACTGTTTGAGAATGCATGCATTATCATATGTTTGTATATTGATGACTTGTTAATCTTTGGTATTAACATTGATATGATGAATGGAACTAAGTCTTTCATAAGTTTATAATTTGACATAAAGGATTTTAGAGACACAGATATGATTCTTGGAATCAAATTATAAAATATTCTAATGGAATCATTTTATCTCAAGCGTACTATGTGGAAAAGATATTAAGAAAATAACTTTTGTAATTGTACACTTGCAAGCACTTCGTTAGATCATCATGTGCAATTGTGTAAAAATGAAGGTGATACTATTGTATAACTTGAGTATTTCAATGTATTGGGTATTTAATGTATTTAATGAATTGTATTGGACTTGGTATTACATATGTAATTAATGAGCTGAGTATATACTGTTGGGGATTTGTGCTGTAGAATCACATAGATCTAGATCTAGGATAACAATCCAAGAGCACCAAGTAATCACAAGAGAACACAAATATTTAACGTGAAAAACTCTTTTAGGAAAAAACCACGGCACGAAGCAGCAGAATTCCACTATGAAAGCATAAATTACAAAGAGAAAATGACTTACCCGATTCGAACAACCTCGAATCTCACCCTTGCTACACTCTTTAACAACCCTAAAAATCCTTTTAGGAACCCTTGGAACCCCTTTAGAAAGCCTTAGAATACCCTAGAATAGACTTAGGGACCCCTATTTATAATTTAGGAAACTCAACTTATGCACCTCTTTGAAACAGCCTCAAATTTACGTAGTTCACGTAGAACTCGCCCAAAATTTGCGTAACCCTCGACTAGTCGAGGCAGGTCCTTAACTGGTCGAAGGAACTCCTCAACCGTTCGAGCCTGACCCTCAACTAGTCGAGCAGCACAGAATAACACAAAACATAGCAGCTAGACTTCGAGTCGAGCGAGACTCGACTAGTCTAATAACCCCCTCGACCGGTAGAGCAGTCCACTCGACCGGTCGAGTGACCCAGGGTATAGATTTAAGACATCTATTTTCAACAATCTCTACTATGTCTTCAATCTTCAATCGTGTAGCTCCTTGACCTCTTCTCTTATCTCTGCATTACATCATAGCTTCTCGTGTACACTCCACCATTCTTTAACGCCATCGCCAAGCCCAAAGAAGTCGCATAGAACTTGAACTTATCTGCAGGAACGATCTTGGTGAGCATGTCTGCCGGATCAGAATCCATGTGCCCAACCATCTTTACTCATATGTTCTCGAAAGGAAAGACATAGTCTTCTTACCATCTCACTGCTACCCAATATTTCTTGCTAGGGTACTTGCTACGATACTAGTAGCTTGTGAAATAACTGGTCTAATCTAGACCATGGCATACACTACCAACCACATTCGAATAAGGCTCATGAGATATCCTACTTTTTCTCATTTATTTTGGGACATGTCCTGAGAAAAACTTGAAGAGAGACACGTAGGGAATGCTCTCCGATTTTGCTTGGTCCATCACATACTTGATCAATACCTACCCAAGGAAGGTATTATGCCCATGATTACCAAAACCTACTCCACTTTCAGTCTTAATGCTGAGAACCATCTTTGCAGCCCCCTAATCCTTCATCTTGAATATCTCACTTAACTGAGTCTTCAAGACATTGATTTTAAACATGTCATAATTGACTATCTACATTAACATACAATTCCTGACTCACCATGAAGGAATCAAACCATTGCCTAGGCGACAGGTCGTACCACGACCTCCTACAAAGTCTTTTTCTCAGCCCCTTTAATTTTGAACCGCTCTAGTTACTTCATGTAGATCTTCTCTTCTAATTTCCCTTGCAAAAGTGCAGATTCCACATCCATCCTTCAAGCTCGAGATTATATTGGCCAACCGGCGCCAATCATAGATCTAATAGACACCTGCTATACTATCGGTGTGAATATCTCTAAGAAGTCGATCCATTCTCTTTGAGCATAACCTTTCGCTACCAATTTTGCTCTGTATCTAAACTGTATCCTCTTAAAGATCTACCTGCATCCAACCACTTTTTGGCCCACTGGAAACTCTACTAGCTCCCATGTGTCAATTTGGTACAATGAGTCCATTACATCGCCCATAGTCACTTTCCACTTCTCAGCATCAGGCTCATTTAGAGTCATTTGAATAGAAGATGAATCCCCTGCGATATTGGAGTCATCCATGTACCTTGTCGATATCCCACGATTATGCCATGTGATTCTTCTCACAGGAAGTTACTCCACTTATTTTGTATCTCTGTCCACGCGTCACATCCTTCTTACCCTGCCCACTCATGTGGCCATATCCAACATGCCACACACATGCAGAGGTGGAATCCGCTACATCTACTGCAGCTTCACCTTTTGAAGTGCTTCCGATCAACTTGTAAACATTATCGAGTCATTCTGCTTTTATGATCACCTGTGCCCCCTCAGATACTTTAAGGACACTATTAATACTTGTAAACCCGCACCCTATAGCCTCGAGTGCACCGAGAGAAATCAGGCTCTTCATCATGTCAGGAACGTGTCTCGCCCCAGTCAGGGTACACACTGTCTCATCAAACATCTTGATGCGCATCGTACCAATAGCCACAACATTACAGGCACTGTCATTGCCCATAAATACCTCTCCACCATCTCACTCCCTATAACTGGTGAACTAACTCCGATGAAGAGTCATGTGAAAAGATGCCCCTGTATCTAACATCCACTTGTCCTTACGATCATCGTATGACCGTCTAATCATAGACACAGACAAAACATCACCATCACATCCACTCGATCCATCTGATGTGGCAGCATTGACCTCCCTGTATGAAGCCTCAAAATCTTCTCTCTTAGATTTAGGATTTTTGCAATCCTTCTTCACATGTCCTTCCATCCCACAATTCCAGCACTTTACCTTTCTTTTGCCCTTGCCCTTGGATTTGCACCCAGAACCTGAAGAACTTGTACCTTGTTTAGAATTCCTACCCCTTGTAAGCAGTGCATCAGAAGATATACCCATGTCGACGTTAAGCTTTCTCATAGCCTTCTCTTGAAAGGCTGAGATAATGGTGTCGACACTTAGGATTTTATTCGTGGTGCACATAGTGTCCTTAAATGACTTATAAGATGCTGGAAGAGAATTCAGCAACATACATGCTTATTCTTCATCTTTTATCACTTCATCCATATCGAGCAATTTGCAAATCAATTTATTAAAGTTGCTGATATGAGCTTCTAGATCTCCACCCTTTGCTATCTTGAAGTTATACCACTGCCGCTTCAAGTGCAGGCGATTTTTAGAGGATTTTTTCGCATAGACATTCTCTAACTTCGCTCATAACTTAGCTGTAGTTTTCTCCCTCATGACATTATAGAGAACCTCATCCGTGAGATATAAATGGATCGATGATGAAGCCTTCTTATCAAGAGTATTCCATTCATCATCAGTCATAGTAGACTTTCGCTCTTCAAGAGCACCATCTTTGCCTTGTTTGATTAAGGAACTGATCATCTTGATCTTCCATAACTCAAAATTATTTTTTCCTGAGTACTTCTTAATCTCATACCTAGTGCTTCCCATTGATGTTAATCCCTCAGATTCAGATCTATGCCCCAACGATTGCTCTGATACCACTTGTTGGAGATTTGTGCTGTGGAATCACACAAATCTAGATCTAGGATAACAATCCAAGATCACCAAGCAATCACAAGAGAACAAAAAGATTTAATGTGAAAATCCCTTTCGGAAAAAAACACGGCATAAAATGATAGAATTCCACTATGAAAGCATAAATTACAAAGAGAAAAGGACTTACTCGATTCGAACAACCTTGAATCTCACCCCTGTCACACCATTTAGAAATCCTAAAAACTATTTTAGGAACCCTTGGAACCCCTTTAAAAAACTTTATAATACTTTAGAATAGCCCTAGGGACCCCTATTTATAGTTTAGGAAACTCAACTTATGCACCTCTTTGAAACCGTCTCAAATTTACGTAGTTTGCGCAGAATCTGCGTAACCATCGACTAGTCGAGCCAGGTCATCGACTGGTTGAAGGACCTCCTCGACCGGTCGAGCTTGACTCTTGATTGGTCAAGTAGCGCGGAATAACACAAAACATAACCACTGGACTTCGAGTCGAGCAAGCCTCAACCGGTCGAGCAGCCCCCTCGACCGGTCGAGTAGTCTACTTGACCGGTCGAGTGACCCCGGGTACAGATTTAAGACATTTGTTTTTAACAGATACACCAATAATCTTAGAGAAGATCACCAGAATTCGTAAATAAAGTACTAACATATTTAAAAAAGACTTTCAGATCTAGTCTTAGGTATACCAAATATTCATATATACTAGAGGGGTACAGTGATACGAATTGGATATTAGATTCAATGAAATTTAAGTTCACAAGTGGTTATATGTTTACTCTTGGAGGAATCATAGTATTTTGAAAGTCTAAGAAGTAGACTTGTATCTCTCAATCCATGATGGGATCCGAATTCATTTCCCTTCCAATTACAGGAGAAGATGCAGAATGGTTAAAAAAAATCTTCTTTCAAATATACTCATGTTGGGTAAACCCATGGCAACAATTGTACTATATTGTGATAGCTAAGATAAACAATAGGACCTATAATGAAAGTCTAGACATCTATGTCTGAGACATGACTTAATCAAGAAATTAATTCAAGATTGGATCATTACAATTGACTTTGTAATGTCTAAAGAGAATATAACTGATCTAGTAACTAAAGCGTTAGCCAAAGAGTTAGTAATGAGAACATCAAGGGGAATGTGTTTGAGTCCCATCTAAATAAATCACCAACAATGGAAATACAAACTATATGACTGGAGATCCCAAGAACTAAGATCAATAGGTAACAACAAGTTGCTTTGAGCAATTTTGTATCGACACCATTTATGAAAATTAAGCACCACATTCCTATGATGTAACAGTGTCATGACCTGTAGCAAGGGAGGTTGTACGATATCCTTAATGAGATATATAGCTGTGATACAGTGGGATGTCTAGCAATAAGTACATCTCTGATGGACTTACCAATATTATTGTGGAAGTGAGGCCACTTCTTATGAGAATATGGATATTCTCTAGAACACTTGTGAAACTGGGATAAAGCACATTGCCATAACGTGCTCAAGAGCTGCTCTGAAATATTGTGTGTGATGTATTTGAGTTGTCATTATGGAGGGTTAGTTCAAAACTCTTTATTACTACTACTTGACAAAGTAGATATATTTACATTAGGTAATGTTCAAATTTTTAAGATACATTTGCTAATATATTTCGTTTCATTGATCTGCTCAATTGATTTTCTTCATCTATCTTTATCATTTTTTCTAATTTTTAAATTGTGAAAAAAATGAATTAAAAATATTCAAGAAAAATTATTATTTTTATCTTATGGTTTTGTCTATCTCATTTGATTTCTAGTTTGGGTTTAGTCCCACATTAGAAAAGATATGGGATAATTAAACATTTATATTTGAACTTTTAACTAATCTTTTGTATTGGGAACTAATGGTATGTTATGAGCCCAACCTTGCACACGTGCATGTACCCGGGTTGTGGTTGCAGCGCGGTACGATGTAATGTCTTTGTTACAGGCTATTTTATTTTTTCTGCATTGGTGACGTCTTGTGCATGTGCACATGAGAAGAGAGCTGCCATTAAATGACAACAACAAATGAGATTCCATGCAACGACACACCATTATTAAATTGCTTGCATGCATCTAGAGCTCAATGGTCTTTTATTATTATTATTATTATTATTATTATTATTATTATAATTTTTAATTTAAATTTATGAAAGCTTATTGTCCTTCTAATCCAACAATATAAAATACTCTATCATCTTTCTCTCATTTCTAGTTCTTATAATCTTTCTCTCATTTCTAGTTCTCCTTATGTATTCTTACAAAACTCTGCAAATCAGCCAGAGCTACCTTAAGTTCGTGAGGCTAAGATTGTGTATGCACTTGATCGAAGTTGTTCATCTTTGAAGAGAGCTATTGTATTCCGGGAGCAAAGTTGTTGGGATCCCGTACATCAATGATCTTCCTCATGAGGGAAAATATGTTTTAAGACAGCGAATATAATATGCTTCAACTCTCTAAATAATTTCTTTATTGTTTCATCTTTATATTATTTGATTTTTTCAACTTTATCTCTTGAATATAACTAACAAGGATAAACCAAGTAGTGAATGCCAGATGCCTCTTGACTTTCTTGAGGTTCGAAGTTACATGAGGCCCACTAAGTTGCCCATGAGATATCCAACTTGTCTATCAATTTCCTCCACTCATGTACAACAAGCTAAATCCAAAGCTTAAGTAGAGCATATATACCACAGGAAACTATGGAGGAGGAAATGCCCACCATCGAAATCATCCCTAGCACACCATGGTATTGATATGCCATCCAAACCATTCATAAAGTCATTATAAATTGGATCAACTAAAAACATAAAAATTAGCCTTCTTCAAAACTTCTGTGGTGACAGTGGGTGTTCCATTCCCTGCAGTGTGGTCCACTTTAGTTTTCGATTAGTTCATTTTTGGATCATGTCCTATTATAAGAAAAAAAAAAAAAAGAAAAAAAAAGACAATGTTGGATTTGCTCATTTTTGGTTCATATCCTGACATGAGCCAAAAAAAATAAAAGAAAAAAATCTGATGAATCGGGTGAATTTCTCACCCATCTCAGTGGGCCTATGTAACTTCCAACCAGGGGAACATCCTGTTGATAAGCCATATTACATCAGTCCCTTGTGACCCGAGTCAGAGGCAATTTACGTTTTGTTTTGATTCGCTGACGGGTCTCATTTCGAATCGTTTTCTATACCTAAGGAGACTCCACTCAGTGGACCATCAATACATTTGGTCAATGGGCTGCAATGATGACCTGTAATATGACGGCTGCATCGTTCACATGTCATTTGATGTTGGCCAAGCGATCCAGCATCCATCTATCCTGTCAATCTGACGGTGCAAAAGTGATTCGTTGTGTTCATATGTTGGATGGATGACATCGCTTGATGGGCCACACATCTCGAATCCAGCATCTAAGGTTCATATAGCTAGCTAGTCAGTCCTCACCCAATGATGGACCCTACTTAAACGGTTAAACTGCCCAACTTGGCTAGTCGTGGCGCCCATGGGCCCCACATGAACCATCCCTAGCCTAGTCAGCTTGCAGCCCATGGACCCCGCTTCAGCCACCCACCCCATCTCATGGGTGGAAGCGGATTGCGTCCCAACCCGGTTGGACAATGAGCCGTCCGATCGAGAGCTCCTGTGGGGCCCACTGTGATGTATCTGTTTATCCACGCCATTCATCCATTTTCTCCTATTAGTTTAAGCTATGAGCCTAAAACTGAAGTAGGTCCAACACTCAGGTGGACCCACACCAAATAGTTACATTAATTGCATAAAGCATTAAATGCAAGAGTCATATCTGGTGTGGTCCACTGGGCTGTTGGATCTACTTCATTTTTGGGTTCATATCTTAAAACTATCTTAGAAAATGAATGAATAGCGTGGATAAACAGATACATCACGGTGGGACCCCACAGGATATCTGGTCGGACGGCTTATTGTCCAACCGGGGTTAGGACGCAATCCGCTTCCCTCATGGGTTGCGTCTAGCTTAAGTATTCTTGCCTTCTCTACCTGGTCGTACTTTCACCAACCATGATTAGCTTATTTATTCTTACCTTCGCTACTTGGTCTTACTTCCACCAACCATGATTGTTACGTTTTTCTACTCTCTCTCTCAACAGATCATCAGTTAGATTTTTTTTTTTTTTTCTCCCCATCATGGTACCAACTGCATTGACAGCAATCGCATGCAACAGTACATCATCATAAATTTAAGTGGTGTGGTCCACCTGAATTTTGGATGAAGTTTAATATTTACTTATTCACTTCATACTTGTGAGTTTTACCTATTAACGGGTTTGAAGAAAGATACATGCCATGGTTGTCCCACAAACAAACCTGTGGTTAGCATCCCATTCGCTTTGTTCCCCGCCCCGCTTCATCTGGATGATTGTTTTTCCCCCAGGATAGAAACTGATGTACAGAGTGGATTTTAGATACACGATATAGTGGGCCCTACAGAGCATTGGTGTTTTTTTTTCAGGCCTGATTCGTTGTACATCCAGTGACATTTAGTAAATATAATCAACCTTAAAATTGATGAAGTCAGTCACTGTGTCAATTAATCCGAACAATCTAACTGATGGACCACCTCGTAGATGGGCCAACGGTAAGAAATCCAGCTTATTAGTTTTTCTAAGTATTTGAATCGTGTATCCTTTTTTGTGGACCATTGATTCCAATTTTTCTTGACTATTCAAAATGGAAGATCGATCGAGTATAGATGAAATCCCATCCGCGCAACTTTTGGCCAAGCAGGTCCTTGAGGTGGTCCACCATAAAAAACAACTGGGGTCCATCACCAAAGCACACCAGCCAAAGGCTTATCAGGTTACAGAAATCCCGTACACATTGCACATTCTTGGAGGAATCAGAACAGTTGATTAAGTGGGCCACCACATGAAGGTGATCTAGTTAAAAGACATACTACTGATCTCACCATGGTTGTCATTGCATCAGCAGCCTGATAGTAGGCTTCAAAAGAAGGGTCAATCATCAAATTGATCAATGGTTCATCAGACGGGTAGGATCCTCAGTTGGCCATAATTTCGGTTCTAAGGCCTCCCACATGGTGGACCAAAAGGTCAACGGTTCCAACAGCTTTGTGAGGTAGGAACCTTTCGTCACATTCACATTTCTAAGTTTTAATAAAAGACGAGAATCCGGTAATGTTTTCTCCAGCGTTTGATTGGATGGAATAGATCCAATCATCCAACTCATAAAAAATAATAATGCAGCTCAACAACCAGTTTTTTATTTTATTTTTTTCAAGAGCAGAATCAATTCAATTCAATGGTGGTAAAAACACAACCACCTTGCGAAAAAGAAAATAAAGTTTTTTATTTCTTTTTTGCATACAACCTCCTCTCGTTTTTCATATTTATAAATAAAAGCTCCTATTTTGGTCCACTGTGCACAAATCTTCAAATGGTCAGCTTAACTAGGGTGAGTTAAGCTATTGAATTCCAACGAGTTAGACCGATGGCACAAGTCCACGAGAGTGGACACATGTAGCGGTTCCAACCTCGTGTAGGTTGCATGTGTCTAAAAGGGACACGGATTGCGTCGTACCCCGCTGTCTCCAGCTGGGAATGGGCAGCAGCTTTGAGTGGCCACCGTGATGTATGGGTCTTATCCATACCGTCCATCCATTTTTTTCATATTATTTTAGGATATAAGACAAAAAAGGGAGGTAGATCCAAGGCTCAAGGACTACACAATGGCGATTGAAGTATTACAGTTTTCAACTAGGGGCAAAGAAGTTTAGGATGGAGCTAATATTTTTGTTTTCTCTTCATCCAGGGCTATGTAACTTTATGAATAGGTTGGATGGAAAATAAACATCCGTTAGGTCCTAAAAAAGTTTCAACGGTGAGAATCATTGTCACTGCTGCTTCCTGTGGTGTGGTCTACTTGAGAATTGAATTTGTCTCATTTTTGGTATGTATCATAAAATGATACGAAAAAGTGGATGGAAGATGTGGATAAGACATCTTTTACCGTGGCCACTCAAATATGTGGCCTGTTTCCGACTGGAGATGGACGAGGGTAGGACGCAATCGGCGTCCGTCTAAAAGATGTAAGCCATCCAACTAGTTAGCCCCATCGTGTTCATGGTGGTGGTTGCAAGATCTGAACCATCTAGCTAGCGGGGTTAGCCTCATCAGGTAGATGGCATATCCCTGCAAAATCTGAGCCACTCATTGAGTTAGCCTCATTATAAAGATGGCAAATATTATACACGTGGCAAGACTGGTCATGTTTTTTTATGAATTATGGCTCACCTGGTTGTTGGATTGGGCTATGGTATCGTTACAATGCTGATGCCTTCCATTTCAAGATCAATTTACAACAATTCCGTGATGGGGCTCATCAATTAGATGGTTCAATTATCTAATGAGGTTGTACAATGGTACCAAATACTATTCAAGTGCCCCTACTAGATGTGTGGTTGGATCGTCCATTCTGCTATGGACCATCAACGCCAATGACCGATAGTTGGACAGTCCAGATCTAAGCTAATTCCAAGTTGGGTCTGCGATAAAGATGACCTACCTTAATCAAAGTAATCTTCACACAAAGTGATTCATGGTACACATACCAATGAGGTGTGTAGACAAGATCCAGGCCATTTATTAGATAACAAGTATTGGATAGAGGCCACGATTTAAAATTACAATCATTGGATGATCCAAATCATCCAATCAATTGCATGCAAAAATTAACAGTTAAAAAATGATCAAAGAGATGAAATTTTTTAACCAATGGTTAATTTTGTCCAAATCTTAGCAGACATCCAATTAGAAGAGGCCCTCTTCCTATCATCAACCAACGGACGGTGATCATCTGTCCATTAGATAGTGATAAGGCCCACCGGAAGTTGACTCATAATAAAAATAAATCACTATTTTTAGTTACCAGAAATGGTAGGTAAGATTTGTTCTGATTCTTTTGATTCCATTCGGCAGTATTGAGTTGTTTGGATTCATTTGACCCCAACTCTCACTTTCTCCACCTACAATAATTAATATCTTTCCTGGACTTTTTAGGGACATGCCGCACGTGTTTGTAACACATGAGGGCACGTGGGACTTATGGTGTTGGACGTATTCCGTAACCTTTCTGCTTTTCATTCTTCAACGTAAAATAAAATAAAATAAAAGAAGAAGACAGATGCGTCATCGTTAGCGCTGCGCCGTTAGAAAATGGTGGTGACGCGTGAGGATCCCGAGCAAATACCTAAAACTATACTGATCATCAACCAATCCTAACCGTCCATTTAATGGAATTGAACGGATGGAATTGGAACAGACATCCCCATCGGCATGGATCAATGTGATTTGGAATTCTCAATTTTGTTTTGCGGCCTTCAGATGCGTTGGATTCAAAAATTCTATTTGGCAATCAATAATTGGAATGCAGTGGAATCATATTATATATTCACAGAAACTTAAATTTAATTAGCTTTAATAATTTGAATTAATTTACATATGTATTATTTGACATAATTTAGCATAAAATTAAAAAATTTTAAATCTTGGTGGGTCATGCAAGTTAGCCTACTATTTCTAGAATCAAAAACAATATTCTCTATCTTCAGTATAATAAAACATATTCATTTTATGGTACTAATTCATACCATGCAAATTATATTTATAGAAAATAATAATTAAATGGAAAACAATTAATTTTTACAATCAATCATTTCAATTTGCATCAAATTGTGTTAAAGCATTGTGTGTTTCGTTTTAAGTGTAGAATGACTTTAAGAACTATAAAAAAAATTCATGAACTTATGTAAGACATTCCTCTCATGATTCAGAAATTTTGAAATAATGACAAGCAAATGCGATGTAGTATTTACTTATTGCATTTTCACTTGATTGAGAACAAGCCAGTTGAGGACCACTTGCTTTACTTTTTTTTACTTGGTGCATTTTCACTTGATTGAGAACAAGCCAATTGAGGACCACTTGCTTTACTTTTTTGTTATTTAATGAAGCCAATAACATTTGTTGGGTTCAACTAAAGAGGTGAACAACTTTTATTTGTTAGGAGTCAATCTATTTATCTCTGTATATATAACATTATTCCCATGACATACAAATGACAAGGCAATAACAGATAAATACTATGTAATATTTGCCTCACGGATTAAAAAACAACCACATAAAGATTGTGCAAATCTAAATTAGTATGCCTTATAAATACATATTAAAATTTTTGAATAATCAGTTAAATGGTGAAAATGAGAAACATAACTTAGATATACATGTCCAATTATACGAAAATGACAAATATCCATGTAAATGATGGAAACTAGGCAACAAGTGTGGCCTTCAATCTCCCATAATATTTAGTAGAGATTCATGTCTAATTAATAAGGTATTTAAATGAAGAGCTTCACTAATTCTTTTTTGTGTTGTAAGAAGTGTAAGTGCTTTCCACATGTGAACATGACGCGCCGGTGGGCATAGTTTCTTGCTCCATTTTCTTGTCATTTATCGGGTCAGTAGTATTGACTCAAGAATGTTGTGAGTTAGATTTGAAGTCACCACTATCCATTTAACTCAGAATTCTATAGTCAACTGTACCCCGCGGAATCATAGAGAGCGAAGGAATCTAGAGACTCCATGTGAAAGAATGACTCAATTAAAAGTTTCGGTAAGGAACCTCAGTGACAGAGATGTAAGAATCTTATAAGGTGGGCCTTATTGATCAACGGTCTAGATTTACCTAAAGGTTGGATAGTGTGATCGGGTGCACCAATGGGCCCCAACTAAGTTGTGATACATCTAGAATTTGTGTAACGGGTGGTGTGCTACTGTTGTGATACGCACACAGTGTCCTGATGGAACTAGGATAAGCAATTCTTGTGGAACCTTTTAGGGAGAGGAGTTTTGATGGGTTTCAAACTCCTTTGCCCTCATTAATATATAATAGAGCTGGGTCCCCAGTCCTACACCATCGTGAGAAGTTCCAAGCCCATCTCTTCTTCTCTACAGGGTGTAAGGAAAGGAAGATCTCAGAGCTCTAATTTTATAGTAATGGCGGCACAAATAGGTAAGCCGTCTAACTCTTCTGATCTCTATATCTAATGCACAACAGGTCCTCTTAGCATTCCCCAAGAGATTTAACAAGAGAAAGAAAGGGTTATGCACCCTTATCCACCTGCATGAACGTGTAGTCTATACTTCATAAAAAAATGGGATTTGTAGACACCTCACCCAAAATTATAGACAATGCTTTACACAATCTCAGTGAATTCTGAAAATCGACATTCAATCAACCCAAAGAAGCATTGCAATTGAAAACAAATTACACTAAACAAATACCAAGGCATGTCCGAAACCACCTGATTGTTCAGATTGGCCAAATGTGACCAGAGGGAATCCAATTCTGCCAACCACGTGGTACTGATTCGGGTTGATAGATGGGGCCCCATGGCAATTGAGGTGGCAAAATTACCTCGAAAAGCATAAAATAATACTGACGGGAATCCGATTCTGCCAACCCAAAAAGTCCATTTATTAGCCTACAATGGCTTGTATCACCCCAAGGACCTCAAAAAAAAATGTGCAAACAGGATATGTCAACACCAATAGAAATTTCATTTCGTCCAGTCACCTTTATAAATATTTGGTCATTATCCTTCATTTACAATAATCATGGTTAAGAGGAGATCTCTTGCCTTACCTAAATGTGAGGTTTAGAGAGTTTTTGGAGTTCCTCTTCAGGCAATTTTCCTTATGCCAACAAGTTGCCAGTTTTTGAAGAATTCGTCAATCTATGGAATATAGTTAGAATTAAAGATGCCCGATTAACTCTTTTCATCTAAGAGTGCTTGGTTTCTCTCCCATTCTCACATCTCCATAACTTTACACCAGCATCCCACACATAGCACATCAACACCACACTCTCATCTCTTTCTATTTTCTTTTATTTATTTTTCCACCATTTATCCACTTCAACCATGAATGTAGTTACCTCTAGAACTCCCCAAATCCACAAAACATTTAAAATCTCATGAAGTAGAGACCGCACTTAGTGCAGATAAAAAAAAGGTGACTAACCCCTTCATTTTCCAACCATACTTAGTGCAGATGGAAAAGAGTGCCTAACCCCTTCATTTTTCATCACCAGACCCTTAAGATCTTCAGCTATAGACTAACCATGGGAATCACTCATATCAAAGAATCTTCAAATCTTTTATTCGGTAAGTGATTCTATAGTTTCTAGCTTACCATAGATTTTAGCTACTGGTAACTCGAAAACAAATGTTCAACATTTGTGAGTCAATAACACCCCCACTAGCATTGAAAGAGAGAGTAGTGAGCTCCGAGGAGAATGATCCTCCAGGTGGGTTGACTCTATCCCGTGCGCAGTTCGAATTCCATAGAATGGTGACTTCACTGGGGAATTAGTGGTTAGCCACTAACCAAGGCCCAACTTGAAACATGATTTTTTTTTTAATTTTATTTTTTAAAGATTTATTTAGTGTCAGTGTATGATATTATAATTTCAAACTAGTTATGAATTTTACACTCCCATACTTTACAATCCAGCTATTCCAGTTTAAACTAAACTTTTTTTTTTTTTACATTCCTATCATATACTTTCCTACAATTCCTGTTTAAATGCTTACTTGAAAGCATTTTGCGGGGAGCTTGATACTGTGGTAAGCAATGACGGGACACTCATTCAATTGTTTCAAAGTAACTGAAGATGACACTTTAGATTGGTACACATCATTGGACTATCATAGGATAAAGACTTCGGAACACCTTTCCCCAACCTTCGTTGATCAATTCTCTTACAATCTATCTCCATGGCCGTTCCCAGCCAAGTATATCTGGATACCTTATCTCGTATTTGTATACCAACTTTACCCAACTCATCTATATAGGGGGAATAAGTAAAAGTCAAAATTAAGGCTAAGACCATCTCCCCTTGGCCTCATCATACCACTTTGATAAAGAAAAGAAGAGGAAGGAAGGCATACAAGTTACATTAATGGAAACAAAAATACCCACATCCCTCATCCAAAAGAATAAACAATATTATCACCTCAGCTTAAGGAACACAATTCATCCCTCCCCAAGGACATCAACAATAACCACAACAACGAAAAGAGAGATGGAACCCATGGTACTCCTACCAGAATTAACAGGGGGTTCTGGCCCAGAGCTTAGGTGTTTAACACTAATCGCTTAATCATATTACAATGTTCTAACAATGCTACTACAAAGGCAACTTCTTGCTTTGTTACCACCTAGGCCCCCACCGAACATGCTATTGTCAAACTATAATGAGAACAAGTATTGTGCATACCATTAGTCCAAGGGGCACATAATGAACTTGTTTCACTTTAAAACATGCGGTCTAAGATCTAGTCAACAAAAAAGATCATGAAAATAGCCCTAGACTCTACCACCAACAACATTCTCCAAAACCTCTTGCCACATCATCAAGAGGGACTCAATACATCAAGGATGGTCAATCCCTAAACCTTTAGGAGAAGGCCCAAAGCCACCATTTCAGTAGTTAATTAGTCAATCATAGGATGGTCAACCCATGGTCATCCAAGGGAAGGCCCCAAAGCTAGCATATCAGCAGTCAGTCAGTTAGGCATGGGATGGGATGGTCAACCCCTAGTCTTTCAGAGGAAAGCCCCAAAACTATCATATAAGCAATCAATCATGGGATGGACAACCCTTGGTCCTTTAAAGGAAAACCCTGTAACCAACATATCAATAGCTAGCCAATTGAGCATGGAACAAGCAACCCCTAGTCCTTCAAGAGAGAACCCTAGAACTAGAATATCAGCAGTCAGTTAGTCAATCATAGGAATGCAACCCTTAGTCCTTTAGGGGAGGGCCCCAGAACTAGCATACTAACCAATCAGTCAATCATAGGGCGGTTAGCCTTTAGTCCTCTAAGGGAGGGACTCAGAGCTGACATATCATCCATCATTTAGTCAATCATGTGATGGTCAACCCCTCATCCTTCAAGGGAAGACCTTAGAGCCAACATATCAGTCAATAATTAGTCAGTCGTGGGATAACCAGCCCTGGGTCCTCCAAGAAAGGACACCCAAATCAATTTACTTGCCGCATGAATTAACTAAGTTAAGGTTCCCCAATGGCCAGTCCACTCCTATTTGAACTAGGCTCTAACCCTCTGTATACCCCCTAGCATACCATGAGCCCTTGATCCTCTAGGGGGAAGCCCACCCAATCCATACAATCCAATCCACTGATCCAACTCCTAATCAAACAAAAACCTCCCTTAGTTCTGCAAGGGAGAACAATTCCCCCTTACAATGAGGAATCATTTTTATGGCACTACCTAGAATGTGCTAAAGTGGGCAGTATGAACCCATGGAAGCGTTGCCTTAGAAGAGATGACAACAGGAACAATCTTAGAGGACCCCTGGTAAGGATCGCCTCCTACGATGTAGCGGCTTAGTGGAAGATGGTTCTAGCCCAAATCTCTGTCTAGGAATTATTATTCACATAAAAAAAAAGACACTGAGAGCTATTTGTCAAGACACTCAATGATACACACATCTCTTAGAGACACCACTTGAGATCATATGCCACATGATTGGGCATATCCTCATACCACAAATTATTATCTTTACTGATGAGGTGCTCCCACCTGAAGGCTGCAACCATGCGCATTTGTTGAGCATAGTCGTACATCACAAAGATATCAAGATCCCAATCGTACTAATTGATCATAGATCAAGTTTAAATGTGTGTTTACTTCTAATAGCCACCCTACTAAGAAAAAAACTAGCCATGTTTAGACCCAGTAACATGAACGTGAGGGTGTTTGATAACTCTTAGACATAGGTCAAGGGAAAAATTGATATTGAGGTATAGATCAGTTCAGACACATTTGTAATTACCTTCCAAGTCTTAGACTTACCAGCCTCATTCAATCTTCTTCTCGACCGCCCTTGGCTTCACAAAGTCAGGCTATTTTATCAACCCTTCATCAGAGGGTAAAGGAGACCAGGTCATCTCCATGTTGGTTGAGCCCGAAGTTTCCCTCCCAACAACAACTGTAAGCCTAGAAGAGCCTAATATCCAAGTGATAGACATATATCACTCTGAGAAGAACATCATGTACCACAGTTTTTAAATCAAAACTATGAATCATATCCTAAATTCATGCCCTCTTAGACCAAATTATGTCATTCCTCCCACTGAACGACAAATTTTGTAATATAGGACTAAGCACTAATCAACAACCAAACTTGTAGAGGTCCAAGCACGTCAAGAGTGAGAGGGACTGGGATACCAGTCTCATTTAGAGGAGGATTGGTGGTTGCATCAAGAGGTTAACCCACTCACCGGTACACCTGTCACATTTGTAAATGTTAAGGTTTCCACCCTAGAGAGAGAATGAAACCAGCCATAGAGGATTAATGCTAGGAGTTGGAATGGGAAGAACAACCACTACTGCACAGGGAGCTAGAATGACATCCAATCGATTGGAGAAGGATCCTATCCTCGTAAAAAGAGGACTAGGGGAAAGAGTCACCCACTATAGCCAATGGGCAAGAATTGCCCCATTTAGTGTTATCCAGGGCAGGAATCTTCCCCATTCAGTGCAATCAAGGGGTGGGAATCACCCCCATTTAGTGCAATTTAAGGGCAACAATCATCCCTGTTCACAAAAATCAAGGGGCGAGAATCACCTCCACTCAGTGCAGTCAAGGGACAAGAATCGTCCCCTTCTAGTGCAATCAAGGGGCAAGAATCACCCTCATTCAGTTTAGTCAAAGGGTAAGAATTGCCCACAGTCATTAAAGCCAAGGGGTAAGGATTGCCTAAGAGAAAGGGAGCAAGGGGGGGGGGGGGGGGGGGGGGGTAGAAAAGCTCATTCACTAGATTGAAAAAGATAAGTGGCCCACTCTGGATTGGGTCGAGGTGTTAGCACTATAAGAAGTAGATTGGAGGAGCCTGAGAAACTCTTGGATATGGGTAATGACCCACCAGATTTACAGTCCAAGATGAACTCTAAGCCCAGCGTGACTGATATCATGATAGTTGGTCACGGTGATGGGGGCACTCCCCCTGCCTTTTCTGGCCTTGACTCCTAAGGGGAGGGGGAGTAGGGCAATGCATGGTTTATCATCCCCCTAATGGAAAAGAAAGTGGGTGGCTCTTTTAAGGATGTCGGCCCAAAAATCCATGATAAATAACAATTAATGGGCCTATTTGATTTTCCATTGCACTGGTAAATACCAGGTAAAAGAGTAATAATTATTTCCCTGTGTATTTACAACATACTTGATTTTACTACTTACTTTTTTAACACAAAAATAAAAAACATTACAAAATATATATGGGTCCCACTGTGATGCATTTCGCTTATCCACACCGTTCATCCATTATGCCATTTGAATTTATAGTATGAGCAAAAAAATGAGGTATATCCAAAACTCAAGTGGAGCACACCATACGAAAAAGGGAATTGAATACTTATTGTTAAAAACTTTGTGGGGCCACTATTTCTTTTGGTGTGGGCCACCTAAGTGTTGTATCTACTTCATTTTTTTGTCTCATACTTCAAAATATTGTAGTAAAATAGATGGACGAAACGGATATATCATATACATTACCGTACATTCAAAAATTTAAATTATCTCTTTTGAACTAGTTTTAATGACACAAATACCTATGAATTTTCAAACACGGTAAACCGTAATAATTACCTATTTCTAGTGTATTTACACTATCTTTGAAAAAACAAATAGGCCCTTAGCACCTTGAGCCAAATCAATCCCAATGGTTCGCAATGCTGTCCAGCTGAAGGTTAAAAATAAAAAATTCAAAATTCAAAAACTAAGAAAAAAAACACAAATTTGCCAAAATCTAAAAAATAAAAAATGCTTTAAAATGCCAAGTAGTAAGTTGTCATGTCACTATGTCAGATCACATAGGTTCGAAGTCGACCATTATGATTTCAATTTAGAGTTGAACTTCTAATGCATGGGGTCGGGGATAGGGAAAATGATGATCTAACTCCTGAACTAGAGGATCTCGAAAAGTTTGATTTAAAAGCAAATGTTATTCCTAACAACCTTGAGATCATTAAACACCCAAAATCCTTAAGAAAGTTTTATTGGAAAATCCCTATCCCTTGAGAATAAATAGAAGATGATAGAATTCATGAAACTATAATTGTGAAATTTTACTTTTTCCTACGAGGACATGCCCGAGCTTGACGAAGACCTGGTTATACACCATCTACCTACGAAGCTCATAATTAAGCTTATCAAGCAGAAGTTACATAGAATGAGACCAAAATGAACTTGAAGATCTAAGAAGAAGTTATTAGGCAATACAATTTATGGTATCCAACCATCCAAAATGGCTCTACAACATTGTACCAATTCCAAAAAAGGGCGATAAGGTCCAAATTTGCATTGATTTTCATGACCTCAATAAAGCTAATCCAAAAAATGACTTCTTGCTGCCTCACATTGACATTCAAGTTGACAATTTGGCAGGACATAAGATCTCCTCATTCATGAACGACATCTACATGTTAGGATTAAAAAAGTATAAAATTCTTCTAAGTTAGAGGATGGTGTTGTAATAACCCATATTTTTTCACTCACAAGTACACGAGTGCACTTTGCACGTGTAACTTTGTACGTGTGTGCACACATTTATACTCATTAACATGAGAGCATATTAGGTGAGACCCTGACCTCACCCAAGATGGTGAAACCTTTACCGTGGGGCCCACCTTGATGTATGTATTATGTATCCACAACGTCCATTCATTTTTCCAGATCATTTTATGGAATTTTCCCAAAAATGAACCAGATCCAATTATTAGGTGGACCATACCATAAGAAATATTAGTGATTGACCATCCTACCATTAAAAACCTCTTGCAGTGCACGTTAATGTTTTCGTAGTGTTTATTTACCATCAGAATAGTACACGAGTTGAACCAAGTAGAGCCTGACACAGCTTGGCTCGACTTGACTCGGCTAGTAGCTAACCCTAACTTGAACTTGGCTCAGCCCTCGAGCCTGACTAGCCAGCTCAGCTCAATTCCGCTAGCAGCTCGGGCCAGTTCGAGCTGAGTTAAAGCCTGTGTGACATTTTCTCAAACACAGAGTGTATCTTCAATTTCTCACAAAATGCAAAACATTAACAATAATTTACATACATTTCATCAAACACTCGATGGGCAACATCAAAATCAAGATATGAGGGTAGTTTTATAATGTAAAGTTTTTTATGTAGTAATTTGTTTCGTATCCATTCCTTCTTTGCCACTAGTTAATCCCATGGAGAATGTATGGGCCCAAAACAGCACTTCATTGAGTCATTTCAAAAAACACTCGGCGAGCAACATCAATATCAAAATAACCAGGTCACCGAGTCGATTCAAGTTGAGGTTTGATCCAAGTCAAGTTGAGCTTAGGCAAACTCGAACTTAGTTCGAAATTTTTTTGAGCTCCAAAAACCAACTCAACTGGGTTCGAATCTAATTTTGAGCCGAGGCGAGTCGAGTCAAGTGAGTTGACCAAGCTAACTGAACTCGTGTACAGCTCTATTTACCATCCAATATGTTAAAAAGGTCATATAATCTTGGATGAATAAAAAAAATAAATATCAAGTTAATCCAAAACTTTTATGGCCCATTAATGGTCAATTAACATTATTTCATATGGTATGGTACACCTAATAATTGGATTTGTTTCATTTTTTTTAAAATGTCATAAAATGATCTGGAAAAATAGATGGACGGTGTGGATACATAACACATACATTAAGGTGGGACCCACAGTAAGGGTCGCATCATCTTGGGTGAGGTCAGGGTCTCACCTAATCTCAGTAACAAACATAGGACCCTTGTATGCCTTAGTGTATTTATTGCATTCAATTCAATTAGATTAGGTCACTCGTGTGAACGAGGGATGAGATTTGATACATGTGTATGCGAGTAGGATGTGCGGGCATATTAGATTCTACTTGACTCAAGGGTTGATTGAATAGTTGGTGTCCCCTTCATCAAGATGGAAAGATTAGAGACTGGGATCAAATATCTGGAGTCCTCTCAGCTACTAATATTATGCTTCCTTCAGGTGATTAGTGAAAGGAAATGACACCAATCCTTTCGAATGAGTTCTTTTTACCTTGTGACAATAGACGTGAGTTTACAAACTTAAGAACTTATTCTTTCACCAACACTTTAAGTTCAGAGTAATTTTTAAATGAACAAAAATATGCATTTAAATAAAGAAGGCAAAATATTTATCAATTTCATTAATATTTGAAAATGATGTTCATTATAATCGAAAAGTTACGAGATAACTAGACGAATAAACAAAATAAAAGGACAAATACCTGATATTCCTATCGGAACATATGATCAAAACGGGTGTGATCAACCATATCAAAACTTAGATAATAACGATCTACAACCTAAGGTTGTAGAAAGACTATCTCTACTCCTTGTTGGGATTTGTGCTACGGAATCACACAGATATAGATCTAGGATAACAATCCAAGAGCACCAAGCAATCATACGAGAACACAAAGATTTTACGTGAAAAACCCTTTCAGGAAAAAACCACGGCACAAAGCGAATAAATCCACTATGAAAATAAAAATTACAAAGAGAGAGGACTTACCCGATTTGAACAACCTCGAATGTCACCCTTACTACACCCTTTTATAACCCTAGAACCCTTTTAGAAACCCTTAGAATACCTTTAGGAAGCCTTAACATTAATTAGAAAGGCCTTAGGGACTCCTATTTATAGTTTTGAAAACATCCCTTTTGCACCGGCTTAGAATGTCTGGAAACCATCTCAAATTTACGCACTTTGCGCATAAACCGTGCACCATCTACGTAACCTTCGACTGGTCGAGCATCTCAAAATCCTAAATACATTGTTGCTAGACTTCGAGTTGAGCCGGTCCCTCGACTGGTCGAGCAACTCAAAAGATTTAAGGCATCCTTTTTTAACAATAATCTCCACCATGTCTTCAATCTTCAACCGTGTAGCTTCTTGACCTCTTCTCTTATCTCTGCATCGCATCATAGCTTCAATCAATGCTTCTCGTCTACATTTTATCCTTCTTTTGTACCATCGCTAAGCCCAGAGAAATTACACAGAACTTCTCTGTAGGAACAACCATGGTTAGCATGTCTGCTGGATCCATGTTGGTGTGAATCTTCTCCAGTATTACACCTCCTTCTTCAAGCACCTGTCGGATAAAGTGATAACGAAGATCAATGTGTTTACTGCATGAGTAATAAATAAAATTTTTAGCCAAATTGATAGTGCTCTCACTATCATAGTTAACCGGCACGACCTCCTGTTGAAGTCCCAATTGATTTATTATGCTTCTGAGTCAAACACCGTCTTTAAATGCTTCCGTTACTGCCATGTATTCTGCTTCGGTCGTGGAAAGAGCCACCACAGACTGAAGCTTCGACATCCAACTGATCGTTCCACCTGCTAATATGAACAAGTATCCTTAAGTAGACTTTCTAGAATCTACATTGCCTGCGTAGTCTGAATCCACATATCCTACCAATTTTATACCTAACTTCTCAAAAGTTAAGATGTAGTCTTTTGTACATAAAATGTATTGAAGTAGTCATTTCACTTCTTCCTAATATTGCTTGCCGGGGTTTGACATGTATCTACTCACAACACCGACTGCTTGTGAAATATCTGATCTCGTGCAGACCATAACATACATTAAACTGTCAACTGCATTCAAATAAGGCTCATGAGACATAACTTATTTTTCCTCATTTGATTTAAGACATTATTCTGAGGAAAGCTTGAAGTGAGCCACGTGAGGAAAGCTCACTGGTTTTCCCTAATCCATCCTATACTTGATCAACACCTTTTCAAGGTATTCTACCTGTGATAACCAAAGCCTACTTCTCTTCTTGTCTATAAGAATATCTATGCCGAAAACCCTCTTTGCAGCCCCCAGATCTTTCATTTCAAATGTCCCTGATAACTGAGTCTTCAGTATGTTGATGTCAGACATATAATGACTGAAGATTATCATATCATCAACATACAATACTAGGATGATGAATCTGTCATCACTTAGTGTCTTGTAATAGACACAGTGATCGTATTCACTCTGAGTAAATTTCTGACTCAACATGAAAGAATCAAATTTTTTATACCACTACCTAAGTGACTATTTCAGGTCATACAACAACCTCATTGACTCACCAACATTTCTCTCTACCCCTTTAACTTCATAGCCTTCTGGTTACTTCATATAGATCTGCTCTTCCAACTCCCTGTGTAGGAATGCAGTCTTAACATCCATCTGTTCCAGCTCGAGATTGTATTGGGAAACCAACACTAACACGAATCTGATAGATACATGCTTAACCACCGGTGTGAATATCTCTGTGAAGTCGTTTCCTTCTCTCCAAGCGTAACCCTTCATTATCAACCTTCTTTGTATCTATCCAGTTTCCTTTTGAATAACTGTCACGCCCCAAACTCAGAAATCAAATTCATAGGATGCTCGATTACTGAATCCGGTGTCGACAGCCTCTATAGTGCCCCATTCTAGGCTCCCAGCGCCCATATGCCAGGTTCCGATCCTCGGATCGGGATGTTGTGTTCTGATAGGATTTTTCTCCCTTTGTGAGCCTTGTATTGGTAGTATTATGATTTAAATTTTGAGGATAAAATTTTTATTAGGAGGGGAGAGTTGTAAGCCCATATCCTAGCCTGTACTGTTCCATAGGCTTCCACGGTCCTCCCAATCGAATTTGGATGACCCACGATCTGTTATCGATGTTTGCGCGTGATCCTGAGTCATATCTCATATATGAGAGTCGGCTTAACCCGATACTTGTACCCTAGCGACGGCGTCGTCGCCGTGGTTCCGACGCCACATATTACGCACCGAGGCTATACCCATGCCAGGAGATGTGGGCCCGTATTCAGTTCGAGGAAAACACCACGGGTTTACAATTCCAAGAGAATCTCTGCAACATGTACCATCAATCAATCACTCAATTAATCAATCAATCACCTCACGTCAAGTACAAGAACAACCCCAAAGTCAACTCTCTCTCACCCTCTCTCTTACACACCCATACATGTCAAGTATACTTATCAACTCACATCCATCACTCACATCCATCACCTCTCTTTTACAACCACCCCCTCCCTCTCTCTCTCTCTTCACAAATTCCAAGCAACCAAAAAAATGGTGGACGTCCAAGCATTTCCAAGGAGAGAAAGTGAGTGTTGTATGACCCACTTTTCACCCCAAGATCTATCATCCTAACCCTTCATTTCTCATCACCCTCTATCAAAGTGAGATACAAGGAAATCGACGTTCTATCGGACTAAGAAGATCAAATGTTGAGTGTTTCTATAGGCCTAGATTTTATTCTTTTGATGATGGGCTAAGTGAGGCCTACCAATTGATGGTATGGATCTCACTTTGAACCCTAGATGTGGCCGATAGCCCACTATGATTCTCATGATCACTCTATGATGGGTCCATTCTCCATGGACTCCATCATGATGTTTACTTTTCTAAGTTTGAAAGAGGTCATCTAGACCTTTCATTTTGGTGGAGAAGGAATCTCCACCGTTGATTTTGATTTTGGTGGGCCCACATGTATTGGGACCCACTTGATATATGATTGAAATGCATGGAAAGGGAGGGCCCATAGTGCCAGGGTCCCTTCATCACAATGTCTCCTTCTCTCTCTTTCTCCCTTTCTCTTTCATTTTGTGATGATATGGCCGTGTGGCCCACCCGGATGAACCCCACCTTGATGTATGTCTAATCCACACCATCTAGCTATTTCATGGCCCACGTAAGCAGGGCCCAACTTAAATATGTCTTGTGCCCAAACCGTCCAGCGTCCAGGGACGCTGGACGTGAACTGGAAACAAAAATATTAGCTTGATTCAATAAGCTTTGGAGAGGGCTGCTCATGTAGGCCCCACCTTAATGTATGAATTTAATCCACACCGTCCATCCCATTCCCCTACTCATTTTAGGCGTTGAGCCAAAAAATGAGGCCAATCCGACTATCTGGCGGGCCATAGCATAGAAAATAAATTTTTTTACTAAAAAAATCCACTTTAAGGTTTCTATACACCAAAACACATCGAATATTGGGCTCATTCGGGCTGTCTTGAGCCATAGAATCCAACGGCTGGGTTAGATTCTCCTGATGCGGACCCCACCTACGAAAAACCCCATGAAAATGAAATCAAAAAAAGAGAGCAGTAGTAGAAGCTACTGCTGCTGACCATCAGAGGACGCAACAACGTCCTGCGCTAGGCATGAAAAGGGCCAGGGACGTGGGTCCTAGCCATGGGCCCTATCGTGAGGTGTGTTAGACATCAACGCCGTGCATTTGGTAGGTCCCCTTAGGGTAGTGGGCCACCCAAAAAATCAGTCGTATGTGGAACTCAAGTCGTCCACAAGGCAGAAACAGTGGGATTGAGCGTCTACTATTGAAACCCTTTTGGGTTGTCATAGAAGTTTTGAATCATTATGAAATTTATTTTTCCTCTTTATCCAGGTCTGTGTGGCCTTGTTAACAGATTGGATGGCGGATAAATGTTATGGTGGGCCCCACGTGGGACCTACTGATGTAAGTGTTTTACCCACACCATCCCTGGGTGTGGAGGTGGGACGATTGGTGTACCTCACTCCAGCTACCTAGCTGCTGTAGTGGTGTGACTAAGTTCCATGGGTTCCACCTGTTTCATCCAGGCCGTCCATTTATGGGACCCACCATGATGCATGTGTTTCATCTAAGCCGTCCAACCATTTTGAAAGCTCAATTTAAGAGTTGAGGCTAAAAATGAGACAGATCTATAGTTCAAGTAGACCCCACCATTGAAAACAGTGGGGACAGTGACATACACCATTCAAAACTTCTTAAGGGCCATGGTAGTTCCGATCAAGCTGATGTTTTTGCTTTCACTTCATCTACCTCTATGTTAACTTATGAATAGTTTGGATCTAAAAAATACATAAGGGTGAGCCTGATCGATATACATGAAGCCCATTTGATTCGGCCCATTTGAATCAGCTCATTTGATTCGGCCCGTTGATATGACCCATTTGATGTATTTGGGGCCCATTTGATGAGGCTCGATGTAATGTATTTGGGGCCCATGGGTTGAGACACATTATGATGTATTCAAGGCCCATGGTTGAGGCCTAGTGCGATGTATGTATAGCCCGTTAAGTTGTGTATGAATTTCTTGTATGGGCCACTCCTTGGGAGTAATGTTGGTTAAATGGCCACATTGCTTGGCAATAATGGTTTAATGTCCACATTGTGACATTCCCTTAGCCTTAGTTTGGCCGATTCCGATTGTTAAGGCCGATTATTAGTGCCAATTATCAATACCGATTATGAGTATGTGACAACATAGTATCATGATACCTACACCTTGGGGCCCACCTTGTGTATATATTGGGCTCCATAAGGAAGTCTAGTTTATTACGTGATAGAGAGGGTAAGGAAGCCTACTTATTGCACTTAGACTCAAATTTTTCCTCGGTGGGAGATATTGTGACGCTCCATTATTGTGATCACATGTGGATGGGCGCACGTGGGAGGACACTGAGTGGGCGGGGCATGAGGACCTGAGCGAGCTACTAGTGATTAGCAGGCTACTATGCACATAGTGAAGGTAGAACTTTATCCCACATCGGGAGCATCTTCCGATGTTGTGGTGACTATAAGTTGAATTCTTTCCTTAACTATCATGATGCATTTTAAATCAGTGCGCCTATTTTGATATTTAGACTAGATTCGCCATCCTTCTATGGACCCCCATCATTCATATGCATGTTGTGATGGATGATTGATTAAAGCAGATGCCATTGGGCTGAGATGTTTATGGGACTCCTTGTGAGACGGAGTTATCCCCGCATGATCGCGCAATAAGCACAGGTTTGATGTGTGGCCTAAATGAAGTTGATGGTAGTGATGACTCTTCAGGATTTACATATTGCATTGTACCCTCGGCATCTGATATTTGGTTCTCTATGACTCCTCGTTTACATAGCTGATCTACATTGTGTACTCTGATATTATATGACTCATGGACTTACCAGCATATTTCCACTTACCCTGATATCGTATGATTCATGATCTTGTCAGTATTTTTGCTTATCCCGATGATGTATGATTTATGCATTTTATTGAATACTTGACACTTATCTTGTGCACACACTTACACCACCCTCTAAGCTTTCTATAAGCTTATGCACGATAGATGCGTGCAGGTGGTGTTAGGTTGTAGTAGCGTTGAGCTTGGAGCTTGCAGTGGTCTTCTAGGGTTTTAATTTTTGACATATGTATTTCCCCTTTCAGGTTTGTATTCAAATGTTTATATTAGTGGGTATGTGATGATGATGTTGCCTTTGTGATTTGGGTAAACTTGTGGTTATGCCTCTTACGAGATAAATGTACGTTGAAAAATCCTCCTTGTACGATCTCATGATCAGAACCTAACATATGGGCTCTGGGAGTCGAGAATGGGGCACTACGGAAGCTGTCGGCACCGGATTCGATGATCAGGATTCCTGTGAATCCAATTTTTGGGTTTGGGGCGTGACAATAACCACTTACATCCGATCACTTTTCGGCCCACTCGTAGCTCCACAAGCTCGTATGTGTGATTTTTGTGTAAGGATCCACCTCATCATCCATAGCTGCCTTCTACTTTTCTGCATCAGGCTCATCAGGAGCCTCCTGAATAGCAAATGGGTCCACCTCATCTGTGATGAAGGCATATGCAATATTAAAGTTGTATTTGTATCTTGCCAGTAACTAGCGATCACATGGTGGGTTTCTTCTCACAGGTGGCT
The DNA here is from genome assembly GCA_037074715.1 of Magnolia kwangsiensis. NCBI lineage: Eukaryota > Viridiplantae > Streptophyta > Magnoliopsida > Magnoliales > Magnoliaceae > Magnolia > Magnolia kwangsiensis. Next base: position 74,810,596 of record CM073589.1, read on the forward strand.
ACTCCACCTACTTATGTACCTCTGTCTGTGCATCTGTCTCTACCTGAGTATCATTTGTGTCAATCTAGACATCTACGATTAACCTTACACGTTCCCTTTGCTTCTCCTGACCATTCTTGCGGAATATGGAGCTTTCATCGAATCTAACGTCACGGCTAGTGATGACCTTGTGTCTGACCTTGTCAAATAATCTGTAACCTTTCACACCAATGCCATAGCCAACAAAGATGTACTTTTTGGTTCTATGGTCTAGCTTATCTCTCTCAATTAACGGCACATGAGAGTAAGCCTTACAACCAAATATGCGTATATCTGAGTAGTCGATTTTCTAACTACTCCATACTTCCTCAGGGATTTTACATTCAATCGTCGTTGAAGGAGACTGGTTCACCAAATAACAAGTTATGTTAATGGCCTCTATCCACAGGTCCTTGCCCAATGCGTCATTACTTAACATGCATCTGGCCCTCTCCAGGAGAGTCTGATTTATTCGCTCAGCCACACCATTTTTCTTGGGCATATGACGCATTATGTTGTGCCTGATGATCCCTTATCCTTACAATAATCATTAAACTCAGTGGAAGTAAATTCTCCATTATTGTCAGTCCTTAAAACCTTTATTTTTTACCTTAACTATTTTTCCACCATTGCCTTCCATTGTTTGAATATGGTGAAAACTTTGAATTTACATTTCATGAAGTAAACCCAAACTTTTCTGAAGTAGACATTAATGAATGAAACAAACCATGAGACCCCCTAATGAAAACTTTTGGCGATGGCCCCCATATGTCAGAGTGCACATAATCAAGCACTCCCTTACATATATATATTCTAGATTTAAAAGACAATATAAATTTTTTACCATATATACAATGATCGTATATATCCAAATCAGAATTTTTAAAAGCTGGAATCAAATATCGATCAGAAAGTACCATCATACCCCGCTCGCTCATATGGCCCAGATGAGCATACCACATGCATAGAGACGTAGAGTCTGTAATAGCTGCTGTCGCTCCACTTACTGAAGTGCTCCTGATTAACCTATATAGGTTTCTGTCTCTCTACGCTCTCATAACCATGAGTGTCCCTTTTGAAACTTTAAAGACACCATCAATACCAGTGAACTTGCACCCTATAGCCTCGAGTGCACTGAGAGAAATCAAACTTTTCTTCATATCAGGAACGTGCCTGATATCAGTCAAAGTACGCTCCATTTCATTAAACATCTTGATGCTCATCGTACTAATAGCCACAACATTACAGGCATTGTTATTGCCCATAAAAAGCTGTCCACCATTACATTCCTTGTAATTGACAAACCAACTCTAATGAGGAGTCATGTGATGAGATGCTCCTGTGTTAAGTATCCACTCGTCTTTATGATTATCGTGTAAGTGACCAATCATGGAAACAGACAGAACATCATCACAACTTGTTTCTTCATCAGATATGACAACATTGGCCTCCTTGGAAGAAGTCGCTGAATTTTCTTTCTTCGCTTTAGGATTTATACAATCCTTCTTTATGTGTTCAGACACCCCACAGTTTCAGAACTTTAATTTTCCTTTGCCCTTGCCCTTGGATTTACATTTAGGTCTATAAGTTCTTATACCTCGCTCAAAATCTCTACCCCTTGTAATCAGTTCATCAGAAGATGTCCCCATGTCGTCATTTAGCTTTCTCATGACCTTTCCTTAAAGGGATAAGATAATAGTTGTAACACCCTGAAAATCGGGGGTCGTGTATAAACTCAACTCCCGAGTTCCAGACCGTCACTTATGCAACAAAAATGGTTATGATTCAATGTTGTCTGATTTAAAGCATCCACATGAGTAAAAGTATACCAAAACTGCAATTCATACTTCAGATCCAGTGATAAAAGCAAGCGGAAGACTAAACAATATATATCACTGTATGAAAAAAAAAAAAAAAACAAAATACTCTCAACTGTCTCCAAAGTATGACTACATCTCTGAGTCTCATATACATGTAAATAGACAAAAATAAGTTCAAAATAGTCCCACTGAAGTCCCCCTCGATCCAGGTCACCTACGGGAAGCCGTCGTGGTACTGCATATAAGAGAACTCATCCTGGTCCTCGTCAATCTCCGGCTCCACGTCCTGGATCTCGTCGTCACCTGCAACTACAACAGGGTCTGGTGGGTGTTGCAAACACCATCCCGTAACGTGGGAATGAGTGATCAACTCAGTGGAATCATAGAGCAAAGATTAGCATGTTCACAATTCAATCACGCGATAATAGTAAAGCAGTAAATCAGACAAACCTAATACTGTTGTTTAATGCAAGATGATATGACATGATGTATGCCCTCACCGACGATCACCCTCATGCGGCAACATCTTACGACCGCGGCATGCCACACTCCCTAGAGTGCTCCACATCTTCCAGGCACATGCAATGCTATGGTGATATGATTACCCAGTTGTTATTAGTCCATTCAAACAGCAGGATTGGGAAACTAAGGTACTTCCCTTGTATCAATCCCAACACGGATCCTATCTAGGGTCGTCACTCCTAGTAATCTCATACGATGTACATTTCGTAGGTCACTGCAAGGGCTGCCAGGGCTGTTGCTCGCACTCGTTGCACCGCTCCCCCATCACCTTATCAATACAGGCCTACTGTACTCTACTGCACGGAAGGGTCGTCGCCTCCCGTGAACTCAGAATACGCTCGCGGTCACTACAAAGGGCTCGTCGCCTGATCAGTGTAGGCCGACAGCTAGAATATAGTGTCCCATACCACCATAATCTGCTCACGAGTTTAGGTGCTCACTGGTCACTACGGGGAGGTTTGTGGCCCCAGCGTAGGCCGACAGCTCGACCACGGTGTCCCATACCACCATGCCCGGCTCATGAGTCTTCGTGGATCAAGGTACCACGGTTAATAGGGTTTACAATGGTAAGTTCAGTACCCTAGGTTCAAGCAGTTATGATACATACAAGGTGAACAAACATCGGCCAGTCGGGTTACTTGACGGGCTCGACTAGCGCGATCGCATTTCGAATTGAACGACATGAAGTGCGTAAAACACTTCGCGTGGCCTAACCACTGCCGCCAACTCTCAACACGAATCACATTCATCGACGCGTCGTTCGTGGCTATGACCAGTCAGCCACGAATTCGCTCGGTTACCGACTGCCTGGACTAAATCAAGTCCCACACATCTATGGAATTTCATTAATACGATACAAAGGTATTGGAATTGAAATACATCATGTGAGCATGTTAGCACATGTTATAACATTCAATTTAGGCAAATCTTCAAGGCATGCTTTCCAAGCATATTCAACTTAGGCAATTCTTAAGGCATCATTTCTATGCATATGATGCAATCATGCATAAGGTCAACATATAGGAAATCATTTAGGTCAGCCTATTAATCATGAAATCAATCTCAAACTACTACATAACATCATTCAATACAATACATACTAATACAAGCATTTATACAAACACATACACTACACCCTTAAGTCCACATATAGTATGTCGACCCAAAGTGCGCAACTTGGCGAATCTCTTCGCCAAACTGATTATGCAGGCATTCCTAACTCTCTAATGCGGCGACAAATCATGTCAATCACGTCAGCAAATTATGCATGTAGACCGTACTTCCTACATATACCTAAAATGCCCTAAATCTCATATTCTTCGTTAGTTTGAGAAACAGGAAACGGAGAGCATATTGTACATGTCAAACGGCGATGCCGTCGATAATCTACTATTAAACGACATTGAAAGCGTTGTAAACCGTCAATCAAAGCGTCTAAAATCCTCACTTAATCTCTTACGGTCGCGAGAATTTGAACGGAGCGTGTAGGCTTCGTCTACGACAGTGGGAGATCCTGATTTATGGAAGACGTTAGCTAATACGTTCAGAATCTATATAAACCCTAAATCAGCAAGTTGTTGGGGTTTTTCTATACCTGAAAAGGTGTAGAAATCACCAGCCAGGTGATTGGAAGGAAGCGTTGATGCAGCAACTGTTGGCGGCTCGGAAGCGGGAAAAATCTCCTCTTCCCTTTCTCTCAAACTCTCTCTCTCTTTTCTAGGGTTTAGGGAAATTCGTATGCAAGGAAGGAATGAGGGTTTCAACCTCTTTTATAAGCTTGGAAACGCCCGAAATAGGCTCCGGGACGAAGTTTACTTATTGCCTATCCATTTCGGGGCTGTTTCGGTCCAAAAACTGATTTCTGGCGGTCCCCTGGTCGATTGCGATCAGACTTAAGCTCATGGGTACCAGATGTACCTCGTATTAAGTTTTCAGTCTGGCAGGGTTCGCAGATCGCACGTGGCGGACCAGTTTCAGTTCAGCGGTCACCGCACATAGATCAGGACTGAAAGTTCCGTGACAATAATTAGATATTTTTCCTGATCCGAGGGTGTAATCTGGATGAATTCTGACGGTCAGAACGCTTAATACTGACGCGTCAAGTCGTGTGCCAGATCTAAATTTGAAATTCCCAATTCGTCCCTATTCGCGGTCGCTTCAGTCCAGTTTCAACGAAATACTCTGTGATTATCGGTTTGACTTGATTTTCGAGATGATTGTCAAGTCCAGCTGGGCGGTTCTAACGGTCTAAGATAGGAGGTATCAGACCTTCGACGCGCGGTCTAAATCCAATACAAAAGTTCCATATGGTCCAGAGGACAAACCTGCTTAGAGTTGGATCCAAGGTTATAGAGTATTGTAGAGTTGTCTGTTCTACTCGATTTGGGTCTTGTAGAACGTATTTAAAGTGATCAGGGACTGTTTCCCAGCTACTCTAGCGTTGCGTTAGCTAACTTACGTTTAGTTTCCATGGAAATTATTTATACGCGATTTCGGGTCAAATCGGTACTCGATTCCAAGTACGGATTTTTCACGGGCGTTACAATAGTGTCGACATCAAGGTTTTATTTGTAGTGCACATTGTGTCCCTGAATGACTCATACGATGTAAGAAGAGAATTCAATAGTATACATGCTTGTTCCTCATCTTTGACCACTTCCTCCATATCCAACAATTTACACATCAATTTATTAAATTTGCTGGTGTCTGCTTTTAGATCTCCACCCTCTACCATCTTATAGGTATAACACTGTAACTTCAAGTGTAGGGAATTTTCAGAGGACTTCTTGGCATAGATGTTCTCTAACTTCGCCCACAAACTAGACATAGTTTTCTCCCTCAAAATATTATAGAGAATCTCATCCATGAGACATAAACAGATAGAGGCTAAAGCATTATTATCAAGGTTTTCTTATTCTTCATCTTTCATGGTAGATTTTCGCTCCTCAAGACCCTTAATCTCGTCTTGCTTGGTTAATAGGCTAATCATCTTAACCTTCCATAACTCAAAATTATTTTTGCATGAGTACTTCTCAATATTAAACTTGTCATTTTCCATTATTACTAATCCTTTAGATTCAGATTTGTGCCCTAACGATAACTCTGTTACCACTTATTGGGATTTGTGCTGCCGAATCATATAGATATGGATCTAGGATAGCAATCCAAGAGCATCAAGCAATCATAAGAGAACACAAAGATTTAACGTGAAAAACCCTTTGGGAAAAAAACCATGGCACAAAGTGACAGAAATCCACTGTGAAAATATAAATTACAAAGAGAGAGGACTTACCTGATTCAAATAACCTCGAATCTTACCCTTGTTACATCCTTTTATAACCCTAGAACCCTTTTAGAAACCCTTAGAATACCTTTAGGAAGCCTTAACATTAATTAGAAAGGCCCTAGGGACTCCTATTTATAGTTTAGGAAACATCCCTTCCGCACCGACTTGAAATAGTCCAGAAATCGTCTCATATTTGCACAGTCCGCATATAAATTGTGCACCGTCTGCGTAACCTTAGACTAGTCGAGCTTGACCCTCGACTGGTTGAGCGTCACGGAAATCCCAAATACATTGTTGCTCGACTTTGAGTCAAGCTAGTCCCTCGACTAGTCGAGCAACTCAGAAGATTTAAGGCATCCTTTTTTAACACTCCTTAGGTACTATAGCAGGAGCTACTAGGCAATACCTATAAACTATGTTAAGTTATGCTAGGAAAAATAAAGGAAAGATAAATTGATGTGTTTGGCATAGGGCCCTGAGCTCTTCTTCGATTGCCTCTTTTATAGATTGTTAAGGCAATGAAATCCTCGATAGGGTTTTCTTATGGTTTAAGGGTCCTTCTTGCTGATGTTGTTAGCTTTTCAGATGAGAAAATCTCCTCAAAGGATCAGTAACCTCCTAATTAGGAAGGTCTCTTAAAAGTCTGACGTTATTGGATCTCAGATTTCCACTCCTATATGTAAATGCTCCCCTATAGGACTCGCACTACCCAAGGGGGCATCCTTCTTTGAGAATATCCATCACGACTATCTATCTAAGAACCTGGTCTAGATCACTCAGTTCTAAACCATATGAGTGGGATTTGACACCTACTACAGATCTATCACCGATGATGGGGCAAGTTGAGATCTCCCATTCTTTTAGTTCTAATAGGGCCACGACCATCAGACCGGATTAATTAATATGGCATTTTGGTGATCTCTGTCTCTTTTGATCTCCATAATGAGTGGCTTAGACATGTCCAATACTAATATGTTATTGGCCAAATGATATCCTTCTTCGAGCCCTTGCTCGTTCTTTCTATTCCAATCGGGGCATGGTTACAGACCCAACTTGGATGATGTGTCTATTAATCCTTAGCCGAGTTTAAACTGTGCCTGGGTTTTCTTGAATACTGTTTTGATGTGCGAATCTTCAGAATATTCTTGAACACTACAACCACTCCGAACGTCTCAGGGAAGATCCCTTATTTTGAAGGATTGTGAGAGACAACCTCACTAAAATGATCATTGCCAAATTCATGATAAGATCTGTTCTCTTAGTGAGTCTTTTATAGATGTGGTGGGCACATTACCTCATTAATAGGTATGATAATTGTGGACATGTGGCATGTGCTGATTTTCTCTCCAGAAGGTAGACATAAGGGCTGCTGCCCTTTACGTTTACAATATAATGCATATCGTTAAAGGAAACATAAAGGATGATATTCTTGGGTGAGAGTATGTTTTGTGCTAGTTGCAGTCACTTGGTGCCAACAGGTGACGGCCTGTGATTGGCCCATATCAGGGTGACAAAAATGAGTGTAAATAGTACTCAAATGATTGACAAATCACTACAACAATTGACTCATTATCATTAAGAGAATATACTCAATCGCTCAAATCAACTATGGACCAACCCAATCATAGCTAACCCTGAGTTGTGCACTTCCGCCCATACACACAGAGCTACTTTGAAATCTAATCAATTCATTTGGATTGTTGAGTGCTAAATATTGCATATTTAGCTCTAATTTTACAATACTTTCCCTTGCATTCAAACATTATTTTAGCCTTATTAGACTAAATTTTAATGTGCAGAAGAATTTGGAAGTCTAAGATGAATTTTAGCCTAAAAGAGAAGAATTAAAAGCTCTAGAAAGATTAAGAGAAGTGAAAAATTGAAGCAACTGAAGACCAAAAAGAACCTAAATACTTGAAAAAGAAGATTGAAGATCAAGTGTGAATTAATTTTGAAGAAACAACATTCTCAATTTGATCGATAGGTCGTTGATCAAAGTCGATCAATCAAAGGAAGAATTAAGAAAATCAAAATTTTGGGATTAAATCTCTGGACTAATTATGACACTTTCAATTGATCAAAAGCGTGGCTTCAATTGATTGAGACGGACCGAATTTTTGAATTTTCTCACTAGATTGTTTTTGTTATTTTTGATTCAATCAAGAATTGGAGTTTCGATCGATTGATGGGACTTCGACTAGATTTGATCGCTCGAAGGGATTGATTGATAGTGTGCATAAGCGTGAAAGTTTGTGAATTTCTTAAGTCGGTGGGATTTTTCCTATTTAAGGAGGCTTCTAGGACGTAAATTACAATAATCCAAGGGCTTAAAGAGAGAGAAAGTTAAGGCAGAGCTTCTTCGGCATGTTCCTTCTTCCTCAACCCTCGGTTCTAGTTTGCTTTTCAGTATTTCTTTATTTTTCTGTTTAAAATGTTAGCTATGCTTGCCTAATCTCTTAGCTAAGGCTAAGGGGTGAATCTTTTAGAGATTCTGTAAGTGATTTTATGTTTAACACACTTAGATTGTCAAATTTTGTAAGACAAAAGTGCTTCAAGGTAGAACTTGAACATCGGCTTATGATTAAATCAAGATCGACACATCTTCTCAAAGAAATCATCACCTGTATTCAAGTCAAAGTTCAAAACAAAGTTCAAGACTAAGTTCAAGATAAGGTAACTCAGATATTTGTTATATCTCAGGTGGTATAACCCTAAAAAGACCTTAGGATTAGGTGATTTAAAAAATTCTCTATTCTAACACCCTAATTCTCATAGCCCGAGGATGGTCGCTTGAGTATGAGAACTTGAGGGTTACGTCATAAAATATCATACATATAGTGTATAGAAAATTTTAAGGCACATTGTAAAGAAATTTCTACATAAGCAAGATTGTCGTGAGCATTAACAAGGAAAATTAAATCCGCATATGTATCAACAAAATTAAATCCCTCATTTTAATTAGAATCCTTAAAATGTAAGCAAGATATAAAGTCTGAGATATGAAAGCAAGTAGATTCTAAGATATCAATTGAGCTCCAACGACTCAACTACATCGGCATAAAGGTCCTCCTTACCGAACTCCTCCTCAGCCATCCCTGGAGTCCCGTCATAGGGGTTTCCATCCGCCATCAAACATGTATTTATTTGGTGCAACTGCACAATTGGGTGAGTGAAAATTCAGTGGGAATTTCCCTCAAAGATTCATGCATATTAAATCATTCCAGTGTAGATTAAACCAACATATCCATTTCATAAGATAGTAATATCATATATTCATGTGCACGAATGTATGAAAGTATGCTTAAGTCACAGATCTGGGCATGCACATCCAGCTGTCAAAAAGAAAAGGTCACCCATGGTAGATAGCTACTTGGAAAAGACCATGTAGGTGAGTGTGCCTAAGGATATCTAACATCATGGAAAAATACTCAGAATATACCCGAGGAGGTTCTAAACTCGAAAAAGACTCATGTAAAGGGTGAGCGGCCCATAGTGGTGCAAATGCACATATCCTGATGGTCAAACTTAGGTAGTAGAACCTTTAGCAAACCCAACAAGATGTGACTTACATTGAACACTCAGTAAAGCTCACATGTCATGTGTGGATGTTATGCATCATGACATCTATGTACATTTCTTCAATTGGACAAAAATGCTTTTCAAATTGTGGATGTGATTAGGTCATAAGGTTCTTAACAAAAGATTAAGCATCAATCCATGAATTCAATATAGACTTCTATAATTTCTTTAAACTCAAAGGAGGGCTCACCAAAGTGACATGTAAATTCCAAGTGGAGTTATATCATTTAAATTATTTAAGAGCCCCTTCTATATTCCTTAAAAAAGACATCCCATGTACATTCTTTATACAACTCATAATATGAAATGAAATGGGATTTGTAAGGCTCATGTCATGCCATTAGGAATATACCCAAAATGTAGAGATGACAAGAATAATTTTAGCCCCATGGTTAATCAACATTGACTACGAATGATATGATTCAAGGCATTCTTCATTCAATACTTAGAGACTATTTCTTAATTACCATATTCTAAGAGCTATCCATGTATTAGAGTCAACTAAACTAGAAATTAACGAAGGTAAGAACAATGAGGGCAATTCTTCACAATACAATTTATAATTATTTTAATGTGAAGATTTCTATTTCATATTATGACTAGTAGAGGTGTACCCATAGGCAAACAATCATAAATGTGGCATCGGAATTCTAAGATAATATTTTATACACATGCTTAATGATTATAGAATTTGGGAAATAAGGATTAAAAGAGTTACTACATGAATATCAACACAATTAGAAATAAGAGGAATGAAATTAATACGTATGATTCTCGAAAATTCTCTACAATTGAGATTTAAGCTAACATGAAAATTAGTGAATGAAAGAAGCAATGAGGATGTTCCTCACCTTGGGTGAGTGTTGTCCTTGACTTAGAGTCCTTATAAGATGGGTTCAAGAGTCTTAAAATTCAGATAAGTGTAAGCTTAGCCCCTAGTTATTACTCACACATAAGCTATTAGTAACATGAATTTTAACAATTACTCACTTGTATTGTGTTTGGTTGAAGGGAGAGTATTCCTCTAGGTAAAGCACTGCAGGTAGTACCTAAGTAGGTTATTATAAGCTTCAGCGAGTCATTACCGAGTTGACTTAGCTGAGACTCTCAAATAACATATGGTTTGAGTTAAAGTTTAGGAAATTATTTGTAGTGGTATGAAAATCACGTTTCCCCTGATCTGATGAGGTTCTCTAAGTCCTCCTGAGATGAGTTTTAATGCAATGTCAATGGTGGGTTCAATCTCGACTCAGTTAAGGGACTGGTTGAGTCAACACGTAACTGAGTTGAGAGAAGTTTCAACGATAGGTAATGGAGCTTTGATTTTTATCCCTGGATGGAGGTTGATCTTGTCTGTTGAAGGAGATAGGCTGGGTTGTATCCCGATCTTAGTTTGCCCTGTCAGAGAACTCGTTCACGGACTTAATTCAAGTCGGTATCCAAGATCTCCTGGAGCGTTTAGGGAAGCACGAGTTCAGACGAGGGTCAGCTTTATTTGGTCGTTTAGGGAAAACAGCCCTGACTCTGTCTGGAATCAACATAATAACTCGGTCATGCTATAACCCAGTTGAAACGGAGTTGTGCAGTTAGAGCTTAGGGCGTCTGGTTGGTGAGTCTGCATAGGGATCTGGTCGGTTCATCGACCTGAGTGGATGATCAGTGACTCGATTGAAGATTTGCATGATGGTATTATTGAAACGGAAGTGCAGACATGGTGGGCTTACCGACTGACAAGAGTAGGATGAGGAAGAAGCAGCATGTTGGCACGGAGTTGGCTCAACTGGTGCGGACTGAGTTGGGTATTTTCCAACAACTTCTTTTCCTCTAAACCTTCTCCTTCTCTGGAATGGAACGTGTCAGATCTAATCCTGACTCGTCACCTATTGGGACTGAGTTCACAACATTAGCTGGAAACTCGTTTCAGTGGCTGGCTCTCTCTCCCTCTCTCTCTCTCTATCAATTTCCTTTCTTATATTTTATCTCGAATGTTGCCCTAAACTTCTGGGCTTTAAATAGGCTTCTTTCTGTTTCTAGGGGTTTCTATTACTAATTATGGGAATAGCTATGTTGTTAGAGAACGAAGGATCAAGAATCCTTACGTAGGAGTCTTTAAGTTCGGTCCGATAATTGCATGAGTTTGGGTGATTGTTCCTGACGAGATTTAGGTGGGGTGGGCCACATGATGATCGTCTAGGATTAGTGAAAGGATTAGTTTCTAAGAAGATGACCCACTGATCATGGTGATTTTTCAATAACCAGCTGATCCAATGATTGGGGGCATTTAAATGGGTTGGATTATATTTAAGAGGCTTGTGGGGTCCATTACATGGTGAGAGATGGACCGAAGATTAGGGTATCTTCACAACAGTTGAGAACTCCTCCGCCGTTTCAAATTCTCCTCAATATCTCCATTCTATAGGAGCTCATCTGACAGAACTAATTTTGACGCTCCAAAATGCTCGAACGAACCTTCTAGAAACTGAGGAAGGGTTAAGATTGATGGAGCTAAAAACAGAACATATTCCTTTTGCTTTTTTTTTTTTTGAATAGGGAGTAATTTCCGGTAATGGTAGGGGTGACGAGGACTCCAGTTTGCTGCATGGACGAGCTCCAAATATCTGGAGCGAATGGATCCGACACCCAGGAGCTACTGAGGTGGATCCGGTTGACGGGCATTTTCGCATTTGGCAATGGCGTTTATATTGTTGACTGGGCAGATGATCGTGTACGTGCATATGTACTACCACGTATAACTCCAATGTGGTTATGGTCGGTGGGTCACACTGATCACAATGGACGGTCTTGATGATAGAGATGACACCTAGAGGTGGGCTGTTTTGGATTGATGCATGAACGTGGTTCATTTGAGTTTCCAAAATGCGAGAAAATGGGAGGAAACCTCACCTTTTGGGATTTCATCGGGTCAGAACCGTTTTGATCGTGCCTATGGTCCCATGCACAATAGGGGTATGCAGGTCTGTGTACACGCACTGATAAAAAAATGGGGCCCACATGATGATCAGTGAGATCTGCACCGTCAGTTTGTCTTAACAAGTTAATTATTTGTCTATGGTTGGAGATCAACTAGATTAAAGGTTTAGATGGGCTAATTGGGTTGGTTTATTATTAGCAAATGCTGGTGGTGTTGATCCTATTAGTAATTTAGAGCTTAGGAATGAATTGTTACATTTATTTAGGGTTTTTAAAGTGTTTTTGCTATGAAATTCGGCCAGTCTAACTTCTGTTTCGGCTAGCCCAACTTCAAGCCCGAAGAAAAATAACAACTTCTGTTGAAAATCCAGCTAGGCTAAGTTTTTGTTCGGCTAGCCTAAGGTTGAAATTCAGCTAGCCAGAGAAAGTTCGGGTTAAATTTCTGCAACACAATCTTTTGAAATTCCAGCAATGCAATCTTTTAGAATTCGTGAGAATTCAGCTAGCCAAATTTGACCTTGGCCCAGCCAAATTTTGGATAAATCTTATCCTGCACAATCCTAGAGCCGTTGAACTAAATCTTGTGAACTCCAGCCAGCCGAAGCTAATCTTAAGCTAGTCGAAGTTGCAACCTCTTTGCCTATAAATTGAAGCTTTCTCTCATTCCAAATTATAACTAAAATTATTATAATTCTTATGCAAGAAAGAGAGAGAGAAGCTCAAATCTTTGACAAGCTATTTGTTGGTATTTATACATTTTTTTATATAACTTATTCAATTCCCTTTTTCTCAAGATCATTTAAGTTTTATTTCGAGAGAGTAATCTATATTCTTCTTTGATATCTAAAAGAATTGAATTAAATAGCATTTAGATTTTTCATTTTTAAAATCTATAAAACCCTAGACTCTTTGTGTCTAATTGAACATTGCACCATCTACGTTTAAGAAAGAAGTTCTTCTGCTACAAGCTTTTGCTACATCTTTTACATTTGAAGATAAGTATACTTTTTGAAATTCTTTTTAGGTTTTTCTAAGATACCGTGTGAAAATCTCTGTAGGATTTTTATTATGATAGCCCGTGAAAATCACAAGGAACTTTATTAGGTTGTTAAGGTGACCCTATGGAAACCTTTTTATAATGAAAGCCAAAATTAAGATGGTAGTAATTTTGAGAGTGGAGTAGGTGTGGTTGTTTTTAGCACTGAACCACTATAACTCCTTGTGCCATGTGGTGAAAGCTTTATTATTATTATTTTTTTGTGATTGGATGTTATTTATTATTTCAATCTTGTGGTGAATGTTGTAATCCTTTTATATACTCTTGTTAGTTTGAAATATTGATTTTAAAGACATTCATGAAATAAGGTTGTCCTGCCTAAAATTTTAGGTGAAGGTTGTCCTTCAAATTATTTGGAATCAAGGTTTCAATACTCAAGCAATTGAGATTTTTGTAATATTTACATATTCCACATTTATTTCAATTATTTGGCATTATCCTATTCAACCCCCCTCCCCCAAGGACATCGATAACTCTCCATTTCAGATTCTTAATGTTAATTCATTTTCAATTCAATGCTATTGGTTTTATAGTTGAATTGAGATTATTTTGGTTGAATTATTAGTTTGGTGAAGGAATTGATCTGTAAAAGTCCTTGATCTATTGTTAACTCAAAGTACAATAACTGCTTTGGATTCCTTGCTATCAACTACCTAGATCTTCATGAGAAGTTGATCAATTACAATTGATATATCTTGTTTGGAAATTTTCTATTTGTTTAACAAAATTTTCTTTCAATTAGAATGAATCCTTATTCGATTCGAATTGAGTGATCAAGTTGAATTTACGAATTACATTAAGGGTTGATTAATTTGGAATCCCTGGATCCTTAGTTGATTTTTTTTTAAAATATTTTTTTTGCGTTATTCCAATTTCCCTAATCGAAAAACCCTTAGATTTATATCCGCTTTTTAGTTTAGTTATAGGAGTGTTCTTCTCAATCCCTGTGGATTGACTTCGAATTCATTGAATTTATACTACTTCATAGCCCTATACTTGGGGTTGTTGTAACAAGTTTTTGGTACCATTACCGGGGAGTATATTGAGAACACTTTACGATAATTACTTGGGGTTTTTGTAAGAACTATTTGAGTCATGTCTTCTCTTCTGGTAACATCATTCTTAACATATGATTTTGTTTCTAAGGTTAGGTTTTAAAATTAGGTTTTTTTTAGTATGTTCATGCCCAAGTGGACACGTGATCACACACTTCGACTTCTAAGTGAAGAAGGATTAGTTAAAGGGTTGTTTATTCACTATATTGCTAGAAAATATCTGAGTACTTGTTACTCAAACGGAACCATGACTGTGAATGCACCCAATCAAGTTGATAATGAGCCAAATTATGGTGAGAATGAAGTGCACAATGTGGCTCCAGTTAGGACATTGCGTGATTACCTGCAACCTATAAGAGCAACCACACTATCTTGTATGGTTTTTCCTTTAAATGAAGGCAATATGGATTTCAAATTGGGTGTTTTCAATCGCTTTCTAAATTCCATGAACTTGATTATGAAACTCTATACTTACATATGAGAAAATTTGATGAGATTGTCATAACTTTGCATTACAACAATGTCTCTGAAGACGTAATTAGACTGAAATTGTTTCCCTTCTCTTTGAAGGAGAGAAACAAATCATAGCTACACTCCTTAAGGCCAAGATCTATCAGGACATGGGCCAAATGACCTAAAAATTTCTGAAAAAATTTTTCCCAGTTCATAAAATCAATACACTGAAACGGAACATCATGAAATTTTTCCAAAAGGAGGATGAAACATTCTTCCAGTGTTGGGAAAGATTTAAAGAGATTTTACTTATAAATATTAATGCTACGAAATGTGTCAAATCATTAGTTTTTTCTATAATGGACTGAGTTCCAATATGTGTCAGTTCGTAGAGATGATGTGCAACGGTGAGTTCATGGGTAAGGATCCCAATAAGGCTTGAGATTAATTTGATCAACTAACTGAGAATGCCTAGTCATGGGATACATCTAACAAAACTAGTAATGTCAAGCTTGTGCCCAAGGAGAAAGGAGGAATTCATGTCCCTAAGGAGGAGGAGGATGTAAATGTAAAGATAACGGGTCTCACACGAAAGGTCGAGGCCATGGAATTGATGAAAGTAGATGTGGCTAAACCCAATACAGTTGTTGAGAGTGCATGTGGAATTTGTGAGAGTAATGAACGCCTAACTAAGGATTCTCCTACAATTCCTGCGCTTCAAGAGGTGTTGCAAGCTCAAGTGAATGTGGGTAATAATCCCTAACGGCTTTCTAGTAGTACACCTTACGTGCCTCCACTAAAGAAGACCCTTGAGGATACATTACAAGCATTCATGCATGGCCAAACGCAGATCAGTCTACCCTGAAAATCTTACAAGAGCTTAAAATGTCTGTTGACAAAATTGAATCCCACCTCAATGTTAGGGAGAAAGGGACTTTCCCTGCCCAATCGTAACCGAACCCTAAAGGCCAATATGAGGTGGCTGATTCAAATTCTTCCAACCCATATGTAGAGTGTGTTAAGTCCATCACCACTCTTAGAAGTGAAAAAGTTATCGATAAAACAATTTCTAAGAAGGTTGAGAAACTCGAGGAATCTAAAAATTCTAAGGCTGATGATGAACCTAGTAATGCTCAATATGAAAATGAGCTCGAACTTGGTCATAAAGTTGTAGCCCCGTTTCCCCAGTGATTTCTCTCATCCAAACCTCTGGTTAACAATCAAGACATCTTAAAGGTTTTCAAACAAACGAAGATTAGCATTCCTTTGATGAATGCCATAAAAAAAAAATTCTCTCATAAGCCAAAATTTGAAGGATTTTTGTACAGTGAAGTGAAAGCTAAACGTACGAAAGAAGAGATTTTTGACGGAACATGTTAATGCTATCATCAATTAAAACACTCCCCAAAAAATACAAAGATCCGAGCATCCCTATCATCTCTTACGTAATAGGAAACTTATGGATTGAACAAGCATGTTTAGACTTAGGGGAAAGTGTTAACATCATACCTACTCGATATACGAGCAACTAGGACTTGATGAATTAAAACCCACCAAGATAACCTTATAAATTGTTGATTACCGTGTGATAATACCAAGAGGAGTAGTGGAGGATGTGTTGGTCCAAATTAATAAGTTTTTCTTTATTGTAGAGCTTATTATTTTGGATACACAACCGATCATTGTAAGTGCACTTGTTTGTCAATCATGTGTGTCAGTAAGTCGGTTGAGCCCTTGGAAGCTGAAGACTAAAGACACATGAAGACTTAAAACATTAAGGAGTGAAGAAAAAGGTAAATTGAGATACCTTGGTGACACTAACTTTAGACCCATTTAGGCCCAAAATAACTTTAGCCTTTAGTTGATCCATTCCCAAATAGATAAACCTTTGCTTGATCATCACATAACCTTAAGATCTTAATTTGATCATAATTAGATAGGCTTTAGAGGTGTTAAGTTGTTGTAAACTCATAGCCTAATACAATAGTTTTTGAGTGGATCTCGATCATATCGACAGGCCGTTTATAGGACTTGATATGATCGAAGATCTCCTCATTAAAATTGAAGAAACATTTCAATAACCAAATTGCATATTTTTGAATTTTCTCGATGGGATTGAAGGCCAGTTCAATCATATCAAAGGCCCACTCGATCCTTTTGATGAAGCCATTGAACTAGTCATTTTATAGCCATTGCAAACTTTTTTTTTCTATAAATGAGCATTCAATCATTGAGAAAATTGATGAATTTTTAGTGTTTGAGAGACTTTAATGTATCCCAATCTCTACCATACCTCGTATGATCTATCCCAAAGATATTTATATTATCTTCTTAGTGATCCTTTACTCTAATGAGCATTCCAAAGCTCTATTACAAGAAGAACATGATCTCAAGCCTTCTCTAGAATGCAGATGTAAGACCCCTAACCTCATGAGATCGATTGTATGCTTCAACTTTGCACCAACATATTCTCAGTAGACCAGATCGATGAGTTTTGATCGTGACCCTCTTTTTATCACACCCCAGACCCGGTAGTCCTGTACAACTGCTATACCCATCGAATCTGGTGCGTGACAAGCCGAACCCGAGATTGATACTCAATGCTCATATGCTAAGTCCCAAGCTTAGCATCTGGCAAAGTGATATAAAGGAGACATCAGAGACAAGATAAGTAATATATTTACATCATATATTACTTATATATAATCCAAAAGTCCAAAAGTACATCATCTGACTGCAAGATACATATATACATCATATACAATCCAAAAAACCAAAAGTTAAATAGTCTCCCAACGTGTCGCCTAACTCGTGGTCACTACCGGTTTTTCTTCATTAGATTCTTTACTTGGAGTATTTAAAAGACAAATAAGTTTTATAGCTTAATAAGTACATTGTCTTTATGATAATCATGCAAGATAAACTAATATGAAATACAATAAGAGAAACTACGGTAAGACATAAATTATGCAAAGTGATATCAGAAAGAATGATTAAATGTGATTACGTGTAAAATGTATAAAATAATTGTATGCCAACTGTAGAAACATCCATAAACAGTACTATCACCCCCAACTTGACCGCACTACCCGTGAATATCACCATCTCAACTATGATCAATATACTGCTGAACTTAGGATCCACCGGTTCAAGGAAGCAGGGACCTTGATCTTCATTCCTACTGGTGATTAAACATGTATTTTTGTATCCATGTTGTGACAACCCAAGTGCAGCAGGGCTGCAAAGTAGTATAAGCTCGTGATAAATCGGTTTCATTGCAGCAATTCCCGATCCAAGTGAGCGGTTCTTTGAGCAATCTGAACCATTCAATACGTAAATCCTAACAATCTATTAAGCGAAATTAGACAATTACAACCCATTAGCGAAGACAACGAAGTCGAGCACTGTTTTGATCGAGTTCTTGTCCGAGTTTGGCTCAGATTCTTCGCAACACTTCCCTGATCTCCGTGATCCCTTTCCACTAAGAGAGAAGTGAGCCAAACCATCCATTTACATTCCTTGACATGCAAGAAGTCGAAGCCGTCCCTTCCGTTGCCCTGAATCACGCCGTGTGCAGCGGCAGAGTCTGGAAAGTGGTAGCTTCGAACCCACCGGGAAAAGAGCATTCATACATTGGTTGTGATTCTCATTACCCTCTTTCCTCTGCCTTTTCCTCTTCTTGCCTTCTCCTCTAATAAAATCCTGAAGCAAGAATTTTGTTTTTGGTTTGTCTTAGTTTTTTCTTTGATGGAAATGGGCCACACGTTATGTTTGGGGTTTGATATTGGCCAATCCATGCCATTGAATCATCCCAAACCTCTCTTTTTCATGCATGGCTTGGATGCAATGAAGGGCCACATCGATGTTTGCACTTAATGACCCAAATGTTGGATGACCGCACTTCTTTCTTCTTTACCTTCATGGCCCCAGCTTGTGTTTTTTAAAAGCTCCAAACCATGGGCTCTTCCTTCTTTAGCAACATGTTTGCCCCATTCTCCAAACCATCTTTGGACTTTTCCCTTTTGGAAAAATGTGTGGCCTCTTCATGGGCCCATTTGCAATCTTTGAAAAGCTCCAAACCATCCTTGGGCTTTCTAATTCTTGAAATGAAAATGTGGCCCATTTGAAGCTTTTGCGGACATGTGTGGCCTCTTCATGGACCCATTTGCATGAGTGGCCCGTTTGTAATCTTTGTAAAGCATCAAACCATCCTCGGGCTTTTTAATTTAAAATGAAAATGTGGTCCATTTGAAGCTTATGGAAACATGTGTTGCCTCTTCATGGGCCCTTTTGCATGAGGGGCCCATTTTCAATCTTCGTAAAGCTCCAAACCACCCTTGGGATTTCTAATTCTTGAAATGAAAATGGGCCCCATGTGGGCCCATTTGAAGCTTCAAGATCTCCCCCAAGACTTTTGGGCTCTTGTTTTTTAAGCAAGAATTACATACTCAATCTTGACGAATCTTTGGGTGTTGAGGGTTAAATATTACATATTAGACCCTAATTATTACTGATTTTACGAACATGATACTATTTAACGACCTATTCTAATCATGTTTGTGATGCAAGGTGCATTTAGGAGCCTAAACTGAAACAGGATACTAAAAGCATGGATTTAATGTTCAAAATTTACCAAGGCAAGAGATGGATTCCAGTGGACCAAGATTGATGAATTTACACGCCAGAGATCTGAGAAAATCAAGAAACTGAACTCAAGCGGCGTGCAAGACGTTCAGAATGCAAGATCATAGGGTTCCCACCATCCATTCTGCTTGAAACTTCATGCATGACCAGAAGACCAAAAATTAACAGTACACGTCAAAATTCAACCATCGAATCGTTATGAAAGTGGCCTAATGGACAGATCAACCCATAAAACAGTGATTTGGTGCTCGCCCGAGATCTGGATATGCTTCAATTTTTGTCCCAATTATTAAAATGAGCTGAGAAAAGAGATGGTTGGAGCGGATTTATCAAAAACATCAAGGTGGATCTTACACGTATGGTGCGAGTGCACATAAGGTGCACAACTTGTGGTGCACCGTACCGCTTGGATTGGTCAATGGGCATTGACCCGACCCAGCTTCTGCTTAAGAACAACGTTCGCGCCATGTGGATGCTGATTTGCATTGCGGGCCCCACTGATCATCTGGTTCGATGATCCGAACCGTTGACTTGTCCTAGGAGGTGGCCACGACCCTCATTTAGGTGACCTTTCAAGATCATGCATGCTATTGCATAATCCTAGCCTTTAAACGTAAGATGGACGGCGGAATATACACGCTCGTGAGCCACACCAATTTCACTCCGAAAATACTCCTTCCCGGATGCTTTTTCATCCTAAAACCAATGGATGGAGTGGATTTTCCACTTGGCTTTAATAAATGGGCCAACGCATGTAAAAGAGTCGACTTGCGGCGACTCTGTTTCGCAACAGGGAGTTGCGGCCGACTCTGGTGGGCCACCATCATCACACATCATGATGATCCAAGCCATTCAGATGGAATGGGAGTAAACATCAATCATCCAGGGGAGTTTGCTCAAAGAAATCCATGGTGAACATCACCGACCACATTTGATTTCTGGCTACGAAAGTCTTTGTTGCGTAAGTTCTCTCCGCATAAACTGACAGGTTTCTGACTCTAATACAACAACCACTCCTAGCTGCTGCTTACTGCTATTTTGTAACGCCCGAATTATTGAGGGTTGAACAAAGCTTTACTCCTGAGATCTAGAACATCACTTATGCAATATGGATGATGATGTTCTGATTTTGTTCATATTAATGAGTTAAGCATGATTGATATTATACCAAAATAACATATCATACTCCAGATATAATTAAATTACGCGAGCGGAAGTCTGAAACATATATATTCAAGTATATAGGAGTCTCACAAACCTCTAGAGCATGATTACGTAACCGGGTTTCATATGTATAAGTATTGTTTCAAAATATACAAAATGCGGAAGATTAAATGTGTCCACTAAGCAAAGTATCCTTGTAATCCCTGCGTATCCGCATGAGGTCTACATAGAACCGCCTGAGAGTAGAAAATAGGAGAACTCCTCATCCATCAAGTCTTGTTCCATCGTATAGACATCATCAGCACCTGCATCTAAACCAGAGTCTAGTTGGTGTTTTAAAACACCGTCCCAAGGTGGGAATGAGTGGCTAACTCAGTGGTACTATAAGGTAAAAGTTAACATGTTATCAAGTCAATCAAGCAGTAATGATAAGGAAATCATAACAATCACTTCCTAACTACTTTTGTTAATGCAGGAAAAAAGTGCAAGTAATGATGTATGCCCTTGCATCAAAACTCCCTCACAAGCGACTCCGACAACCTATTTCGCGCATGACATCACTGCCTCTTGTGCAAACTTCACCTTCTTTAAGGCACATCCTAACTAATGCAATGCAATGCATCAGCGTGTTAGCCAAAAACTTAGTTAAGTTTATTCATACAACAGATTTGAAAAATTAGGGTACCTCCCTTTATATTAATGACCCAAACCGAAGGATCCATCTAGGTTCGTCACTCCTATTTAAGCACATACGATAGGTAAGTTATACTCGCGGTCACTACGGGAGGCTCGTCATCTCAGCGTAGGCTGACAGCACGAACACGGTGTCCCATACCACCATGCCCAGCTCACAAGTATTAGTTGCTCGCTGGTCACTATGGGGAGGCTCGTCACCCCAGCGTAGGCCGAAAACTCGAACACGGTATCCCATACCACCATGCCCGGCTCATGAGTCTTAGCGGATCGTGGTACTATGGTTAGAGTGGGCCTTCACATTGGTGAGGGGTACCTTAGATTCAAGCAGTAGTATCCATACATGGTAAACACACAATAGGCCAATCAGTTTGTTAGGCAAGTTCGATTAGTACGGGCACACGCTGACTTGATCAACATGAAGTGCATAAGCATCCCTCGTGGCCTAACCACTGTCGAAAATCATCGTGTGATCCAGATTCATCGAGTATACTAAATGTGACGAGGCAAATTCGGCCACCCGAATGGAGAACCGTTACTGATCGCCTAGGCTACGCTGTAGCCCCAATCTTACTCAGATGCAGCAAATAAACACATGTGATTATCAATTCAGCATTTAACAAACAATCTATGTAATTTCCTCATTTGAGCATTTTATCAAACACATTGATCATGTTACGAAGCACGTGCAATTTATCAATGCATTGCATAGAGGCAAATGTGATTACATGAAAGAAACTATACATATGCGTAAGATAATAAAGAATCCTATTTTAATACTTGTAACAAATACAAAACATCAACAAATTTCTCATTCAGACAATTCATTAAACATTCAGACTATAATTCACCAAATACATAAACTAGGTCAGTTACAAAATATATTTTAGTAATTCCTTATATGGAGAGATCAACATACATATAACAATGATTAATCTAAGGTCATCAATTATGGCAGGCACAAATCATATTCAAATGCTCATTCAAACATTTCAATAAACACATGGAATGCATCTTTTGCTCAATATAGTTCATACATGTATATTATACCAAGATCGACATATTTAAGACAATACAACAACACTCAAGTCAGGTATAAATCATTAGCTAACATTGAAAGCATTGATAATCATAACTTAAACGTTTATAGTCCGTACCTTTCGTCGGAATACTTAATTCGGACACGATTTAGACACTACATTCCTGAAAACAGAACATCGGGCACCTAAATGGTGTAATAGGTTAGCTAGTTTGACAAATAATCAATCTGAATCTCTACAACGATATTAGGGTTAGGGTTTCTTACCCAAAATCATAGCCGAAATAGATCGTGTAGAAAAATTAGGAGGTGATTCGGTGCGTGGAATCGTGGGAGAGGATTCCTGTAGCAATCCCTCAAACTCTTCTCTTTCCTCTTTTCTCTTCTTTTCTCTCCTCTCTCCCTTAGGGTTTTAGGAAATTCGTATAAGAGAGAGGAGGGGTGATATAAGGGCTATTTATAAGCCTAGAAGTGATGCAAATGGCCCCAGGGCCTCGGTATACTTAGTTTATATCCCTTTGGTGACTGTTTTTAACAAACGGGGCTGATAGGGAGGCCCACAACCCACCTACGTCATAGGGTATGTTCCCTGACAATGGATCTATGTCAGGATATGATTTCAGTGCGATCGGATAAGCCAATCAATCGTGGAGGACTATGTCAGTTCAACAGTTATACTTCCCCAATTGGGGCCACAGTTATACAAATATGTGCAAGGAAATTTCCTTTCCCCATGGGTGAATTTTGGTTAGAAACTGACGATTCGAAATCCTCAATTTCGTGTGAGAATGAACTACCCAACTCAAGTTTCATTTTATTTTGTAAAAATATTCACGTTTCTCACACACTTCACTAGACGCTCAAATTGTACACTTCTGGACACTTTCTGGGTTTGATTTCCATGATGGTTGTCAAGCCTAGTAGGATGGACATAATCCTATAGTTTCACATTCATCGGATCCCCGACGTACATTTTAGGCCCGATATAGAGTTTTAATTTACTCCCGAGAGCAATTGGCTCTTGGGATTTCTCCTAAGTCTTTATGTAATTGTAACACCCCCACTTTTCAAGACCCGAGTATATGACCCGTTTCCCAAAAACCCAAGTGTTAACCTTAAAGGAATGTCAAATTTGAGTATACATTTTTTTCCCTTCATCTATCAGAGTAAGCAGATGAGCGTAGAATGGACAAATTAACATAAGGGGAGTGCCCATAATGACTTATGTAAACTAATGTCTCCATTCTTACCAATACAAAATGAAATAACATTACATGTGAAACAAAGTAAATTTGCAACAATCCTAAGATGTGAAATCCTGTAGTAGCCCTTAGAAAATATAATCATGCACCCTTGTTAACCATAGCCTGCTCCTCACCAATATGAATTGAACATCATTAGGGCCACATGTGCTACCTGTACGGTTATATTTATTTGATGGATGAGTGACCAACTCAGTGTGAATTCTCCTCAAGATTACACACCATCGCATTAGGTAAGAAATAGTATAAAACATCCAAACAATCAAAACAGAGTAAATGCAGTCTTATTAAATACATGGATGCGTGAATGCAATCAGTCTCGAGTAAAACATCCAGACGGATATAGGGGTCGTCACCCATGTAGTCATCGACCCGGGTAAAACATCCAGACGGTTTGTGCCTCGGGTAAAACATCCAGACAGACAAATATGTATGATAACAACAGATGATGGTTGTTGCCTCAGGTAAAACTTCCGGATAGGTGAATCTGTATGTTATATATGACAGCAATGTACGATAACAACAGATGATGGTTAGTGCCTCGGGTAAAACATTCAGACAGACGAATTTGTGTGTTGCGTATAACAGCAATAGATGTTGGTTTGTGCCATGCATGCATGATTAGCCAACCCGTTATTAGTCCAATTGTAACCAGCCAATTTAAATAAGCTCACGGTCACTACGGGGAGCACATGGCCCAGCATAGGCCGACGACTCGGGCATAGTGTCCCATTATCACCATCCCCGGCCCATGAGGCTACCATCTTAGGATGTTTAATGGAAACCTGTTGACTAGTGGCCAATTATATTACAGTATATGGGGCTTACCATCGCATAGTTACACAGTATAAAACATTGGAACCATATAGGGAAAACATTAAAACAAAACCATTTAGGGCGGGTATCAAAATATACCACATAGGGCGAATATTAAAACTATATGATAAAGACCATCCTTAAAAACCATTGGACACAACAACCCTAGATAGTAGGCCACATCAATGATCCATCTAGACCACCACTCAATAACTACTAAATCGAAGGTCCATTGTAATCACTGTCAATCGAGTTATATCCCAAGTATGGGTGTACATATATAAGTGGGGGTTTCCCACTGATGTATCAGTTTAAGTTCCATAAGCAATCTACAAATAATTCATGAACAAATATACAAGATGAACATTAAGCAGACAATATAGCAATTCAATTTTCACCAGCTAACACATGTGATTATAAGAGAGATATCAATTATAACCTTTAATAAAAACTATGACTTAAGCTAATGAGAAGATGGAAAGCTCAAGGGGAAGAATCATCACCTTATAGTTTGAATCACTAACTGACGTTGCTAGGAAGCGCGTGCATCCTTAGAGTTGAGTCCTACCATGGATTGTGAAGTTGTACATAAGATTAATGTTCTATCAAGTGTCTATGGTCAAGATTTATACAAGCTAGGGTGTGGATTACTTTTAGGGTTTTGGTATAGAATTAGGACCTCATCCTAGAGTTTAATCCTAACCTTAGATTCTAGGATTTAAACTCTGAGTTATTATTATTATTATTATTATTAGCGTACCATAGATCAATTAATATTCGTAATGAGAGTATTTATCAATCAATATTGATAATGGTGTTTCTCAAATTCATATTTAAATATCTCAACATTATCTAATGTTTTCTGTAATTACTAATAACCTACTAAGTAATACAAGTAATTATACTAAAATTTTCGCTAACAATGATAAGGGCCAATACTAGGATATTAATAAGAATTATACTAACCCACGAGGAAAATGATAGCATTTCCTAATGATAATAGTTATAACTTTCAATAGTGAATCTAGCCATGATAATATGTACTATGACCTACCATGAGTCATGAATTTCTACAATTAGATTCATACTTTAACTTATTTTTTATGTTTTAAGTATAGGCCTAGGGTTTGAGTTACTTAGGTTTAAAATTTTATCTTAGAGTCTAGGTCTAGGTTAGATTTTGTGTAGTTAATTTTAGTGCTACTTAATCATTATAGAATATTTATTAACATTAGTGTTATACTTAATATTAGTTAATAATCATTATGATGACACCGATTGGCACAATCCACTACCAATAACAAATATTTAAGAATGGTAAATAAAATACTATTATTTAATAATTGAAACTTGTGTATAATAATTAGTCCTAGAATAAATGTTCCACTAACGTCTAGTTATATTTAATATTAAAAATCCTGATAAATAAGGGTGGTAACAATTATATTAACACGATGAGACATGTCTAGTTTAGAAAGAAAACATTGACTCATCGAGTCGACTCAGTCGATTTGGACTCGGTTGGAAAGGTTACCTGATGACGGTGCCTAACATTATGCTTGGGATTGGGAGCCCCAATGTAGTTGATCTACTGACCTAGCACGGTCCCTAAATGGCATGGGATTCGGTCAGCCCTGACTCAGCGAGTTGACTCGATTTGAGTCATGCTCTCCTCCTCTCTCTTCTTCCTTTCCTTCTTATTAACAAGAATCTGGACTGATCCAGACTTGATGGCTCAGCCAAGTTGAGACCCGCTGACTCGGCAGTGTATAGTGCGGCTCACGCTCGCACTCACTCTTTCTTCTTCTCCCTATTCTCCTCTTCTTCCTTTTCTTTCATTCATTTATTCTCCTTCTCTTCTCTCTCCCTAGACTTCCCAAAAGCCTGAACTGGACCAACCCACGCCCAGCCCAGATGATCAGCAACCCTGACTCACCCAACTCGGCCCGATGACTCGGCTCGGTTTGAGCTGCTGGCATGGTGCAGCAGCTTGGTGCGGCTGCCCAACACACGCACCCTCTCACTCCACGGATTCTCTCCTCTTTCTTTCTCCCCTTTTTTTTTCCTTTCTCACCTACTTTCTGGAAACACCCAGTGACGTCCGACCATCTTGGCCTGACTCAAGCTCGACCTAAGTGCAACGGTTGCACAATGTACTCCCTCATTCTCTCCCCTCTCTATGCTTTTCCTTCACTTTCTTTTCCCTTCTTTCTCTCCCAACGCCATCAACAAGTGGTGAGAGTCAGAAAATGACATCCCGAACTGAGTCTGACTTTGTTGGAATGGCGAAGAAGATGGCTGCCATTAATGGCGAATCTCGAACAAAGGCTCCCTCCTCCAATCCGATAACATGGGATGGTCCATATGGACTGTATGAAGCTTATGGATAGGCTTTTTCAAAGCTCTAAGATCGTTTGGGCGGTGGGTTCGGGAGGAGGAGAAAATGGCTAGTTTCATGGCTGCGGCTGCAAAAATAGAGGGTGAGCTACTATTCCTCGATCCAAAAGCCTTATATTCTCGCCCTAATCTTCCTTGAACCATCGAATCAACAACTAGTGGTCCGGATCTCCTCAGGCCGAAACCGCCTCCAAAACTGTGGGTAGAATGGAGACCGGTCGTGGTTTTGAAGCCTTAAACTAGAGCTAAACTGGAAGGCTGAGATGTGCCTGAATGGAGGGCTGAGATGAGAGGTTTTCTCCTCACACGGATCGCTCTCATGGCAGCAGCGGAATGGGATTTTCATTTTTGGAAAGTTGGTTTTTCACAACCCATTTGTAACTAGATTTGTGGCCACACACGTGTATATCTCCATGCGAAATGGCCTAGTTTTGGTCAGACTTTAGTCATGCACACAATGGACGATTTGGATCCCTAAGCTGGGTAGTGGAGGTGGGCCATGATTAAAGCAAACGGAAATAGTCCGTATGATACGGGCGCTGGTAGGAAACCGAGGGGAGAGGGATTTCTTCCCTTTTTGAGAAATCACGGGTCATCCTACGTCTGACCATTTCAGAGATCCGGTGTGTAGTTTACTACCAAAAATGGTGTACGTGCACTCCATTGTGGGGCCCATTATGATTGAATCCCAAGATCTGCCCCGTTCGTTCCTCTTGGGGGGCCCTGTATTAGCCTCTGACCAAAGAAGGGGTAGATCCAAGGTCCAGGTGAGCCATATTACCCGATTTGCATTCTTTTAGTGTCGATCACGTTGACTCAATGTCCGGATCAACTCCAATTCGAGCATTAATGGTCGAAAGGTCTTAAGGGGTCGTTTGTAAGGTCTTCTATATATATTATTAGTTAATACTTATGTTAATATAGATTTCCTTGCTTTTGCATATAATTGGCAATTACACTGATTAAAATCTCATACATATATATATATATATATATATATATATATATATATATATATAGATAAAATTTTAATATTAACATACTACTATTTACATGTTGTTGATCACGCATTCATTAATATATAATTCATAATATACAATTCCATTAAAGTATCTAATGATCTTTGTATATGTATTATTAAAAGATATTCAATGCTACATTATTGTTTATAATTTAATTTTATGTTGTGAATTTATTATTCATTATGTTTATTTAATACAACCTTATTTTCATAATGTCTTATATACATTAAATACATACATATCATTTTATCATGAAATTTTAAATCTTTACACAGTATATACATCTCATAGTGTATATATTTAAGTTACACTATTTATATCTATATTTATTTGTATTTATATTAAATTTATCTACATGGTAACACTCGTGTACTGGAAAGTACGGGGTGTTACAATAATGTTGAGTCCGTGGTAGTATTAATTTTAGGTCTTCTCATTTGTGAAAATTTTGGCTTGAGCTTAATCCACCGATTATTTAGTTTAGTACTTAACTAACTTTTGCCTAAATTATGACAGGATACGATCCTTAGGTGGTTCTGCCTAAGGTGGTATTCGGGTCCTTGTACAGATTTTTACGAGACATTATAATCTATCCCCCTTAAAATAAAATTTCATCTTCGAAATTAGTACCTTTTCGTATTCTTAGAGGATCTGAGGGTAGTTCTTATGGACTTCGACTTTCGTTTCCCAAGTAGCTTCCTCCTCAATGTGGTGTGTCCATAACACTTTTACGAGCGGGATAACGTTACAGCGCAACACCTGTTCCTTCCTATCTATAGTACGTGTTGGTCACAATACATAGGTAACTTCTTCACTTAGCTGTACTTGCTCCCACTTTATGATATGGGTAGGGTCAGGAACATATTTCTTTAGCATGGATACATGAAATACATTATGCACACCAGTGAGTGGCGTGGGCAAAGCGAGACAGTATGCCACCACATCCACTCGATCCAGAATCTGGAATGGCCTAATGAATCTAGGCGTTAGTTTTCCCTTCCTACCAAAATGAAGTACTCCTTTCATTGGGGAAAGTTTAAGGAATACATGGTCCCTAACTTCGAATTTTAATGGTCTCTGTCTTATATTAGCGTAACTTTTCTATCTACACTAGGCTGCAAGGAGTCGATGCCTGATAATGTCAATCTTTTTTGAGGTCTCCTAGACCAAATCTGAGCTAACCAAGCTCTTCTCGCCCACTTTCGTCCAACAATACGGAGCACGACAGGGGCGTCCATACAAGGCTTCGTAAGGGGTCATACTAATACTTGCTTGGAAGTTGTTGTTATAAGAAAACTCGACATAAGGGAGACAATCATCCCAGCTATCTTTGAATTAAGCACGCATGCCCACAACATGTCTTCAAGTATTTGATTTACCCGCTCCGTCTGCCCATCGGTCTGTGGGTGGAAGTAGTATTGAATTTCAATTTCACTCTCATTGCTTCTTGGATTCATGTCTAGAAAATAGACGTGAATCGTGTGTCTTGGTCCAACACAATCTCTATAAGAACCCTATACAATTGTTCTATCTCCTTGATGTACAGCTTGGCTAGATCATCAGCCGAGGTAGAAACTCTAATCGGAAGGAAATGGGCCAATTTCGTCAACCAGTCCACAATTGCCCAAATGGAATCATGCCCCTTTCTTGTATTTCGTAACTCGAAAATGAAATCCATAAATATGAAATCCCACTTCCACTCAGCTATGGGCATGGGATAAAGTAAACCAGGGGATTAGCGATGATCAGCCTTGACTTGCTAGCACGTGAGGCATCGGGACACAAAATCTGCTATTTATGCCTTCATGTTGTCCCACCAGTACGAACGCTTCATATCTTGATACATCTTTGTACTACCTAGATGCATCGCTAACTGGGAACTATGGGCGGCTTCAAGAACTTCTCTCCTCAAGTTGTGAATGTTCGGGACGCATAGGAGGCCACGATATCGCAAACCTTCATCTAAGCCAATCCTCCATTCCAAGTCTTCACTGTCATTCGCACGCTCTCTCATCTTTGATAGTAGTTCATCAGCTTTCTCGGCCACAATGATTCAGTCATTAATAAGTGGCTTCACATGTAAGTGTGCAACACTCTCGAATGGTTCTTCTACTGTCATCTTCTGTTCTAAAATCTCACACAAATTCCACCATATTCCACTCTCCTATTACCAGTGGAGTTGTAAATTCTATAGTCTTCTTGTGGCTCAGTGCATCGGCTACAAGGTTGGCCTTTCCAGGATGGTAGGAGACTTCGAACTTGAAGTCTTTCAAAGTTTCCATCCAACATCGTTGCCTTATATTCAGTTCTCTTAGTGTAAAGATGTACTTGAGGATCTTATGGTCACAAAAGAGTTTGAACTCCTCTTCGTAGAAGTAATGTCTCCAAAGCTTTAACGTGAAAATGACTACCGCCAACTCCAGGTCGTGAGTGGGATAGTTTTCTTCGTGTTTCTTCAACTATCATGAGGCATAGGTGATCACCCTATCCTTCTACATCAGCACACAACCCAAACTGACTCGAAAAGTGTCAGTGTAAATAGTATATCTAACCCCTTGCTCTGACAGTACTAGACAGGTGCAGATGTCAGCTTGTCCTTTAATTCCTGAAAGGCTTCCTCTGCTTTCTCATTCCAAGCAAACTTAAGATCCTTCTGAGTAAGTTGTGACGATGGTCACGCTATCTTGGAGAAGTCTTTAATGAATCAGCGATAATAGCCAGCAAGTCCGAGAAAATTTTTCATTTCTGTAACTGAGTCGGGTTGCTCCCAGTCTTGTACCGCGGTCACCTTGGCAAGGTCCACGATAATTCCTTCTTTGGAAATCACATGTCCTAAGAACTTGACTTCTTCCTTCCAGAAGTTGTATTTTGGGTACTGTGTAAATGATTGATTCTGCCTGAGAGTATCAAGGACTGCTCACAGGTGTTCTTCGTGATCCTTCCAACTCTTCAAGTATATTAAAATTTTCTATGAATACGATGATGAATGGGTAAAGATAGGGTCAAAATACTCGGTTCATGAGATCCATGAATATGGTCAGTGCGTTCATAAGACCAAATGGCATCACGAGGAATTTGTAGTACCCAAAGCTGGTCCTAAAAGTTATTTTCTGCACATCTTCATTCTTGACGCGTAATTGATGATACTCGGACTATAGATCTATCTTAGAAAAATACTGCGCCCCCCTCAGTTGGTCGAACAAGTCATCTATCCTGGGCAGAGGATACTGTTCTTCACCGCAATGTGATTTAGCTTCCGATAATCAATACACAACCGCAGCGATCCATCCTTCTTTTTCACAAACAACACGGGTGCTCCCTAAGGAGATACGCTCGGTCGTATGAAACTCGAGTCCAACAAATCGTCAATCTGCTTCCTCAGTTCCTCCATTTCACATGGAGGCATGTGGTATGTTGGTAAAGAAATAGGTGTCGTGCCTGGCACAAGGTCAATGGTAAAGTTGATCTCGCGTTGAGGAGGTAGTCCATGGATCTTTTTGAATACGTCTATGAAATCTTGGACTACTGGCGTGTCCCCAATGGACAAACCATCACTTTTTTCCAACAGGGAAGCATAATAACTAAGGCGGTTGGGCCAACTGACTTGACCCAGGAAGGTGAAGGTTGTGCCCTCGGGCCCATGGGCTGTCACCAATCTAGTCTCACAGTCGATTTCTGCCTTCATTTCGGTGAGCCAATCCATGCCGAGGATGACGTTGTAATGGTATATCGTGGTGACAATCAGGTCAATGCGCACCATTCTGCTTCCCAAGTCTATTGGGCAACTCTCACAAAGCTTAGTAGCGTCCGAGAAAGTTCCCATTGTAATGATGACTCTCACCCCAACCATAGGGGTAGTGTCCAATCCTAATCACTTGACTGTAGAGCATACTATCATAGAAACAATGGACCCGGTGTCCACTGATAAAAATACAAGTGTACCTTGAATGTGGGCAATGACTTTAAAAGTGAGTGGCACTGCAACTGTAAATTCAGACACTTCAGCGGCAAATGCATTTACTCGAGCTTGTTGTGGACAATTTGGTTGCGCTACCATAGGTCATTGAGGTGGCTTGTTTCGAGATACAGGAGATCGGTTAAATGGTTATGTCAGTGATACAGATCGTAGAGGTGGGGCTAAAACAACATGCTGTGGCTGGTGGTTGATCTTCTGAGGCGGTGTGTAGCCGTTGTCCCTCATCTTGGTAAAATAAAAGGGGTCAGCATGGCCGCTTTCTTACAATAAGTATTCCAAAGATCAGTTCACCTCTGCTGAGTCGGCGGAGCCATCAGTTTGGGAGGCGAGTTCACACGCTGCCTCTTGCCGAGGAATGGCCTATTCTAAAATTCAGGCCTAGGCCTCGGGCCTATTGGCATGCATGTTCGAGACACCCTTTCACCATCCTCCTCAGCTCGCAGGGACATGTTCACTAGCTCAGCATAGTTGGGAATGCTAGCACAACGTATCTTGGTGTGGATGTTAGCCCACTACCCTTCTAATAATCGTTGCATTCGCCATAGTTCATTTGTTAAAATCAAAGGAGCATATCTAGCCAGCTCCGTGAAACGGTTCTCGTATTCTTCCACTGACATTCCCCCTTGTCTGAGACGGAGATATTCACCCTTCTTTTCATTACGATAAGTGAGGGGGTAGTAATTTCTATGAAAACATGTTTCAAACCCATCCCACGTCCACACAAATCCTGAGGAAACGGTTTGAAGGACACTGTCCCACCATAGGCTAGCTTCCTTTTCAAACATATAAGTGAC
Organism: Magnolia kwangsiensis; assembly: GCA_037074715.1. Taxonomy (NCBI): domain Eukaryota; kingdom Viridiplantae; phylum Streptophyta; class Magnoliopsida; order Magnoliales; family Magnoliaceae; genus Magnolia; species Magnolia kwangsiensis. The sequence goes on from CM073589.1 coordinate 74,843,124, forward strand.
TAGCTCAACTTTCTCTACTTTAGTACAGTGTAGTGGCTTCAACATCTTGGATATACGATCTAACCAGTACTCAGCCTCCTCAGGTCTATTAGTACCCACAAAAGTGGGAGGACGGAGGTGCTAAAAGTGCTTAAATAAGCCACTTGTAGTTATAGCCCCAGTAGGCTGTACGGGTGGCATCGACGGGACCACATTCATGTTTTGTACTATGACCCCCGCTATAATGGCTAAAACTTCTTGTTGTTGTTACATTAGGAACATCATTTACTCTAACCTATCAGGGGGAGAGGCCGCCTGAGGCATTTGGGGTGTCTACGAAGATGTACGGTTCTGACCCAAAACCAGTGGTGCACTCAGTGTTGGCCTATTTGTGGGGCCAGTGGCCGATTGTGAATCCAACATTGTCTTGATACTCGGGCCCAAACTAGGGTCCGTGTGGCTATCACTAGGGGCAGGGACCCCGTCAATCGATCCACCAAGTAGGAGATGTGCCATATTCCAAGTGGTTTTAGGAGGCATTCCCTATATACAACATAGGGTGCAACGTTTACAGGATTAGGATAACATCATCTACTTTTTCTAAACATTCTACACATTTCTAAACAAAAGGAGCTTCATACATTTCATTTAACCAAAATTTGTCACAATACATATGATGTAGCATTACATGTACTATGACAGAGGATGCATGTAAGCTAATTAACAAAAAGCTTTAACACTTACTAACTTAGCATTCAAACTAAGCCTATCGAAGGCTATTACAAAAATAAGGAAAATAACTACAAATATATAACTAGTCCTCCAATTCCGACGAAGGCGGAGGCGCAGCCTTATCTTGCATGCAACACAAGAGGGCCTTCAGGGTGCGAGATATTTTCTTAAACTTTTAATTCAGATGGGCCTGGTTCTCCTCCAATTTCTGCTTTAAATAGGCCTAATTTTTTCTCAATCTTGGCCATGCAGGCCTCTAAGGTGGCTCAGTCATGGCGGTCCTCAGGAACAGTAGGAGGTCCCCCATCTGAGTCTTGGGCCTCTTCTTCTTCCTGCTCCTCTTCCTCAATGCCTTTCTCTTCTTCATTTCCTTCCGCTTCTTCACTGCCTTCCTCTTCTTTAGTTTCTTCTTCTATCTCATTCCTGTACTCATCAATCCTGGCTTGGCGTTGCCTGGGGCATATCCCCATATTGTTGAGTGTAGTCTCCGTGATGAAATGGATAAGGGCGAGATTATCCATATGAAGCCTGAAGCTGAAGTTTCAGATGATCTTGCAGATGAGTCAGCTAAATGGGAGGAAGACATCCCCCCGAGTAGACCGTACAGTATTAATTATCTGTGTCAAGGCGAAAGTAGGCAGGCACACCTTTTCTCCCTGTGCAACTCGATACAGGAAATCCACCATAAATCTTGTACATTCTGTGCGATTACTCCACCTAGGATATACGTTGTACGTGCATATATGGTGGATCAGGCGAAAATCGTCTATGATACGTGGTGATGCGTGGCTATTTCTTCGCCTCCAATTGACAAGTTGGCTACAAAGGAAACGTGTGCGGCGATCTCTCTCTCGTACTCTAGCAAGATTAGTATCACTGGCATGTATAACTCCACGCTCTATTCCTATGATATGGGCCATGACATCCACATCGACTCTGGCTTCGTGTCTCCCTAATGGAATAGTAAACTGGAGAGGCTCCAGAGTTGGGTCCCGTATGTGAGCATAGAAGGCTTGTAAGATGCCTTCACTTGCATGAGTTTTCCCTTTGAATATGGGACCCCACCCGGTCTCCAGGAGGCGGTCGATCATAGGATACATCCCAAATAACTTCTCATCCACATGTTCTTTAAAAATAACTTTGTGATTTTGGAACTTACCAAGTCTGATGCCCGCCGGTTGGGACCTCTCTTTTGGGATCTGAGGATCGAGGTCTCGCTTCAACCTTCCCTCGGCATTTGCACGTGCCTCAGTGCTTGCACTTGTTTTGACACTTGTCTTCATCTTAGACTTTCTTGGATGGCAGGGCCCGACCTCATCCGTGACCGCTCTCTTCTTTCCCATAAGGGAAAGGAGCGTTGAAAGGGTGAAAATGATGATCACAATCTCAAAGAGAGCCATTGAGATGGAAAATCTTTGAGGATGAAGTGGATTTGAAAGTGTGAATGTTATGAGACATAAAAAGAGGGTTTTTATGTCCAAATGATTGAGAATAATGGAGATGGAGAGATGTAAAGGGTAGTTTTTAGAGGAATAGTGGTGGAGGGTGTAAGATACAGAGGATTTGAGAGATTTGAGTATATGGAAGTGGGGATTTGAGAGGGAAAGGGAGTTTTGGAGGGTTTAGAGGTGTTGGTGGGGTAGGAAAGGGTGAAATGGGGATTAAGGGGTTAAATGGGAGGTCCCACATGTGGGAGGGGACCCACATAGTCGGCCAGAAGGTGGTGCACCGCCTCTCCTGCAGTGCCGCCATAGCGTGTAGGGCTGGTTGACAGTGCCGCCACACCCGAGTGGGCTGGCCGGTGGTGCACCGCCGATCGAGCGGTGCCGCCGCCCCTTCCTGGGTTGTCCGGTGGTGCCGCAGCCATGGAGTGGTGGTCAGCCCTCCCCGGTGATGGGTTTTGGCCCATAAGACCCCCTGGGCCCCACCGAATTCTGTGTTTTGGGTCCTTTAGCCCGTAGGGTCCGTTTCGGGGTCCAATGCAAGCGTATTCGTGCCATTCAGATCTGTTTCGAGTCTGGAATTCATCAACTCATGAATCAAAATCATCGATTGATAGCCCGAAGGTGACATAGATGGTGCATACTAGCTAGGTCCCTCAGGTGTACGTCAGGAACTGCATTACAATGTTTGGTCTCGCCTATCGATGAAACATTGGGATCCTAATATGGTTGATAAATTCCATCGCCCCCTTCCTATGTCAGAGTGTGTTAAAGTGCGTCATGTTTCCTATAACCCAGGTCTAGTTTAATCCAAATCACGCTCTGATACCAACTTGTAATGCCTCAAATTTCGAGGGTAGAGCAAAGCTCTACTCCCGAGATCCAGAACATCACTTATGCAATATGGATGATGATCTTCCAATTTTATCTATATTAATGAGTAAAGCATGATTGAGATTATACCAAAACAACATATCATACTCCAGATATAATTAAATTAAGCGAGCAGAAGTCTGAAACATATATATTCATATATGTGGGAGTCGTACAAACCTTCAGAGTATGATTACGTAACCGGGTTTAATATGTACAAGTATTGTTTCAAAATATACAAAAGCAGAAAAGTAAATGTGTCCACTAAGCAAAGTATCCCTGTAATCCCTGCGTATCGGCACGAGCTCTACATAGACCCGCCTGAGAGTAGAAAATAGGAGAACTCCTCCTCATCCATCAAGTCTTGGTCCGTCGTATAGAGATCATCAGCACCTGCATCTAAACCAGAGTCTGATTGGTGTTTTAAAACAACGTCCCAGGGTGGGAATGAGTGGCTAACTCAGTGGTACTATAACGTAAAAGTTAACATGTTATTAAGTCAATCAAGCAGTAATGATAAGGCAATCATAACAATCACTTCCTAACTACTTTTGTTAATGCAGGAATAAAGTGCAAGTAATGATGTATGCCCTCGCATCAAAACTCCCTCACAAGCGACTCCGACAACCTATTTCGCGCATGACATCACTGCATCTTGTGCAAACTTCACCTTCTTTAAGGAACATTCTAACTAATACAATGCAATGCATCGGCATGTTAGCCAAAAACTTAGTTAATTTTATTCATACAACAGATTTGGGAAGCTAGGGTACCTCCCTTTATATCAATGACCCAAATCGAAGGATCCATCTAGGTTCGTCACTCCTAGTTAAGCACATATGATAGGTAAGTTATACTCACGGTCACTACGGGACGCTCATCACCTCAGTGTAGGCTGACAGCACGAACACGGTGTCCCATACCACCATGCCCGGCTCATAAGTATTAGTTGCTCACTGGTCATTATGGTATCAAGTCAATCAAGCAATAATGATAAGGCAATCATAACAATCACTTCCTAACTACTCTTGTTAATGTAGGAATGGAGTGCCATTAATGATGTATGCCCTCGCATTATAGCTCCCTCACAAGCAACTTCGACAACCTATTTCGCACATGACATTATAGCCTCTTATGCAAACTTCGCCTTCTTTAAGGCACATCCTAACTAATGCAATGTAATGCATGGGCGTGTGTTTCGAACAGAAACAAATGCATTTGATTTGGAAAGTTATCTCATTTAAACATAATAGAAAAAGTATTTGGAATAATCATCATATTTCATTGATACTGAGTTCATTTACATCCTCATAACATTCCTTGATTCTAAAATGGATCATTTGGAGAGAACAAATCATTATTAGCAAAGCTTTATATATCGAATCTTGAATCCGGAAGCCTCTCGGCAGCTACTTTGATCATCTCCTAGGACTTAGGAGGAATGTTGATCTAATCAACTTGGCTTCACTTTTGAACTCATCCTTTAGGCAGGGGAGAGGGCCTAAAGTGATGAAGAGTGAACTTGAATGCTTTCAGAAGATCCGACAGCATTCCGTCCTCCATTCAGGACAAACCTGCAGACTGGTTGCACGACCCCGCGTAACGGAGAACTGAGCAACGCGTTCCCGCGCAACGAGGAATTGGACTGCGCATCCCCGTGCAATGGAGAATTAGACTACGTGTCCCCGCGTAATGGTAACATGACTACGCACAACGGAGGCTTCGCTCCTCACCTTTCGAGGCTCTGCTCTTCTAAAAATCTTCAACCACTCAAATGAAGGAAGGGAAGGGGTATTGATAGGACCCCCACACATGCTGACCCTCAATCTTTGTGCCATGGCCCACTTTTACATCTGATCTGGACCGTTCATCTTAACCATCTGCTCCTGGTTGCGCGTCCACTGGTAATATACGGATTCGTTGTGCGTCCCCACGTAATGCAGAATCTCATTGTGCGTACCCGCCCAATGTAGAACCTCGTCTTGCGCATCTTCGGGAAATGCTCAAGATTGTCTGCGCGTCCTCACGAAATAAGAAGTTTATCGATTCGTAATCTTAAACCTGTTGCACGTCCTTGCGCAACGAATGGTTGTTGCGCGACCCCGCGCAACTACCATCTTTCTTCCCCATTCCTTCTCTTTATATTTGATTCTTATTTTTTCTTCTTCATGATAATTTTTATGCTCCAACAGATGCCCCCTTAATCCGTTCTTTATTCTCTTAAATCAAAGAATCAGGATCAATTTTCACCACTTTCTTATTTTCCAGACATCGTCGCGTGTCTAGGCGCAACCAATACGTCTTGCGCGACCACGTGCAACACGTGCATGAGTAGTGTACTCGGCCTTTTTCCCTATAAATACTTGCACCTGGATCATTTTTCCACTTTCATTTCCTGTAGCGGAGCTCTTGTGATTTTTCCTTTTTTCTTGCAATTGCTTGCGCGACCACGCGCAACGATTACTTCTTTCGTGCAAGGTAAAAATCCCTTGCGTGTTCTTGCGCAACGAATAATTTGTTTAAGCAAGGGAACTCGGTTGTGCGTACACGCACAACGACCTTCTGTTATGCAATCCGCGCAACTAGTACTTGGCTTTTTCCAGACTCGGCTTTGTCCACCTTGTATTGACTTTCCCAACTTCTTTCTTCTTCAGGTTTTAATCCCCTCTTGTCATGGCTCGTACTAAAAGAACCTTCATTACTGTTGATCCTCCCACCGAGCAGCCTTCTCATCAAGAACTCCCCAATGCTGATCCTTTTGTCACGCCTCAAGTCATGAAATCTCCATCGTTCCTTGCTCAACCCTTAAGCAAATGTTTCAAGACAACTGCCCAGCACCTTATTTATACAAAAGAGCCGGTGTTGCTGACATTCGATTTCTCCCCCCGCATTGAGGTATTACCATCTCCTATTTAGAGGGCCATCATCATGGGAGACCTTGAAAGGCCGCTAATGCACGGTCGAGACTATGACTAGGACGAATGGCTAAAAATGACGATGCACTATTAGACGAGTAGCCAAAGACCACCGGTTAGAGAAGATACTCCTCCTCCTTCCAGAACGAAGAAAATTTGCAGAAACAAAGCGAAGGAATTCTAGGAGAAAATTAACGAGCATAACAGGAAGAAGCTTAACAATTCCTGGGAATCAGTCCACTTAGTCCAGAGTACCATAGAGTTCGACAACCCTTATAGATGAGGCCTCGTCTCAGTCCCCATTAGGATCCACCGTCATCATTCCATTTTAATCTGTGAGCCTAGGGACCATTTGACCTCAGAGAGACTATCTTACTCAAAGTCTTGGTCATTTAATGAACCAAAAATACTAGAAGGAATCTTGCGACCACCAAGACCAAGGCAGCTGATTGGCAACGTGCACTCCATGATCTTCCTCGTGCCTTCTTATGACCTCCATAGCTTGTACCCCACTTGCTTTTACGAGTGCTTCAATAGTGTTTCAGCCATCGTCGACTTATCTAGAGCCCAGAGGAATTCGGAACGAGAGGCTCTCTGACTCCTCGAAATTACTATTAGGAGTGGGCTGCTGCAGTCATGGAAAAACACATGGACACTCTGTTGAAGATTGATATTTTTACCGCAATTGAAGCAACATCGTAACCTTTCTACAGGGAACCTTCTATTTTGAAGGCTTTCCTTAACCACTGGTGTCCTTCCACCAACTCTTTTCATTTTCCCGAAGGTGAAATGAGCATCACTCTTTGGGACATTCATAGAATTGCTGGTTTACCAATAATAGGGAAAATCTTCGACAGATTTTTCCCTACTAATGAGAAATTGGCATTCATCTCTTCACCTGACCGTATACCTTATATTTCGGAATCAACTAGGGAACTTTTTAGGAAAATGTCTAAATTCCTGAACATCTACAAAATTCATCCCATGCAATGGCTGGCCCATTTCAGCAGAGATTTTAAGTAATTCTCTTTCTTTTGACCCCCCCTTTGCGCTGCGGCTTGCTATATATATAATCTTGATTTCACTTACTCATTTTTTCCTTTTCGAATTTGAGGCCAATCGTTCACGGGAACTTGAATGCCTTCGAAAAGGTATTAAAGGTCATGCCGAATATTCTGTCTATGGCGAACTCGCAGCATTTCTAGCTTATTGGCTAAACATAGTAGTTCTCCCAAGTTCGAAGTCAGCAGATGCCATTCGCCCATCATTGTTTGTGATAGCAAGTGCCATGGCTGAGGGAGTCAGGTACTCTCTTGCACCTCCTGTCCTTTGTTTGATCTATAGAGGCTTTGGAGAAATTGCTTCCCATGTGAAGAGCCCTTCTGTTGGTTCTACCTCAACCTTTATGCCATGGCATTATTTCTTTGGCTGGCTCGGCGTTTACTTCACATGGACTTTTGACGTGCCAGAAAAGGCTTATGTTCATCCTTCAAAACTTCCCCTCTGCTTCTTTCAAAAGAGATCTATGGCGAAGAGGTCTTATGATTGGGCAAAAGACGCTATCTCCTCAGACGACAAGATAAATTACTATCATTTCGGCCTGCCATGTTATACTGAAGACACAAAGAGGACAGACACATCACCACTTACCGCGGCAAAGAGGGGATTCTTTATATCCATCAAATCGTGCAGCCTCCCATCGAGGGAAGGGATAAAATTCTGGTGAGAACCGTATTATCTTAGCCATTTTTCCCATCAATTTGGTTTTGATCAAGAAGTGCCGGAAGACTGCGGGCTAGTTACCAGGAGAATGAGAAGTTATGGCACCGGTCCATTTACTAGGCAATGGTTTGGAAACAACTGCTATGCCAAGCGGATTCTTCCTTCATTATTCTAGGCTGCGATCGTACTCCCAGGGCATCATACAATCACATGAGGTGGTGGGTACACCAATCCTACTTGGCTAGAAAAGCCCTGCCGGTGGATAAACCTGTATGGCTTCCTCCTCCCAAGCTTAAGGGTCACGTCATCGAATCAGGAGTTGGTTTCATCCTAGAAACCAGTCATGCCCCCTCCACTGGTCATCGCTGTATCTAGATATCTTTAGACGAACCTATTCGTGAGATAAAACCTGATAATACCCTGGAAGGTTGGATAGCGTATGGTGAGACTCGTAAATTTAAACCAGTTCCTCTTCATCAAAGAGGAAGGGTTACAGCAGACATTCCCCTTCAACCAGAGGATACCACTAATCCTCAAGATCAATCATCTCCACCTACTCATCTCCAGCAACAGCCGACCGCTTCTCCTATTTCTAGGATTGCTCGATCCCCACAGTGGCCAATTTCTTCCCCTATTTCTAAGACTGTTCAACATCGACAGCAACCAACTTCTCCTCCTGTGACTAGATCCTAAGCACGTGCCCAAGCGTCTCCCCAGGAAAGGACTACTGGTACTGCCTCTCCGGCGATGGCTACCGCAACTACTCAACCGGAGAGCCAACAACCTCCTTCTTCCAAAGGAAAACAAGTCGTTGTTGAAGAATCGAGCAAAGAAGATCTGAGTAGTGAAGGCTTGACTTCTTCATCTAGTGGTATTGTTTTCGATGAAGGCGACATGGAGGGAGAAAGTCAAGATAGTGACTATGAAGAGGGGGAAGTTAACATTAACAGTGGAGACGAGATAGCTGCAAAAGATATTACTGCGGATGAGGGAGACATTCTCCCCTCTTTTGAGGCTATTCCTTCAAAAGTTTCATCTGCCGCAGGGGAAAGGGAAGAAGAACCCCTAGTCCACAGGGAATACAGATATTCACCTCATAAGAAAATCTTGTTGTCGTTGTTTGCTCCTTTTCCTTTCCCTGTTCTTCTCTTACACGTTCTATTTCAAGTGATCAAGATTCCCCTCTGGATTTACCTCTTGTTGCACCAACAGCCTCGCCGAGATTTTCAATGCCTCCGAGGGTAGTAGCACATAAGATTCTTTTTCTAGCAGAGCCAACTGATTTGCCCGATCATAATACTATCATTTTAAGTACCGAACGCGAAATGGCTTCTCTGGCAGAGCTGATGGATTTACCTTCTCCCATTGCTGTTGCTTCAAGTATTGAAAACAGGGCTCCATATTTTGAAGAGATGGTAGAACCTGCTCCTTCTCTTGCCAGGGAAACACAACCGTTCACTATTTCGGTACCAGAGGGAGCTATTTCTTTCTCTTTTCTTATATTTTCCGCGTTACCTGCTCATAAAACTTTCCCTATAATTTTATATTTCTTATTTCTTAATAGGGGATTTACCTCAGAGTGGCGCAGCGAGTTCTAGCTCTATTGGTACTTCATTAAATGTGCTATCATTTGAAAAGATATCTGCGCATAAATTGGCCTTGATCAGGAATTCCATACTAGCTATCGTTGAAATCTTCAAAGATCCTGATCAATGGTTTGACTTGGCTGTCGCTTTAGATGTCTTGGATGGTGCTTCTCGAATAGCTAAAGTTGATGTTTCCTCTATGCACGACGCTCTCTTAAGATTCCATAATTCGATAACTGCTTTGTTATCAGCTGAAACTGTCACTGTTCCTCCCGAAATCTTGAAATTCAGGAAACAACTCGCGTATTCCAAGGAGAAAATTTCTTAAATCTCTCCCATTGTTTCTCGTCATGAACAAGAACAATCATATTTGCAAGAACAACTGAAGACTTTTATTGATGAAAAGGCCTCTATCCAGGATCGCATTACGCTTCTGAGGCAAGAGATTACACAATTAGAGAGGCAAAGTTTAGATGCAGATTTAAACATTGAAAGAGTCCAAGAAAAAATAGAGTGCAGCTGTCATTCTATAGATCTTGAAAGATCTGAACTGGCGAAAAATGAAGCACTGATTACTTCTTTAGAAGAGAAGCTAGCTGATGCCCTGGATCCTGCCAGAATTACCTCAAATGCCAAACTGGAGCATGCTGCTGCCCAAGTTAACCTCCAAGACAATTTACAACAATACTTAGCAGCATTAGGTATCACAGGAGAGCTGTAAAATGCATAACTTTGATGTATTTTACTACTATTCATGCTTTCACAATTGCAAGTTGTACTAGTAACTTATGATATTTCAAATGGCATTTTAATTGATGCATTATGGTGTAGTAAGCTTTCTTTTACTTCATTTTATTATCATACTGTATCTTTATACACACACACACACACACACACACACACACACACACACACACACACTTATATATATATCCTTTTATGTGTTGTTAGTAAGGGCCTCCTAAATGATCTTCATCTTAATTGGTGGTACTATATTTTAGTTTAGTTAGTCACACACAGTTTAAGCTCTTGAGTAGTGGAGCACACACAGTTTAAGCTCTTGAGTAGTAGAACTGGGTCTCACATGATGACCTCTGTAACTCTTAAGAGTTTGTTGTACTTCTCACTACCTAGGGAGTTCACAAACCACGATCCATCAGAGGGGTCCAGTGAAGCTACCGGGGCGGTGAACTCGGTTGATTTTACGCACAGGGTTGGCCGCGGTAACTCTCTCGAGTTCACAGAGCTTGTAAGGCTACCTTTGGGGTACCAAACCTAGGGCCGCTAGTCTGTCAATGAGTAGGTTTAAGCCCTTCTTCATGAGTTAGTACTGGAACCAAACCATAGATCTGGAGGGACATACGCATGGTTGACATGTCTAAAGCTCACACTACGGCCCTTATTTTCTTCGTCTGCAAGGTTGAGCCCATTCACGGGAGGGCACTTTCCTCCGTTCCCTGTGAAGCTACCGAAAAGTTGTACAGATGGCATGGGGGTTACGCATGACTGGTCGTTGAGGACTTTTAGTCATTGACTCCATCAGCTACTTGCATGGGTATGCGTACGATGGCCTTCACGAGCTTTTTAGGGCCACTGGCTTCTCACTGTTGCCCGAATGGTGATCTTGATAGGTCTTATGCGTGGCCGGCCCTCTTAGAGCTTGATCCTTTTCGAGCTTGATCCCTTTCGAGCTTGATCCTTTTTAGAGCTCCTGTCTCTTTTAGAGCTTGATCCTTTTAGGGTTTGGCCCTTTTTAGGATTTGGCCCTTTTTTAGGATTTGGCCCCTTTTTAGGATTTGGCCCCTTTTTAGGATTTGGGCTTTTTAGAGTTTGGCTAAATTGCCTTAAAATGTCTTGACAGATAATAGTAGATGTGATCCTTGTTGTCACGAGAATGATAACCATCTCTAACTGAGATTGATACATCATCACCCTTGCTAATATCTTCAAGAATATCCATCTGTGTTGTTAGTAATGTATCAACCTAGTGATGATATCAATTTCAACAGAGTTTTACAGAGCTCGCTTGATGATGATAATTTTTCTTTTCTTTGCGATGCTCATGGAATATAGTCTTGATATGCTCGTGAATTTCTTCTTTTATTCATTTGATGATATATAGACATGATCTTGTCCATTCTTGCCCCCTTTTGATGCAGAATCATTATGCCGATAATATTCTGGATCAAAATCAATAGTGTCTCTAGGGACGATATCTTTTGATGAAGCGAGCATTGACCGATACACTGATACCTTGTCCATCTTAATTTACTACTCTGTATGCCCCATTCGAGTATACTTCCCTTATTATATATGGCCCATCCCATTTAGGCTCGAATTTGCCCCCTATTCTATGGGTGATCACTATAGGTCTTTTTAACGTAAGCACCATGTCCCCCTTTTTGAAAGAGCGGTATTTAACCCGTTCATCAAAAGTGGCTAATATCCTTGCTTGATATGATTGCAACCGCTGCTATGCGGCTAGGCGTTTCTCATCGAGTAAATCTATTTTTTCAACCTTATCTTCACATTCTCATCCTCCATTATAGACTGATGCACTGCCACCTTGAACGATGCTACTTGTATTTCAATTGGGATGACTGCATCAACGCCATAGACCAGTGAATACGGTGTTGCTCTTGTTGTTGTGTGATGAATAGTTCTGTATGCCCATAATGCTTCTTGCAATTTGTCATCCCAATCGCGTTTGTTACCTGTCACTGTCTTTTTCATTATTTTGATTATCGTTTTATTAAACGCCCGCCTCCGCTAGTCTGTTGGCTGGTGGATAGTAAGGAGTTGAAAATGAATGCCAAATGCTGAATTTTTGACATAACTTTTCTATGCCTCTATTTTTGAAGGGAGTGCCATTATCCATAACAATTTTCTTTAGAATACCATGTCGGTATATTATAGCGTGGCGGATGAAATTAACCACATCTTTTTCTTTAACATTACGCAAAGCAACTACTTCAGTCCTTTTGGAGAAATAATCGGTTTCTGCCAGAATATGCTGCTTTCCTTTGGATGAAGGCGCGTTTATAGGACCAATTACGTCAAGTCCCCAAGCAGAGAAGGGTCAAGAGGCAATAGATTGATGCAAGTCTTCTGGAGGAATGTGTATAACATCTCCATGAATTTGGCATTCATGGCATCGCTTCGTATAATCTATTGCGTCTTTGAACATGGTGGGCCAATAATAACTCATTCGATGTATTCTGTGGAATAGATTTATGCCCGCTTGATGTGCTCTGCATTCACCAGAGTGCGCTTCTCATAATGTCTGGCCTGCTTCTTGTTTATCTAAACAACGTAGTAACACCCCATTATATGATTTTCTATATAACACTTCACTGCATATGATGAACCTGTTTGACTGCTGATTGATCTGCTGTTTCTGTACCTGATCTTCTGGCAAGATGTTGTATTTGAGATAATCAACGAAAGGTTGACGCCAATCATCTGTGGTTATTTCTAAACATGACACAAGAAGTGTCTTGATGACTTCTTCGATGACTTCTAAAGATGGCAAGAATCTTCTTTCTTCTATAGTTACTTGGAGAGGGCTTCGATTAGGGGAGGACAGAGCTGCTGCCAAACTAGTTAATACATCTGCTTTTACATTTTTAGACCGCGGTATGTGCTTGATTTTTACATGACTGAACTGTTCTAGCAACTGCTGTGCTTTTCGGCAATAAGGCAAGAGTTCCTGCTTTCTCACCTCGAATTCAGTTATCAATTGATTTATAATCAATTTGGAATCTCCAAAGATATGCAACATCTTTATTCTCGTATGTTGAGCCATTTCTATCCCAATAATGAGGGCTCTGTACTCAGCCTCATTGTTCATGCACACGATGCCTAATGTGAAGGAGTATGGTAACAAGTCACCTTGAGGAGTAATGAATATCACTCCTGCCCCCGCTCCTGATACCTGTGCGACACCGTCGAAATACATTTGTCATGAGCTTTGTGACTCGGCCAGCATAACCTGCTCATCCGGAAAGTCGTCAATGATGGTCTCGCATTCTGCAATGGGGTGTGCCGCGAGGAAATCCACCACCACTTGTCCCTTTACGGTTTTGGCTGATTCATAAGTAATAGTGTATTCTGAAAGCAACAACATCCATTTGGCCAGTCTTCCAGATAACATCGGCCTTGTCATTAAAAACTTGATCGGATCTGCTCTTGAGATCAAAGTTATGTTATGGTAGAAACAATAATGTCTCAGCTTTTGGACTGTGAATATTAGCGCTAGACACTCTTTCTCGATTGGAGAATAATTGCATTTGGCCCCCATCAATGTTCGACTTAGGTAATAAAGAGCGGCCTCTTTGCCAACTTCATTTACTTGAGCCAATAACGCACCTAAGGAATTCTCAGCTGCGGATATGTATAAAATAAGTGGCTTTCCTTTTATCGGAGCTATTAGTACCGGTGGATGCTTCAACAATTCCTTTTTTGAGTCAAATGCGTTCTGACAAGCTTGATCCCACACAAACTCTGCATCTTTCTTCATCAAATGAGAGAACGGCTGGCATCTTCCTGCCAGGTTTGAAATGAAACGGCAAATGTACGCCAATTTTCCTTGCAAACTTTTTAATTCTTTTAACGTTGTCGGTGGCGGCATATTTTGAATGGCTTTGACTTTCTCTGGATCGATTTTGACACCCCTGTGCCGTGTAACGAAACCAAGAAATTTACTCGCGGACACCCCAAAAGCACATTTGGCTGGATTCATCTTCAACTGCTTCTTTCTTAATCGATGAAAAACCAATGCAAAGTGTTCGCGATACTCCTGATGATCTCCTGATCTGACCACCAAGACGTCGACGTAGTACTCAACATGTTTATGCATCATGTCTTGGAAGATATTTTGTATTGCCCTTTGATATGTTGCCCCAACATTTTTGAGACCGAACGGCATGACTTTAGAGTAATAAATTTCGAGCGGCATTCTAAATGTCGTTGCTTCTTCATCTTCAGGTGCCATTCTAATCTGATTGTACCCTGTGTAGCCGTCCATGAAGGACATAACAACATACTGAGTCATACTATCAATCATCAACTCTGTTATTGGGAGAGAAAAATCATCTTTTGGACAAGCCTCGTTCAAATCCCTGAAGTCAATGCACACTCTAACTTGTCCATTTTTCATTTTCACAGGGACAATGTTCGATATCCACCTAGGATACTTGACTTCTCTGATAAACCCGAGATTAGCTTGCTGACCTCTTCTTCGATCAATGGAATTAAGTCTGGATGAAATCACCTTTGCGCCTATTTAACCGATTTTTTCTCCTTGGAGATATTTAATCGGTGCATTGCTACAAAGGGTTCCAAACCTGGCATTTCTGCATACGTCCAGGCGAAGACATCTTTATTTTCTTTGAGTAGTTGGAAGTATTTCTCAGATTCTTGCTCAGAGAGATCGCCACTGATAAATGTGTTCTGGGGTTCTTCTTCTGTACCCAAGTTTATTTCCCGCAGGCTATTTATCGTTGGTTGCCCCCAGTCTTCCATCTGCCTAAGAGTTGTTTCAGGATACTTGACTATCTCAAGATCTTCTTCAGATGCTTGCGCGGCTGTAATCATATTTATCGATGACATTGCCCCCAACCCTTGGAATTTTCTTTGCTTTTCCTGATCAACCCCAAGAGGGATCTGAATTCCTCTCCCATGATTCAACCCCATGGGTTCTTCGTAATCAAAACCCATGCTTCTCATGATTTTCTTACTTACCGAACTGTATCTTTCTAGATTTTATGGAGTCAACTTACCGCAGTGTACGTTACTTTCAACTTCTTCTCTAGCCCTCGCTTCTACTGCGGTGTAAAATTCTATCGGCTCGGGGTATCTTGAGCTAGCTTTAACTTGAAATCTTCCTAGAGCGGCTGAAAATGGCTTACAGCTTTCAATGCTAGGCAGTGGCACTGTATAATTAGACTGCAAGATTTTTAACTGCTCTGGTGATAATAAGGTTAGTGGCGGCTGTCCTGGTTGTCTCAGACGCTTTGGTACAAAATAGAATTTCTTCTTTGTATCTGCAGTCTTAGAGGATTCCGCCCTTTCTCCCTTGACATCATTTTCTTGAATGTCTTTTAGCACTATTCTCATTATTATTTCCTGCTTCTCCGGTGAACCCTTTATAGTAACTAGCGTCTACAAAGAAAGACTCTTCTTCTGTATATGGTCTTGCATCAGCGATTACCTTATACTGTCTCCCATGCTTACAGTACTTGAAGTATTGATGCAAAGTAGAGGGTACAATGTTGTACTGATGTATCCATGGCCTTCTCAGGAGAAGGTTGTACGTTGTCACGACGTTTATAACGTGGCATACGACATAGGTAGTCAGTTCTCCTATTTCTAGTATCACTGTAATCTTTTCAAGCGCTCGTTGCCCATCTTTATTGAAGCCTTGTATCATCATTCCACTAGGGCGTAGATCCGAGCAGCGATAGCCCAGCTTACATATCATTGAGACCGGTAAGAGATTCACTGTAGATCCATTATCTATCATAATCCGTTTAACCTTCTTCCCACCGATATGGCCTTCTATCATTAGTGGCCTGTTATACTCCGTCTCAGAGATCAAATCCTCATCGGAGAATGAGATGACTGGCAGGAAACTTGCTTGTTCGTCGTGCCCTTCGCGTCTCATTTCTGTCAGTAAAGTTTTTCTAACATCATGGTTAGACAATGCTTGGACCAAACTCTATCGAAATTCTTCTGACAACTTAAGCGCATCATAGATGCTTAACCGTGTTGGTATACACTTCAAATGATTAACCACATCATAAGTTACTTTCGCTGTTTCACCCCTCTCTTCATTTCTATCACCATTGGTCTGCTTCTCAGCAGCTTCTTTTCTTATGACCCCTACCTTCTGCTTCATAGGGCTCGTCATCTTCTTTCCTGATCGTAACGTAATTACTGCTACTTTCTTTATCACCTTTCGACTTGCTTCCTCTTTTACCTTTTGGACCCCTTTCCGAGCGGTGAACATGTTTATGTGGCCCTCGTGCTCTTTTCTTTTCCCTCGTCGGTCACTATCTCACCCTTATCTATCAGTCCCTGTATTATACATTTTAGTGTGTAGCAATTCTCCGTCGGATGTCCCACCAGGCGATGATAATGATAAAAATCTCTTTCTTTGGTCTTTGTCACATCTTCTGGGTGCTTGGGTTCTGGAAATTCTATCGTGCCGGCTTTTAGCAGTTGCTTCATCATAAGAACGACATCTTCTTTATCGAAATCGAACCCTTCATGTGAATTAAGCATTCGAGGTCTTTTCCCATTGTATTTACTCCTTGACTGGCTCCATACTTCCCTCCGTTCTAGCCTCCTGTCCCTTGAGTCCCTTGCATTTTTACTCTTATTATCACGATCAACAGTATTCACATTCATCTTACTGGGTGCTCTTCTCGCTGTCTCGTAGTAAATGCTGACATTTTACGAGTCATTAATTCCAAGGCATGGGCTTTAGATCACAGAACGTTCTGATATCGGCACTAGTGAGTCTAAATGCAATTTCCGTTCCATAGAATTCAGACACATTTTTACCTATTCTTTTTCCTCCGACAGCTGTCTACACGAGGCTCCCAATGTTTTCCATCTGTCTACGAACTTCTCTACTGGTTCTCCTTCTCTCTGCTGTATGGAGGGCAATTCTGTAATACCAACATCACGTTCTGAGGAGAAGAAGTTCGACATAAAGGCGTCCTGCATTTGTTCCCAAGTTCTCATCGACCCCGGAGCCAGGCTGGAATACCACCGGAACGCTTTGTGCATCAGTGATGATCCGAACAATCTCAAGCAATACTGCGGTATCGTAGAAAAATTTCTCATGCTGGTAATGAAGTGCATCAGATGCTCTTTTAGCGATCCTTCTCCATTAAACTTTTAAAAATTTGGATGCTTAAAGTTAGCCGGGAATGGAACATCCTCTACCTCCCTTGGGTATGGTGTTCGGTATCGGAGGCGGCCAGTACTTCCACGCTCTCTCTCTACTCTCACTGCTTCTTCAATGACTTGTCTTATATTATCTTGTGTTATGGTCCTCGCGGTTGGAATAGACCCTCGCGATCCTACCCCTTGCGGATGAGAGCCTTCATGCTGGTTTTCTTGTCCATTCATCGTGCCCATCATTGGTGGGGCCGCCATCAGAGCTACGTTATGTGCAATGGTTGTCAGGGCCTCTCTAAGGTATCCACACTCTTCCATCAGTGCTCTTTGGGCTTCTGCCATCTCGTTGATACGATCTTCTGTGGTTGGCATATTGTCTTGATTTGTCTCAGTCACATGTACCGCAGCTTCTCCACTCTTAGGTGAAACTATAGCTGGGGTGAGGCGAGAGTATATAGATGTAATAGGACTCACGAAGAGAGGAGAAGATGGAGTCCTATTCAACTTCTCTGCGCTTCTGGTGCTATCAATCAATTGGGGGAATATGGACGTTGGCGAATTTATCTGAGGGGAAACGGATACTGGTGAACTTGCCATTAAGGCTTTACCTTTCTCCTCTTTTGTCCAACCCTTGGGGTGACCAAAGCCGGAAAGTCACGCGAGACCAATTGTGGAACCATCCGCTCAGGATATATCTCAGGAGGAGCAAGCTTGAGATACTTCTTAGCTGCTTTACGAGTAATAGACCCTCTAACTCTTGACGAAGTCAAATTTATCTGAGAGTTTCTTGCATTTCGTACTCTCATTTTATGGGACATCACAACGGTCCAGCCGTTATCACCATCCATTAATTGGGGTGAAGCAGACACAACCCTGTCTATTTTTCGAGTCATGTTATTCTTGCTCACAGGAAGTTGAGTCATACACGCGGAGGCTTGGTTCGGCACATACTCTATCACAAATCCAGTTGAAGTGAAATGAAAGCTCACTTCTCTTGCGGGAATTACCATTGATTGTAGCTTATGGTCGAATTTGGATACCTTTAGTCATGAAATACATTTATAATCATTATTTGAAGAATAAGATGATCTATCTTAGAGATGAAGGGGAGAATGTTCCCACTAAGAGTCGCCATTTTGCCATCAGAAAGACGCCAAGCTATGATGAAAGTTCCATAACTATCTCAATGTTAATATTAAATAAGATAATAAGTCCCCAGCAGAGTCGCCATTTTGTTTCAAGCAAAAACAAATGCATTTGATTTGGGAAGTTATCTCATTTAAACATAACAGAAAGAGTATTTGGAACAATCATCATATTTCATTGATATTGAGTTCATTTACATCCTCATAACATCCCTTGATTCTAAAATGGATCATTTAGAGAGAACAAATCATTATTAGCGAAGCTTTATATATCGAATCTTGAATCCGGCAGCCTCTCGGCAGCTACTTTGATCATCTCTTACGACTTAGGAGGAATGTTGATCTGATCAACTTGACTTCACTTTTGAACTCATCCTTTAGGCATAGGAGAGGGCCTGAAGTGATGAAGAGTGAACTTGAATGCTTTTAGGATATTCGATAGCATTTCGTCCTCCATTCAGGACAAGCCACCTAGTGACTTGGTTGCGTGACCTGCGCAACCTGCAGACTGGTTGTGTGACCCTGCGCAATGGAGAACTGAGCAACGCATCCCCGCGCAACGAGGAATTGGACTGCGCGTCCCCACGCAATGGAGAATTGGACTACGTGTCCTCACACAATGGTAACGTGACTACGCGCAATGGAGGCTTCGCTCCTCACCTTTCGAGGCTCTGCTCTTCCAAAAATCTTCAACCACTCAAATGAAGGGAGGGGGTATTTATAGGACCCCCACATGTGTCGACCCTCGATCTTTCTGCCATGGCCCACTTGTGCATCTGATCTGGACCGTTCATCTTAACCATCTGCTCCTGGTTGTGCATCCACGCGTAATATATGGATTCGTTGCACGTCCCCGCACAATGCAAAATCTTATTGCGCGTACCCGTGCAATGTAGAACCTCATCTTGTGCATCTTCGCGCAATGCTCAAGATTGTCTGTGCGTCCTCGCTAAATAAGAAGTTTATCAATTTGTAATCTTGAACCTGTTGCACGTCCCTGCGTAACGAATGGTTGTTAAACGACCCTGCCCAACTACCATCTTTCTTCCCCATTCCTTCTCTTTATATTTGATTCTTATTCTTTCTTCTTCATGATAATTTTTATGCTCCAATAGCGTGTTAGCTGAAAACTTAGTTAAGTTTATTCATACAGCAGATTTGGGAAGCTAGGGTACCTCCCTTTATACCAATGACCCAAACCGAAGGATCCATCTAGGTTCGTTGCTCCTAGTTAAGCACATATGATAGGTAAGTTATACTCGCAGTCACTATGAGAGGCTCGTCACCTCAACATAGGTTGACAGCACGAACACGGTATCCTATACCACCATGCTCAGCTCATGAGTCTTGGTTGCTCACTAGTCACTACGGGGAGGCTCGCCACCTTAGCATAGGCCGATGGCTCGAACACGGTGTCCCATACCACCATGCCTGGCTCATGAGTCTTAGTGGATCGTGGTACCATGGTTAGAGTGGGCCTTTACATTGGTGAGGGGTACCTTAGATTCAACCAATAGTGTCCATACATGGTAAACACACAATAGGCCAATCGGTTTATTAGGTAAGTTCGATTAGTATGGGCACACGCTGACTTGATCAACATGGAGTGCATAACCACCCCTCGTGACCTAACCACTGTTGAAAATCGTCGTGCAACCCGGATTCATCAAGTATACCCAATGTGGTGAGGTAAATTCAGCCACCTAAATGGAGAACTGTTACTGATCGCCTGGGCTCTGCCGTAGCCCCAATCTTACTCGGATGCAACAAATAAACACGTGATTATCAATTCATCATTTAACAAACAATCTAAGTAATTTCCTTATTTGAGCATTTCATTAAACACATTGATCATATTACTAAACACGTGCAATTTATCAATACATTGCATGAGATAATAAAGAATCCTATTTTAATACTCATAAAAATTAAAAAGCATCAACAAATTTCTCATTCAAACAATTCATCAAACATTTGGACTATAATTCACTAAATACATAGGCTAGGTTAGTTACAACATATATTTTAGTAATTCCTTATATGAAGAGATCAACATGCATATAACAATGATTAATCTAAGGTTAGCAATTAGGGCAGGCACAAATCATATTCAAATGCTCATTCAAACATTTCAATAAACACATGGAATGCATCTTTTGCTCATTATAGTTCATACATGTATATTATACGAAAATCGACGTATCTAAGACAATACGGCAATAGTCAAGTCAGGTATAAATCATTAGCCAATATTGAAAGTATTGATAACCATTAATTAAACGTTTATAGTCCGCACCTTTCGTTGGAATACTTGATTCAGACCCGGTCCAGACACTACGTTCCTGAAAATAGAACGTCAGGCACCTAAATAGCGTAATAGGTTAGCTAGTTTGATAAATAATCAATCTAAATCTCTACAACGATATTAGGATTAGGGTTTCTTACCCAAAATTGTAGTTGAAATAGATCGTATAGAGAAATGGGGAGGTGATTCGGTGTGTGGAATCATGGGAGAGGATTCCTGTAGTAATCCCTCAAACTCCTTCTTCTCTCTTTCCTCTTTTCTCTTCTTTTTTCTCCTCTCTCTCTTAGGGTTTTAGGAAATTCGTATAAGAGAGGGGAGGGGTGATATAAGGGCTATTTATAAGCCCAGAAGTGATGCAAATGGCCCCAAGGCCTCGGTATACTTAGTTTATACCCCTTTAACAACTGTTTTTGACAAACGGGGCTGATAGGGAGGCCCACGACCCACCTATATCATAAGGTATGTTCCCTGATAATGGATCTATGTCAGGATATGATTTCGATGCGATCGGATAAGCCGATCGACCATGGAGGACTTGTGTCAGTTCAACGGTCATACTTCACCAATTAAGGCCACAGTTATATGGATATGTGTAGGGAAATTTTCTTTCCCCATGGGTGAATTTTGGTTAGAAACTGACGGTTCGAAATCCTCAATTTCATGTTAGAGTGAATGGCCTAACTCACTTAAGTTTCATTTTGTTTTCTAAAGATATTCACATTTCTCACACACTTCACACGACGCTCAAATTGTAGGTTTCTGGACACTATTTAGGCTTGATTTTCGCAATGGTTGTCAAGCCCAGTAGGACTAACATAATCTTATAGTTTCACGATCATCGGATGCTCGACGTGTGGTCTAGGTCCGATACAGAGTTTTAATGTACTCCCGAGAGCAACCGGCTCTTGAGATTTCTCCTAAGTCTTTATGTAATGTTGAGTCAGTGGTATTAATGATTTTAGGCCTTCTCATTTGTGAAAATGGTGGCCTGAGCTTAATCCACATATTATTTAGTTTAGTACTTAAGTAATTTCTGCCTAAATTACGACAGGATACGATCCTTAGGTGGTTCTTCCTGAGGTGGTATTCTGGTCCTTGTACAGATTTTTCTAAGACGTTATGTGTTTATATAAGAAAGAGAGAGAGAAAGGAGAGGCATCATCGAGGAAATCAGAGTTCGGATCCTGGGACAGGAACACAAGAGACGGCCAGCCGAGTCCTTCTTCCCTCTTCCTTCTTCTTTTCTTTCCTTCTTATTTTATAGTTTTTTTTTTCTTTATGTTTTTGAGAGAGCTAGCCTAACCATGCCAGGCTAAACCACTTATCTAGGGCTAAGAGGTGAAGCTTGTAGTGTGATTAAGAAGGTGGCTTTGCTTTGATTCATGGTTATTGAACTCTTATAGATTCTAGTTTGATTATTAAGGAATACTTTTAGTTTTTTAATGGTTTATTGTGACTCAAATTACAGTAGATCTGCAATAGCTTTGAGTATATTCTTTTCATTATGAGATTATGAACTTAGGAGGCCCTGTTATTCACCATTATCTCCTGGGCATGGTTAGGTGATGGAATCCTTCGTAAACTTTCACAATTCTCTTATGATTGGCTGTGAGATTGGTAAATTGTTGTTGTTTGCCATAGTCTCCTGGGCATGGTTAGGTGACGGGATCACTTTCAAATCTTCACCACTCTTATCAATTGATGATTAGATCCATGAGAAGTTCAGAGATCTGACAAATCTCTTCCTACAAATTGGATAGGTTAGGACTCTGATTCCAGTTGTGTCATTGAATCAATGCAAGGTAGCTTCCCAATTGCTACAAGTGGATCTTTAGCACCCTAGTTCCCACCTTTATTTTTAGTAGTTTTTAATTAATCTATTCATAATTATTCTCTTAATTTTTTCTAATTTAGATTTCATCTTCATCTAGTTCTAGTTCTAATTACTTTCAGAATACGTACAAGGTTCAGTCCCTGTGGATTTGACCTCGGTCTTACCGAGATTATTACTACCTCACAATCCTATACTTGGGGTGTGAACATTGGGTTCTTTGGGCCCCATTTGCATAAGCCCAAGTAATCATTGGATGGCTTTGACATATTGGGCCCCAAGGCCACTCAAACATTAGTTTAGATATTTTAGGCCCATCATTTGTAGCATTATGAGTACTTTGTGCAGTTAATCATGGGCAACATGACCTATTTGGAACCACTCGGGCTTTTGATCTTGTGGTCGAACACTGGCTACTCTTGTTTGATGGAGGGGATGAACTACTTGGGCCCACATAAACATTTGAATCCACCACTTCCCTTGCTTTTTTACATGGCAAAGTGTGGGCCATATGGATCATTTGGGTCCCATTCACATTCCAAAGAGAGAGAGAAAAACCTCTTTTCCTATGAATTCATGTGGCCAATCATGGGTTCAAGCCATCTCTCGTGCCAAACTATCAAAACCCATTCAAGTGGCCAACATGGGTTATGCGGATCATCTTGAAAACCATTTGGGCCCGACTCTTTGGAAAAATGTTTACCTTTAGGCTTCCCTGCAAAGAGTGGCCCTACATGCTTAAACTTGAATCTAGCCACTGGGGAGATGTGGCCGCGTTTCTAATGGTATGACAGAAATGGGATCTGGTTCAATAAGGTTTGAGGATTTGCACTTTTCCACATTCGGCCATGACCAATGATCCAACTAGCTTTCAAAATATACAAGAGAAGAGATTCCAAATGAACTCACCAGGGCATTCAAATTCAAATGGTTTGCAGAATCATGGCCGCCAAAGTAAAGGTTGGTGGTAGCACTCCAATAGCCGAACCAATTGGTAACGGACTGCTCCAGCTGATGATGGGATGAATGACTCTGCTTTCATCCCTCAGGAAGGGCCCCATCTTTCACACTTTACTATGGGAGCCACCTCCCCTCCCAAACTGCAAGGGGGGAAGGCATCCGCATCAAATGGCATAAGAGAAGTCATAGTCTATTTTTATTCAGTTTTTGAACCGAACACCATTGGGCAGCTTTGTTCAAAATCTACCTGGGTCAGTCCAACATGGGACACTTGACTGCCTTGACAGAGAACTTCATATGTTAGACCCACACTTTCTAGCTTCGATGTCTACATCCAGATGGGCCTATGCCACAAGGGTATCTCACTACCCTTTGAGGTTAACTTGACCCTACTAAGACTGACAGATGGATTAAAGTGTTTTGGCATCGCCCCTTCCCCTTTTGAGATTTAGGGCCTGTGTCTGTTGCTATGCTAGCTCTACAACGCATGTAGAGGGGGTCGCAGACACTTTCATGGCTAAGATGGACCAAAGAAGGCGCAGAATTTGTCAACATATCATACATGATTTTAGGGTAAGAGAAGCTACTTTACCAACTTATGCTGGATTTGCGATATTTCATTAGATGGATAATTAAAAGTCCATTTTATTTTCCTTTTTGCTATAAATAGCTAGTTTTATAAGTTTTAATCCTTCAAGTTTTAGGAGTTATCCCTAACATGAAAAGGGCTTCAAAAAGTTAGGAGAACAATATGGTTAGGCTAAATTGGACACTTACAATTTTGGCCAAAACCATGAAGTTTAGTAGGAACCATGATCATCTATAAATAGTAAGTTTACTATTTATAGTAAGTCATGTTTTTAGGGAGTTTGAACGGGAGTATAAGCCTAAAAATTTGTCTGGGGTTTAACCTCATTATTTAAGGGATTGTAATTTCATTTTTTCATCAACTAATTTATTAGAAATTATTTCTATTCTCTTATATGCCTTGTGGATTTAAGGAATCTCTGTGAGGAGTCCAAAGAGCTCCATGGATTCAGAGTAGTTATTCCCTGAGGAAGACGGTGATTGACATCATCATGTCCCTCCCTGTGTCAATTGGTATCAAAGGGAGGGCTCTCCTCGGGTTGATGGCAACTAACGACATAATGGACCAAAATCGTGTGGACGGTGATTCAGGGATTCGTTATTTATTTAGAAGAATGAAAGATTTTCACTGAGAGAGTCAGTTGACCATGCAAGGGCTACAAACGACTCTTGATCCTATTGTGGAGCATAAATTCTGCCCCGAGCCCAAAGCGATGCTTAGTTACTCGTAATCGTTGTACGACACAACCCTTATTTCTGTAAAGCACTTTTGGAGGTAAATCGCAGGGCTATCCCAGATGAGTTGAGCTCCAGCAACGATGACATCGGGGATTTCATTGCTCGACGACCAATCCATGGAGACGATCAACTAAATTGTGCTGAAAGAGACTATCGAGGTAAGGCCGAACTCCCTAGTTTTAATAGCTTATTACATATAGAAGACTTCCTTGATTGGTTAGTCGAAGTAGAACGACATTTTAATTACACGGACGTTCCAGAACATCGGGGATTTCATTGCTCGACAACCAATCCATGGAGACAATCAACTAGATTGTGCTGAAAGAGACTATCGAGGTAAGGCCAAACTCCCTAATTTTAATAGCTTATTACATATAGAAGACTTCCTTGACTGGTTAGTCGAAGTAGAACAACATTTTGATTACACGGACGTGCCAGAACATAAGTGAAATTAGTAGTGTTCAAATTAAAATCTAGTTCTTTTGCATGGTGGGAGCAATTACAACTCTCTCATGCCCGACAGAACAAGGTGCCCATCTGATCATGGCTGCTTCGATCATGATTCTTCCCTAGTGAGTACGAGTAGGTACTGTTCCAGAAATACTAAAATTGTCGGCGGGAAAATTAAACTATCACATATTACACTGAAGAATTCAAGCAGTTGACAACATAAAATGATTTGTCAGAGATTGAATCGTAGAAGGTAACATGGTTCATAGGCGGTTTATGGCTGACAATTCAAAACCAAGTTTAGATGCACCCTGTCAGGACCATGGATGAAGCGGTTCAGTCAACTAGTAGGGCAGAAATGCAGGTTTTAAGAGTTCCTACTCTGTCGTATCCTTTGACTCAGTCCCTCATAACAGGTCCCATGTAGGATTTAACATTGGTCAAAGAAAAGAAACCAATAGGAGGGCATCATCAACCTCCTTCAACCACAAACCATGACACAGGAGCGGTCCATCTAGGCATCAACATGCAACACCCACAACAGTAGGTCCGAGTAGGATTTCAAATCCTTATGATCGACCAAGGTCAAACAATTATTACCATTTTGGCCAACTAGACCACTTGTCAAACACCTGCCATCAACGCCCCACAGTTCACTCATTCATTAACGAAGTGGGTACTAAAGGTGAGGCAGTGGAAGAAGGCTATGTATTTAATGAAGATAAACAGGTCACTGAAGAAAGATCTAGTGATGAAGAATGGTTGGTCAAGGATCATGGCAAATCCATGGTCATGAGGCGATTATTCTACACTCTAAGGAAGCAGGTGCATCACAGTAGCACAATATATTCCTTACACGGTGTACCATTAATGGCAAGGTATGTGATATAATCATAAACTGGAAATTACAAGAACATTGTCTCGAAGGTGATGGTGGACAAGTTGAGGCTACCTATGACAAAGTATCCTTCCCCCTTACTCAATTTGCTAGATAAAAAAGGTGAATGAGACAAGGGTAACTGAATAATGCACTGTCTCGTTTTCAATTGGTAGGAATTATAAGGATTAAGTACTTTGTGACGTGGTCAACATTAAAGCATGTCATATGTTACTTAGTCGACCATGGCAATCGGACCATGATGCGACCCACCAAGGAAGAGACAATATTTACATTTTCGTGAATGACGGTCAAAAGATGATCCTTGCCCCTATGGCACCAAAGAACCACTCTGAAACTTCTAAAGTGGAGGGGAGCTCCCTCTTGACTATTCGGGATTTCATAAAGAAATCCAAGGAAACCAGCGAGGTGTACACCATTGTGGTAAAGGACTAGGAATCGGAGCCCTTAGACATTCCTCCAAGTTTAAGGTTGTTATTGAATGAATCTAAAGAAATCTTGCCTGAAGAATTACCCGATGGATTAGCCCCATGCAGGACATCCAACATCACATAGACCTTGTCCCTATGGCTAGCTTGCCCAACCGCCCTCACTGTCAGATGAGTCCGAAAAAGCGTGAGATACTTTAGGGACAGGTGAGGGAATTGATCTGTAAGGGTCTTTTAAGGGAGAGTATGAGTTCATGTGTCGTGCCAGCCTTATTAACATCGAAAAAATATAGGAGCTAGCGTATGTGTGTCAACAATCGGGCAATTAATAAGATTACCATTAAATATTAATTTTTGATGCTGCAGTTTGACCACATGCTTGATATACTATAAGGTGTCAAGGTATTCTAAAAATCTGATCTGAGGAGCGGGTAGCATCATATTTGTATCTGGCCCGGTGATGAGTGGAAAACGACGTGCAAGACCAAGGAAGGGTTGTTTGAGTGGTTGGTCATGCCCTTTAGTCTATCGAACACACGAGCACCTTTATGCATCTGATTAATCAAGTGTTGAAGTTGTTCATTAGCTGGTTTGTGGTAGTATATTTTGATGACATCCTTATATATAGCGAGGGTGAAACGGAGTACGAGAACATCTCAGGTAGATGTTACAAGTCCTGGCAATTAACAAGTTGTTCCCCAACTTGAACAAGTGTAATTTTTTAACAGATAACATATTTTTATTAGGATTTTTTGTGCATCCATCTGGATGATGAAAATATGCGAGCCATCAGGGAATGGTTGATTTCGACGAACATTCATGAAGTGTGGAGTTTCCACAAGTTGGCGACATTCTATCATCGATTCATGTGGAATTTAGCACTATAGTCGCACCCACTATAAATTGCATGAAAAAATGGCCATTTAGCACTATAGTCGCACCCACTAGAGATTTGGAGGAAAATATTAAAGATTTCACGTGCTAAAGATCAAAGAAAACTAAATACAAAGGATGAAGAAAATACTGGAAAATCACACGATTCAATAACAAAAATAATAAACAGGTCGGTCCCACCTGAGGTTGATTCGGTCCAATTGAAAGTTTAAAAAATAGTCCAGTAATAAATAATTATTTTCATTATTAATTCAGATAAACACATAAGTGCCACTGAAGTTAGGTTAGGTTTCATCGAAGAAGGGTTCGGTGAGATCTGAGGGAGGCAGAGACTTCAAACAAATTTTGATGAAATTCAACTGCGGCTGAAGGAAAATTCAGCTGGACTCGGTGTGACTTCGGTGCAACCGAAGTGATGTTTGATGTAACTGAAGCATAACAAAAGTGTAGACTTTTGAAGTCGATTCGAAATTAGGAGTTTTTTATTTTTAAATGGGTGTTTTAGGTTGTTTTAAAGATGAATTAGGGCTAGGGAGAGCAACTTAGGGGTGGCAGAGCTTCCATGAAGACGTCGTTCATCTTCAATCCCTCAATTCTAGTTTGTCATTTTTAGTTTTTCTTTTATTTTTACTCTGGGATGTTAGTTATGCTGAGCTAATCTCTTAGTTAAGGCTAAGGGATGAAGCTTGTAGTTAATTATATTATTTAGTTTATTTGATTCAATAATAATGGTTTAAATTATGATAGTAGATTGAAATAAATTTGGATATTACTTTAAATCTTTTGTGTTGTTTCAACTTTGATCCATTATCGACTCTGTACACATTGGATTCTTGGAAGTGCAATTACAATGCTTGATTATGAGAAGGAATCAATTTGTATAATTAATTGATATATTATCTCCTAAGGATGCTTTTGACACTTTTGATTCCCTGTGATTGAGATATGAGTGCATCATAAGAAGATCGTTCAATTGAAATTATGTTTTATTGGTGTTGATGATTATTTTAACAGAATTATCTTCTGATTGGATAGGATAGGACTTTGATTCCAATTGAGTTATAAAGTTAAATTAATGAATGCGATATTGTGATTGCTATGAGTGGATTCTTGGATCCTTAGTCTTTTATTTTTATTATTTTAAAACCCATTTACGTATCTGGATTAAAAACTCAGGTAAATCGTTACCTTTAGATTGGTTATAGGTTGTGTTCCCCATTTCATGAGAATTTGACCTTGGTCTCACTGAGTTATTATTGCATCACAACCCTACACTTGGGGTTATCAACCCTTGGGTTCAATCATTTGAGAACCTAAGGAAATAGTACTTTGTTAGTTTTAGTTGGTCCGACCGACCGTCCTCAAATTTTAATACTTTTGTAATATATTGACTTTTTGATTGGAGCTATATAAAGCCTTTCTGTCCTTTTCCTTTCATTTTAGAGAGTGAGAGAGGGAGATTGAGTGGGAGATGGAGATAGAGAAAGAAGAAGATGGAGAGATGGAGGGAGACCAAGATTGATAGAGATGGGAGTGTGGGACGCCATGAATGTGGGGGCCTACCCTTCATCATCAACTCGTGCATGTTACTCGCGCTCTATCTAGTGTTTGTTTGTGAGGTTTCATGGCCAGGTTGAGCTATAGCCGCTACCCAGTTGCGTGCTTGAGCTTTATGTCAGTGTAGTGGCGTTGGATTGTCCTTCTAGGTCCAAACCATAAATGAGGCATATCTGTGGGATCCTGGTCTTTTGCAACATTGCTCGTATGCGCACGTGTCCCAACTCGCACCGTTGATAGACCATACACTGCACCTTAGTGCACCTAGAAAAATCACCTAAGTGATTTGTTCCAAATGATCTTGAAACCTTTATCATGTGGACTACGTCGTCACTGCGATCACAATGGTGAAAACTGTGCATCAATCCGACGCTCCGTTAGTGAGATATGACCCGTCTAATGTAAGGCCCAAATTATGTATCCAATAATACAAGCAACCTTTATTATACTAGGCCCATTGGGCTTGAGCCCATGTGGGCCTAAAGCCCACTTTTAGAACATGAAAATTACCGAAAAATAGGACAATTGGTACATGAAAAAAAAAGAAGCTAGCACATGTAAGACAAACACTATAAGATAAAATTGGATTCTATCCCAAAACTCATCATTAGGTCTCTCCTCATGCCTTAAAAACTAATCATGGCTCATGTCCACCTCATCCTATACATGCATCTAATGCATGTCTTGATTTGTGTCACATCACTTCAAACAACCAATTACAACACTCCATTTCATCATCCATCATGCATCACCTACAACCCATAACCCTTATCCATTCATTAACCAATGCATGTCTAGATTTTTTCTACCTTAGCCAATGCTTGTTTAGCACCATCCACCTCATCCATCCACTACCCATACCATACATCACATTCCACCTCACTTTTAGCACCAATAAGATCTCAATAAACTTACCACATCATCTTGCCACCTCAACCCCTAATTCCCTATATAAGAGTAGGAGCTCTCTTGCACTTATTCTTTTCCTATAGTTAGAAAAATTTTGAGATTTTAAGAGAGAGAGAGAGAGACTGAGGCCAAGGTGTCGCCCACCATTGATCAAGAGGGAGTGGACCACACATCATCATCTAACCATCCATCCATTGAGGTGAGTCTACACCCCTCCTTCCATCCTCCTCTTTCTTGCTCTTTTATTTTCTTAATATGGGTGGGCCCCACTAGTGTGAAGTTCTTATGTGCATGTATTTATAGCTATGGTGGTCAGCAAAGTAGCCCACGTCAGTATGGTGCACCATAATGAACATTATATCCATACCCTTCATATGTAATCCCTTTTTTATCTGAATAAAAACTTGTAAAATTTGTATAAAATCGACCGTGCTAAGATTAGAGTTGAAACTTGGTAATAATATTAACCACAATATGAAGTAACTCTGGACCAAATTTCGTAACCATCCAACGGTCCAATCATTCGTAGCATCAAGTTTACTTGGCTGTTATCTAACAGCACATGCAGGATTTTGATTTGCCTAAAACAGACCCATTTTTAATTCCAACGGTCTTAGTTGGGAGTTCGGATAGTTGAGATCTTGGTCTTATATGATAGATGTATTTGGGAACTTGTTATGACCATTCTTGTGTGGGCCATATTCGTAATTCCAACAGTCAGATGCATTTGATATTTGTTCTTGACTTACTTGAGATAATAAATAGTGATATGTATGGTCCCTATGATCAGATCCTTTCATGAAAAAATTTAAAAAATTCTGAACCAACAGATACTTCCGTAAGGATAAATCTTAAATTGTTTTGTATAGTCCAGATGGATCTAAAGTTCTGTATGGTTGGAAACCTATATACAGCCTAAATGATGTATTACTAAACCATCCATTGGATCAAATTTTTCAACAAAGAATATGATTATAGAGATTTGATCAAAATATTTCATGTGCTACTAGATGTGTATGTTAGAAATATGTTGTACATAACATTCATACTCTTATTGACCCACTTGGGCGTGGGATCACTTGTGATTTAAGCATTTTATTAGTTTATCCAATCTGGAAAGCCATGTATATTTTTGTGTCTCTTATCTATGGTTCGCTAGCATGTGAGCTCCACTTGGCATCTATTCCATTTCCTTTGCACTTTCTGTTTGCTGAAATTTTTGAAGTACTTGATTGTATTGCGTGTAGGCTTCTTTAACACCTTGTAGTAGGCCTCATACTCAGTAGTTAAGGGTCCCACTTTGGGGGATGTTTAATCCTCATATAAGTGAGCTGGGGTGTCCCACCCTTTTGTCAGGAATGATTCCCTAAGTGCTTGGAAATTGGGCCCTAAGTTGGGACAGACCCCATTACTAAAAATTGACTGATTATTTGTGTTTTGTACCAACTTTGGGCCTCTGTAGTGGACCACACGCTGGAGATATGAATAGGCCACCACTTGAAACCTTTAACCTATACCAATGACTAGATAAATAATATTTTACTTAGGCCAAATCAGACCCCACATGATCAGGGAGTGGATCCCAAAATGAGGCAAGGCACAGTTGTGCAGAAAATTAAAGTACCTATGTTTGGCCCTATACCAAACATTATGTGTGCACAACCAGTTGGTCCCAACTTATAGTTTTTGAAGTACATATATATTACAACCAAGGGCACCTGATGGGACACTGAAAGGTGGCCCACTGTGATCATGGGACATACTCAAGATTGGGCCAAAACTAATTCTGCACTATATTTCCTGCACAGTTTCTCCAAGTACACACGTTTAGGCCATCACCGTAAATTGTACTCACCAAACCAATGAGGATCGCCTTATAGCTTTTAAAGCTCATACATAGATCTACCATATGAATCCTTCATTTCACCAGATGTGGGTCCCACGTGATCATAAATCTAAATTGAAGATGGCTATAAACCAACATTGCACAATAGTTTGTTTGACATAGAATTTATGTGGGGCCATGTCGATAGGGTCCACCACCTTCCCAAAGCATTTAATGCAACATCTAAACTTTGAAAAATAACTCTCAGATATTGTTGAGCTTAAAAACCTTAAGTGGGCCATCTAGTATGGGCTATCTTGTTTGGGCCTTACCTTTCATTTAATGAGGTTCACCTGTCATGTTTTGTAAATGGGTGTTGTATAACTTGTAAAATATTTAGTGGACAGATCTTGCTATTCAAATGTTCTCTTAAGACATAGGTGACCTTGGGCCTATCTAAATGATGTAACCCTAAGGCCTAAGTGGGCCCAACACTAAGAGAAATTGTTGGGGAGTGAGAAGCCCACAATGGTAGCCTTCCTTGAGCCCATTGGGCAAGATCATTGCCTACTGGGCAGCGTGCCTTTCATATTACCTCTAGTCAAGTGGAGCACGCTTAGAAAAACCTATTTTACAATGCATAAACTGGATAATTGGGCTTTTTCTTGGTTTGTTGTGTATGTGGCTTGTAGGCCCAATATGATACATGACATGAAAGATGTTAGCATGTTATCTTTTATATTTTAGATTGTGCATTATTTTTAATTGGTGGGATGTGTGGGGTCCACTTAGTTGTGGAATTAGATCCACACCATTGAAAGCATTGTGGTTTGAAATTTATGCCCTTAGGTTGGCCTATTGGTTCACCGAGTAGGACTCACACTTGACCTATACAACCCCATGCCTTGCATGTAGTTCAAGAAGTCACACTTGGTAGGACGCACCTAGTGATGGGTGAGATGATGATACATGCATGATAACATGATAATGATGATTATGAGTAATTATTTATAGTACTTGTGACTTTTTTTATGTTAATCATGAAGTGAAAATGATCCTCATGCTAATGATGATATTATATATATATATACATGATGACGAAACATGTTAGTTGATCAGCATGCTTGATATCCAAGTGATAATAATGCATGTATTGATTGTCATGATGATAATGTGGATAAGAAAATTATATTTTACTTGATGCATGGATAATGATAAATAAATGATGTTGGTAGACATAAGGATAACCTTATGCATGATAGGCAACTAATGCCTAGGGCATGTGTAATGACAGTATTGGACAATGGCCATGATATTAATGATGCATGCGAATCCCTATATGTGATGTACTTTATGCACACGATTGCATGATACATGTTATGAGGATAAATTTAATGTTGAATGATGACTATGATAATGATGATACATGTTAGAACTTGTGTACCACCATAACCTATTCACCTTATGTATGTGCGTGTTATAGGAGCCCTGGTGGCCATTTGTTAAGTATTCACAAGAGGTATAGGATCTCAGTGTGCTATTGAAGACACTTAAATATATGGACCCTCACGTCACATTGGTTATTCTTGTGTTTAGGTTGATTATTATTTATATCTGACACGCATGCTAGTATACCTAGTCTAGTAGGACACACTGAGAATATGCTTAGTATAACATCATGATACATGCCCATGCACATCATTTGCATGCTTGTTATGAGGAGTGATTGATCATAACATTTGCCATTAGGCTCGTATTTTTGGGACTCCTTGAGAGACGGAGTTTCCCCACATGAGCACGCCGTACGTGCATGATTATTGCATAACTGAATAGTGTGACTCATGCATCTCGCATTTATGTGACATAATTACTGTACACCCAAGTGACATTAGAGTCATGGCCTCCACAGGTATATCATAGTTGGTAGGATTAAACACCGAAAATACTTGTTAAAGCACGGGGGCGCCATAGATGTCCGAGGGTGAAAGTCCCCAAACCCTTATGGTATCATGAAGGATGCTCCAATATCTAAATTGAGTGGATGTATGAGCACATGAGGGCTGAATACTATTAGGCTGCATCTTCCACTATGTCGTGGTTGGTTGGAAGGGGGTGTGGCCTTACCTGCCTGAGGGTAGGGGGCAAAGCTAAGCTGAGTCTAACAAGCTCGTAAATGGGTCTTCTATCGACGTGTCGGATAGATATTGGTAGAGTATTGGTTAGGCAGATAGTGAGGTCTCTTCCACTTGCATGGTTGTGCATCCAGTGTGAGGCGGCAATCTGGTGTATAGTGTACTAGACCCTCGATGATTGTCCAGAGAGGAACTGTACTGATATGTGGATTTATTGAGCAAGAGTTGTGTACTCTACATTTGACTCATTCATTCATTCATTCACAATCCACTCGGCCTGGTGGTACTCAACCAAATCATTATGTGTACCTTTGCAATGGATAGGATTTCGATTGGACGTTTGACCAACCTGAGATTAGGAGTTTACCACATTGAGTCTAGCTATCCAAATTTTGGTATGAGACTGGTTTAGATAGAAGTCTCTTATGATGAACCCCGCAGCTTATGATACCATGTGTTATCATCCCGACTACACACTCCAGTTTTGTCAATTCTTTTGCATTGCATACTGTATTACATCCTCTTCATATGACATATTGCGATGCCCCATCACTGTGGTCACATGTGGGAGGGCACACGTGGGCAGATACTGATGTAGGCGGGACCTAGCGGAGCTGCCAGTGGTTGGCAGGCTACTGTGCACATAGTAAAGGCAGAACCTTGTCCCCGCATATTCGTATATTCATCAGGATTTACATATTGCATTGCATCCTCAGCATATGATATATGGTTTATTATGTCCTTGTACTCGAACGATTACACGTCAGCCTTGCCATTGTCTTTCCATCATATGCCATATAGTAGAAAATGAAATTTAATTATCCTGTTTATGATGATTGGCTATTCTAATGGTTCATAGTCACTTGTTGAGTGACATGCCTATTATTGATGTCATGTTCATGATAACCTGTATAGTTATACGAAATGCTTAATTGATAACCTACTCATCTATGATAACATGATTGGTTGATAACATGCCTATGGTTGTTTTAGATGTCTTTACGGGAGTGCCCTAATAAGACGTGTTTTACTCCCAGCACCCAGTAGACTCATGAGCTGCGGTTTGCTCATACATATGACTTATACTTTTTCAAGATACATACAAGAGCGGTTGGAGTTTGTTATTGTTTCCTTCGTTATTGTTGAGCTGGTGCACCATATTATGTGTGACCTGTCGAACAGGTTCGTCTCTTCGATATGCGTTAATACCATGTATAAAATTGTGTAACCGCCTAAACAGATTAATCGTTCAAAAAAAATTCACATTGAAAATCCTCCTTATAGGACCACATGATTGGAATCTGGCATATGGGTGTCGAGAGCTGAGAATGGGATACTACGGAGGCTGTCAACACCGGATTCGACGATCGGAAATTTTGTGAGCCCGGTTTCCAAGTTTGGGGAATGACAATGTCAAAAGTTTAAATGGGCTACGTCACTCGATTTGAATTTCTAAACGATGATATCAGATGATCCATCAGTCAAATTTGATGTTTTAAGTCATGATATTGACTTTGCATGGTTCAATTCTATAACTAACGAGTCCAATGAAGTTTAGTCAAGTTTGGATTTCTAAAAATAGGGTTTCATGTATAGATTTCACTATTTTTGTGTTTAAATGGAGTGTGTGCATAAGCATCATGCAAGGTGGGGTCCATAATAGTGATTTTGATCAATATACGCCATCTATCTATTTTAATATCTCACGCTAAGATATTAGTCTAAAAATGAGATAGGTTCAATTGCTCAAGTGGTTCGTATAAATTTTTTTATGATTCTATCATTAATTTGTGAGAGTTTAATGGTTGGATAAACCCTAGTTTGATAATCGGGGCTTCTTGAGATTTTCCAAAATGATTTAGGTTAGGCTTTTCCCATTGATTTAAACCCAAATAGTTTATACATATGTCTATAAGATGATTAAATGTAGGCCATTTATTTTTTTGTCTCCTGGCATAATTAACAATGGGTCTATTGTTCACAACCCCAAGTGTAGGGTTGCGATGTAGTAATAATCATGGTGAGACCGAGGTTGAATCCATAGAGACTAAACTTGTACGTATTCTGAAAATAACTAGAACTAGAACTAGAAGAAGAACTAAATCTAAATATGGAATAAAAGAGGGTAATTATGATTGATGTTGATTAAAACTATCAATTGAAAGGTGGGAACTAGGGTGCTAAGGATTCACTTATAGCTATCAAGATGTTACCTCACTTTAATTTAAGCGACACAATTGGAATTGGAGTCCTATCCTATCCAACTGAAAGATGAAGCAATTAAATTAAATCTTTGAACTTTTCATTGACCTAGCCACACATGAAGGAGTATTATAGTGATTAGAAGGGATTTCATCATCTTACCATGCCTCGGAGACAATGGTGAATAATAGGATTTACCATCTCATAATCTCAAAACAGGAAAAGA
Source organism: Magnolia kwangsiensis (assembly GCA_037074715.1). Taxonomy (NCBI): domain Eukaryota; kingdom Viridiplantae; phylum Streptophyta; class Magnoliopsida; order Magnoliales; family Magnoliaceae; genus Magnolia; species Magnolia kwangsiensis. The sequence continues at coordinate 74,879,369 of CM073589.1, forward strand.
AGATATTCAAAGTCATCACAGCATCTATTGTAATTTGAGTCACAACAAATCACAGAATGAAAATATTCCTTATATTCAAACTAAAAATCAATGAGATTCAAGAAAAACAAGAATCAAAGCAAGAAAATCATCCCAACATACTACAAGTTTCACCTCTTAGCCCTAGCTAAGAGGTTTAACCAACCATAGACATGATTGGATTTAAAACTAAAAAAGAAAGCATTAAAAATAAAAAAAGGAAAAAAGAAAAACTTTTGAAAGGCTACTCCACTCTTTGGTTCTGCTCCTTATAACCTAATTCATGTTTAGAACTCCTCAAAAAACCCATATTTATAGCCTTTGTCCAACTGTCTTTGGAAACTGCCTCAGATTTATGCACTCTGCGTAATGCCTTTGATGTCATCGAACGTAACTTGAATCCAGAAGCCGTACCTTTTCGTACTATGTAACTCTTCATGTCATCGAACACACCTTCGATGTCATCGAACTGCCTTCGATGTTATTGAAGGGTATTCGATCAATCGAGAATATGTTCAGAGTTTTCTAGCGAGTTTCTCCAGAAATCCTTAAAAATCTCGATGTCATGGAGCAGGTCTTTGAGCAATCGAACAAGGCTTCGATTTCTTCGAGAAATGCATCCAATTTCTCCCATAATAAAACTTAATTTTTTATAATTCTTCAATGTCATCGACTCGTGGTCGATGTCATTAAACGCTGGCTTCGATGTCATTGACTGATGGTCGATGATATAAACAGTGAAGTTCAAATTCTGCACTTTGCTCTTTCAACTTCTTTCCTTCTCCACTTGGTTTCCATGAATCTCGGGGTCTCTAAATCTTCAATCTTGGTCTCTTAAGATCCATCCCTTGCCTTGGTGATTCTTGAGCATCAAATTCATGCTTTTAACATTCTTTTCAATCTAAGCTCTTAAACTTACCTCACAATACAAAATGTATAAAATATACTCATTAAGCATTATCATATTCATAAAACCAAGATATAAACAAGGAGAAATATGCAATATTTGACACTCAACATCTACTTATTTAAGCCTCAAATTTGATAAAGGACGGTTTATTCTACCTAATAGGGTGTCATGTAAAGTGTTCTCTAGGTTGGAATTTTAGACAGGGGTCTTGCGAACAGATTATCCAATTTTTAATACGAATGATGATGTGATGGTCCCTCTTGAAAATAAACAGATGGATGGCTGGATCTATGGACAAATATTTAAATCAATCTAGAATGAAGGTGAATATTCAAATAAGCTAGGTTTGTATTTATATTAGGTTAGATCTTCATGGTAACACCCGAATATTGAAAAGTATGAGGTGTTACAATCTACCCTCCTTAAAGAGAATTGTGTCCCCAAAATTCAACACTTTTTACCGTGAATAGAACTGATGATAATCTAATGTGTAGTGTTTCTAAGCACTCACTATTTTCCAATAAAGGTTGTTTATATGTACCAATGTATATGACTGAATATCAAAACTGGGGTTGTTATAATTTACCCCCTTTAAAAAAGAATCTCACCCTTAAGAATCGATAGCGCACATCCCAATTATTAACATTACAAGTAGAGAGGTTATCCTAATGGTGTTCCTTATCTTGAATTTGTTCAAATGTGTAATTTTGACCTAAATTTATAGTAAGCTACATCTAATTTTGTCACAACCTTTATATCTTTAACCTAAATGATTGCCTAGGTTCCACTAATGGCTAGAAATCTTTTCAATATCTACAAAAACTAGGGATTTATTTAAATTCACACAATCATGACAATTTCCTACTATATCTACTAAGATCAAGAGTTTATTCACATGACTAATTTAACATAAAGAAAAATTTTGTTAGTATTATTATATCTTTTTTAATTCACAATGATGGTTCCATATCATCTTAAGAAAGAATATTTTATGTTTTCAGTATTTAGGTTAACACAAACAAACAATTATAGTGAGTATGAGCTTGATATAACGATCTTCTACTTGATCAGGGTAATGAGTTGCTTGGTATCCCTTCCTAATCTAGGTATATATCAATCTTCTACTCAATTAGGGCATTGAGATCATTGGGATTTGCTAGGATTTAGAATTTGGTTCAAACTGCGTACACTTCACTCAATCATGATTCCATCAATTCGTGATCCTGATTTTCTATACTCCTGAAAATTATCATGTAATTTTCTATTTCCATGAGAATAAGACCTGAATGGCCCAACACACGTTCATTGCACGCTTTGACTATCTATGCACCACCCAAAATTCTTCAACATGAGATTTATAAAAACTTGAGTTTAAAATTTGCTGAGTCTAACTAGGCTCTTATATCTAATCCCAAACGTTCAGTCTGAAGGTAAAAATTTACCCAAAAAATCTATTACTTTTTATTTATTTATTTCTAATTGTTGGAATTTGTGAGATATATTGTTTTTAAGTATAGGGCGGTTCAATAAAGTTCATATTTTGGATTTTAAGAGTTCATTATTCAGGAGTCAAGTTTAACAAGTGTTCTTGTTAGGTCTTATGTACATCATAGTGAGTATTTTTTCTTCCACAGTACCTAAGTTTAGGTTCTAAGTTCAAATGGTTATCTTAATAGTTTACAATGGGGACCTAAGGTTGGGTCTTTATGTTCTCTAGATTTCCTAATTATAAGGGAAATTCACCTAAGTTTAAGTTTCTAATTTCCATCATCTTAACTTGAGACATTTGAGGTTTGTATAAACTCTTTCCCCAAGGCCTGATTTGTCTAAACTCCGCTCTGATACCATCTTATAATGCCCTGGTTTTCATAACCCAAGTTTAGTACTCATTTTCTAAAATTCCGATAACTAACAGAAGCAATCGTGAAATAAAACTATCAATTATCAATCAAGATTTTAAATACACACACACACACACACACACACACACACACACACACACACACACACACACACACATATATATATATATCACTTAAGCTAACACGAAAGCGGAAACCCCAAGGAGAAAGGTCATCACCTTATCGGTCGAATCGTTCACTAATGTCATTGGAGGTGCGTGCGCCCTTAGATTTAAATCCTACCATGAATTATGAAATTGTAATATTAGATTCAAGTTTTACACATCTATGGTTAAGATCATAACTTAGGATTTGGATTATTTATATTTAGAATTTTGATGTAGATCTAGGATACTTGACTTATGGTTTAGATAGGGTGGGGTTTTAAAATTAGAGCTTCCAACGGATAAAATAATATTCATAATAACATTAATGATCATTAATAATAAAAATAATAATAATGGATCTAACATCAATAATAACAATAATGATAAGAAGAATAATTATTATAATTATAATATTAATGATAATAATCATAATTATTATTGAAATATTATCCAATAATAACATTGATAATATGAGAATTATTCTAAAAATATACACATTATAAGTAATATTCATATAATAAATCTAATATCAATTAATAATTAAGTAATAATAAAGATAATTAATATAATATCACTAATAATATATAAAATTAAGAGTTAAAATTAACAAATGATTATAATAATCTAATAGCAATAACTAATAACAACAATAAGAATTCTACTAATATAATGTTGAATACTAATTCAATTAAAACTAATTTGAGAAAGAGAAGTCAATTCACCTTGGTTGCACGATTCGTCCCGATTCCACTAGATTGCTCGACTAGCAATTCAACTCGGACCTGATCTGGCATAAACTCAAATCTTGAACAACCATTGTGTTGCTGGACTAGATCGACAATACTAAGCTCTCCAACATTTTTGCATTCAGTGAGACCAACTAAGTAAACGCGGTTGTGACCTGACGATACTTCTCTATATTCCATTTCTTCTCTCTAATTTATTCTTCATTCCTCTCAACCACTAGCCAAGTAACACAACAACTCGACTCCTAACTGAGTCGAGTCGGTGACTGTAACGCCTTGGTTTTTTAAACTTGAGTATACTACTCGTTTTCCAGAAACCCGAGTGTTAGCCTTTAAAAATCAATGTAAATTTAAACCATCTTTTCATTAATTAGAGTTAGCAGAGTAAACCATGCATTGTATACAAAAAACTTTCTAATCATCACAAAAATCCAAATGTAGTGCCCATACATGGCTTATACAATCCCAAATAACAAAGTTTATTAAATAAAAATAGAAATCTAGCAACTAATAATGGAGCTCGATATGGGTCACATGGATCCCAAATAGTCCCTCAGCTGCCCGATATGCTCCAGCAACAAAGTGAACAGCGTCAGCTCGCTCTCCACCTGCATCAGTTGTTATGTTTTAATAGCGTCAATGGCTATCACAGTAAGAAATACCCTCCAAGATTACACACTCATCATTCATAATCCAATATAAATCGTAAAATATGAGAAGAGATATATTAAATAACGCAGTTTAAAATTATGATCATATATTCCGGAATAAGCCAGTCAACATAATTTCAACATTAAGTTAATTTAATAGCAATCACAATGCAAGTAAACATGTCCAAATAGTTAAATAATCAATCATACAACTTTCTATTGGACCTGAAAATCACATTGTATGTGAACTCCTCAAGATGACTATAAAATTGATAAGAAAACTACCGTTCCACCTGGAAATCATGATACAAGTGAACTCCGGAAGGTGAATAGAAAATCAACCTTCAAACCTCTACTTCACCTAAAAATCATATCGTATGTGAACACCGCAAAATGGCTAGAAAATCGATAAGCGAACTCCCGCTTCACCCGAAAATCACTATATAACTGAATACCGCAAGATGAAGAGAGAATCAACACATAAACATCTACTTCATCCAGAAATCATATCGTACGTGAACACCGTATATCGCTAGAAATCTATAAGCAAACTTCATATTCACCCGAAAATCACAATACAACTGAACACCGCAAGATGGCTAGAAAATCAATATTTAAACATATACTTCACCTAGAAGTTATATCGTTTGTGAACACCGCAAGATGGCTAGAAAATCGATAAGTGAATTCTCACTTCACTCGAAAATCATAGTATGACTGAACAATGCAAGATGAAGAGAGAATCAACATACAAACTATATACCACACGAAAATCATATCATATGTGAACATCACAAGACGACTAGAAAATCGATAAGCAAACTCCCACTTCACCAAGAAATCACAATATGACTAAACACCATAAGATGACTAGAAAATCAACATCCAAACCTCTACTTCACCTAAAAAATCATATCATATATGAACACTGCAAGGTGGCTAGAAATTGACAAGCGAACTTCAGCTCCACCCAGAAATCACCATACAACTCAATACCGCAAGATGAAGAGAGAATCAACACAGGAACTCTGAAATCATTCAAAATTTGTATAAACTCTGCAAGATCACTAGAAAATCGATAGACGAACTTCAACTCCACCCAAAAATCATAACGAACTCCACGTAATGACCTAAAAATTAACAAGACATGCGAATATGACCAACAAACCACAAAGGGCGCCAATATCTATCAAAGCCACAAAGGGAAAATAAGCAGTCCAAGCCATGTAAGACAGATGTGCGATCCCGGCCACGTAAGTCAAATATGGACCGCAAGATGGTAAATTCACAACAAGTTATATTCAATCCATCAAGTAATAGCAAGTGGCGACATATAGTAAATTAACAAGTTGTATGACTAGAGGCAACATGTAACCATCAAATCATTTAATACTTACTAAAAGTAATTAAGAGACATGTCTATTTATCTAACACAAGGATTATTTGTGTAATAAATTAGCATATTCACATAGTGTGGTAGGCTTCTTAAGCAAGTAACTTAGGAGATATTACATTGGAGAGATTAAAGTATCATCTATGTATAGATTAACAAATTTAAGTGCGAATCTCAAAGGGTGAGTCCTCTGCTCAAATTTCAATTGAAATGGGTTCAACTCGGATCACCTCCACTAGCATGATTCCAACATGACTGAGAAACTAGACAAGGATAAGAAAGAAAATAGATAATTATCATAAAATAAGAATTTAATAACTATCTTCTTAAAGGCTGATATTTAAGGTTTTAACTCACATTGAGGTGCGGTCTATTTGATGTAACTCAAACTCAGCGTTAGCGCGTTAAAGTGCTTAACTTGATAACAACACTCGGTAAGTGCTGAGTCGACTCGATCATGACTCAGCCGCTTCACCTCCCTCTCCCTTATTTTTTATCCTTCTTTCCCTCTACTCTCTCTAGACTCTCATAAGGCCCAAACTCAAGCTAGGCCCGAACTTGGCTGACAACTCAATCAAGTTGACTCGGTTGGTGCAACCACTACCCAAATCTCTCTCCCTCTCTACCTCTTTCTCTTCTTCTTCTTCTTCTTCTTCTTCTTCTCTCTCTCTCTCTCTCTCTCTCTCTCTCTCTCTCTCTCTCTCTTCTCCCCTTTTTTTCCGCACCATCCAATAGCTGCTGGAACAAACCAATGCCGAAGTTGCTCTTGACTCAACTGAGTCGAGACTCTCTCCCTCTCCTCTATCTTCGTCCTCCTTGCTCTCTCTCTCTCTCTCTCTCTCTCTCTCTCTCTCTCTCTCTCTCTCTCTCTCTCTCTCTCTCTCTCTCTCTCTCTCTCTCTCTCTCTCTCTCTCTCTCCCCCCCCCCCCTTTAGAACTCCAGCCAGACTTGGAGTAGGTGTGACCCAACCAATCCTCGCTAGCTCGACCCGAACTCGAACTTGGCAATGAGTCGAGATACCAGTTCACCCTTACACTTCCCCTTCTTCTCTTCTTCTTTCTTTCACTTCCTCTCTTCTTTCTCTCACTCTCTCATCCAGAGAAGCTTTCAAGTAAAGACAGACTAGAGTATCTTACTCGGACCAAGTCTGACTCAGTTTGGTGCTTTGAACAGTGAAAGTAGACGATCCTGAACTGATTTTGTTAAGTTTCTGGATGTAACGCATGACTGACCACCATGTTTGATTAACATGGATTTAGCACCACCATTGAGCTTTGTCTCTTGAATGCGATGGATCATGAACCTGGCCTCTACCCGTGGTTGCTCGGTCTATTTGCTTGACAAGGAAGACGACCGAATCTAATGGCGGTCTCCCAAAGAAGGCTTCTTTCTTTGAAACGATCATGTTGGAGCATCTAGGTCTTCCATGCGATGCTTGTGGGAGAGAGAAAATGAAGATCCAACTACGTTTTCACGGTGAGTTCGACGAATGAAAACTTAGTTATTTTCTATGGTTGTTTTAAGAATGAGGAGGACTCAAATTGCACTCGACTCCCAATATCCTTATAGTGTTGCCTTGACCCATCCGGAGCCCTCATATTGAAAATAAATGCTCCCGATTTGTTTCATTGCTAGGAGATGGTTATAGGTAGCCGACACAATCTAAACCAGCCGTTATTTTATCCCTAGTATAGAGGAAACCCTAAACCACATTATTTTAATGAAGGGTTGGGATTCATCTAAGTGGAGGGCTAGGATTATAAGAAGATCTCGCACTCAGATTTCCAGCTCAGTAAGGAAATGGTTTCTATTTCAGGAGAAAAAAAAAAAGAATTCGCCCACAGCGCTGCTCGAGCCCAAGCTTACACGTGTACATATGCGAGAAAACATGTGAAAGGTCAAGATCTTTATCGGATTCATGCTCTGAACATGATAGACGGTTCAGATCATTTTGACCATTAGAGATGGTGGTCCACTGACCAAAGAAACAGCTTCTGGTTTCAGAAACCAGCCGAGCGCATGACTCCTCTTGCACTGCTAGTCGTGTGCATACAACTATGCTACCTTCCAAATATTTTGAGGGTGGCCTTTTGACAACTTTTATAAAATGTTTCCGACGAAAATGTCATTATCCTTAGATCAGTAGGTGTACAGTTTTAGAGTGCAGAAGAAATTATGTGTTATTTCAATCCTGAGAATGTGATGTGGATGAAATACTTTTTTATAATGGGCAAGGCCCAACTCGTGGGGCCCACACTGATGCATGTGTATAATCCATGCCGCCCATCCTTCTTGCCGTGTCATCTTAGGGCTAGGGCCCAATTATCAGCCTGATCTAGAGATAGTGTGGGCCACATAATAGAAAATAATGTTGATAATGTCACTCACTGTTGATACTTTTCAGGCTCACTGTGATGTTTGTTAGAAGTGGACACCGCACAAGGCAGGAATTTTTGGCCCCACGGCGAGCTGGTTGATAAGGTGGACAAAATGGATCACCTCGACTCCTATTATTTATAAATAAATAAGTTATTTAATTACATCAACCGAACAACCATAAACCTTACTACGCTACAACCATGACCCATACCATATTACAATCATGACCCATGCCATGTTACACAGGGTTGTGGTTGTCATGTTATATGCATCACGGTTGTCATGTTATATGGATCGTGGTTATCATGGGTCGAGTTTGTCCTGCTATATGGGTCGTGGTTCTCATGTTATATGGATCATGGTTGTCATCCACAAAGGAATGGATTGTGGTTCACATGCAAAATGGATCAACTACGACCCTTTGTGTATGACAACAACGATCCATTCATGGGTCGTGGTTCACATGCAAAATGGATCATGGTTGTCATCCACAAAGGGTCGTGTTGACAATCACAACCCATAAAACATGACAACCACGATCCACTGTGCATGACAATTATGACCCATTTCATTCACCAATCCATTACAGACATTAATATGAAAAAATGATATCAACACCAATCCATTTAAAAAAATATATATCATCAGCAATCCATTCCAAAAATAATATAACACCATTCCGTTCAAAAATAATACAATATCAGTGTTTGGATTTTTTTTCATTAGTCTAGCTATTATTTGTTATTATTTCTTCAAGAAAGCAGCATCAGATTCTTTCTTGTACTATAGATAGTCGTATGCGATTGTCTTTCTGAATTTAGGAATTTCCTCCTATAAAAAAAAGTTTAAAATAATATTAACAAAACACAAAGCAATTAAGATTTAATGTAGACAAATAAAATATATACTTACAAGTTAAAAATCAATTACATTCATGCTACTTATGAAGTCTATAAATTTTAGCATGAATACACCACAATCATCTCCGTTTTGTTGCGTCGGTTTATCAGTTATCATCTTCACATTCCATGACTTCTCCCAAAACTTAGCTCCATTATCAAGAATGTGAAATAATCACCTGAGACCCTCCATTATCTGTGCGACGACCAACTCATTTTTTCCCTCCATTCAATATTCATGATGTCATACTAAATGACCTCTCTCTTCCTTGGATAAACGACACCCATGAACCAGTGTCGTTGTCTTGCATTTAGAGGGAAGTATACCTATTAAGCACAATAAATAAGACAATAGTTAAATGCATGCCTTTCTAAAATGAATAATTTCATTTAAGTCTAAGTACATGTGCAAGTAAGATCTTACTTTGTCATATTTCCATAAAGGCTTTGGTCTACCGACACCTTTAGCTATATTTACAAGATTATCATTCACTTTTTTTAGCTTCATTTGTTGTCGATCCTTATGGTTCCCAGCTCCATAAGTACACAACAAGTCAAGTTGTACCTCCATGATTTTACTATTGCAATATTAGATAGTGTTAAAAACATAAATAATTAATGATACGATAAAGAAAATTATAGTTTGCAATTTCATATTACCGTAAATATGGACGGGACGAATGCACAATCCTGTCTATGATGTGGTGGTTATCTTGACGTTGTGATAAATAGCTTATGTATAGATTGACGGCCTACGTGATGACAAAAATGTGTCATATAATATTTATACAATGACTCATATTAAATAAAGAAAGAGAAATGATGGAAACTTACTTCAAAATTGACCCAAGAATTTAAGTAGTAGATGTTATTCAACCATTGATATGCACTTGACTCCCTCACAAGTCTCAACTCATTGTCTTCCTCATCAATTAGCACTCGGTGTGGATCCACGAACCCCTAACGACTTTCCTTTATATGAGAAGAAGTTGGAACCGCATATGGAGAAGACACCCATTTCGAAGCTGGTGCATTGCTTTGGGGCCTATGGACATCTGCAACCAGAGTAACATCTAACCCACTCGCATCTCCCGAATCCTAAGGGTGTCCTCTCCCTTCCTCCCTCAAATGCGTTGGATTGATGGTGACTTGTATTAAAATCATATATTATCTATGTAATTCAGTATATAATGTCTCGTTAAAGATTAAAACAAATGAAATTTCATATACCTTTTCTAATTGAAACTACTCCCTTAGTAGTGTCATCTCTTGCCTACATAAAGCAGCATCCTCCTTCAAATGCCTCATCCCTTCAACTTGCATCGAAGTGATGATGACCTATATTAAAATCACACATTATTTATGTAGTTCATAATGTCTTGTTAAAGATTAAAACAAATGTGATTTCACATATATTTTTTGTATTAACTTCATCCCTTAAAAACTTCATCTCCGGCCTTAGTAAAGCATTATCCTCCTTCAACTCCTCATTTCTTCTTCAACTTGCATCGAAGGAATTTTGTCCTGTATTAAAATGATATATTATTTATGTATTTCAAGATGTTTTTTAAGGAATACAACCACGACCCTCTGTGGGAGTGAACCACGACCCACTATGAATGACAACCACGATCTAGAATAAGGGTTGTGGTTATTATGAACAATGGGTCATCGTTGTCATCCACATTGGGTTATAGTTCACAACCACGACCCAATGTGGATGACAACCACGATCCATTGTGCATGTGAACCATGACCCTTCATCTGGATTATGGTTGACAACCACAACCCATTGTGGATGACAACCATGACCTATTACTAATAATAACCATGACCCTTATTCTAGATCGTGGTTGTCATCTATAGTGGCTCGTGGTTCACAACTACGACCCAATGTGGATGACAACCACAATCCACTATGGATGATAACCACAACCCATTGTTCACAGTAACCACGACCCTTCATCTGGATCATGGTTGTCATCCATATTGGGTTATGGATCAACCACAACCCACTGTGGATAATAACCACGACCCATTCTTCATAGTAACCACAACCCTTCATCTGGATCATGGATGACAACCACGATCCATTGTTCATAATAACCACGACCCTTCTTCTGGATCGTGGTTGTCATCCACATTGGGTCGTGGTTCGATGCAGATGATAACCACGATCCATTGTCCATAATAACCACGACCCATTTTCCTAGATCGTGGTTGTTATCCACATTAGGTCGTGGTTCATGACAACCACAATCCACTGTGGATGATAACCACGACCCATTGTCTGGATCATGGTTGTTATCCACATTAGGTCGTGGTTACCACAAACTAATGTGGATGATAGCCATGATCCACTATGGATGATAACCACGACCCATAAAGGAACATAACTACAACCCAATAAGGATTAAAATAAATGCAATTTCACATACCTTCGTTGCTTGAAACTCTTCCCTTAGTTGCTTCATCTATTCCCTCAGTGAAGCATTCTCATCCTTGAGATGGCTCATCCCATCTTCAAAATGTGTGAGATGACTCATCCCATCTTCAATAGTCATGGTTGTTGTGCTGGTGATCTGTATTAAAATCATATATTATACATTACATTCATAATGCCTTATTAACAATGAAACCAAAAGCACCATCACGTACATATTTTGTATGAACATCCTCTTTCACTGGCTTCACTTCTTCGTGTATAGAAGCATTGTCCTCCTCAAGGTGCTTGATTTCTCCTTCTAACCCATCAATACACTTCATATCTTCCTTTACTTGCTCCACTTCCTTAGCAAGGAACTCAATTTGGTGATCAAAATTCTTTATAGTGAATCTTGATTTCTTATTGTGTTTGAATACCTTGCTAGCAAGTGTCTCGAGGGAGGCTCTAAGGTCAGCCTCAAGTTTGCTTCCCTCGTCAATTTTCCTTCTTACTACCTTGACTTCCTTCTCTCTGTTTTCCTCTCCATCCTTACTACTACCTCCTTCTTTCCTCTTCAACTCGTTGACTTCATTTTCTACTTTAATGCTCACTTCTCTTCTCTCGAGCTTTCTTCTAGCAACATGTTTTATAACCATGTCCTCGACCAATCTCTCCGTCATGGCTACAACCCACAGAGCCTTGTCCTTTGTATAAGTTACACTCTTAACAACCTCGGTCTCTTCTTCTTCGATCGTTGGTTGAAGCTCTAGAGCGAGCACCACCTGCAAGAGAAAAAGTGATTTATTAATTACAAACAATGCATTAATAAATTATACTAATAATTGAATCACTCTTACCAGCACAACCTTGAAGATGACCAAGATTGAGGGATATCGACCTACCCTAAAAGGATCCCAATTGAGTATTTAAGGAATCCTTGTAGGTATTCTTCTAAAGGCCCACCCCCCATCACCAGTGAGCATAGGGAATCGCTCATATACCCATATCTGTTTAAAATCTATTATCATGCATTACATATCGATTAACATGTATGAAACAAAAATTCAAACACAAACTATGACTGAGGACAAAAATAACTTGTAACGCGTACGTGCATCCGCAAATGTTGTATGATTTGGGGTATAAACCATTCCCGTGAACACTACAAATTGCAGTGTTAACCCCATCCATCAAGTACTCCTACCCTACACTGCCCCAGGGGTAATTATTAAAACAATCCAAGTTATCAACCATGTTAATAAACTTATCAACACAGTGATTCTTTTGTAAAGATCTGACTATTAAATTCTCCATGCAAATTACTTGTGCTAGCTTCACCGCATCAGTATGTTGCTTTTTTCCCGGCGAGTGACAGATAGGCTTCTTTTAATTCATCCCTACTCACACTACCTGCTTTCAGGTAGCTCTCTCTGATTCCTTTTTCCAGACTTTACTTTGGTGTTCTCCTCATCTCCATCATCAATTGCCCTAATTGGTCCAAACTAACACCCATTATTAGTGCAAAGTCAAGCTCACTAAACTTTATTATGGTGCCCTGAACATCGAAGGTCAGGTCACCAACATGCCTCTACATTAGGCAGTGAATTATTTTTTCACAACACAAGTGTAGGGTCGTGATCCAGTAATAATCTCAATAAGACCGAGGTTGAATCCATAGGGACTAATCTTATGTGTCTATTTTGAGAGTAATTAGAATCAAAACCAGGGGAAGATCTAACCTAAATCAGAAAAGTAGAGGGAGTAATTGTGAAGTGTGTGTTTAGAAACTCAAGTAATTTAAAGGTGGGAACTAGGGTTTCCAAAGATCCACTTGTAGTTATTAGAATGTTTCCTTATTTGATTTAAGGCACTCAATTGGAATTAAAATCCTATCCTATCCAATTGAAAGATATTCAATAAGATCAGATTTGAACTTCCATTGACATAATTCTCAATGGATGAAAGTTGTGAAGATTGAAAGTGATTCCATCACCTAACCATGCCCAGGAGACTATGGTAAACAATAGGATATACTGATCCAACAACCAACATGGGAGAATTATGAAGAATAGAAGGGATTCCATCATTCAGCCATGCCCAAGGGACGATGGAGAACAACATGATTTCTTATTTTCACAAACTCCAAACAGAAAAAGAAGATACTTCAAGCTATTGTAGATCCATTGTAATTTCAGTCATAACATACCATTAAAAACTAAAAGTATTCCTTAAATATCAAACTATAATTAAATGAGTTCAACAATAATAAGAATCAAACAAGAAAAACATCATAACCCTGCTACAAGCTTCACCCCTTAGCCCTAGCTTAGGGATCTAGCCAACCATAGACATGTTTGGATTAAAAACCCTAGAAGAAAGCATTAAAAACTAAGGAGAAGGGAAGAAGAACTCTTGAGAAGCAGCTCTACCCTTTTTCTCTACTTCTCCAAACCCTAGATCCCCTCAAAAGACTTAGGAAACCCCTATTTATAAATCAAGTTCTGCAAAATCACAAAACCGGATCGAATTTACGCAGACTATGTAACGCCTTCAATGTCATCGAACACCCTTCGATGTCATCGAAGGGGTATGAATCTGAAAGTTGCGCCTTTTTTTTCTTTCACACTATGTAAGTCTTTGTGTCATCAAACCATCCTTCGATGTCATTGAGAAAAGCTTTGATCCATCGAACAGGTCTTCGAGTCATCGATAATGTGTCCAAAATAATCTAGCGAGTTACTTCAATTTCTTCAATAAATTTTATGTCATCGAGTAGTATTCGATCTCATCGAGCACCTTCCTTCGAGTCATCGAACATATCTTTGATTGATCGAGGAAAGAACCCAATATGTCCAATAACCAACTTGATTTTACCTCATAAATTCGATGTCATCGACCAGTATTCGTTGTCATGGAACGGTTCTCGATGGCACAATCTTTGTGATTTCTACACTTGTTCTTTCGACTTCCTTCCTTCTCCACTTATTTTTCTTAGATCTTAGAGTCTTGAAATCTTCAATCTTGGTCTCCAAAGATCCCTTCTCTGCTTTGGTGACTTTTGAGCAGTAAATCCATGCTTTTAGCATTCTTTTCAATCCAAGCCCTTAATTCCCCTTGCAACACAAACACATGTAAAATATACTATTAAGCCATATTGTGTTTGTAAAACCAAGAAATAAATGGGGGATAATATGCAATATTTGACCCTCAACAAAACTCTCAACCAACATTTTGCTAGTCCCGAGAAAAATATGCAAAAAATAATCTTCAATCTCAGTTCAAAAATTTTTAGGAAGACAATTATTTGTTTACTCAAGTATGAATGGGTAGAGATAAGATACAAAAGTGAGATTTGCAACCCCTAGAGCCGAATCACATAGGTAACCAATCAAGTAAGTTCTTTATCAATCAAATCAGAGTATGAGTCTACATACCATACTTTTCAATGTGCTCCGTGAAAATTAACTTACTTTCCATATAAATACTATCGTTTCATAATGTTAGTCATGCTCATCACTTCAAGATTGATTTAAACTCAAGTACTGATTCTAAACTCATCCCCTTCTCCTTCTTTTTTCGATTTTTGATTTTATATCGACGGTCAATTTTTCTCCATTCTTTATTTTTACATTCTTTTCCAGATTTTTTAATTCTTTTTCATGACCTCTTTGTCGATCTCCTATTTTTTACTGGTTCTTTTCTTCTTTTAAGGTGGATAAAATTCTCCAGACTCGATTCTTATTGTCTATAAATGATTAACATACTAACAATCAGAAATTCCAGTACATCTTACAAAAGGCAATTTGAGTGTATCTTATGATTTAGAATCATGATATTCAAACTACCTCTAAGATAATTGCACACAAGATCTTAGGTGGTAAGTTACTAAGATGATTAGACATAACAATTCAAGATTTAATCTCTATCTTATCATACTCAAAGCATTCTTAAGTACACAAGTTATTGCTTCCTAAACAGATTTTAACTTAAAACATTGAAAAATTTTAAAAATTTTGTTCAAAACTGAGAAAACACTGATTAGTTTACCTAATCCTCCACACACACACACACACACACACACCCCCCCCTCCAAAAAAAAAAAAAAAAAAAATCTACATTATCCTCAATGTATAAGAAATAAGCATGTAATGCAATTGAGGCAACGAAAAGAAAGGAAATAGTGATGGAAAGATAATACCTGGAAGAAAGAAATTTGAAGCTTTTCCATAGATCTCAGCAAAAAAATGGGTTAGCACATAGCAAAACTCAACAAAGTATAAGCAAACTATCCTAAAATAATAAAAAAAACTACCCTAGTCCTAAGAAAGCGGTAGATTTACCTATACCCTGATAAACAGGATCACTCAGAGGTATTGACACGTCTTTTGAATCAAATTTTTCAACAAATGACTTTAATCAATGTCCATTTACTTTGAATTCATTGCCATTTTCTGGATTCTTTATCTCGACAACCCCATGAGGATACACATTAGTAATAGTGAAAGGGCCAGTCCAATGAGATTGAAGTTTTCCCGAAAAGATATGTGATTGAGAATTCTACAAGAGGACTTTCTCAGCTGGTGTGAATGATTTTCGAAGGATGTTCTTATCATGGAACACCTTCATCTTGTCCTTGTAAATTCTCGAGTTCTCGTATGCGTCCTTCCAGATCTCCTCTAGTTCATTCAATTGTAGTTTACGTAGCAAGCTAGCATTGTCCAAGGTGAAATTTAGATTCTTAATAGCCCAGTAGGCTCTATGTTCCAACTCCACAGGTAAGTGGTAAGTTTTTCCATAGACAAGTCTAAAGGGAGATATTCCAATAAGATTTTTAAATGTAGAACGGTAAGCCCATAGAGCATCGATCAATCAGATTAACCAATCTTTGTGGTCAGGGTTAACCGTTTTCTTTACGATTTATGTAATCTCCCTATTGAAAATCTCAGCTTGCCCACTAGTCTGTAGGTGGTATGGAGTGCTCACCTTATGAGATATGCCATATTTTTTCATTAGATTTGTAAATGGCCTATTGTAAAAATGTGAGCCTCCATCACTAATGATGGCTCGAGGCGTTCTGAATCGGGAGAGAATGTTCTCTTTTAAAAACTTAATGACCGTCTGATGGTCATTATTTTAGCATGGGATCACTTCAACCCATTTAGTAACATAGATTATGGATAATAGAATGTATAAATTTTCATGAGATTGGGGGAATGGTCCCATGAAATCAATGCCCTATCAATTAAATGCTTCAATTATGAGAATGGGGTTCAAAGGCATCATGTTTTGATGAGATAATGCCCTTAATTATTGACAACAAGCACAAGCTTTATAAAACTCATGAGTGTCCTTGAACATAGTGGGCCAATAAATGTCATACTACAAAATTTTAGCCGTAGTCTTTTTGGCAGAAAAGTGACCACCACAGGCCTGAGTGTGACAAAAGGAGATGACACTGTAGTGTTCATTATCTGGTACACACGTCCTTAAAATTTGATCTGGGTAATATTTAAATAAGTATGGATCATCCCAGAAGAATTTGTATACCTTGGCGAAAAATTTCTTCTCGTCTTGCGTAGTCCTATATGTCGGCGTGAAACTTGTGGCAAGATAATTAGCAATATCAGTGAACCAAGGCGAGTGGCAGACTTTAAACAATTGTTTGTCGGGGAACATGTCATTTATGGGTGTCGTCTCAAGGGAATCAGGGAGGTCAAATCTCGAAAGATGATTAGCCATTATATTTTTTACTCCCTTTTTATCTTTTATTTTCAAATCAAATTCTTAGAGTAGGAGGATCCATCTTATCAAGCGAGGCTTGACATCATTCTTGGAAAGAAGATACTTGAGTGTCACATGATCAGTGTAAATGATGATCTTGGATCCGATTAAGTATGACCTAAATTTGTCCAAAGCGAACACTACGGCTAAGAGTTCCTTTTCTATAGTAGAGTAATTCATTTGGGTAGAATTTAAGGTTTTACTTGCATAATGAATAAGATAGGGCTTCTTTTCTTTTCTCTGGCCTAACACCGTCCCAATAACTTAATCAGACACATCATATATGAGTTCAAAAGGGATACTCCAATCGGGTGGTTGTATCATAGGTGCGGTAGTCAACATGCCCTTGAGCTTAGAGAAAACTTCTTGGCATTGCTCAGTCCACTCATATGGAATATCGAAGTAGATTACATAAAGGACAAGAAATGTGACTGAAGTCCTTTATGAATCTTCCATAAAATCCAACTTGTCCTAGGAAGGATCACACGTCTCGTATGCTTTTGGGTGGAGGTAGGGTAGAGATAAGATCAATCTTAGCTCTATCTACCTCAATTCCCTTGGACGAGATGATATGTTCAAGAATAATTTCCTTTTAAATCATAA
Source organism: Magnolia kwangsiensis (assembly GCA_037074715.1). Taxonomy (NCBI): domain Eukaryota; kingdom Viridiplantae; phylum Streptophyta; class Magnoliopsida; order Magnoliales; family Magnoliaceae; genus Magnolia; species Magnolia kwangsiensis. The sequence continues at coordinate 74,897,181 of CM073589.1, forward strand.
ATTGACACTTCTCCCAATTGAGTACCAAATTTTGTTCATAACATCTTTTCAGCACACATTTAAGATTTTCCAAACAATCATTGAAACATAGACCAAAGACAGAGAAGTCGTTCATGAAGACCTCTAGATATTGCCCTACCATATTAGAAAAAATACTCACATGCATCGCTGAAAAGTGGCGAGGGCATTACACAGTCAGAATGGCATCCTTCAGTAAGCAAAGGTGCTAAAGGGAGATGTGAACGTGGTCTTTTCCTAATCTTTAAGGGAGATCTCTATCTGATTGTAGCCTAAGTACCTGTCAAGGAAGTAATAGCATGAGTGACCAGCTAGCCTTTCTAAGATTTGTTCAATGAAGGGCAAAGGAAAGTGGTCCTTCCTAGTGACAGTATTCAATTTCTAGTAGTCAATGCACATTCTCCATCCTGTAGTCACCCTAGTTAGCACGAGTTCATTGTTGGTATTGGATATTATGGTGATTCTGGACTTCTTGGAAACCACCTAAGTTGGACTTACCCATTAGCTATCCAATATAGGGTATATGATGCACACATCTAATAGCTTAAGAACCTCAACCGTAACTACTTCCTTCGTATTTGGATTAAGTCTACATTGTGGTTTCTGAGAGGTCTTCACATTATCCTCTAGAAAAATATGATGAGTACAAATCGAAGGGTCAATTTTCTTGAGGTCCACAATTGACCATCCAAGGGCTGTCTTATGCTCAATGAGAATAGAGATGAGCATACTCTCTTGTTCTTGCTCAAGGTGGGACGAAATCACCACCGAGTATGTCTCATCTTGACCTAAATGGACATATTTCAAATTAGAGGGCAAAGGTTTTAGGTCAAGCTTCAGTGACTTAAGGTTAGACGGTAGAGGCACTACATCAGTTTGGGATAAATCTTCAAATTGTGGCCTCCACCGGTTAACTTCAAGTACCGGCATGGTATCCAGCATGGTCTCCCTCTCCCTAATCACTTCATCATCAAAATCATGGGAATGAGCCAGGCACGTCTCTAGAGGGTCAAAAGATAGGTCAGAAGTGTTTATCTTCCATAAAAGAATCAATCAGGTTAATATCGTGAGAATTGTCTTCATCCTCTAACTGTTTGCCTGTGTTGAAAAAGATATTCAACTCCAATGTCATATTCCAGAAAGACATACTCATAACTCTATTCCTGCAATTAATGATTGTGTTTGAAGTGGTAAAGAATGGTCGACCAAGAATGATGGGAATTTAAGTGCTCATGTCCACGATAGGTTGAGTATCCAATGTAATAAAATCCACCGAATAGTAGAATTTGTCAAGCTAGACCAACACATACTCGATTATCCCTCTCAGTACACGGACTAAGCAATCGGCAAGTTGTAACATAGTCCGGGTGGGTTTTAATTCACCTAGATCCAGTTGCTCGTATACCGAGTATGGGATCAGATTCACGCTTGCTCCTAAGTCAAGAAATGTGTGCTTGATCCGGTAGTTCCCAATTACACCAGCGATGGTTGGGCTACTGGGATCCTTGTACTTTTGTAGTACATCTTGCTTTAGGATGGCGCTCACTTTTTTAGTTAAAAAGTTTTTCTTTTGGATACTTTGTCGTCTTTTGGTCGTACACAAGTCTTTCAAAAATTTAGCATATGAAGGTATTTTCTTAACGGCATCTAGTAGAGGAATATTGACCTTCACTTGCTTAAGCACCTCTAGAATGTCCTGAGAGTTAGAGAGAGGTTTTGGTGCTATTAACTATTGGATGAATGGTGCAATCAGTTGCCTTGAAGTTTCGGTTCTAATTCTTGTGGAGTGTTGCTAGGTCTATCAGTTTCATCCACTTCTGGGTCCTTGGACTCTTTAGCCCCTGTTGGAATAGATTTGTCAATTATCTTCCCACTCTTAAGAGTGGTGATAGACTTAGCTTGCTCCATTTAATTTGAAGAGCTTGAATCACTTATTTCGTATTACGGTTTAGGATTGGGGAAAGGTTAGGCTGGAAGAATCCATTTTCCCCCAATTGAATTTTTTATCTCACGCCCTTGTATGGCCTTTGAAAGGTCTTGAAGGGTTTGCAATATACTCTGAATGATAAGCTCTTAGTTTTGAATATATTTCCAGACCTGATCCTCTTGAGGTTTTCCTTGATTCAAGAATTGATTAGGGATTCCTTGAGAAGTAACAGTTTGTCCATTCCTCCAACTAAAGTTCAAATGATTTCTCCAACTAGGATTGTATGTATTAGAGATGGTTCCACTGAAAGGTCTTTAGTAGTTGTTTACGACATTCGATTTCTTGTTTAGTGCCTCTTAAAAAGAACATATCGTCAGGAAATTTTCAGTTGTATGTATATTACAAGCACAGATACTATAAACAACTTCCTTAGCCTTATCTTTCTTAAGTTCCATGACCTCGACCTTCCTTGCGAGACTAGCCACTTTAGTATTTATATCATCATCCTCTTTCAGTATGCATATCCCACCTCTCTCCCTTACTTGAGTAAGCTTAAATGTGGTGCTAGGTTTTAGGGTGATGTCCCATGATTGTGTGGTTTTTGCGAGTTTGTTAAAGTAATCCCACACCTCATCGACATTCTTGTTTATGAATTCCCCATTGCACATCATCTCGATGAATTGGCACATGGAAGATGCTAGTCCATCATAGAAGAAAGTTGTTATGCACTACATTTCAAAATCATGTTGTGGGCATGAACTAATGAGATCCTTGAACCGCTCCCAACATTGGAAGAATGTTTCATCTTCCTTTTGGGCAAAGTTCATGATTGACTTCTTGATGGTGTTTGTCTTATGGTATGGAAAGAATTTTTTTATGAACTCCATCATGTCATTCCATGTGCCAATAGATCGTGGATGTAATGAGTACAACCACGTCTTAGCTTTCTCCTTTAAAGAGAAAGGAAAGAGTTTCAGTTTGACCGTGTCCTCAGACAGATTAAGAAAGTATAAAGTGGTTATAACCTCGTCGAACTCTTGCAAGTGTGGGGAAGGACTTTCAGATTCAAGTTCAAGGAACGTTGGTAGGAGTTGGATCACTCTAGGCTTGATATTCATGTTTCCTGTGTTTCCTGAAAAAATCATACAAGAATGGGTACTTACCCCCGCCAGTTGTAAGGAATCTCGTAAAGTACGAGGCGGGGGTGCTTGATGACCTCATTCTCATCTTGGACTTCCTCAACCCTATGTTGAGGTTGTCTTCCCGGTTGATTGACCGGTTGATTAGAAGTCATAACCTCAATTGACTCTGAAGATCTCGAGTGGTGTCTAATCTTGTGATGGATAGATAACCCCTCAATCAATCCTCCTTCACTCAAAAGACATCGACTGTTGTCACAGACCCACTTGGGCATGAAATACTCTCAGCCCTCAATTTTAGATTCTAACATAAACCTAAGGAAAGAAGAAATAGAAATCTAGAAATAGAAAGGGAGAGAATTATAAAGAAGTCACCAAATTAGAAGTTCCTAAATTAGTGAAGTCACCAAATAGATTCTGGTCTCCATCACTCTCTGAGTCACTAGATTCTAAATTTGACTCTTCTGTATCATCTCATGTGGTAGTCATTGCCTTGCCCTTAGTTTTTCAGTTTGGGAATTCAGTTGATAGGTGTTCATACTCCTGACAGGCATAGTATTGTCGTTATTTGGTCCTTTTACCAAATTTGCCTGCGGAAGATTTGTTATTCACCTTTCTTCCTCTGGAAGGATGGCCATGGTTCTTCTAAAAGAATTTTCTGAATCTTTGGGCTGGCAAAGCTACTTCCTCATCTTCATCTTCCTTTACACTTTCACTGTCCTCATGTTTTGTCTTCTTTGAAGTTTTTAGGACAATTGTTTTGGATTTTTGGGTTTGTTTGAAGTGTAGTTCGAAAGTTTGTAAGGAACCTACCAGTTCTTCCACTTTCATCTCGTCTATGTTCTTACACTTCTCAATTATTGTTACCTTGGGATTAAATCGTTCCGGTAGGGATCTTAGAATTTTCCTACAAATTTTTTTTACCAGAACTTTTTCTCCCAATCCACCCATGGAGTTGCCAATGATATTCAACTTGGTGAAAAACTCCATAAACGTCTCATGCTCTTCCATTCTGAGACTTTTGAACTGTGAAGTCAGAAGTTGTAGCTTGGACCTCTTCACAGTGCTTTTATCTTCAGGGGTTATTTCCAATAGATCTCATGCTTCCTTGGATGTCCCACACATACTTATTTGATTGAATATATCCTGGGAAACGGTACAGTAGATGACGTTCATAGCTTTTACTTTAACAGTCTGTTTTTCTTTGTCGAACATCATCCACTTTTCTTTAGATTTGGATTTTGTGATGGTTGTGCCACTATCAAGTACAATTTGTTCAGATGGTGGCACATATTCACTTTCAACTATATTCCAGACGTCATGATCCAAAGATCTTAGAAAGTAGTGCATTCTAGCCTTCCAGTATGCATAGTTTGAGCCATCAAATACTAGATGCCTAGTGACTAATGAGCCCTCTCCTTTGGCCATTTTCCAAACGTCAGTCAAGATCACTCTCTAGGTGGTGAAGCCCTTAAAGAGAGACTCGCTCTGATACCAATTGAAATAGCGGTGAAGACCGCTTGAGTTAAAGTAAGAATATGCCAATATGTCCTAAGGGGGGTGAATAGGACTTCTTAAAAATTTTATGGTTTATTTAGAATCCTATTACACTAATCTTAACAACAAGCACAGATTAGGATTACTCATAAGCCTACTGGCTTCAAAACCCGGTAGAGGATCCAATCACAAACTATTTAAGAAGTGAATGATGAGCAACCTAGTTTATGATGGATATGATTGTGTATGTGTGTAAGGTGTGATCTCAGATATATAGATATGAAAGTAAATCACATACACAAAAGAATAGAAATCGCAAACATAGTCATTTTTATAGTGGTTCGATTACTTATCTACTCCACTCCTGGTAACCGCACTCAACCCTTGAGTGTACGGGATTTCACTAAGGAGGTTTCACAGCGGTTCACCTCAAACCTAAGGTTTTAAATCAGGTTCACCTTCAACCTTTACAACCTACACTAAGACTGACTGTTTATGCTCTTACGAGAAAGGGTACATCGCACCTACTTTTAGGCACACTGGCCAAGGATCTTCCATAAGACCCTAATAGAGGTTTTACATGGTTCACCTCTAACCCAAGGTTTTAACTAGTTCACCCCTAACCAGATGTTTATGCTCTCCACAGAGTAAGGGTCCACACAACACACCCACCACGTACACTCCCACCGGAGGCCTCCTAGAGGACTTGCAAGGGTGAGAAACACCTTAGATCCAATCCTACAAAGGAATGATCAAAAGGTCCTCTGGACTCTAGATACTTATAGATAAGTGGATGAGTCCCATTCAAAACATTGACGAAGATCTCCTCCTTGTTGATGAAGAGTCTTCTGCTTTCTTGATCCGCAACTCAAATGATATACCAATATATGGCTACGGGTTGGGTCAAGGTTTTGATGGAATCCTACTCTCTAAACGTTTTCCTATTAGGAAGAAAGAGTGATTCCAATCATATATACATTCAAGGATCCCAGCTTAATGATTTGTCATTAAGATAGTAGATGGAGGATCCTTGAATGCGGAAGTTCATTCCCCAATCCACTCTATTGAATATTAATGATGAGGGTGGATTGGAGGATTAACTCCCTTGAGAGAATGGGCTTTGGGTAAATGATCTAAGGTTAAAACACTCAAAAGCACTCTCTTCTTTCTCTACCAGCAACAATTGATAAGCTCTCTTTATATAGGCAAAAGGTTCCAACGGATATAAAACGGTCACATTTATGACAAAGTTCGATATCATCGAGCAGGGTCGATATCATCGAGCGTATACTCTTGATTGTATCGATGGTCCGCTCGATCATACAAACTCAATGTCATACGCTTTTGAAAACTTCTTGTCAGCTGGTCGAGGGAATCGATACTCATATCGATTCCATTAGATTTCGAACTCCAATATTATCGATACGAAGATCGATTCCTCAACATTTGAAAAATGAGAGAGACCTGCTTGATATTTTTCAGGTCATCAGATATGATCGAGGGATACTCGATATCATCAAAATTTGAATGTCGATGATATTGAAGGTCATGTCGATCCATCGATAAATCCAAGGATTTTATCAGTGAACTTGCTGGACAGTTTGTGTCCATTTTTGATGCAATCGATCCGGCCTCAATATCATCGATATTTGAATATCAATTCTATCGAGTGACCCCCGATCAGAATGGAAATCCACCTGAAAAATCTTGCTGGACAACTTCGCGCCCATGACTGATAACATCGAGAGCCTTCCGATATCATCGAGATTTGAACTCCAATGGTATCGAGGGAAGGATTCGATATATCGTTGCATATATGATTTTCTTTAGTAAAAACTGGGGTGCTAGATAAGTACCTGTCGATATTATTGAGTCACCTCCGATTGACTCGAGGTTTAAATATCGATGATATCGATAGGTATATCGATACATTGATAATTCCATCTAGATATGTATGTGGTTACTAGACACTTTTGTCCTCATTTCGATAGGATCGATTTATTACCAAGGACATCGACAACGCAAGTCGATCATATCGAGACGTGCATCGATAAGATCGAAAAATCAAGAAAAATTAGAGATTTTCTGTTTTATAAAAAAAATTTCTCACTTGTCTAACTTGTTTTAAGGGTTTTATTCACCTAGTGTTTTGAGATATGGGATGTGAGACTTAGATTTACCTATGGCGAGCTTCCACACATTTGGTTGAGGCAAATGCTTGAATTAATCTTCCTATGAGGCTCTGCAGTCTGACTGACCCAATGCTCATGCTAATTGACAACCAGGGCACTTACAAGGGCACTTTCAATCTCCCCCTTTGTCCATTATGTGACAAAATACCAAAATACCCTAGAACAGTATCTAGACAGACACATCCTAAATTTAGTGTAGATACTTTTTATACAATTTTACAAATTCTAGTGAACCATGTACATAACCCAGTATCTGCTCCCCCTAACTCCTGCAACACCACACTCAAGTAGATATACATATTTTAACGAGGTGTTTGAACTGTTCTCCCCCTTTTTGTCAATCATTGACAAAATATAGTAATTGATATTGACTGAAGTTTAAAGACATGTGAGAGAACCAACAGATATAGATGTAGAAAGATTTAAACTAGTGTTAAGTATACATCATTTTCAGAAGATGTGGGTTCATAGCAGTTCAATTAGTGTAGTAATAAAAAGTAATAAAATCATCATGAACATCACATGCACTCCATAGCAAAAATAAGATGAATTAGGGGATCAGAAAACATAACTATGGCAGTAAAATGATTCGAATTATTATGGCCATTTTTAACAAAATGTTAAATACTTGGACTGCCCCGGACAACAGTGAAACATTAGTCAGTCAAAATGCATCCAAAAAGTAGTAGAAAAAGTATCACAGCAATAGACACACTTGGCACTCTAATGACAACAGAGTGTCTTAACTAACATTTAACATCTGCAAGGATTGCTATGTGTGAGAAAATCGACTAATTGCTGAGTTGTTTGCCGGAGGACACCAACTTTCTCTTCAATCACAATGAGACGTCTTTCACAATTGTTCAGCCGTTCCTCCATCCTGGCCATCCCATTCAGAAGGTGGCGTTCTAAGTGATGGGTCTGGCGGTTTGTGATTGACTTTGGGCTGACCATCAGTGTGCAATTGGATCCTCCATGCGTAGGCCGGATTGAAGGTTGAGCAAATTGGACAGCCTATAGTATGGGAAGACTCGGCCTAGGGAGAGACAAAGATGGACACAATTGTTGAGCCTCCTAAGATGCACCACTATCAAGCCATGCTTTAGGATATACCATGTCAGTTGTGGCAGGGAGCCCCGTATGATGTGCGAGTTTGCATATGAGCACCGGAAAGGACAGTGTCTCCCTATGATTGCCTTGGATTACATGAATGACTTGCTTGAGGAGAAGAGTCGGCAGGCAAACAGGGACCTCTTGATATACATCATACAAGACATTGAGTGCAAAGGGACTCAGGCCGATGTCATTGGCTTCACATGGGTAGACATTCGTACTGAAGATACTGTGGAGGATTCTGAACAAGGTTCCTAGATGTTTTTCAGAAAGTATATTGTTATCATTTCTAGGAATTGTTGCACCTTGACACAGTGCTCGAGTGACCTCTCCCCACCTACCTAATTCATTGAAACTTCTACCAGTGACTGGGATTCGAGTTACGCTAATGTCCAGAAGGTGACCAAGAACCATTGGGGTAATCATTTTGGAGTGTTGCATAAATTCTAGACGAATACATGGTGGATAATCCTGAACCGCGTGGCAACAATTGAAAAATTGTTGGATCATGTCAAACTGGTAAGGGCCACCAAAATTAAGCACATTCTGCCATCCAATAGTCTCTAACAGGAGATCAACCCCATAGGGCTCAATAGTATTGTTGAGAACAATACGATCAACGATCGTAACTTGTTCCCAATCGGATTAGTTCTGAGGTGATCTAACATTTTTCTCTTTCTTAGCTCTGAAAGATTTTGAGGACAAGGGATCCTTAACTTTCCCTTTACCCATCTTCCTTGCTCTATTTGATGTTTTGGAACCAACAGGGTAATGCGGGAAATCAGAGAGAAGGAAGTTGAGTGAATCTCTTCCTTGTTGTCGATCGGCATTTATAATTGGTTTGTCGATGTCATCGATATGGTGTCGATGATATCGAGAAACCACTCATAAATGCATTGAAGACCGTGTCGATGACTGTTGGGAAGAACCAACAGTTACTTAAGAATTCCAACGGACACGAGCTTATCTTTCCGAGAGTCGCCGATCATATCGATATTATCAAATTTCGAATATCGATTCTATCGATAGGGTCTAGATTTCCTTGAGCATGTCATCGAAATCATTCTCGATCATATGGCTTTTCACATTCCAAGGAGGCGTCGATGATATCGACCCTTGATCGATTAATCGAAAATGACATATTGACAGTATTTTTAATTTCTAGCATTCAGACGACCCTTCATGTATAATTTAATATTTCTATGAGTTACTAGTATACACAGCAAAAATAATGTACAATCATTGTACACATCAAAATTATAAACATTAAAATGTTTATATAAAAGACTGAGGTGAAGAACCTCAAATATATCATTTAGAGCTCAGTAAAATTGCATCATTTCAGCAAATATCCAGATCTCAATGCATGACCTGGACTTGTTTTTCTATGCTCAGTACTTCTAGGCATCAATTCTTTCTTTGCCTCTAATAATGTAGCAGTGGTTATTTGTGCGATGACACTTCATTACTGATTTTCCTTATTAGTTTAGGATTACGCATTCTTGTTTGTTGAATTTGACCACATGCCCATTATCACGGATCTGAAAGATGCTTAGGAGATTATGTGTCAAACCTTTTATGCAGAAAGAATTCTCATTTTTAAGCAGATTAATCCTTTTTATGATTCCTTGTCCAATTACTTTAGCAGTGGTTCCATCCCCGTAGGTAACTATCCCATTATACAGATTCTGATAGTTTGACAGAAGGGACTTATCACCTGTGACATGTCTTGAGAAGCCATTGTCTAAGTACCACTTAATGTCATTGTCTATTAAATGATTTGAGTGAGTAGTAAAATAATTTTTCTTTTCCTTAATTACCCACTTTGTGACAGGATTCTTGCTTGTAGTAGATTTAGTTTTCTTATTTGATTCAACTTTTTAATTGGTTTCTCTGTTGCTACTAGAGGCATCAGATTTTTCAAATATTTGTGTTCCATACCCATCTTTAATTTTCTCGTATCCTAAGCCATTTTTGTCATTTTTAGATTTTTCCATACCTAAAAGTTTTTCTAACTTCTCACCACTCTGGGAAAACTTACAGTTTAGCTTGACAATTTTTCTGGACTCTTTTAGATCATACAGGAGTGTATGATTTTCATTTTGAATGAGCATATTTTTATCTTTTAACTGCTCAACCTGTTTGTTTAGTTTTTCGGTTTCGAATTTAAAAAAGGAGTTAATTCTCTTAAGTTTATCATTATCTGATTGATGTTGCTGCAAGTTATTGATTAGATGTGTATTAATTTCTAGAGTTTTATCCAAATCTTTTTGTAACAATTCCTTTTTCTTCTCAGATATTCCCAGCCTTTTAAGTATATGGATGTTATAAATATAGAGTTGATTATAAGCATCTTGCAATTTATATTTTTCTATTTCTTCTTCTTCTTCTTCTTCAGTTTCTTCATTCTCAGATGGAAATGATTCAGTGGCTTGTTCTTCTTCCTGGCTTTCAGATTCCGTGGGAATGATTGAAGCAGTGGAGATCATAAGAATTTTCAATGATTTCTGGTCTCCATCACTCTCTGAGTCACTAGATTCTGAATTTGACTCTTCTGTATCATCCCATGTGGCAGCCATTACCTGGCCCTTAGTTTCTCAGTTTGGGCATTCAGTTGATAGGTGTTCATACTCCTGACAGGCATAGCATTGTGGTTATTTGGTCCTTTTACCAAATTTGCATGCGGAAGATTTGTTATTCATCTTTCTTCCTTTGGAAGGATGATCATGGTTCTTCTGAAAGAATTTTCTAAATCTTTGTGCCAGTAAAGCTACTTCCTCATCTTCATCTTCCTTTACACTTCCACTGTCCTCATGTTTTGTCTTCTTTGAAGTTTTTAGGACAGTTGTTTTGGATTTTTGGGTTTGTTTGAAGTGTAGTTCGAAAGTTTGTAAGGAACCTACCAGTTCTTCCACTTTCATCTCGTCTATGTTCTTACACTCCTCAATTGTTGTTACCTTGGGATTAAATCGTTCTGGTAGGGATCTTAGAATTTTCTTACAAATTTTTTTTACCAGAATTTTTTCTCCCAATCCACCCATGGAGTTGCAAATGATATTCAACTTGGTGAAAAACTCCATAAACGTCTCATACTCTTCCATTCTGAGACTTTTGAACTGTGAAGTCAGAAGTTGTAGCTTGGACCTCTTCACAGTGCTTTTATCTTCAGGGGTTATTTCCAATAGATCTCATGCTTCCTTGGATGTCCCACACATACTTATTTGATTGAATATATCCTGGGAAACGGTACAGTAGATGACGTTCATAGCTTTTACTTTAACAGTCTGTTTTTCTTTGTCGAACATCATCCACTTTTCTTTAGATTTGGATTTTGTGATGGTTGTGCCACTATCAAGTACAATTTGTTCAGATGGTGGCACATATTCACTTTCAACTATATCCCAGACGTCATGATCCAAAGATCTTAGAAAGTAGTGCATTCTAGCCTTCCAGTATGCATAGTTTGAGCCATCAAATACTAGAGGCCTAGTGACTAATGAGCCCTCTCCTTTGGCCATTTTCCAAACGTCAGTCAAGATCACTCTCTAGGTGGTGAAGCCCTTAAAGAGAGACTCGCTCTGATACCAATTGAAATAGCGGTGAAGACCGCTTGAGTTAAAGTAAGAATATGCCAATATGTCCTAAGGGGGGTGAATAGGACTTCTTAAAAATTTTATGGTTTATTTAGAATCCTATTACACTAATCCTAACAATAAGCATAGATTAGGATTACTCATAAGTAACCCTACTGGCTTCAAAGCCCGGTAGAGGATCCAATCACAAACTATTTAAGAAGTGAATGATGAGCAACCTAGTTTATGATGGATATGACTGTGTATGTGTGTAAGGTATGATCTCAGATATATAGATATGAAAGTAAATCACACACACAAAAGAATAGCAATCGCAAACATAGTCATTTTTATAGTGGTTCGATTACTTATCTACACCACTCCTGGTAACCGCACTCAACCCTTGAGTGTATGGGATTTCACTAAGGAGGTTTCACAGCGGTTCACCTCAAACTTAAGGTTTTAAATCAGGTTCACCTTCAACCTTTACAACCTACACTAAGACTGACTGTTTATGCTCTCACGAGAAAGGGTACATCGCACCCACTTTTAGGCACACTGGCCAAGGATCTTCCATAAGACCCTAATAGAGGTTTTACATGGTTCACCTCTAACCCAAGGTTTTAACTAGTTCACCCCTAACCAGATGTTTATGCTCTCCATATAGCAAGGGTCCACACAACACACCCACCACGTACACTCCCACCAGAGGCCTCCTAGAGGACTTGCAAGGGTGAGAAACACCTTAGATCCAATCCTACAAAGGAATGATCAAAAGGTCCTCTAGACTCTAGATACTTACAGATAAGTGGATGAGTCTCATTTAAAACATTGACGAAGATCTCCTCCTTGTTGATGAAGAGTCTTCTGCTTCCTTGATCCGCAACTCAAATGATGTACCAATATATGGCTACGGGTTGGGTCAAGGTTTTGATGGCATCCTACTCTCTAAACGTTTTCCTATTAGGAAGAAAGAGTGATTCCAATCATCTATGCATTCAAGGATCCCAGCTTAATGATTTGTCATTAAGATAGTAGCTGGAGGATCCTTGAATGCGGAAGTTCATTCCCCAATCCACTCTATTGAATATCAATGATGAGGGTGGATTGGAGGATTAACTCCCTTGAGAGAATGGGCTTTGGGTAAATGATCTAAGGTTAAAACACTCAAAAGCACTCTCTTCTTTCTCTACCAGCAACAATTGATAAGCTCTCTTTATATAATCAAAAGGTTCCAACGGATATAAAACGGTCACATTTATGACAAAGTTCGATATCATCGAGCAGGTCGATATCATCGAACATATACTCTTAATTGTATCGATGGTCCACTCGATGATACAAACTTAATGTCATACGCTTTTGAAAACTTTTTGTCAGCTGGTCGAGGGAATCGATACTCGTATCGATGCCATCAGATTTCTAACTCCAATATTACCAATACGAGGATCGATTCCTCGACATTTGAAAAATGAGAGAGACCTGCTTGATATTTTTCAGGTCATCAGATATGATCGAGGGATACTCGATATCATCGAAATTTGAATGTCGATAATATTGAAGGTCATGTCGATGCATCGATAAATTCAAGGATTTTATCAGTGAACTTGCTGGACAGTTTGTATCCATTTTTGACGCAATCGATCCGGCCTCAATATCATCGATATTTGAATATCAATTCTATCGAGTGACCCCCGATCAGAATGGAAAGCCACCTGAAAAATCTTACTGGACAACTTTGCGCCCATGACTGATAACATCGAGAGCCTTCCGATATCATCGAGATTTGAACTCCGATGGTATCGAGGGAATGATTCGATATATCGTTGCATATATGATTTTCTTAAGTAAAAACTGGGGCGCTAGATAAGTGCCTGTCGATATTATTGAGTCACCTCCGATTGACTCGAGATTCAAATATCAATGATATCGATAGGTATATCGATACATTGATAATTCCATCTAGATATGTATGTGGTTACTAGACACTTTTGTCCTCATTCCGATAGGATCGATTTATTACCAAGGACATCGACAACGCAGGTCGATCATATCGAGACGTGCATTGATAAGATCGATAAATCAAGAATACTTAGAGATTTTCTGTTTTATAAAAAAAATTCTCACTTAAAAAACCCTATGATGTCTAACTTTTTTTAAGGGTTTTATGAAAGTGCACCTACAAGTGCCCTAGTTTTTCAATTACGATGTAAGATGAGTTAGTCGGACAACTGCGCCTAACTAGAAGATCAAGTCAAGTGTCTACCTCAACTGGATGTGTGGAAGCTCGCCACAGGTAAATCATAGCCTCACATCCCATGTCCCAAAACACCAGGTGATTAAAACCCTTAAAACTAAGTAGAACACCTTAGGGTTTTAGTGTAAGAAAACTTTTTACCAAACAGGAAAATCTTCAAGTTTTTCTTACCTTGTCGATTATATCGATTCACCCTTCGATATGATCGACCTGCTCTGTCGATGTCCTCGGCATCTCAATCGATACAATTGAGTGAGGACTAAAAGCGTCCAACAATCAAACATTCATCTGGACGATTTATCGATATATCAGAATCTTAACCGATATCATTGATATTTGAATATCAATTCCATCGAAAGTGGATCGATAATATCGACAGACAGTTTTTCGGCGCCCCTATTTTTCTAAAGAAAACTATTATAAGCTTCGATATATCGATGACTGTCCGATTCAATCTGAACTCAAATATCGATCATATCGGAAGTTATTCGATCATATCGACAATGGGCGCATGTTTCCTCCGGCATAAATTTTAAGGTGTTTTAAATGTTGATCGGGGGCCACTCGAGGAAATCGAGATTCTAATGTCGATATCATCGAGTCCTGGTCGATTGGATCGAGTCTGGCACAAACTGTCCAACGTTCTTATAGGTAAATCTATATGATTTATCGATCCTATCGACAAGGTCTCGATATCATCGAAATTCAAATTCCGATCATATCTTTAGAACCAGAAATTCTTCAAGGCTTGTCTCTCTTGTTTTCACCTGTCGATAGATCGATCCATCTATTGATGGAATCGGAGTTTGAAATCCGATAACATCGATGTGTGTCTCGATCCCATCGACCAGCCGGCAAAAGGTTTCAAAAGCGAATGACATGAAGTTTGTACCATCTAGTGGATCATCGATACAATTAAGAGTATCCGCTCGATCATATCGACTCTTGCTCGATGATATCGAACTTTGTCATAAATATGACCGTTTTATATCCGTTGGAACCTTTTTTCTATATATAGAGAGAGGCTTGTCTTTATTGCTAGTAGAGAAAGAAGAGAGTGCTTTTGAGTATTTTAAACTTCATATCATTTATCTTAAGCCCTTTTTCTCAGGGAGTTCATCCTCCAATCCACCCTCATCAGTGATATTCAATAGAGTGGATTGGGGAATGAACTTCCGCATTCAAGGATCCTCCAGCTATTACCTTAATAGCAAATCATTAAGTTGGGATGCCTTGAATGCATAGATGATTGGAATCACTCTATCTTCCTAATAGAAAAATCCTTAGAGAGTGGAATTCCATCATAACCTTGACCCGACCTGAAGCCTAGTATAGGTACATCTTTTGTGTTGCGGATCAAGGGAGATGAAGACTCTTCATCAACAAGAAGGAGATCTTCATCACTACGCTAAAAGGGACTCATCAACCTTTCTATAAGTACCCAGAGTCCAGAGGACACTTGTGATCATTCCTTTTTAGGATTGGATCTTAAGTGTTGCTCACCCTTTGAAGTCCTCAAAGGAGGCCTCCGAAGGGAGTGTACGTGCTGGGTGCGTTGTGTGGACCCTTGCTCTGTGGAGAGCATAAACATCTGGTTAGGAGTGAATCAGTAAAACTATGGGTTATGAGGTGAACCGTGTAACATTTGTTAGGGTCTTAAGGTAAGATCCTTAGCCAGTGTGCCTAAACTGGGTGCTATGTGTTGACCCTTGCTTGTGAGAGCATAAACAGTCAGCCTCTGTGTAGGTTGTAAAGGTTGAAGGTGAACCTGATTTAAAACCTTAGGTTTGAGGTGAACCATGGGAAACCTCCTTAGTGAAATCCGGTACACTCATGGGTTGAGTGTAGTAGCCGGGAGTGGAGTAGACAAGTAGTCAAACCACTATAAAAATGAATGTGTTTGTGATTGATTCTTGTGCTTGATCATTTGTGTGATTATGTTAATTGCATTCATATCTGCTTACACTTCACACACACAGTCACATCCATCATAGACTATAACTGCTCTATACTTATCATTTAAATAGTTCTGTGATTGGATCCTCTACCAGTCTTGGAAGCCAGTAGAGTTAATTTTGAGTAATCCTAATCTGTACTCTGTGATAGAATTAGTGTGATAGGATTTTTAATAATTCATAAAACCTTTAAAAAGTCCTATTCACCCCCCTCTAGGACATATTGGCATATTCCTACTTCAACTCAAGCGTTCTTCACCGCCATTTCAATTTATTCACTTGGTGTTTTGGGATATGGGATGTGCGGCTTAGATTTACCTATGGCGAGCTCCCACACATCTGGTTGAGGCAGATGCTTGAATTAATCTTCCACACACCTTTAAGTAATTTAAAGGTGGGAACTAGGCTTTTCAAGGATCCACTTGCTGCTATTAAGATGTTTTCTTATTTGATTTAAGGCACTTAATTGGAATTGGAATCTTATCCTATCCATGGAAAATATTTAATAAGATCAGATCTGAACTTCCGTTAACCTAATTCTCAACAAATGAAAGTTTTGAAGATTGAAAGTGATTCCATCACCTAACCATGCTCGGGAGACTATGGTAGACAACAGGATATACCAATCTAACAACCAACATGGGAAAATTGTGAAGAATAGATGGGATTCCATCACTCAGCCATGCTCAAGGGACGATGGAGAACAACAGGATTTTCTATTTTCACAAACTCTAAATAGAAAAAGAAGATACTTCAAGCTATCACAGGAATTTCAGTCACAACAAACCATTAAACACTAAAAGTATTCCTTAAATATCAAACTAGAATCAAAGGAGTTCAACAATAATAAGAATCAAACAAGAAAAACATCACAACCATGCTACAAGATTCACCCCTTAGTCCTAACTAAAGGATCCAGTCTACCATAGACATGATTGGATTAAAAACCCTAGAAGAAAGCATTAAAAACTAAGGAGAATGGAAGAGGAACTCTTGGGAAACGGCTCCGCCCTTTTGCTTTACTTCTCCAAATCCTAGATCCCCTCAAAAGACTAAGGAAACCCCTATTTATAAGTCAAGTTCTGGAAAATCACAAAATCGGACTGAATTTATGCAGATTGTGTAACGCCTTCAATGTCATCGAAGGGGTTTGAATCGAGAAGTCGCGCCTTTTCTTCTTTCACACTGCATAAGTCTCTATGTCATCGAACCATCCTTCAATGTCATCGAGTAAAGCTTCGATCCATCGAATAGGTCTTCGAGTCATCGAGAATGTGTCCAAAATAATCTAGCGAGTTGCTACAATTTCTTCAATAAATTAGATGTCATCGAGCAGTATTTGATGTCATCAAGCACCTTCCTTCAAGTTATCGAACATATCTTCAATTGATTGAGGAAAGCACCCAATATATCCAGCAACCAACTCGAGTTTCCCTCATAAATTCGATGTCATCAACCAGTGTTCGATGTCATCGAATAGATCTTCGATGTCATCGAATAGTTCTTGATGGAATCGTCTTTGTAATTTCTATGCTTGTTCTTTCGACTTCCTTCCTCCTCCACTTAGTTTTCTTGGATCTTGGAGTCTTGAAATCTTTAATCTTGGTATCCAAAGATCCCTTCTTTGCCTTGGTGACTTTTTAGCACTAAATCCATGCTTTTAGCATTCCTTTTAATCCAAGCCCTTAAATTTACCTTGTAACCCAAACACATGTAAAATATACTATTAAGCCATATTATTTTTATAAAACCAAGAAATAAATGGGAGATAATATGTAATATTTGACCCTCAACATTATTTAAGCATGGGACTTCCACCCAGTCAGCAGAAAGTCTAGTAGAAAGCCAAAACATTTTTTCTTAAACAATTCCTTTCTGCTAAGATTCTTGTCCAAATCTTCTATCATGTACTCCTTCAAAAAACTAATGGAACACTTCGAAGAGACTTGTGCCTTTTCGAAGTCTAAGTAAGTGGTCATCCTTGGCTGGTTTCAACCTACATTCCAATAAAGTTTTAGATTATTAAGCAATAAGAGTTGAAGATGGTCTTACAATTATAGGAAGAGTTGAAATTTACCAAGGGTCGTAGTTGTATTACATAGTGGATCGTGGTTGTAATCCACAAAGGGTCGTGGTTGATAACATATAGGGAAGGATCGTGGTTGACAGGCACAATGCATTTTGGTTGTCATCTACATTGGGTCGTGATTGTCAATCACGACCCATATAACATGTGAGCCACGGTCCATTGTGTCTATCAACCACGATCCACTGGACATGTCATCCACAAACATAACCATGATCCATTGTGCATGTTAACCACGATCCACTGAGCATATAAACCACCAACGCAACCATGATCCATTGTACATGTGAACCACGATCCATTATGTCTATCAACCACAATCCACTGGCCATGTCAACCACAAACACAACCACGACCCAATGTACACAATAAGTCGTGGTTCACATGAATGATGGGTCGTGGTTGTCATGTTATATGGGTCGTGGTTGCTAACAGACATAGAATGGTCATGGTTTTCTTACATATTGGATCATAGTTGTCATACACATTGGATTGTGGTTAACAACCATGATCCATTGTACATATGAACTACGATCCGTTGTGCCTATTAACCACGATCCACTGGGCATGTTAACCACGAACACAACCATGACCCAATGTACACAATGGGTCGTGGTTCACATGCATAATGGGCTGTGGTTGTCACGTTATATGGGTCGTGGTTGCTAGCAGACAGAGAATCGTCATGGTTCACTTACACATCGGATTGTGGTTTTCATCCACAATAAGTTGTGGTTGACAACCACGATCCATTGTACATGTGAACCATGATCCATTGTGCCTATTAACCATGATCCATTGAGTATGTCAACCACGAACACAACCATGACCCAATGTACACAATGGGTCGTGGTTCACATGCATAATGGGTCGTGGTTATCATGTTATATGGGTCGTGGTTGCTAGCATGCAGAGAATTGTTATGGTTCACTTGCACATTGGATCGTGGTTGTCATCCACATTCGGTGATGGTGGACAACCATGATCCATTATACATGTGAAACACTATCCATTATGCCTATTAACCATGATCCGCTAGGCATGTCAACCATGAACACAACCACGACCCAATGTACATAATGGGTTGTGGTTCACTTGCACATTGGATCGTGGTTGTCATCCACATTGGGTCGTGGTTGTCAACCATGATCCATTGTTCATGCGAACCACGATCCATTGTGCCTATCAACCACGACCCATTATTTATGTAAACCACGACCCTTTGTTCAGGTAAACCACTATCTTTCTCAACAAGCTGTCAACTATGACCATTTTTGTATATCTGTCATCCACGACCCATTGGGTTTAGTTTACATTAACAATGGGACGATGTTGATTGGTAAGGTAGGAATAACTGATGGTCGTGGTTCTCAACCATGACCCATTATTCATGTGAGTGGAGTGAGGGTGGAGGTTGGAAACCACGACCCATTGTTCATGTGGTTCGAGATTGGCATACACTGAGGCATGGACTGAGAGTGGAGTTTGACATACATGAGGTCTTGTCCACATGCCTTATTTTTCCATTTCTATGGAAAGATGTTGGAGCTAGACCGAAGAAGTGATTAAAACGGTGAGTGGCGGTGGAGTGTCCTAGGGAAGAAGATTCAAAGGCAGGAAGTGGCAAGGGTCCCAGAGAAGAAGCTTCAAATGTCAGTGGAAGAGTCGGTGTTCAGTATGGGGCCAAATGGTCATTTTCCCTTATGTACATTCCTTCGTACGATGTCTCTAAGTCCCATCGAATTGCATTTGGTCTAATCCGCTTCGTCCATTCTCCTAATAAATCTAAGGAAGTAAAATATCCAAAGAATGATCAAAATATTCAAATCTAATGGACCATAATAGTTCAAAATAGTATGTATTGTATAAGCAAAGCATTTGTCCTTTTTCCTCATTGTGGGCCACTGATAGCTCGATACAGTGTCAATATTACACATTTACAAGAAAATCATCAGCCTTAAATAATACTAACAGATTAGATCTGATTTATGATGGGCCCAGGGACCATAATACGAGGATCGAAGCTTGGTTTTAGGCATCGAGAATTATGAGTGAATCTATCCGCCTTCTCTTGCCATTTTTTTTAATACCTACTTGTGATTAATTCAAATTGTACAAAGTAAGATCCATGGGACCCAAAGTGATTTGTATATGTCATCTAACCTATTCATCATGTGTAATATACGTATATAAAGGGATAGCATAAATATCATGTTTATCAGAAAGGTGTATGGCCCACTTAGTTTTCAACACTTGATCACTATTTATTATGGCATGGTCTACTTCATCTGTAAGTAACATTCATATTTTTGGATAAAGGTTACGATGAAATCGTACAACTTATGAACCGTGTAGATTGAAAACTTATGTCACAGTTGTCCCACAACCAGAAAATAACCAAAGCCATATGAAATAGACAAACAACCACCACAAGACTTCCTGCGCCGACCTCTCTTCTTCATATTACCTCTTTTTACGTGTAAAGGGCATTTTGGTCCAAAATAATGATAACCACAACCCATATAATATGACAACCACGATCTATAACATGACAACCATGACCCATATAATATGACAACCACGACCCATATAATATGACAACCATGACCCATGTAACATGACAACCATAACCCATATAACATGACAACCATGACTCATAACAACTGACAATCACGACCCATGTAATATGACAACTACAACCCATATAACATGACAACCACGATGCATCAGTGTGGGCCCCACGAGTTAGGCCTTGTACACGGTCCTGAAAAGCACGATCCATATAACATGACAACCACAACCCATAACAATTAACAACCACGACCTATGTAACATGATAACCATGACCCATATAACATGACAACCACGATGCATTAGTGTGGACCCCATGAGTCGGGCCTTTTACACAGTCTTGAAAAGCATGATCCATATAACATGACAACCACGACCCATAGCAACTAACAACCATGACTTATGTAAATGACAACCACGACCCATATAATATGACAACCACGACCCATATAACATGATAACCACGATGCATCAGTGTGGGCCACATGAGTTGAGCCTTACACACGGCCCTGAAAAGCACGATCCATATAACATAACAACCATAACCCATATAACATGAAAACCACGGCCCATAACAATTGACAATCACGACTCATGTTACATGACAACCACGACCCATATAACATGACAAACATGACCCATAACCACTGACAACCACGACCCATGTAACATGACAACCACAACCCATATAACATGACAACCATAATGCATCAGTGTGGGCCCCACGAGTTGAGCCTTATACAAAGCCCTGACAAGCACGACTGAAAGGGCCTAGCTATATGCCCTAGAGGGGGGTGAATAGGGCTATGCCAAATAAAACTTATAACAGCGGAATAATAAAGCAAGGAAATAACTTACAGGAAATTGAACCTAAGTTATTACAACATTCCCTACACTGGCTTGAAATAAAATGATTACAACATTCAACCACAGATACAATCCACAAAACTGAATGAATAAAGGAATGAAAGAATAAAGCACATCCAAAACACAAAGATATATAGTGGTTCACCTGTGTGTACACCAACTGTTATCCAATAGCCACACAGAATGCTACTCCACTCCTAATATCCTCACACAGGGGATATTAGCATGCACTTTCAAAATAGGTTTCAGAGGTTCACCTAAAACCTTCACAATTGTGTCTTTTTATCTCGGGCTTACACAATCCAAAAACCCACACAATCTGAGTTTTCTGGCTCTCCTCAGATAACCAAAACAATGAGATTTTTCTGGTAAATCTCAAACAAAACTAAAGAATGTAAATTACACAAATGTAAAATACCTGAATCTCCTTTTGAAGTAGCCCGGTAGAACCAATCAGAGTAGAAGTTCGATTCAACGTTCAAAGTCCAATACTCACTTTATGAATGGTTCTAAGTCTAATTAATTTTAAATCAAAAGGGCTAGTTCTATTTGATTTTGAATCCAAGAAGAAGGAATATCAAAAATTCCTCTTTTCTAATAAGATTGGAATGTAGATCAAAATCAAATACGAAATAAGCTAGCAAAAGGAATATTAAATGAACACAAAGTAGCTTAAAAACAAACACGAACTTATCTCTGAGTATGGCCTTAAAATTGCTTGAATTAAATTGAAATGAATTGAAAAACTCTGAAATTTTTTCTCTATTTATAGGCTGAAAAATTCCGTCTACGACTGGTCTTAGGATCCCTAGGATCGGTCGTAGCTTCACAAATTTTTAAAGATTTCCGCGGGATAAGGATTAGTTGTTCCATAACTGGTCCGGGGAAGCCTACGACCGGTCGTGGGCCACCTACGACTGGTCGTGGGTCACCTACGATTGGTCGTAGGACCCCCAGATTAGTTGCTAAAGTTCAAGTCGTAGGGCTAAGACCAGTCAAAGGACTAGTCGTACAGCTCACAGGACTGGTCGTAGGATGTTCAGGACTGATCGTATGACAACCAGAAAAATTTAAAAATCTTCAACAACCTAGGACTGGTCCTGAAAAACTTAAGACTGGTCGTAGCTATCACGCCCCAAACCCGGAAATCAGATTCACGGGAATCCCGATTGTCGAATCTGGTGTCGACAGCCTCCATAGTACCCCATTCTTGGCTCCCAGCGCAACATACGCCAGATTTCGATCTTGGGATCCTACAAGGAAGATTTTTTTTAATGCACATTTGTCTTGTAATAAGCATAACCACAAGTTTACCCAAATCATAAAGGCAACATTATTCGTCACATATCCATTAATATAATCACTTGAATACAATGCTGAAGGGAAAATACATATATCAAAATCAGAGCTCCTGAAAACCGTTGCACGCTCCAAGCTCAACGCTGCTGCAACCTAACGCCACCTGCACGCATCTATCGTGCATAAGCTTACAAAAGCTTAGAGGGTGGTGTAAGTATGTGTAAGGTAAGTGTCGAGTATACAGTAGAGTTCATAAATCATACATTATTGAGATAAGCAGGAAAAATGACAAGGTCATGAATCATACGATATCAGAGTAAGCGAAAATAATGATAAGTCCATAAATCATATAATATCGAAATACTAGCAAGATAAATCAACTATGTGAACGAAGAGTCATAGAGAGCCAAATGTCAGATATCGAGGGTACAATACAATATGTAAATCCTGCTAAGTCCGTCTAGGCTATATACGTGCAACAACATAGTAACTAAAAATGCTAAGTACTATGGATGTAATGTATTATGCGGTGTGAATGAAATGACCATGCTAGAATGTGAAGTCGGGATGATAGTACGTAGTATCATAGGCTACGGGGTCCATCATAAGGGAATTCTATCCAAACCAGTCCCATACCTAAATTTGGATAGTTAAACACAATGTGGTAAACTCCTAATCTCAGGTTAGTCACGCGCCCTAACTGAAATCCTGACCATTGCGAAGGTACACATAACAAATAGTTGCGCATCGCCAGCCCGAGTGGATAGTGAATGGATGAATGAATGAGTATGCAACTCCCACTCAGTAGCCTGTCAGTATGGTAGCCTGTCAACCACTGGTAGCTCGCCCAATGTGGTAGCTCTCTCAGGCTTCAGCCCCGCCCACATCACACCCGCCCACATCAGCGTCCGACCACGTGCGCCCACTCACATGTGCAACAGTGACGGGGTGTCATACTATCATGTCAGTCCTCATATCAAGTCCACGTATCAGTATGGTTCCTCTCTAGAAAATCACCGGGGTCTATTACACTACACTCTGACTGCCACCTCCCTAGCTACACAGCCCAGCAAGCGTAAGAGACCTCACTATCCACCTAGCCAATAGTCTGCCAATACCTATCCGGCACATCGATAGCGGACCCATTTATGAGCTGGTCATACTCAACCTAACTTATAGCCCCCTCACTTGGGCGGATAAGGCCACACCCCCTTCTAACCGACCATGACACAGAAGGAGACATGACCTCATGGTAGGCACCGATGCTCATATTCCACTCGGTCTAGACATTGGAGCAACTCCTGGTACCAAGGAGGTTCTGGGATTTTCATCCAAGGACATCCTAAGTGCCCACAGTGCTAGAACCAATCATTTTTGATGTCCCATCTAGCCATCCACGATGTGCCTGTGGAGGCCACGACCCTAATGCCACTAGGGCGTATAATGATCAAGTCACATATATGCGGGATGCATGAGTCACACTATCTAGTCATGCAGTAATCCTGCGCGTACAGCGCTATAAATTGGGCACTCCGTCTCATAAGGAGTCTTGTAAATAGTCTACATGATAGCATATGCTATGATCAAACAATCCTCATATCATGTATACATATGATGCGTATGGGCATGAATCATGGAGTTACACCAAGCATGTTATAAGTTGATGAACTACTCTTACAACAAAGATGGGCCCAGACGGCCTACACATAACAAGTATGAGCCTATCGATGGGCCCTAGGGAGAGTCATAATATGGACATTTAACCAACATTATCCTTACAATGTGGACGTCAAACCAACATTGCTCCCAAGGCACGACCCACCATAAACATCATTACCTATATTATAGTAAAACCACACATTACATCGGGTGCACATTCCTCGCATTGAGCCGCATGTACACCACATCGGGCCTAGCCATGTAGGCCACAAATACCTTAAGATAGGCCTCATCACATGGGCTGAGAATATATCAAATGGGTCACCACATATGAGCTAGAAACACATCACAATGGGCCTCAACCCCTGGGCTCCAGATACATCACAATGGACCTCAACCCATGGGCTCCAAATACATCATAATGGGCCTCAACCTATGGGTTCCAAATACAGTACAATGGGTCTTAACGGATGGGCCATAACTACATCAAGATGGGCCTAATTATATGGGCCTTATATATGTACTAAGGTGGGCCTCAATGGATAACCAAAAATAAATCAAGATGGGCCTCATAACATGGGCCTTACGTTCATGTCAAGGTGGTCCTCAACAACGGCCCCAAATAAATCAAAATGGGCCTCATACACATACCAAGGTGGGCCTTAATAGACGGCCACAATTAAATCAAGATGGGCCTCAATCCATGGGCCCTAATATATCACAATGGGCCTTAACCCATGGGCCCTATATATGTCAAATGGGCCTGATCCCATGGGCCTTATATGTACACCAAGGTGGGCCTCAATAATGGCCATAATTAAATCAACATGGGCCCCATACACATACAAAGGTGGGCCCACTTGAACCATAGATCTGACTCATTTTTAGCTCAAGCCATAAAATGAGCTTATAAAATAAATGGACGGTTTGGATGCAACACATGCATCATGGTGAGGTGTCCACATGAACTATAGACCTGACTCTTTCTTTAGATCATGCCCAAAATTGAACTTTCGAAATGGATGCACAGTTTGGATGCAGCACATGCATCATGGTGGGTCCCACCGTCTAGGTATGGACGGTGTGGCTAGAACACATACATCATGGGGTATCATGTTGGGCCCACCATAATGTTTACATGACATCTAATCTGTTGATACGGTCATACAGGCCTGGATGAAAGGAATAACAATTTCATGTTGGCCCAAAATTTCTCGACCACAAAAAAAGGGTCACAATAGTAGACGTTTGATCAACACTGTTTCCTTAATGTGAGCCCACCAGATAAATGGTTGGATGGCGCGAATAGGACACGTACATCACGGTGGTTCCCACTAGCCGTCCAGTAGCTGGACGGCATTGATAAAACACATACATCTAGGTGGGTTCCACCGTCCACCTGGACGATGTGAATAAGACACATGCATCGCTGTGTCCCATGTGGGGCTTCACCATAAGGTTATGGGCCATCCAAACCGTTGATCAGGTCACACGGACCCTTTATGCATAGGAACAATAAATTGCATATTAATTTAAAACTTTTGAAACACCCTAAAAGGGTTCAATGACAGTTTATTAGCCACCACTATTTCCTATGATGTGGGCCATCTGAGTTCCAGATTAGGCCAATTTTTGGAGATGGCTCACAGCCCTAAGTGGCCGACAAAATGGACAGAGTGGATATACAACATACATCATGGTGGGGCCCACGGTTTGGACCGTGGGTCCTTGCTAGTTGGCCCGCCCGCCAGCACAGTGCTGGCGCTGCCTGCCTCTCTAACAGCAACAGCGTCAGCTGTTGCATGGTGTTGTTGTTTTTTTTTTTTTAAAATTGGTTTTCTCATG
Organism: Magnolia kwangsiensis; assembly: GCA_037074715.1. Taxonomy (NCBI): domain Eukaryota; kingdom Viridiplantae; phylum Streptophyta; class Magnoliopsida; order Magnoliales; family Magnoliaceae; genus Magnolia; species Magnolia kwangsiensis. The sequence goes on from CM073589.1 coordinate 74,923,178, forward strand.
GTTTTTCCCATGTGGGGCCCACATCCAGTGAATCTAACCCAACCACCATTTTCCAGGACTCAAGACGGACCAAACGAGTCCAATATGTAATGTGTCTTGGCATGTAAGAACATCAAAAGGTGATTTTAAAGGTAGAAAATACTATTTTCCATACTATGGGCTGCCAGATATTCGGATAAGCTTCATTTTTCGGCTCAACACCTAAAATGATTTGGAAAATGGGATGGATGGCTTGGATTAAAAATATATATCAAGGTGGAGCCTACATGAATGACCCACCCAAAACCCATTGAACCAAGCTAATATTTTATTTCAATTTTTTTGGTTCAGTTAACGTCCAGCGTCCTGGACGTTGGACAGTTTGGGGCAAACCACTTTATAAGGTGGGTCGTGCTCAGGTGGGCCACCAAATGTTGGATGGTGGTGACACAATGCATATGTAGAGTGGGTCCTACCTACAAAGGGCTCGGATTAAATACATGCTTCACGGTGGAGTCCATCCGGGTGGGCCACACGGCCATATCATCACACAAAACATGAAAAAGAGAGGGAGAGAGAGAGAGAGAGAGAGAGAGAGAGAGAGAGAGAGGGACACACATGCATGGAGGGCTCCGCCACTACGAGCCCTCCCTTCCATACATCTAATCATACATTAAGCGGGTCTCATTGCATGTGGGTCCATTAAATCAAAGATCAACGGTGGAGATCGCTTCTCCACCAAGATGTAAGGTCTAGATGACCCCTTCCATACAAAGAAAATAAACATCATGATGGGGTCTATGGAGAATGGCCCCATCATGGAATGATCATGAGGATTAAGGTGGTCCATCGGCCACATCAAGGGTCTAAAGTGAGATCCATACCATCGATCGGTAGGCCTCACTTAGCCCATCATAAAAACATGAAAACTACCTTATAAGAGCACCCACCGCTTGATCTTCTCGGTCCGTTGGAAAGCCGGTCTCCTAGAGCTTCGCTTTGATGGTGGAGATTAAAAATTAATGGCTAGGGTGATGGTTCTTGGGAGAGGAATGGACTACACAAAACACACACACTCTCTTGAAAAAAATCTTGGACGTCCACCATTTCTCTTGCTTGAAAAAAATGAGTTGAGAAAGAGAGAGAGAATGGTGGTTGTAAGAAAAGTGATGGAAGATGGGTGATGGATGTGAGTTATGGGTGAGGTGATGGATTGGTTGACTTTTGGGTTTGCTTAACTTGTGGAGAAAGGAAGCATGGGTGCTTTGTACTTGACATGAGAGGTGATTGATGGGATTGATTGATGAGATTGATTTGACATGTTGTAAAGATTCTCTTGGGATTGCCAACGCGCGATGTTTTTTCTCGAACTGAACGTAGGTCTGCATCTCCCTGCCATGGTAACAGATCGGTGAGCGAGTCGCGGCATTAGAACCGCGGCGACGATGCGGTTGCAATGGTACAAGTCTCGAATTGAACCGACTCAGATATACAGGATAAGACTTAAGGTCGAGCGCGAACGTCGATCATCGGTCTCAGTTTACCGAAATTTGATCGGGAGGATTATGGGAGTTGACGGAACAGTACGGACTAGGATACGGGTCTTACAGTAGCAGAGCTAGGACTGGTCTTGAAGTTTCTAGGACTGATCTTAGAACAACCCGTATAAGCATATTTAAAACATACGAATTATGTATCCAGAATGACCTACAATAAAGCCCAACCTAAGGTCAATCTAAGGTCAAACAAACCTTGAAAGTGAGATGAACATTGATAATCTGTACTCTCAGATGACCCTTAAGAGAAGCTTGAGAATTTACGAATCTTGTTGTAGGCCTTCTCGAGCTTGAACCTTTCTTGACTTGATAAAGTCTTCTTCTATTCTTGTACTTGTTAGAATCTTGAACATACATACTTAAAGTCTTCTATTCTTGTATACTTCATCCATGACTAGACTTGAAACTTTCTTCATTTAAGTTCTTGTCTTGAAGTACGATGACTTGAAGCAATGAATAGTCTCAAACTTGAAACACAAGATGTACAAGACATATATATATAGGTTTTGTCACCACAAAATTTGACAACCAAATGGATATGAAATCATAACACTTACAATCTCCCCCTTGTCAAATTTGTGACAAAACACACATCATACAGATAAGAGCAAAATATGCTCCCCTGAGAGAAAAAACATGGAAACATTAAGTAAAGTGCAAGTTATCCACATTCTATATTATCAATCCACATATACTCCTCAATCAATCAATCCATACAAATTACTCCCCCTTTCCATACTACTCTCCCTTTTTGTCACAAAATGACAAGGGAAAGTCACAATAGGAAAGAGAACAACAACATAGAGAGTAATTATAAGTAGATAATGAGAAAGGAATATGGAAGGAAATATCATATCTCAAAATATAAATCCAGAATCATCAAGCTATAACCAATATAATACAATATCCAAAATAAAAGATAAGATAATGTTATACAATCCAAAAGATAATCCGCCTAATCAGATCCAGAGGAGGGAGCAGGGATAGTAGGATCAATCTGGTGTAAGCCCCTATTAATGCGATGAAGATATTTTTGCATATATTTAAACTGTATATCGTGGGCTACACTCATGTTATCAACCTTCTCCTCTAATGCACGAAAGCGTGCATCATAACTAGATGGATCGTAATTAGGATCATTTGGCAACTCAGTTTCTATATCATCAAATATCTCATCCATATTAATATCCTGTTGAGGAAGATCGTCAGCTTCCCCTTCATTTCTGGCTTCACCACCATCACCACCAACACCACCTTCATCAACTTGACTAGGAAGCAAATCCAACTTCATCTTATTAAGATTGGAATTGTTGAAAATAAGATGATGAATGGGTGCCTCAGTAATAGGTGTATCGACAAGCATATGAGTGGCTAACACAGTCATAAGATAACCAAACAGAATATCACTATGACCCGGATGGAGATGAAACTGTATCATAAAATGACAGATCAATGAAGGAAGGCAGACCATGGTACCAAAAGTAATAGAATGCAACACACGAACCATGAAAGAAGTCAACTCAGTTTTATTACCGGACCGAGGATACATATTTGAAATGAAAAAATGATGTAACACTCGGATGAAGTAACAGATACTTTGAAGGGAGCGCATTCCCTTTGTGTGTCCATTGCACATTAATTTTGCATAGGTCTCTTGTCAACATATATTTTTCTGATTCAGATGGTTTGTCGTATAAATTATGAATTGGAATACCTTCATCTTTGACGGGTATATCCATAATGCCCAATATCAAATGTCGGTCTACAAGAAATTTTCCTTCTCTAGTAGCAATTGAAAAAGTTAAGTTGTCAAGGGAGAATTCTGAGATACATGCAACCATTAATTGTGCAATAGACTGGTATGCAGGCCCACCCCAAAGTAAAATATTAGCCCAGCCAAAAGATTCAAGGAGAGGAACAATATCATATGGAGCAATGTGATTAAGATCAGTGGGATGCTCAACGATAACATTACGGGCACACAAATCCCGTACATCTTGAGGATCATCTTCGGGTGACCGAAGGCGCCGTTTTGTTATCAGTGTAGATCTAGATGAGGATGGACCATGGGATATTTTCTTCTTCCCTCTAGCATCCATCTTCAACAAGATATACTAAGAGCAAGAGGAATGCACAAAAAGAAGGTTGGGTTTTCTCTAGATCAACAATTTGAGAAGAAACCCTTGAAAAAAAAACTAATAAAAAGATGAAATCGAGCTACATAATGATCAAATCAAATCATACAGAGCATGAAACTTAAAGAAAAATGAAGAAATAGGACTTACTTTGAAGACATAAGAAATCCTATGACTGGTCGAGCCACAACTCGTCGTAGGTCGGAGTGAAAATGAAGAAGAAGAAGGTTTTTTCAAATTATATCATGTTCACGAGCTCCACGACCGGTCGAGTGTTGTGTACGTTGGTCGAGCATCGACCAAAACTACATATTTAATGTAAAAAATTAAAATTTCAACACATATAATACCAAATATAATACACTATGATACATGCAAGCAAAAATACTCAATGTAAAATGCATATACCAAGATCAAATTTCAATTTATTAAACCTGCTTTTGTCGAGCAGTTTAGTAAATATATCAGCAAGTTGAGTTTCAGTTGGTATATATTCCAAGAAAATAACTTTTTCTTCAACCAACTCACGAATGTAATGATACGTAATGTCAATGTGCTTAGTACGTGAATGCTGGATTGGATTTTTGAAAATATTAATAGCATTGGAATTATCACAATGTAAGATCATTGAATCTTGATTAATTCCATAATCGCTTAGCATGCGTTTCGTCCAAACTAGTTGAGTACATGCATATCCAGTTGCAATATACTCAGCCTCAGCAGTGAAGAGCGATATTGAGCTTTACTTCTTGCTCAACTAAGAAACTAAGCAATTTCTAATGTAAAAACAACCACCACTGGTTGATTTTCTATCATCGATATTACCGGCCCAATCAGCATCTGAGTACCCGGCTAATTGAACACTAGTATCAAAAGGATACCAAAGACCCAGATTTATAGTACTTGCGACATATCTAATAATCTGTTTAATAGTAGTAAGATGTGATTCCTTAGGATTAGACTGATATCTCGCACAAATACCAACACTAAACGTGATATCAGGTCTACTTGCGGTTATATACAACAAACTACCAATCATGCTACGATACAGTTTAGGATCTATATCTTTACCCATAGAGTCTTTTGAGAGTCTTAACGTTGTACTCATAGGAGTGTCAAAGTTCTTACCATTCTCAAATCCAAACCTTTTAACCAAGTTTGAAGCATATTTGATTGGGAAATGAAAATTCCATCAGGTTGTTGTTTTACTTGCAACCCTAGGAAATAGTTTAGTTCACCAACCATGCTCATTTCGAACCTTGATTTCATAAGATCTGCAAACTCAATAGACATGTAGTACAAGTTGATCCATAAATAATATTGTCAACATAAATTTGAGCCATCAAAATATCATTGTTATGCTTCTTAACAAAGAGCGTCTTATCGACACTTTCTACTTGAAAGCTATGACTAAGTAAGAATTTAGTCAATTTCTCATACCATGCCCTGGGCGCTTGTTTTAGACCATAGAGAGCCTTTTTGAGACGAAATACATGGTTAGATAACTTGGGGTCTTCAAACCCTGAAGGTTGTTCAACATATACCTCCTCATGTAAATCTCCATTCAAGAAAGCACTCTTTACATCCATCTGATAAATCTTAAATTTTCTAAAGCATGCGATGGAAATAAAAAGTCTGATTGATTCAAGGCAAGCGACTGGAGTAAAGGTTTCATCGTAATCGATGCCTTCAATCTGAGTGTACCCTTGTACAACCAGTCTAGCCTTATTTCGTATTATATTTCCAAGTTCATCAGACTTATTTTAAAGATCCATTTTATTCCGATAATGTGTTTATCTTTAGGTCTAGGAACAAGATACTAGACATCATTACGAACAAATTGATTAAGTTCATCCTGCATAGCAACTATCCAATTTTTGTCAGAAAGTGCTTCTTTCACATTGACCGGTTCTATTTGGGACGTAAAACAAACATAATTACATATGTTCTCAAGTTATTTGCAAGTATGAACTCCAGTGAGAGGGTTTTCAAGAATTTGATTGGTTGAATGATCTTTAACAGTCCTTGGTTCAGATTCTTTTTGACTTGATGAGGTATCTTGATTGTAGAAAATAAGAACTTCATCATCATCTGAGCTCGGGGTTGGTGTATTCAAATGATAATCAATGACCACATTGATGGACTCTTGAATCACATCAGTTCTCTTATTTAGAACCCTATAAGCTCGACTGTTCAAAGAATAACCAAGAAAAATACCTTCATCACTCTTCGTATCAAACTTTCCTAAATTTTCACGATCTCGTAAAATATAACACTTGCTGCCAAAAACTCAAAAGTATTTAACAGTAGGTTTCTTTTCAAACCATAATTCATAAGTAGTCTTATTATAAGATTTACTGGTATAAACTCGATTAATAATATAGCATGTGGTATTAACTGCTTCAGCCCAAAGATTTCTAGAGAGCTTCATGTTATTCAACATAACATTAGCAATATCCTGAAGCACTCTATTTTTTCTTTCAACTATATCATTTTGTTGTAGTGTTTTGTGTTCACTCCCCAAGTGCAGGGTTGTGATGTAGTAATAACTCGGTAAGACCGAGGTCGAATCCCAAGGGACTGAAACTTGTACGTTATCTAAAATTAACTGGAACTAGAACTAGAATAAGATGGAATCTAAATTAAATGTAATTTGATGAATAATTTTAGGTTAATTAATCTAAAACTTGAGAGATATCAGAGAAGGATAACTAGGGATTCAGAGGATCCACTTGTAGAGATCAGGGAGATCTTATGCATGTTTCATGGAAATTAACTGAACTGACATTGATCTAGTTTTCAAAGAGATGAATGGAAGATAAATTAGAATGGATTCCATCACCAAACCATGCCCACAGACTATGGCAAACAACAGAATCAAACTAATTACCACCCAATCACATGTATGTAAGTTAGGAAGGGTACCGATATCCAACCATGCCCAGGAGACTATGGTGAACAACAGGACGTCCTGACGTCATAAACATGAAAGAGAACGAAAATATTCAAAGCCATTGCGGATCCATTGTAATTTTAGTCACAACAGACCATTAAAAACCTAAAACATTCCCATATTAATTAACTAAAATCAACGTCAATTCATGCATTAAAATTTAAATAAAATCAAATCTCCCATCTCACTACAAGCTTCACCTCTTAGCCCTAGGTAGGAGGATTTAGCTTGCCATGGATGGGCTCAATCCAAATAAATAAAGAGAAAAAGAAAAGGAAAAGAAAAGGGAAAGAAAAAACTAAGCTCCTCTCTCTCTCCTCTGCCCACGTTGAAACCCAAGCTCGAGCCCTCTGTTCTTCCTCCCAAGACCTGAATGAATGCTTCCCACGTCCAAAAACCTCCTTTTATAGCTGCTGGAAGGCTGGAGTCAGTGACAGAGTTGTAGCAGGACACGGAGTGTAATTTTCGCAGCCAAGTTCGGTACCATGAAACACGCCACTTTCCTCGCTCAAATTCTAAAGAAACACCGTCCCTAAGTGCTTTCTTGGGTCCTCTACATGATAGACGGTTCAGATCTGCCATATGATCAAAGATGGTGGGCCAAAACTGTCCGAAAAAGTCGATTTTCGCGGATGTCCGAAACCTTTCGCACCATTTCACTGTTGTGGTCGGTGGGCCCCACAGAAGCATTTTCTGGAAAATCCACCCCATCCATTGGATTCAGAACGAAATTTCAGTCAAGAATGAGTGATTTTGAACGTCCATTGACGTGGCCCAGAGAAGAAATCACAAAAAGATCAGATTTGAACGCTACCGGGCAGCCCTTTTGTGGCCTCTGTATCTCACACGTGTGCACGCATGGGTGCAAAAGGTCAGCATAGTTTTGTAGTTCTCGAAGCCCTCTACACGGTGGACGGATCAAATTGGCCATACGAGCAATGGGTGGGGCCCACTACCGTTCCCAAAAACGGCCAGCGGTCGTACGTCCGTTGTGCGATTTTTTTTTTTTTTTTCCTTTCTTTCGGTCAGAGACGGTCAAGCTGTCTCTGACACTTGCCATGCACAGTGAGTGCACATGTGCACTGTACACACTCATCTCATATGGGGTCCATTGCACTGTTTTGGAGAAATCTGCACCGTCCATCTGTTTTGACTCTTCATTTAAGGCGTCAATAATAATTTTGAGACAGTTCCAGATATCAGGTGGGCCCAGAATCAACGGTTTATGGGCTAATCTGTCAGTTGGGGCATTTTTCGAGATCTTCAATGGTTAAAAGTTTATATGTACGGTTAATTTATGGTCCTCAGGCGACGTATGAAGTTTCAAGGCGAACGGATGGTAGGAACCTCGTGATCTTGCATTCTGGACGTCCTTCAGGCCACTTGAGCTTCAATTTCTAACTTTTCTCAGATTTCTGACCGTGTTTATTTGTCGATCTTGGTCCCCTGGAGTGTGTCCCTTGCCTTTGGCGTCATCAGATCGTTAAATCTCAACTTTTAACGTCTTTTTTCCATCCATGCTCATAAAATCACTTTGCCACACAAGAATGAGAAAACAAGCCATTAGATAGCATTATATTCGTAAATCCAGATAATAGCTGGGGTCTAATATGCAATATTTGACTCTCAACACAACCCCCAACCAGCATTTTGCTAGTCCCGAGCAAAATATGCGAAAAATAAGTTGAGAATTATAGGAGAACTTTCTATGAAATCGAGTGAGATTTTGAACAAAATACGAGAAATTTAATATCCATGAATGTTAGAAATTGTTTTCTCCTAAGCTCAAGCGCACCGTAGACTTCATAATCAAGTGTAAAGCATTAATCCATCAATTAGAAAAATTTTCAACATTGAGATCCATGGATGTATAGTGTAATCTCAGCTAATCACATTAAGATTAAATTTGTTATTTCAAGATCTCATTGGTAACCAGCAAGAGAATTCATGATAACCAAACTTGCCTCATAAATTTCATATTTTGATCTTTTCAACTTTTTATTTTTCCATTAATAGTCATGCCAAAAAGAGGAATCAAATCCTTACCAATAGGGAGCAAACCTATGGCAAAAGACCAATTACCTAATAATTTTTTTTTTTTTTAATGTTTAACCTTGGGGAATCAAACCTTCACCTGTAGGGAGCAAACCCATAGTGAAGATTAATTGCCCAACCTGTTCAATTTTTATACCCTGATGGCAAGATATTTCAGGCTGGTTCCTTTCATGCTTAGTGATTACCAAATTAACCATTCAATATCAAACTGAAACCTTAATGTGAAAGCGAGATGTGACATGTGAAACCATGACTCAATCAATGTTTAAAATCTCTAATCATGGATTGATAATTCAAACTCAACTGTGGAATCTATCAAGTAGCTAAATCCAAGAGTCATAAATTACTGACATCATATATCTCACAATTCTAAATCAAGGATATTGGTCAAAATCAGAAAAATTTAAAAATTTTTCACAATTGTTGCTCAAGACCAAGAAAATACTGATTAGGTTACCTAATCCCCCACCCCCAACCTAAAATCTACATTGTCCTCAATGTAAAAGATATAAACATGCAATGCACATGGGACAACGAAAGTAAATGAGAAGTGATGGGAAGATAATACCTGAATAACGAATCAAGAGAGTTTTCAATAGATCACGGCATGGAAGCTTGTCAGCATGAGAGAGAAAGCAGAACAAAAATAACAAAAATAAAATCCTACCTATACCACTTTCGCAGGTGCTCTCGATTGCATTTAGCGTATGCAACAAGCCTTTAAACCCCTAGGTTACTCCTAGTGGGCGAGTTGTAGTCTCGTGAGGGTTTGCAGTAATGTTACCCACAAACATCGAATCGATCATACCTCAAGGTTCCCCTTCCGGCCAATATCTTGAAAAGTTTCTCAGTAAGTTCCTCAACAGGATTATCCAAAAGCCCTTTTTACAATAGGCTTGGACGCCCTGGAGCATGATTTTCCAGAGAGACTTATGTACCTCATAAAAAATCTTCCATTGAATTACTTGAGGTATCCATAATTTATACGATTCACCTACGACAGAAGAATCAACGTTAGTATTGCATGGTGAATCAAAGACTACAAGTAAATAAAGTTTAGAAAACTTCTTAAAAAGTAATGTAGTCTCAACATATTCCGAAGCTCCAAACTTCGGTTCTAGATTTAGCTCTTCCTCCTCTACTAGTATACGTTTAGGATCAGGGGAAGAGAGGGTTTCAGAATAAGGGTTCGTTCGGTTAGTGATGACTACCGAGATGTTATCTCGCAAGGTATCCACTTTGTCTTTTAACATGGGATCGTTTGAAACCGCAAAGTGTGTCAAGCAATCCCACGAGTTGGGAAATTCAGATGAGCATGACTCGTTTTTGTGGCTTGTGATGATCTGCGCAAAGAATCCATCATCCTTGAAAGTGGATGGAGGTACGCTCTCTTGCTCTCGTCCTGCACAGACAAATTGAGGGTCAGTAGACGAAGTATTGATGGGCGAACTCTGTTCATTGATATTACTCAGAAGAGGCATTGAATCGTCAAAACTTGACAGTTCAGATGGTGTCCTCAATTGGGTGGTTTCAAATTCCAGAGTTGTATCAGGTGGCTCGTTCGTCTCCTGAATCATATCATCATTCGATTCAGAGAAGTGGTCCAAACATGTTTCACAGGAGTTGGAAGGGTCAGTTGTAAAGGGCTCATCCTCCACCTTTGAATCAGACATGTCAGGTGAGGGGAGTGGCTCATTATGACCGACCACTTCATGTACGTCTTGATCATTGATCTGGACCAAACATGAGAGGGATTCTAGGGAGACTGTGGCTGCACATTCAGGATCATAATCATGTTCTAGTACAGTGCAGTGCACATTTGGGATGAGATTACTTTCCTCACATTCTACACTTAGCATGGGTTGAGGTTCAAATAAACTAACCTCCTCATTATTGAAATCATGTGTGTCATGTAAGGAAGGTGTGTCATCATCAATGTAATTAAAAGACACCCATGTATCTTCACCATTCTTTCGAACAGTCATCGAGATTGACTCATCGGGAAATTGAATCACATGCTCATTAACGGAATCCAACTCCTCATTCCAAATTCCAGATTCTTTTAAAAGTGAGTGCGGATTACTTTCTTTGCATTGTATTTCTGGATTAGGTCGTGGTTGGGATGACCAAGCCTCCTCTATCCTATCAAGGCGCGCATCGAGTCCTTTCATTGTTTCCATTACTTTTCTCATTTCCACAAGACAGGCCGAAAGATTCCGCTGATATGAATCCTCTTGGATCGTTTCTGGATGGATCTCAAAGGTAGGGGATCCAAGAGAATAATCATTATAACATGTAGTTGGTTCATTTTCTCAATTTTGATGTTTCCACTGGTTATAGTCATACTGATCATAAGTGGGAGAATCTGCTGGTTGGTAATACTTATTATCACTCATGATAGAATCACACATTGTTTTATCGGATGGGTGATAATAATTCTCGCAACCATAGTTATGATAACCCCAACACTCACGTACTGTTTTGTTAATCCGTGGGGTGTAATTGTTCTCCTGCATATAATCACGTAAGGACTTCTTTACCGGTGGATTTTTATATTCTGATCGGTTCTCGATGATAGTTTCAGAAAAGTTTTGAGATATAGGTTGATTTATATCATCATCATCCCAAAATAAGTTATTCTTCTCAGCATACTGACGTTGTCATTCGTGCATATACATGATGAAACCCTTAACTCGAATTAAATCCTATGAAAAATAGAAGAGAAGGTCCTACAGCAAAGTGAAAAGTAAGAGGGGAAGAAATTAGAAAGAAGTTACCCGATTAGAGATTCCTATGTTAAAACCACTTTAGACGATTTATCAAGGACCCTACAAAAGAGTAAAGTTAGTTCTAAGAAAGAAAAATCTAAAATTGAAAATCCTAATCTTAAACTAATCCTAAACTAGTTAATCTCAGAAAAACGTAGCCGTCAGTCCCCGGCAACGGCGCCAAAAACTTGTTCACTCCCCAAGTGCAGGGTTGTGATGTAGTAATAACTCGGTAAGACCGAGGTCGAATCCTAAGGGACTGAAACTTGTACGTTATCTAAAATTAATTGGAACTAGAACTAGAATAAGATGGAATCTAAATTAAATGTAATTTGATGAATAATTGTAGGTTAATTAATCTAAAACTTGGGAGATATCAGAGAAGGATAACTAGGGATTCAGAGGATCCACTTGTAGAGATCAGGGAGATCTTATGCATGTTTCATGGAAATTAACTGAACTGACATTGATCTAGTTTTCAAAGAGATGAAAGGAAGATAAATTAGAATGGATTCCATCACCAAACCATGCCCACAGACTATGGCAAACAACAGAATCAAACTAATTACCACCCAATCACATGTATGTAAGTTAGGAAGGGTACCGACATCCAACCATGCCCAGGAGACTATGGTGAACAACAGGACGTCCTGACGTCATAAACATGAAAGAGAACGGAAATATTCAAAGCCATTGCAGATCCATTGTAATTTCAGTCACAACAGACCATTAAAAACCTAAAACATTCCCATATTAATTAACTAAAATCAACGTCAATTCATGCATTAAAATTTAAATAAAATCAAATCTCCCATCTCACTACAAGCTTCACCTCTTAGCCCTAGGTAGGAGGATTTAGCTTGCCATGGATGGGCTCAATCCAAATAAATAAAGAGAAAAAGAAAAGGAAAAGAAAAGGGAAAGAAAAAACCAAGCTCCTCTCTCTCTCCTCTGCCCACGTTGAAACCCAAGCTCGAGCCCTCTGTTCTTCCTCCCAAGACCTGAATGAATGCTTCCCACGTCCAAAAACCTCCTTTTATAGCTGCTGGAAGGCTGGAGTCAGTGACAGAGTTGTAGCAGGACACGGAGTGTAATTTTCGCAGCCAAGTTCGGTACCATGAAGCACGCCACTTTTCTCGCTCAAATTCTAAAGAAACACCGTCCCTTAGTGCTTTCTTGGGTCCTCTACATGATAGACGGTTCAGATCTGCCATATGATCAAAGATGGTAGGCCAAAACTGTCTGAAAAAGTCAGTTTTCGCGGATGTGCGAAACCTTTCGCACCATTTCGCTGTTGTGGTCGGTGGGCCCCACAGAAGCATTTTCTAGAAAATCCACCCCGTCCATTGGATTCAGAACGAAATTTCAGTCAAGAATGAGTGGTTTTGAACGTCCATTGACGTGGCCCAGAGAAGAAATCACAAAAAGATCAGATTTGAATGCTACCGGGAAGCCCTTTTATGGCCTCTGTATCTCACACGTGTGCACGCATGGGTGCAAAAGGTCAGCATGGTTTTGTAGTTCTCGAAGCCCTCTACACGGTGGATGGATCAAATTGGCCATACGAGCAATGGGTGGGGCCCACTACCGTTCGTAAAAACGGCCAGCGGCCGTGCGTCCGCTCTGCGATTTTATTTTATTTTTTATTTTTTTCCTTTCTTTCGGTCAGAGACGGTCAAGCTATCTCTGACACTTGCCATGCACGGTGAGTGCACATGTGCACTGTACACACTCATCTCATATGGGGTCCATTGCACTGTTTTGGAGAAATCTGCACCGTCCATCTGTTTTGACTCTTCATTTAAGGCGTCAATAATAATTTTGAGACAGTTTCAGATATTAGGTGGGCCCAGAATCAACGGTTTATGGGCTAATCTGTCAGTTGGGGCATTTTTTGAGATCTTCAATGGTTGAAATTTTATATGTACGGTTAATTTATGGTCCTCAGGCGACGTATGAAGTTTCAAGGCGAACGGATGGTGGGAACCTCGTGATCTTGCATTCTGGATGTCCTTCAGGCCACTTGAGCTTCAATTTCTAACTTTTCTCGGATTTCTGGTCGTGTATATTTGTCGATCTTGGTCCCCTGGAGTGTGTCCCTTGCCTTTGGCGTCATCAGATCGTTAAATCTCAACTTTTAACGTCTTTTTTCCATCCATGCTCATAAAATCACTTTGCCACACAAGAATGAGAAAACAAGCCATTAGATAGCATTATATTCGTAAATCCAGATAATATCTGGGGTCTAATATGCAATATTTGACCCTCAACATTTTGGGCGTAAAGAATTCATGTGATATTCCATGATCACTACAGAATTTCTCAAAACTACTATTTTTGAATTCGGATCCATGATCACTACGAATCTTACTAACATGAGAACCTTTCTCATTTTGGATTCGTTTAATGAACTTTTTCACTTCATCCAGGGTTTCAGTTTTGTCTTTTAAGAACGATACCCAAGTGAATCTAGTATAGTCATCTAGGATAACCAAGATGTATTTTTTGCCTCCTCGACTCTGCGTTCTGGTTGGTCCAACAAGATCCATGTGGAGAAGCTCGAGTGGTCTAGATGTGGTATTGGATTTCACTTTTTTGTGAGAACTCCTAGTCTGTTTGCCCAACTGGCATTCACCACATATTTTATCTACTTTTTACAATTTGGTTATACCTCTAATTAGTTTTCTTTTTCTCAATCTAAATAAGTTCCGATAGTGTACATGTCCAAGGCGTTTATGTCATAATTCAGACTCATCGGTATGGACCATGTAACACGATTGAGTAGATGAGCTTGTATCACTAACGATGTAGCAGTTTTCAGAAGTTCTGTGACCAGTTAATATAACAGAACCCTTTTTATTAACTATCTCACAACCTTGATTAGAAAACTTCACACTATGGTTGTTATCGCATATCTGAGAAATGCTTAGTAGGTTGTGTTTCAAGCCCTCAACATATAAAACATTCTTAAATAAGGGAAGGTTATAAAGCTGAACCGTACCTTGGCCAATGATCTTGCAATTTCTTCCATCACCAAATGTGATCTTGCAACCACTATCTAGGTACCACTTTCAATGGCTTGTAGCTTTGAAAGCAGTGTGGGCAACCAAGCAGGCAACTTTAGGAACCCATTTCAGAATTGTTTTGGGTTTAGGAGAATAGATGGTCTTTTTCTGTCTGTTGTTATAGGAGAGACCTATAGAGTTGGACTTTAATAGCTCCTTGAGTAGATCAATAATTTTTTCAGCCAATGGATTTCAGTTTTCAAAATCAAAGTTAACATGGCTACCTTTAGGTTTTTAAAAAATCTTAGAACTTTTAGAAAAACCTTGATAAGTATTCTTTTCTTTTGAAGTTGAAGACTCTCCTTTTACAAATTTAGGAGCAATATTCTTTTGTTTAAGAGATGTATCCTTATCATAGCCCAACTCGGATCGATCGCTACATTTTCTTGATTCGGACAATAATTTTTTCAATTTAGGATCACCTTAGGCATATCTCCATGTGTCTTTCAAACTCAGAAGAGAAGCTACCTCATTTTTGAGTTTCTCATTTTCAGATCTCAAATCTTCAATTTTGGAGGTTTTGAAATCTAAATCACATTTGGTCTTTTTAAAAAAATTAAAAATATGCGACTTTTCTAAAACGAGAGACTCATAATCTTCTTTAAGCTTAGAAAATTTTTCTTTTTGTAACTTAAGCTTGACGAAAATTTTACAACTCTCCTTATAAAGGGCATTATAAGCATCCTGAAGATCATCTTCATTATCGTAATCACTATTAAGATTTTCTTCACTAGATATTTCATCATTATCTGAAAAAGTGATCTTAGCTAGAGTCATAAGGGCTTTAACATCATCGCCCGACTCGGTTTCAGAATCTTCTGATTTAGAAAAGGATTCAGAATCAGACGATTCATCCCAAGTAACCAACATGCTTTTTTTTTTTTTATTTATTCTTTTTAAGACATTTGTTAGCTAAGTGCCCATACTCTTGACAGTTGTAACATTGACTATCTTTCAAAGATTTTCGAGCTCTAGGTTTAGATCGTCTCTTATCATTAGACTTTTGAAAATTAACTTTTTTCTTGCTTTTGAAAATTTTGTAAAACTTTTTTGCTAAAAGTGCCATATCATCTTCTGAATTTTCTAAATCCGAAGTGTTTTCTTGTGAAACATTTTTAGATGATTTGAGAGAAATCAATTTTCCTTTAGGAGCTTTAAAGGACAACTCGTAGGTTTGTAGTGAACCAACTGGTTCCTCAACCCTCATGGTATCCGTATCACGAAGTTCCTGAATCGTGGTTACTTTAGAATTGAACCGTTCAGGAAGTAAGTGTAGTATCTTTGCGCACACTTTACTTTCTGGGATTCTATCACCAAGACCCCACATAGAGTTCACAATGTCATTCAATCTAGTGTAGAAGTCCATAATCATCTCATTCTCCTCCATATGAATTTCTTCAAATTTAGTTGTGAGGAGTTAGACTTTAGATTTCTTGACAATTGATGTACCCTCGTGTGTTATTTCTAATACATCCAATGCTTGTTTTGCATTTTCACAAGAGATGATTCTTTTGAATTCATCTAGTGATAATGCACAAGTAATTGCATTTAGTGCTTTTGCATTGGCACTACTCTCACTTTTCTGAAGTGTGGTCCAATGAAAATAAGTCGTTACTCTCATTGATTTTGAACCATCGTCATCAGTTACTTCAGTGATAGGAGGGTTCCATTCACTCATTGTGGCCAGCCACACACTTTCATCCATGGATTTGAGGAAGATCCTCACCCTGGCTTTCCAATAGGCATAGTTTGTGCCATTAAAGGGTGGTGGCCTAGTGACTGATAGGCTATCAACATTTGACATCTTAATATAGCTTAGATCGTTAGCTCAGGAAATAAATTCAATAAATAAACAATAAGCATGAGCTGTTAGGCTCTGATACCACTTGAAAGGGCTTAGCTATATGCCCTAGAGGGGGGTGAATAGGGTTATACCAAATAAAACTTATAACAGCGGAATAATAAAGCAAGAAAATAACTTGCAGGAAATTAAACCTAAGTTATTACAACATTCCCCACACTGGCTTGAAATAAAATGATTACAACATTCAACCATAGATACAATCCACAAAACTGAATGAATAAAGGAATGAAAGAATAAAGCACATCCACAACACAAATATATATAGTGGTTCGCCTGTGTGTACACCAACTGTTATCCAACAGCCACACAGAATGCTAATTCACTCCTAATATCCTGACACAGGGGATATTAGCATGCACTTTCAAAATAGGTTTCACAGGTTTACCTAAAACCTTCACAATTGTGTATTTTTATCTCGGGCTTACAAAATCCAAAAACCCACACAATCTGAGTTTTCTGGCTCTCCTCAGATAACCAAAACAATGAGATTTTTCTGGTAAATCTCAAACAAAACCAAAGAATATAAATTACACAAATGTAAAATACCTGAATCTCCTTTTGAAGTAGCCCGGTAGAACCAATTAGAGTAGAAGTTTGATTCAACGTTCAAAGTCCATGTAACATCCCGAAAATCGGGGGGGTCGAGTAAAAACTCCACCCCCGAGTTCCAGAACATCACTTATGCAACATAAATGTGTATGATTGAATGTTGTCAGTATTAATGTATTAAACATGAGTGAGATCAAGCCAGAACAGCATATCATACTCCAGAGATAGTTAAATTTACAAACGAAAGACTATAATAGTATGTATATCATATATAAACTGCTGTATGTCTCCAGAGTGTGAACATGTTACCAAGTTATATACATACATGTATACTCCAAACGTAAATAAAATAATATACATGAGTGCTCTAAAAATATAAAATGACAAGTGTCAAGGCATCTAATCAACCTCCCTGTAATCTCGTCAATCAGAACACGCATAAAGGAGGAATCCTCCTCATCATCATCAAGTCCAGCTCTGCCTCGCAGGCCGCGCCATCATCTGCAATCACAATGGGGACTGGTGGGTGTCCGAAAACACCATCCCGTAACGTGGGAGTGAGTGATCAACTCAGTGGAATAATAAAGCAAGGATTAGCATGTTCTCAAATCAATCATGCGATAATAGTAAAGCAGTAAATCAAACAATTCTAATACTGTTGTTAATGAAATATGACATGACATGATGGATGCCCTCACCGATGTTCTCCCTCATACGGTACCATCTTCGTCCGCGGCATGTGTGCATCCCGCTCAGTGCTCCACATCTTCCAGGCACATGCAATGTAATGGTGATATGATTGCCGAGTTGTTATTAGTCCATTCAAACAGCAGGATTGGGAAACTAAGGTACTTCCCTTGTATCAATCCCAACACAGATCCTGTCTAGGGTCGTCACTCCTAGTAATCTCATACGAGGTATATTTTGTAGGTCGCTGCAAGGGCTGTCAGGGCTGTTGCACGCACTCGTTGCTCCGCTCCCCCATCACCATATCAATACAGGCCTACTGTACTCTACTGCTACTGAAGGGTCGTCGCCTCCCGTAGACTCAGAATACGCTCGCGGTCACTACAAAGGACTCGTCGCCTGATCAGTGTAGGCCGACAGCAAGAATATAGTGTCCCATACCACCATAATCTGCTCACGAGACTAGGTGCTCACTGGTCACTATGGGAAGGTTTGTGGCCCCAGCATAGGCCGACAGCTCGACCACGGTGTCCCATACCACCATGCCCGGCTCATGAGTCTTCGTGGATCAAGGTACCATGGTTAACAGGGTTTACAATGGTAAGTTCAGAACCCTAGGTTCAAGCAGTTATGACTCATGCAGGGTGAACATACAATGGCCAGTCGGGTTACTTAACGGGCTCGACTAGCACGAGCGCATCTCAAGTCGAACGACATGAAGTGCGTAAAATACCTCGTGTGGCCTAACCACTGCCGCCAACTCCAAAACACGACTCACGTTGATCGATGCGTCGTTCGTGGCCAAGATAAGCCAATCCACGAATTCGCTCGGTTACCGACTGCCTGGACTAGGTATAGTCCCAAACACATATGAATTCACATCAGCAATCATGTGAGAGTATTGGAAATGAAATACAACCATGTGAGCATGTTAACACATGTTATAACATACAACTTAAGTAAGTCTTCAAGCACATGCATTTCACACAAACAATGAAATCATGCATATAGCTAACATGTAGGAAATCATTTACATCAGCATATTAATTGAGAAATCAATCTCAAACTAATTCATAACACCATTTAATTCAATATATACTAATACAAGCATTTATACAAACACTTACATTACACACTTAAGTCTACATATTGCATGTCGACTCAAAGTGCGCATTTTGGCAAATCTCTTCGCTAAACTAATTATGCACACATTCCTAACATTCTAATGCGACAATAAACCATGTCAATCACATTAGAAAAATATGAATGAAAACAATACTTCCTACAAATGACTAAAATGCCCTAAATCTCATATTCTTCGTTGGTTTACGAAACAGGAAACGGACAGCATGTTGTACATGTCAAACGGCGTTGCCGTCGATAATCTACTATTAAACGACATTGAAAGCTTTGAAATCAGTCAATCAAAGCGTCTAAAATCCGCACCTTTTCTCTTTTAGGTGTGAGAATTCGAACGGAGCGTATACGCTTCGTCTACGGCGAATAGAGAACCTAATTAACAAGTTCTATTAGCTACTTTGCTATTAATCCAAGGGAACCTCAAATCAGCAACTTCTAGAGTATTTTCTTACCTGAAAATGCAGAGAAATCACTGGTTAAGTGATCGGAGCGTGTTGCTAAAGCACGTGCAACAGGTGGGGCAACGGTAGGAAAATTCTCTCCTACTCTCTCTTACAAACTCTCACCTTTTCTCTCTCCCAATCTAGGGTTTTTCTCAAATTCGGATGGCAGAGAGGAGTGAGGGTTTCAACCCCTTTTATAAGCCCAAACATGCCCGAAATAAGCTCGGGAACAATGTTTACTTAAGTTATATCCAAATCAGGGTTGTTTCGGTCCAAAAGGACATTTCTGGTGATCCCCTGGCTGAATGCGGTCGGACTTAAGCTCATGCATACTAGATCTAGTACACATCAAGTTTTCAGTCTGGCAGGGTTCCCAGATCACACGTGGCGGTCCAGTTTCAGTTAAGCGGTCACCGCACATAGATCAGGGCTGGAAGTCTCATGATATGAAATAAAAAATTTTCCTGATCCGAGGGTGTAATTTGGCTGAATTTTGACGGTCAGAATGCTTAATACTGACACGTCAAGTCATGTGCCAGATTTGAATTTCAAATTCCAATTCTGTCCCTATTCTCACTCTCTTCAGTCCAGGCTCAATGAAATAGCCCACGAATGTCAGTTGGACTTGATTTTTGAAATGATTGTCAAGTCCAGCAAGGAGGTTCTAACGGTATAAGATAGTAGGTATCGGACTTTCGACGCGCGGTCTAAATCCAATACAAAGTTTCAAAGTGGTCCAGAGAACAAACCGGCTTAGAGTTTGATCCGAGGTTATAGAGTATTATAGAGTCATTGGTTCTACTCGATTTGGGTCTTGTAGAACATATTTAAAGTAATCAGGGACTATTTCCCAGCTACTCTAGCGTCGCGCTAGCTAACGTACTCTTATTTTCTAAAGGAATTAATCCTACGCGATTTCTTTGGCTATGGAATTGGGTTCTAAGCGATTTTCCTTGTGTTTTAATTAACCCATTGCCTAAGGACGTCTAATCCCAGGTTGGTCAAAATTCGGGGTGTTACAGTCCAATACTCACTTTATGAATGGTTCTAAGTCTAATTGATTTTAAATTAAAAGGGCTAGTCCTATTTGATTTTGAATCCAAGAAGAAGGAATATCAAAAATTCCTCTTTTCTAATAAGATTGGAATGTAGATCAAAATCAAATACAAAAGAAGCTAGCAAAAGGAATATTAAATGAGCACAAAGTAGCTTAAAAATAAACACGAACTTATCTCAGAGTATGGCCTTAAAATTGATTGAATTGAATTGAAATGAATTGAAAAACTATAAAATTCGTGCTCTATTTATAGCCTGAAAAATTCCGTCTATGACTGGTCGTAGGATCCCTACGACTGGTCGTAGCTTCACAGATTTTCAAAGATTTTCGCGGGATAAGGATTAGCTGTTCCACGACTGGTCCTGGGAAGCCTACGACCCGTCGTGGGCCACCTACAACTGGCGTGGGTCACCTACGACTGGTCGTAGGACCCCCAGATTAGTTGCTGAAGTTCGAGTCGTAGGGCTAACACCGGTCGAAGGACGAGTCGTACAGCTCACAGGACTGGTCGTAGGATGTCCAGGACTAGTCGTAGGACAACCAGAAAAATTTAAAAATCTTCAACAACTTAGGACTGGTCCTGAAAAACTTAAGACTGGTCGTAGCAGAGCTAGGACTGGTCTTGAAGTCCCTAGGACAAGTTTTAGAACAGCCCTGATGTCACTAGGACATACATTAATCATGTCATACAATGCGAAGTGCATGAATCACACCATCAGTCATGTAGCAATCCTGCATGTACCGCGTGCTCATGTGGGGTAGCTCCACCTATCAGGAAGCCTAAAAATATCTGTCCGAAGGCATATGTTATGATCAGTCATTTCTCATATCAAGCATACATATGATGCATATGAGCATGAGTCATGGAGCTATTCTTAGCATGTTATATGGTGATGGACTCTATTCATAACAAAGATGGGCCTAGACGGCCTACACACAAGTATGGGCCTAACAATGGGCCCTAGGGAGTGTTATAATGTGGACATTTAACCATCATTGCTCTTACAATGTGGACGTCAAACCATCATTGCTCCTAAGGCATGGCCGCCATAAGCATCATTACATACATCATGGAGGAATCTTACATTGCAATGGGCCTCATATGCAATACATTCGGCCCCACACAAAGGCCTCACATATATCTCATCGGGTCTCACTCATGGTCCTTATATACATTACATTGGGCCTCAACTCATAGGCCTCAAATTCATCATAATGGGCCTCATATATATATATATATATATATATATATATCAAGTAGGCCGCACCAATGGGCCTTATATACATCAAGTGGCCCGTATCAATGGGCCGCACCAATAGGCCTCATATATATCAAGTGGGTCGTATTAATGGGCCACACCAATGGGCTTCATATACATCAAGTGGACCATATCAATGGGCCGCACCAATGGGCCTTATATACATTAAGTGGGTCGTATCAATGGGCCGCACCAATGGGCCTCATATACATCAGGTCGCACTAATGGGCCTCATATACATCAAGTGGGTCGTATCACTACACCATTCATCTATTTTTAGAGATCAATTAGAGTATTATTTAAAACTATATCATATCAAATGATCATCTGGACCATACCACAAATGACAGTGGTGATAAAGAGTTCCACTATTAAGATTTCAATGGGCCCACCATTGTATTTATTTTCCATCCAGTCTATTCATAAGGTCATAAAGACCTAAATTAAGAGGATAAAAAAATATCATATTGGTCTAAAACTTTAGTAACCCAAAGGGTTTTCAATGGGGGCGTGCAAACCCACTGTTTCTGCAGTGTAGTCCCCTTAATACTAGAACTATCTTATTTTTCTTCCCAAGCCTTAGGACTAGCTCACCAAATGGATGAACAGTTTGGATGAACCATATACATCAGGGTGGGGTCCATGTACGTGGCCCACCATAGCATTGAATCTGCTTCTCAAGCCCTAGGGCGAGCTCGCCGCATCAAGGTGGGGTCCACATACGTGGCCGTCCACCAAATGAATGAGCGGTTTGGATGGAAAACATCCATCATGGTGAGGCCGCTGACCATCCAGCAGATGGACAACCAGTATACTGCCAAGTGGATGGACAGTTTGGATGAATGACATACATCAAGGTGGGGCATACATGGCAGTGTCAAGATGGACGGTGCAAATGAGACATAAATAAGGTGGGTCCCACGGAACTTACTGACATTCACATCAGTAATAGATGGCTAGTGAATGTGGTAGGCCAGCCAATCAACATCTCCAACGGTGGGTTCCCACGTAGGGCCCACCATCACACGTATATATATATATATATATATATATATATATATATATATATATATATATATATATATATATATATATATATATATATATATATATATATATATATATATATATTTGATACATATTTATGTATATAACATATGTATATATATATTATTTTTTAACTAAAAGAGGCCAGCCTCCAGACCCTGGACGCTGAACGGTGCAGATGATAATACATATATCACGGTGGGTCCCACACACGTGGCCCACTAGAATCTTTGGATGAAGCTGATACTTGTGTTTTCCTTCATCTCGGCCTATCTAGACAGACGAGCAGCAATCCCATCGGTTGGACAATCCAACAAGGTGGGTCTCACCCGTGGACGGCATGGATCAAGCGGGCCATACAATCATCATCATCATCAAAAATAAAAGAAAGAAATAAAGAGAGAGAGAGAGAGAGAGAAGGAGAGCGGTGTAGTAGAGGGACCCCGCCACTATGGGTCCTTCATATGATTTCATACATCAAATTGGGTCCCATCACAAGTGGGCCATTAAATTGAAAATCAATGGTGGATCACCCACCTATTGGCCTTCTTCTTTAGCTCCTTGGACTCCTATGCTCCTTGTCTTTGATCTTGATGGAGGTTGATGAAGAATGAAGGGTTGAGATACGAGATGAAAGGGTAGGAAAGTGGGCCACACTTGGCTTTGGGAAGCTTAGGGAGTTTGGACATTGAAAGCTCTCTTGGGAGTTGGGAGATTACTTAGAGAATAAGAGAGAGAGGAATGATGGATTAATAAAGAATGGTGGAATGGGTGTTATAAGGAATGGGGATGGGAAGGTATGGGTTTGGTTGAAATTTGGGTAAAAGAGGAATGGGTGGGGAGAGAGAGAGTTGACTTAGGGAAAAGAGGGAATGGGTGCTTGTACTTATGATAGGGTAAGGTGTCATGGGGGTATAGATGATATACTTGACTTGATTGATGTGACGGATAGTAAAGATTCTCACGAAATTCGCAACACGCGACGTTTCTTCGGAATGAACGCGGGCCTACATCTCCTGGCCCGGGTATCGGATCAGCGCGCGAATTGTAACGTTGGAACCGCAGCAATGGCACGGTCGATAGGATACAAGTTTTGAGTCAAGTCAACTCCAATATGTAGAACTTGACTTAGGATCGCAGATAAACGTCGGATACAAGTCGAAGGTTGCTGAAACTAGACCGGGAGGACCGCGGAAGCCTAAGGAACAGTACGGACTATGATACAGGCCTTACATATATAACATGATAACCACGATGCATCAGTGTGGGCCCCACGAGTTAGGCCTTGCACACGGCCCTGACAAGTACGATCCATATAACATGACAACCACGACTCATATAAGATGACAACCTCGTTTTGGATTACTACAACCCATATAACACGACAACCACGACCCAATGTGGATGACAATCACAATCCTTTCGAAGGGTCATGGTTCACATGCACAATAGATCGTGGTTATCACGAACAAAGGATCGTGGTTGACAACTAGGACCCAATGTAGTGACAATCAAGATCCTTTCAAATGGTCGTGGTTCACATGTAGAGTGGGTCATGGTTTTCATGAACAATGGATCGTGGTTGTCATCCATAATGTGTCATGGTTATAAATCATGTTCCTTTGTTCATGAAATCCACGATCCATTGTGCGTGTGAACCACGACCCTTCGTCATGTTATATGGGTCATGCTTGTCATGTTATATGGGTCGTGCTTGTCATGGCCGTGTGCAAGGCCTGACTCGTGGGGCCCACACTAATATATGTGTATAATCCATGCCGCCCATCCTTGTTGTCGTGTCATCTTAGGGCTAGGTAGGGGTGCACACGGGTCGGTTTGGTCCGATTTTGGGGTGAAATCGGAACCGAACCATTCCTAACGGTTCTAAGATTTTTAGAACTGGAACTGGACCCTAAAACCGAACTGGAACCGCACTGTGAAAACCGGTTCAATTCTGGATCGGTTCACTGGTTTTGGGCTTTTTAAAATCCAGCCCAATTGCACTGAGATCTAAACCTTGAACAATTTCCAAAATGTATCGAGCTAATTTTTGGGAGACTATATTCCTAATCTCTTAACAATGCTATTAAGGTCTTGGAACCATACAATCAGGAGTGTATTGGTATTCAGTCCATGGTGTCAGTTCGAAGTTACATTCAAATTCAATTACCTTTTGTATCACACCCAAATAGTAATTACTAGTTTACTTCCACTTTAGGGAACTATTGGCTAAAGACATGCAACTCTTTCTATAATGAAATGCAACCTGTAGGCCTTAAGTACTGCTGATTCACCTAGCTTTCGAAAGCTTAACAAATAGCTTACAAGATGGATTCATACAGCTTGGACCTTGTTTGCAATCTGTTTTCGAGAGGATATGAAAGAAAATAAATTGTTAAATAAGCTCCCTATTAGTATGTTTTCCACTTTGATCAAGGGCACTTTGGATAAACTAAACAGATTACTTTTTAGTATGAAATCTTTGGGGTGAACCCAAAGAAATTAGTTTGTTCCTCTTTCTAAGAGTGCACTTCAACTTGAGTAGAGATTTCCAGCATCAGGCATTCTTTCTTGGAATGTAAATAAATCCAGCATTAGGCATTCTTTCTTGGCATGCACTTCAACTTGAGTAGAGATTTCCTTGGCAGTTAACAAGTGTTAAAGGATCTTCCATTTCTTTCTTATTTTCTACTAAGCACGTTGTGAATTCACCAAATTTGTCTTCTTTTCTACTAGCATGTTGTGTTGTGATGGAACTTTCAATTCATTTCAAATGGATTTGTTGAAGAAGTGTTAACAGGCTAACCACAACAAACACAGAGGGAGAAGATGGATGGCAACTTGTTCAAAGGCCAAGGTCAACTGGCCTAGCCGAGCATAGACTCCGAAAAAGACCTACAAATATTGGAAAGGTCTATAATTATCAGAAGAAGGATGTTGTTACTGAAAATTCCCACTCCAAAGCAAGTAATTCTTATCCAAACAATTGTTATTATCTCTTGAAAAAATGAATAGTAACTCCTAGAAGATACATTGACTACCAAAGTAACCTAGAGATGAATGATGTAGTTCTAGAAAAGGATGCTGAATTACTTGAAAAGCGCATCATGAAGAGTATGAGCAGCTACAATGCTAGCAAAGCCACCACCACCTATAGGTCATTCTCTCAACTTCTAAATAGCAAGAAGCTACAAAATGTAATCAAAGTCAGCATTCAGTTGTTTAGACCCTTAGACATGGATGCATGCATTTTGTAATACACACCATCACAAATGCATTCATATAGAAGGGTACTAAAAGAAAGAAATGTCCTAGGATGATCTCAACAAGATTAGAAATCACGTGAACGTGAACAGCAAAATCTTTTTGCATACCAGTTTGGCATGGCTGGTTCCAAGAGCCTATGTAAAATAGGAAGCACAATGCCAGTGTACAGCCAATTGTAAAACTTCTACCAATCTAGTTTTTTTCTTTTGAAAGATGAAGCAATCTTATTAGGGCCAAACAACCAAAAAGGAGGCTAAGATGATAATGGTGCTTGTAATAATGAAATGATGGAATTGTATTATAATAACCAAAGTAATATTTTTTTCCCACTAGTCATCATTTATCAAGTAAATCCATAACTCTTCTAGGTTCCTAGTTTTCTGAATAGAGAGCAAGAGATAGGAGATTCACGAATTTTCAACTTTTCCTCTAATGAAATGAAAATTAATCAGAACCCCAAAATTCAAAATGGGAATTAGATAAAACCCAAATCAAGAAATATGCAATGGATGAATCTCCAATGACTTATCCTCTAGTCTCCAACAACCACAGCACAAAAAACACAAAAATCAGTGAATTGCAAATCAATCAAATTTTTGGCTTTTTCTCTAATGAAATGCGAAATCAATCCAAACCCAGATTTTAAAATGGAATTGGAGAGAAGCCAAATCAAGAAATATATAGTGAATGAATCTCCATTTACTTCTCTATTTTTCTATAACCATAACACTACAACATAGAAATCTCAAAATTTCTGCTTTTTTCTTCAATGAATTGCAAAATAAATCAAATTTTTTGCTTTTTCTCTGATGAAACGCAAAATCAATCGGAACCCATATTTCAAAATGGGAATTCGAGAGGTTCTAAATTAGAAAACATGTAGTGCATGAATATTACTTCTCCTCTATTTGACAACAACCACAACACAAAAAACACAGAAAAAATAAAATATATTTTTTAGCTTTTTCTTCAATGAATTGCAAAACCAATCAAAATTTCAACTTTTTCTTAAATGAAATGCAGAAAAAACCGAACACATGATTCAAAATGGGAATTAGAGAGAACTTAAATTAAAAAACAGGAAGTGGATAAATCTCCAATTACTTCTCTATTTTCCACCAAGCACACCACAAGAAAACAC
Organism: Magnolia kwangsiensis; assembly: GCA_037074715.1. NCBI lineage: Eukaryota > Viridiplantae > Streptophyta > Magnoliopsida > Magnoliales > Magnoliaceae > Magnolia > Magnolia kwangsiensis. Next base: position 74,950,143 of record CM073589.1, read on the forward strand.
TATAAAAAACAAACTTTCTACTTTTTCTTTAATTAATCAATCAAAACCCAAAAAGGAAAAGGAATTGGAGAGAACTCAAGTCAAGAAACATTCAGTTCATGAATCTCCTACCTCTTGCTCTCTATTTCCATAACTGTATTTGTTCATTTCGGTTTTATTTCAGTTTGGTGACTTGTTTCCTTTCAGTGTAGCATTCCAATCACAAGAATAGCATTCTTGAGCATTCCACAAGAATATAATAAGGAAGAACAAGCGAAGTAGCTAAAAATTCCAATCACAAAGATGTAATTTAAGGAAATAAAGTTCTAATACATCCAGACTTATACTCTTATTACATCTTATGCAATGAACTCTAAACGCAATCTCATATCTTAGAATAGAAAAGTTCAATAACACATCAAAAATAGCAATACTAAAACAATGCAAGCCAAGGAGAGAGGAAGAACTAACAATACTAAAAAAATATTCAATATTGCTCGATGCATAAACCTAAGTAAACTCGATATGAAAGTCCTCAAATAGAAGTTAGGGCTGTAAAAATATAATATTTTATTAAAATCAAGAAGAACATAATAACTAGAAGTTAATTATATGATAAAATTAAATTGATCAAATAAATATTTACCTGATTCAAGAGCCTCAATTTCAGCCATATTTCTTCAACTTGAATTGGGAGATGAAGCACATAACCAATCTTGTGCACAAATTAGGCATTCCACAAGCCTAGGGGTAAGAGAATTACGAAATTGATCTAGAACACCTCCGGTACTAAAAGCCGAATTAGAAGCAACAGTAGATACAGGAATAGCTAAAATATCCCCTGTAACTTGAGAAAGAACTCTATACTTTGAACTATTCACTTTCTACCAATTCAAAATTTCAAAGTTTGGATCATCTTTTTCACAAGATTCATCCAAATATTTGTCCACTTCAGACTTGCCTCCATTACTCGCTTCTTCTTTTAAATGTTTTTGAAACTTCGATTTGAGAGAAATTAATTTCTCACTTATACAAATAATTGATTGGTCAACATCCATGTCAACAACGGTTTGACTTGAAGAAGAATCAACTTACTGAAACTTTTGATACTCATCATAAATACGATTAAATGCCTCCCTTATCTTCTTAGTGAGCTTAATCACTGTCACGCCCCAAACTCAAAAATCGAACTCACAAAATTCTCAATCGCTGAATCCGGCGCCGACAGCCTCCATAGAACCCCATTCTCGGCTCCTAGCTCCCATTCGCCAGGTTCCGATCCTGGGATGCTACGAGGAGGATTTTCAATGTCAATCTGATTCGTAATAAGCATAACCAAAGGTATAACCCACAAACAACAACCAAGAACTCCATTACATTTTCACTATGATTAAAAACTTTACAAGTACAATGAGCATAAAGGAAAATACAATGGTAAAGAACAAAAACTCCAAACACTCTGCAACGTACTCCTGCCTCAATGCTGCTGCGATCCAACGTCACCTGCATGCAACGGTCTTACATAAGCTTACAGAAAGCTTAGAGGGTGGTGAAAGTGTGTGCGCGAAGTGGTAATATGAACATGCAATGACAGAGTAATGCGGAATATGCAGATGGATCCATAATATCATGAGCCGTACCAAGGCTATGCGATGCAAGACATGAATGGTATCGGCCATCCCAAGGCCATGCAATGTGCAATGTAACTCAAGCATACAGATCCTCATCTATGTCCACACATCAATACAGCTCAAAGTATGGAATATCACCGGGGTCTAGTACACTCTAAACTAGATTGCCGCCACATCACGCGTAATAAGGTGAGTGGAAGAGACCTCACTATCCGTCTGCCAATATCGGGCGTGACTCATCGATAGCGAACCCATTCCTCGAGCTGGTCAAACTCAGCCTAGTATTGCCCCCTACTCTCGGGCGGGTAAGGCCGCACCCCTTTCCAACCGACCACGACACAGTGGAGAGCGTAACCATCTGGTAATCGGCACTCAACGCTCATCTACCCACTCGGTCTAGACGTTGGAGCAACCTCTTGGTACCATAAGGGTTTAGGGACTTTCATCCGGGGATATTTATAGTACCCCATGTAGAACAAGACTTCCGGTATCCAATCCTGTCAACCACGATACATCTGTGAATGTTACGACCCCGATGTCGCTAGGGCGTACAATATCCATGTCATACAAATGCGATATGCATGATTCATACTATCTAGTCATGCATCAAATTCTGTGCATATCGTGCGCTCATGTAGGGCAACACCGCCTAACCGGGAGCCCATAAACAACCTGCCCAAAGGCAAATGCTATGATCAGACAATTCTCACGTCAAGCATACATATGATGCGTATGATCATGAGTCATGAACTGTACTAAACATGTTATAATAAAATGAACTATCTTACAATGCAGATGGACCTGGACGATCTATACATAATAAGTACGGGCCTAACAATGGGCCCTAAAGAGAGTCGTAATGTGGACATCCAACCAGCATTACACTCGCAATGTGGACGTCAAACCAACATTGCATCCCATGTACGATCTTCTTAAACACCGCTACCTAATTGGTATTGGGATTACACATTGCAATGGACCTTAGGTTCCTCCCATTGGGCCTTACATATATATCAAATGGGCCATAGCTTATGGGCCTTTTATTCATCAGATGTGCCACATAAATGGGCCACACCAATGGGTCTTATGTGCATTGCAATTGGTCAAAACCCGTGGGCCTTGGATTGCATCAAATGTGCTTAGTCTCATGCGTCTAATATGTGACCAATGGGCCACCCCAATTGGGCCCCCCACATGTACATCAATTGGGCCTCAACCCATAGACCTTATATGAGTCAAATGGGCCTAACTCCCTAGGCCTTAAACAAATCAAATGGGCCTAAACCCGTAGGCCTTGTATGCATATCAAAGTGGGCCTAAACCCCTAGGCCTTACATATATCAAATGGGTCTGTACTCATAGGCTTTATACAATTTAAATGGGCCTGGACCCAAGGGCCTTGGAATATATCAAATGGTCCAGTCCCATGGGCCGTACATCCACATCAAAGTGGGCCCCAATAAATGTCACAACTACATTCAAGATGAGCCTCAATTCATGCTAAGATGGGGTCCACTTGGACCGTGGATCTGGCTCATACTTTGACTCATTCCATAGAACGATCTGCTTACAATGGATGGGCAGATTGGATGCAGCATCTGCATCACGGGTGGAGCCCACGAGAAGGCCCACCATTGTGAATGTTGTGTACATATATAGTATATAAACCATGTATATAATATATATATACAATATTTTATACATATACTACATAATATAAGTATGTATGTATATGTATGTATACACACACGCATGCACACCCATACTAAACACACACAACATGCACACACTCTCCACACACGCTGTGGCGTGCATAAAACACATGCCTCGAGAGGACTCCACCGTCCAGCAGACGGTGGGAACAACTCAACAGCAAGGTGGGCGTCATCGTCCACTAGACGGTGGTCTTTAAGACACATCATTGTGGGTCCCATGTGGGGCCCACCCTGTAATGTTTAGATGACATCCGACCCATTAATAAGGTCACTCGGACCTGGATGAAGGGAAAACATAAATTTTAGCTTAATCCAACACCTCAGTGGGCCCCAAACAGATTTCAATGGTAGACTTCAATTCACATTGTTTCACGTGGTGTGGGCCACCTGAGTTTTGGATCTGACTCATTTTTGGAGGGGGACCCACCACTGGGGTGGCCCACCTCATGAGCAGGTCGGATGACAAATAAACATTACTGTGGGGCCCATGTGCAGAGCCGTGGGTGGCCAGCGGCCGCCCGCCCGCTTCACGGCTGCACACAGCAGCGTGCAGCACTGCTCACCGTCAGAGGCAGAGGCAAGGCCTCTGCCATTGGGTTTTAGAAAAAGGGGAAAAACTCTTTTCCCAGGGTTTTTCGTACGTGGGGCCCACTTCGCCAAAATCTGACCCGACCATAGCGTTCAGCGGCTCGAGGCCGTCCAAATGAGTCTAGAATTTGAATTTTTTTTATGCTTGGAAGTGAAATAAAATAAGAAATTAGCGTTTGAATGGTGAGAATACAATATTTGGCGCTATGGCCCACCAGGTGATTGGATCAGCTCCAAACTTCTACCCAACGGCTAAAATGTCGTGGGTAAGAGGATGGACAGCTTGGATCGAACATAAACATCAGGGTGGGGCCTATGCAAGGGAACCACCCAAAAGCTCCTCTTCTTTTCTTCCCTTTTTCTTCTTTCCTTTGCAACGTCCAGCGTCCCAGACGCTGGACGGTTCTATATATTTATTTATTTTTTTAGAGTGGTGGGCCTGATGAAGTGGGCCACCACTGATGGGTGGCATGGGAATAACGTCTAAGGTGAGCCCCACTTGAATAAATATTTTATTAAAATAAGATCTCAAGGTGGGATCCATTCAAATGGGCCACACAATCCGATTGCCTAAAAATAAAATAAAATAAAATAAAATAAAAGAATTAAAAGAGAGAGGGAGAGAGACATGGAGAGTGGGACACGGCTTGTGATGGAGGGACCCGGACATTATGGGCCCTCCCTTACATCGAATCATACATCAAGTGGGCCTTAAAGCATGAGGGACCATCAAACTTAAAATCAACAGTGGGGATCCTTTCCCCACCAATATGTATGGTCTAGATGACCTTTTTGTAATGGAATAAACATCATGATGGGGTCCATGGAGAATGGCCCCATCATGGAGTGATCATGATGATCCAAATGGGCCATCGGCCACATTTTACGGTCCCAAGTGAGATCCGCACCATTGATCAGTGAGCCTCACTTGGCACATCATAAAAATAAAAAAAACTAGAATGATCTAGCACCCACCGTCCGATCTTCTCGCTCCTAGGGGTTCCTTGGCACCTTAGCTTCAACTTCAATGGAGGAGATGGAGAATGGAGGGTTGAGATGGGAGATGATGGGGTGAAGAGGTGGGCCACACTTGAAGCTTGGGAATTTTGGAAAATTCCATACGTATGGACTCTTGTTGCTTGGAATTTTTGAAATGAGAAAGAGAGAGAGAGAGAGAGTGATGTAGAGAGGGATGGATGGATGGATGAATGATGGTTGTGCGAGAAAAGATTGACTTTTGAGGCTTTTGTGTAAGAGAGGTATGGGTGGTGAAGACTTTTGTGGCTTTTTGTGTAAGAGAGGTATGGGTGGTGAAGACTTTTGTAGCTTTTTGTGTAAGAGAGGTATGGGTGGTGAAGACTTTTGTGGTTTCTTGGAAAAATGAAATAAAGTGATGTGTACTTGACATGTGATGGATTGATGGGTTGATTGATTGATGGGATTGATGTGATTGATGTGACACATCGTAGAGATTCCCTTAGTTTTCGCAACGCGCGGCGTTTTCTAGCACTGAACGTTGGCCCACAACTCTTGACCAGGGTATCGCCTCGGCGCGCGAGTCGCTGCATCGGAACTGCAACGACGGCGCGGTCACTATGGTATTGGTCTCGGGTTGAGTCGACTCGGATTGTCGGTACATGAATCAGGGTCGCGCATCGATATTGTTTAAGGGTCGAAGGTTGCTGGAATTCGACCGATAAGACCGCGGAAGTCTACGGAATGGTACGGACTAAGATACGGGTCTTACAATCACCATGGTAGGTTCGTAAACTTCAGAATAACAAAACTTCACATATTTCAATTTATAATGAGGATCCAACACAACAGCAAGCAATAACATCATATTCACCTTTTTAATATTTCCCCAATACTTCTCAAATTTAATCTTTATTTTCTTAGCCATGGTCTTTAAACTAGAATGCATACTGATTGACCATTTGGAAAAGAAACTTTCAATGGCACAAACTTCATGTAAATATGAATTATAAGTGATATATAAAGAACCAAACATGTGAACAGTCGCATCTCTGTAAAAATTTTGTAAAAATCCGAGCATCACGCCAATCACAAGTGGTAGGAGGTCTATAATGAAGTTCTATGGTGAAATGTGGATCTTCCTCTTCTAATCTCTCAAATACTTTTTGAAACTTTGTTACAGCATCTAGCATGAGATATGTGGAATTCTACCTAGTTTGAACATCTAGGCACAAAGAACTTTTATATGTTATCATCTCTTTCTCTACACATGCCTTGAAGCGTTGTTCTCTTTGAGGAGAACTAATATACCTTACTACCCCACGAATTCGAGTTAAAGAATCTTTTAATTCAATTAATCCAACTTTCATAATTAAATTAAGAATATGTGCACAACATCTCATGTGAAAGAATTTGCCGCCTAAAACGAAAGTATCACTCTTCTTAGACATCTTTCTCTTTATATATGAAATAGCAACATCATTGGAACTTACGTTATCCACAGTAAGCGTGCATAGTTTCTCTATACCCCATCCATCAAACATGCCTCCACCGCTCGATCAATTTCCTCACCTTTGTAGTTAGAAATCACATAAAAGTTTAAAAATCTTTTATGCAATTTTCAGTCTTTAATAAAATGAGTTGTAAGGCACATGTAAGAAAGATTCTGCACTGAGGTCCATGAATCCGTAGTGAGACAAATTCTTTGATTTGAGTTCACTAATAAATCCTTCAATTTTTTTTCTCACTCACATATAATGTCATACAATCCCTTGTCATTGTAGTACATGATAATATTTTGAAATTAGGTTGCATCACACTACAAAAGTTACGAAATCCTTCATGCTCAACAAACTTAAAAGGTAACTCATCTACGATTATCATTTTTACAGGTGCTTCTCTACATAGATCTTGGTCAAATTTCCAAACACCAAGGGTACTACCACCATCTTTTGATATTGAATGCATTGACAAAAATTTTATTTCTTGTCATTATTTTGGGAAATCTTGGGACACTTTGATATATGTTTTCTCAAAGAGCTAGTCCCATTTTCACTCAACCATGCATAAGATGAATTACAGTAGTTACATCTAACCCCTTTTTCGTTTCCATCCCCATCATTTATAATTTTGGTAAAATGATCCCAAACGTCAGATTTACAACCCTTTTCTTTAGGAAGAATTACCTTTGTATGAGAGGGAGAATTAGTAATAGAGATCTCTGGATGATTATTTGTCTCTCCGGTACTTGACATCTAATAAGAATTAAGATATACAAAAAAAAAAATCAATAAAGCACCCAACATTCAATAAAATTAATAATTAGTAATTACCGTCACAGAGAATAATGATGAAGTCGTTGTTGAAGTTCACAACGAGACGATAGAGGGATCCAAAGAAGTTAGCGGCGGTAAAAGGGTCGATGACAACTGGCCACTGTGGAAAATAAAGATTAAGAGAGAAAGATGGAGAGATGGAGAGAGAGAGTTATTGTGATGGACCGGCGGTGAATGGTGAGAGAGAGAGAGGGATGGCCAGTGAGGGATGGCCAGAGAGTGACGGCTAGCGAGGGACGGCTAGAGAGGGACGGCCAGCGAGAGAGGGATGGGTTGGACAGTTAGTGAGAGAGGGACGGTCAGAGAGAGAAATAGAGAGAGAGAGAGATATAGAGAGAGGGCAGGGGGCTGGTCAGCTTATGGAGGTGAATCACGGTGCCGTAGAGATACAAAGAGAGGGCAGGGGACTGGGCAACCGGCAGCAGCACCCAGATAGAGTGAGAGATGGTGAGAGAGAGTGGGGGTCAAGGGCCTGGGCCCTGGGCAATTGCACGTAGACAGTGAGAGAAAGAGATTGAGCAAGGGCTAGGCAGCCGCACATACACACTCACTGAGACTTGAGAGATGGCAAGAGAGAGGAAGAAGGTGAGACAAATAGATTAGGGTTTTTATTTTTTTTAATCTCAATTTTGGATCAACGGTTCGAATCCAAGGTTTAGATCAACGGTTCAGATCCACGGCTCGGATCAACAGTTCGGATCCACGGTTCGGATCACGATTCAATTCAGTTCTACATGTCCCTAAACCGAACCCGAACCATATCCAACGGTTCTTAGAATTTTGGAGCCGGATCTAGAACCAGAGCAGCCTAAAACCAGACCATTAGATCGATTTCAGTCTGTTTCCATGGTTCTACCAGTTTGATGTGCACCCCTAGGGCTAGGGCCCAAATATAAGCCTGATTCAGAGCTAGTGTGGGCCACATAATTACATAATATTATAATAATGCTATTAATATCAAGGCTAGGGCACATAATATCAGCCTGATCCTAGTATTATAATAACGTTATTAATTACATTAACCTTTACAACCATGACCCTTACTACATTATAAGCATGACCCTTACCACATTACAACCACGACTAATACCAAATAATTTGGGGTCGTGGTTGTAATGTGGTAAGGGTTGTGGTTTTCATTTGGTAAGGGTCGTGGTTGTAAGTTGCCATGGGTTGTGTTTATCATGTTATATGGGTTGTGGTTGTCATCCACAATGGATCGTGGTTTTAAACTGCGATCCTTCGTCATCCACATTGGGTTGTGGTTGTCATCCACGATCCTTTATTAATGAAAACCACGATCCATTGTGCATGTGAACCATGACCCTTTGTACGAAACGTGATTATCATCCACACTGGCTCGTGATTAATACACATGCATCATATACTTAAATGCCAACATCAATAAGTAGATACAATTCAGAAGCTCAAAATTCTCATTAATGTAATTACATTACATTATGACAAAAATATTGGAAAGTAATAAGTCCTCATCAGCCTTAGCCTGCAGAAATAAAAGTGCATCAACGCCGATTGTGACATATTCAATTACATCTCAAGCATTTAGGTGTTAGCCTATCTTCTCCTTGGGATGTAATTCGAACCTTTTTCGGTCCTCTATCTGATCTTCTCATTTGTGTAAATTTCATATTCTCACATAAAATGTTCACTTCGTCTGAAATGTTCCATTGTGTCTTATTAAGCACTGGGTAAACTGACTCTTAGTATGTTTTACATAATAATTCTTTTGAGTAAAATGGAGAGCAGTATTTATAAATATCAAGTTGATACTTATCGCAAGCTTTTATCACATGAACACAAGGCAACAATATAGAACTAAACTCACCACATGCACACTTCATTCCTCTTAGCTTCACTACATCGGTCATTCCCCGCACTATCACTTGTAACTCATTCGCTGAAATCACAATACATTGTCTTTCATACTTCTAAATGATAAAGTTTTCTCAATCTTTTTTCTGCCCAATGAGTCAAAATTTCTTTGTAAGTCGAGGCCTCGTCTCTTCTATGGAGGAAGAAGTCTCAGATTTTACTCCTTATTGCTTCAAGAAGTTTTGTGACAGGGTACTCTTATGTATCTACAAACAATGCATTCATGCTCTCGATGATGTTCGTGATTACGATGTTATACCTCATGCCGAGAAAGAATACGGATGCTAATCTTTCCTTTTCTATACCATTAAGAAACTGATATGTTGTGGAGTTCACCATTTGAATGCATCGCATTATCTCCCAAAATGTGAATGTCCTACATATCTTAACAACACTTCAAAAGTATTCCCTCATAGAATCATCCAAACATACCTTCTTCATGTTTCTTAGAATATAATGAGCACAATATCCATGGATTGCATAAGGGAAGATCTTAGGGACTTCACTGACTAACTCTTTGTGAGGATCTAACATTATAACTAGTCCTAGAAGAATCCCGATTGCTTTGGATAAATTCCTAAGGAACCATCTCCAGCTACTATTGGTCTCCGATTCTCCGATCCCATATGCTACAGGGAGGTTGTGATTATTTTCATCCAATGCAGTAGTTATGAAAATAAAATCCTTGTAACTTCCTATCAAATGTGCCTCATTAACACACAAAATCCTTTGAATATGCAAATGTAGGCTTCTAATGCATTGTCCAATTGTAATTAAGCATCTTTCAAAACTATTTGTTTCTTCATTCACCTGTAACTCTGCCACAATTCCTAAATTGGCATTTCTCAACTCATGAAGATAGGCCAGAAGTTCATTATAAGAACCCTCGTAAGATCCCAAGACTTATTCCGTTGAAATCTCTTTACCTTTCTATGCTTTTTGGTAACTGATCTCAAGCTCGTACTTCTTACTCATTTGATATTAAATTTCTTTTGGCATGCAAATCAGTCCCGAACTCATACGACTAATGCCAAATTCACTACTTATCATACTGGTGGCTTGGCGATAATCTCTTCCCTTCCTCTTTGAAGTTACTATATCACTTACATTCTCCATGATCATTGACTCGGACCAACGTATCACCTCAAACGACATGCTACATGTATGCTTGGAGTTGTAAGCCTTTCTTTCGAACATCCATGTGCAGTCCAATTTTGAAGTGTGAATCCTCCTACTACAATTTCCAATAATGCACCTAATCGTACATCTCGACTTGTTAGACTTCAAAACCTTATACCGGAAGTTGTGGTGCATCGCATATTTACTTTAAAAATGTTGTAATCGGCCTTTGTCCTTAAACACTTGTCTGATGGATATTTTAATTAGATCTTCCACCAATTTCGGATATCCTTGATGATTAAAATTAATAAAAGCTTCATCAAATGGAGTGAAGATAGTATACAGTGATCTATGAATATCACCATTAACTTTATTGACTAATTTGGGTAAATTTAATTTTATAGGTTGTGGATTGAACTGCACAGAGGGATTAAAAGACGTATCATTGAAAGAATGGATTTGGAGATTGCAATAATCAGTTGTTCCTTGAAATTAATCATTACTTGAAGGGTCGAGTATATCGCAATCATCAAGTCCTCGATCATGATATCTATCATTACTTGATGGGCCAGGTATATCATACTCTGAAAGTGCCCTACTTTGTCAATTAGCGTGAGCGTTGAGTTAGCTAGACAAAGGAGCCCCTAAGGAAGATTGATTAAACATCTACCTCAACAAGATGTGTGCCCGAACTCGCCACATGTAAATCTTAGCCTCACATCCCATGTCCCAAAACACCAGGCAATTAAAACCCTTAAAATTGCATAGAACATCCTAGGGTTTTTGGTTAGAAAACTTTTTTCAAACTCAGGAAAATCCTTAAGTTTTCTACCATTTTTGATTTATCGATACATGGCTCAATGAAATCGAACCCTGATGTTAATGTCCTCGAAGCGCACTCGATCTTATCGAAATGAGGACCTAAGATGTCTAGCAACCACAAAGATATCTAGACTGAATTATTGATGAATCGATGGACTCATCGATATCAATGAAATTTGAATCTGAGGCAAATCATGTAATCCTCGATATATCGAAGGGTTCCTCTGTATCCTTGAAATTCAAATCTTGATGATATCGGAAGACCTTCGATGATATCGGTTTGGGACACAAATTTATCCAGCAAGTCTTTAGGTTAATCCTTACTGGATCAAGGATCACTCGATAAAATTGATATTCAAATATCGATCATATCGAGGCAGGGTCGATGTCTTCGAAAGTGGACATAAACTATCCAGCAAGCTTATAAGAAAATTTCATAAAATTATTGATGAATCGATACAGTCATCGATGTCATCGACATTCAAATTCCGATGATATCAAGTGATGCTCGATCATATCATATACCTGATTGTTTCAAAGGAAAGTGCTCTCACATTTTCAAATGTCGAGGAATTGAACCTCGTGTCGATGAAATTGGAGTTCGAAATCTAATGACATCAACGCATGTTCGATTTCCTCAGCTAGTTGGCAAAAAGTTTCAAAAGTGTTTGACACTTGAGTTCATGTCATCGAGCGGCCAGTCAATGCTATCGAGAGTAAACACTCGATGATATCAAACTCTGTCAAAAATGTGACCGTTTTATATCCGTTGGAACCTTTTACATATTTAATGAGAGCTTGCCCTTGGTTTTTAGTAGAGAAAATAGAGAGTGCTTTTGAGTGTTTAATCTTAGATCATATACCCTAAGCCTTTTCTCTTATAGAAGTTCATCCTCCAACCCACCCTCATCATTGACATTCAATAGAGTGGATTGGGGAATGAACTTCTGTAAGCCCCGTATCCTAGAACGTACCGTTCCATAGACTTTCACGGTCTTACCGGTCGAATTCTGGCAACCTTCGACCCTTAACCAATATTTATGTGCGACCCTGATTCGTATGTCGTCAACCCGTATCGACTCAATCCAAGACCTTTACCATAGCGACCGCGCCGTCGTTGCGGTTCCGATGCCGCGACTTGCGCGCCGAGGTGATACCCTGGTCAAGAGATGTGGGCCAACGTTAGGTGCGAAGAAAACGCCGCACGTTGCGAAACCCAAGAGAATCTCTACGAGGTGTCACATCAATCTCATCAATCTATCAATCCATCACATGTCAAGTACATGTCAAGTACACATCACCTTTCACCTATTCCCAAGCAACTACAAAAGTCAAGAATCTCTTACAAGCTCATACCTCTCTTACACCAAAAACCTCCAAAGTCAAAAAGTTCTTACACCACCCATGCTTTTCTTACACAAATGGTCACAAAAGTCAAGATTTTCTTACACCCATCACTCACCACATCCATCACCCATCTCTCTCTCCCTTTACAACTCTCTCTCTCTCTCTTTCTCATTTTCAAACTCAAAAAAACCTAAGGAGAGAAATCTCATACGTATGAGAATTCTCCAAGCCTCTCTCTCTCTTTCAAAACTTCAAGTGTGGCCCACTTTCTTACCCCATGATCTCTTATCCTAACCATCCATTCCCCATCTCCTTCATTGGAATCAAAGCTAAGGTGCTAAGGAACTCATAGGAGCAAGAAGATCGAACGGCGGGTGCTCCTCTAGATGTAAAAAATCTGATTTCTATAACCTAGATATTTTCTTTCTTTCATGAGGGAAGTGTAGGACCCACCAATCAATGGTGAAGATCTCACACAATCCCATGGTTGTGGCCTAATGGCCTACCTTATGCATGCATGATCCATGCATGGGGCCTTTCTCTATAGGCCTCATCATAGTAGTTTTATTTCATATCATATTATGTTTGGGTCATCTAGACCTTATAATCATGGTGGATATGGCATCCTCATCATGCATTTTAATTATAAGCCATGCATGTGCAAGATCTATGTTATAAATGTAAATCTAGATATGATGTGCGGGTGTGATTGATCTTGGGAGGGCTCAATAGTGGCGGAGCCCCTTTCCCTATGGCCGAATTGTCCTTCTATCTCTCTTTTTTCTTATTTTATTTCCTGATGTGTGTGGCCCATTAATGTATTTCCCTTTTTATTTAACTTATATAATAAATTTTATCTAAGTACATGTTGCTGTCCGGAATTTTTTGGACAGTTTCTGGTTATTTTTGGACCAGATTTTGGGACTATTTGGGGGACTATTCATACCTATTAAATATACTTTTCTGAAAGGTGGAGATCTCATCTTGATGTCCCCCAAATTTTAGCCCCAACTGACCTTCATTGGGGTCCCAAAGGTGTGGTGCAAGTGAGGTGGACAGTCTAAATTTTCTGCACTGTTCCAGCAACATTCCACCATGGACAGTTGGATTTTTGAAATTTATTAAAATACCTATGGGTCTTTAAAAATTATAAAAAATTTCAAGAGAATGGAATACTTATGGTAGGACCCACCTATAAAATTTTGGGGCCAATGAATGCCTGTATACACCATGGTGATGGTGGGACCGGCCCATTATAATATGGTGTCCAGATCAGTCTGATTTTCAGGACAGATTGATTTGTGTAAATGAATTAAAATATTTATAGATGTTCAAAAATTCTAAAATTTTTTATGAGTATGGTCCACTTATGTTATAACTCACCTACCAAATTTTAGGGCCAATAGACCCCTGTACACACCGTGGTGAGGGCCAGACTGGCCCACCACGTTGGGACATCCAGGTCTTTTTGATTTTTCTGGATAGTCTGTGTTATTTAAATTAATTAAAATACTTAGAGATATATAAAAATTATGAAATTTTGTGGGTATTTGGGTCACCTATGTAAGTATCACTCTATGAAATTTCAACCTCAAGTAACCCCGTTTGGGTATCCAAAAGAATCGGCCAAGATAGTTGGACTCCCAGATTTTTTTCTGCTGTGCAGTACAGAAATATGCCTTGATAAAAAACCATAATTCAAAAATATTTCTTCTGATGGTGGGCCACCTTTTTGGATTTCCTCTCATTGTGTGCATGATGAGGGACCTTGGCCCTCAATTTTTAGAGTTTTAGAGGCCTTGGACCCACTCCAACGGAGTGCCCAAATTTAGGACAGCAACATGTTATAATTGTGCTGGCCTTGGGCTAAAATTTTGAGGAGTGGGACCCACCATATTATAAAGATCTTAGAGAAAATGATTTATACCTTTAGTTTCTTAAATGTTGGGCTTAATGAATGCACTTTTGAGGCCCACCACAGTTGAATTTAATTGGGTTCATGAATGTAGCTAGTTGTTGAACTATTTAAGGCCCATAGAGTGGACCCATTTGATGTGTTCCAAGGCCCATGGGATTAGGCCCATTTGATGTAATTTAAGGCCCATAGGGTGGACCCATTTGATGTGTTCCAAGGTCCATAGGATTGGACCCATTTGATGTATTTTAAATCCCATGGGATTAGGCCCATTTGATATGTATAAGGCCCATGGGTCGAGAACCATTTGATGCAATCTAAGGCCCACGGGTTATGACCCATTGCAATGCACATAAGGCCCATTGGTGTGGCCCATTGATGTGGCCCATTTAATGAGTAAAAGGTCCATATGACATGGCCCATTTGATGTATTTAAGGCCCAATGGGGTGTACCTAAGGTCCATTGCAATGTGTGATCCCAATCTGGTTTACGTAATGTTATTTACTACGAGCTATACCTTGAGAGCAATGTTGGTTTGACGTCCACATTGCGAGTATAATGTTGGTTAAATGTCCGCATTGCGACTCTCCCTAGGGCCCATTGGTAGGCCCGTACTTGTTGTATGCAAGCCGTCTAGGTCAGCTGCGTTGTAAGGATAGGGCATTACTTTATAACATGCTTAGTATAACTCCATAATGCACAGCCCATTTGTATCGGTCCATTTGATCGGCCTGCTTGTATCGCCCATTTGATTGATTTAGCCCATATGATTAATTAGGCCCATCTTGATATATTTGTGGCCTGTTGCTAAGGCCATATATGAGGCCCGTTGTTGAGGCCCACCTTGATGTGTATAAGGCCCGTTGTTGAGGCCCACCTTGATGTGTATGAGGCCCGTTGTTGAGGCCCACCTTGATGTGTATGAGGCCCATTGTTGAGGCCCATCTTGATGTGTATGAGGCCTGTTGATTAGGCCCACCTTGATGTGTATGAGGCCCGTTATTGAGGCCCACTGAGGCCCGTTGTTGAGGCCCACCTTGATGTGTATGAGGCCCGTTGTTGAGGCCCACCTTGATGTGTATGAGGCCCATTGTTGAGGCCCACCTTAAATATATATGAGGCCCATGTTGCAAGGCCCATTATGATGTATGCAAGGCCCATGGGTCATGGCCCATTGCAATGTATGTAAGGTCCAATTGGTGCGGCCTATTCGATATATTTATGGGGTCCATGTCATGAGGCCCATCCTGTTGTATTGGTGACCCGTCCATTGAGGCTCACCCATGGTATATATTTGAGGCCCATGTGTAAGGCCCACCTATTGTGTATTTAAGGCCCATGGGTTGTGGTCATAGTGATGTATATTAGGCCTATGTGATGTAGCCCATACTGATGTGTATTAGACCCAGGTATGAGACTCACCTGCGAAGTATATTTGAGGCTCATTGTGATATATCTGAGGCCCATGGGTGCGACCCATCCAGATGTATTTGAGGCCTATGGGCATGGCCCATTGTGATATGTGTTAGGCCCATGACCAGGGCCCACCTGTTTCATATATTTGGCCCTTGTGTGAGGCCATATGCCCATTATATATTTGATTCTATGTGGGTCATTCCTTGGGGGCAATGTTGGTTAAAAGTCCACATTGTCGACGCCGGTTATTGATACCATTTATGAGTATGTGACATCATAACATTATGATACATGCCCATTCGCATCATCTGCATATTTTTTATGAGATGTGATTGACCATTGCATATGTCATTGGGCAGGATGATGTGAGACTCCCTGATAGGTGGAGATTATCTCACATGAGCGCATGACATGCGCAGGATTGATGCATGATTGGATTGTATGACTCATGCATCTTGCATTGTGTTGTGATTACTGTACGCCCTAGTGACATCAGGGTCGTAGCCTCCACAGGCATATCGTGGATAGTCATATGGGACACCGAAAATCTGTTCAAGCATCGGGCCGCCATAGATGGCCCTGGGTGAAAATCCCTAAACACCCTCTTGGTTCCAGAGGATGCTCCAACGTCTAGACCGAGTGGGTAGATGAGCGTTGAGTGCTGATTACCAGATAGTTGCGCTCTCCACTGCGTCGTGGTCGGTTGGAAGGGGGTGCGGCCTTACCCGCCCGAGGGAGTAGGCATGGCTAGGATGAGTTTGACCAGCTCGAGGAATGGGTCCGCTATCGACGAGCCGGGTAGGTATTGGCAGACTACTGACAAGCGAATAGTGAGGTCTTTTTCACTTACCCAGTTGTGCACTTGATTGGGGCGGCAGGTGGTGTGAAGTGTAATAGACCCCGGTGATTTCCCCAGAGATCAACCGTACTGATATGAGGACTGACATGATATTATGACACCCCGTCACTGTTGTGCATGTGGGCAGGCACACGTGGGCGGACGTTGATGTGGGCGGGTGTGATGTGGGCGGGGCTGAGGCCTGGGTAAGCTACCACACTAGGCGAGCTACCAGCAGTTGGCAGGCTACTGTGCTGACAGGCTACTGAGTAGGAGTTACATACTCATTCATTCATCCATTCACTATCCACTCGGGCTGGTGGTGCGCAACTAATTGTTGTATATCTTTGTTATGGCAAGGATTTCAGTTGGGCGCGCGACTAACTTGAGTTCAGAAGTTTACCACATTGAGTCAAACTATCCAAATTTAGGTATGAGACTGGTTTGGATAGAGTTTCCTTGTGGTGGACCCCGTAGCCTGTGATACTACGTACTATCATCCCGACATCACACTCCAGCATGGTCATTCCATTAGCACCATATACTACATATTCCATTGCATCTTCGACGTGTGGCATTGTGGGTTGTTATGTTTCTGTATTCCTGTGACTTAGATGAGAGTGATGATATTTGTTAGCTCTTTCGAATTACGTATTACATTATATCCTTGTCACTCGACATTTGATTATCTATGACTCATCATTTGCATAGCTGTCATATATTGCGTATTCTGATATTGATTAACTTATGAACTTGTTCATACTTCCGCTTATTCTGTTATCGCATGATTATAAACTTGTCAGTATTTCTGTTTACATTGATAATTCCTGCTCTTATCAGTGTTTCTGCTTATTCAGTCATTGTATGGTTTATGGATTAATAGCTTTTCAGTATTGTATGATTATGATATTGTATTGAATACTTGGCACTTATCTCGTGCACACACTTACACCACCCTCTAAGCTTTCTATAAGCTTATGCACGATAGATGTGTGCAGGTGATGTTAGGTTGCAACAACATTGAGCTTGGAGCATGCAGCTATTTTCTTGAGCTTTGATTTTGACATATATATTTCCCTTTCAGCATTGTATTCAAATGATTATATTAGTGGATATGTGATGATGATGTTGCCTTTATGATTTGGGTAAACTTATGGTTATGCTTATTACTAGTTAAATGTATATAAAAAAAAAAATCCTCCTTGTAGGATCCCAGGATCGGAAATCTGGCATATGAATGCTAGGAGCCGAGAATGGGGTACTACGGAGGCTGTCGGCACCGGATTCGGTGATCGGGATTCCTGTGAATTCAATTTTTGGGTTTGGTGCGTGACAACTTCCACATTCGAGGATCCTGCAGCTACCACCTTAATGAAAAATCATTAAGCTGGGATGCCTTGAATGCATAGATGATTGGAATCGCTCTGTCTCCTCTATAGGGAGTAGAACGACTATAAAAATGATTGTGTTTGAGATTGTTATCGTCTTCTATTGCTTGTGTGATTTCCTTAAATGTTTTCATATTTGATTATCTGAGATCATGCCTCACACATAATCACATCCATCATAAACTATGATTTGCATCTTGTTTATCTTAGTAGTTTTTATGATTGGATCCTCTATTTGGCTTGGAAGCCATTAAAGTTTCTATGAAG
This sequence comes from Magnolia kwangsiensis, assembly GCA_037074715.1. Taxonomy (NCBI): domain Eukaryota; kingdom Viridiplantae; phylum Streptophyta; class Magnoliopsida; order Magnoliales; family Magnoliaceae; genus Magnolia; species Magnolia kwangsiensis. Next base: position 74,968,373 of record CM073589.1, read on the forward strand.
AAATCCTGATGCATGCATATTTTCTCAGGATAAGATTGATAGGATTTTAAATTATCATAAAATATTAAAAAAAGTCTTATTCACCCCCCTCTAGGACATATTGGCATATTCCCACTTCAACTAAAGCGGTCATTACCGTAATTTTAATTGGTATCAAAGCAAGTCTCTCTTAAGGGCTTCACTACATAGAGAGTGATCTTGACAGAAGTTGGAATCATGTTCAAAACCATATTAGAGGGTCTGAAATATTGGAACAATTGCCTAGTAATCCATACTGCTCTGAAAGTCGGCAACAGTTCAAAATGGTATCTTGACAGTGGATGCTCCAGACACATGACCGGTGATCAAACTCATTTTTATGAGTATTCAGACTTTGATGGTGGATCAGTCACATTTGGAGATTGTAGCTCTACCAGAATTATTGGATAAGGAACGATAGTTGTACTAGGTCTTCCAAAAATAAAAAATGTTCTCTGTGTAGAAGGCCTGAAACACAATCTCCTTAGTATCTCCTAAATCTGTGACAAGGAACATTTAGTTACCTTCTCAAAGGATGTGTGTAGGATATGAGACCATATAGGAAAATCTATCATAAAAGGTTTACGCAGTAGTGATAACTGTTATGTTATTGAAAGTACGAATGAGAGTGTATTATCCACAAAATGCAATATGGTCGTAAAGAGTGAATCCAAATTATGGCACCAAAGGTTGGGACATGTTCACTACCAAAATTTAGCCCAGTTAAGTTTAAAAAATTTAGTTAGAGGACTTCCCAAGATTAGAAAAGAAGAAAAAGTTATATGTGGTGATTGTCTTAAAGGAAAACAGATAAAAGTCAGTCACAAAAAGACAACCACCATAGCAACAACAAAACCTTTAGATCTTTTACATACGGACCAAGTTGGTCCAACCAAAGTGAAAAGTCATGGCAAGAACAGATACTTCGTGGTGGTAGTAGATGATTACACCAGATTTACTTGGGTCACATTTTTTAGGGAGAAATCAAATGCCTTTAATGAATTTGTAATTTTGGCAAAGCGACTTCAAAATGAAAAAGGATATTGCATAAATCGCATCAAGAGTGATCATGGTGGCGAATTTAAAAATGAGCGATTTGAAAGGTACTATGATGAGAAAGGAATCCGTCATGAATTCTCAACCCCAAAAACCCCAAAGAAAAATAGAGTTGTCGAAAGGAAAAATCATGTACTGCAGGAAATGGGGTCAATTATGTTAAATGGAAAAGATACGGTAAAGAGTTACTGGGCTGAAGCTGTCAACACTGCCTACTACATCATCAATAGAGTTTATCTTAGAGCAGGTTTGAAAAAAACTCCATACGAACTATGGTATGGAAAATAACCTAGTGTGAAATACTTTCGTGTTTTAGGAAGTAAATGTTATATCTCAAGAGACAGAGATAACCTAGGAAAATTTGAGTCTAAAAGTGATGATGGTATCTTTCTAGGGTATGCCTTGAATAGTCGTGCCTATAGAGTATACAATCTAAGGACCCTCACTATTCAAGAATCAGTCAATGTAGTGATTAATGACCAGTCCCATGAAGAAGTTAGCCCCTTGAATGAATTAGAATATGATGTAGATTCATGCATTGTAGATAAATTAGAGAACAAATCTCCATCATCTAATGAACCACAACCGTCATCCAACATACCCATTATTAAGGATCACCCTCAAGAGCAAATCATTGGAGATATGAATGATAGTGTAAGAACTCGAAGGTAGATAGAAAATATCAATAGTCATTTCTGTTTTTCCTTAAAGATTGAACCCAAGAATGTTGTGGAAGCTCTTCAAGATGAACACTGGATAAATACTATGCCAGAAGAACTTCAACAATTCAAGAGAAATGAGGTATGGCAATTGGTTTCTAGGTCACTCAATACAAATGTCATTAGAACCAAATGGGTATTCAAGAACAAATCTGACGAATCTGGCAATGTGATCAGGAATAAAGCAAGGCTAGTAGCTCAAGGGTATTAACAGATAGAAGGAATTGATTTTGATGAAACATTTTTTCCTATAGCTCGTCTTGAGTTTATCAGAATACTCATGTCTATTGTATGTGCATTGAAATTTAAACTATTTCAAATGGATGTATAAAATGCATTTCTTAATGAGGATCTTGATGAAGAAGTCTATGTAGAACAACCTAAGGGATTTTCAGATCCTAAGTATCCTCATCATTTATCGTCTGAACAAAGCACTTTATGGTCTCAAATAAGCACCACGTGCTTGGTATGAACGATTGATGAAATTTCTTTTGGACCATAAATTTTGTAGGGGTAGTGTAGATAGAACATTATTCACTCAAAAGACAAAGGATTCATTGCTCATTGCACAGATCTATGTGGATGATATAGTCTTTAGTTCAACATGTGAAGATTCTGCATACAAATTTGTAGATCTCATGAAATCAAAATTTGAAATGAGTATGGTTGACGAATTGAACTTCTTTTTAGGCTTACAAGTGAAGCAGTTAAATGATGGAATCTTCATATGTCAGACTAAATATGCAAACGACTTGGTGGATGTTGTCCACAAGGCTGAATACATTGCTACAGGTAGTTGTTGTCCACAACTCCTTTGGATGAAACAAATACTATTGGATTATGGGATTGAGCAACCCACAATGACTCTTTTCTGTGATAATACAAGCATTATCAACATCTCCAAAAATCCTGTTCAACACTCTCGGACCAAGCATATTGACATCCGTCATCATTTTATCCGAGAACTTGTTGAAGATAAGATTATTGTGTTGGATTATGTGTCTATAGAAAAGTAACTTGCCAATATCCTAACAAAATCTCTTGATGTAAACAGGTTTAGTGATCTTCAAAAATCAATCGGAATATGTGCTCTTTGATGATGTCTCAGTAAAAATGGTTCAAATAGGTAAATCTTCAAACCGAGATATTCATGGTTAAGTATCAGCAACAAGTCTAAACCTCATGAATTAACCATGTTAACCATGGGAACATAAATGCTACATCTTCCCATACTCGATGATATCTAATTGCTCTCAATATCATCATGTCGATGATATCGACATTCACTATCAATGAAGTCGACAGATCTCGAGAATACATTGTCATAACCGTCGGTCCTTCCCAACGGTTAGACTACCTTAATATCTGCTGAATATTTGTGTTTCCCAACGGCCATCGGTGTGGTCTTCAATATCTTTATGAGCCTGATTTCGATGACATCGATGAGGTATCGATATCATCGAAGACCCTGCTATAAAAGAGAAGTGACCTTCGATTTACATCAAATCATTCTTTCTCTGATTGTTTCTTCCTACCTTTACCTGTTTCTTTAGGCTCTTTTCATAGATCCACCATGGTAAAAAGCAAAGGTAAGACTCTTCCTCAATCATCAAAATAAAAAAAAATAATAAGTAACTAGAATCCAGTCAGTCTCATCAAAATTCGGTGGATGTGGGTCCAACTAAAGTAGTTGAACGCCTTGTCCTTAAAAGTGTCATTGAACCATTTGGGGTGGATCTTCTCTTGGAGGTGATAGGGTGGCAAAATATCCTAAATCTTGGTGGACCCTATCAACTTTGATTGATTCATGAATTCTTCAATAGTTGTCATATCATTCGTGATAAGCCCCCTTGTATTCGAATAGAGCTTGTGCATCACTCAAAACTCATCACTCCCATCACTATTGCACGTCTTCTACACCTTGAAGTCACCCAAATCCCTATAACAAATAGGAATCTAAATGGGTTGGGTGTTTGGGGGGAGATTACACGCGCATTAATGTATGGCACCATTGTTCCCCGGAGTAATGAAAATTCTCTTCACATCAATCATCTTGGACCCTCTTTTAAAGTTCTTCATAGCATCCTAGGGTCTAACGTGTATCCCTGTGATGTGAAGGGTAGTCACCTTACTCCCTTTGTGCTAAACGTCCTTTATGATGTGTATCAGGAAATCCCAGTGTGCCTTCCAACTCTTCTTCTAGAGCAGCTCATTCGTATAATCCGAAGCGATCATCGGGAGACACTACCCTTTCTAGCACTCATATGCAAACTCGCTCATTATGTGGGTCTCTCGACCACATCAAATGTCGTTCATCCAGAAGCATGGTTCAATGATAACGCAGTCCAGGAGGCACAACAGTTATGCTTCACTTCCTCTCTTCCAACTAATAGCCCTCCCGTACAGCCGGCTGAACATAATGATCAACCCTCGTATCCACCGACGCCATGGGGATCCAATCGTACGCCGCTACTCAGTCTGGAGTCCATCACCAATCGCTGGGATCATCACCTTGAACGTCATCTGCTTAACGGGATGGCTGGAATGAAGGAATGTCTTTACAACTATGAAACGCACCTCATAGCGATTGAAGATAAAGTTGACAACCTCCAGCATACTAGTCAGCAAGTAGTGGACTTGCTCACAAATGGTGCCATGCGCGGACGTTAGGTGCCAACTAGGAAATGTGATGACACTGTGGTCGTATGTGGGTAGTTCGAATAACTTCTTTTTAGTGTCAACATAGTGTTCTTCTCTTTCTCGTGCTCATGCTTGGGCCAGATTGGATGGTTTTATAATTGTAGGATGATTGTTACAAAACTGCAACCTTGGGCAGTATATATTTTGGATATTTTATGGCTGATTCTAATTCATATTCACTGCCCTATTTATCTGGTACAATTACTGGTCTGCCTTGAATGATGATATTAAATGAGAATGCCTCCTCCTACATATTTCTTAATTGGTTTATGATGTTTGATCCTTATATTCATACTCTCCCTTGATCTAATATGCATACCTGTCTTTCTCTGTCTTACCTGTTATGCATTTTATTTGGGTCTTGGTTGTCCCATATGCTTCAACTTCAGTCAATATCCATTGTTATATTATCCTTTATCAATGATTGACAAAAAGGGGGAGAACAAATCCACACCCCGAAGGAAACTTGTGTGTCTCTATTTATGGATGGTGGTACACGTGATAGGGGAGCAGTTGTAAGAAGAGATGGGGAGATTATTGTTAGGGGAAGCAGCTGCTGAATGACATTGTCATCTGCGTGTATGAACTAGATAGCTTTGTAAAATTGTGTAAAGTTCATGTACATACAATTTAGGGTGTTGTCTAGGAGTTGTTCTAGGGTGTTTTGGTGTTTTGTCACGTAATTGACAAAGGGGGAGATTGAAAGTGCCCTAGTTTTTCAATTAGCGTGAGTGTTGAGTCAGCTAGACAAAGGAGCCCCATAGGAAGATTGATCAAGGGTCTACCTCAATAGGATGTGTGCTCGAACTCACCACAGGTAAATCTTAGCCTCACATCCCATGCCCCAAAACACCAGGTAATTAAAACCAAACTTGCATAAAATATCCTAGGATTTTTGGTTAGAAAACTTTTTTTCAAACTCAAGAAAATCCTTAAGTTTTCTACCTTCATCGATTTATCGATACATGGCTCGATGAAATTGAACCCTGTTGTCGATGTCCTTGAAGCGCACTTGATCTTATCAAAATGAGGACCTAAGATGTCCAACAACCACAAAGATATCTGGATTGAATTATCGATGAATCGACGGACTCATCGATATCATCGAAATTTGAATCTCAAGTCCATCGAGCCGACTCGATAAAATCGACCTCTGCTCTATTGTGTCCAAAGTACTACTAAGGTAAATCATGTAATCCTTGATATATCGAAGGGCTCCTCGATATCCTTGAAATTCAAATCTTGATGATATGGAAGACCATCGATGATATCGGTTTGGGACACAAATTTATCCAGTAAGTCTTCAGGTTAATCCTTATTGGATCGAGGGTCACTCGATAAAATCAATATTCAAATATCAATCATATCAAGGCAGGGTCAATGTCATCGAAAGTGGACAAAAACTGTCCAGTAAGCTTATAAGAAAATTCCTTGGAATTATCGATGAATCGACACAGTCATCGATATCATCGACATTCAAATTCTGATGATATCGAGTGATGCCCGATCATATCATATACCTGATTGTTTCAAAGGCAAGTGCTCTCACATTTTTAAACATCAAGGAATCGAACCTCGTGTCGATGAAATCAGAGTTCAAAATTTGATGACATCTATACATGTTCAATTTTCTCAACCAGTTGGCAAAAAGTTTCAAAAGCTTTTGACAGTTAGTTCATGTCATTGAGCGGCTAGTCGATGCTATCGAGAATATATGCTCGATGATATCGACCCTGCTCGATGATATCGAACTCTGTCAAAAATCTGACCGTTTTATATTCGTTGGAACTTTTGCCTATTTAATAAGCGCTTGCCCTTAGTTATTGGTAGAGAAAATAGAGAGTTCTTTTGAGTGTTTAACCCTATATCATATACCCTAAGCCTTTTCTCTCATAGAAGTTCATCCTCCAATCCACCCTCATCATTGACATTCAATAGAGTGGATTGGGGAATGAACTTCCACATTCAAGGATCTTGCAGCTACCACCTTAATGGTAAATCATTAAGCTGGGATGCCTTGAATGCATAAATGATTGGAATCGTTGTCTCCTCTATAGGAAAACATTCAATAAAGTAGGATTTCATCATAACCTTGACCCAACCCGTCGTTGTATATTGGTACATCATCTAATTTACGGTTGAAGGGAGCTGAAGATTGCTCGTCGTCAAAGAGATCTTCATCAACGCGCTGAATGGGGCTCATCTACTTATCTGTAAGTCATTAGAGTACAAAGGACCCTTGTGATCATTCCTTCTGTAGGATTGGGTCTAAGGTGTTTTTCCTCACCCCTTACAAGTCCTCATAGGAGGCCTCTAACGGGAGAGTACGTGGGAGTGCTTTATGTTGACCCTTGCTCTGTGGAGAGCATAAACTCTTAGGTCCTTATGTAGGTCCTTAACCTGTGAGGTATAAAAGTCAAGTGTTGTGTGTTCACCCTTGCTCATAGAAGCATAAACTAGTGAGGATCCTTGTGTGGATCTTTGGCCTGTGCAGCCTAAAATTTGGGTGCTGTGTGTTGACTCTTACTCCTGTGTGGGGCATAAACTGTGTCGTGTAGACACGTTAGAGTCAGCCTAGTGTAGGTTGTAGTGGTTTGAGGTGAACCTGATTTAAAACCTCCGATTTGAGGTGAACCTGTTGTGAAACCTCCTTTAGTGAGATCTAAGACACTCAAGGGTTGAGTGCGTCCTCCGGAAGTGGAGTAGAACCACTATAAAAATGACTGTGTTTGAGATTGCTATCGTCTTCTATTGCTTGTGTGATTTCTTTAAATATTTTCATATTTGATTATCTGAGATCACACCTCACACACAGTCACATCTATCATAAACTATGATTTACATCTTCTTTATCTTTCAAATAGTTTTTATGACTAGATCCTCTATTTGGCTTAGAAGACATTAGAGTTTTTTTGAAGAAATCCTGATGCATGCATATTTTCTCAGGATAAGATTAATAGGATTTTAAATTACCATAAAATATTTAAAAAGTCCTATTCACCCCCCTCTAGGACATATTGGCATATTCTCACTTCAACTAAAACAGTCATTACCGCAATTTCATAGTCATCATGTCCTCGATCATGATATGTATCATTACTTGAAGGGCCGAGTGTATCACAATTAGAGCTGGGTATTTTATACCTGAACCAGTGGATTCGACCTGATCAGACCCGATCCAACCTGATTCGAATAGAACCGATGGTTAAGATTGTGTAGCTTCATCTAGATCAGAAATATTTTCGGGTCGAATCCGGATATGTCATGTTCCATACCGACCTGATCCGGAATTTGATCCGAATGGATCCGATTCAGACTGACCCAATCCAAACCGTATTTAGTAGCCTCTATATATATATATATATATATATATATATATATATATATATATATATATATATATATATATATATATATATATATATATATATATATATATATATACACACACTTTTTTACCTGACCTAATTTTTTTTACCCTACCCTAACCATGCCCAAAGAACTCTCCACTGCCCGAACCCTAAATCCCTAAATCCCTTCTTTACCCTACCTGCACCCACCCAAAGATCTCGAAACCCTAATACCCAGCCTGTTTTTACCCAACCCTGTCCCTACCTACACCTGAAGAACCTTCGCTGCACCGAATCCGGAATCCCCAAATTATCCTAATCTTGATCTCTACCCGAAGATCTCGATCCCGATCTTGATCTCTTAGTGTGCAGTCGTGGCTCGTCGACTAGGCCAACCATGGCCCGCTGCCCACTGCTCATCGGCCAGGTCGTGGAAGCAGTGGTGATAATAAGGTCACCATGATGTTTAGTTATCATTATACCTGCTGATAAGGTCACGTATACCTTGATGAAGGGAGAAAACAAACATGAGCTTGATCAGAAACTTGAGGCCCTGAGAAACTTGATCCACTATTTCCTGTCAAGTGGTTCACTTAAGCTTTGGATCTGTGTCATTTTTGGAATCACATCCTAAGTTAGTGATAGAAAAAATGGATGGACAGTAACACTACATTATAGTGGACCCCATAAAGCTATTGTCAGGTGCCCAGGACCTAGTCCTACCGGGTAGATGGAGCTCTCAATTGGTGGGATTTGGATAATTCCCATATTGCCTGAAGCATGTGTGTGGCCCACCTGATTGGTGGATTGACCTAATTTTTGGGGCCCATTGTAATCTTCATGTTGGAGCCAACTTGTTGGAGCAGTTCAATGTCATACAACCATGATGGATAAGATGATAATTGGGCCTCTCGCATACTTCCCCTAGTTGTGTGAATGAATCAATGGCCCTGCATTTTCATTAGGCCTCTCATATAACCCTAAAAAATGGGACATCGTCCCCATGATGCAGGGAGATTAACATCCCCCTTATATGGAGTCTCAAACATTAGTTGGGTGATAATGCTATCATCCAAAGCACCAAAATTTAAATGTGTTAAGTGTGCATAACATACAACCTGTTCAAAAGCCTGCACACGAAGAGCCTAGTGCAAAAATTAGGCCATTCCACTCATCAAGTGGGCCACACCTTAAAAATCCTTTCTGAAATTTGTTAAGTGTGGATTGACCTATTTTTTGTGCCAGGTAATATTCTTGTTCGGTCCAACTTGTTAAGTGTACTAGTGTGCATCATCTAAAGCACCAAAATTTAAATGTATCAAGTGTGCACAACATATAATGAAAATGCAAAAATCAGCGCATTCCATTCATCAAGTGGGCCACTCCATAGAAAACAATGAAAATGCCCATTTTTCCTAAATTATGTGTTCAACCTGATTAGTGCATATACCTGATTTCTATGCTGGGTAATCTTCATGTTGGGGCCCACGTGTTAAGTGTGCTAGTGTTATCATCCAAAGCACCAAAATGTTGAACGTGTTAAGTTTGCACAACATAAACCTGTCTGAAAGTTTAGCTACACCATGAAGAACTTAGTGCAAAATTCAGGGAATTCCACTCATCAAGTGGGCCACACTATAGAAAGCAATGGACAACGCTGGTATCACCTGATGTATGCATGTGGCCAACCTGGTTGGTGGATTGACATGATTTTCATGCTAGGTAATCTTCATGTTGGGGCCAACTTGTGGGAGTGGTTGCATGTCATACAATCATGATCTATAGGAAGATTACACTATCATCCATAGTTGTGTGTGAGACCTGTCTATGAGTGTGTGTGTGTGTGTGTGTGTGTGTGTGTGTGTGTGTGTGTGTTTGTGTGTGTGTGTGTGTGTGTCTATGAGTGTGTGCGCATGTCTATTTAGTCTTACTAGTGTTGACCACATTGTGGAACCATGTTATTATTGATGTGTTCATCCATCTAGACTGTGCACTATATGGTTGGCCTCTTGGATAAGGGTTAGTCCCAAACTTGTGAGATGCCATAAAAAAGAGATGTTATTGGATTGTGAGGTTTTCTCAAATGCAGCGACATACTAGGACACCACCTGTTTGATTTTATTTTCTATTTTTTATTTTTCTGAAAACACTCTGTGTTTGTAGTCCTCTCTTTAGAGAGCTTGGTAATTGTGATTGTTTCTATTCATTATTTGTGCTTTTGAATTAGCTTAAATCTGTCCATTTATCGTATGTTTGTCTTATTGTGCATTGTAATTTATATACTTAGGTTAATATGTGCATTGCTTAGTTAATTATTGTGCATTGTAATGTATATACTTAGCTTAATATGTGCATTGCTTAGTTAATTATTGTGCATTGTATATTTAGTTAGCTGTGATTGTGATTTATGAGTTAGATAATTAGTTACCCATTTGAGAATTTCTATGTGACCATATATAGATACAGTGTATTTTTGGTGGTATAAAAATTGCTCAAATTGTCCCTTTTTAGATAGTTCAAGGTTAGATGGATAGTATACTTTCATATAACCCATTTAAATGTTCATGCCTGATCCACAGTCCATCTCCTCATTTCTCTCTAGATATATTTCTTTTGTTTCATATCCAATGCCAAATATCATTACATTGCTTTAGATATTTGGCATCGGAATGCAACATACGTTGCTTTAGATATTTGGCATCAAAATGTAACATAAGATCAACTTATCTGGAGAATTATGGGGAGATGCTGCCGAATTTTTGGTGCGGATGTTTAAATGAGAATACGAAAGTATTACAATCTATCCAACCTTGGATGGGTAACTAATTTAGAATTTAGTATAACTCTGTTAACATTAGATTATTAATGCTAATATAATTTAGTATATTTCAACTATCAGATGGAAAGTGAGGGTCTTTCCCATACCCTTTCCCCGGCCCCTGGTGGTCGGTCAATTACATCACCAATGATCCTTGAAGATGAAAGATTAGGTCTTGAACATAAAGAGGTGCCCGTCGATGTCGTTGATATAAGTACCACACAGTCATATGTTGTGGAAAATACGAAAAAGAGGTCAGCAGTGTGGAAAGATTTTGAAGAAGTAATCTGAAAAACAGTCAAGTGAAGATACAATGCAAGCACTGCAAGAATCAGTATACTAAGAAAGCAGATGGTTTGACCATAACGTTAAAGAAACATATAGGAAAGTGTTTTTAAAAAGTGAGAAGAGCGACAAGGCAACAAACACTTTCATTTTCATAATCTACAAGGGGTCCATCAGTATTCATCTACAAGTATGACAAAGAGTCGGTGAATGAGTGGACGGCCAAGTTAATTATGGTAGAGAGTCTTGCTTTTGTTGGACTAGCCAAATGCCTTAACTCCAGATACGAGAAGGTCTCACGTACAATAATCAGGAGGGTATGTATGAAGATGTATGAAGGCGAGAAGGTCAAGTTAAAAAGAGAGTCAGACATGATTTTTTGAATTAGCCTGACATCAGATTTGTGGACGGCATCCAATCAACGATAGGGGTATATGTCCCTAACTGCTCACTATGTTGATGCCAAATGGAGACTTTATAAGAGAATAATAAACTTTCGTTATCTTGTGCATTCTCATAGTGGTTTAATGATTTCAGACTGCATACACAGATGTCTAATGGAGTGGGGAATTGAGAAGAAGATCTCGACAATTACACTAGACAATGCCTTTGCAAATGATAACGTGATAATGAATTTGCACAACTAGTTTAAGGCCACCGGTGACCTGTATTTTGGTGGAAAGATATTTCATGTTAGGTGTTGTGCTCACATCCTAAACTTGATTGTACAAGAAGGCCTTAAAACAATCAATCCCACGATCGAAAACATAAGAGAGAGTGTGAAGTACATACGAGGGCCAACTTCACGATTACATGTATGGAATGAGATCGTGAAGCGGTTGAATTTGTCAACTCAAAGAATGATGAAGTTGGACATCACGACACGTTAGAATTCAACTTTTAAAATGTTGGATTCAGCGATAGTTTTGAGACCTGCATTCTCTCACTATGTGGAGTGTGATAGTGCGTATGTTTGGTTACCTTCTAAAGATGATTGGTCAAGAGCTGAATTAATTCATAAGTTTCTTTCTATTTTTTACAACAGCATAAAGAAATTTTCAGGCAGCAAGTATCCAGCAGTAAATATATTTCTGCCTGAACTTTCGAAGGTAAAAGATGCCTTAAGCAAAAGTAGTAGTGGACAAGACTTTTTACACTTCATGACCATGGGTATACAGGTAAAGTTTGATAAGTATTGGTCTGAGTGTAGTCTGGTAATGGGTGTTGCGGTCGTTCTTGATCCTCAATACAAGATGATTATGGTTGGCTTCATATGTAATAAGTTGTATGGTGTGATGGGTGTTACTGAGGCCAAAAAGATTTCTAGTGCATCCAGTGAATTGTACAATTTGTATGCGTGTGCAACAAAAGAATAATCTCCTCATGTGGGTTCTAGTTCTGCTGTTGATGAATCGCAAGAAGACACGGTAGATGATTTCATGCCTTACTATGCATAGCTGAAAGGGACTCAAGTACAAATATATAGATCAGAACTTGAAGACTATCTTAAGGAGAATCTTCTAATTCTAAACAAAGGTGATGATTTTGATATTTTGGAGTGGTAGACGACGAGATCTGGTGAGTTACAGTACCCTGTGCTCTCGTTAATGGCACGCGATATATTATCAATTTCAATTTCAACTTGGCTTCAAAATCCACTTTTAGCACAGAGAGTAGGGTTGTAAGCAAGTATAGAAGCTCACTTACATCATAATCGGTTAAAGCACTCATTTCTACTCAGGATTGGATGCGTCTAATATGAGGAAAAGAGACCTCTATTGATGAGGAGTTCGATGAAGAGGAGAGTGATAAGATTGATGAGACAGTACCTACAACTGCAATATGATTTTGATGCTTTTCAATTTTGTTATATCATGTTATTTGTAATTTTGTTAAAACAGTTACATTGAAGTTTTATGGTTATGTCTTATGGGTGGATGAATATTTTACTTTTTTTATTAGTACTATTCAATTAGATAATGTTGTTTAAACTCTTATTATATTGTTGGGTAATTACGCTCGTTCAAAACTTTAATTTTATTTTATTTTTTGTCTTAAACTAACCGGATATACACTAGATATGTCATCGAAAGATGATGCATTGGTGAATATTTGGGATTATGAAGTCTAAACCTACTCTCAGGATGAAAAGATAAAGTTGAAATGTAAGTTATGTGGAAAACAGTTTGTTAATAAAACAAATCGACTCAAATTACATTTTTTTTGTCGGGGAGAAAACACCACACCATGTAGCAAAGTTTCTCAGGAGGTCCGAGATTTATTTAGATTCATTCTCGATTCTAATACGAAGACTTCCCACACCCCTCACCTTCAACTACAACTACAACCAATACAACTAACCAAAAAATATATAAAAGTAAGCCTATTATAAATGAAGAAGGGTTTAGCAGAGGAACTGCAACTGCCTCTAGCTTTAATTTTAGGCTTTCTACAACCACAATTAGTAGAGAAGAAGAACACGAGAAAATTTTAAAGGAGCAAGAAGAATGGGCTTATAAAGAGGCCGTCAAAGAAAGCATGCAAATGACATACAGATCAAGAAGTATTAGAAAAAACATCCACCTCAAGACAATATGATGTTGAAGTAGGCACAAGTAAACCATCAAAGTTTCTTAAAAGTCTTACAGTATTTTATAGGCAGATGGAAATCCCATACAAATTAGATCATAAAAAGCGTCTGAAAAAACTTCTTGCATCTGTGAATGAGGACGATGGGAAAGGATCCCCACCATTCGATTCAGCAGAGGTGAATGACCATTTTTTGAACACATCTAGCTCAGAGTCGTCTAAGAGTTCTCCTATAGTTGAATTAGTAAAAAGAGAACCGAAGGATGAACCTGGTGAAGAAGGTGGAGGTGGAGGGGTTTACTATTACAGACAAGGTTCATTTAGTTACATGCCACAAAGGCATTCATCATATAGAAGGTATTGAATGTATGAAAGTTTTACCTAATCTATATGTCAGTATGTGCATGTTAGGTTTTTTTACTTTTGATTTTGGACATCGTTTATTTACTTTTGAAGTGAAGAATGTTCTTTCGTTTGGATGCTACTTTGCTTTTCTGGCCTAATCTTTTTCTTTTTCTTTCTTTATTATTCTTTAAATTTTAGTTTAAAGTGTATTTGGTACCAAATTTCATGAAAATCTGCACCAAATTAGATTGATTAGTCATGAAATTTCATGGTATTTTCCGCAACTATAACAATTTTTTATCCATACAACTTCTTAACATCTTGGTTGCACTAAATGTCATGTCTAATGTGGCACAAAATATCATGATATTTTCACGAAATAATGGTGCAATCTAACACATTGTCTCAGTAACTATTGTTTTGTAGGCTATTGATGGTGATTTTCAAGGTAGCCTCCATCAGCTTTCAAGATATTCTTAGAAAATGTGATTGAATGGCATAGTGCTAGCTTACTTGTTTTGACCAAGCATAATTTATTGAGTGCAAACACCACCTCGAAAAAAGAGGTAAAAAAGTCAAGTTGATATAATTGATTCTGCCTATAATCATTGATACAGATGAAATGCTTAGGAGTAGTTTTTCCTTTTGTGGGTGATGTACTCCCTATGCTGTAAATGTAAGGTTGTTTCTTTCATGTCTAGTAGATGGGTGTTATTCTGCTTATAGTTCATTTGTTTACATTTATTTTCAAAAGTTATTTGAACTCTCTTTTCCTTCTATATATTATTGTTGTTATTATTGTTGCTTGTGGGGGGTTCTAGGATAGAATATTTTTTCTTTTTCAAGGAATCTTAAAGATGAGAATACTGGATCTCTAGTGGATGTTCTGGGTTCGTTAGAGAATTATGCATCCCTTGGAATTCTATAAAAAAGAGAGCATGGGTGCAGTATCACCTATTTGTCTTCTCTTTCAAATTTGAAGCACTCATTCTAGAGTTTTCTTGTTGTCTGGGGTCCACCATCTCCATGTGCTAAGGTGTGGGAATTTGCTCATTGGACTGTAAAGGTGCTTTCATGAATGATGTCTTCATAATGATGTCCTCCATCGCTTATTTTTGTATTTCAGCAATTTTCATTCATTTGTGTAATTTGAAGGTCTGCAAGTTCTATGTGTTTTTAAACTCTGTTTTCTCTTTGCTAATCTATTAAGAGTGTTATTTGATATGTAAATTAGGTTTCAAAGAGATATTTAAGCTTGGGGAAACATATCAAGTGTCAAATATGCATAGGTTCCTTAAACATGAGTATAGAATATCGATTTGAAGCGTTCTTTCATCTCTATATCTTTATGTTCTTGTTTCTAACTAAGATATGTGGTTAAGCGTTTGAGTTTATTTGTAATTATCACTGAAAACTGTCTCTGGGTTTGGGTTTTATGCCTGATACAAATACTAAGAGTGCATTTGGTTGTAAAATTGAACTGAAGTTAGTCTAATGAGGTGATAATCACTAAACCTTAACATTTGTTTATTAAAAAAAATTATAATTACATCATTGGGATGGAGTTGAAAGCTATGCAGCTACAATTGGGCCCTACCTGTTATAAATGCTTGGAAGCGTCACTAGTTTTCTTTGTTAAACGTTCTTATCTTTGATGAAAATGAATGCTTAACAATCTAATTCACTTGTGCATCCAAATGCAGCTGCCTGATTAGTAATTACAGTCCAAATATGGTAAGAGAGAACTCTCCTTCATCCAATAGTGGTTCAATTGCGTTCCCTGCAAACACTTCCCTGCATTTGTAATATTGCAATGTGTCTGGTTAATTTTCATCTAATCCCTAGTTTGTATACTTTGATTTACTTGCATTAATTCATTCGATCATCCAAACATCTGCATCTTCATTACCAGTGTATATAATGTGATACTTTGGTTTGCTTGCATTATAAAAACCACAGCTTTACTATTAAAAGATGTTGCAAATAACCTGATGAGTGAGATTACAGAAGGGAAAAAATTGATCCGAACCTGGCCGAATCTGATCCGACTTGGTTTTCCTGACTGAGTTGGACTCGAATCAGTCCAGGTCAGTGTGGGTTAAGATCTGATTGAGTCAAATGACCCAGACTCGGTCCCGGATCGGACCGAGTTCGGGTCAAGCCATGTAGAACTCAGACCGAGTCAAGTTGGGCCCAATCTGATTCGACTCGGTCTGATGCCCAGCTCTAATCACAATCGTCGAGTCCTCGATCATGATATCTACCATTACTTGAAGGGACAGGTATATCGGAATCATCGACTCTCCGATCATTGCTTGAAGGCTCCAAGTCAAGGGATGATAGGTTCGAATGTAAAGTAGAATGTATTCTATTATCTTCTATGAGAGGTCTATGCCTCACTTTCTCTACATACAATGGTATTTGTGTTGGTGGAATCTGTCCACAGAATAGCATATATGCTTTGAGATCTTCATCATCTTTGATTCTATGTGGATGGAGGAATCCATGTAGTGCATCATCGTACACAACTTTAATTATCAAATCAAATTCATCCGATGTAGTCTCATAGTCTAATGTATTTTATGTATGAGTTGCCGATAAATATTGTCATGCCCAAAACTCGTAAACTGAGCTCAAAAAATTTCAGATCACCGAATCTGGTGCCGACAGCCTCCGTAGTACCCCGTTCTCGGCTCCTATCGTCCATACGCCAGATTCTGATCATAGGATCCTACAAGGAGGATTTTTCAATGTATATTTAACTCGTAATTAGCATAACCACAAGTATATCCAAATCATAAAGGATCATCATCATCACATATCCACTAATATAAATATTTAAATACAATGCTGAAAGGAAAATACATATATCGAAATTAAAGATCCAGAAATCAGCTACATACTCCAAGCTCCACGCTGCTGCAACCTAATGTCACCTACACGCATTTATCATACATAAGCTTATAGAAAGCTTAAAGAGTGATGAAAGTGTGGGTACAAGGTAAGTGCCAAGCACACAAATACAATGTCACAAACATACAATGTTGAAAATACTGGCGAAATCATGAATCATACGATATCAGAGTACATAATACAAATCAGCTATGCAAATGAGTAGTCATAAAGAATTAAGTATCAGAAACTGAGGATGCAATGCAATATACGGTGCGAATGAGCATGCAGGAGTGTGAAGTCGAAATGATGGTACATAGTATCATAAGATATGGGGTCCACCATAAGGGACTTCTATCTAAACTAGTATCATACCTAAATTTGGATAGTCAGACTCAATGTAGTAAAATTTTGATCTCATGTTAGTCGTGCGCCCCAACCGAAATCCTGGCCATTATGAAGGAACATGTAATAAATAGTTGTGCACCACCGGCCCAAGTGGATAGTGAATAAATAAATGAATGAGTATGCAACTCCTGCTCCACAAATCAGTACTGTACATCTCTGAGATCATCACCAGGGTCTAGTACACTCTACGTGACCTGCCGCCTTATCAAGCACACAACTGGATAAGTGGAAGAGACCTCACTATTCGCATGCCAATATTGGGTCCGGCACATCAATAGCGGACCCATTCCTCAAGCCGGTCAGACTCAACCTAACATTGCCTACTCCCTCAAGCGGATAAGGCCACACCCCCTCCCAACTGACACAAACAATGGGAGAAGCGGCCTACTGGTATACGACCCTTATGCGCTCATATATATCCACTTAGTCTAGATGTTGGGACGTCCTCTGGTACCAAGAGGGTTTAGGGACTTTCACCCAGGGTCATCTATGGTGGCCCAATGCTAGTAACAGATTTTCAGTGTCCCATCTAGCCATCCATGATATGCCTATGGAGGCTACGGCCCTAATGTCGCTAAGGCATACAGTAATCACAGCACACAATGCAAGATGCATGAGTCATACAATTTGGTCATACATCAATCCTACACATATCGTGTGCTCATGTGAGATAATATCTGCCTATTAGGGAGTCTCAATGGTCAATCATATCTCATAACAAACATGCAGATGATGCCTATGGGCATGTACCATGATGCTATACTATTACATACTCATAATCGATATCAATAACTGGCATCAACAATCGACCTCGATAATGTGTATATTTAACCAACATTGTCCCCAAGGAATGACCCACATAGATCCTAACATATAGTGGACCCATGGCCTCACACAAGGGCCAAATATATAACACCATGGGCCTCACTCAAGAGCTTAATACACATCACGATGGGCTTTTCACATGGGCCTAACATACATCACAATGGGCTCCATCACCTGGCCCTCAAATGCATCACAATGGGCCTCATCACATATGCCTCATATACATCACATTGGGTATTAAACACGGGCTGAATACACATCACAAAGGGCGTCAAATATGGGCCGCATATACATCACATTGGGCCTCAAACATGGGCCAAATGCACATCACAATAGGCCTCAAATACGGGTCGCATATACATCTTATTGGGCATCGACAATCAGAATCGGCCTGGACAATCAAAATTGGCCTCGATAATCGACCTCAACAATTGGAATCAAAATTAGCCTCGATAATCGACCTCAACAATCAGAATCAGAATCGGCCACAAAACCGGAATCGGAATCTACCTCAACAATCGGCCTCGATAATTGACCTCAACAATCGAAATCGGAATCAGCCATAGAATTGGAATCAAAATCTACCTCAACAATCGGCCTCGACAATCAGAATCAAAATTGGTCTCAACAATCAACCTCGACAATCGGAATCGAAATTGCCCTCAACAATCGGCCTCGACAATTCGAATCAGAATCGGCCACAATAACCGGCCTCAACAATTGAAATCAACCTCGATAATTAAAATCAGAATTAGCCTCAACAATCAAAATCATTCTCGATAATCGGCCTCAACAATCGGAATCAGCCTCAACAATCGGAATCGAAATCGGCCTCAATAATCGGCCTCGACAATCAGAATCGAAATCGACCTCGATGATCGGAATCGAAATCGACCTCAATAATCGACCTTGACAATCGAAATCGACCTTAATAATCAGCCTCGATGATCGCCTTCAACAATCAAAATCGTTAATCGATCTCGACGCAAGGCAGGGTCCATAAATGGACGGCCGATGATGGAACAAACAATATCAATGAGGCCCTATAATTTGGGTTAACCCACTAGAGAATGATGAGAATAGGCTTAACCAGGCTTAAAGGAAGGTCACAATGTGGACCTTTAACCATCATTGCCCATTAATGTGGACCTTTAACCATCATTGCCCATCAATATGGACATTTAACCATCATTGCTCCCAATGAGTGGCCCACATATAGCCAAACGTATAGTGGGCCCATGGCCTCGTATAAAGACCTAATACACATCACGATGGGTCACATCCATGGGCCTCTCATACATCATGTGGGCTGCATCATATGGGCCATATATACATCGCAATGGGCCGCTGACACGGGCCTAATATACATCACAAAGGGCCACATCCCATGGGCCTTAAATATATCACAATGGGCCTCTCTACCCTTAGGTTCCAAATATATCACAATGGACCTCAACCCATGGGCCCCAAATATATCACAATGGGCCTCAACCCATGGGCCCCGAATACATCACATTAGGCCTTAACGAATGGGCCACAAATACATCATATTGGGCCTTATACAAGGGCCTCATATACATCACATTGGGCCCTTCCAAATGGGCCCAAAATATGTCACATCGGGCCTCATCAAATGGGCCCCAAATACATCCAACGGGCCGTATCAAATGGGCCACAACAACTACACCATTCATCCATCTATAGAGAGTATTATCCAAACAAATGAATCATATCAAAAGATCATCTGGACCATACCACAAAGAATAGTGGTGATAATGATTTCCACTGTCAAAACTCCGTTCGGCCCACCATAGCATTTATTTTTCATATAGTCTGTTCATAAGGTCACAAAGACCTGAATTAAGTGGAGAAACAAATTTCACATTGATCCATAACTTTTGCACTCCCAAAAAAAAAGGGGGTTTCAATGGTGGACCTTGAAAAGGTTGAGCTATATGTCCTAGAGAGGGAGTGAATAGGACTATGCCAAATTAAAAAGATAACAGCGAAATTTAATCAATTAAAGGAAAGATAGCACTATAAACAGTCCACAATATGGAAATGTAAAGGAACCTCAAAATTTTAGTATTAAGAAGTTAATACAAATGTTGTTCTAAGGACAACCTTACACCATAAAAACTAAGGGTTTATGGCAGGACAACCTTACTAAAACGATTTGTGTATCAAAAACTCAAACTGAAGAGGAATAAAAAGGAAATAGCAAGAAAGAAAATCTAAGCTATTACAACATTCCCCACAATGTTTGAAATGTAAAAGATTACAACATTCACATCCACAAATACATCCCACAAACTTGAATGAAAAAAGATATAAAAAAATAAACCACACAATCACAAAACACTAAGAGTTATAGTGGTTCACCTGTGTGTACACCAACTGTTAAAGAATAGCCACACAGCTACTCCACTCCTAATATCCTCACACAGTGGATATTAGTGTTCATTATGAAAATAGGTTTTTCCAGGTTCACCTAAAACCCTCACAATTATGTCTTTCAAATGGGCTTACACAATTCAAAAACCCCACACTCTGAGTTTTTTGGATCTCCTCAGATAACCAAAATAATGAGATATTTCTGCCTTAATCTCAAAAGAAACTAAAATAATGGAAATAACATTAATGTAAAATACCTGGATTTCTCCTTTTTTTGCAGCCCGGAAGAACCAAATTGGAGTAGAATTTCAACGTAGAAGTACAATGTCCAAACTCACTTATAATGGTTCTAGGTTCTGAATTGATTTTAGAGTTAAAGCACTTTGGGTGAGCTTAATTTGATTTTAATTCCAAGAAATGGGAATACCTCAATTCCTCTTTCAAATATAATTGGAATGTGAAAATTCAAAATCAAGTACAAAGAAAGTTACAAAAAGAGAATATTAAATGAGCACAATATAGGACTAACTTATCTCTCAGAGTGATGTCTTGATTTTACTTGAATTGAATTAAAATACTTTGAAATTCGTTGTCTATTTATAAGTGCAGAAGTCGCACCTTCGACTAGTCATGTGGACACTACTACTGGTTGTGGAACTAACAGATTTTTGAAATTTTGAGCACGATCGGATAAAGTTGTTCCATGACTGGTCGTAGGCCTTGCACGACCGGTCATGTGACCTCCATAACTAGTTGTGACCTGTCCATGACTGGTCATGTGAAGCCTGATATAGTTGTTGGAGTTTGAGTCGTAGCTGCAGGACTGGTTGTGAACAAGTCATGCACTATTCACACGACCGGTCGAGTAGTCTTTAGGACTGATTGTGGCTTAAAAATTCTAAATATTTCAAACAAACTTAGGACTGGTCTTGAAATTTCTTGGACTGGTCGAGCCAGTACTAGGACTAGTCAAACAGAGTCCAGGACTAGTCGAAGAACAGACCAAACACTTATAAAATGATTCAATTTGAATTATGTATTCAAAATGACCTACCCTAAGGTCAATCTAAGGTCATCCAAACCTTGTTAGTGAAGAATGAACATTAAGTCTTCATTTTCTTCAGATGATAGATGATCTTTGAAGTTCATGAAGCTCGAGACATAATGACGCTTGAAATCTTTTGAAGCTTGAATTTGTAGTACTTGAGTTGTACTTCACCTTGAGTCTTGAGTATGAACAGTTGACTTGTCTTTCGATGTCGCTTTAAAACATTGAACTTTAAACCTTAAAGAAGTGAACAATGTACTTGATCTTGCATTTCTTTAAAGTAGATCATGTTCTTGACTTGAAGCATTGTCCTTGTACATGTGATGCATTGCCTTGAACATATATATCAATGTGCTATACAAGACACAAATTGTGGTTTTGGCACTACAAAATTTGACAATCAAAGGAGCAAGAAACTATAACACTTACAGATGTTCAATCCCACTGTTTCTGCAATGTGGTCCACTTGATACTAGATCTGTTTTATTTTTGGTCTCAAGCCTTGAGATGAGATCACCAAATAGACGGACGGTTTGGATGCAACACATCCATCAGAGTGGGGCCCATGAGCACGTCAAATGGATGGATGGTTTGGATGGAACACATCCATCAGAGTGGGGCCCACAAGCACGTCAAATGGAGGGACGGTTTAGATGTAATACATACATCAGCTGTGGGGTCTACGTCCCAGTTGGACGGACGATGTGGATTTATCCTACCTACAACAGCTCTGTAGTTGGTATGCAGTACCCAGCTAATCTATTTCTCAAAACAGGTGGGTCCCACGTAGGGCCCACCACATTTATATTCTAATATATATATATATATATATATATATATATATATATATATATATATATATATATATATATATATATATATATATATATATATATATATATATATATATATATATTATATTATATATTATATAATATATAACATATTCTCAAAACAGGTGGGTCCCACATGGGGCCCACCAAATCTATATTAATATATATATTGTATATTATATAATATATAACATTTAACATGGTTCGGTCTAGCATCCAGAGAGTCTAGACACTGGATGGATGGTTTAAATCTCACAAACAGTTGGGTGGGTCCACGTGGTGTGGCCCACCATAGCATTTAGATCAGCTAACATTTGTGTTTTACCTACGTCCAGCAGCGCTAGTACACTTGCAACACATATATATGGTGGGGTCCACACCAATGGGTCACTCCACTGATCAAACTAATATTTATACTTTCCTTCAATCATGCCCGTCCAAATGGACTACCATGTGGGCCACTCAGTGGACGGCATGGATAAAGTACATACTTCATGGTGGGCCACACACACACACACACCGTCATCCATAAAAGAGAGAGAGAGAGAGAGAGAGAGAGAGAGATGATCATGAGAGGGGAGGGACCCCGCCACTATAGGCCCTCCCTATACATGCATACATCAAGATGGGTCCCACATATGTGGGCCCTCAAATCACAAATTCAAATAATAAGATCACCCACCTTAAGATCCCTTCTTCTTTCTTCCATCAATGTGTTTTATAGCTCCAAAGAATGTGATCCAATGGTTAAGATGAGGCTTGGAGGGTGAAGATGTGAGGTAGGAAGGTGAGCCACATTAGGCTCTCATCTCCTTGGAAGCCATGAACGTCCACTCTCCCTTGGTTGCTTGGGAGATGGAGTTTGAAATGAGAGATAGAGAGAGGATGGGATGTAAGAGAGAGAGGGAGGGGTAAGTGAGTGATGGGTGATGGAGAGAGTTGACCTTAGGGTACTTGTGTAAGAGAGAGGTAAGGGTTGCTTGTACTTAAGGATGGGATGTAGTACTTGACATTTGATGAGATTGATTTGAAAGATTCTCTTCAGTTTTTTCAAAGCGCGAAGTTTTCCTCAAACTGAACGTGGGCCCACATCTCCTGGCCCGGGTATCGCCTCAGCGCTTAATACCCAGCATCGGAACCACAGCGACGGCGCGGTCGCAAGGGTATAAGTCTTGAGTCGAGCCGACTCTGATATATGGGACACGACTCAAGACTGTATGCAAATACCAATAACAAATCAAAGGTCGTCAAAATTCGATTAGGAGGATCGCGAAAGCTTATAGAATAGCATGGGCTAGGATACGGGCCTCACACGTAATATTATCTCTCACAACAAATCCTTTCAAGTCTCCACCAATGTATGTAAAAATTCCCCTGTCATATCTACTCTCCCCATCAATAAAAACGAATGGGTTAAGGGTCCTGGTTAACATCGGTAAAGGGTCGTGGTTGACATCTGTAAATGGTCATGGTTGTCATCCATAGTGGGTCGTGGTTGTCATCCACATTGGGTCGTGGTTATCAACCATGACCATATGTGGATGATAACCATGACCCATACGAATGGTCATAGTTTTGATGAATAATGGGTCGTAGTTGTCATCCACATTGGATCATGGTTGTGAACCACGACCCACTGTGGATTACAACTACGATCCAGACAAAGGGTCATGGTTATCATGCACAAAGGGTCATGGTTGTCATGCACAATGGGTCGTGGTTGTCAACTATGACCATATGTGGATGACAATCACAACCCATACAAATGGTCGTGGTTATGATGAGCAATGGGTCATGGTTGTCATCCACATTGGTCGTGGTTGTGAACCACGACCCGCTGTGGATGACAACCACAATCCAGACGAAGGGTCGTGGTTCATATACACAATGGATCGACAACCATGACCCATTGTGGATGACAACCTCGATCCATTGTTCATGTGAACCACGACCCTTCATCTGGGTCGTAGTTTTACAGCGTGACGGGTCAGGATTGGGTCATGGTTATCAACTATAAAGGGTTGTGCTTGTCACTGTCAATGGTCAAGGTTTGATTTCTTGAAGGGTAGAAGGTTTCAAACGTGAAGTCGTGGCTTTCAATTATCAATGGTGGAGGTTTAATCAAGGTGTGCCCTACAGTAAGCTCCCTTCACATGACAACCAAAACCATCACCTTCTCCACTTTGATCTTCCTTTACCTTAGTAAATGCCTAGAATAAAATGTTAACCTCATGATAGAAGAAGCTTTCAGATGAGAGAAACGACAAGGAGAACAATGTCCGTCACTAGCAGTTAGTCCCTCAATCTTCACTTTTTTAGGAAAACGATAGAAGAAGAACGTTTGTAAAAAGTGAATAAAGGCAACATTTGGCCCTTTCTATCACTGCAAGTCGTTATATAGTTCGTGAGTGAATAAGACATTACGTCGTATTTAATGTCAAGAAAGTGACGTGGATGGAACCCTTTTTAGGCGTGGGTAAGGCCCAAAGCATGGGGCCCACTCGACCCATGAGAACCACGATTCATATAACATGACAACCACAATCCATATAACATGACAACCACGACCCATATAGCATGACAACCTCGACCTATGATAACCATAATCCATATAACAAGGTAACCACGATCCATATAACATGGCGACCACGACCCCGTGTAACATGGCATGGGTCGTGGTTGTAATGTGGTATGGGTCATGCTTATAGTGCAGTAAGGGTCGTGGTTGTCGGGTTGATGTAATTAAATAACTTATTTATTTATAAATAATAGCAATCGAGGTGATCCATTCAGTCCACCTTGTCGGCCAGCTCATTGTGGGGCCAAAGAGTCCCGCCTTGTGCGGTGTCCACTACTAACAAACATCACAGTGAGCCTGAAAAGTATCAATTGTGGGCAACACTATCACCATTGTTTTCTATTATGTGGCCCACACTATCTCTAAATCAGGCTAATAATTGAGCCCTAGCCTTAAGATGCACGGCAAGAAGGATGGGCGACCTGGATTATACATATACATCAATATGGGCCCCATGAGTTGGGCCTTGCCCACGCTAAAAAAGGCTTCCGTTCATGTCACATTCTCGAGATTAAAATAACACATAACTTCTTTCACACTCTAAAATCGTACAACTATTAATCCAAGAACAAGGACATTTTCATCCAAAATATTTTATAAAAGTTATTAGAAGGCCACCCTCGGAATATTTGAAAGGTAGTACCTCTTTAGGGAATTGGACCATACATCGAGGCCAGTGCAGTCAATTTCCCATTTGTTTTTAATTTCGTATGGATATGATGAACAATTCAGATCCCTCATGGGGTCTATGATGGTGGGCCAAATCACACTTAAATGGACGTTGTACATTTAAAACACCCGAATGTGGGAAAAAGAAAGGAAGAAGAATCCTTTCTTCTTTCGATTACTGGCGAGTCAAAGCAAGCTTAATTGAAATGACATTCGGTGCATAGTGGTTGAGCACTTGTTTGTGTACATGTATCTCTAATGCATGATGTCATGCCCCAAACTCGAAAACCAGGATTACAGAATTCTCGATCGCTGAATCCGACGTCGACAGCCTCCGTAGTACCCCATTATCGACTCTCGACACCCATACGCCAGATTCTGATCCTGGGACCTTACAAGGAGGATTTTCAGTATGAATTTTTTTGTAAAGGAGCATAACCACAAGCATTATAAGTGCACCTACTAGTGCTCTTGTTTGTCAATTACATTGCAAGTTGAGTCAATCAAACAACAACGCCTAACAGGAAGATCAATTCAAGTGTCTGCCTCAACTGGATGTGTGGAAGCTCACCATAGGTAAATCATAGCCTCACATCCCATGTCCCAAAACACCAAGTGATTAAAACCCTTAAAACTAAGTAGAACACCTTAGGGTTTTAGTGTAAGAAAACTTTTTTACCAAATAGGACAATCTTCAAGTTTTCTTACCCTGTCG
This sequence comes from Magnolia kwangsiensis, assembly GCA_037074715.1. Lineage (NCBI taxonomy): Eukaryota > Viridiplantae > Streptophyta > Magnoliopsida > Magnoliales > Magnoliaceae > Magnolia > Magnolia kwangsiensis. Next base: position 74,994,615 of record CM073589.1, read on the forward strand.
ATTGTATCGATTCACATTTCGATATGATCAACCTGCTCTGTCGATATCCTCGGCATCTCAATGATACAATCAATTAAGGACAAAAAGCGTCCAGCAACCGCACATTCATCTGGACGATTTATCAATATATCAAAGTTTCAATCGATATCATTGATATTCGAATATCGATCCTATCGGAAGTAGATCGATAATATCGACAGGCAGTTTTACGGCGCCCCTATTTTTCTAAAGAAATCTACTATAAGCTTCGATATATCGATGTCTATTCCGATTCAATCTAAATTTAAACATTGATCATATCGACAGTAATTCGATTATATCGACAGTGGGCGCATGTTTCCTCTAGCAAATATTTCAGGGTGTTTTAAACGTTGATCGGGGGCCATTCGAGGAAATCGATATTCTTATGTCGATATCATCGAGTCCTGGTCGATTGGATCGAATCTGGCACAAACTGACTAGCGTGCTTATAGGTAAATCTATATGATTTATTGATCCTATCGACAAGGTCTCGATATCATCGATATTCAAATTCTGATGACATCGGCTGTTCCCCGATCATATCTTTAGAACCTGAAATTCTTCAAGGCTTGTCTCTCATGTTTTCACCTGTCGATAGATGGATCCCTCTATCGATGGAATCAAAGTTCAAAATCTGATAACATCGATGTATGTCTCGATCCCATCGACCAGTTGGCAAAAGTCTTCCAAAAGTAAAATTGACATTTAAGTTTGTATCATCAAGCGGTCAGTCGATGTTATCGGGAGTATACGCTCAATGATATCGACCCTACTCGATGATATCGAACTCTGTCATAAATGTGACCATTTTATATCCGTTAGAACCTTTTGCGTATATATAGAGAGGTTAGTCTTTATTGCTGGTAGAGAAAGAAGAGAGTGCTTTTGTGTGTCTTACCCTCAGATCATATACCCAAAGCCCTTTCTCTCATAGGAGTTCATCTTCCAATCCACTCTTACCATTGATATTCAATAGAGTGGATTGGGAAATGAACTTCCGCATTCAAAGATCCTCCAGCAAGTATCTTAATAGTATATCATTAAGCTGGGATGCCTTGAATGAATACATGACGGGAATCACTCTATGTTCCTTATAGAAAAATTCCAAGAGAGTGGATTTTCGTCCTAACCTTGACCCAACCCGAAGCCTAGTACTAGTACATCTTTTGTGTTGTGGATCAAGGGAGCTAAAGACTCTTCATCAACAAGAAGGAGATCTTCATCACTACACTAAAAGGGACTCATCAACTTATCTGTAAGTACCTAGAGTACAGAGGACACTTGTGATCATTCCTTTTTAGGTTTGGATCTTAAGTGTTTCTCACCATTTGAAGTCCTCAAAGGAGGCCTCCGGTGGGAGTGTACACTATGGGTGCATTGTGTGGACCCTTGCTCTGTGAAGAGCATAAACATCTGGGTGCATTGTGTGGACCCTTGCTCTGTGTGGGCATAAACATCTGGTTAGGAGTGCACCAACAAAACTCCAGGGTTAGAGGTGAACCGAGTAGAAACCTCTAGGTACGTTGTGTGGACCCTTACTCTGTGTGGGCATAAACATCTAGTTAGGAGTGCACCAATAAAACTCCAGGGTTAGAGGTGAACCGAGTAGAAACCTCCATGTAAATCTTGAAGGTGAACTTGATTTAAAACCTTAGGTTTGAGGTGAACCCTGGAAAACCTCTTTAGTGAAATCTGGTACACTCAAGGGTTGAGTGCGGTAGACGGGAGTAGAGTAGACAAGTAGTCGAACCACTATAAAAATGACTGTGTTTGTAATTGCCTTGTTTGTGTGATTTGCTTTACTATTTCAATATCTGAATATTTGAGATCACACCTCACACACATACACAGTCATATCCAGCATAAACTAAGTTCTACATTGCTATCTTTTGAATAGTTTGTGATTGGACCCTCTACTAGGCTTGGAAGCCAATAGAGTTACATTTGAGTAATCCTGATAATTGTATATCTTATATGATTAGTGCAATAGGATTTTTAAATATATTGTAAAACCTTAAATAGTCATATTCACCCCCCTCTAAGACATATTGGCATATTCCTACTTCAACTCAAGCGGTCTTCACCACTATTTCAATTGGTATCAGAGCGGGTCTCCCTTTAAGGGCTTCACAGCCTAGAGAGTGATCTTGACTAAAGTTGTGAAATATGGCTAAAGGAGAGGGCTCATCAGTCACTAAACCTCCAGTATTTGATGATTTAAATTATGCATACTGGAAGGCTAGAATGCATTACTTCTTGAGATCTTTGGATCATGATGTTTGGGATGTAGTTGAAAAGGGATATGTGGTACCATTGAACAAATCGTACTTGAAGATGAAACTACCATCACTAAACCCAAACCCAAAGAAAAGTGGACGGTGCTTGACAAAGAACAGCGTGCTGCTAAAGAAAAAGTAATGAACGTCATCTACTGTGCCATGTCTCAAGATATATTTAATCAAATAAGTATGTATGAGACATCCAAGAAAGCATGGGATCTACTAGAAACAACCCATGAAGGCACAAGCATTGTGAAGAGATCTAAACTACAACTTTTAACTTCACAGTTCAAAAATCTCAGGATGGAAGAGCATGAGACATTTGTGGAGTTTTTCACCAAATTGAATATTAATTGTAACTCCAAGGGTGGATTGGGAGAAAAAGTTTCGGTATCTAAAATATGTAGAAAAATCTTAAGATCCCTACCAGAACGGTTTAATCTCAAGGTAATAACAATTGAGGAGTGTAGAAACATTGATGAAATGAAAGTAGAAGAACTGGTAGGTTCCCTACAGACTTTTGAACTACACTTCACTCAATCCCAAAAATCCAAAAACACTGTCCTAAAAACTTCCAAGAAAACAAAACATGAGGACAGTGAAAGTGAAAAAGAAGATGAAGATGAGGAAGTGGCTCTGCTGGCACAAAGATTCAGAAGATTGTTTTAAAGGAATCGCGGCCGCCCCTCTAGAGGAAGAAAGGTGGATGACAAACCTTCTACAGAAAATTTTAGGAAAAGAACCAAAGAACCACAATGTTACGCCTGTCAGGAGTATGGACACCTATCTATTGAATGCCCAAACAGAAAAACCAAGGGCAAGGTAATGGCTGCCACATGGGATGATACGGAGGAGTCAAATTCAGAAAATAGTGACTCAGAAAGTGATGGAGATCAGAAATCATTGAAAATTCTTATGGTCTCCACCACTACTCCAATCATTGCTGTGGAATCTGAAAGCAAGGAAGAACAACAAGCCACTGAATCATGTTCATCTGATAATGATGAGTCTAAAGAAGAGGAAGAAGTCGAAAAGAATAAACTGCAAGATGCTTATAATCAACTCTATATTCATAACATCAAAGTGATTAAACGACTTGGAATATCTGAAAGTAAGAAAAAATTATTGCAAACAGATTTGGATAAAACCCTAAAAATTAATACACATCTAATCAATGATCTACAGCAACAACACTCAGATAATAATAGACTTAAGAGAATTAATTCCTTTCTTAAATCTGAACTTGAAAAACTAAACAAACAGGTCGAGCAACTCAAGGATAAAAATATGCTCCTTCAAAATGAAAATCATACACTCCTGTTTGATCTAGAAGAATCCAGAAAAATGGCAAAGCTAAATCGTAAATTTTCCCAAAGTGTTGAGAAATTAGAAAAACTGTTAGGCATGGGAAAATGTGGAAAGGACAAGAAGGGATTAGGTTATAGAAAAGCAAGAACAAAAATTGAATATAATACACAACCATTTAGAAAAACTATTGCCTCTAGTGGTAACATCAGACTTATCTCAACTTGTCACAAAAATGGTGAGTCAGTTTATGAGTTAAACAAAAGAAACATACAATCATCACCACACGAGCTAGTTGACAGGATGAAGGAGTCATTAAGACATGTGGTCGAATCAGATAAGATGAACAAATCTACCACCAGTAAAACTCCTGTCACAAAGTGGATAATTAAGAAAAAGACAAATTGCCTTGTTACACATTCAGATCATCTATCAAGCAATGAGGCTAAATGGTACCTTGACAGTGGCTGCTCAAGACATGTCACAGGTGACAAATCCCTCCTGTCAAGTTATCAAAATCTAAACAATGGGATAGTCACCTACGGAGATGGAACCACTGCTAAAGTAATTGGACAGGGTATCATAAAAGAATTAATCTGCTTACAAATGAGAATGTTTTCTGCATAAACGGTTTAACACATAATCTCCTAAGCATATCTCAGATCTGTGATAATGAGCATGTGGTCAAATTCAACAAAGAAGAATGCGAGATCCTAGATCAATCAGGAAAACCAATTATGAAGGGTCTTCGCACAAATAACCACTGCTACATTATTATAGGAAAAGAAACGAGTGATGTTGAGGAATACTGAGAATGAGGAAACTCGTTTAGATCATACATCAAGATCTGAAAATGAGCTGAAATATGAAATTTTTTTTTACTGAGCTTTCAATTTTACATCTGGGGTCTTTTTCACCTCATCTTTTTGTACATAAACATTTCAATGTTTATACTTTTTTCCTTGTACAGAACTTGTACAAAATTTTGTCGTGAATAATCGTTTGTTGAAATTGCACTATTCTATTCGGGAAAGATTGTTGAAATGTAGGAAAACATGAAAATTGATCACTTTCGAGATGACTGTCGTTTGGTCATGTCAATTGCATCGATAAGGAATCGATACCATCGATGACCTCTCGGGTAACTGAAGCGTCGATACGGTCAATCTTCTTCCAAACTCTTGTGCGAAATAAAAAAAAAAATTCATGACTATCATGGCATCTAAAAACATGTTATTTGAAGAAGTACATTTGATCTCAGACTGGGATTCACATTCAAAATTTTGTTCATTCTCCTTCAAGATGCCCAGAAGAAAAAATCTGCCAGCTCTTCCTCGAAGCACTTCAATTTCAAACGAGAAGGGTAACCAGAATGCGACAAGTTCTTCTTCCCTGTTTAACATCAACTTCGTGGCGGAACGAGTGAAATTGCGGTGAAGACCGCTTTAGTTGAAGTAGGAATAGGTTAGTATATCCTAGAGGGGGGTGAATAGGACTTTTTAAAGTTTTTATAAATTATAAAAGATCCTTATCACACTAATCCCATCACAGAGTATTGATTAGGATTACTCAACATTAACTCTACTGGCTTCCAAGCCTGATAGAGGATCTAATCACAAACTATTTAAAAGATAAATAATGTATAGATGAGATTGTGATGGATATGACTGTGTGTGCATAGGATGTGATCATATATAAAGACATGCAAGGCAATCACATAAATGAAAGATAATATCAAACTCAAACACAGACATTTTATAGTGGTTCGACGACTTGTCTACTCCACTCCCGGCTTCCACACTCAACCCTTGAGTGACCGGATTTCACTAAGGAGCTTTCCCATGGTTCACCTCAAACCTAAGGTTTTAAATCAGGTTCACCTTCAACCTTTACAGAGGTTTCAACTCGGTTCACCTCAAACCCTGGAGTTTTGCTGGCGTACTCCTAACCAGATGTTTATGCCCACACAGGACAAGGGTCCACACAACGCACCCTGAGGTTTCTACTCGGTTCACCTCAAACCCTGGATTTTTACTGACGTACTCTTAACCAGATGTTTATGCTCTCCACAGAGCAAGGGTCCACACAACACACCCTGCACGTACACTCCCGTCGGAGGCTTCCTTCGAGGATTCAAATGGTGAGAAACACTTAAAACTCAATCCTAAAAAGGAATGATCGCAAGTGTCCTCTAGACTCTTAGTACTTACAGATAAGTTGATGAGTCCCTTTCAGCACAGTGATGAAGACCTTCTTCTTGTTGATGAAGAGTCTTCCACTCCCTTGATCCGCAACACAAAGATGTATATATGCTAGGCTTAGGTTGGGTCAAGTTTATGATGGAATATCATTCTAAGGATTTTCCTATAAGGAGAATAGAGTGGTTCCCATCATACATTCAAGGCATCCCAGCTTAATGATGTGTCATTAAGGCAGTAGCTGAAGGATCCTTGAATGCGAAAGTTCATTCTCCAATCCACTCTATGAGATATCAATGATGAGGGTGGATTGGAGGATGAACTTTCTGAGAGAAAGGGCTTAAGGTAAATGATAAGAAGGTTAAAACTCTCAAAAGCACTCTCTACTTTCTCTGCCAGCAATAAAGACTACTCTCTCTATTTATAGGCAAAAGGTTCCAACGGATATAAATGGTCATATTTATGACAGAGTTCGATATCATCAAGCAGTCGTCGATATGATCGAGGGTATACTCTCGATTGTATCGTCCGACCTGTCGATGATACAAACTCAATTGTCATTCGCTTTTGGAAACCTTCCGCCAACTAGTCGATGGGATCCAGACACACATCTATCGACAGGTGAAAAATAAGAGAGAAGCTTTGAAGAATTTTAGGGTCACAGATATGATCAGGGAAACAGTCGATGTCATCGAAATTTGTACATCGATCATATCGGAGACCTTGTCGATGGGATCGAAAAATCGTATAGATTTACATGTAAGCTTGCTGGACAATTTATGTCCTGACTCGATCCAATCGACTTGGTCTCGATATGATCGATATATTAATATCGATTTATCGACAGGCACCCCGATCAACATTAAAAGCAACCTGAAATTCATGCTGGTGAGAACATGCGCTCCACAATCGATATGATCGACTGACTCCCGATAAGATCGATATTTGAGTTCAGATTGAATCGGACAGTCATTGATATATCGAAGTATATGTTAGTTTTCTTTAGAAAAATAGAGGTGCCGGAAAGCAGTCTGTCGATTATATCGATCCACTTCAGATATGATCGATATTCGAATATCAATGATATCGACACTTAAGTCGATATATCGATAAATCGTTCAGATGATTGTTTTGATTGCTGGACTCATTTTTTCCTCACTCGATTGTATCGATTAAGATGCCAAGGACATCGACAGAGCTGGCCGATCATATCGAAGGGGTAATCGATATAATAGACAGTGTAAAAAAAACTTCACTGATTTTCCTTTTTGATAAAAAGCTTTCTTACACAAAAATCCTAAGATGTTCTAGTTCTTTTTAAGGGTTTAATCACCTGGTGTTTTGGGACATGGGATGTGAGGCTATAATTTACCTTTTGGCGAGCTTCCACACATCCAGATGAGGTAGACGCTTGACTTGATCTTCTTGTTAGGTGTTGTTGTCCGACTGACTTAACTTACAACGTAATTGATAAACCAGGGCACATAATAGGTGCACTTTCAATCTCCCCCTTTGTCAATTACATGACAAAATCCCCAAAACACCCTAGGAACATATCTAGACAGATATATCCTAAATTGTGTGTACATGTATTAACACAATGTTACAAATTCTAAACACCCATGTACACAACAAACAAATTCTCCCCCTTAATTTAAAAACTCCCCTTTTTTTGTTGCGGCTGCTCCCCCTAACACCTGCAACAAAGATATACAATTTTCGTTCGGGGTGTTTTGAATTGTTCTCCCCCTTTTTGTCAGTCATTGGCAAAGGTATAAGATGTGATATTGACTAAAGATTGAAGCATATGGGAGAACCACAGATGAATAGATGTAGACATCAATGAAGACAGTGAAAAAGCATACATCAATGAAGCAGTCAATATGAAGTTAATAGATAAGCATTCAGACCATAACCTTAAGACTTCAATAATTCAGGGAGAAATTTAAATGGCAGAAGTAAAGGAATTAGATTAAGCCATATATAAGCTGCCTAAGATTGGCAGAAAATATTCAATGCTGCCCCAAAAGGCAATAATATAAACCAACAATAAAAAGTATTTTAGCCCAACCGTGGGCAAACTCATCCAAACAGAAACCAGAAAGGAAGAAAAAGAAACTAGTCATGCACCATTGAAAGCGTAGAACATCCAAAAAGATACTAATGTCCATACACAGAAATAAGAGTAAGGGTGCATGAAAGCTTGTATGAAACTGGTATCAGGGAGCAGAGTGAGATGGCATCGTGTCGTCCCGTCGGCACGTTAGTAAATCCACCAACTGTTGGACCGTGCTCTTAACTCCTTGAACCATTCATTCTAAAACAGTGAGGCGCTCCTTCACTGAGTGCACGTCCTTCTGTATGGCCCCAATCCTATCCAGTTTAAGCCTTTTGCCATACCCAGCGGTTGATGTGGACGGCACAACATCTGGTCAAGAGGTGCATCATCAGCCATTGCATCTCCTTCCATGGGATCTCCACCTTCTCCTCCTTTCGCTTCAGCATGAATTTCTTCCTCAGTTTTCTCCTTGTATTCATGAAACCTCAGTTCCATTTTTTGAAGATTTTTCTTGTTGAAAAATTTGAGGGGGAAAACCGGATCAGTTGTAAAAGGAAAGTCAATACTCTGACAGATTCTACTAATGATCCAGGGATATGACAAATGCAAATCTATGGACGTGTGTATCGCATTGACAAACTGATTTACAATTAAGGTTGGAAGGCAGATATTCATCCCGGTCACGACAGAGTAGATTATCATCACCATAAGGCTTGTTAGATCCGATCTGTTAGTGCTTCTCAGGTACAGATTGGTGGTGAAGATTCCATGCATGACTCTGAACCGGGGCTCCATATACCTAGCTTTCAGGGCATTCCCTTGATGTCATGGGATATCTCGATTATTGCATAGGTATTTGGTTATCTTGGAGCGCACATCTGGAAAGTCAAGATCCCAGTTTGGAAGGCCTCCTGGAACCATTTGTCGATTGAGAATCTGTGCTATGGTGGCAGGAGTAATGAATACATCATCACCATCCATGGAAACCATGAAGGAAGGAGGATCAGCCACCGGAGACTGACATGCAGTAAAGAAGTTGCGTGTTCTTTCCAGTTGGCATGGTCCACCAAAATCCAGGATGGGCAGCCAACCAATTGCAGTAAACAGAGGTTCTAAGTTGTAAGACGTTAAACAATCCCTGTCTACTTTTCTCTCAAAGATCAACTTCTGATTGGCATATTTTGGTGGCCGTTGGACAGTAGGAGAAGGAGGCACTGGTTGAGACGATTCAGGGATTTCGGGTTGGGACCCACCACGTCGTGATCTTTGCCGTGTGGAGGTCCCTCTGTTCGGGATCCTTGCTCTCTCGCTTGAGGCAAGGACCTTTTGTCGAGTACCTCTTGATGATTCACCTGGACTGGATGCCAAGTTTTTGTCCTTTCCCATGTGGAAGAAAAGGCTATTTGAAATATTGAGAAAACGACAAAAAGGAATCCCGACAAACCAAGAGAAAGAGATTCTAATGGAAGAATGTTACCTGGTTTGGGGTGAGATTTGGCTGGTCCTACCTGGCTTAGGATGATTAGTTGAGAGGATCGGACAGGAAGACAGTCGAATTGCCCTTTGAGAAAACCCTTTTTCTGTTTTTCTTTGCTTTTATCGGGCGTCATTTGTCGATCATATCGATCAACCCATCGATTGTATCGAGAAGTTGTCGATCGATTCTATCGAGACTACCCTCGATGTTATCCAAAGACACATGACTTTTCACATTCTGAACAGTTGTCGATTGTATCGATCATCATTCAATAAAATCAAAGAAGACCATTACTTGCTTTGAAAGTATGTGCTAATCAGAATTTTCTTGATTTTGACATGCTATTGTATAATTTTTGACTTAATAGTTTATATAAAAAAAAACAGTTCTATACAAATATAAGCATGATAATGTTTATATACAAAAATTAGAGATCTCGAACCTTAGATGTAACATTGAAGATTTAGCAAAAGTTGGATCATTTCACAAATTATCCAGATTTCGATGCAAAATCTGAACGTGTTCTTATATGCTCAGGAATTCAGAGTACAGAGTTCAGTTTTTCCTTCACTCTCCACCTTAAGACAGAAGTTTTTGTTGTGGTGACTTTTATTATCTTACCAACTCGATCTAGTGGTTTCTTCGTTCTGTCTTCCATTCTGGGTGATAAAAGGATATTTTCCATTACTCTGATCCGATTAAATTTATCAGTGTCATAAATTTATCAGTGTCATTTTGACCAGAGTTACAAGAAGTTATTTTTAAGCATTCAAACTTGTAATGTCCCATATCACCACACAAATGACAAACTGGAGACGTTCTTGTATTGCTACCTAAAGCAACAGATTTTTCAGTTTTCATTTTGATTTTCTCATACCCTAGGCCACTCTTATCTTTTCCAGGCCTTCCTATCCCTAACATTCTTTCAAGTTTTTCACCACTCTGAGAAAACTTATAGTTTATCTCGACAAATTTTCTGGATTTTTCTAAATCAATGCAAAGTGAGTGGTTCTCATTTTTGAGTTTTGCATTATCATCTTTTAGCAGTTCAACTTTGTTCACAATTTTTGATAATTCTTCTTTTAGGGATAGATTTTCTTTTTCTAATTGATCATTATTTGTAAGATATTGTTGCAAATCATTGCACAAATGTATATTTATTTCTAAGGTTCTGTCCAAGTCTTTCTGCAACAATCTCTTCTTATTTTCAGTCATGCCAATTTTCTTGAGGATGTGGATGCTATGATTGTATAGGTGATTATAAGCATCCTGCAATTCATTCTGTTCTTTATCTTTTTCTTTTTCAATTTCCTCATTGTCAGATGAAAATGATTCAGTGTTTTGTTGTTCTTCTTCTCTTTCAGATTCCATGGGAATAATTAGAGTGGTGGAGATCATAAGAATTTTTAAAGATTTCTAATCTCCATCACTTCCTGAGTCATTATTTTCTGAATTTGACTCCTCCGTATCATCCCATGTGGCGGCCATCGCCTTGCCCTTAGTTTTTCTGTTTGGGCATTCGGTAGATAGGTGTCCATACTCATGACAGGCATAACATTGTGGTTCTCTGTTTCTTTTCCCAAATTTTCCTGTTAAAAGTTTGTCATCCACCTTTCTACCTTTAGAGGGGCGGCCGCGATTCCTTTGAAAGAATCTTCTGAATCTTTGTGCCAGCAGAGCCACTTCCTCATCTTCATCTTCCTTTTCACTCTCACTGTCCTCATGTTTTGGTTTCTTGGAGGTTTTTAGGACAGTGTTTTTGGATTTTTGGGGTTGTGTGAAGTGTAGTTCAAAGGTTTGTAGGGAACCTACTAGTTCTTCTACTTTCATTTCATCAATATTCCTACACTCCTCAATTGTTATTACCTTGGGATTGAAGCGTTCCGGTAAGGATCTTAAGATTTTTCTACATATTTTAGGTGTCGGAACCTTCTCTCCCAAATCATCCATGGAGTTACAAATAATGTTTAATTTGGTGTAAAACTCCATAAATGTCTCATGCTCTTCCATCCTGAGATTTTCAAACTGTGAAGTTAAGAGTTGTAGTTTAGATCTCTTCACAGTGCTTGTGCCTTCATGGGTTATTTCCAGTAAATCCCATGCTTCCTTGGATGTCCCACACATACTTATTTGATTGTCTTGGGACACGGCACAGTAGATGGCGTTCATTGCTTTTGCTTCAGAATTTCGCTGTTCTTTGTCGAACGCCGTCCACTTCTCATTAGGTTTAGGTTTAATGATTGTGGTTTCATCTTCAAGTACAATTTGTTCAGATGGTACCACGTATCCTTTTTCAACTGCATCTCAAACTTCATGATCCAAGGATCTCAGGAAGTAGTGCATTCTAGCCTTCCAGTACGCATAATTTGATACATCAAATACTGGAGGTCTAGTGACAGATGAGCCCTCTCCTTTGGCCATATTTCTACTTCAGTCATGATGACTCTCTAGGCGGTGAATCCCTTAAAGAGAGACCCGCTTTGATACCAATTGAAATTACGGTGAAGACCGCTTTAGTTGAAGTAGGAATAGGTCAGTATATCCTAGAGGGGGGTGAATAAGACTTTTTAAAGTTTTTATAAATTATTAAAGATCCTTATCACACTAATCCTATTAAAGAGTATTGATTAGGATTACTCAACCTTAACTCTACTGGCTTCCAAGCCTGATAGAGCATCCAATCACAAACTATTTAAAAGACAAACAATATATAGATGAGATTGTGATGGATATGACTGTGTGTGCATAGGATGTGATCATATATAAAGACATGCAAGGCAATCACATAAATGAAAGATAATATCAAACTCAAACACAGTCATTTTATAGTGGTTCGACGACTTGTCTACGCCACTCTCGGCTTCCACACTCAACCTTTGAGTGACCGAATTTTACTAAGGAGGTTTCCCATGGTTCACCTCAAACCTAAGGTTTTAAATCAGGTTCACCTTCAACCTTTACAGAGGTTTCTACTCGGTTCACCTCAAACGCTGGAGTTTTACTAGCGTAGTCCTAACCAGATGTTTATGCCCACACAGGACAAGGGTCCAGACAACGCACCCTGAGTTTCTACTCGGTTCACCTCAAACCCTGGATTTTTGCTGGCGTACTCTTAACTAGATGTTTATGCTCTCCACAGAGCAAGGGTCCACACAACGCACCCCGCACGTACACTCCCGTCGGAGGCCTCCTTCGAGGAATTCAAATGGTGAGCAACACTTAAAACCTAATCCTAAAAAGGAATGATCGCAAGTGTCCTCTGGACTCTTAGTACTTACAGATAAGTTGATGAGTCCCTTTCAGCACAGTGATAAAGACCTTCTTCTTGTTGATGAAGAGTCTTCCACTCCCTTGATCCGCAACACAAAGATGTATATATGCTAGGCTTAGGTTGGGTCAAGTTTATGATGGAATATCATTCTAAGGATTTTCCTATAAGGAGAATAGAGTGGTTCCCATCATGCATTCAAGGCATCCCAGCTTAATGATGTGTCATTAAGGCAGTAGCTGAAGGATCCTTGAATGCGAAAGTTCATTCCCCAATCCACTCTATGAGATATCAATGATGAGGGTGGATTGGAGGATGAACTTCCTGAGAGAAAGGGCTTAAGGTAAATGATAAGAAGGTTAAAACTCTCAAAAGCACTCTCTACTTTTTCTGCCAGCAATAAAGACTACTCTCTCTATTTATAGGCAAAAGGTTCCAACGGATATAAACAGTCATATTTATGACAGAGTTCGATATCATCGAGCAGTCGTCGATATAATCGAGCGTATACTCTCGATTGTGTCGGCCGACCTGTCGATGATACAAACTCAATTGTCATTCGCTTTTGGAAACCTTCCGCCAACTGGTCGATGGGATCGAGACACACATCGATGTTATCAGATTTCGAACTCCGATTCCATCGAGTGATGGTTCGATCTATCGACAGGTGAAAAATAAGAGAGAAGCTTTGAAGAATTTCAGGGTCACAGATATGATCGTGAAAACAGTCGATGTCATCGAAATTTGTACATCGATCATATCAGAGACCTTGTCGATGGGATCGAGAAATCGTATAGATTTACATGTAAGCTTGCTGGACGATTTATGTCCTGACTCGATCCAATCGACTTGGTCTCGATATGATCGATATAAAAATATCGATTTATCGACAGGCACCCCAGTCAACATTAAAAGCAACATGAAATTCATGCTGGTGAGAACATGCGCCCCACAATCGATATGATCGACTGACTCCCGATAAGATCGATATTTGAGTTCAGATTGAATCGGACATTCATCGATATATCGAAGCATATGTTAGTTTTCTTTAGAAAAATAGGGGCGCCGAAAGGTAGTCTGTCGATTATATCGTTCCACTTCAGATATGATTGATATTCGAATATCGATGATATCGACACTTAAGTTGATATATCGATAAATCGTCCAGATGATTGTTTTAATTGCTGGACGCATTCTGTCCTCACTCGATTGTATCGATTGAGATGCCGAGGACATCGACAGAGCTGGCCGATCATATCGAAGGGGTAATCGATATAATCGATAGTGTAAGAAAAACTTCACTGATTTTCCTTTTTGATAAAAAGCTTTCTTACATAGAAATCCTAAGATGTTCTAGTTCTTTTTAAGGGTTTAAGCACCTGGTGTTTTGGGACATGGGATGTGAGGCTATGATTTAACTTTTGGCGAGCTTCCACACATCCAGATGAGGCAGACGCTTGACTTGATCTTCTTATTAGGTGTTGTCGTCCGACTGACTCAACTTACAACGTAATTGACAAACCAGGGCACATAATAGGTACACTTTCAACGAGCAATCTGTAGAAAGAGCATTGAACCATTTAAGATCATTGACCTCTTGAAACAGATTGGGTGAGACAATGTTGTGAATCTTGGTGGAACATTTCAACACAATCTGGTACATAAATTTCTAAGTCTTGTTTACAATGTTGAAAAAGATCTTCCACTCATCTCAGTCGCAGTCATAAATCAAGTCGAATGCATCACACCAAGGCTGATAGGTAGACTGATTGACATAGAATCCACTAGAATACACGTATCCGATCGAAACATGAATGGTCTTAGTGTATGGGGGGAAGTTACTCGAGATTTATGCAATGGTGCCACAATTTTCAGGAATACAAAGAATATACTCCATGTTAAGCACCTTGATCCTACCTATAAAATTCTTCACAGTATTTTCAGCACTAATGTTTATCCCTGTGAAGTTTTTATCAACAATCTCTCTCCATACATTCTGAATGTGTTATATGATGTTCATCTAGGGATTCCAGTGTGTCTACCCACTCTGATTTTACAACAGATAATTCGTGTGTCTTCTGAAGAATCCATCACTATAATTCCGTTTCCATGTCTTCTATCTAAGCTTTCATGTCAATTCAGTCTACCACCTACTCATGATCTTCCACATCCATGTAGATGGTTCAATTATAAAGACATCCATAATCTGCATCTCTATGATAAAATATCTTGTGTTGAAAGAACCAATCAAATGTCAAGCCATGAAATCCGACAAAGCCTGGAGTAGCCGCAACATGCTATGGAACAGATTCTGAACATTCTTCCTTCTTCATAAAGCATGTCCAGTCTCTCTTTTCATTTATCACATATCTGGAATCCTTTTGGAATGCCTTATGATTATGGTTATGTGTGTAATAGACTTACAGACTATGATATAGTGTTTTGATCTATTTTATCTCTACATGGGGTTGATATCTCTGTCTGATGATTATAATACTGCTGTCTGGGGCAGTATATATTTTTTTGGGGATAGATGTTTTTGGATAATGAAACTTTTTATTGATATGGCTGAATTTCATTCCTATTTCATTGTCATTCTTGTTGCTTATACAATGACTGTGCTGTTTACTTCATCTATTTTGCTTCCTACCTTCATTGATGCATGTTTATCACTATTGAATATCTATATACATCTATCTGGCTGTAGTTCTCCCATATGCTTCAAATCTTCAGTCAATATCACTTGTTATGCCTTTTCCAATGACTGACAAAAAGGGGGAGAACAATTAAAAACACCCCATGCAAAAAATTGGATATTTGTACTCTTATATGTTGCAGGTGTAAGGGGGAGCAGCTGCACCAAGAAAGGGGTTTTTACAGTAAGGGGGAGTAAATTGTGGTTGTGTACATAAAAGTGTTAGAATTTGTAAAATTGTGTAATCAAACATACACACAATTTAGGATGTATCTGTCTAAATATTTTCCTAGGGTGTTTTGGGTATTTTGTCACGCAATTGACAAAGGGGGAGATTGTAAGTGCACCTACTAGTGCTTTTGTTTATCAATTACGGTGTAAGTCGAGTCAGTCAAACAACAGCGCCTAACAGGAAGATCAATTCAAGTATCTGCCTCAACTAGATGTGTGGAAGCTCGCCATAGGTAAATCATAGCCTCACATCCCATGTCCCAAAACACCAGGTGATTAAAACCCTTAAAACTAAGTAGAACACCTTAAGGTTTTATTGTAAGAAAACTTTTTTACCTAATAGGACAATCTTCAAGTTTTCTTACCCTATCGATTGTATCGATTCACATTTCGATATGATCAACCTGCTCTGTCGATGTCCTCGGCATCTCAATTGATACAATCGATTGGGGACAAAAAGCATCCAGCAACCGCACATTCATCTGGACAATTTATCGATATATCAAAGTTTCAATCGATATCATCGATATCCGAATATCAATCCATCGGAAGTAGATCTATAATATCGACAGGCAGTTTTACGGCGCCCCTGTTTTTCTAAAGAAATCTACTATAAGCTTCAATATATCAATGTCTGTTCCGATTTAATCTAAATTTAAACATCAATCATATCGACAGTAATTCGATTATATCGACAGTGGGCACATGTTTCCTCTAGTAAATATTTCAAGGTGTTTTAAACGTTGATCGGGGGCCATTCGAGGAAATCGATATTCTTATGTCGATACCATCGAGTCCTGGTCGATTGGATGGAGTCTGGCACAAAATGACCAGCGTGCTAATAGGTAAATCTATATGATTTATCGATCCTATCGACAAGGTCTCGATATCGTCGACATTCAAATTCTGATGACATCGGCTGTTCCCCGATCATATCTTTAGAACCTGAAATTCTTCAAGGCTTGTCTCTCTTATTTTCACCTGTCGATAGATCGATCCCTCTGTCGATGAAATCGAAGTTCGAAATCCGATAACATCGATGTGTGTCTCGATCCCATCGACCGGTTGGCGAAAGGCTGCTAAAAGTGAAAATGACATTTGAGTTTGTATCATCGAGCGGTCAGTCGAGGCTATCGAGAGTATACGCTCAATGATATCGACCCTGCTCGATGATATCGAACTCTGTCATAAATGTGACCATTTTATATCCGTTGGAACCTTTTGCGTATATATAGAGAGGTTAGTCTTTATTGCTAGTAGAGAAAGAAGAGAGTACTTTTGTGTGTCTTACCCTCAAATCATATATCCAAAGCCCTTTCTCTCACGGGAGTTCATCTTCCAATCCACTCTTACCATTGATATTTAATAGAGTGGATTGGGAAATGAACTTCCGCATTCAAGGATCCTCCAGCAACTATCTTAATAGTATATCACTAAGCTGGGATGCCTTGAATGAATACATGATGGGAATCACTCTATGTTCCTTATAGGAAAATTCCAAGAGAGTAGACTTCCGTCCTAACCTTGACCCAACCCAAAGCCTAGTACTGGTACATATTTTGTGTTGCGGATCAAGGGAGCTGAAGACTCTTCATCAACAAGAAGGAGATCCTCATCACTACGCTAAAAGGGACTCATCAACTTATCTGTAAGTACCTAGAGTACATAGGACACTTGTGATCATTCCTTTCTAGGTTTGAGTCTTAAGTGTTGCTCACCATTTGAAGTCCTCAAAGGAGGCCTCCGGTGGGAGTGTATGCTGTGGGTGCATTGTGTGGACCCTTGCTCAGTGAAGAGCATAAACATCTAGGTGCGTTATGTGGACCCTTACTCTGTGTGGGCATAAACATCCGGTTAGGAGTGCACCAGCAAAACTCTAGGGTTAGAGGTGAATCGAGTAGAAACCTCCGGGTGCGTTTTGTGGACTCTTGCTCTGTGTGGGCATAAATATCTGATTATAAGTGCACCAGTAAAACTTCAAGGTTAGAGGTGAACTGAGTAGAAACCTCCATGTAAAGGTTGAAGGTGAACCTGTTTTAAAACCTTAGGTTTGAGGTGAACCCTGGGAAACCTCCTTAGTGAAATCCGATACATTCAAGGGTTGAGTGCTGCAGCCGAGAGTGGAGTAGACAAGTAGTCGAACCACTATAAAAATGACTGTATTTTTTATTGCCTTGTTTATGTGATTTGCTTTACTATTTCAATATCTGAATGTTTGAGATCACACCTCACACACATACACAGTCATATCCAGCATGAACTAAGTTCTACATTGCTATCTTTTGAATAGTTTGTGATTGGAGCCTCTACTAGGCTTGGAAGCCAGTAGAGTTACATTTGAGTAATCTTGATAATTGTAAATCTGATAGGATTAGTGTAATAGGATTTTTAAATACATTGTAAAACCTTAAATAGTCCTATTCACCCCCCTCTAGGACATATTAGTATATTCCTACTTCAACTCAAGCAGTCTTCACTGCTATTTCAAGCATAACCAAGTCACAAAACCACATCCTCACATATCCACTATATCAAAAACTTTGAGAACAATGTGGAAAGAGAAATACAAAGATAGACAAAAGCTCTAAGATTATCTATCACGCGCTCCTGCCTCAGCACTGCTACAATCCGACGTCACCTGCATACAATGATCATGCATAAGCTTACGAAAAGCTTAGAGGGTGTGTGTGTGTGTGCGTTATGCATGAATCAAGAATACAATATTAAAGTAAGAGGAAATGCTAGCAAGTCCATGAATGCTATCATCCATACCAAGGCTATGCGATGCAAGGCCTACATAGCCAAATGTCATATGCAAGATGCAACACAAGCATGCCAGTCCTCATATCAAGTACATTAGTACAGTTCCTCTCTAAGATATCATCGTGGTCTAACACACTCCACACTGACTACCGACTTCCTAGCTGCACGGCCCACTGTGTGAATGAGACCACATTATCCGCCTGACCAGTAGTCTGTCAATACCTAACCGGCTCATCGATAGTGGACCCATTTGTGAGCTGGTCAAACTCAACCTAGCTTATAACCCCCTCACTCGGTCAGCAAAAGCCATGCCTCCTTCCAACCAACTATGACACAGTGGGAGACACGGCCTACTGGTATTCGACACTCATGCGCTCATGTATCCACTCGGTATAGACGTTGGAGCATCTCCTAATACCAAAAGGGTTCTAGGACTCTTACCCAAGGACATCCTATGTTCCCACAGTGCTAGAACCAAGTATTTTCAGAATCCAATCTGTCCATCCACAATGTGCTTGTAGAAGCCACGGCCCTGATGTCGCTAGGGTGTATATTGATCGTGTCACACAAATGCAAGATGCATGAATCATACCATCCAGTCATGCATCAGTCCTGCGCGTACCATGCGATTATGTAGGGCACTCCGTCTCACGAGGAGTCTCATAAATGTCTCAGCCCAATGGCATATGCTATGATCAATCATTCCTCATATCAGGTATACAAATGATGCGTATGGACATGTATCATGATGTTATGCTAGGCATGTTCTCAGTGTGTCCTACTAGACTAAGTACACTAGCATGATTATCAGATATAGCATGCGATGATCGACCTTAACCGGTATGTCACTTACAAGAGTCGAGGTTGAACTATACGCCCCACTAGTCATATAGAAGTCTATATGGAATGGTCCATGTTAGACTAACATAACCTACTCAAGGTATTAGAATATCATATATTCTAAGGCGGCATCCCCTACATGGATGGTGGATCTAACTAACGACTCGAGATAGGATTCAACAGTGGATATACCAAATCTGATACCACATATTCTTCTATCTACGACAAGGGTGATGATGTAACAAACAAAGGATGGGCCTCATGGGTGAGTCGAACGGGCGTACAACAAGGTGGGCTCCAAGGTTTGGATTACTATAAGTCATGGTGGAGAGTATCATCAGCAATGGGGGCCTAACGGTTTGGGTTATCCTAATGGGTGTCACTAACACAAGTGTGGGCCCAACAGTTTGGGTTAGCCCACTAGGTTAAGGGTGGACAAGGGCTTAACAATGGGCCCTAAGAAATCTTAGAACAGTGGACATTTAACCACCATTGTCCTAAGGTGCGGTCCATTTGGGATAGAAAGTCAGAAATCACTACAGGACCCTCCTCCCACTAATATCTAGAAAGACGGATGGGCCACGTGTGTATCACATACATCATGGTGGGTCTCACCCATCGTAATTGGGCCTCACACATAAATTGGGCCTCATACATGGGCCGCATATACATCACAATGGGCCACGTCCCATGGGCCTAATGTACATCACAATGGGCCTCTCACATGGGCCTAATATACATCACAATAGGCCTCATATATGGGCCGCATATACATCACAATGGGCCACGTCCCATGGGCATAACGTACATCATAATGGGCTTCTCACACGGGCCTAATATACCTCAGGTGGGCCCTCCTTCCAGCAAAATAAATGGATAGCGTGGATATGAAACACATACATCATGTGAGCCACATCGACCCAACTGGAAGGTGTGTACAAAACACATATATCAGGTGGATCCCACCGTCCTTACATTGGACGGTGGATGAAACACACGCGCCAGGAGGGGTCCACATCCCATGGACGGACGATGTAGATAAAACACTTATAACATAGTGCGTCCCATGTCCCATGGATAATGAGGATGAAACTCATACACCAGGGTGTCCCACGTCCTCAAATGGACGGTGCAAACATAATACATATACATCACGGTGGATCCCACCATCCTGACACTAGAGGGTGTGGATGTCACACGTGTGTATTAAGTGGGAGCCCACCATCAAGATGTTGGACGGTATGGATAAATCACATGTATCACAGTGGTCCCACGTGGGTAGGCCACATGTGTTTGGATCAAGCTGTTATTTGTCTTCTCCCTCATCCAGGCCGACCAGCAGCAAGGTGGGTCGTTGCTGCTAGATAGTGGGCGGCCCACTGCTGGATGGTGTGGATACTTACATCAGTGGGGTCCACAACACATGGGGGAGAGAGAGCTATGAGCCCTCCCTAGGTGGGCCATGTAAATATAATACATACATCAAAGTGGATCTCAAATCATGTGGGCCCTAAATCATAAAAATTAAAGGCGGAGATCCCTTTTCCCACCAAAAATGCAAGGTCTAGATGACCTCCTCACAATAGAAAAATAAACATCATGATGGGGTCTATAGAGAACGGCCCCATCACAAGATGATCATATGAATCATGGTGGGCCATCAGCCACACCTAGGGTCCAAAGTGAGATCCATGCCATCAATCGGTAGGCCCCACTTGGCCCAACATCAAAAACAAAATCATAACCCTACAAAACACCACCAATTCCACTTCCTCTTGGTTTTATGGCTTCCTTAGCTCCTTGGCTTCAACTTTGAAGGAGGATTATGAAGATTGAAGGGTAGAGATAAGAGATTTGGGTAGGAAGTGGGCCACACACTTGGGTTCTCCTTGGAAAATGCTTAGACGTCCACTCTCTCTTTGGGTTGCTTAGGGAATGGATAAAGAATGAGAGAGAGAGAGTTGGTTGTAAGAGAGAGGTGATGGGTGTGAGTGATGGGTGCGAGTGACATGAGGGTTGACTTTAGGGAGGATTTCTTGTCTTGGGGAGAAAGAAAGCATGGGTTGTGATGGGATGTGTATTTGACTAGTACTTGATTGATTGATATGATATTTGGTAGATATTTTTTCAGGATTCACAATGCTTGGCATTTCTTCGAGATAAATGTGGGCCCACAACTCTCGGCCTGGGTATCTCATTGGTGCGCAAGACTCGGCATTAGAATTATGGCGACGGCGTGATCACTAGGGTAAAAGTCTCGGGTCTAGTCGACTCAGATCTACAAGATACGACTTGGGGTCATACGCAAACGCCGATTACAAGTCACGGATTGTCAGAATTTGACGGGGAGGATTGCGGAAGTCTAAGGAATAGTACGGTCTAGGATACTGGCCTTACAGTGATGCGTGGCCCAATCCACAATGTCCATTTTCTTCGGAGGTTCCAACTAGGGCCTTTGGTCAAATATCCTGTAAATCCAAAGATCAGGTGGGATTGTGAACCTCAAGGCAATCGACCCTTCAATTTATACTTACCGCATTTATATAGAGGATAACGCTAAGACCTTACAACAACCATAACGTGGATTAAATCCAAACATGAAGGAAGTGATTAAGGCCAAGGTTCTTAAGCTATTAGATGTGGGTATCATACACCCTAGATCGGATAGCCAATGGGTGAGTTCAACTCAGGTGGTTCCTAAGAAATCTGGATTCACCATAGCAGCCAATGACAATAATGAACTCGTACCAACTAGAGTTACTACTGGTTGGATAATGTGCAAAGAGTACAAGAAATTGAATACCGTCACGAGGAAGGACCAGTTTCATTTAGCTTTCATTGATCAAATTTTATAAAGGCTAGCTGGTCACTCGTACTATTGCTTCCTAGATGGGTATTCAGGCTATAAACAGATAGAGATAGACCTTAAAAATCAGGCATGTCCCTTTGGCACCTTTACTTATTGTAGGATGTCATTCGGACTATGTAATGCCCCCACCACTTTTCAGCGATGCATGTTGAGTATTTTTTCTGACATGGTGGGGCAATATCTAGAGGTCTTTATGGACAGCTTCTATGTCTTTGGTCAATCCTTCAGCGATTGTTTGAAAATCTTAAATGTGTGTTGAAGCGATGAGAGGAAAAGAATTTAGTATTAAATTGGGAGAAGTGTCATTTCATGGTTCGTAAGGGAATTGTTCTTGGACATATCATCTCATCCAAGGAAATTGAGATAGATAAAGCTAAAATTGATCTTATCTCTACCCTACCTCCACCCAAAAGTATACGAGACGTGCGATCCTTAGAGGATGATGAAGATTGAAGGGTGGAGATGGGAGATTTGGGGTAGGAAGTGGGCTGCACACTTGGGTTCTCCTTAGAAAATGCTTGGACATCCACTCTCTTTGGGTTGCTTGGGGAATGGGTAGTGAATGAGAGAGAGAGGCTGTTGTAAGGGAGAGGTGATGGGTGTGAGTGGCATGAGGGCTAACTTTGGGGAGGGTTATTTGTCTTGGGGAGAAAGAAAGCATGGGTTATGATGGGATGTGTACTTAACTGGTACTTAATTAATTAATGTGATGTTTGGTAGAGATTCTCTCAGGATTCGCAATGCGCGGCGTTTCTTTGAGATAAATGCGGGCCCATAACTCCTGGCCTAGGTATCACATCGGTGCGCAAGACAAGGGGGTTGGAACCCTGGTGAGGCGCGGTCACTAGGATATAAGTCTCGGATCGAGTTGCCTCAGATCTACGAGATGCGACTTAAGGTTGCGTGTAACCGCTGATTAGAGGTCACGGGTCACTGGAATTTAACAAGGAGGATCGCGAAAGTCTAAGAAATGGTACGGTTTAGGATACGGACCTTACAGTTCTCCTCTCATAAAAATTTCATCCTCAAAATTTACACTATCACGCAACTAGACAACTCATAAGAGAAAAAAATATATCATCACATATAATCAAAGACAATACAAAATATAATCAATCATCGAAAAGATGGGGATAGCACTCGCGAATTTCAACCTCGCGGTCCCAAGACGCCTCGTCTACACTATAATGACCCCACTGCACCTTCACCAAGGGAATGACCTTAGTCCGGAGGACCTTCTCTATCCGATTAAGGATACGAACTGGCTACTCAATGTAAGAAGCATCCTCACGAACCTCCAACGTCTGTTAATCAATAACAAGAACGATGTTTGACCCACACTTCCGCATCATAGATACAAGAAAAACGTTGTGGACGCTAGACAATTGAGGTGGCAAGGTAAGCCTGTAGGTCACGGCGACAACGCGCTTAGTGATCTCGAAAAGTCCTATGAACCTCGAGGCAAGCTTGCCCTTCGCTCCAAAATGAACCACACCCTTCATGGGTGGACCTTGAGATACTCATGGTCCCTAACAGTAAACTCTAAGAGATGACACCAGTGATTAATAAAACTCTTCTGCCGAGTTTAAGCTATGGGCATCCTCTTCCTAATGATATCGATGACCTCTTATGTCTGCTGCACAAGCTCAGGACCTAGGAGACGCTTCTCTCCAACCTCGGTCTAACAACTCAAAAATCTGCACAGTTTGCCATATAATGCCTCAAAAGGAGTCATATCAATGGTCGTCTGATAGTTGTTGTTGTATGCAAACTCAACCAACTGTAAATTCTCATCCCAACTACCCGCGAAGTCAATCACACGAGCCAGAAGCATATCCTCAAGGATCTGGTTGACCCTCTCGGTCTGCCCATCATTCTGCGGATGTTACGCGA
Organism: Magnolia kwangsiensis; assembly: GCA_037074715.1. Taxonomy (NCBI): domain Eukaryota; kingdom Viridiplantae; phylum Streptophyta; class Magnoliopsida; order Magnoliales; family Magnoliaceae; genus Magnolia; species Magnolia kwangsiensis. Next base: position 75,018,513 of record CM073589.1, read on the forward strand.
TGCTGAGCTACAAAACAGACCCCATCACCTTTTGAAAGCTCCTCCATAACTGAGACGTGAACCTCAGGTCTCAGTCAAAAAAGATCAAAAACTGGAATACCATGCAGTCTCACAATCTCCTCGATGAATGACCTGGCAAGCCGATCCAAAGGCCAGGTTGCACGAATCATAAGAAAGTGCACTGACTTCATCAGACCATCAACGATAACCCAGATGGCGTCATAACCGCACTGAGTCCTCGGCAAACCTATGATAAAATATGTGGATACCTACTCCCACTTACACAATGGGATGCTCAACGGCTACAATGGACCTGGGGGTCTCTGATGATCGGCCTTGACACGCTGACAAGTGTCACACTTGGCCACAAAATAGGTAATCTGGCGCTTCATTCTTACCCAAAAATATTGTATCCTCATGTCGCGGTACATATTCATGGAGCCAGGGTGGATGATAAATCTCGATCGGTGTGCCTCGATCATCAAATCTCTGTACAACTCTGGAACATCTAGGACACACAATTGACCTCTAAAATGAAGTCCAGCATCAAAACCAATCTGCCGATCTGCCTACTCCTCGTATACGACCTCTGCTCGGTAACCCTGTAATGACTCGTCTGTCTGTTAAGCCTCGATCACCCTTATGACAAGAGAGGGTTGACTCGATAGGCTCGATAGCTGAACAATGGTAGACTGCAGACCAAGTTATACTCTGTTATATCCTTTACCATCCTCCACTCCTGTACCATCATATGAGCCACCAAGCCCCATGGCTGAGGCTGAGAGCATCTGCCACCACGTTCACCTTGCCATGGTGGTACTGAATATCGAAATCCTAGTCCTTCAGGAGCTCTATCCAACATCTTTACCTCATATTTAACTCTAACTGTGAGAAGAGATACTGTAAGCTCTTGTGGTCAGAGAAGAGCTCGAACCTAACCCCATAGAGATAGTGTCTTCACACTTTCAGTACAAAGGCAACAGGAGCCAAATCTAGATCATGCGTGAGGTAGGTCTGCTCATGGACCTTGAGCTGGCGAGACACAAAGGCCATCGGTTTCCCACGTTGCAATAGGATAGCACCCAAACCAATATGTGAGGTATCGGTAAAAATCACAAATGCATCATTCCCAGAGGGAAGAGTGAGGACAGGTGCAGACATAAGACGGTCCTTCAACTCTACGAATACCTACTCACATGCATCACTCCAAACAAACACAGCGCCCTTCCGAGTCAACCTGGTCAATGGGGCCGCAATACAGGAGAATCCCTCAATGAAACGCTGGTAGTAGCCCACCAAACTAAGGAAATTGTGGATCTCGGATGCGTTCGTGGGCTGGCCCCACTGACACACTACATCAATCTTTGAGGGGTCCATTGTGACGCCCTCCCTCTTCTCCACGTGACCGAGGAACCTCATCTGCTCCTGCCAGAACTCATACTTCTCCAGCTTCGCATAGAGCTGATGTGTGCAGAGGCTCTGTAAGGTAATTTCTAAATGTTTCTCATGCTCCTCATAGGTCCTCGAATATATCAAAATGTCATCGATGAATACCACAATAAACTGATTAAGATACGGACGGAAGACCTCGTTCATCAACTACATGAATACAGCGGGCGCATTGGTCAGTCTGAACGACAACCTGGAACTCAAAATGACCATAGTGCATCCTGAAGGCGGTCTTTGGGATATCCTCCTCTCAGACACGAACCTGAAGATAACTGAACCACAGGTCTATCTTCGAAAAGAACTGCGTCTCCTACAGCTAATCAAACAAATCATCAATTCTCAGGAGCAGGTACTTGTTCTTAATTGTGATGTTATTGAGCTCACGGTAATCCACGCAAAGCCTCAATGAGCCATCCTTCTTCTATATGAAGAGTACCAACGCTCCCCATGGTAAACTACTCGGACGGATAAGGCCCAACTCACGTAACTCATCCAATTGCTTTTGTAGTTTCCACAACTCTAATGATGTTATATGATATGTGGCATTCGAGATAGGTACGGTATCGGGCACAAGATCAATCTGTAACTCGGTGCGCCGGCGAGGCAGTAATCCTGAAACCTCCTGGAATACATTGGAAAAATCACAAACGACCGGTAGTTGGTCGATGCTCAAAGCAACTGACTCCTTAACGGCACATGACAACAGGCAGAAAAGCTACTCTCCTCTGGGCTCTTCCACAAACTGGAACTACTGCACACCGGGTATACTATGGCATGGTACTCGATGAGCCAATCTATGCCGAGGATGATGTCAAACTTGGACATCGGCAATACAAACATATCAGCAGGTAAAAAGATATCCCCAACCAAAATGGGGCAAGATGAGCAAAATCAGCCCAACACTGCAGCCTTCCCCAAGGGCATCGATACTGACAAACCCTCACGCGCAGAGTTTAACGATAAACCGGTTGATTGGTAGAAATTCTCAGCCACAAAGGAATACGATGCATAAGAATCAAATAATACAAATGTTATACATACAGAAACAAGGAGGGTACCCTCAATGACCCCTTCTATAACACCCGATCTATCCTATAAGTACGACTAACTGATTAGTAGGTGAGACTCACCTTCTGAAATAAAACACGATAATGCCTGCATGTACAATTCAAATACTCAAAAGAACCGCTGATAGTACACCCCCCATAATGCGACCATAAATAATAAAAACCTATACCATAATGACCACACTGACCATTCCATACCATTTTCTATGCCTATGTGCATGATGATCGATGCTTTTGGCCAAACTTGGATCGGTCGTGCATAGTTGTAAGACCCGTATCTTGTTCCGTACCTTTCCGTAGACTGCCGCGATCTTACCGGTCGAATTTCGGCAACCTTCGACCCTTAACCGATATCGACGCACGACCCTGATTCATCTGCCGACAACCCGAGTCGACTCAACCCAAGACCAATACCATAGCGACCGCGCTGTCGCTGCGGTTTCGATGCCGTGACTCGTGCGTCGAGGCGAAACCCAGGTTAAGAGTTGTAGACCGACGTTCAGTGTAAGAAAATGCCGCGCGTTGCGAAACCCAAGAGAATCTCTACGATGTGTCACATCAATCACATCAATCCCATCAATCAATCAATCCATCAATCCATCACATGTCAAGTACACATCACTTTCATCCCTTTTCCCAAGCAACCACAAAAGTCTTCCTAACACATACCTCTCTTACACAAAAAGCCATAAAAGTCTTCACCTCCCATACCTTTCTTACACAAAAGCCTCAAAAGTCAAGCTTTTCTTACACAACCATCACTCACCACATCCATCCATCACTCTCTCTCTCTCTCTCCCTTTACAACTCTCTCTCTTTCTCTCTTTCTCATTTCAAACCCCAAGCAAGCTCCATACGTATGAGGATTTCTCCAAAAATTTCCAAGCTCCAAGTGTGGTCCACTTTCCTACCCCATCATCTTCCATCTCAACCCTCCATTCCTCATCTCAACCATTGAAATCCAAGCTAAGGTGCCAAGGAACTCCTAGGAGCAAGAAGATCTGACGGTGGGTGCCTCTATAGGGTAGTTTCTTTCTTATTTTTATGATGGGCCGAGTGAGACCCACCGATCAATGGTGTGGATCTCACTTGGGCCCCTAAGTTGTGGCCGATGGACCACTTGGATCATCATGATCATTCCATGATGGGGCCATTCTCCATGGACCCCATCATGATGTTTATTTCATTTAGAAAGGTCATCTAGACCATCCATATTAGTGGGGAAAGGATCCCCACCGTTGATTTTAAGTTTTGATGGTCCCTTATGCTAAGTGACCCACTTGTTGTATGATTCATTACAAGGGAGGGCCCATAGTGTCGGGGTCTCTCCATCACAAGCGTGTTCCACTCTCCATGTCTCTCTCTCTCTTTTATTTCTTTTATTTTATTTTATTTTATTTTATGCAATAGGATTGTGTGGCCCACTTGAATGGACCCCACCTTGAGATATTATTTTGTACAAGATTTATTCAAGTGGGGCCCACCATATACGTTGTACCCACGTCGCCCATCAGTGGTGGCCCACTTCATCAGGGCCCACCACAATGAGTTTTTTTTTTTAAAGGGACTAAGCCGTCCAGCGTCTAGGACACTGGATGTTTCAAAAAAAAAAAAAAAAGAAAGGGAAAGAAAAAAAGAAGAACCTTTGGTGGTCCACTTGCTTAGGCCCCACCGTGATGTATTTAAACAATCCAAGCCGTCCATCCTCTTACCTACAGTATTTTAGCAGTTGGGTAGAAGTTTGGGGCTGATTGGAAGACCTGGTGGGTCATGGCATCGAAGAACGCATCATTACCATTCAAGGATCTTTTTCTGATTTTTTTTCATTTTCTAATCATAAAAAAATTCGAACTTCGGACTCTTTTTGTCTGTTGCAAGCTGTAGAACACTATGGCTGGAGTGGATTTCCAGGTAGCGGGCCCCACGCATGATTTTTGGCAAAAAAATGAAATTAAGGAGAGAGAGAGGATGAGGCAGCAAGTGCTGCTTGCGTCAGTGGCGTGGCAGCGCCTGCATGGCTCCCAGGCGGGCGGGCGGACAGCTGGGACCCACAGTCTCCAGCCGTGGGCCCCACCTTGATCTTTATATGCCATGTAAACCGTTCATATGGTGGGTCCCCTCCTCAAGTGGGCCCCCTCCAACTTTCAGACCGATCCAAAATTCAGGTGGCCCACACTACTTGAATCAGTGGAATTAAAATGTCTACCATTGAAATCTTTTTGGGGCCCACAGATGTGTTGGATCAAGCTGAAATTTATGTTCTCCCTTCATCCAGGTCCGAGTGACCTTATGAACGGGTTGGATGGCATCTGAGTAGTGCAGTGGGCCCCACATGGGACCCACAATGATGCATGTGTTTCAAGACCACCATCCAGGCGGACGGTGGCACCCACCTTGAGTACGTGTTGCCTCCACCGTCCAGCGGACGGTGGGGCCCGATGTGATGTATGTGCTTTATCCGCACTGTCCACTGGATAGTGGGACCCGCCATGATGCATGTGATGCATCCAGGCCGTCCATCCGCTAAGTGGAATCATAAAAGGTATGAGTGGCTGATTAAGTGGGCCACTCATGTATGGGTTAGGCCCATTTGAGTTGTAACAGGCCTATGGGCTAGGCCCATTTGATTTATGAAATGCTTATGGGCTAGGCCCATTTGTTTCATTTAAGGCCTAAGAACTTGGGCCCACTTGATATGTAAAGCCTGTGGGCTTAGGCTCACTTGATATTTAAGGCCTATGGGCTTAGGCTCACTTGATATTTAAGGCCTATGGGTTTAGGCCCACTTAATATGTTTCAAGTCCATGGGACTAGGCCCATTTGTTGTACTTCAAGGCCCATGAAAATGGACCCATTTGCTGCATTTTTAAAGCCCATGGAAGTGGGCCCATTTGATATATGTAAGGCCTAGGGGTTTAGGCCCACTTTGATATGCATACAAGGCCTAGGGTTAAGGCCCATTTGGCGTACATATGGGGTTCAATTGGTGTGGCCCATTCGTTACCTCTAAGACCCATGAGTTAAGCTCATTTGATGCAGTCCAAGGCCCATGGATTTTGACCCATTGCAATGCACATAAGACCCATTGGTGTGACCCATTTATGTGGACCATCTGATGAATAAAAGGCCCATGAGATATGGCCCATTTGATATATATGTAAGGCCCAATGGGAAGAACCTACGGTCCATTGCAATGTGTAATTCCAATACAGACTAAGTAGCGATGTTTACGACGATCGAGCCTTGGGAGCAATGTTGGTTTGACGTCCACATTGCGAGTGTAACGCTGGTTGGATGTCCACATTACGACTCTCCTTAGGGCCCATTGTTAGGCCCGTACTTATTGTGTATAGGCCGTTCACGTCCATCTGCATTGTAAAATAGTTCATTTCATTATAACATGTTTAGTATAGTTTCATGACTCATGATCATACGCATCATATGTATGCTTGATATGAGGATTGACTGATCATAGCATATGCCTTCGGGCAGGTTGTTTATGGGCTCCTGGTTAGGCAGTGTTGCCCTACATGAGCGCACGATATGCGCAGGAATTGTTGCATGACTGGATAGAGTGAATCATGCATTTCGCATTTGTGTGACATGATTATTATACGCCCTAGCGACATCAGGGTCAGAGCCTCCACAGACGCATCGTGGTTGGCAGGATTGGATACCAGAAATTTTGTTCTACATGGGGTACTATAGATATCCCTGGGTGAAAGTCCCTAAACCCTTATGGTACCAAGAGGTTGCTCCAACGTCTAGACCGAGTGGGTAGACGAGCGTTGAGTGCCGATTACCTGACGGTTACAATCTTCACTGTGTCGTGGTCGGTTGGAAGGGGGTGCGGCCTTACCCGCCCGATAGTAGGGGGCAATCCTAGGCTGAGTCTAACCAGCTCAAGGAATGGGTCCGCTATCGACGAGTCACGCCCGATATTGGCAGACGGATAGTGAGGTCTCTTCCACTTATCTTATTGCGCGCGATGTGGTGGCAATCTGGTTTAGAGTGTACTAGACCCCGATGATATCCCATATTTGAGTCGTATTGATGTGTGGACATAGATGAGGATCTGTATGCTTGAGTTGCATTGCACATCGCATGGCCTTGGGTGGCCGATACCATTCATGTCTTGCATCGCATAGCCTTGGTACGGCTCATGATATTATGGATCCATCTGCATATTTCACATTACTCTGACATTGCATGTTCATATTACTACCTTGCGCACACACTTTCGCCACCCTCTAAGCTTCTATAAGCTTATGCACGACCGTTGCGTGCAGGTGACATTGGTTCGCAGCAGCGCTGAGGCAGGAGCACGTTACAGATCGTTTTGGAGTTTTTATTCTTTACTATTGTATTTTCCTTTATACTCATTGTACTTGTAAAGTTTTTTATCATAGTAGAAATGTAATGGAGTTCTTGGTTGTTGTTTGTGGGTTATGCCTTTGGTTATGCTTATTACGAATCAAACTGACATTGAAAATCCTCCTCGTAGCATCCCAGGATCGGAACCTGGCGAATGGGAGCTAGGAGCCGAGAATGGGGTTCTACGGAGGCTGTCGGCGCCGGATTCGGCGATCGAGAATTTTGTGAGCCTGGTTTTTGAGTTTGGGGCGTGACAATAGTACACACCCGACTAACCAGAACACTAAGACTTCAAAACCTATTCCATATCGACCTCCACATTGCCGTGATCGTGGAGGTACCACCCGTGCATCTGTGCGACACTCTGTTAGTGAGATATGCAGTAAGAATTGTTAGTGTATCATGTGCGCATGGGGCCAAACAACATGTGCACAACACATGCTCTCACACATGCACCATACCACACATGGGTGAGAGAATCTCTACCCATGTGTGTGATGTCATACACCCATACCCCTCCCTCTCTCATGTACACCCCAAAGTCAACTCTTCTTCATACCATATCTCATGTATGACATCATCACACCATGTCATCCCATGCCCCTTTAATCCACCATTAATTCTTAATCATGCACAAATTCCCATAACCTTAGCCTAAGCTAAGATTAATCACATTAGCCTAACCTAACCATATTTTTATCCATTTCTCTACATAAACCCCTCCACCCCTTAGCATTTTCACCATTATTTTTCTCTAACAAGAGAGAGGGAGAGGAGTGATCTTGGTGGGCCATCAATCCCATCCTTTCCATCCATCTCAATCATCCATTCCATCAATTTTATCTCTTCCATCCATCTCAACCTTCCATCTAATCCATCAAGGTGAGTACACCCTCCTCACTCATTCTTATTTTGGTTTCCTTGTGTTTATGTATGGTGAAGATGGTGTTAATGATGAAGACAATATGATTGTTGGAGAAAATAATTATAATGATGATAATGATATGATTAATGATGTAGATGGCTTAAGAACATAAATAATATCATAATTTCAAAGTTGTGTGGGACCATTCATCATGGCCCTACCATGATGTTAGACATCCAATCTGTTCATACGGTCACAAAGACTTGGATGGAATATCACACAAATTTCAGCTTGATTAGAATGTGGTGGGCTCCACCGTGGGCCCATTGTAATGTAATATGCCATCTAAACCATGCAAGCAGTGGCACATTCGGCTGGCCAAACCCACACACACCCATGCACACACGTGCACACAGCATCAAAAAAAATGAAGAAGATGATGCAGGAAGAGACACTGATGCTGCTGCTTGGAAATGAATGGGAGGGGTTGTGGACCTACAACATTCTCCCCTTGATGTATGTATCCAATCCACATCGTCCATTAAATTTTCCACATCATTTTAGGCCTTGAGCCGAAAAATGAAGCCAATCCAAATCTATAGTAGGCCACACCATTGAAAACAGTGGTAATAATGGAATTTCAATATCGAAACTGTTAGGGTCCGCTATGATATTTCTATTTATCCAAACATATCGAATATTGGACTCTTTAGGCTCCCCATGACTTGAACAATTCAATAGATAGAGTGGATCATCATAATATGGGCCCCACCTATCAAAAACCATCAAATACAAAAAAAAAAAAAAATTTTAAACCAACATATATGCTGGACGCTGGATGCTGTCAGCGTCCAGAGGATGTTGCAGCAAGCAACGTCCTGCTGCTCTATAGAGGGCAGGGTACATGGGACCCACCATAGGCCCCACCATGATGCATGTTAAACATCACACCGTTCATTTGATGGGTCCCCTTTGATTATTGGGATATCCCAAAAATCAGTCGTACACAGAACTCAGGTGGCCCACACCATCTAAAATCAGGTGAAGACATGCTAGGACATATATAGGCACTTACTGGGGCCCACCTGAAATTTGGATGCATCTGAAACTTGGTCTAACCCCTCAACTAAGTGGGACACACATATTGGATGGACTGGATTTGTGAACCACATCTTGTTGGGCCCAACAAACAATTAAGAATATTTTAATGAAGGGTAACCCCCTCATCCTTGCATGTGGTGTGGCTGGCACAAGTCACTGGTCACTGATGGACTTGGTTTTTTTTTAAAACCTAGGCCCACCATGGCACGGTGCATCTAACTGATGGGGCAGATGTTTGACACGCATCATGCTAGGCCCACACAGTCGACCTCATGGGAAGTCCCCAGGTAACTTTTTCCTATATATATATATATATAATTGTTAGCTGGTTAGAACGCCCCACTATTAGTCCACACTTCACTGTTAGCCACTCCCACTAGGGATCCATACCAAGACCTAAGTGTCGAAATGAGGTATCTTAGTCTACCACCTGAGCTATGGATCAGGGTGTATATACATAATACATATGTGGTGGAGCTCAATTTTGGGCCTCTCAATAACTATATGCTCTCCTCATCAAAGCCCAATCCAAAACTCATTAAGTCCACCATGAATACATCGGTGTGTATTGGACTTAAGGCCACCCAATATGACAGGAATTTGTGACCCAATTTCATGAATACCTTAAATTGTAACATCCCGAAAATCGGGGGTCGGGTAGAAACCCAACTCCCGAGTTCCAGAACATCAGTTATGCAACATTTTCAATGATGGATGAATGTCGGCAACAATAGTATATAAAACATGAGGTGGATTAAGCCAAAACAGCATATCATACTCCAAAGACAGTTAAATTAGCAAGCGGAAGAATTTGATAGATATATATAACATATGAACTGTTGTAGGTCTCCAGAGTGTGAACATGTTACCAGGTTAACTAAATACATGTATACTCCAAAATAGAAAGAAAATAATATACATGAGTGTGTAAATAAAAGCTAAATTACAAAGTGTATTGGCATCTAATCAGTAACCCTGTAAACCCATCGATCAGAACTTGCATATAGGAGGGATCCTCCTCATCATCATCAAGTCCAGCTCTGCTTCGCAAGCATCGCCATCATCTGAAACTGAAATAGGAACTGGTTGGTGTGTACAACACCGTCCCGTAACGTGGGAGTGAGTAGCTAACTCAGTGGAATCATAGAGCAAGGGTTAACATGTTATCAAATCAATCACGCGATAATAGTAAAGCAAACAATCAGACACTCCTAAATACTGTGATTAATACAAGCATGAAATGACATGATGGATGCCCTCACCGACATACTCCCTCATGCGACACCATCTTACGTCCGCGGCATGCTTTCTTCCCTCAATGCTCCACATCTTCCAGGCACATGCAGTGCGATATATATATGATTATCGAGTTGTTATTAGTCCTTTTCATACAGCAGGATTGGGAAACTAGGGTACCTCCCTCATACCAATACCCAAACAATGATCCTGTCTAGGGTCGTCACTCCTAGTAGTCTCAGATGATGATATATTTCTAGGTCACTGCAAGGGCTGTCAGGGCTGTTGTACGCACTCGTTGCTCTGCTCCCTCATCACCTTATCAATACAGGCCTAGTTTATATCCCTAAGGCTGCATCAGAACTCGTCGCCCCCATGCGGTGTCAGGATAAACTCAAGGTCGCTGTTGCTCGCACTCGTTGCTCCACTCCCCCATCACCTTATCAATGTAGGCCGACAGCAAGAATATAGTGTCCCATACCACCAAAATCTGCTCAGAGTAGGGTGCTCACTGGTAACTATGGGGAGGTTTATAGCCCCAGCGTAGGCCGACAGCTCGACCATGGTATCCCATACCACCATGCCCGGCTCATGAGTCTTAGTGGATCAAGGTACCAAGGTTAGAGGGGCTTTCAAATGGTAAGTTTAGTACCATAGGTTCAAGCAGTTATGACGAATACAAGGTGAACATATAATGGTCAGTTGGGTTACTTGATGAGTCCGACTAGCACGAGCGCACGTTAAATCGACCGACATGAAGTGCACAAGCACTGTGTGGCCTAAACACTGCCGACGACTCTAGTACGACTCGGGTTCGTCATACACATCCTTCGTGGCGAATAGAATCCAACCACGAATTCTAAACTGTTACCGACTACCTGGACTAGAGTATAGCCACAAGCGCAAAGATGTGAATCAGTAATCATATGAGATAAACAGAATTAAAATAACAAGTAATCCAAGCATGTTAGCAACATGTTATAAGATACAACATAGGCAATTTAACCATACACAAGTACTTCACACATAAGGAAATCAATTGAAATACAACAAGCATAGAGAAAATCATATACATCATCAAGTTAGTTGAGAATCCAGCCTCAACACTAATCTACAACACCATTTACTCAATACTTACTAATACATACATTTATACAAACACTTAGACTACACAACACCAACGTACTTGACATTGTTAATTCCAGTATATAATATGACCGATCCTTACATCAAGGAGGTGTCTAATACACAACAATCATGTTCTTACATTCAAAACATATGGCAGGCATAAACCATATTGACTTAGGCATTTCAACAAACACTTAGTCTACACACATTAGTCTACATAGCATATGTCGGCTAATATGTGCATTAGGGTGAATCTCTTCGCCAAACAGATCATACACGCATAACTAGTATAGGTACATGGTAAATACTCATGGCAATCATATCGGCAAAATACGTACGTATACGGTATTTCCTACAAATACCTAAAATACCCTAAATCTCATATTCTTCGTACGTATGCGAAATGAAAAATGGACAGCATGTTCTACATGTCAAACAGCATCCTTATCATCAATCTACCACTAAACGGCATTGAAAGCTTTGAAAAATAGTAACCTAAGCGTCTACAATCCGCAACTTCCGCCGTAGAAGCGTATCGATTCGAATAGAAAGTATACGCTTCGTCAACATCGATATGGCGACCTAATTCACAAGATAGGTTAGCTACTTTGCTACTGGTTTTGCTAGAATCTCCAAAATAGGTTGAGGTTAGGGTTTTCTTACCTAGAACGGCGTTAGAATCGCCAGAACAGCGATGCAGGTGGAAGGATCTGGCATGTGGAGCAGCAGGGAAGACTCCCAAGAGAAAGCCCCAGCTTCTCCCTCACTTTCTCTCTCTTTTCTCTCCTCTCTCCTAGGGTTTTCTCCAAATTCGTATGGGTTAGAAAGCTAACGGTTTAAGGCCCTTTTATATGCCCAAACATAACCAAAACAGACTCCAAGTCAAGGTATACTTGGGTTATAGCCAAATCGGGTCTTTCCTGATCCAAAAGGACATTTATTGAGGTCCCCTGACCAAACGCAGTCGGACTTAAGCTCATGGATAGTGGATCCTGATCACATTAAGTTTTTAGTCCGACAGTGTTCCCAGATCACACATGGCGGACCAGTTTCAGTTCAGCGGTCACCGAGACTCGATCAGAGATTCCAAGTACACTGACCTGAGTGGGAAATGTTTTCTGATCCGAGGGTGTATTTGGGTCAGATTCTGACGGTCTGAATGCTTATACTTAACCCGCAAGCGAAACGTGCCAGATTTATTTAAATCACATTTAAGTTAAAAAGAATTTCACTCTTTCTCACACTCCTTGCTCCAAGCCCAATAAAATAGCCTCAGAACATCAGTTGGGCTTGATTTTCGAAATGATTGTCAAGTCCAACAAGGCAGTCATAATGGTCTAAGATGGTGGATATCGGACTTTCGACATGCGGTCTAGATCCAATACAAAGTTTCAAAGGGTTCCTGAGAACAAACAGGTTTAGAGTTTGATCCTAAGTTTTAGGATGTTATAGCATCATTGATTCTATAGGTTTTGGGTCATACAGATCGTATTTAAAGTGGTTGGTGCTAATTTCACAGGTAACCTAGTATAGCGCTAGCTAATTCACGTTAAATTTCTAAAGAATTAGGTTCTAAATGATTTCTCTGGCTTGGGAATTGGGTTCTGAGAGGTAATCAAGGTGTTATGGTTGACCCATTGCCTAAGGACGTCTAACCCTAGGTTGGCTAAAATGTAACATCCCGAAAATCGGGGGGTCGAGCAAAAACCCAACTCCCGAGTTTCAAAATGTTATTTATGCAACATAGATATGTATGATTGAATGTTGTCTGTGATAATGTATTAAACATGAGTGAGATTAAGCTAAAACAGCAGATCACGCTCCAGAGACGGTTAAATTTACAAGCGGAAGACTGTGATAGTATGTATAACATATATAAACTGTTGTATGTCTCTAGAGTGTGAATATGTTTCCAGGTTACATACATACATGTATACGCCAAAAGTAAACCAAAAGGATATACATGAGTGTTCTAAAAATATAAAATGACAAGTGTCAAGGTATCTAATCAACCTCCCTGTAATCCCATCAATCAGAACACGCATAAAGGAGAGATCCTCCTCATCATCATCAAGTCCAGCTCCGCTTCTCAAGCAGTGCCATCATTTGTAATCACAAAAAAAAGGGACTGGTGAGTGTCCGGAAACACCATCTCGTAACGTGAGAGTGAGTAGCTAACTCAGTGGAATAATAGAGCAAGGATTAACATGTTCTCAAATCAATCATGCGATAATAGTAAAGCAGTAAATCAAAAAATCCTAATACCGTTGTTAATGTAATATGACATGACATGATGGATGCCCTCACCGACGATCTCCCTCATACGGCACCATCTTACGACCGCGGCATGCCGCACTCCCTCAAGTGCTCCACATCTTCTAGGCACATGCAATGTAATGGTGATATGATTGCCGAGTTATTATTAGTCCATTCAAACAGCAGGATTGAGAAACTAAGGTACTTCCCTTGTATCAATCCCAACACAGATCCTGTCTAGGGTCGTCACTCCTAGTAATCTCATACGATATATATTTTGTAGGTCGCTGCAAGGGCTGCCAGGGCTGTTGCACGCACTCGTTGCACCGCTCCCCCATCACCTTATCAATACATGCCTACTGTACGCTACTGCTACTGAAGGGTCGTCGCCTCCCGTAGACTCAGAATACGCTCGCGGTCACTACAAATGGCTGTTAGGGCTGTTGCATGCACTCGTTGCTCCCCTCCCCCATCACCTTATCAATGTAGGCCGACAGCAAAAATATAGTGTCCCATACCACCATAATCTTCTCACGAGTCATAGGTGCTCATTGGTCACTACAGGGAGGTTTGTGGCCCCAGCGTAGGCCGACACCTCGACCACGGTGTCCCATACCACCATGCCCGGCTCATGAGTCTTTGTGGATCAAGATATCATGGTTAACAGGGTTTACAATGGTAAGTTCAGTACCCTAGGTTCAAGCAGTTATGATTCAAGCAGTTTGTGGCCTAACCACTGCCGCCAACTCCAAACACGACTCGCGTTCATCGACACGTCCTTCGTGGCAAATACCAGCTAGCCACGAATTTTCTCTGTTACCGACTGCTTGGACTAAGTATAGTCCCAAACACATATAAATCCACATTAGCAATCATGTGAGAGTATTAGAAATGAAACACAACCATGTGAGCATGTTAACACATGTTATATCATACAACTTAAGTAAATCATCTGACACATGCCTTTCATACATATAGTGAAATTATACATATCGCCAACATATAGGAAATCATTTCCATCAGCATATTAATTGAGAATTCAATCTCAAACTAAATCATAATGAGATCATCAAGCGCATGTTATAACACACAACTTAAGCGAATCATCAAGCACATGCATTTCATTCATCTAATGAAATCATGCATATGGCTAACATGTAGGAAACCATTTGCACCAGCATATTAATTGAGAAATCAATCTCAAACTAATTCATAATACCATTTAATTCAATACATACTAATACAAGCATTTATACAAACACTTACACTATACACTTAAGTCTACATATAGTATGTCGACCCGAAGTGCGCATTTAGGAGAATCTCTTCGCCAAACTAATTATGCACGTATTCCTAACATTTTAATGCGACAATAAACCATGTCAATCACATCAGCAAAATATGCATGAAAATAGTACTTCTTACAAATGACTAAATGCCCTAAATCTCATATTCTTCGCCGGTTCACGAAACAGGAAACGGACAGCATGTTGTACATGTCAAACGGCGTTGCCGTCGATAATCTACTATTAAACGACATTGAAAGCTTTGGAAACAGTCAATCAAAGCATCTAAAATCTGCACCTTTCACTTTATAAAGGTATCGTTTCGAACGGAGCGTATACGCTTCGTCTAGGGCGATCAGGCGACCTAATACACAAGCTACATAAGCTACATCGCTAATGGAATCGACGGAAGCTTAAATCAGCAAGTGTTGAAGGTTTTCCTCACCTAGAAGTGCGTTGGAATCACCGAAAAAGTGATTGGAGTGCGTCGTCTAAGCACGTACAGCAGCAGCAGCAGGTGGCAGGAAGATCTCTCCCACCTTCTCTCACAAACTCTCACCTTTTCTCTCTCCCAATCTAAGGGCTTTTTGCAAATTCGGATGGGAGAGAGGAGTGAGGGTTTCAACCCCATTTATAAGCTTTAAAATGCCCAAAACAGGCTCCGGTACAAAGTTCACTTAGTGCATAACCGAATCGGGGCTGTTTCGGTCCAAAAGATGCTTTCTGGTGGTCCCCTGGCCGAATGCGATCAGACTTAAGCTCATGCGTACCAGATCTAGCACGTATTAAGTTTTCAGTCCGGCAGGATTCGCAGATCGCACGTGGCGGACCAATTTCAGTTCAGCGGTCACCGCACGTAGATCAGGGCTGCAAGTCTCATGATATTAAATAGAAATTTTTCCTGATCCGAGGGTGTAATTTGGCTAAATTCTGACGGTCAGAATGCTTAATACTGACACGTCAAGTCGTGTGCCAGATTTGAATTTGAAATTCCAATTCTGTCCCTATTCATACTCTCTTCAGTCCGGGCTCAATGAAATAACCTGTGATTATCGGTTGGACTTAATTTTCGAAATGATTGTCAAGTCCAGCTAGGCGATTCTAACGGTCTAAGATAGGAGGTATCGGACTTTCGACGCGTGGTCTAGATCCAATACAAAGATTCAAGGTGGTCCAGAGAACAAACCTGCTTAGAGTTTGATCCGAGGTTATAGAGTATTGTAGAGTCATTTATTCTACTCGATTTGGGTCTTGTAGAATGTATTTAAAGTGATCAGGGACTATTTCCTAGCTACTCTAGCGTTGCGCTAGCTAACTTACACTTATCTTCTAAAGGAATTAATCCTAAGTGATTTCTTTAGCTATGGAATTGGGTTCTAAGCGATTTTCTAGGTGTTTTAGTCGACCCATTGCCTAAGGATGTTTAATCCTAGGTTCGCCAAAATTCAGGGTGTTACAATCTACCCCCCTTAAAACACAATTTCATCCCCAAAATTGGCGAAGGGCAAGGAGTACTGTTTCTAAGGAAGGTTCAATCCTATTTAATGACCTAACCGTACGTATAACCTAAATCAAATGTTTCGATCTTGGGCCAGTGGGGAAGAGGCCGACCACACTTCCGCTGCGCCACACTGATCGAACGGTAGCGTCGACTAACCTAACTGGATTGGACTCAATACTTTCTACCCCCCTTAAAACTTGGTTTTACTTAAGGTTGAAGAATCTTTGCATCGCTCCGTATATCGAAACGAGGTGCAACTTAGGGGCTATCCTTGACATGAATTAGGAAACAACCTCTCATTACAGTGGTTTTCCCTTGCCAATGATACGTTCTATGGCATTGGTATCTACGGCGATAGAGATGAGCCTAATCTCCACGGTGGTTAAGTTCAGGGGCAGGTATGAGTTGGTGGCAAGATGTCGAATTCTCTACTGGCTTTAAGTCCTCACCATTTCCCAAAGGCAATGTGATCCTGTTTGGTTGTAGGTGGTTGGGCCATCACAGAAGAAAGGTTGTATAGTAGGTCTAAACCGGATACGTTGAACCTTCTGTCTAATCAGGACAGAAAATGCGTTGTATCAATTCTTAATCCGAGTCGATGCCGATCCTCTGCTTGATCAGAGCATTAGATTCATTGGTAACCACTAGGATTAGGAAGTCGATTCAAACCGCGAATACATCGCTTACATGTAGTTCCTTTATTCCGCGTTCCCAAATGCAATAAGCCCTTAGGGAAGGCAATTCTAAGGGGCATGCTAGTACATTCTAAGTTCATTCTGAGGAATTTATAAATGGTCCCTAAGAGTGAATGGCTCCTTCCTATGGGCAACAACAGAAGGCTATAAGTCATAAGGGGATTTATCGAAGGAAGGGAGTCTCATTCCAACCAAATCTAACCTACTATCCCTTAGCATATATAGGCCTTACACTGCCTAAGACAACTAGTAGCCCAGTCTGTAACTCAGTAGTTATAATCTAAAGCCTAAGTTTATACGTTAAATGTTTCCATACCATTTCTACTACAGGGAGTTGTTCTATTGCTTAGGATCAAGATTATCTAAATGGAATTGGATTTCTTATGTCATCAAACCCTTCAAATCTAGAAGTGTTAACTCTAGGTCCAAAATGCCCAAAGGCCTATATGGCCAATAGCATTAAGTTGTATTAAATGGAACTACATTCCTAGTCCCATGGAGGGATTGGAAGTGGCATGCTTGGTAGGAGGGTGGGTTGGGATAAAATTTAATTTGTAGGCTGAATCCCGGAAGTCACAATACTCCCAATCTAGGGACGATACCTTACAGTGAAATGAAATGGCATGTATTCCATCTAACCAAATTTCATCACAATACATGGAATAAAGTTCCACATGGATTATGACAGAGATGCATTCGGCTACGCTAAGCCCAAACCACTAACGCAACACATTGTCTACCGGTGACATCACTAGACCCAATAACAACAAAACACAGAAATTCTTAAAACAAAAATCAAACAATCTACAGGGCAACGACATAGATGCCTAATTCTACCCAAGGACTCTACCATGGTCCCAACTAACCTTCTTCATCACTATCGAGGCTAATACTGTCTGTTGCTCACTAGAGCTCTCTTGGCCATAACAGCTTAACAATAACCATGGAAAGTGGATGAAATGCGGAGAAACTGTTGCTCGAATGGATAGAATGAAATCTAGGCATTGTAGAGGGATGCTTCAAGCTCCCCTAGGATGTATTTTCAAGGAGAAATGAGAATGAAAAAGGAGAATGGAGCACCTCACGATTTCAGCTCGATTTGGGAGTTTTTAAAGCTCCAAACGATGAAATCTTGAAGAGGGAGGGCTATCAACTTCAAAGGAACGATGGAGTGTGGTCGTTTTTGGCCAAGGATGGATTTAGGGGTGGTTTGGAATCACGGATTTTGGAGATAGCAGCTGAAAAATGAGAATGGAGCTATGGGAAGGGCTGTTTGTGAAGGAAGTGCATGATTTTGGAGTTTTCTACACACGAACCACACATGGGAGGTGTGTAGTTACCAAAATACCTCCAGATCTCAAAGCACACATCCAACGGACCATAGTGGCCGGCGATGCATCGCCGACCAAACCTCTGGTCGGGCGGTGGGACCACATGGGTTTGGTCCCCCATGGTCCAGGGACTCCAAATAACTATGGGCCCCACCTTGGTTCATTGTATTTTGACCTACATAGGCCCAAACATGAGTTCAGGACTTTTCAGGGCCAATCTATAATCTCGAATACAAAACCCTATCACGCAGCATATGATTTTGGGATAGAAGGAGCTAGTACATCCATCTAGCCCATTAGTTTCTAAAGAAAGCAAAATTAGAATGGCTTTATGGCCATTTTTCATGAAATTTTACTATTCACTGTAAAATTTTGTGAAAGTATGATTTTATATTATTTTCACATTAGGATTGATGCCTAATATGAAAAGGATAAGAAAGAATTGAAGATTGGAGTGGTGAGAGGAAGAATTTTGAAGATTTTTGGTGAAACGGGGTTTTTAAGCCCTAGCGATTGAATACAGGGGTTGTGGTTGCCCCACAGCCCAATGATTCATATTTACGAGTTTAGAATCGTTCAAAGAACATCTCAACCCACTTACCTACAACCTACGAGCTGTTCGGGTTGCTTTACGCGACCCTATATGCGTTACGAACTCGATCGCGCGATTGATATAAATAGACTTCGCCTATTGGCGAATCTGCGATCCTAAAAGTTTTTCTATACCCTTCTCGCACCCACCTAAGTCAAAGGAAGCGACAGCGTACGTCGCGTGACCATAACTCAGGCCCGGTTTAATCCAAAGCATGCTCTGATACTATCTATAACATCCCGAAAATCGGGGGGTCGAGCAAAAACCCAACTCCCGAGTTTTAAAATGTTATTTATGCAATATAGATATGTATGATTGAATGTTGTCTGTGATAATGTATTAAACATGAGTGAGATTAAGCTAAAATAGCATATCACGCTCCAGAGACGGTTAAATTTACAAGCAGAAGACGTGATAGTATGTATAACATATATAAACTGTTGTATGTCTCTAGAGTGTGAATATGTTACCAGGTTACATACATACATGTATACGCCAAAAGTAAATCAAAAGAATATACATGAGTGTTCTAAAAATATAAAATGACAAGTGTCAAGGTATCTAATCAACCTCCCTGTAATCTCATTAATCAGAACACGCATAAAGGAGAGATCCTCCTCATCATCATCAAGTCTAGCTCCGCTTCTCAAGCAGCGCCATCATTTGCAATCACAAAAAAAAGGGACTGGTGGGTGTCCGGAAACACCATCCCGTAACGTGGGAGTGAGTAGCTAACTCAGTGGAATAATAGAGCAAGGATTAACATGTTCTCAAATCAATCATGCGATAATAGTAAAGCAGTAAATCAAACAATCCTAATACTGTTGTTAATGCAATATGACATGACATAATGGATGCCCTCACCGACGATCTCCCTCATACGGCACCATCTTATGACTGCGGTATGCCGCACTCCCTCAAATGCTCCACATCTTCTAGGCACATGCAATGTAATGGTGATATGATTGCCGAGTTGTTATTAGTCCATTCAAACAGCAGGATTGGGAAACTAAGGTACTTCCCTTGTATCAATCCCAACACAGATCCTGTCTAGGGTCGTCACTCCTAGTAATCTCATACGATATATATTTTGTAGGTCGCTGCAAGGGCTGCCAGGGCTGTTGCACGCACTCGTTGCACCGCTCCCCCATCACCTTATCAATACATGCCTACTGTACTCTACTGCTACTGAAGGGTCGTCGGCTCCCGTAGACTCAGAATACGCTCGCGGTCACTACAAAGGGCTGTTAGGGCTGTTGCACGCACTCGTTGCTCCGCTCCCCCATCACCTTATCAATGTAGGCCGACAGCAAAAATATAGTGTCCCATACCACCATAATCTGCTCACGAGTCATAGGTGCTCATTGGTCACTACGGGGAGGTTTGTGGCCCCAGCGTAGGCCGACAGCTCGACCACGGTGTCCCATACCACCATGCCCGGCTCATGAGTCTTCGTGGATCAAGATACCATGGTTAACAGGGTTTACAATGGTAAGTTCAGTACCCTAGGTTTAAGCAATTATGATTCATGCAGGGTGAACAATCAACGGCCAGTCGGGTTACTTGACGGGCTCGACTAGCACGAGCGCATCGCAAGTCGAACGACAAGAAGTGCGTGAAACACTTCGCGTGGCCTAACCACTGCCGCCAACTCCAAACACGACTCGCATTCATCGACGCGTCCTTCGTGGCAAATACCAGGTAGCCACGAATTTTCTCTGTTACCGACTGCCTGGACTAAGTATAGTCCCAAACACATATGAATCCACATTAGCAATCATGTGAGAGTATTAGAAATGAAACACAACCATGTGAGTATGTTAACACATGTTATATCGTACAACTTAAGTAAATCATCTGACACATGCCTTTCATACATATAGTGAAATTATACATATCGCCAACATATAGGAAATCATTTCCATCAGCATATTAATTGAGAATTCAATCTCAAACTAAATCATAATGAGATCATCAAGCGCATGTTATAACACACAACTTAAGCGAATCATCAAGCACATGCATTTCATTCATCTAATGAAATCATGCATATGGCTAACATGTAGGAAACCATTTGCACCAGCATATTAATTGAGAAATCAATCTCAAACTAATTCATAATACCATTTAATTCAATACATACTAATACAAGCATTTATACAAACACTTACACTATACACTTAAGTCTACATATAGTATGTCGACCTGAAGTGCGCATTTAGGTGAATCTCTTCGCCAAACTAATTATGCACGTATTCCTAACATTCTAATGCGACAATAAACCATGTCAATCACATCAGCAAAATATGCATGAAAACAGTACTTCCTACAAATGACTAAAATGCCCTAAATGTCATATTCTTCGCAGGTTCACGAAACAGGAAACAGACAGCATGTTGTACATGTCAAACGGCGTTGCTATCGATAATATACTATTAAACGACATTGAAAGCTTTGGAAACAGTCAATCAAAGCGTCTAAAATCCGCACCTTTCACTTTATAAAGGTATCGTTTCGAACGGAGCGTATACGCTTCGTCTACGGCGATCAGGCGACCTAATACACAAGCTACATAAGCTATATCGCTAATGGAATCAACGGAAGCTTAAATCAGCAAGTGTTGAAGGTTTTTCTCACCTAGAAGTGCGTTGGAATTGCCGAGAAAGTGATTGGAGTGCGTCGCCTAAGCACTTATAGCAGCAGCAGCAGGTGGCAGGAAGATCTCTCCCACCTTCTCTCACAAACTCTCACCTTTTCTCTCTCTCAATCTAGGGCTTTTTTGCAAATTCGGATGGAAGAGAAGAGTGAGGGTTTCAACCCCTTTTATAAGCTTTAAAATGCCCAAAACAGGATCCGGTACAAAGTTCACTTAGTGCACAACCGAATCGGGGCTGTTTCGGTCCAAAAGATGCTTTCTGGTGGTCCCCTGTCCGAATGCGATCGGACTTAAGCTCATGCGTACCAGATCTAGCACGTATTAAGTTTTCAGTCTGCCAAGGTTCGCAGATCGCACGTGGTGGATCAATTTCAGTTCAGCGGTCACCGCACATAGATCAGGGCTGCAAGTCTCATGATATGAAATAGAAATTTTTCCTGATCTGAGGTTGTAATTTGGCTGAATTCTGACGGTCAGAATGCTTAATACTGACACGTCAAGTCGTGTGCCATATTTGAATTTGAAATTCCAATTCTGTCCCTATTCGCACTCTCTTCAGTCTGGGCTCAATGAAATAGCCTGTGATTATCGGTTGGACTTGATTTTCGAAATGATTGTCAAGTCCAGCTAGGCGGTTCTAACGGTCTAAGATAGGAGGTATCGGACTTTCGACGCGTGGTCTAGATCCAATACAAAGATTCAAGGTGGTCTAGAGAACAAACCTGCTTAGAGTTTGATCCGAGGTTATAGAGTATTGTAGAGTCATTTGTTCTACTCGATTTGGGTCTTGTAGAACGTATTTAAAGTGATCAGGGACTATTTCCCAGCTACTCTAGCGTTGCGCTAGCTAACTTACACTTATCTTCTAAAGGAATTAATCCTAAGTGATTTCTTTGGCTATGGAATTGGGTTCTAAGCGATTTTCTAGGTGTTTTAATCGACCCATTGCCTAAGGACGTTTAATCCTAGGTTGGCCAAAATCCGGGGTGTTACAAAAAATCTGGGGTGTTACAATCTACCCCCCTTAAAATAAAATTTCGTCCCCAAAATTGGCTAAGGGTAATAAGTCCCTAGAAAGACTTTAGCATTGACATTCTATGGAAGATTCAAATCCTAGTTAATGACCTAACCTGACATATAACCTAAATCAACTTCTTCGATCCTGGGCCAGTGGGGAAGAGGCCAACCATGCTTTCACTGTGCTACTCTGATCCAAAGGTTGTATTAGCTAATGCTAACTAGATTAGGCTCGGTACGTTCTACCCCCCTTAAAACTTAGTTCTACGTAAGGCTCAAAATCTATGTCTCGATCCGTGTATCGGAAAGAGGTGTAACTTAGGGCCTATCCTTGACATGAAATGGGAAATAACCTCTCGCTACATTAGTCTTCCTTTACTAATGATGCGTTCTATGGCATTGGTACCTATGGTTGTAGAAAGAAACCTAATCTCTATTGTGATTGAGTTCAGGGGAAGGTGTGAGCTTGCGGCAAGATGTCTAATCTCTATTGGCTGTATGTCCTTAACATTTTCCAAAGGTAAAGCAATAACTTTTGGTTGTAGGTGGTCGGGCCAACACGGAAGAAAAGTTGTGTAGTGGGTCTGAGCCGGATACAGAGACTTTCTGCCTAGACTCTGACAGAAAATTCGTCGTATCAGTTCTTAATCCTAGTCGATCCCGATCTTCTGCTTGATCAGAGCATTGGATTTATTGGTAACTACCAGGATTGAGAAGTCAATTCAAACCGCGAATACTTCGCTTATATATATAGTTCCTTTACTCCGCGTTCCCGAATGCAATAAGCCCTTGGGAAAGGCAATTCTAAGGGGCGTGCTGGTTTATTCTAAGTTCAATCTTAGGGATGTATAAGTTTTTCCTAAGAATGAATGGTTCTAAGTGAAAACAACTGTCCTAAGGGTTATAACAGAAGTCTATAAGTATTAAGGGGATCTATCGAAGGAATAAGGTTCTACTCCAACCAAATCTAACCTACTATTCCTTAGCATATACAGGCTTTACACTGCTTAATTCAACTAGTAGCCTAGTCTGTAACTCACTACCTATAATCCAAAACCTAAGCCTATACGCTAAATGGTTTCATACCATTTCTACTACAGGGGATTGTTCTATCACTTAGAGTCACGATTATCTAATTGAAATTGGATTCCCTACATCGTCAGATCTTTCAAATCTAGGAGTACTAACTCTAAGTCTAAAACTCCAAGGGCATAGGTGGCCAGTGGTCTCAAGTTGTATTAACTGGGACCGCATTACTAATCCCATATCGGGATTGGGAGTGGCATGCTTGGTAGGAGGGTGGGTTGGGATAAAAATTAATTTTGTAAGCTTAATCCCGGATTTACTTTTAATCGTATACCTTCCAAACATGGTAGTGAAAACCATAGGATACACCCAAACTAGGGATAATACCTTACAGTGAACGAAACGGCATGCACTTCATTTAACAAAATTTATCACAATACATGGAATACAGTTCCACATGCATTATGACAGGAACGACTGCAGCTATGCTAAGCCCAAACCACTAAACACAAACACATTTTCTACCTATGATAACACTAGACCCAACAGCAACAAAACACAGAAATCCTTAAAACGATAATTAAAAAATCTACAAGACAATGGCATAGATGCCTAATTCTACCAAAGGACTTCTACCACGGTCCCGACTTACCTTCTTTAATACTGTCTAGCTTAATACTGTCTGTTGCCCATTAGAGCTCTATCGGCCATGTATTTTCAATACTCCTTAAGCGAAGAAAGTGGAGAAATGGGATGGGAACAGACTTTGGCAAGTAGGTTTCCATGAATTTGAGGCTCAAATGAGAGCTTAAGAGCTCAAATGAGCCATGGAAAGTGAAGGAAATGAAGAAAAAGGAATGACCTAATGGGTTGTCACGAATCTAAGTCTGATAAAGGTGGGAAAATAGGCCCCAAAAGGCTAGGATTGCAAAGGAAAAAGGAAGAAACGTGAAGGGTTAGAAGCTCACATGATTTTGAGCTTAAATGGGAGCTATGGGAGCTCAAATCAAAGAAAATGGAAGAACTAGGTGCTAGGTATGGCTGAGAACGATGGAGGGGCGTCGGTTGTGACAGAAAACGGTAATGGGAGTGATTGAAAATGAGATTTGAGAGGGAAAACAGCAAAAACGTGAGAAAGGGAGAGCTTGGAGGTGCGTTTTGTGAAGGGAGTAGGGGTTTGGGGTGTTTTTAACGGACAGCCCACACCTAGGGGGGTTTTCCTAACCCCCAAACACCTCCGGCCCGAAGGCCCGACCGAATGGGGCCCACTGTACGGCGAGGCCTCTCCGACCATCTTCACTTTTAGTGATGCCCCACCATTTGGGCGGGGTCCCCCTGCCCTAGGGGTCCCAAATGTATGTGGGTCCCACCCTGGATCATTGTATATTAGCGTGGGTAGGCCCACGACTTTGTTTGAGGAATTTCAGGGCCAATTTTTAAATTGAAATGATTTTATGCATCATGTAACATATGATTTTGGGGTAGGAGAGGCTAATCCATCCAACTAACCCACTTATTCTATGAGATTCCATAATTAGAATGGTCAAAAGTCCAATTTATACATATATTTAATATTTATAGTAAATTTTTGTTTAAGCATGATTCTCCATCATTTATACGTTAGGATTTATATCTAATATGAAAGGACATAGAAAAATTTGAAGAATGAGGTGGTGAAAGGAGAGATTTTGAAGGAAATGGGTAAAAAAGGGGTTTTAGGCCTTAAGATTGAATGTAAAGTGTTGTGGTCGCCCCACAACCCAAGGACATCCATTTTCGAGTTTGGAATTCTTTAGGGAATGACTCAAATCCATCGACTGAAGGCCTAGAGGTGACCTAGGTCGCTTCACGCAACCAAAGATACGTTATGGACTAAATTACCGTATAGTCTCACCAACCGGCGAAACTTGGGATTCTAATGTGGTTTCTAAGTTTTCATCACCCCCTTCCTAAGTCAGAGTGCGTTAGTGCGTGCTGTGTTACCATAACCCAGGTCTGATTTAATCCAATCCATGCTCTGATACCATCTATAACATCCTGAAAATCAGGGGTCAGGTAACTCCCGAGTTCCAGAACATCACTTATGCAAAATTTTCAATGATGGATGAATGTCGACAACAATAGTACATAAAACATGAGGTGGATTAAGCCAAAACAGCATATCATACTCCAGAGACAGTTAAATTAGTAAGCGGAAGAATGTGATAGATATATATAATATATTAACTGTTGTAGGTCTCCAGAGTGTGAACATGTTACCAGGTTAACTAAATACATGTATACTCCAAAATAGAAAGAAAATAATATACATGAGTGTGTAAATAAAAGGTAAAATACCAAGTGTATTGGCATCTAATCAGTAACCCTGTGAACCCGTTGATCAGAACCTGCATATAGGAGGGATCCTCCTCATCATCATCAAGTCCGGCTCTGCTTTGTAAGCATCGCTATCATCTGAAACTGAAATAAGAACTGGTTGGTGTGTACAACATTGTCCCAAAACATGGGAGTGAGTAGCTAACTCAGTGGAATCATAGAGCAAGGGTTAACATGTTATCAAATCAATCACGCGATAATAGTAAAGCAAACAATCAGACACTCCTAGATACTATGATTAATGCAAGCATGAAATGACATGATGGATGTCCTCACCGACATACTCCCTCATGCGACACCATCTTACGTCCGCGGCACGCTTTCTTCCCTCAGTGCTCCACATCTTCTAGGCACATGCAGTGCGATATGAATATGATTACCGAGTTATTATTAGTCCTTTTCATACAGCAGGATTGGGAAACTAGGGTACTTCCCTCATATCAATACCCAAAAAATGATCCTGTCTAGGTTCGTCACTCCTAGTAGTCTCAAACGATGATATATTTCTAGGTCGCTACAAGGGCTGTCAGGGCTGTTGTACGCACTCATTGCTCCGCTCCCCCATCACCTTATCAATACAGGCCTAGTTTATATTCTTAAGACTGCATCAGAACTCTTTGCCCCCATGCGATGTCAGGATAAACTCACGGTCACTACAAAGGGCTGTCAGGGCTGTTGCTCGCACTCATTGCTCCACTCCCCCATCACCTTATCAATGTAGGCCGACAGCAAGATAATTTTGTACCATACCACCATAATCTGCTCAGAGTAGGGTGCTCACTGGTTACTACGGGAAGGTTTGTGGCCCCAGCATAGGCCGATAGCTCGACCACGATATTCCATACTACCATGCCCGGCTCATGAGTCTTAGTGGATCAAGGTACCAAGGTTAGAGGGGTTTTCTAATAGTAAGTTTAGTACCCTAGGTTCATGCAGTTATGACGAATACAAGGTGAACATACAATGGTCATTCGGGTTACTTGATGAGTCCGACTAGCATGAGCGCACATTGAATCGACCGACATGAAGTGCACAAGCACTTCGTGTGGCCTAAACACTGCCGACGACTCTAGTACGACTCGGGTTCTTCATACACATCCTTCGTGGCGAATAGAATCCAACCATAAATTCTAAACTGTTACCGACTACCTGGACTAAGGTATAGCCACAAGCACAAAGATGTGAATCAGTAATCATATGAGATAAACAGAATTAAAATAACAAGAATCCAAGCATATTAGCAACATGTTATAAGATACAACATAGGCAATTTAACTATACACAAGTACTTCACACATAAGGAAATCAATTGAAATACAACAAGCATAGAGGAAATCATATACATCATCAAGTTAGTTGAGAATCCAGTCTCAACGCTAATATACAACACCATTTACTCAATACTTACTAATACATACATTTATACAAACACTTAGACTACACAACACCAACGTACTTGACATATGTTGATTCCAGCATATAATATGACAGATCCTTACATCAAGGAGGTGTCTAATACACAACAATCATGTTCTTACATTCAAAACATATGGCAGGCATAAACCATATTGATTTAGGCATTTCAACAAACACTTAGTCTACACACATTAGTTTACATAGCATATGTCGGCCAATATGTGCATTAGGGTGAATCTCTTCGCCAAACAGATCATACACGCATAACTAGTATAGGTACACGGTAAATACTCATGGCAATCATATCGTCAACATACGTACGTATACGGTATTTCCTACAAATACCTAAAATACCCTAAATCTCATATTCTTCGTACGTATGCAAAATGAAAAATGGATAGCATGTTCTACATGTCAAACAGCATCCTTATCAGGAATCTACCATTAAACGGCATTGAAAGCTTTGAAAAATAGTAACCTAAGCATCTACAATCCGCACCTTCCGCCGTAAAAGCGTATCGATTCGAATAGAAAGTCTACGCTTTGTTAACGTCGATATGGCGACCTAATTCACAAGATAGGTTAGCTACTTCGCTACTGGTTTTGCTAGAATCCCCAAAACAGGTTGAGGTTAGGGTTTTCTTACCTAGAACGGTGTTAGAATCGCCAGAACAGCGATGCAGGTGGAAGGATCTAGCATGTGGAGCAGCAGGGAAGACTCCCAAGAGAAAGCCCCAGCTTCTCCCTCACTTTCTCTCTCTTTTCTCTCCTCTCTCCTAGGGTTTTTCCCAAATTCGTATGGGTTAGAAAGCTAAGGGTTTAAGGCCCTTTTATAAGCCCAAACATAACCAAAATAGACTCCAAGTCAAGGTATACTTGGGTTATAGCCAAATCGGGTCTTTTCTGATCCAAAGGACATTTCTGGAGCTCCCCTGACCAAATGCGGTCAGACTTAAGCTCATGGATAGTGGATCCTGATCACATTAAGCTTTCAGTCCGACAGTGTTTCCAGATTGCACGTGGCAGACCAGTTTCAGTTCAGCGGTCACCGAGACTCGATTAGAGATTCCAAGTACACTGACCTGAGTGGGAAATGTTTTCTAATCCGAGGGTGTATTTGGGTCAGATTCTGATAGTCTGAATGCTTATACTTAACCCGCAAGCGAAACGTGTCAGATTTATTTAAATCACATTTAAGTTAAAAAGAATTTCACTCTTTCTCACACTCCTTGCTCCAGGCCCAATAAAATAGCCTCAGAACATCAGTTGGGCTTGATTTTCGAAACGATTGTCAAGTCCAACAAGGCAGTCATAATGGTCTAAGATGGTGGATATCGGACTTTCGACGTGCGGTCTAGATCCAATACAAAGTTTCAAAGGGTTCCTGAGAACAAACAGGTTTAGAGTTTGATCTTAAGTTTTAGGATGTTATAGCGTCATTGATTCTATAGGTTTTGGGTCTTACAGATCGTATTTAAAGTGGTTGGTGCTACTTTCACAGGTAACCTAGTGTAGCGCTAGCTAATTCACGTTAAATTTCTAAAGAATTAGGTTCTAAATGATTTCTCTGGCTTGGGAATTGGGTTCTGAGAGGTTACCAAGGTGTTATGGTTGACCCATTGCCTAAGGACGTATAACCCCAGGTTGGCAAAAATTCGGAGTGTTACATAAATAGTCATAATAAGCTTCTAATCATCCAACATAATGCAATGATCAAACTGTGCATTGGGCAATTAGATTGTTAGTAGGATATTCATACATAAGAAGGGATGTTAATTTATAGAAAGAAGTAATAACTAAAATTACGATCAAGTACCCTAGTTTCGAAATTACAAGGAATACAATTTGATTAATCATGATTAAGAAAGAACAGAAAAGTATTTTGTAGTCGAAAGTATCGAGCTACAAGGCCACAAGTTGATAGCATCATGTAGGAATTGGTTACCCAGGTACGCAGTTCTTTAATAATCTTGCACCCTACATATTGGCATACATTGAGGTCTAGTCATCATTGAATCATTTGCCATTAGCATCACTATACATTCCATGACATAATATATGATGAGGAATAGTAATCAAATTCTTTACAACATCATGGATTGACCGTGTTACGATAAGGATGATGATATTAAATCATGGATACCGGAAATATGAAAATACTAGAGGATGATGTGCCCCTTGGGTTGAGAGACCCTAAAACCCAAAGGTACCTTCGGATGCCTCACTGTTGGGTCGGGTGGATACATGGGCCATGGATTTGACTCCCACTAATGAGGTCAGGTTGAGAAGGGGAATGTTCAACCTGCCTTAGGGCTGAGGTGGCAAACGAGGACCGGTTTGACCCACCGGCGAGGAGAAGGGCGAACAAAGTCCGCTACTAGTGTACACAATGTTGGTTGTAACCCCATTAGTGAGTAGTGAGGTCGATTGCTGGTGTCTGGTGCATGGGCATTGACACCAGTAGATCCTAAGTCTCAACAGTATATTAATC
Source organism: Magnolia kwangsiensis (assembly GCA_037074715.1). Lineage (NCBI taxonomy): Eukaryota > Viridiplantae > Streptophyta > Magnoliopsida > Magnoliales > Magnoliaceae > Magnolia > Magnolia kwangsiensis. The sequence continues at coordinate 75,048,376 of CM073589.1, forward strand.
ATAGTCGATACGATGATGAAGTAGTGTGGTCAAGTCCATGGTGAGAGGACTATTGGCAGGTGTTTCTGCAATTGCATACACTTATGTTATGTATTTCACCGATGATCATACTCCATCATTCATTAAGGCATCGCTTTGCACAGTTTATTATTTTTGGCAGTTCTTTCATTATATGTTTTATGTTAACTTATCTTGCGTACTTATCATGAGGACTTTGCATTTGTCAATTATATCTTTTATGTTAACCTATCTAGCGTACCTACCATGAAGACTTTGCATCTGTTAAGTTATAGTGCTTGTCTTTTAACCACTCAGGTAAAGGATCTAAAGAAGAAAAATAAGTAGCGACTACAAGTTCGGTACTACATCAAGGGACTGATTTGACTTTTGAAAATTTTGAATTGTGCATGATGTATAAATGTATCACACTGACAGATGTTGTACTTTTGGAATTTTATAGTACCCAGTTTACTTGTATGCAGATGTTACTCATCTTATCTCTAATGTTTCTTTTGTGAAGTATGAATGGTGAGATTTATCCTTTACATTACCTTACCGGACGCCGAGATTGGGGCTTTGTGTGTGAGCATCGAGTACCAATCCCGGAGTTCGACTTGTCGTGCGCCAGATCTGGTAGATATAGCGGTATTCTAAGGCTATTGGGTCTGGGCTGTGACAAAGTTGGTATCAGAGCATGAGATAAGGGATTACTTGTGGACAAGTAACCATCTAGGAGAAATCTAGAGTTCTAAAACTTGAAAATTGACTTAACAACTTAGAAACACTAGGTTTCCCTTTAAGGAAGTTAGAAAAAGTTACTTATATAAGAAGTTAGGAAGATACACTTTTTGTTATTTGACCTTAAGAGACTATTTTAGGCTGTAACTAACTGAGGCGTCCATTTTCTATTGTAGATCATGGCGCTTAAGAAGGCCACTAAAACAAAAACAACAGTAGAGCACGAGCCATCCGAGGATCACCAAGCTAAGGCACCAGACACTCCTCAGGATGCTGCTTCGATTCAAGAAATCCTTCGTTCCATGGCATCTCTGATGGAACATTAGGAGAGGAGGTCTGCAGAGGCATCTTCCGTATCAGAGCAGTCAGCTTTGCTTCGAAATTCCAAGCTTTGCGACCCCCTCAATTTAAAGGGCAGCCAGATCCACTTGAGGCCGACCGATGGAGGATCCAGGTTATTAAGATTTTAGATGTGATAGGGTGTCCTAATTTCCAGAGAGTGTCACTTTCTACCTTCACACTAGAGAAAGAAGCAGAGTTATGGTGGCAGTTAGTTAAGAAGGAAGCTGGGTCGAGTATAGTATGGAGTTAGAGCATGTTCAGCAACAAGTTCAACAAAAAATATTTTTTTGATAGTATTCGAGAAAAGATGGTGTCAAAATTTATATCTCTTGCGCAAGGAAATTTATCTGTGGCCCAATACGAGGCCAGATTCATTGAGCTATCCCATTTTGCATCAGATCCGATTTCAACGCCCAGTATGAAAGCTCATAAATTTGAGAAGGGACTTCATCCTGACTTGAGGAGTAAGGTAGTACCTTTGTGACTCCCTACGTTTGAAGATGTGATGGACGAAGCTAAGATCATAGAAGCAGATTTCAAAGAGATAACAAGACTCATGAGCAGCCACTTCAAAGACGAGATAATAGGAACAAGAGGAAGGGAGGCCCAACTCAGCAGTTTCATCCATCGAAAAGGCTTGCTAGGCAAGGACCAGCCGTTCGGGAACCCCAACGAGATTCACAGCGATTAGCATTTCAAGGGACATGCTTTAGGTACGGTGGAGTAGGCCATCAAGTTAGGTCTTTCCCCAATCCGCCAAATGTCTCTATAGAGCGGAAGGATAGTTCTTCTTACAAACAACAACCTCATGGTCACCCCCAGCAGAGACCTTTCAGCAACACCAGACTCAACAATACCATCCTCAACAACAGACTCAGCAGTATCAGCCTCAACAACGCCAGCAATAACAGCCACCCCAAGGTCAAGATAACTTCAGTAGTACCATAGACCGGCACCAGAAACAACAGGCAAGATTTACAGCGACTGCCCAACCTCATGTACATGCTATTCAGCAGACTAATTCTCAATTATCAGCAACGATACTCAAGGGTACGACTACTTTCTTCTCATCATTTGCACACACCTTATTCAACTCAGGTGCATCCCATTCATTCATATCATCATCACTCGTAAACACGTTGGGGTTAGAGCCAGAAAGGGTAGTAGAAGAGTTATCAGTAACCACACCGTTAGGTGAGCATTCTAACCTAAGCCTTATCTGTAAGGATTGCTCAGTGATGATTGGAGATCACATCCTACCTGCCAATTTATTTGTTATGAAGATGTCGAAGCTGGATGTTATTTTAGGTATGGATTGGATGGCTGCATATCATACCTCGTTAGATTATTTTGAAAAGACAATCACCTTCTTTATAAACAGCAAGCCACAGTTCGGTTTAAGATTCTACCAGCAGAGCAGATAGGGACATCCTTGGACTGCCTAGTAGAAGAAGAAAGGACCCTAAGGATTGAGGAGATCCCAATCGTATGTGAATATCTCGATGTCTTTCAAGACATCCCGGGCCTACCTCCTCAAACGGCAGTGGAGTTCTGTATTGACCTGATGTCAGGTAATGCACCCATCTCAAAGGTGACGTATCGCATGGCACCCATGGAGTTGGAAGAATTGAAGAAGCAATTGGAGGAACTTCGAGCTTTGGGCTTTATTCGCCCAAGTAGTTCTCCTTGGGGAGCGTCGGTCCTATTCGTCAAGAAGAAGGACAGGTCATTGAGACTTTGTATAGATTACAGGGAGCTAAATAAAGTGACCATCAAGCATAAGTATCCATTACCAAGGATTGACGATCTGTTCGATCAGCTTAGGGAGGCGCAGTTCTTCTCAAAGATCGACCTACATTCTGGATACCATCAAGTTCGAGTTTGAGAGGAGGACATCCCTAAGACGGCTTTTTACACCAGATATGGCCACTTCGAGTTCCTAGTCATGTCCTTCAGATTGACGAACGCTCCGGCCATATTTATGCAATTGATGAATGAGGTATTTCGCCCTTATCTCGACTAGTTTGTGGTAGTATTCATAGACGATATTCTGATATATTCACGTACCCGGGAGGAGCATGAGCATTAACTACGCACTGTTTTGCAGACGCTTCATAATCATCAGTTATATGCTAAATTAGAGAAGTGTGAATTTTGGCAGGAAAAAGTGAAGTTTCTTGGCCACGACATTACTAGAGAAGGAGTGGTCGTAGATCCGGCTAAAGTCAAGGTCGTGCTTAAGTGGTAACAACCCACTAATGTCACAAAAATCCAAAGCTTTCTAGGTCTAGTGGGATACTACTGACGGTTTATTTGAGGGTTTTCTCGTATAGTGGCACCTCTGACACGACTGACCCATAAAGGAGCACCTTTTGATTGGAATGAAGCCTGCAAGAAGGCATTTGCGGAGTTGAAAGATAAGTTAACAACGACACTAGTTCTCACCTTGCCATCTGGAAATGAAGGGTTCGTAGTATACACAGATGCCTCACGGGTTGGATTGGGTTGTGTGTTAATGCAGCATGACAAAGTTATAGCATACGCTTCTCGACAGTTGAAGGCCTATGAGAAGAATTACCCCACGCATGACTTAGAGTTGACCGCGATAGTGTTTACAGTAAAAATATGGCGACGCTATCTATACAGGGTCTGATTTCAGTTCTTCACGGACCACAAGAGCCTTAAATATTTATTCTCTCAAAAGGAGCTTAATGTACAGTAGAGAAGGTGGTTAGAGTTGTTAAAGGATTATGATTTTTCTCTTCAATACCACCCAGGTAAGGCCAATGTTGTAGCTAATGCCCTCAGTCACCAGCCATGAGGAATAATTTCTCACCTTATGGTTCGACAATGGCAAATGTTGGAAGAAATAAGGGACTTTGATTTCGAGTAGAGCTTACAGTCAGCTACTATGCATTTTGCAAGCTTATCCATTCAACCATCACTTATATCCCGAGTCATTGAGGCTCAACAAGGTAACCCCTCAACAACTGGAGATTCCTCAGTATAAGTGGGAACACATTACAATGGATTTCATTATATGGATTACCGCGGACTCCTCAAGGTCATGATGTCATTTGGGTCATTGTTGATCGACTGATAAAGTCAACGCATTTCCTACCTATACGTGTTACCTACTCCATAGACTGACTTGGTCAGTTATTTGTTAACGAGATCATCAAGCTACATGGAATGTCTATATTAATAGTATCCGACCGTGACCCAAGGTTCACATCACAATTCTGGAAGAGCTTTCAGCGAGCCTTGGGTGTGACTCTAAAGTACAGCATCGCTACTACCCCCAGACAGATGGGCAGACTGATAGAGTCAATCAGATTCTGGAGGATATGCTTAGAGCGTGTGTGCTGAATTTCCAAGGTAGCTGGGATACTCATTTTCCTTTGGCCAAATTTGTATATAATAATAGTTATCAAGCAACCATCGGCATGGCTCCGTATGAGGCCTTGCATGGCCGACCTTGTAGGTTACCCAGTTGTTGGACAGAAGTTGGAGAACGGAGTTTGCTCGGGCCTGAAATCATTCAGTAAACCTCGGAAAAGATAAAGCTTATCAGAAAGAGTATGCGCACCGCTCAAAGTCGACAAAAGAGTTATGCTGATCGCTGGCGTAGGGAATTGGAATTTACTGTCAAAGATTATATCTATCTCAAGGTCTCACCCATGAAGGGCATATTTCGATTTAATAAGCAAGGAAAGCTCGCCCCGCAATATATAAGCCCCTTTGAGATAGTAGAACGGATTGGCCAAGTGGCATATTGACTAGCCTTACCTCTCCAGTTGTTAGGAGTTCACAATGTATTTCAGGTTTCCATGTTGAGGAGGTGTGAGCCGGAGACAGAGAACATTATCAATTGGCAACCAATTGAAATCCATGAGGACGTGTCATACATAGAACATCCGATTTGTATCTAGGATCAAAAGGAGCAGGTCCTTCAGCCAAAGACGATTCCATTGGTAAAAGTTCAGTGCGGACACCATAACGAAGCAGAGGCCTCGTGGGAACGTGAGGAGGACATTTGACAGAAATATCCCCATTTGTTCTAATAAACTTTATAAACACTATAAAAAAAAAAAATCACCGATGTATGATATCCTTTTTGTAAAAAAAAGGGGTTTTCTGTCAATTCACTTTTTTATCATGAAGTACGCATTTTATCCAATATAGTAGAAATTTTGAGGACAAAATTTTTATAAGGAGAGGAGAATTATAACACCCGATCCATCCTATAAGTACGACCGACTGTTTAGTAAGTGAGACTCACCTTCCGAAATAAAACTCGATAATGCCTGCATGTACAATTCAAATACTTAAAAGAACCCCTTATAATACACCTCTCATAATGCGACCATAAATAACTGAAATCGATACCATGATGACCACCCTGACCATTCCATACTATTTTCTATGCCTATGTGCACAATGATCGACACTTTTAGCTAGACCTAGATCGCTCGTGCATAGTACACACTCGACTGACCGGAACCCTAAGACTTCGAAACCTATTCCATATCGACCACCACATTGCCGTGATCGCGGAGGTACCACCTGTGCATCTATGCAGAGATACGCCATGAAGAATTGTCGGTGTATCATGTGTGCATAGCGCCATATAACATGTGCACAACACATGCTCCCACACATGCACCATACCACACATGGGTGAGAGAATCTCTACCCATGTGTGTGATGTCACACACCCATACCCTTCCCTCTCTCATGTACATCCCAAAGTCAACTCTTCTCCATACCATATCTCATGCATGACATCATCACACCATGTCATCCCATGCCCCTTTAATCCACCATTAATTCTTAATCATGCACAAATTCCCATAACCTTATCCTAAGCTAAGATTAATCACATTAGCCTAACCAAACCATATTTTTAGCCATTTCTCTACATAAACCCCTCCACCCCTTAGCATTTTCACCATTATTTTTCTACAACAAGAGAGAGAGAGAGGAGTGATCTTGGTGGGCCATCAATCCTATCCTTTCCATCCATCTCAACCATCCATTCCATCAATTTTATCCCTTCCATCCATCTCAAACTTCCATCTAATCCATCAAGGTGAGTACACCCTCCTTACTCATTCTTATTTTGGTTTCCTTGTGTTTATGTATGGTGAAGATGGTGTTGATGATGATGACAATATGATTGTTGGAGAAAATAATTATAATGATGATAATGATAATGATATGATTAATGGTGTAGATGGCTTAAGAACATAAATAATATCATAATTTCGAGGTTATGTGGGACCATTGATCATGGCCCTACCATGATGTTAGACATCCAATCTGTTCATACGGTCACAAAGACCTGGATGGAATATCACACAAATTTCAGCTTGATTAGAATGTGGTGGGCTCAACCGTGGGCCCATTGTAATGTTATATGCCATCTAAACCATCAAAGCAGTGGCACATTAGGTTGGCCAAACCCACACACACCCTTGCACACACGTGCACACAACATAAAAAAAAAAGAAGATGATGATGATGATGATGCAGGCAGAGACACTGACGCTGCTGCTTGGAAATGAAGAGGAGGGGCTATGGGCCCACAACAATCTCCCCATGATGTATGTATCTAATCCACATCGCCCATTAAATTTTCCACATCATTTTAGGCCTTGAGTCAAAAAATGAAGCCAATCCAATTCTCTAGTAGGCCAGACTATTGAAAACAGTGGTAATAATGGAATTTCACAATTGAAACTGTTAGGGTCCGCTGTGATATTAATATTTGTCCAAACATATCAAATATTGGACTCTTTAGGCTCCCCATGACTTGAAGAATTCAATAGATAGAGTTAATCATCATAATATGGGCCCCACCTATCAAAAACCATCAAATACAAAAAAAAAAAAACCAACATATATGTTGGACGCTGGTTGCTGTCAGTGTCTAGAGGACCCTGTAGCAAGCAGCGTCCTGCTGCTTTGTGGAGGGTAGGGTACGTGGGACCCACCATAGGCCCCACCATGATGCATGTTGAACATCAACACCATTCATTTGATGGGTCCCCTTTAATTATTGGGATATCCCAAAAATCAGCCCTACACGGAACTCAAGTGGCCCACACCATCTAAAATCATATGAAGACGTGCTAGGACATATATAAGCACTTGTTGGGGCCCACCTAAAATTTGGATGCAACTGAAACTTGGTCTGACCCCTCAACTGAGTGGGACACACATATTGGTTGGACTGGATTCATGAACCACATCTTGTTGGGCCTAACAAACAATTAAGAATATTTTAATGAAGGGTGACCCCCTCATCTTTGCATGTGGTGTGGCTGGCACAAGTCACTGATGGACTTGGTTTTTTTAAAAAACCTAGGCCCACCATGCAATAGTGCATCTAACTAATAGGGCAGATGTTTGACACGCATCATGCTGGGCCCACATAGTCGACCTCATGGGAAGTCCCCAATTGCTGGACCACATAGAACTTTTTCCTTTATATATATAATTGTTAGCTGGTTAGAACGCCCCACTATTAATCCACACTTCACTGTTAGCCACTCCCATTAGGGATCCATACCAAGACCTAAGTGTCGAAATGAGGTATCTTAGTCTATCACCTGAGCTATGGATCAGGGTGTATATACATAATACATATGTGGTGGAACTCAATTTTGGGCCTCTCAATAATTATATGGTCTCGGAGGCTAGTGATGTGGTCGCTACTGCTGTTGTGGAGGATGTTGTGGTGCCCTCGGTTGCTACTGCTGCAGATGGGGACACTCGTGCCTATAATTTCCTATCTTATCGCATCCAAAGCAAGCACATGAAAACGGTCCCAGAGGTGGTGCTAGAGGTGTCACTGGTGCTCGGAATGCTAGGCGGGTCATGCGTCGCTACTGTAGAAGACGCTGCTACTACTAGGAGCTACTAGAGGGTGCCTTCCTCTTTCGGTCTCCTCCATAGTCACGAACCCTCTGCAAATCAACCCAATCCACCTCATAAACCTAGGCCCTCTACACTACTTGCTCGAACATCGAAAGCACGTGTTCGACAACATGGTTCCAGAGGCCAGAGTGCAAGCCGTTCTCAAAACAGCGGGCCTTCCTCCCCTCATCATTGACAAGATATGTCATGAACCTCGACAACGCAACGAAATGTGCCTCATACTGGGACACTATCATGTCTCCCTACACCAAAGTCTCAAACTCAAGTGTGCACTGATGTCAGACGTGGTCAGGGAAGAACTTTTGGTCAAACCAGTCAACAAAATCCTCCCAGGTCCACTCAAAATTGGCTCCTGCTGCTCGGGCGACGGATGCCCACTAGTGCTCAGCATCACCCTAGAGAAGAAATACAGCTAACGAGACCCGCTGCTGGGTCATACATATCATGGTGTCGAATATATTCTCCACATCGGAGCACCACTTCTCGGCTACTGTCGGGTCTGGCTCACCCTAGAAGCGCGGGGGATCGAGCTGTCGGAAGTCTCAAAGAAGGGCGCTCTTACTCTGTCTGGGCTACATCAGGTTACCTACCTTATCCTTGGAGGATGGCATTCATAGCCTGCAACATCTGCTGAAGCTGATCTGCACTCATGGACACCGTCGAGGCGACATTGGACTCAGATGGGGGAGCGGGAACCACTCTCCTCGCTCCCCTGAGCAACATGTCCTACAGGAAGGAATAAGGGGCCTATCAGCCTCAAGAACTCTTGAAGGCACACACGTTAAGGGTCTATAATAGAAAATTGCTAAGTTATTTAGACTCGGGACCTATTCATTCTAAGTTCATAGAAAATATGTGATGTGATCCTCAGGTATTTTTAAGTTATGCTCTGATGCCAATTTCTATCACGCCCCAAACTCGGAAACCAGGCTAACAAAATTTCTGAATGTCGAATCTGATGTCGACAGCCTCCACAGTACCCTATTATCGTCTCTCGACACCCATATGCCAGATTCTAATCCTGGGACCCTACAAGGAGGATTTTCAGTATGATTTTTTTTTATAAAGGATCATAACCACAAGCATAACCAAGTCACAAAATAACATCATCACATATCTACTATATCAAAAACTTTGAGTACAATGTGGAAAGGGAAATATAAAGATAGACAAAAGCTTCAAGATGATCTGGAACCTGCTCTTGTCTTAGCGTTGCTATGATCCGACGTCACCTGCACGCAACGATCATGTATAAGCTTATGAAAAGCTTAGAGGGTGTGTACGTGTGTGCGCAATTCATGAATCAAGCATACAATATCAGAGTAAGCAGAAATGCTGACAAGTCCATGAATGTTATCAGTCATATTAAGGCTATGCGATGTAAGGCTTACGTAGTCAAATGTCATATGCAAGATGCAACGCAAGCATGCCAGTCCTTATATCAAGTACATATATTAGTACAGTTCCTCTCTGGGATATCACCGGGGTCTAGTACACTCCACACTAATGGCCAACTCCCTAGCCACACAGCCCAGCAAGTGGATGAGACCATACTATCCGCCTGACCAATAGTCTATCAATACTTATTCGGCTCATCGATAGCGGACCCATTTACGAGCTGGTCAAACTCAGCCTAGCTTACAACCCTCTCACTTGGGCAGATAAGGCCACACCCCCTTCCAACCGACCACGACACAGTGGGAGATGTAGCCTATTGGTATTCAGCACTAATGCACTCATGTATCTACTCGGTTTAGATGTTGGAGCATTTCTTGGTATCAAAAGAGTTCTGGGACTCTCACCCAAGGACATCCTATGTGCCTACAGTACTAGAACCTAGTATTTTTAGTATCCAATCCGGCCTTCCACTATGTGCCTGTGGAGGCCACGACCCTGAAGTCGCTAGGGCATACAATGATCATATCACATAAATACAAGATGCATAAATCATACCATCCAATCATGCATCAGTCCTGCGCGTACCTGTAAGTGCTATGATTTCATATCCCTTTGGTTGTCAAATTTTGTGGTGCCAAAACCTATATTTATGTCTTGTATATCTTGTGTTTTATGATTGAAGACTATTCATTGCAATCAAGTCATCGCATTTCAAGACAAGATCTTAAATGAAGAAAGTTTTCAAGACATGGATGAAGAATTCAAGTATTGAAGTCTTTAAGTTTGTATGTTCAAGATTCGATCAAGTTCAAGTTTAGTAGAAGACTTTGTCAAGTCAAGATCAAGCTCAAGAAGGCCTACTAAAAGACTTGTATATTCTCAAGCTTCTCTTAAGGGTCATCTGAGTGTACAGACTTTCAATGTCCATCTCACTTTTAAGGTTTGTTTGACCTTAGATTGACCTTAGGATAGGCTTTATAGTAGGTCATTTTGGATGCATAACTCATATATTTTATTATGTTTGTTTGGAGTGTTCTAAGACCAGTCCTAGGGACTTCAAGACCAGTCCTAGCTCTGCTACGACCAATCTTAAGTTTTTCAGGACCAGTCCTAAGTTGTTGAAGATTTTTGGATCTTTTTGGCTGTCCTACGACCAATCCTGGACATCATCCGACCAATCCTGTGAGTTCTACGAATCATCCTTCGACCTGTCGTAGCCCTACGACTCAAACTCCAACAACCATTTTTGGGGTCCTACAACCGGTCGTAGGTGTCCCACGACCAGTCGTAGATAGCCCACGACCAGTCGTAGACCACCCAGGATCGATCGTGGAATAGAAAATCTTATTCCGCAGAAATCTTTCGAAAATCTTTGGAGCTACAACCAGTCCTAGGTTCCTAAGACCAGTCGTAGATGGGATTTTTTCAGGCTATAAATAGTTCACGAACTTTAGAGTTTTAGCAATTCAATTCAACTCTTTTCAAGCAATCTTTAGGCTATTCTCTGAAATAAGTTTATGTTTGTTTTAAGTTACTTTGTGCTTATTTAATATTCCTTTTGCTAGCTTATTTTTATTTGATTTTGATCTACATTCCAATCTTATTAGAAAAGGAGAATTTCTGATATTCCTTCTTCTTGGATTCAAAATCAAATAGAACTAGCCCTTTTGATTTAAAATCAATTAGACTTAGAACCATTCTTAAAGTGAGTATTGGACTTTGAACGTTGAATCGAACTTCTACTCCGATTGGTTCTACCGGGCTTCTTCAAAAGGTGATTCAGGTATTTTACATTTTTATAATTTACTCTCTGGTTTTTATTTGAGATTCGCCAAAAAAATCTCATTATATTGGTTATTTAAGGAGAGCCAGAAAACTCAGATTGTGGGGGTTTTTGGATTGTGTAAGCCTAAGATCAAAGACACAATTGTGAAGGTTTTAGGTGAACCTGTGAAACCTGTTTTGATAGTGCATGCTAATATCCCCTGTGTGAGGATATTAGGAGTGGAGTAGCAATCTGTGTGGCTCTTGGATAACAGTTGGTGTACACACAGGCGAACCACTATATATCGTTGTGTTGTGGATGTGTTTTTCTCTTTCATTCTTTTATTCTTTCTGTTTTGTGGAGAGTGTTTGTGGATGAATGTTGTAATCACTTCAAGCAAGTGTGGATGAATGTTATAATAACTTAGGATTTATTTTCTGCAAGTTATTTTGATTTCCTTGCTTATTATTCCTCATTGATTTGTGATACAAAGGACGTTCTAGAAATAAGGTTGTCCTACCTTAAACCTCTGGTTTTTGGTGTGAGGTTGTCCTTAGAACTAATAAAGTATCAATCTCTTTATTTCAGGCTATTACAATTGTTTTATATTCAGCATTGTGCTTTATATCTTTTATTATTCCGCTGTTATAAGTTTTATTTGGCATTGCCCTATTCACCCCCCCCCCCCCCCCCCCCCCCCCTCTAGGGCATATAGCTAGGCCCTTTCAAGTGGTATCAGAGACTAATAACCCATGCATATTTTTTATTTATTGGATTTATTTCCTGAGCTAACGATCTAAGCTATATTAAGATGTCAAATTTTGATAGCCTATCAGTTACTAGGCCACCACCTTTTAATGGCACAAACTATGCTTATTGGAAAGAAAGGATGAGGATCTTCCTTAAATCCTTGGATGAAAGTGTGTGGTTGGCCACAGTGAATGAATGGAACCCTCCTATCACTGAAGTAACTAATAGTGATGGTTCAAAATCAATGAAAGTAACGACTTATTCTCTTTGGACCACACTTCAAAAAAGTGAAAGTAGTGCCAATGCTAAAGCACTAAATGCAATTACTTGTGCATTATCACCAGATGAATTCAAAAGAATCATCTCTTGTGAAAATGCAAAACAAGCATGGGATGTATTAGAAATGACACACGAGGGTACATCTATTGTCAAGAAATCTAAAGTCCAACTCCTCACAACTAAATTTGAAGAAAGAGAACTAATTAGAGGTCTACCCAAACTATAAAAAGTAGACAAAATATGTGGTGAATGCCAGTTGGGCAAACAGATTAAGAGCTCTCACAAGAAAGTGAACTCCAATACCACATCTAGACCACTCGAGCTTCTCCACATGAATCTTATTGGACCACCCAGATCGGAAGTTCAGGAGGCAAAAAATACATATTGGTTATCATAGATGACTATACCAGATTCACTTGGGTATCATTCTTAAAAGACAAAACTGAAACCCTGGATGAAGTGAAAAAGGTCATCAAACGAATCCAAAATGAGAAAGGTTCTCATGTTAGTAAGATCCGAAGTGATCATGGATCTGAATTCAAAAACAGTAGTTTTGAGAAATTCTGTAGCGATCATGGAATATCACATGAATTCTCTGCGCCCAAAACACCGTAACAAAATGGTATTGTTGAAAGGAAAAACAGAGTGCTTCAGGATATGGCTAATGTTATGTTGAATAGCATGAAGCTCTCTAGAAATCTTTGGGCTGAAGCAGTTAATACCGCATGTTATATCATTAATCGAATTTATACCAGTAAATCTGATAATAAGACTGCTTATGAATTATGGTTTGAAAAGAAACCTACTGTCAAATACTTTCAAGTTTTTGACAGCAAGTGTTATATTTTACGAGATCGTGAAAATTTGGGTAAGTTTGATACGAAAAGTGATGAAGGTATTTTTCTTGCTTATTCTTTGAACAGTCGAGCTTATAGGGTTCTAAATAAGAGAACTGGTGTGATTCAAGAGTCCATCAATGTGGTCATTGATGATCATTTGAATACACTAGCCCCGAGTTCAGATGATGATGAAGCTCTTATTATTGACAATTAAGATATCTCATCAAGTCAAAAAGAATCTGAACCAAGGACTGTTAAAGATCATCCAACCAATCAAATACTTGGAAACCCTCTCACTGGAGTTCGTACTCGCAAACAACTTGAGAACATATGTAATTATGTTTGTTTTACATCCCAAATAGAATCGGTCAACGTAAAAGAAGCACTTTCTGATAAAAATTGGATTGTCACTATGCAGGATAAACTTAATCAATTTGTTCGTAATGATGTCTGGTATCTTGTTCCTAGACCTAAAGATAAACACATTATTGGAACAAAATGGATATTTAAAAATAAGTCTGATGAGCTTGGAAATATTATACGAAACAAGGCTAGACTGGTTGTACAAGGCTACACTCAGATTGAAGGCATCGATTACGATGAAACGTTTGCTCCAATCGCTCACCTTGAGTCAATCAGACTTTTTATTTCCATCGCATGCTTTAGAAAATTTAAGATTTATCAGATGGATGTAAAGAGTGCTTTCTTGAATGGCGATTTACATAAAGAAGTGTATGTTGAACAACCTTCAGGGTTTGAAGACCCTAAGTTATCTGACAATATATTTCATCTCAAAAATGCTCTCTATGGTCTAAAACAAGCACCCAGGGCATGGTATGAGAAATTGACTAAATTCTTACTTAGTCATAGCTTTCAAGTAGGAAGTGTCGATACGACGCTCTTTGTTAAGAAGAATAACAATGATATTTTGATGGTTCAAATATATGTTGATGATATTATTTATGAATCAACTTGCTCTAACATGTCTATTGAGTTTGCAGAGTTAATGAAATCAAGGTTCGAAATGAGCATGGTTGGCGAAGGGTTGCAAGTAAAACAACAACCTGATGGAATTTTCATTTCCCAGACCAAATATGCTTCAAACTTGGTTAAAAGGTTTGGATTTGAGAATAGTAAGAACTTTGATACTCCTATGAGTACAACTTTAAGACTCTCAAAAGATTCTACAGGCAAAGATATAGATCCTAAACTATATCGTAGTATGATTGGTAGTTTGTTGTATCTTACCGCAAGTAGACCTGATATTGCATTAAGTGTTAAAATTTGTGCGAGATATCAGTCTAATCCTAAGGAATCACATCTTACTGCTGTTAAACGGATTATTAGATATGTCGCAAGTTCTATAAATTTGGGACTTTGGTATCCTTTTGATACTAGTGTTCAATTAGCCAGGTACTCAAATGCTGATTGGGCCGAAAATATTGATGATAGAAAATCAACCAGTGGTGGTTGTTTTTACATTGAAAATTGCTTAGTTTCTTGGTTCAGCAAGAAGCAAAGCTCAATATCACTCTCCACTGCTGAGGCTGAGTATATTGCAGCTGGATATGCATGTACTCAACTAGTTTGGATGAAACGTATGCTTAGGGATTATGAAATTAATCAAGATTCAATGATCTTACATAGTGATAATTCCAGTGCAATAAACATTTTCAAAAACTCAATCCAGCATTCACGTACTAAGCACATTGATATTAGGTATCATTACATACGTGAGTTGGTTGAAGAAAAAGTTATTTCTTTGGAATATATATCAACCGAAAATTAACTTGCTGATATATTTACTATACCGCTCGACAAAAGCAGGTTTAATAAACTGAAATTTGATCCTGGTATGTGCATTTTACATTGAATATTCTTGCTTACATGTATCATAGTGTATCATATTTCATATTATATTTGTTTAAATTTTAAATTTTTGCATTAAAAATTTTTTTTGGTCGATACTCGACCGGTCGTGGAGCTCGTGAGCATGTTATAATTTGGAAAAAATCTCCTTCTTTTTCATTTTCACTCCCACCTACGACTAGTTGTGGCTCGACCAGTCATAAGATTTCTAGTTTTTCTTCAAGGTAAGTCCTATTTCATCATTTTTCTTGAAGATTCTTGCTCTCTATGCTTTGATTTGTTCATAGTATAGTTAGATTTCATCTCTTGTTGGGTTGTTCAAGGTTTTCCTCTCTATTTGCTGATCTAGAGAAAACCCATCTTTCTTTTGTGCATCTTGCTTGCTCTTTATATATCTTTTTGAATATGGATGCTAGAGGGAAAAAGAAAACATCCCGTGGTCCATCTTCATCCAGATCTGTACCGATAACTAAACGGCACATTCGGTCACCCGAAGATGATTCTCAAGATGTAAGAGATTTACGTGTCCGCAACATTATCGTTGAGCATACCGCTGATCTCAATCACATTGCTCCATATGGTGTTGTCCCTCTCCTTAAATCTATAGGCTGGACTAACATTTTGCTTTGGGGTGAGCCTGCATACCTGTCCATTGCTCAATCAATGGTTGCATGCATCTCTGATTTTTCTCTTGATAATTTAATTTTTTCAATTGATACTAGAGAAGGGAAATTTGAAGTAGACCGTCATTTGATATCAGGTATTATGGATATACCTGTTAATGATGAAGGTATACCGATTCATACTTTATACGACAAACCATCTGAATCAGAAAAATGCATGTTAATAAGAGATTTATGTAAAATTGATGCACAATGGACACACAAAGGGAATGCGCTCCCTTCAAAGTATTTGTTACCTAGATACAGAGTATTACATCGGTTCTTCATTTCCAATGTGTATCCTCGGTCTGGCAATAAAACCGAATTGACTTCTTTTATCGTTCGAGTGTTGCATTCTATTGCTTCTGGTACCATGGTCTGTCTTCCCTCTTTGATTTGTCATTCCATTATTTAGTTTCGTCTCCATCCAGGTCATAATGATATTCCGTTCGGTTATCTTATGACTGTTTTAGCCACTCACATGCTTGTCGATAAACCTGTTAATGAGGCATCAATTTTGCATCTTATTTTCAACAATTCCAATCTTAATAAGATGAAATTGGATCTGCTCCCTGGCCAAGTTGATGAAGGTGGTGTTGGTGGTGTTGGTGGTGATGGTGGTGTTGCTGGAAACGAAGGGGAAGCTGGCGATCTTCCTCAATAAGATGTTAATGTAGATGACATATTTGATGATATAGAAACTGATTCACCTAATGATCCAGATTATGATCCTTCTGGTTTTGATGCACGCCTTCGTGCATTGGAGGAAAAAGTTGATAATATGAATATAGCCCACGATATGCGATTTAAGTACATGTAAAAATATCTTCGTCGCATTAATAAGGGGTTACACCGGATTGATCCGACTATCCCTGCTCCCTCCTCTGCATCAGATTAGGTGAATTATCTTCTGGATAGTATCACATTATCTTTTTATTTTGGATATGTATTATGGATTATGGTTTGATAACATTGTCTTTTGGATATTGTATTTTGGATTATGAATTATGACTTGATACTTCATAATTATATTATGTCCTTTCATATCTCTTTCTCATTATCTGTTTATTCCACTATATGTCCTCCTTCCTTTTGTGCCTTTCCCTTGTCATTTTGTGACAAAAAGGGGGAGTAAAGTTAAAGCTTAAAGGGGGAGTTGTATGGAAAGGAGGAGTAATTTGTTTAAATTGATTAAGAAGGATATGTGGATGAGAATATGAGAATATATAGTATTGATGTTATTGATTATTTTCATGAGCAGTACTCGTATTACTCGGGAGGAGTAGAGTGATTTGTGATTTTATGGCTCATGATTCTTTATTATCTTTTATGTTATGTGTTTTGTCACAAATTTGACAAAGGGGGAGATTGTAAGTGCTATGATTTCATATCCCTTTGGTTGTCAAATTTTGTGGTGCCAAAACCTATATCTATGTCTTTTATATCTTGTGTTTTATGATTGAAGACTATTCATTGCAATCAAGTCATCGCATTTCAAGACAAGATCTTAAATGAAGAAAGTTTTCAGTGTGTCCTACTAGATTAAGTACACGAGCATGATTATCAGATATAGCATGCGATGATCGGCCTTAACCGGTATGTCACTTACAAGAGTAGGGGCTAAACGATATGCCCCACTAGTCATATAGAAGTCTATATGAAATGGTCCATGTTAGACTAACATAACTTACTCAAGGTATTAGAATACCGTATATTCTAAGGCGGCGTCCCCTGTAAGGATGGTGGATCTAACCCACGACTCGAGATAGGCTTCAACAGTGGATATACCAAATCTGATACCACTTATTATTCTATCTACGACAAGGGTGATGATGTACCAAACAAAGGATGGGCCTCATGGGTGAGTCGAACGGGCGTACAATAAGGTGCGCTCCAAGGTTCGGATTACTACAAGTCATGATGGAGAGTATCATCAGTAATGGGGGTCCAACGGTTTGGGTTAGCCCAATGGGTGTCACTAACATAAGTATGGGCCCAACGGTTTGGGTTAGCCCACTAGGTTAAGGGTGGACATGGGCTTAATAATGGGCCTTAGGAAGGCTTACAACGGTGGACATTTAACCACCATTGTCCTAAAGTGCAGTCCATTTGGGATTGAAAGTCAAAAATCACTACAGGGCACTCGGCCCTCTAATATCTAGAAAGATGGATGGGTCGTGTGTGTATCACATACATCATGGTGGGTCTCACCCATCGCAATCGGGCCTCACACATACATTGGGCCTCATACATGGGCAGCATATACATCGCAATGGGCCTCATACATGGGCTACATATACATCACAATGGGCCACGTCCCATTGGCCTAATGTACATTACAATGGGCCTTCCACATGGGCCTAATACACCTCAGGTGGGCCCTGCTTCCAGCAAAATGGATGGATGGCATGGATATGAAACACATACACCATGTGGGACACATCGTCCCAGTTGGACGGTGGATGAAACACACACGCCAGGTGCGGTCCATGTCCCATGGACGGACGGTGTAGATAAAACACTTATAACACAGTGGGTCCCACGTCCTATGGACGATGAGGATTAAACCCATACACCAGGGTGTCCCACGTCCTCAGATAGATGGTGTGAACATAATACATATACATCACGGTGGATCCCACTGTCCTTGTACTGGACAGTGTGGATGCCACACGTGTGTATCAGGTGGGTGCCCACCGTCCAAATGCTAGACAGTGTAGATGAAAGACATACATCATAGGTGGGTTCCATACATCATGTTCAAACCCTCACAGCCTACTGAAGTCAATACAGCAGCTATATAGCTGGTATAAGGTACTCTAGCCAATCCACTTCCACATCAAGTGGGTCTTACGTGGGGCCCACCACATATAATATAATATATTATTATTTATTTATTTATATTTTTTTGAATTGCCCTAGCATCCAGGCCCTGGACTGACGGCCTGGATGTAAGATTCATACACTAAAGGTGGGTCACACCGTCCAGCAGGCTGGACAATGTAGATAAATCACATGCATCACGATGGTCCCACATGGGTGGGCCACATGTGTTTGGATCAAGCTGTTATTTGTCTTCTCCCTCATCCAGGCCAACTAGTAGCAAGGTGGGCCACTGTTGTTGGAAAGTGGGCGGCCCACTGCTGGACAGCGTGGATACATACATCAGTGGGGTCCACAACACGTGGGAGAGAGAGAGACATGCGGTGGAGGGGAGGGGCTCCGCCACTATGAGCCCTTCCTAGGTGGGCCATGTAAATACAATACATACATCAAAATGGGTCCTAAATCATGTGGGCCCTAAATCATAAAAATCAACGGTGGAGATCCCTTTTTCCACCAAAAATACAAGGTCTAGATGACCTCCTCACAATGGAAAAATAAACATCATGATATGGTCCATAGAGAATGGCCCCATCACTGGATGATTATATGAATTATGGTGCGCCATTAGCCACACCTAGGGTCTAAAGTGAGATCCATATCATCAATCGGTTGGCCCCACTTGGCCCATCATCAAAAATAAAATACTAACCTTACAAAACACCCACTGATTCCGCTTCTTCTTGGTTCTATGCCTTCCTTAGCTATTTGGCTTTAACTTTGATGGAGGATGATAAAGATTGAATGGTGGAGATGGGAGATCTGGGGTAGGAAGTGGGCCACACACTTAGGTTCTCCTTGGAAATGCTTAGACATCCACTCTCTCTTTAGGTTGCCTAGGGAATGGGTAGAGAATGAGAGAGAGAGGGTGGTTATAAGAGAGAGGTGATGGGTGTGAGTGATGAGTGTGAGTGACATACGAGTTGACTTTAAGGAGGGTTGCTTGTCTTGGGAAGAAAGAAAGCATGGGTTGTGATAAGGTGTGTATTTGACTAGTACTTGATTGATTGATGTGATGTTTGGTAGAGATTTTTTCAAGATTCGTAATGTGTAACGTTTCTTCGAGATAAATGAGCGCACGACTCTTGGCCTGGGTATCGCATTCGTGCACAAGACTCGGCGTTGGAACCGTGATGACGGTGCGGTCGTTAGGGTACAAGTCTTAGGTTGAGTTGACTCAGATCTAAGGGATGTGACTTAGAGTCATGTACAAACGCCGATTATAGGTCGCAAGTTTTTAAAATTTAACAAGGAGGATTGCAGAAGTCTAAGGAACGGTACGGTCTAGGATATGGGCCTTACAATGATGCGTGGTTCAATCCACACTGTCCATTTTCTTCAAAGGTTCCAACTAGGGCCTTTGGTCAAAGATCCTGTAGATCCAAAGATCAAGTGAGATTACGGACCTCAAGGGAATTGACCCTTCATTTTGTACTCACTGCATTTATATATAGGATAATGTTAAGACCTTACGGCAACCACAACGTAGATTAAATCCAAACATGAAGGAAGTGGTTAAGGCCAAGGTTCTTAAGCTATTAGATGTGGGTATCATATACCCTATATCGGCTAGCTAATGGGTGAGTCCAACTCAGGTGGTTCCTAAGAAGTCTGGAATCACCATAGTACCCAATGCCAACAATGAACTCGTGCCAACTAGAGTTACTACTGGTTGGAGAATGTGCATTGACTACAAGAAATTGAACATCGTCGCGAGGAAGGACCAGTTTCCTTTACCTTTCATTGATCAAATTTTAGAAAGGCTAGCTGGTCACTCGTACTATTGCTTCCTTGATGGGTATTTCGGGCTATAACTAGATAAATATAGCCCTTAAAGATCAGGAAAAGACAACATTCACATGTCCCTTTGGCACCTTTACTTATTGAAGGATGTCATTCGGACTATGTAATGCCCCCGCCACTTTTCAGCGATGCATGTTGAGTTTTTTTTTGACATGGTGGGTCAATATCTAAAGGTCTTCATGGACGACTTCTATCTCTTTGGTCCATCCTTCAGTGATTGTTTGGAAAACTTTAAATGTGTGCTGAAGCGATGTGAGGAAAAGAATTTGGTAATAAATTGGGAAAGTGTCATTTCATAGTTCGTAAGGAAATTGTTCTTGGACATATCATCTCGTCCAAGGGAATTGAGGTAGATAAAGTTAAAATTGATCTTATCTCTACCCTACCTCCACCCAAAAGTATACGAGACGTGCGATCCTTCTTAGGACATGCTGGGTTTTACAAAAGATTCATAAAGGATTTTAGTCACCTCTCTCGTTCTTTGTGTAATCTACTTCAAAAAGATGTTCTATACGAGTGGACTAAGCAATGCCAAAAATCTTTTTCTAAGCTCAAGGGCATGTTAACTACCGCACCTATCATGCAGCCACCTGATTGGAGCATTTCTTTTGAACTTATATGTGATGCATCTTACTATGCTATTGGGGTAGTGTTATGCCAGAGAAAAGAAAATAAGCCTTACATTATTCATTATGCAAGTAAGACTCTAAATCCTGCTCAAGTAAGTTATTGTACTATGGAAAAAGGAACTCTTTGTCGTGGTATTCGCTTTGGACAAATTTAGATCTTACTTGATCGGATCCAAGATCATCATCTACACCGATTATGCGGCGCTTTAAGTACCCTCTCTCTAAGAATGATGCTAAGCCCCGCTTAATAAGATGGATCCTCCTACTCTGGCAATTTGATTTGGAAATAAAAGATAAAAAGGGAGTAGAAAACGTAGTAGTTGACCATCTTTCAAGACTTGACCTCCCTGATTCCCTTGAGACAGTACCTATAAACGACATGTTCCATGATGAACAATTATTTAAAGTCTCTCACTCACCTTAATTTGTTGATATTGCTAATTATCTTACCACGGGTTTCACGCCGACACATTGGACTGCGCAAGATAAGAAGAAAATTTTCGTCGAGGTACGCAAATTCTTCTGGGATGATCCGTATTTATTAAAATAGTATCCAGATTGGATTCTAAGGAGATGTGTGCCAGACAATGAACACCAAAGTATCATCTCCTTCTGTCACACTCAGGCTTGTGGTGGTCACTTTTCTGCTAAAAAGACCATGACCAAAATTCTACAGTGCGGCTTTTATTAGCCCACTATGTTCAAAGACACTATGAGTTTTGTAAAACTTTGAGAATTGTCAAAAGTTGGGAGCATTGTCCCATCGAAATATAATGTCATTGAACTTCATTCTGATCATTGAAGCATTTGATTACTGGGGCATTGATTTCATGAGACCATTCTCCCAATCCTTTGGGAATTTATACATTTTGCTAGCAGTAGAATATGTCACTAAGTGGGTCGAAGCGAGCCCGTGCCAGAACAATGACCATCAGATAGTTATTAAGTTTTTAAAAGAGAATATTATTTTCGAGTTCGGAACGCCTCGGGCTATCATTAGTGATGGAGGTTCACATTTCTATAATAGGCCATTTGCAAACTTAATGAAAAAATATGACATTTCTCATAAGGTGAACACTCCATACCACTCACAAATAAATGGGTAAGCTGAGATTTCTAATAGGAAAATCAAACATATTTTGAAAAAAACGGTTAACCCTAATTGAAAGAATTGGTCGATCCAATTGACCGATGCTTTATGGGCTTACCGTACTGCATTTAAAACTCATATTACAATGTCTCCCTCTAGACTTGTCTATGGGAAGGCTTGCCACTTACCTGTAGAGTTGGAACATGGGGCCTACTAAGCAATTAAAAATCTGAACTTCAATTTAAATAACGTTGGCTTGCTGCGCAAACTATAATTAATGAACTCAAGGAGATCCGGAACGACACATACGAGAACTCAAGAATTTACAAGGATAGGATGAAGGTGTTCCATGACAGGAACATCCTTTGGAAATCATTCTTAGTTGGTCAAAAAGTCTTTTTGTACAATTCTCGATTACACCTTTTTTTGGAAAAACTCCGATCTCGTTGGACCGGTCCTTTCACTATTACTTATGTCTATCCTTATGGGGCCATCAAGGTAAAGAATCCAAATAATGGCAATGGTTTTAAAGTAAATGGACATCAGTTAAAGTCATTTGTTGAGAAATTTGATTCTGAGGATATTTCCATACCTCTGATTGATCTTATTTACCAGAATTGACCTCCTAGTCTGACGGAGGTATAGTTAGGTTTATTATTTTTATAGAATTTAAGACTAGGATAGTTTGCTACCGCTATTTTAGGATAGTTTGATTTTCGTTCATTTAGGATAGTTTACTTTTCAGTTGTTTAATTCATTTGCTAACCCACCTTCACGCTGAGATCCTTTGGAAAAAGCCTCAAAATTCCTTCATCAGGTACTATCTTTCCATCACTTCTCCTTCAATTATGTTTTCTCTTTTACAAATCATACTTCTTTCTTTTACATTGAGGACAATGTAGATTTTAGGTTAGGGATGGGAGATTAGATAAACTAATCAATATTTTTTCAGTTTTGAGTAAATTTTACAAAATTTAAAAAAAAAATTCAATGTTTATCTGTTTGGAAGGCGATAAGTTGTGTATTTAAAACTATTTTGAGTATGAAGATAAGATAGGAAGCGAATTTTGAATTAATGGAGTTTGATCAACTAAGTACCCTATCACTTCCTTGCACTCAATTGCTTAAGAGGAAGTTTGTATATTATGTTAATTTAAATCACGAGACACATTCAAATTGTTTTCTATGAATAATGCTAGAATTTCAGATTGTTAGCATGTGAATCGTTGATAAATGGTGAGAAGCAAGTCTAAAGAATTTTATCCACCTTAAAAGACAAAAAGAACCAGTTTTTAAAAAGCAGTGAGATTGACAAAAAGGTCATGTATGGTGAAAAGACCGAAAAAAACTGGAAAAGAATGCAAAAATAATGCAATGTCTATAAAAGAATGAATAAAAATTGACCGTCAATATAAAATCAAAAACTAAAAAAAGAAGAAAAAGGGGATAAGTTCAAAATCAGTACATAAGTTCTCAATTAATCTCGATATGGTAAGCATAGCTAACATGATGTGATGATAGTTCCTTATGAAAAGTAAGTTGATCTTCACTGCGTAAGTTGAAAAACTTAATATGCAAAATATACTCTAACTTAACCGATAAAGAACCTATTTGATTAATTGTTAGGTGATTCGACTCTTGGTTTTCAAAATCTCACCTTCATGTCTTGATCCTACTTATTCGTACTTGATTGCACAAAAGATTGTTTTCCCAAAGAGGTTTTGAACATTGAGCATTAAGGTCTATTTTACACGTACTTTGCTCGACTTGAACTTATGTTGAGGGTCAAATATTGCATATTATCTCCCATTTATTAATTGGTTTTATGAACATGATAATGCTTAATGTTCTATTTTAATCATGTTTGTGTTGCAAGGTGCATTTAAGAGCTTAGATTGAAAAGGATGCTAGAAGCATGGATTTAACGCTCAAGAATCACCAAAGCAAGGATGACTCTTATGAGACCAAAAATAAAGAATTCATATGCCAAAGAGCCAAGAAAATCAAGTGAGGAATGAAGAGAATTGAAGACTTGAAGCGAAAAAAAGGAACCCTAAAAATCTGCCTGTTTCAGATAGTCTAAGTCATCCTTCGACTAGTCAAGACTCCTGCTCGACTAGTCGAAGATTCCTCAACTCGAACTCTAGCAACATGAACTTTTAATTTCACGTGATCCTCCACCAGTCAAAGACTTTCCTTGACTAGTCGAATGTTTTCCTCAACTCATCTAAGGTTACGCAGACAGCACACGAATTGCGTAAATTTGACGCGGTTTTCGAATTTTTCCAACTGGGTGCGAAAGTTGGAGTTGTAAAACTATAAATAGGAGTCCCTAAGATGTTCTCAGGCATCTCTAGGGTTAGAGGAGTGAAGAAAAATGGTGAAAAAGTCATTTTTAAGAGTTTTTCTTCATTTTCCTAAGTTATTTTTATGCTTTTCTTAAGATATTTTAGTTCAATCATGTCTTTGGTTGGCTAAACCTCTTAGGTAGGATTAAGAGGTGAAGCTTATAGTGTGATGAGATATTTTTTTTTACTTTGATTCATGTTTATATTGAATCTTATTTGATTCTAGTTTTATTTTAAAGGAATACTTTTAGTTCTTAATGGTTTATTGTGACTCAAATTACAATAGATCTGCAATAGCTTTGAGTATCTTATTTTCCTGATTTTGAGATTATGGAATTGGTAAATTGTGTTGTTAGCCATCATACCATAGGCATGGTTTGGTGATGGAATCTCTTCCAATTATCACAATTCTCCTCTATTGAAAATTAGGTCAAGGAAAGTTTAGATTGATCTTAATTGTATAACTTCCAATTGGATAGGATAGGCCTCCAATTCCAATCGTGTGACTTGAATCAAGTAAGAGGGTTCGCTAGTTTCTACAAGTGGATCCTTAGAAACCCTAATTACCACCTTTGAATTTTTTAGTTTTAATCACGTTAATCACAATTACTCTCTTAATTAATTCAGATTTAGATTCATATCTTCATCTAGTTCTAGTTCTAGTTAAATTCAGAACATACACAAGATTAGTCCCTATGGATTCGACCTCAGTCTCACTGAGATTATTACTACATCACAACCCTACACTTAGGGTTGTGAACATAGACTATGTCACTAAATGGGTCAAAGCGATCCCGTGCAGGAATAATGACCATCAAATGGTCATTAAATTCTTAAAAGAAAACATCATTTCCTAGTTCGGAACGCCTCGGGCCATTAGTAGTGATGGAGGTTCACACTTCTGCAATAGGCCATTTGCAAACTTAATGAAGAAATATGACATCTCTCATAAGATGAGCACTTCATACCACCTATAAACAAGTGGGCAAGCTGAGATTTTCAACAGAGAAATTAAACATATCTTTGAAAAAATGGTTAACTGTAACACTCCGGATTTTTTGCCAACCTGGGATTAGACGTCCTTAGGCAATGGGTCAACCAAAACACCTTGGTAACCGCTCAGAACCTAAATCCATAGCCAAATAAATCACTTAGGATTAATTCCTTTAGAAATTAAGCGTAAGGTAGCTAGCGCTACGCTGGAGTAGTTGTGAAATTGTCCCTGACCGCTTTAAATACGTTCTACAAGACCCAAAACTTGTAGAATCAATGGTGCTATAATACCCTGAAACCTAGGATCAAACTCTAAACCCGTTTGCTCTCAGGAACCCTTTGAAACTTTGTATTGGATCTAGACCGCGCGTCGAAAGTCCGATACCTACAATCTTAGACAATTATGACCGCCTTGTTGGACTTGACGATTGTTTCGAAAATCAAAGCCAACCGACGTTCAGAGGCTATTTCATTGAGCCTGGAGTGAAGACAGTGAGAAAAGGGTTAAGTTTGAAAATTTTAATCCAAATCTAGTACGTGACTTGGGGCGTTATTATTAAGCGTTCTGACCGTCAGAATTCAGCCAAATTACACCCTCGGATCAGGAAAAATTTCTCTTTCATATCATGAGACTTGTAGACCTGATCTAAGTGCGGTGACCGCTAAACTGAAATTGGACCACCACGTGCGATCCGCGAACTCTTTCGGTCTGAAAACTTGATGTGTGTTAGATCCAGTATGCCTAAGCTTAAGTCCGACCGCGTTCGGCCAGGAGACCTCCAAAAATGCTCTTTTGGACCAGAACAGCCCCGATTTGGTTATAACCCAAGTAAACCTTATTCCCAAGTCTATTTTGGGAAGGTTTTGGGCTATATAAGGGCCATAAACCCTCTCATTTATCTCCCATCCGAATTTGGTTAAAACCCTAGATTGAGAGAGAGAAAAAGTGAGAGTTTGTGAGAGAGTGTGGGAGAGATCTTCCTGCCACTTGCTGCTGCTGCTACACGTGCTAAAGCAGCGCACTCCAATCACTTTTCCGGCGATTCCAAAGCAACTTCTAGGTAAGAAAAACCCTAACCACTTGCTGATTTGGGGATTTTTTTATTCAAATAGCAAAGTAGCTGATGTACGTGTACATTAGGTCTCCTGTACGCCGTTGACGAAGCGTATACGCTCCGTTCGAAACGATACACATCTAAAGTGAAAGGTGCGGATTTTAGACGCTTTGATTGGCTGTTTTCAACACTTTCAATATCGTTTAATATTAGATTATCGATGGCAACACCGTTTGACATGTACAACATTCTGTCCGTTTCCTGTTTCGTAAACATAGGAAAAATATGAGATTTAGGGCATTTTAGTCATTTGTAGGAAATACTGTATACATCCATATTTTGATGAAATGGTTGACATGGATTTTTGTCGCATTAGGATATTAGGAATGCGTGCATAATTGATTTGGCGAAGAGATTCGCCCAAAGGCGCACTTTGAGTCGACATACACTATGTAGACTTAAGTGTACAGACTAAGTGTTTGTATGAATGTTTGTATTAGTATGTATTGAGTATATGGTGTTATGAAATAGTTTTGAGATTGAATTCTCAAGTAATATGCTGATGTAAATGATTTTCATCATGTTAGCAATATGTAGGGATTACATTGTATGTATAAAATGCATGTGTTGAATGAATTGCTTAAGTTGTATGTTATAACATGTGATAACATGCTTGTATTGTTGTATTACATTTCAATTACTCTCACATGATTATTGATGTTGATTTATAAATGTTTGGGACTATGCTTAGTCCAGGCAGTCGGTAACAGAGTAAATTTGTGGTTGGCTTCTATTGGCCACGAAGGACGCGTCGATGAACGCGAGTCGTGTCTTGTGTTGGCGGCAGTGGGCCACACGAAGTGTTTCATGCACTTCATGTCTCTCAGCTTGAGATGCGCTCGTACTAATCGAGCCCGTCAAGTAACCCGACTGGCCAATGTATGTTCACCATATATGTGTCATAACTGCTTGAACCTAGGGTACTGAACTTACCATTGGAAACCCTGTCAACCATGGTACCTTAATCCATAAAGACTTATGAGCCGGGCATGGTGGTATAGGACACCATGGTCGAGCTGTCGGCTTACGCTGGGGCTACAAACCTCCCCATAGTGACTAGTGAGCACCCTACTCTGAGCAGATTATGGTGGTATGGGACACTATATTCTTGATGTCTGCCTACACTGATCAGGTGACGAGCCCTTTGTAGTGACCTTGAGTTTATCCTGACACCGCATGGGGGTGACGAGTCCTGATGCAGTCTTAAGGATAATTAGTCCTGTATTGATAAGGTGATGGGGGAGCGGTGCAACGAGTGCGAGCAACAGCCCTGGCAGCCCTTGCAGCGACCTACAAATATAACATCGTATGAGATTACTAGGAGTGACGACCCTAGACAGGATCTGTGTTGGGATTGATATAAGGAAGGTACCTTAGTTTTCCAATCCTGCTGTATGAAAAGGACTAATAACTACTTGGTAATCATATCTACATCACATTGCATGTGCCTGGAAGATGTAGAGCACTGTGGGAAGAAAGCATGTCGCGGGCGTAAGATGGTGCCGTATGAGGGAGATCGTCGGTGAGGGCATCCATCATGTCATGTCATATTGCATTAACAACAGTATTTAGGAATGTTTGATTTATTGCTTTACTATTATCGCATGATTGATTTGATAACATGCTAATCTCTGCTCTATTATTCCACTGAGTTGATCACTCACTCCCACATTACGGGATGGTATTTTCGGACACCCACCAGTCCCTATTTTGGTTGCGGATGATGGCGCTGCTTGAGAAGCGGAGCTGGACTTGATGATGATGAGGAGAATCCCTCCTTTATGCGTATTTTGATTGACGGGATTACAGGGAGGTTGATTAGATGCCTTGACACTTGTCATTTTATATTTTTAGAGAACTCATGTATATTCTTTTTGTTTACTTTTAGAGTATATATGTATGTATATAACCTGGTAATATGTTCACACTCTGGAGACATACAACAGTTTATACATGTTATACATACTATCACAGTCTTCCGCTTATTAATTTAACTGTCTCTGGAGTATGATATATTGTTTTGGCTTAATCCCAATCTTGTTTAATGCCTGTTTACTGACAACATGCATCGAATATTATCTATATTGCATAAATAACATTTTAGAACTCGGGAGTTAGGTTTTTACTCGACCCCTGATTTTCGGGATGTTACATTAACCCTGACCGAAAGGATTGGTCACTCCAATTGACAGATGCTTTATGGGTTTACCGTACAACCTTTAAAACTCTCATTGGAATGTCAGTATTTAGACTCGTTTATAGGAAAGCTTGCCATTTCCTGTGGAGTTAGAACATAAAGCCTATTAGGCTGTTAAGAATTTGAACTTCAACTTGGACAATGCTGGCTCACTGTGCAAGCTTCAGTTAAATGAACTCGAGAAAATTCGGAACAACACATACGAAAACTTGAGAATTTACAAGGACATGATGAAGGAGTTCGATGGCAGGAACATCCTTCAGAAATCATTTTTGACTGGTTAAAAAGTCTTTTTGTATAATTCTCGGTTATATCTTGTTCTGGGTAAACTCCAATCTCGTTGGACTGGCCCTTTCGCTATTACTAATGTTTATCCTCATGGGGCTGTCGAGATAAAAAATTAACAAATGGTAATACTTTTAAAGTAAATGAAAATTGGTTAAAGCCATTTGTTGAGAAATTTGATTCAGGGGACATTTTCATGCCTCTGACTAATCCTGTACATCAGGATTAATCTCCTAGTCCGATGGAGGTATAGTTAGGTTTATTGGCTTCATAAGATTTAGGACTAGGATAATTTGTTTCCAGTTTTTTTGTTTTACGTTGTGCTAACCCATTTCATGCTAAGATTTGTAGAAACGCTTCAAATTCCTTCCTCTAAGTACTATCTTTTCATCACTACTCCCTTTCTTTTTGTTGTCTCGTATGCATTACATGCCTATTTCTTTTACATTGAGGAAAATGTAGATTTTAGGTTGGGGGTGTGGATTAGTTAAACCAATCAGTATTTTGTTTTGTTTTGAGTAGAAATGGTGAAATTTTTTAATTTTTCAAACTTAAACTTATTTGGTAGCGCTGGTTTATGTAATTAAGAATGTCTTGAGTGGGATAATAAGATGAAAATTAAATCTTGAATTGTTGAAGTTTAATCACCCGAGCAAACTATCATCTAATGTTCTTGAATTCAAATGATTAAGAAGGAAATTTGTATATCATGTTAATCTAAATCGCAAAACATGTTCAAGTTGCTTCCTTGGGATATGCTAGGATTTCTGATTGGTAATATGTGAATCATTAATAGACGTTAAGATTTGAGTCTAGAGAATTTTATTCACGTTAAAAAATGAAAAATCAGTTTTTTTTTTTTTTAAAAAAAAAGGAGATAGACAAAAAGGCCATGAATAATGAAAAGAATTAAAAATGACAACATCTTTGAGGAGAATGAAAAAGGTCTCTGAAAAGGATGTAATGTCTGAAAAAGAAACAATAGGAATAACTGTCGATATAAAATCAAAAACTGGAAAAAGAAGGAAAATGGGGATATGTTCAGTACTTGAGTTTTTGACTAATTGGGATGTGATGAACATGGCTAATATTATGAACTGATAGTCAGTTCATGGGAAGTAAGTTGATATTTAACAAGCACATTGGAAAAACGTGATACATGAATTTATGATTTTAAAACTAATAAAGAACCTATTTTTTTGATTGCTTATATGATTCGGCTCTAGGTTTTCAAAATCTCACTTTCTTATCTTGACTCTTCTCATTCATACTTGATTTCACAAAAGATTGTTTCCTAAAAAAATGTTTTAAATTTTGAAAATGGAAGATTATTTCACACATATTTTGATCGAGACTAGTAAAAGTTGGTTGGGGAGTGTGTTCAGACTCAAATGTTGCATATTTTCTCCCATTTATATCTTGGTTTTGTGAACATGATAATGTTTAATGGTGTATTTTATACACGTTTGCGTTACAAGGTAATTTTAAGAGCTTGGATTGAAAAGAATGTTAAAAGCATAAATTTAAGGCTTAAGAATTTTCAAGGCATATAATGGATCTTTAAAGACCAATATTGAAGATTTCAAGGCCCCAATATCAAAGAAAACCAAGTAGAGAAGGAAGTCAAAAGAACAAAATGTTGTAATCCACTTCATTTGTCTATGTCATCGACCACTGTTCAATGGCATCGAGGGCATGGTTCGATGACATCAAATTTTTACGTGAAAATCAAGTTGGTCGCTGGACATATTGGGTGACATTCTCTATTACTTAAAGACTCTCTCGATGACATCGAGGAGTTGCATGATGACATCGAGATTTTCTAAAGAATTATAAAGCAATTCGCTGGACTATTTTGTATGTTTTTTCGATTACTCAAAGACCTATTCAATGACTCGAAGCTTCACTCGATGACATCGAAGGAAGGTTTGATGACACAGAGACTTACACAGTTCGAAATGAGAAAAGGTGCGACTTCGGATTCAAACCCCTTCGATGACATCGAAGGCTGTTCGATGACATCAAAGGCGTTACGCAGAGTTATGCGGACTGCGTAAATTTGATATGATCTTGCGATTTTACAAAAACTATCTTATAAATATGGGTTTCCTAAGTCTTTTTAGGATATCTAGGGTTTTAAGGAGCAAAGCAAAGGGGTGGAGCTGTCATCCAAGAGTTTCTTCTTCCTTTCTTCCTAGTTTTTAATACTTTAATGATCTTAGATCCAATCATGTCTATAGTTGGCTAAATCCCTTAGCTCGGGCTAAGGGGTGAAGCTTGTAGCATGATTGGGATGTTTTTCTTAGTTGATTCTTGTTCTTCTTAAACTTCGTTTATTATAATTTGATATTTAATAAATACTTTTAGTTTTTAATATTTTATTGTGACTCAAATTACAATAGATCTGTAATAGCTTTAAGTATCTTCTTTTCCTTATTTGAGATTTTGAAGATAGTAAATCTTGTTGCTCACCATCGTCCCTTGAGCATGGTTGGGTGATGGAATCTCTTCTAACCTTCACAATTTTTCTATGTTCAGTTGTTTGATTGATATATCCTATTGTTTATCATTGTCTCTGGGGCATGGTTTGGTGATAGAATCACTTTCAATCCTCACAACTCTCATCCATTGAGAGTTAGGTCAATGAAAGTTCAGATTGCTTTTATTGATACATCTTCCAATTGGATAGGATAAGACTCCAATTCCAATTATGTTTCTTAAATCAAATAAAGAAATATTCTAATGACTGCAAGTGGATCCCTGATCACCCTAGTTCCCACCTTTGAATTTACAAGTTTTTATTAAATTACTCACAATTACTACCTTATATTCCAGGTTTAGGTTTAGATCTTCTTCTAATTCTAATTCTAGTTACCTTTATAATACACACGAGTTTAGTCCCTGTAGATTCGATCTCGGTTTTACTAAGATTATTACTACATCGCGACCCTACACTTAAGGTTGTGAACACTATATTCAAGGATACTCATGAGTTTTGCACAACTTGTGAGCCTTATCAAAAATTGGGTACATTATCTCATCGAAATATGATGCCTCTGAACCTCATTCTTATCATTGAAGCATTTAATTGTTGGGGCATTGATTTTATGAAGCCATTCCCCCAATCATTTGAGAATTTATACATTTTGCTAGTAGTAGAATATGTCACTAAGTGGGTCAAAGCGATCCCATGCTGAAACAATGACCATCCTACGTTTATTTGATTTTTAAAAGAAAATATCATTTTCCAGTTCGAAACGCCTTAGGCCATCATTAGTGATGGAGGTTCACACTTCTGTAATAGGCCATTTGAAAACTTAATGAAGAAATATGACATCTCTCAGAAGGTCAGCACTCCATACCACCCGCAGACAAGTGGGCAAGCTGAGATTTCAAACAGGGAAATTAAACACATTTTGGAGAAAACAGTTAACCCTGACCGTAAAGATTGGTCAATCCGTTTGACCAATGCTTTATGGGCATACCATACAGCTTTTAAGACCCCCATTGGAATGTCTCCCTTCAGACTCGTTTATGGGAAAGCTTGTCACTTACCTGTAGAGTTAGAACATAGAGCCTACTGGGCTATCGAAAATATGAACTTCAATTTGCACAAAGCTGGTTCACTGTGCAAACTACAGTTAAATGAACTTGAGGAAATCCAGAACAACACATACAAAGACTCAAGAATTTACAAGGACAGGATAAAGGTGTTCTACGACCGGAACATCCTTTGCAAATCATTCATAACTGCTAAAAAAAGTCTTTTTGTACAATTCTTGGTTACACCTTTTTCTAGGTAAACTCTGATCTTGATAGACCGATCCTTTCACTGTTACTGATGTCTATCCACATAGAGTCGTTGAGATAAAGAATCCAATGAATAACCATGTTTTTAAAGTGAACGGACATCGTTTAAAGTCATTTGTTGAGAAATTTAGCTCAGAGGACATGTCCATGCCTCTGACTAATCCTATGTACCAGGATTGATGTCCTAGTCTGATGGAGGTGCAGTTAGCTTTATTGCTTTTGTAGGATTTAGGATTAGGATAGTTTGCTTTCAGTTTGATTGAGTCTTTGTGCTAACACATCTTCACATTGAGAACCTTGGAAAAGCTTTAATCCCCTTTCTTCTGGTACTACCTTTCCATCACTTCTCATTTCTTTTCATTATCTCGTATGCATTGCATACTTATATTTTTTTACATTGAGGACAGTGTAGATTAGGTAAAACAATCAATGTTTTCTTAGTTTTGAGCACTTTTTTTTGAAATTTTTAATGTTTCAAGTTGAAATCTGTTTGAAAAATGATAAATTGTGTATGTAAAGAATGTTTTGAGTATGATGATAAGGTTGAGATTAAATTTTGAATTGTTAGAGTTCGATCAACTAAGTAGTCTATCACTTACAATTCTTGCACTCAATTGATTAAGAGGAAGTTTAAATATCATGCTAATCTAAGTCACAAGACACATTCAAGTTGCTTTCTGTAAATTATGCTAGAATTTCTGATTGTTAGCATATGAAGCATTGATAGATGATTGTGAATTAAGTCTGGAGAATTTTATCCACTTTAAAAGATGAAAAGAACCAGTTAAAAAAAATAGTAAGATCGACAAAAAGGTGATATATGATAATAAGGCTGGAAAAGAATGAAAATACTGTTAAAGAATAAAAAAGAATGGAAAGTCTGAAAAGAATGAATAAATAAAAAAAGATCATCGATATAAAATCAAAGAGTGGAAAAGAAGGAAAAGGGGATAAGTTTGGAATCAGTACTTGATTATTCAATTAATCTTGAGGTGATGATCATAGCTAATATTATGTAATGATAGTATATTTTTGTGAAATGTAACATTGAATTCACTAAGCACGTTAGAAAAACATAGTATATGAACTTATGCTCTAATTTAATCAATAAAGAACCTATTTGATGGATTGCTTATATGATTCGTCTCTAGGTTTTCAAAATCTCACTTTCTTGTCTTAATTCTATTTATCCATACTTGATTGCACAAAGGATTGATTTCTGAAAAAAGGTTTGAACATTGAGAATTGAGAATTACTTCACACATGTTTTGCTCGGGACTAGCAAAATGTTGGTTGGGGGTGTGTTGAGTATAGAATATTACATATTTCTCCCTATTTATACCTTGGTTGTATAAACATGATAATGCTTAAACGATTTAATTATGCATGTTTCATGTGCGAGGTGATTTCGAGAGCTTAAAGTGAAATTGATGTCAAAAAGAAAATTTATGCTCAAAAGATTATTCAATGAAGATTTGGAGATTTGGAAGTCATTAATGAAGAATTCACATGCCAAATATCCAAGAAAAACAAGTGAAGAATGAAGAGAATCAAAATTTTGAAGTGAAGAAAAGGAATCCTAAAATTGTTCTGAAAATAAACATATTCCTGAAATAATTCTGAAAAGCATATTCTGAAACTCCGAGAATATTTTGGGAAACTGCGCAGAGTGCTAAATTTAAGGTAGTTTAAACTCTGAGTTTCTTTTGAGAAACTACGCAGAGTGTATAAATTTGAGGCAGTTTCTATATTTTTCTAACTCGGTGCAAAAGTTGAAATTTCACAGCTATAAATAAGACACCCTACGATTCTCCAAAACATCTTTTGGGGTTTAGAAAAGTCTCAAGGAGCATAATACAAGGGTGGAGCAGCCGTCAAAGAGTTTTTCTTCTTCCCTTGTTTATTTTTTAGGCTTTGATTAAGAGATTTAGTTTCAATCATGTCTATGGTTGGCTAAACCTCTTAGTTAGGGCTAAGAGGTGAAGCTTGTAGTGTGTTGGGATGTTTATTTTACTTTAATTCTTATTCTTATTGAACTTCATTGATTTATAGTTTGATATTAAATGAATATTTTTACATTTATATTATTTATTATAACTCGAATTACAAGAAATGTTGTGATAACCTTGGATATCTTCTTTTCTTGTTTTGAGATAGTGAGATTGGTAAATCTCATTGTTCACCATCGTCTCCTGGGCATGGTAGGGTAATGGAATGTTCACAACCCTAAGTGTAGGGTCTCTATGCAGTAATAATCTCGGTGAGACCGAGGTCGAATCCACAGGGACTAATCTCGTGCGTATTCTGAAAGCAATTAGAAGTAGAAATGCTGTGATAACTTTACATATCTTCTTTTTCTATTTTGAGATAGTGAGATTGGTAAATCTCATTATTCACCATCATCACCTAGGCATGGTATGATGATGGAATGTTCACAACCCCAAGTGTAGGGTCACTATGTACTAATAATCTCGGTGAGACCGAGGTCGAATCCACAGGGACTAATCTCGTGAGTATTCTGAAAGCAATTAGAAGTAGAACTAGAAAAAAATGTGAATCTAAATCTGAAATAAATGGAAGTAATTATAAGAGATTTAATTAGAAACTTAAGAAATTCAAAGGTGGAAACTAGGGTTTCCAAGGATCCACTTATAGTGATGAGGAAGCCCTCTTACTTGATTCAAGTCACACAATTGGAACTGTAGTCTTATCCTATCAAATTGGAAGATATATAATTAAGATCAATTTAAACTTTCATTGATCTAAATTTCAATGAAGGAGAACTATGATAATTAGTAAGGATTCCATCACCAAACCATGCCCAGGAGACAATGGAAAACAATAAGATTTACCAATCCCATAATCTCAGAGCAGGAGAATTGTGAAGATTAGGAAGGATTCCATCATCCTACCATGTCTAAGAGACGAAGGCAAACAACATAACTCACAAATTTCATAATCTCAAATCAGGAAAAGAAGATACTTAAAGCTATTACAGATCTACCATAATTTATGTCACAATAAACTATTAAAAACTGAAAATATTCCTTAAATATCAAATTAAAATCCATGAAGGTTCATTATAAACATGAATCAAAGCAATAAAAATAACCTATCACGCTACATGCTTCACCTCTTAGCCCTAATTAAGAGGTTTAACCAACCATAGACATGATTGGATCTAAAACCCTGGAAGAAAACATGAAAAACTAAGGAGAAAGAGAAGAAAAATGCTTGGCGACGGCTCTCCACCCTTATGCTTTGCTCCTCCAAACCTTAAATGATCCCCAGGAATGCCCTAGGGACTCCTATTTATAGTTGTACAACACCTCCTTTCACATCGACTTGGAAAAATCTAGAAACCACCTCAAATTTACGCAATTTCGATTATATCAAAGTGTCTTCGATGTGTCCTTCGATATGTCCTTCGATTCTATTGAATAGTCTTCGATTGAATCGAAGATCGGTCCAGAACTGTCCGGCGAGTTAAGCCTGAAATCTTGAAATTATCGATTCTATCGAAATGTCTTCGATATGTTCTTCAATACTATCTAACAATCTTCAATAGAATCAAAGTCTATTCTAGCAATTTTTCAGAATTAGACTTTTTTTATCCTGAAATTTGTTTTCATGACAATTTTCAAGATTCCTTTTTTTCACTTCAAGTTTTTTATTCTCTTCCTTCATCACTTAGTTTCCTTAGATCTTTGGCATGTGAATTCTTAAATATTGGTTTCCTAAGATCCATCCCTTGCCTTGGTGATCTTTGAGCATCAAATTCATACTTTTAGCACCTTTTCCAATCTAAGCTCTTAAATTCACCTTGCAACAAAAACATAAGTAAAATAGGACATTAAGCATTATCATGTTCATAAAACCAAGATATAAATGGGAGATAATATGCAATATTTGACCCTCAACATGGAATCCTTTCTAATCTTCACAATTCTCCTCCATTAAGAATTAGGACAATGAAAAGTTCAGATTTAATTTAAATTATTTTATCTTCCAATTAGATAGGATAGGACTCTAATTCCAATTGTGTTTATTGAATCAAGCAAGGTAACATCTTAATAGCTACAAGTGGATCCTTGGCACCCTAGCTCCTAATTTAATGGATAGTTTAAACATTATTCACAATTACACTCTTTTATTCTAAATTTTAGATTTAGATCTTCTTCTAGTTCTTTTTTAAATACGTACAAGTTTAGTCCCTGTGGATTCGACCTCGTTCTCGCGAGTTATTACTACATCGCGACCCTACACTTGGGGTTGTGAACACCTAACCAATGTGGGTTTACTTTTCTCTACATTTTACCAGCTGGTTAGCTACTATGTGCGTCGCACACCAATTGAATGTGCATCTTCAATTTAGAATTATGGTAGGTTAGCTAACTTATAGATTAAGTCATTAGCGGTTGGTGATGGACATCTGATGCATGTGGATGTTATCGGGTGCCTAACCTGTTTGGATGCACTTTTGAGTATTTTATCCACTGACTAGTTTACCATGGATGTTCCTTTTTTGTTGTGAATTTTACCGAGTGGCTAGTCAGTATAGGTGTGGATTTCTATACTTTATCGGTAGGTTAGCTGTTAGGGGCCATTGCGTGCCTACCAGATGCATGTTCACTACATTGAGCTTAGTTCTTACACCCCCGTGCATTAGATATGATTCACCTTATGTGATTCATATGTTGTTACATTACATTGCATACTTGAATAATATGTACGATTTGTATGTTGTAAACTACTACTTAAATCATAACTTATGCTTGCTTATTATGTCACGTGCTAATCTTCGGCGTATTTATTCAGTATGTAGGCCTCTGACGCCTTCCATTTAAGATATGCAGGGATCTTATGAGTAAGGTAAGGCTTTAAGGGCACAACTTAGTGCCTAGTTGGGGGCAAAGAGCAAATGGGTTTTTCTTTTTTGTCTAGACTATGTTTTGCTCAATTTATTTTACTGTGCATGTTTATTCCCTGTTGAGTGACTTGGACTTGTGTACATTTTGGATGTTGACCTTGACACTCTCTCATTCAATTATCTATGCCTGTCTTTTGTTATTATTGCACTGATATACGCAAGTGTGCTTTTATAATTGTGAGTTAATGTTAATCTGACTACTCAGGCATGGGGGTAATGCAGCCACATGCATTTCTAATCAAAGTTCACACCCCAAACTCAGGATAAGAGTCTCGCTACTCGGGTGCTCAGGATAGGGGCATGATGATGATGGCCACACAAAAACCTATAATTAGCATCACATTTTCATTATTCCCCTGTCTTGGCTACCTTAAGTTGTCAATCTATTTGAATTTTAACGCTAGGGTCTAGAGTAGGGTTGTCAATTAGGTGGGTTCTAGCTAGACACAATCAAAATTTTGAATAGGGCCAGCCCATTGACGAACTTAGTATAAAATCAAGGAGTGTGCTTGATGGAGGGAGTGGATATGCATGCACCACATGGTAAGACTAGAGTTTTACCGAAATCCTACGTAAAAGAATTGTACAAGATTCGTCTCCCTCGAAGATTTTAACAAGTGTTGAAGCTTGGATATGGCAATGGGCAAGGTTTGGATCAGGCTAGTATACACCTTGGCCAACCTGACACTTAAGAGCTAAGCCCCAGCTTCACTAAGCTCGACATGGGCCGATGCAGTAGGCCTAAGATCAAGCCTGAAAAGAATTGCTTAGGCCCAAGACTAACCTAGACCAAATTTTGATAAAATTGTTATTTTCTCACTAAAATGTTTCTAATCTAATGGTTGATCAAGTTAGTCAGGCATGTATAAAGAAATAAAACCAACAATATGCATTCAACATGTATGGTAGAATTGGAATGATTTATTTGCAGGATATACCGCTCATACATTAAAGCCCCATCGGGCTATGTTAGTGTTGAGTAATATGTGGGAAAAATCAAAAAATTAAAAATTAAAGAAATTTATTTCTTTTTAGCACTAGGCTGAATCATGTATAAATACGTTGTCTTTAAAGTGTGATTCATGCCCTTATCAATTATTGATGAATTATAGGCGAATTACTTCCAGGATAAGACAAGCCTACCTAGATCCAGCATGCAACAATCACATATGGTTTGCTTATGTCACGCCTCAAAATTCGGTGCCTAAGTTGGCCGTACCCAACTCCGAATCCCAGGTTGTGATTAAATTTTAAAAACATTCTCAACCATAAATCTAATAAAAACTATATTACAATAAATTAAATATTCATCCAATTCAATGCTTAGATTCACTTTTAAGTTTTTCACTATACATTTTTTCTAGCACAAATAAAAAAAAAGTTCATTACGACTAGATGGACGGTTAGATCGTCGTTTTGCTTCACCCCCGATTAATCTCCAAACCCTAAAACAATGTTAATGTGGGGGTGAGCATAATAGCTTGTGGGATCGTATCCAACCCAAATATGAAATTTTTATATTTATACAAAATGTACCAAAAAAAATACTTTGTTTAAACTTTACAACATGAATTAAAGTATCGAATCGTAGTAGATGAGATGAATGGAATATTGAAATCATAATGATACTCTATAACACCCCGTACTTTTCAGTACTTAAGTGTTACCATTTAATTTAATTTAATATAAATACAAAAAAATAATACAACCTAAATATATATACTATGAAATGTTATTTATATATTTTATAAATATTCAAAGTTTCATATTAAAATGATATGTAACTATAATCCATATTATACGCATATACTTACAACATCATTAATATAAATTACAAACTATAGAATTTGTAATACATAAAAATAAAATATACTGGAGAAATTTATAATGAATAACATACTTCAAACAATTTAATGATTTATATAAAATTTAAAACCTAACACATATATATATATATATATATATATATATATATATATATATATTAACAATTTGTGATAATATAAATTATATATGACAAAATATATAAAGGAAATAAATAATAGTAGTAGTAGTAATAACGATAATAATAATAAATGTTCAATTAACCCCAATAAAAATATTTAATGTTTTAAAATCATAAAACGGGTGGTCCCAGTCACCTAAATAAATTCTTAAGTACTTTTTAACCATTGATGATCGAATTGGAATCCATCTGACCGTAGGATTTCGACATGTAGGCCAAATATGGCCCCAAAAGATGTACAACGGCTCACCCGGGCCTCATCATCGGCCCAAAGTGGACCAGGACGACGCGGAGGGACCCGTAAAGCAATTGAACAGTGTAGATGGGCCACCACCATCGCCTACAGGGCTATGCACGGTGCATGTGCACCTCACCAATCATGTGCATGACATGCGCGAGATAAGGTGAGTCGGTCAAACAAACTTTGACCGAACCCATTTTGCAAACCACCAAAGTTCCCGCCATTTTCAAACATTTGAAACCAAGAATTTTCAAACCCCAAAGTGGGCCACCCTAGCCACTTTCAGGACAATCCAAACCGTCCATTTGACTCACGTGGGTCCCCTAATCAAAACCGTATAGGGCTTTAGGCCCATGCATAAGAACGAGTGAGATAAGATTAGACCATCCATTCCCTTATTATGTGGCTAGGATTCGAGGGAAGAGACCACCCGAATGCTTCTCTTGCAAGGCAAACCCTCCATTGACAAATGGACCCAAGCTTTCCACGAGCACAGCTGGGAAGGTCCATTCATGGCCAAAAATGGGTAGACAGACCCGTAATGAAGAAAGCGAAGCCTCCCATTTGAGGTATGATGGGCGCTGGCACAGCTGTCGACAGCAACTCAACCTTGCCTATAAATAGGCATTGCTGCCCTGGGGATTCCACACAGAAAGAGAGGTGAGAAGGAAGGGAAACAGAGAGGAAGGAAAGGGAGAGAAAACAGAGAGAGGGAGTGAAATAGGAAGCATTTTTTGTACCCTCAGTGCACACTGACCCAACTCAGCCGTTGAAAAACGAACCGAGCCGAGTCAATGTGGGACCAAAGCAACACCACCTGAGTGAGAGGAAGGTAAAGGAGGGAAAGAAAGCGAAAGGAACGGTGGGTGCATACATGCCAGCCCAAGCTCAGGTCGGACCCAACCGTGGAAGGTGAAACCTCTCCCTCCACTCTTTTATGCAACTCTAAAATAAACTCAACATTAAGCACCCATCACACCTCACCCACACCCCAAACAACCCACTAAACAGGGCTAGGGTCGTGACTGAAAACGCCCACCAACAGGGTCGTGCAAAGAGCCAAAAATAGGCTCTGTTCGAACTATAAAACAGGGCCGAAAACGGCCTAGTGACGTGCCTCATTTTGAGGACGAATGAACCTTCAAAGGGCCTCAGCCAACTACTAAAAATCAGTATAAAATCAATCTAAAAATCGGGCCAGAAACCAATAGCTATTATGGTCATCCCTGAGGCTGAAAGTGGACCAGAAAGACAGCTCAAATCTTGGCCGTTTCTGGGAATGAAAGTGGGATAGGGAATGTCCCTGTCAAGCTCTGATTGGGGTTGAAATCAGTCTCACAAACAGGCCATGCTAAGGGGCGTCTACCTGGCTTGAGAAGTGGCTAAGAAAAACCAACCATAATAGTTAAATAAATGGGCGAGTTCAGGCCCTATTTCATGGCAACATTAGGCCTCACCAAATTGCAGGTGGGCCACACCTTGCAATACACAGGTGGGCCGCACCCTGCAACTGTTGGTGGGCTGCGCCTGGGTTTCCTTTCAAACCAGGTGGACCACACCATATAAATTACGGTGGGCCACACCATGCCAGCGTGGGCCCAGCACCATTGCAGGTGGGCCTCACCAAAAAGGAAAAAGAAATCAGGGGGCTACACGTCGTGGGCCATCCAAAACGGGCAGCAGGCCCTGGAAATGCAATCTACAAAATAAACTAGTATTTTATTATAGATATAATATATATACACACATACACATAAACATGTGCTACTGGTGGGCTGCACCATTGAGCCATGGTGGGCCACCCCAAAATCGGACCGTCCAGCAATGGACGTTGTGTCCAGGCCGTCCATCAACGGACGTCCAATACTGGATGATTTGTTGTACACGTTAACAAAAATATATATAATAATATAATAATGGCAAGTGACGTATGAGGCAGTATGCATGTATATATAAAACACTATACATATGTGGTGGGCCCCACGTGGGACCCACCTATTAAGATTGGCTGGAGTACCCCTCTGGTGCATATAAGATATAATAAAATATTTTATGAGGGCCCCACATACCATGCTGTGTCTAGCACGTTGGACCATCATGGTGTGTGTTTTCTTCACACCGCCCTGCTGAGGACGGTGTGACCCACTGCTACACGTGTGTGTGTTCACGCCCATGAGGTATATGTTGTATCCATACCGTCCAGATAGGCTGGATGGCAAGGGAGGGGGGCACTGTGATGTATGTGTTTTGTGCACACCGTCAATACTAAGACAGTGGTGTGTGGACCACCACACTGCACGTATTTTATCCACGTCATCCATCCAAACTGAGTCAGATTCAAATCACTGGTGGGCCACCTCTGTGGACCCTACATTAATGTATGTGATTTATCTAACCCATCCATCCATTGTGCGAGCCCGTCCTTTTTAGGCAGATCTAGTGATCAAGTGGACCATAAGAGGGATTGGACATCCAGTTCTAAAAACTCTTGGGTCACAGAAGTTTTGAGTCAATATGGTATTTATTCTTCTCTCGGTCCAGGCCTACGTGACACCATGGGTAGGATATATGGAAATAAAAGTTACGTTGGGCCTGGCCATGATGCACGCACATCGTACATGCTATCTAGTAGCTGAACAAATGCTGAGGGCACTAGAAAATGGTGGGACGGTGCTAATCATCATTAGTGAGCCATGTACCCCCATAAAATAATGGCCTATAGTGATACACATAGTACACTTACAATTATTAAAATAATTTTGGATGAAATCCAAACCCTCACTTGTGCCCATCCATGAAGCTACCTTGGTGGACCCATTCCCTCTAACGCAAGCCTAAAAGGCCTTGTTGTTGTATCCCTTCGAAGCCTCATGTTAGTTGGACAAAACCGTAGGAATACTTGACAAATATAAACTGTGATTTTAGGAGATTCCTTGGGTGACTTTAGGCTGCAAGAGAACTTGGACCAAGTACGTGAATATGACCCTACAGGTGATGATTCTTCCCCTTGAGTTTTACATCTTCCCATTAGCTTAACTTATAGTGTGTATTTTAATTTATAATTGATATCTCCATTTTACAATCATGTGTTAACTGGTGGAAATTGAATTGCTATATTACATGCTTAATGTTCATCATGTATATTTGATCATGCTTATAGATTATTTGTGGATTGCTTATGAAACTTAAACTAGTTCATTTGCGGAAAACCCCCACTTATATACTTAGGATGTAACTCTATTGATGTGATTATAATGGACCCTCGATTTAGTGGTTATTGACTGGTGGTTTAGATGGATCATTGATGTGGGCCTACCATCCAGGGTTGTTGTGTTTAAGTGGTTTTCAAGGATGAACTTTTATCGCGTGGTTTTGATACTCACCTTATATGGCTTATTTTGATATTTGTCTTATGTGGCTTGCTTTGATATCGCCTTATGTGGCTTTATCTTAGTATTTTCTCTATATGGGTTTGATATTTTATACTGTGCAACCATGCGATGGTAAATCCCATATATTATAATATGATTGTCTACTAGTCGACGGGTTTCCATTAAACATCCTAAGGTGGTAGTTTCATAAGCCGGGGATGGTGGTATGGGAGCTATGCCCGAGCCGTCGACCTACGCTGGTAACAAGCCCCCGTAATGATCTTAAGCTTATTTAAATTTGCTGATTGTAACTGGATTAATAATGGTTTGGCTAATCATGCATCCATGGCATATTGGCGATGACGGGTGGCTAATTCTGGATATTGTAGCATATGCCTTAGGATCATCGAGGTATCGTTTCGCTAGTTTTCAGACCACTGACTATCGATCTATTGTTCTAACTAGATGATTTCCCAGGTCGATGATTACATGGGTGACGAGCCCAATTTCCACACGAATGTGCATCCCCTAGGCAATGTGCATTCACGCATCCATACATTTAAAAAGACTGCATCATGTATTTTTTTGATTGCCTTGTTCTTTTATAACTATGCTTACCTAATGCAGTGGTGTGTAATCTTGAGAAAAATTCACACTGAGTTGGTCACTCATCCATCAAATATATAACCGTACAGGTAGCACAGATGGCCCACATGACATTCATGTTTATATCGATGAGGAGCAAGCTATAATTGACCGGGAAGGATGATTGTAATTGCTAAGGGTTGCTACAGGATTTCACATCCCAAGATTGTTGTAATTTACTTTATTTCACATGTAATATTATTTTATTTAGTAATTATAAGTATGGGGGCATTGGCTTGTATAGGTCATTATGAGTAGCTTCTTGTGTATTCCAAATGAAATGAAAATTTTCCTTTATGCTTACTTATCCATTCTACGCTCATCTGCTTACT
This sequence comes from Magnolia kwangsiensis, assembly GCA_037074715.1. NCBI lineage: Eukaryota > Viridiplantae > Streptophyta > Magnoliopsida > Magnoliales > Magnoliaceae > Magnolia > Magnolia kwangsiensis. Next base: position 75,092,637 of record CM073589.1, read on the forward strand.
CTAATAGTTTCGAATATATACATATATATATATACTCGAATTTGACCATCCTTTAAGGTTAACACTCGAGTTTTTGGGAAACGAGTCATATGCTCGGGTCCTGAAAACACGGGGCGTTACATACTCCGAATGTCAAATTTTTCATAAATTCTATAAATAAGAAAATTAAATAACTATAATCTTTTACAACATCGTACCTAAGTTAATGACCATGTTGCATTAACACCCACGCACTGGTATCTCGAGGTGAGTGACTCATTCATACACTTACTAGTCAGACTACTGCTCCAATTGTACCTCTGACATATGTTCAAGCACACAATTGTACTTATACTTCGTACATAAAGGATACTCCAAAGAATCCAGTGGTTTCTAAGGTCTTTCACCCAAGGGACACGATCGCCCTACCTACTAGCTTTAGGATCTTCCACCTAAGGAATATAATTGCCCTACTTGCTAGCTTTAGGAACTTTCACCAAAGGGACACAATCGCCCTACATTCTTATGCCTTTTGGGGACATCCCCAGGGCAGCGCACCAGCATATGAATGACCTTCATCCATTTAATTCGGAATTATTAAATATGTAACTTATTGTAAGTTAGTTACGAACTACATAACATTACATCAGTATATATTCTTCATTATTCTTAAATTATGCATAGAAGTCGTTATAAGGTTCGATGACTATTAAATTTTTTATTATAATTAAATACTTTAAATTTTAATTTCTAAAATTTATCATACTGTTTTTCTTTAGATTTACTCTAACATGCAATGGTGTGTAGAAAAAAGTAAATTGTAACATAAATTTCTTAAGGGACAACATAAAAACTTCAAAATAAATTAAGAATCCAAAATTTTTAGATTTAAAATAATTAATTTACAGTAAGGGACGTTTGCTAAATTTTTTAAAAAATTATAAAAGAGACCCTATAGATTTTAGGATTTCAATAAGGCACAATTTTAATCTCATATGATTATCGGGTGTGGTTTTGGGGATAATTATCGACTAGATTTCTTCACAATTTATTTTATAATCTAAACCATTTAATTATTTTTCAAGTATATTAAGCATAAGACTTTAGAAGATATTAATTTAAACAAAATTCACACGTTATTAATTAATAATAATTTAGTTTATTAAATTTAAAGTCGAAATAAAATAATGAGAATTGATGCTTAACTTCACAGTAGAGATAATTATTAATTTTAAATTCATAAATAATTTTTATTATAACTTAATAATTAATTGATCAAAATTATTTTTTAATTTTATTTAAATTCGAATTAAATTTTTTTTATAAAATTGTAAATAAACAAAGTATAGGAACTCCTAAAAGTAATCCTTATTAAATTCTGAATCTAAATAAATTAATGTATGAATTAGAATTTAACTATTCTAATTTAATTAATTTAGAAATATATGAATAAAATCTGACTATTTTATAATATTTTTTTACTTCCTTATAATAAATTGAAGGAAAATATCTACTAAACATATTAATCAAATTCCCTTTCTCTTCTCGCTACTTATTTCAAACCCTAATAATTGAATTTAAAAGATACATTAATAGATCTTAATTTAATATCATATATCAGTACATTTCGAACTATTAAGTTTATGTAAATATATAGATTAAAAATCTATATTAATTAATAATTTTAAAGATTTAAAATCTGATTGGTTAGATATCAATTTATAAAATTATAATTAGTTATTATCTATTTATATTTAAATTTACCTAATCGAAATTAATTCTAAAATCCTTAATGTAACGCCCCAAACTCGGGAACAGACAGCTTCCATGATGCCCCAAATCCGACACTCGACTTCCATACACCAAATCTCGAGTTCGGCGCAACACAAAGAAGATTTTTGACTGAAATTTTTATTATTATTATTATACACATATAATAATACCTAAGCATAAAAATCCACGATCAAATTACCAAGCGACACTCTCCAATAGAAATCCTAATGGTTACAAGTACAATACTTTCCAAAAGGTACACAACGTCAACATTACCAAATCGAAAAATAGATGTAATGCATCGAGAAAGCAAAGTCTTCCAAGCTACTCCAGCCCTGAAAAAAATGAGAAATAGGAAGCTTAGGCAAAAAGCCTAGTGAGTACACACGTGTGTGCAGTGTCTTCTACATGCAAGTAAGATGAATATGTTACAAGAAAATCATATATATGAAAGGTGTGTAGCACGTAAAGTATGATGTCAATGCCAATGTAATGCATATGCATCATAGTAATACTTTAAGTCAATTCTACCAGCATTACCAAGTCATATTTTCATTTCTCCTATATCACAGCCATAACCGTATTAACGCATTCATAATCACATCATCATCATCATATTTTCAAGTCATAATTATACAATATTAGAAATACTGACAAGTCTATGAGTCAAACAATATCAGAATGCACAATACAAATCGACTATACAAATGAGGAACAATATCAGAATACGCAATACAGATCAACTATACAAACGAGGAGTCATAAAGAGTCAAATATCAGATGTCGTATTTAAACCATATAAATGAAGAAACACAGGTAACCCAAAATGTCATATGCCGCGGATGTAATGCAATATGCGGTGTGAATGGAATGACCATGCTGGAGTGTGAAGTCAAGATGATAGTACGTAGTATCGCAGGCTATGGGATCCATCACAAGGGACTTCTATCCAAATCAGTCTCATACCTAAATTTGGATAGTCAGACTCAATGTGGTAAACTCCTAATCTTAGGTTAGTCGCGTGCCCCAACCGAAATCCTAGCCATTGTGAAGGTATACGTACAAATAGTTACGCACCACCAGCCCGAGTGGATAGTGAATGAATAAATGAATGAGTATACAACTCCTGCTCAATAAGTCCAACATCATTACAGTTCTTCTCTGAGATCATCACCGAGGTTTAGTACACTCCAAATGGTACTGCTCCTCTCCCAGCAGCATAGTCCAAGTGAGCGTAAGAAACCTCACTATCAGCCTAGCTAATAGTCTGTCAAAACCTATCTTGCACGTCCATAGTGGACCCATTTACGAGCTGGTCAAACTCAGCCTAGTAATGCCCCCTACCCTCGGGCGAATAAGGTCACATGCCTTTCCAACCAACCACGACACAGTGGGAGATGCGGCCTCCTGGTATTCGGCCCTCGTGCGCTCATATATCCACTCGATCTCGACATTGGAGTCATCCTCTGGTACCAAGAGGGTTTAGGAATTTTCACTCAGGGCCATCTATGGCTGCCCGATGCTAGAACAAATTTTCAGTGTTCCGTCTGGCCATCCATGATATGTTTATGGAGGTTACGGCCCTGATGTCACTAGGACATACAATAATCATAATGCAAGATGCATGAGTCATACAATCCAGTCATGCATCAATCCAGTGCATACCGTGTACTCATGTGAGACAATCAGGGAGTCTCATAATCGTCATGCCCAATGACATATGCAATGGTCAACCACCTCTCATAACAAACACGCAGATGATGCATATAGGCATGTATCATGATGCTATGCTGTCACATACTCATAATCGACATTAATGAGAATGGGCCTAATAAGGCCTAAGGGAAGGTCACAATGTGGACATTCACCCATCATTGCCCATTAATGTGGATATTTAACCAACATTGCTCCCAAGGAGTAGCTTACATAAACATCAATATATATATCATGGTGAAATCACACATCACATCGATCCTCATATACATTGTTTTAGGTCTCACACAAGGGCCACACATTCATTACATTGGGCCTCACTCATGGGCCGTATATACATCACATTGGGCTGTATCATATGGGCCTCACACATCGCAATGGGCATCGGCACATGGGCCATGAATACACCACATCAAGCTTCATAACCCACGGGCTTCAAATACACAATAGGTGGGCCCTACACATGGGCCTCAAATACATCACAATGAGCCACAACCCATGGGCTTAAAATACATCTCAATGAGCCACAACCCATGGGTCTCAAATACATTACATTGGGTCTTGCCCATGGGCCTCGAATACATTGCAAGTGGCCTCAAATCTATTTCACAGGTAGGCCACACACCTAGGCCTAATACAGATCACTATAGGATACATCACATGAGCCGGAAATACATCACAATGAGCCTCATCATATGGGACGAAAATATATCTCAATGGGCCTTGCCCATAGGCCACGAAGACATGGCTACACCAATTATGATAAGTCTTATAGTACAACCACTTCACACGTCACATAGTTAATAACTTATATTCAGTGTCGCAGGGTTAAGGGCCAAGAGCCACATTTCATCATATCATTTGCGGTTTAGGGATCACATCGCATAGAATCCAAGACCTTGATAGCATTAGCTTGGGTAACATAACCTTACATCACATTCAATTTAGTGCACAACTTAGTCATATATGATTCAAGTGGCAGTATCTATATTGATAAACGCAAACCTACGTTGTTGAATGGTCATCAATGCTACTTGATTTCATATGGTTAGGTGGCCTTGTACATATTTCGCATTCATATAGTTAGATGACTACATATACTACATATACTCCACAATTGCTTATGATTGAGTGGTTATACATATGTCAAATACTAACATGATTAATGGGCCAAACAGGTATATCACACCCTCACACCACTAGAGTCTACATATATATTATAATTAAACATGTTTAAGGGTTTAAACACAAATCACATGATCCTATTCTTTGGGGCCGCACTCTAACCAAAGTGTTAAGCGATCAAGGGCTGTCCACAATCATCCCATTTAGGAGATTAATCATCATTACTTCAAAAATTACATTACCAGTTTATCATACATTCAACACATGGAGATTACTAACTCCTATCGAAGAGGCCCAATGGTTGGCCAAGTAAGGCTACCACTGATGGGCCCACATGGTATTCACTTAAAATAGGCCTTAACATTTTTGGGCCCACATACCAATGGAATTCACAATGGGTCCTATGCAGTGGAGTTCATGGGGATTTTCCATGAGGTTAAGTTGTGTGTGACCCACTTAAGACTTAGGTCTGCTTTAATTTAGTCCACATTCTAAAATGATATGAGGAAGTGGATGGTCCACATGGATTAAATAGATACACCATGGTGGTCTTAGGTTGGATTCAATAGTTAGGTACTTATTCTTACAGCCGTGTATTGTATGGTCCAATTCAGATTGGATTGACTGATCTTTGAGACAGTGCCCTAAAGGGGACCCGGTACATGGGCTAGATGGGTTGAATATCTAATACATCATCAGGATAGCCCATAACAAATTTTTAGTGATGAGAGTTCAATTATTTCATAATGTACGGCTATATAATCATTGGATGGGCCTGAGTCTTGTTAACATACCGTCAAAAGGGTTAATAAAATAGATAAATGATGAGGATCTTAAATATATATCATGTTATAACCATGATGGATTAAGTGGCATAACACCTACATCAAAGTGGGCCATACCACACACAAGTTGAGAGGGTTACCTTCCATTGAATATTCATAATCATTTGTTGGGCCCATAGAGATGTAGTTCATAAATCTAGCCCATCCATTATGTGTGTCCCACCTAGTTGAGGGGTCAGACCAAGTTTTAGATACATTTAAATTTCAGGTGGACCTAATAAGTGATTTTACATGCTTGAGCTTCGAGTTGTATGAATGGTTCAAGGAGATCAAAGTTACATGGGTCCTAAAGTGATGCATTTATTATACCTACACCGTTCATCTATTTTTAGAGATCATTTTAAAAAATTATCTAAAAATGAAACATAACCGAAGATCATCAGGACCTCACCTCAATTAGCAGTGAGGATAATGATTTCACCGCTAAACCATTCACAGGGCTCACCATAATGTTTATTTTCCATTCAATCTGTTCATAAGGTCACAAAGACCTAAATTAAAAGGAAATACAAATTTCATATTGGTCCAAAACTTCTGACCCAAAAAAGGTTCCAATGGTAGATGTTTAATCCCTGCTGCTTTTGTAATGTGGCCCACTTGATAGTTAGATCTATCTTATTTTTCTTCTCGAACCTTAAGACGAGCTCACTAAATGGATGGATGGTTTAGATATAACATATACCACATGATCAGGCCCATGAAAATTGTTGATTTATTCAGCTTCATAAATTTATTTTTATTTTTATTTTTTGATGGTGTAGGCAACCTGAATTCCGTGTACGGCTAAATTTTGATGTATCCCACTTTTTAAAGTGGACCCATCGAGTGCAGGTGCAGATGCTTGAAATGCATCAAGGTGGAGCCTGTGGTGAGGCCCACTTTCTTCCAGCGTCAGCAGCAAACGCTGCTTGCTGCAACAGCAACAGCGTCAGTGCTGTTTATTTTTTATTTCTTATTTTTTTGTTTTTTTGTTTTCAAATATGGGGCCCATAACAGGACGATCCAGTCCATCTATTGTATGTGTCCCACCTGGTGGAGGGGTTAGTCCAAGTTTCAGTTACATAAAAATTTCAAGTAGGCCCCAGTAAGTACTTTTATATGTTTTAGCATGTCTTCACATGATTTTTGATGGTGTGGCCTACCAGAGAACTGAATTGGATTCATTTTTCGGCTCAATGCCTAAAATGAGCTGGGGAATCATATAGACGGCATGGATTAAAAATATATATCATGGGTAGGGCCGTTGTGGGCCCGCAACCCCTACCCTTCTAATCAAAAGCAGTTGGACGCTGCTTACTGCAACGTCCAGCGTCCAATTTTATTTTTATTTTTATTTTTTTAAAGGTGTTGTGTGCACGTGTGTGCATGGTTGTGAGTGTTGGCCAACACAATGGGCCACACTTTGGATGATATGGATGGCTTACAAACTTTTAGTGGGGCCCACAATCAATGGGTCCCACATAAAGTCTATAAATTATTTTTTATTATTATTATTTATTATTATTATTTATTATTATTATTATTATTCTTTTTTGATGTATTCTCCCATTAATCCACACCATTAAACACATCATTTTCATCATATTATTACTATTATTGATCATCTTTTTATATGTACTCTCCTACATATCCATACCATTAATCACATCATTATCATCGACATCATCTCCACCATACAAAAACAAAATAAAAACAATATAAGAATGAGTGGGGTGGGTGTACTCACCTTGATGGATTAGATGCAATGGTTGAGATGGATGGAAGGGATGAGATTGATGGAGTTGATGGCCCACCAAGATCGCTCCTCTCTCTCTCTCATGTATAGAAAAATGGTGAAATGCTAAGGCATGGAGGGATATTTGTAGAGAAATTCATAAAATTTTGGTTGAGTAAGGTTAATGTGATTAATATTAGCTTAGGCTGGGATTATGAAAATTAATTTATGATTTGAAATTAATGGTAGGTTAAAGGAGCATGGGATGACATGGTGTGATGATGTCATACATGAGGTGTGGCATGGAGAAGAGTTGACTTGAGGTGTACATGAGAGATGGGAGGTATGAGTGTGCAACATCACACACATGGGTAGAGATTATCTCACCCATGTGTGACATGTGCATGTGTGTATGACATGTGTTGTGCACATGTGTAGAGTGGAGTACATGACGCCATGCACACATGATAAACTAATTATTCTTCATGGCGTATCTCACAAACGGAGTATCGTACAGACGCATGGGTTGTACCTCCACGATTGCAGCGACGGGGCGATCGATATGAGATAAGTTTCGAGGTCGTGGGGTTCCGGTCAGTTGGGTGTGTACTATGAACGGTCAATCCATGTCTAAGGACGTCGATCATCATGTATATAAGCATAAAAAATAGTACGGAATAGATGGGGTGTTACACTTAAAATTCGTAATTAAATTGCTATTAAACAAATTAAGTTAAGCAATGCTAAATTTAAATTAGTTAATTATACATAAATATTCCTAAAATGAAACTTTACATGATTTATGTTTTAGATCAATAAGTTATTAAAATTATTAAGTTTGGACTTTAATTATTATAAAAATTTACATAATATTATAAACATTATTTTTTCTTAGTATGAATCATTTTAATATATTACTTTTAATTAATCTTATAAAAAAAATCTAAGATTAATAATTTGAGTCACTTTACAGATTTACGTAAGCAAAATTAATTTAAAATTCAACTTAAGTGGGATTCATAATAATTTCTAATTTAATTCCTACATATTTAAATAAATTAACTTTTTTTTCGTATTAAATTCACTAATTTAGAAATTCAATTTAGATTTTTCTTTAATCTTGTTTAGCAAATTCTTTATTTTTTTATATATGTCAGCAATAAAAAAATATCAATAATAAACAATTATTTCCTGCAGATTTTAAATTTCAAGTTAATTAACTATAAAAATAAATAAATAAATTTAAATAAAAACAACTATAAAATTTTTAGATCAGGGATGGATCACCCACCTTAACAAAAATTTTACAAAGCTTCTTTTATTTTCTCTCATTTTTTATTTTATTTTTTCTCACACTTTTCCTTCTCGTGCCCACACCTACGACCCTAATTATAATATAGAGGTCCCACCATACGTAATACACACGTGAGAAAAATAAAATAAAATGATATCTTTAAATTGCATCTCGTGTAAGTGAAATTGTAACGCCCCAAAATTTGAGGGTCGAGCAAAGGCTCAACTCCCGAGATCCGTCGCATTACTTATGCAACATAAATAATGATGATTAAATGTTATCCGTATTAGAGCATTAAACATGAATGAGATTATACTAAATCAACATATCATATTCCAGAGATAGTTAAATTAAGTAAGCGGAAGACTGTGATAAATATATAAAGTATGTAAGAGTTTCGTCAATCCCCAGAGTATAAGTATGTTGTCAAGTTAAATAAATACAAGTGCTGTCCCAAAATTTATAAAAATCTCCAAATGTAACTGTCCAACTAGCCATGTAACCCTATAATCTCATCGATCCAAAACAAGACCTACAAAGGCCCGCCTGATAGCTGCATATATGAGAACTCCTCCTCGTCATAAAAGTCAGGATCCATCTCGTAAGCCTCCCCATCGCCTATAACTACAACAGAGTCTAGTTAGTATTTTAAAACACCATCGCAGAGTGGGAGCAAATGATCAACTCAGTGGAGCTAATAAGGCAAAGGTTAACATGTTATCAATTCAGTCAAACAGTAATGATAAAGTAATACAACAAACATATCTTATGTACTCTTATTAATGCAAGGATGGTATGTGATAATGATGCATGTTCTCGCCTGCATTCCCTCAGCGACATCATCTCACGATCACGGCATGCAATACTCCGGACACGTGCACTTTCTCGCCAAAGCACATGCAATGCGGTACATGATTGTGTTAGCCAATACTTAATTAGGTTTATTCATACAGCAAGTTCGGGAAGCTAATGTACCTTCTTTTATATCATTTACCCAAATAATTATCCATATAGGGTCATCAATCCTAGTTAATCGCATACTATAGGCAAGTTATAGGGCAACATCACCCCTAATTTAAAAGCAGTGGACATGCAAGTTCAGGTCGTTACGGGAGGGTCATCAACTCGGCGTAGGCCTAGTTTATACTTAGGGTTAATACGGGAAAGGCTCCTCACCTTAGCGTAGGCCGATAGCTCAAATACAGTGTCTCATACCATCATATTCAGCTCACGAGTTTAAATTGCTCACTAGTTACTACGGGAAGGCTTGTCACCCCAGTGTAGGCTGACAGCTCGACCACGGTGTCTTATACCACTATACCCAGCTTATGAGTTTTAGCGGATCATGGTACCAAGGTTAAACAGGCTTTTCACTGGTAAGTGATACCTTAGATTTAAGCAGTAGCGTGCATGCATGGTAAACATATATTAGGTTAATCAGGTTACTTGATAAGCTCGACTGGTAAGAGGGCACGTTAAATTAATCGACATAGATTGTATATGCATTCCTTGTGGCCTAACCACTGTCGACAAACAACGTACAACTCGAATTTATCGAACATCTCTTGTGAGGTGAAACGATCTCGATCACTAATTCAGAAATCATTACCGATTGCCTGGACTACGTAATAGTCCTAAACAACTTAAACACAGCATGTGGATACATGTGATATTCAAATAGCATTTAACAAACGAACGATACCAACATAAATCTCATTTGAGCATTTTAACAAAACATAAAGCATTTTATCATGCACATGTACTTCATTCATAAATTACGTAGTAGTAAGGCAGGTTATATGAATGAAATTGTAGTTATAGATTAGATAATTGAGAATTCTATCTCAACACCCTTATTAAATATATTTCAACAAATAATTTATAAATCAAACATTTTATCAAATACTTAGACTACACATATCAACATACATGTAATAAATTAGTTACAACCTATATTATAGCAAATCCTTTTACAAAGGAGTTGCCACACATTCAATAATCATATATTCTCAATCACTAATCATGACAAGCACAAATCATAACTCCATATTCATTCAGACATTTTAACAAACACATGTAATGCATTATATTCAACATAGTTCATATATATGTGTACTACATGAAAAACATCGCATCTAAGCACATGTGACAGTAATTAAGTCAGTTATAAATCATTAATTGGCATTCAAAGTCTTGAAAATCATAACATAAACATTTATAGTCCGCACTTCTCATCGGTATACTCGTATCGAACTCGGTTTAAATCTTATGTTCCCGAATATGGAATAACGGGTACCTACACATTGAGATAGGTTAGCTATTTCATAGATTCTTCTATTTGGATTCCTAAAATGAGGTTAGGGTTAGGATTCCTTACCCAAATTACAGTCGAAACGAGTTAAGTAGTGTATCAAAGAGGTGATCTAGGGCGTGTAGTTGTATGAGAGAACCACTGTCTCGATCTCCCTAACCTTCACTCTTCTCCTCACACTTTTCTCTTCTTTTCTCTTTTCTCTCTCCTAGAGTTTGGAGGAAATTCATATGGAATAAGAGGGGTCTGTTAAGGCCCTTATATAGGACCATAAGTGGTGTAAATGGCTCCAGGGCCATGATATACTTAGGGTATAGCTAGAGAATAGCTATTTCGAGCCAACGGAGCTCATCTGGAGGTCCATTACTTACATACGGTTTGGAGAAAGTTTTCTGACAATGGATCTATGTCAGGTTAAGATTTCGGTCCGATCGAATTTGGGGATCAACTGTGGAGGACTAGTTTTAGTTTAACGGTCATCGTCACTCGATCAGGGCCACAAGTACACCGTTATGTATAGGGAAAATTTTTCGATCCAAGGGTGTAGTTGGGTCAAAATCTGACAGTCCGAAACCTTAAATTTGGCCTATAAGTGAACGGCCCAAGTCACTTAAGTTTGAGTTCATTTTCTAAAGATATTCGCATTCCTCACACACTTCGCTCTAGGCTCAAGTTGTGCGTTTCTGGATACTATTTAAACTCGATTCCTGCGATGGTTGTCAAGCCCAATAAGGTGGTCATAACTGTATAGTTTCGCGGTAGTTGGACTTTCAACGCGCCGTCCAAGTCCGATACGGAGTTTCAATGTGCTCCCGAGAGCAACTAGGTTTTGAGATTTCTCTTAGGTTTTTAGGTAATACAGAGTTAGCGATTCTACAGGTTTTGAATTTTGCAGTTCATATAAAAAGTAGTTTAAACTAATCTGCTAATCAATTCAGTTTAGTACTTAATTAATCTTCGTCTAATTTCAACATAATTTGATTCTTAGCGATTTCTCCCTGAGGTGGTGCTTGGGCCTTTGTATAAATTTTTTCGAGACGTTACAGAAATACCTCCATATTTTAATTTTATTTATTACAAAAAATACATCACGTGTGTATATGAAGTGATGCATGTGGTGCGTGGTTGTGCATGGGCATGATCGTGAATGTGCATAGTTGTACCTGTAAATTTATTAATGTACAATGGATGGCCGATGAAGTAGGTGGGTTAACAGATCAATTAATGGATGAATTCGGTGGCAGATGGCAAGTTGAGTTCTATGGACGGTGTTAATATTGTGTATGAATTTAATGGTTTCATTATATTGGGTTGAGTTAATAAACGAGTGGTTGGCTAATATTGTAATAAAACTCGACGATTTAAAATTGTTTGGTTGGTCATTGCTATGGGTTGTTTAAATTAGTGACCTCTGATCATACTCACATGCCTTTTATTTCCTAAATATAATACTCATGCGATAATAACTTTATACTAATTAATATATATTTATATTTTACTAAAACATAATAATATTTAATATATGATATTAACTCTTTGAAATTTTAAAACTTAAATAGGCATATTACACACGTTTAAGACATACTTTATTAAAGAGCTATATCATACATAGATTAATGATTGAGATGTATTGAAAATCATATTTAAGTGGACCATACGGTACCTCAGTGAGCATAGAGGTAAATGTACAATTGATTTTATAAATGGGTTACCCGGTTGGATGTGGGGCATTGGATTTACAGTTATATGTTTGAATATATGGATGGTCTTCTCTTGGATACTTGTATGGTCTTCTCCTATTTTAAAATTAAAGTTTACTATCAAAATATGTATATGGCTTGTAGACCTCTAAAGCTCGTTAATCATGTTCCAATGTAAGAACTACTCCAGTAAACTTGTTCGGAGAAATATAAGAATTATCATAGTGATTTGTTTGATTTTGTTAGTGGCCTAATTGGCGAATCCAGGTATGATGTATAGTTAGATAATAAAATATATGTAAAATAATCAAACAATAAAGATTATAATCCGATATACACGTTAGATACGTGCAAGATGGGTTTTATTTTTAGTTGATTAGACTGGTGAATCATCAGATAAACGGCTTAAATGATTAAATTGCAATACTGAAAAACATATGTATGAGTGGGTAACCACGTACCGTACATGGCGTATGAACGATTGGATTTAACGTATCTTTTATGGTTAAATTTGAGTTAAATAATGAATGAACGGTTGATCTTAGGTGTATAATTGAAGAGAATACTAAAATCATACAATTATCAATCAATGATATATTCTAAATAAATCAATCACGCATATCACAACTTACACACTTTATGTATGTATGGACGCACAAATAAATTGAATGATTATGCATGAATACTTAGATTGATGTAAGTGTGCATGTATGCAAATGCATGCATGAAAGCATACATGTGCACCAAAATCTCATATCATTACATTTTACCCCCTTATATGAATTTTGTCGACAAAATTCAAACACACCCAACTTGTGGACGGGAGATGATAATCCTCTTGATTAAGGGTGTGTTTAAGTGCCTGTTAAGTTCCATATGTTGTAGAGTTTATATAACGCCCTGAAAATCAGGAGTCAAGCAGGAGTCCAACTCTCGAGTTCCAACACATCACTTATGCAACATAGATAATGATGATTAATGTTGTCTGTATTAGTGCCTTAAACATGAGTGAGATTATACCAAACAACATGTCATACTCCAGAAACAGTTAACTATGCAAGTGAAAGACTGTGATAAGTATATATAAAACATTCAAGCAATTTTAAGTTTCATGAGTATGATCGCGTTACTAGGTCAAATAGTTACATATAACATTCCAAAATATACAAAATGTGTAATGTTATCTAATCTGAAATCCAATGATCCCCGTCAAGCAGGGTGGTCTATATAAACCCGTCAGAATACTGCATATATGAGAATGCCTCCTCATCATCCTCGAAGTCTGGCTCCGCCTCGTAGACTGTGTCATTATCTGAAACTACAACAGGGTCTGGTTGGTGTTTAAAATACCGTCCCAAAATGTGGAAGTGAGTGATAAACTCAGTGGAGCTGTAAAGCAAAGGTTAACATATTATCAGTCAAGCAGTAATGATAAAGCAGTATAGTAATCATCCTAAATACTCTTGTTAATGTAAGAATGATATGCGATAATGATGCATGCCCTTGCCTATACTCCCTCAGCGTCTTCATCTCATGGCGCGCATGATATCCTTCCAAAAGTGCTCTTCCTCGCCAAATCACATGTAGTGCGGTGCATGCACATGATTAGTCAGATTCTTACTTAGGTTTATTCAAACAGTAAGATTGGGAAGCTAAGGTACCTCCCTTATATCAATTCTCAAACAATGATCCATTCTAGGGTCGTCAATTCTGGTAAATCTTATACGAAGTTATGGTTTCAGGTCACTACAAAAGGTTTGTCACCTGATCAGTGTACGCCTAGTTTACACTCTAGTTGTTACGGAAAGGCTCATCACCTCAACGCAGCCTTAGAGTATGCTCAAGGTCACTACAAAGGGCTCGTAACCTGATCAGTATAGGCTGACAACTCGATTACAGTGTCTCATACCACCGTATTCGGCTCACGAGTCTGGGTTGCTCACTGGTCACTATGGGTGGGCTCGTCACCCCGGCGTAGGCCGACAGCTCGACCACGGTGTCCCATATCACTATGTCCGGCTCATTAGTTTTAGCGGATCGAGGTACTAAGGTTAAACGAGTTTTCACTGGTGAATTTAGTACCTTAGATTCAAGCAGTGGCGTCCATACATGGTGGACATACATCGGGCCAATCGTGTTACTTAACAAGCTCGACTGGTACGAGCATACGTCGAGCCGATCGACATAGAGCGCATAAGCAACTCCGCGTGGCCTAACCACTGTCGACAAGTAGCGTACGACTCGGATTCATCAAGCGTCTCCGTCGTGGTCAAGCAGTTCAACCACCGTTCCCAGACATTTACCGATTGCCTTGGACTACATCGTAGCCCCAACACAATACAAATAATAATATACACATGTATTGACTAAGAACAACATTTGAAAGCTAAAAATAATGTAAATCTTACTCTAAGTAATTTAACAAACACATACTATACATATATTGCAAAATAGCATTTCATCCTTATTTTACATAGTAGTAAAATAGGTTAATGAAGGATTCTATTACCGTAGATAATGGAGTTGCGAATCTCATCTTACACATTTAAACAAATATTTTCATATTCAGGCACTTTATCAAACACTTAAGTTACACATATATTATGTACGTAATGTAGTAGTTATAACAGGGATTATAACAAATCCCTTTACAAGGAGTTCACCATACGTACAACAATCATATATTGATAGTCAATGAACATGGCAAGCATGAATCATAATTCCATACCCATTCAAGCATTTTAACAAACACATAGAATGCATTAATATTTACATAATCTTCATATACGTGTGATATATGGAAAACGTCGTATCTATGCACTTGTAATAGCAATCAAGTCAGTCATAAATCATTACTGATATTGAAAGCCTTGAAAACCATAACCTAAACATTTATAATCCGCACCTTTCATCAGTAGACTCGTAACGAACTCAGTTTAAACGCTACGTGTTTGTCTACAGCACGACGGCAACTTATATCATGAAATAGGTTAGCTATTTCATCACATACTCCTCTAGAATCCCTAAAACAGATTAGTGTTAGTATTTCTTATCTAAATACAGAGTCGAAATCGCTGAAATAACGATACAGTAGCGGTGATTAAGGATGGGGAGCAGCAGAGAAGAATCCCGGGTACAAACTCCCACTCTCTCTCACACTTTCTTTCTTTTTCCTTCTCTTTCTTTTCTTCTCTCTCATAGGGTTTTAAAGAATTCGTATGGAATAGAAATGGGGTAGGTTTAGACCCTTATATAGGCTCAAAAGTGATGAGAATGACCCCAAGGCGAAGGTATACTTAAGTTATAGTCAAATAGTATTTGTTCCGATCCAACGGAGCACTTCTGGAGGCCCTTTTGCTGAATGTGGTTGGACTTAAGCTTCCTGACCATGGATCTAGGTCAGGCAAAATTTTTTGTCCGATCGGGTTTGTAGATCGACCGTGGCGGACCAGTTTCAATTCAACGGTCATCGGTGCTCGATCAGGGTCACAAGTACACTGATATGTGTTGAAAATTTTTCCTGATCCGATTGTGTAATTGGGTCGAAATCTGACGGTCTAAATCCTTAAATTCTACCTACAAGCGAATCGACTCAATTTACTTAAGTTTCAGTTCATTTTCTAAAGACATTCGCGTTTCTCACACACTTCGCTCCGGGCTCAAGTAGTGCGTTTTTGGGTATTATTAGGACCTGATTTATGAGGTGGTGGTCAAGTCCAATAAGGCGGTCCTACTCGTATAGTTTTGGGGTAATCAGACTTTCGACGTGCGGTCCAGGTCTGATACGGAGTTTCATGGTGCTCCCGAGAGCAACTGGGTTTTGAGATGGATCCTAAATTTTAGGGTAATGTAGCGTTAACGAGTTTACAAGGTTTGGGTCTTGCAGATCGTATTTAAAGTAATTAATGTTAATTTCACAGGCAATCTAGTTTAACACTAGCTATGTCTCGTTTAATTTCTAAAGGATTTGGTCCTTAGCGATTTCTGCCTGAGGTGGTACTTGGATTTTTGTATGGATTTTTTCGAAACGTTACAGTTTAAGTGGCTGTAAGAGTTTGTAAATCGCTATAGGAATTAGAGTTATTACAACTTAGGAACTTTTCAACGTAGTTAATTTTCTGGCAAACTCGATTAGGGCACATATTGCAGTATTTTTAGAAGAAGGATTTTAGTGAGATATGATGGTTGAGTAGAGATCTGTTGAAGTTTATTGGTTTTGGATCAGAATGGTCTAGTTCATATAGGCACTAAAAGAGTGAACCGTTGCTAGGTGGCTATCAATGGTTAAGAACGTCTGAAAAACGTTTCTGACCATTGATAATGAATTTGGGCCGTTGGATCGAAAGATTTGACCATTGAATCATTAAAGGCCGTCCGTTTTCAGATTGTTGTGACTTTTAAAGTTGCTAGTTATTCTCCAATTTGTTGACTGTTTCGGATCAATAATTTGACCATTCTCTGTAGCCTATAAAACCTAGGCTTATCTCAAATCGCTCACACCACGATTGCCTTTGTCTTGCGACAGTTCGCGTAAGGTTACGAGTGAGCGACCACTGTGCAAAGTGCGCCAACTAGAGCCACTAAAGCCACACTGCCACGCTCATGCTCAAGCATGCATGTGTTTCCGTGCGTACACAACCTGAACATTTCAACCTCTAAAACTCCAAGTAAGAATACTACATACACTTCTATATATAAAGCACAAAATTTCTTTTCTTATTTTTGATGTAGGACTAAACAAAAGCCGCACTTTTTTTTTTAAAAAATAAATTTATTTCAATATCATTTTAACGACAAAACGAAAATTTGAATATTTAATTTTTTGAAAAACTAAATTTCAACTATTAAAATGAATAAAATTGTTGGAGCTGACCTGAAAATTGATCGGGTCATGCATATGAGGCCCATGCCCAACCTATAAGTCAAGCCCGTCCCAAAGTTGGAATAGGCTCATTGGGCAGGGTGGGCTACCCAGCCTAATGACATCCTCAATGAAGCCCATTACTCCCAAACCATCTATCTATTTATTTGGTTGCTAATTGCCGACCCATGATTGCAACGACCGAGGATAAATCATTTCTTAGTATAAAAGGAATAATGATTAGCTACTACTTTCTAGGGGTGTGCATCAAGTCGAACAAAGTTGAGCTGACCTTAGCTCGACTCGGCTCGAACACTGGCTGACCTCAGCTTAAACTTGGCTTGGCTCGGTCCTCGCAGCTCAGTTCGGTTTGGTTAGCAGCTCAGGCCGAGTTTGAGCCAAGATTGAACCAAGTTTGCCATTAAGACATTTTCCACAAACACTTGAACTGTAACTTCAAAATCCTACTTTTTTACAAACAAAGGCAATGATTTTACAGGTATTTTATAAAAAACCTTCTAAGTAATGTAAAAAAAAAGAAGAAGAGAAAAAAGGTATCTGTTTCATGTACATAATTTGCTTGCCACCAGTTACATTTCGTTAAGTCATTTTATCAAACAATTGGTGAGCAACATCAATGGCAAAGTAACCGAATCACTGAACTAGTTCCATCCGAGTTCGATTCGAGCTGGATTCGATCCAAGTCGAGTCAAGCTAGGGCCTGCTCAAACTTAGCTTGAACTCATTTTTGAGCTAAAAAAACCAGCTCGACTTAGCTCGAACTCAACTTTGAACCGAGTCGAATCGAGTTTTTTTGAGTCGAGTCGAGCAAGCTAACCGACCTAGCTCGGTTCGTGTACACCCCTATTGCTTTCCTTAACTGACTATCTTGTTATTGAAGGGATGACATCAAGTTATGTGAGCCTATTATGATTCATGTATTGTATCCATGATGCCTATCCATTTGGAGAGATTATCTTAAGGCATGAGCCAAGGATATGAGATGGATAAAAAACTGAAGTGATCCCTACCTTAGAAAACAGTGAGAATTTTTCTTACCACTAAAATCTTTTTGGGACCCATAAGCTTTCCATCAAGTTGGTATTTGTGTTTTCTTTGTCCATGTCTACTTGAACTCATGAGCAGGTTGGATCTCAGATAAAAATCATAATGGCCATAGGAAGGCTTCAATGGTAGGCGTAGCCATCCCTCTTGCTCTGTTTAATGGGTTTCACTTGAGTTTTTGATCTGCCTTAATCTATTATATGGCTCATGCCCTAAGAATGATCTATCCAAGTGGATGGACAGTGCCGATACAACACCCACATCATGGTGGGCCCATATAACTTGCTGACGTCAGTTCAGTAGTCAAAAAGTTCCTGAAGGCGTCAGTGGCTAATCCGCGTGCGTATAAAACCCCCCCTCCTGTCGCTTCCGCGCCAGCGACGAGCCATCTCACACCGTCTCAAAAGCTAGGGTTTAGGGTTTAAGCTTAACGCTCCTGAACATTTATACGGTTTCAGTTGAACAATCCTCCTATTCAAAACACTAAAAAAACCTTACAACCCCAAAAGCCCTCCGCCAAGCATTCCTCCATGGCTTCAACGCTTGCATCTCAGCTACAGAGGATCAAACCCTTCGTACAAGGAGATGCAGATGGAAGGAGACCCTTCACTCGTCCTTCCGTCATCTTCGATCCCAAAGAAGCCGCCGACATCGATGTGGAAACCATCCTTTCAATTGCAGTCTCTGGTAAATTCAGAGTCCTGACATTTCTTGCTTTTTTCATATTCCAATCCGTTCAGAGTCAATTTCGAAATGTTTGCGAGTCGGAAATTGATTTGCAGGTTTGGAAGTTCTTATAAAGTCGGATACCCGATTTGGGAAATACAAAGATACACTTTTTAGCCGCAAGAGTCGTGAATTAGATAGGGAAACAATGGGAATAGAAGAAAACAAGAATATCGATTTTTCAATTGCTTCATACCTGCGGTTACTTGCTGGATACCTGCAACTCCCTTCAGCGCTAAAGACATTAGAATATCTTATTCGTCGATACAAGTATGGACACCTATGCTCTTGAATTTGGAACTCTTTGTACTATATTTGTTGTCTTTTTCTGGGATTTGAATGGGCATTGGGCATCTGCAGGGTTCATATGTACAACGTGGATGAGCTAGTTTTGTGCGCTTTGCCTTACCACGACACCCATGCATTTGTTCGGATTGTGCAGTTACTGGACTTGGGGTGAGGGAATTATCAATGGTCTACTTATTTTCATCTCTACCATAGTCAATTCATGTAGAATTCTAATCTGTTGAAGTGTGTGTGTAACTGATCCCATACCCTGTCAGAAAGTTGGATATGTCGCATGACGGTCCAATGATCAGACCATTCATCTGGTCTGTCCTACTGTGAATTGGCCACATCAATGAGTTAGTTGAGGGGATGAGTAAAACTGCATGACTTTTGAATGGTTTGACCCCACAAAGTAGGCTTTTAAAACTGCTGGTGTTGGTCTGTGGCCTTCTCATGGTAGGGTCCAGTGGATGCATGGCCTGGGCGGGCTGGGCCGATGGATCAATGTGCCTTGCATCTGATTTGTTTTGCAGGGCACAGGATAATTTAGTTGTCCATTGGACATGTCCTAGAAAACACTTCAACTCACATTCTTTTTCACCCTGCTCTTATGCAGAAACAAGAAGTGGGCATTTCTTGAAGGTGTTAAAGCTTCAGGTGCACCACTACCAAGAAAGGTTATAGTGCAACAGTGCATTCGTGATATGGGGGTTTTGGAAGATTTATGCAACTATGTGAGTATTTTGACTCATTGTTATGCTAATTTATTTAGTTAATTTTCTGATTGATTGAGCAATTAGCTGTTCTTAATAATTTGCAGGCATTGCCAACAAAGAAGTTCCAGCATTCGAGGCCGGTGTTTTGTTTTTGTTCCGCAGTTCTTGTTGAAGCTCTAGGTGCTATTCCTACTTTGGACAGTGACATTTTGAAGAGAATCATTCCTTTTGTGTTTTCTGGACTCAGCTCTGCACAAACCGGAGGCCCTGATCACAAGGTGCAACTCTGGAAACTTTTATGCAGCTTACTTATATTAGAATTTCCCCTGCTTCTCTTCTCCATTGAATATTGGAAATGTGGTTGGTTTTATGGTGCCTCATGTTTACGTTCTATGCACTTTGCTTCTTTTGTTTGGATTGACTTGATGCGCGTAAGCTTCAGTATCCTTTCTATCACAGTAAGAAAATATGAATCTCAATATGTGGTGTTGCCTGGAATTTTGATGTTCTGACTGCAGCTGTGAACCAATGAACAGTGACACTTGTGAACCAAAAATTCCAGTTCCCTTGCCTAGTGGTTCCAACTGCTGTCGTTAGGACATGATTCTTCTTCAAACCTCAGGGGCCCATCCTCCTGTAGACCTTCTTAAGCACATTATCATTTCTGGGTGTTTGTTTAAAGAGGAATTATGGCTTATATATCGAGAATTAAATATACTTTTTTTTAAAAGATTGAATTTATTAAAGCTAAAGGCAACCCGGAGAAACAAACCAAAAAAAGAGACAGGCCAAACAAAACAAGAAGAAAAGAACTATAATCATTTCATTTGTAAAGTATGTAAAGTTAATTGTAATCATTACATTTTCGCATTATAAAACTACCATTTTTTTATGTAGTGATTTGTGGTTGAAACAAACGATGTAGCAAAATAATCATTGCATTCAAATGTAAGTGATATCACTAGACAATTAATTACGAGAGTAAATAATCATTTACCCGTTTACAACCATTTACCATTGCAATTAGAAAAATGTGAGTTTGGGAAAAATCCCGACAGTGGATAATCTTAAGAAGAGGGGCATGGTGAAGGTTAATTGCATTGTGTGATTTGCCTTCATGAGGAAGAATCAGTCAACCATCCTTTGATCAGGTGCAATTTGGCTTGGGAAATCTGATCGAAGGTGATCCAGATGTTTGGCTTGTCCTGGGTGCTCCCGTGCTCGATCAAGGTGGTTATTGGGGGCTCTCATCTTATGGCTTGGGAAGGCAGGGAACCCTTGGCACATGGCTATGATATCCACCATTCGGTGTATATGGCAAGAGAGCAACAACTGGGTCTTTAAGAGCTACCTCTTCAACTGCTGGGATGGTGAACAAGGTGCATTGAGCTGTGAGTGAATAGGGTAGAGTCTTGTCTGGTACTAATCAGATCGCCCAAGCTCTCCTCGATTGTGACTGGCCTGAAGTGATTAAATGGAATCAGGTCACAGGAAAAACTGCTTCAATTGGCATCCTCCCCAAATTGGTCATTTTCCAGGCTTTCGTCAACCTCAGCTATTCTGGGATTGGAAGTTTCATCTCCAATCATGAAGGCAGGAGTTTGTTCGAATTGTCTTGTCTGATGGGAATTCAAGAAGCTTCTTTTGCAGTGGCCTTGGTGCAGCATTGCTTTGTTGTATCTTTATTTTTTGTTTCCTTTTTTAATAAAATTTATCCTTCAGTGGAGGCTTAGCTTGTTTGTGGTCTTATGGGCGATTTGGGCAGAAAGGGACTGTAGGTGCTTTCAAAGTGCATGTAATAGTGTTGAGTGGGTTATGAACTTATGATGACGATGATAGGTTTTTCTTTTTTTTTTTAGTTGTTGAAGGGGTGTCATGCATTAAGGGTTGAAAGATTATTATTACTTTTTTTCTTTTTAGGTTGTGCTTTGCACCATCTCGGCATGTCTTTTCTTCCTTTTAGTAGAGTTTTTAGTTACCTTTCAGAAAAAAATCCTTAAAAAAAAAATCACGATCAACTGGTTGAACCTTACAGTTCTTGCATGGATTATTATATACTGTCAAACAAATTATCCTACATGTATGTGGATAAAAAAGACTCTTGGTATTTGGTCTCTATACACCAGGAGATAAACAATTCTGTCTTATTGTTGGTCTGGATATCACCTGTACATACCAGGAGATAAGACAATTCTGTCTTCTTGTTGGTCTGATCTCACATGTACACAATGAAGCAAATTTGAAGGTTTCAGAGACAAGGAAACTTTGTAGTTGCATTCTCGTAAATTGTAATTGAAGTGGAATTCTACAGATGGCATCTTTGGTCTGTCCTGTTGAATTTGTTCCCTGCTGTATCGAGTTTCATTATATCATTTAATAAAAATTCTCTGTTTTACATCTTTCAAAAAAAAAAAAAAGGTTCTCTATTTGACTTGTTTTAGAAAAAAAAAAACCTCTACATAGATAACATGGCTATAAAAACATAACTCTTGATGCATTCCGGGCCATGTGTAGATACCATGGAAGTTGGAATTTGATTGGATCCATGGACTCCACGGTCTAATCTGATAGAGATTCCAATTCGCATCTTTGCTGCCTATGCAGTATGTCATGTGTTTACAGTAATCATAAAGCATTTACAGTCATACGATTGACTCTGTTGCCTCATACAATTTGCAGTCTACTCAAATCTGGCTCTATATTCAATCTGTTGGTCCTCACTCAACCCGGTGATTTACCCGACAAGCCGCTGATTCGTCTTAGCCTTTTAGGATTTGGATGGGGTCTCACTCAACGGGGGGATTTGGATGGGAAAAGGGTTTTAGATTAATAAGGATGGTCAGATTCATAGATGAAGATCAAAATGGTTTACTTCACCATTCAACATTGCTCACGAAAGCATTTGAAATGATGGTGTTCGCTCGATTGATCAAGGACTAACTTCAACTACGCTACACTAAATATGAGTGTTGTGCCATATCCATGGTGTGCCGTAAAGGCTGTTACGTAAAGGTAACGGTGGCAACCGTTACACGTTATGGGGTCGTAACGGCCGTAGTAGCCGTTATGAAAAAAAATGACCTGTAATTGCCGTTAACGGCACATTACGTCCCTTATAAAGGCCATAATAGCCCCGTAATGGTCTATTACGGGACAAATACATGTTTTTTATACTTTTTAATTAATATTACGAGGCATATAAAGGTTTTTCGGGGGTTTTTTTAATAAATAAATAAGAGAGATCGTAATGGCCGTTATGGGGCCATAACAGCCGTTATGCCCTGTATCGTAAGGGTAATGGTGGTTGCCGTTACGGTCACCGTTACCGTTACAGAATACCTTGGCCATATCCGTCTGAGAAAGAAGAGTAGAGTAAACGTAGCATGTCAAAAAGTGAACCCTCGGATTGCTATGAAAAACTCCATTGGATTTCAAAGTAGCTAGTGTTCAAAGTATCAATATCGCTATAGGTTTCGCTAGCTAGGGATGTAGAAACAATATGGATATCATCGATAATATTGTTGATTTTCGGAAATGTGGGGAAACATAGGGAAAAGTGGAGTTTTTCAGTGAAACTTTAGGAGATGCTAAAATACACATATTTGCATATTTTGGAATTAAAAAAATTGCAAAAAAGAATGTATACATAATAAGTTTCCATTTAATGGGGCCTAAAAATGTGCTATCATAAGAAATCAATCAAATAGTAACAAAACAAGCACTTAAATCTCATTAAACCAATTAACAAGTAAACAAACATGCATAATGCATTCATTCATTGTAATCCATGCATAAATCGGCATATAAACATGATACACATGTCTGATGATCCAACCATCCATCCATTCATCCGATCATCCATCCAACCATCCAATCCATCCATCCCATCTAATCATCCATCCAGCCCATCGATCCATCCAACCATTCATCAATCCAATTATCCAAACATTTTTTTTTTTAGTGAATAGAGTTTTTGGTGATATCGATACATTGGTTATATTGTTAAAATAATGTCGATACACTGGCGATATAAGTGACACTTGGAATTTATGTAGTAAAAAATATTGGTAATATCGAAACATTGGCAATACATGTGTAACTTGGAATTTACATAGTCGAAATATGGGCGATACATTGGCATATTGATACATCGGCAATACTTAGCGATATATCACTGATCCTTAGAATTTTTGATATTACTAGTGTTACCGGTATCATCGAGCTGGAGATATGGATAATATTGGGGATATTATCATAATATCGGGGTACTATGAATAATGAAAGTAGCACAATCTAATTAAAAAATTTCGTGAGCGTAGTGGGTTCGAACAATCGAAAGGAGAATATTTTGCATGCCTAGACTTTCGAAAAGTGTACACTTTACTTTTGGAGGACTAGTCGATGAGTGATAGTGGGGTTGTCTTGATCGATGAATTCTTATTTAAAGGCGACAAACTATGCATTCCCTGTACCTCCCTCTGGGATTTTCTAATTTGGGAGATTCATGTTGGAGGAGCAGTTGGTCATTTTGATAACAACAAGACTATTGCCCTCGTGGAAGATCTGTTTAATTGGCCTAGTTTTATGCTAGATGTTGCCAAGATTATTAGGCAATGTAGGACTACATATGCCTTTGCCAGTGCCACATGCTCCTTGGCAGGCATTAGTATGGATTTCGTGCCTGGACTTACCAAGATGATTAAAAAGCACAATTCCATCTTTTTGGTGATGGACCTTTTATTTATTTATTTAAATGGCCCATTTTCTACCATGTTCTCTAACGTCTGACGCATCCAACATTGCAAAGCTATTCTTTGGGGAGGTGGTTCGCTTGCATGGATTGCTCAAAACTATTATGTTTGATAGAGATGTGAGATTCATGAGTTATTTTTGGAAGACACTTTGACACATGATGGGTATGAGGCTTTAGTTCTCATCGGCATAGTACCCTCAGACTAACAATCAAACAGAGGTGGTTAATCGAAGTGTAGGAAATCTGTTGCAATATCTTGTGGGTGGCCATATTACGACTTGGGATTTAGTCTTACTAGTTGTAAAGTTTGTCTATAATAGTTCGGTCAATAGGACAATAGGCATGAGTCCTTTTGAAGTAGTGCATGGTCTCAAGCTTAGGAAGCCTATAGATCTCATTCCCGTGTCAGTCTCCCACAGACCATCAAAGTCAGCAAATGCATTTGTATGACATATCCATAATTTGCATAATGAAATTAGAAAATAGATTAATGTGAGTGATGAAAAGTATGAGATATTTGCCAACTCTCATACAGAGTTGTACACGAGTCGAGTTAGCTTGGTCAGCTCGCTTGACTCGACTCGAAAAAGCTCGACTTGCCTCAGCTCGAAATTGGATTTGAACCGAGTTAAGCTGGATTTTGGAGCTCAAATTTTTTTTAGTCGAGTGCAAGCTTGCCCGAGCTCAACTCAACTCTGATCAAACCTCCACTCGAATCGACTTGGTGACTTGAGTATTTTGATATTGATGTTGCTCGCCAACCGTTTGATGAAATGACTCAACGAAGTGTTGTTTTGGGTGCATACATTCTTCACGGGATAAGGCTAGAACGGTTTTCGCAAGGAGCTGTAAAGAAATTACAAGCTTGCAATGCTGGACCATATAAGATATTGAAACGATTAGATCCCAATGTGCATATTGTAGATCTTTTTTGTATGGACATTATTTCTACATTTAATGTGGAGGATTTTGTGTCTTTCCAGGGCCCTTTCCCTAATCCTCACATGGACCTAGATGACGACACACCCAACATGTCTCATGACCCTTGGCTATTACTAGATCCCTTTTCCCAACCTTTGCCACCTTTACCATCTATACCTATGAGAAGAGAAGAGATGGATGATATTTTGAACGAGCAAGTGGTTTCCACTAGACATGGAGGATTTTAGAAATATCTTGTCAAGTGGAAGAACAGGCTAGTGTCAGAGTGTGCGCGGATCATAGAGACATAGCTTTAATGACTCGATCCAGACTTCTTGGAGTGTTATCACCAAAGGCGAATTCTTCTCAGCTCGGGGGAATTGATGAGGACATCCGAGCACCTTACAGGGTATACCAGAGGAGGTGATCAGCTCCAGTTTCACTTTGGCTTAGTGACCACTACACGGGCCCAGGTGGGCCACATTGAAGACCTCACATACATGATTAGAGCTGGGCACGGGATGACTCGACTCATCCAACTTGATCCGAACCGAGTGGGTGAGTCGATTTGAATTGAGTTGACTTCGTCCAATCCGAACTCAAACCGGGTAGAGTTCGAGTCACCTAGTAACTCTACTCGACTCGACTCGACCTGAAATCCAACTCGGTACTAACTCGACTCGATTTGAAGCTCGACTCGTACATATATATTAAAAAAACTCAGATATGATGTTTCAGATCTGAAATGCCGTGTAGCTGATGGAGAGGTTGCAATTTTGGCAAGTGAATCTAGGTTTTGAGTTGTGATTTCAGCATGTGGACTCGACTCGGTGCCGACTTGATTCGACTTGGTACTTGTGACCGGGTTGGACTCGGTCCGGATTAGTCCAGGCCAGACTTGGACTCGGATCGGGTCATGCATGCTGGACTCGGTACCGAGTCGGGCCGAGTTTGTGTCAGGTTTATTTCAAAATCAGATCGAGTCGGGTTAGCCCTAACTCGGTTCGACTCGACTCGATGCCTAGCTCCATGCATGATTGTGCATCTTCAAAGATCCTACACTAGGAAGATGGATGTGGGTTACTTATTGAGGAGTTTGGACCTCTGGATTGCGAGGACATGTCAATCGGACGCTTTGATCTTGAGGATGCTTTGATCGAATGGTTGGATCATTGTGATCTTAGATCACATTGATTGTAGACTTTATGTTGTTTTAGATTTATTTATTTTATTTAGTTGATTATTCATGTTGGATTTATTTTGATATTTTGTTGAGATTACGTGGTTAGGAACAAATGTTATTTTATTGAGCGTCCTTATGTGAGGATTTTCATCTGAGAGCTTCTTTTCTTTCTTTCTTTTTTTAAAATTATAAAATCCCTCTTAAGACTATAAAAAGGTTTGGACGTCCAACCTTAGCCCATGATTAAACGTTTTGAATTAAAAAAAAAACTCTCGCCTGCTTTGAGATAGAAAATATCTTGGGTTGATGGTGTGATGCCAAGGTGTGAAGCCTAATCTATCATCTTTGTTTTTCTTTGAAAATGTATTTCTCTCGTCTTTCTCATCTTCTTCTCAAATCCTTCTTTTCTTCTATAAACCCTAAATCCCTTACCTATTTCCTTTTAAACTTAAACCCTAGCCTAAAACCCTAGTTCCCATTCACATATAAACCCTAATTTTCTTAATTTTCCTAAGCCCTAATCCCAATTTCCTACTAAACCCTAATCCCCTATTTACTATAAAATCTTAACTTTCCAAATCCCTCCAAAGCCCTAATTCTTTTCAAATCCCTAAACTTACATGCCCAAACCCTAACAGGAGATTATCGTATCCTGAACCCTAGAAAGACCAAATCAACCCCTTTGAATTAGACCTAAGCCTATGCTAAAGCGGAAGTTCTACCTTCCATTGATCCTTTGAAATGCATGTTTTATATGGTTTAGTTTATCGTGGGATTGTGATCCGGCTTAAAATCTGAATGTTATTGTTTATTTGATTTCTTAGATTCGTGGTAGGTTAGTATATCTTATGCTTTGAATTGCTTTTTAATCCATTTATAATTATGTTGCACCATATTTAGTCTAGGTCACGTGTCTTGCATCATGAGATCATGTGATTTAGATGGGAAAATGTAGGAGGTTGGCAATTTTGGTAACATCGAGGAAAGTTTAGAACAATAGGATCTCTTTTGGGGTTTCTTATCAAGTGTGTAACCAATGGGGTTTGTCCGGCTATAAGAACTAAGCATGATGGATAGTAGTTTCATGTTATTTTTTTTAATGGAAAAGAGTTCCTCTTTGAGGTTTTAAGCATGTCCTGCTTCTTGTAGGCATGTGTTGCCATCCCCTACCATCTGTTGCTTGATTCCAGCTTTAGTTGCTGGATTATTTATTATAGCATAAGGTGTATCTAAGATCTTCAGTGAGAAATTTGGCTTTTTATGGTTCCTTTGGATCCAAAATCTGGTACTCACAGCGTGCGCAAGTACCAGATTTTCATCATCATGCCTTGCAGTTTAGAATTTATTGCAATTAGTGTTGATTGTGCGTGCGCATTTGCGTTGCATTTTATACTATTGCAATTACTGTTGATTTCAACTCTAGCTGCATTAACTCTCAACTTCGAGCCTTCAGGTTGAGAGTCAAGTTGGTTAGTGCGCACCACTGCTAGAGGCTCCACTTGTGTCATGATGAAAAAAATTATCCAGAAAACATAACATGCTGATAGGATAATTACCCAATGCAACCACAGAATTCGACAAACCTCTTATCTTATCTTGTCTTTTTTTTTTTTTTTTGGTTTGTTTTTATTTTCACCATCTTTTGGAAATTGGAGTCAAGTTCTCAATTGGTGGTTCTAAGGAAGCTCTTCTATTTGCAGGCTAGTGCAATGATGATAGTGGGTGTACTAGCAACCAGAGCAACATTGGCTTTGAATCTTATTCAACAATTAATTCTCCTCATCGCAAAAGCAATGCTACAGGATGCCAAAGAATCGGCTGACTTGCCATGGCTTTGTACGTCAGTTATGACCATTATTTGCCTTGTCCAGGTAAAATGCCAGCTTCACTACAACAGTCAATTTTTCTTTGATGTGTGTGGGCAAACTAAAATTTTGGCATCGATGCCGGCTTATCCAACTTTTTGAGCACCATATCATTTGCCATTACTTTGTAAAGAAATATAAAGCTGGTGTTCCATTATTTGTGAAATACTCGAGTTATATATTTTTTGTGTATCCTAACATTTCCTGAATATGAAGTTTAGAAGATTATTTATTATCTCTTCACTGTTATTTTTTCAGCAAATATAAATTACTGCTCATGGGGGCTGTATTCCTGTCTCTTGTTCTAGGAGGGATGTGTATGTGCTTGTGCTTGTTTGGCATGTGCATGTCCCTGCCTCCTTGCCCTCTCCTCTCTCTCTGTGTGGCATTGACAAACTGCCACTGATAGTTTAATTTATGCCCATTTGATTAAATTTTTCGGGGGTGCGTGTGATTTCTGCCCATTTGATTTACTTTGCTGTATGAGTGTGTGTAATTTCTGCCTATTTGATTTACTTTGCTGTATGAGTGTGTAGTTCTGCCCATTTGATTTACTTTGCTGTATGAGCATGTGCAGTTTCTGCCCATTTGATTTGCTTTGCTGTGGGCGTCTGTGTGTGCATGCATGGGTGTAGGGGCATGCGCATGGCACTGTGTGTGTGGACATCAATCTGACGTTGTTGGGGATCATAGGTGTGCCCACTTGGTACCCACAAAGGAACTGGCACCAGATCTTTGCTCTCCTATGGTCATATACAACATACATCTACTCACACGAATTAGCATCTCTCTCTCTCTCTCTCTCTCTCTCTCTCTCTCTCTCTCTCTATATATATATATATATATATATATATATATATATATATATAGGAAAAGGTTCTATGCGGTCGAGCTCATGGGAACTTCCCATGAGGTCGAGCTGTGTGGGCCCCACTGTGATGCGTGTCGACCATCAACACTCTGCATTTGATGGGTCCCCTTTAAATTATGGGATATGCCTAAAATCAGCCGTATATGGAACTCAGGTGGGCCATACCATCTAAAATAATATGAAGACATTCCTTAAACATATAAAAGCACTTGGCGGGGCTCACCTGAAATATGGATGCATCTGAAACTTGACCTAACCCCTCATCCAAGTGGGACACACAAAATGGATGGGCTGGATTTGTGAACTACATCTCGGTGGGCCCAACAAATGATTATGAATGTTTTAATGGAGGGTAACCCCTCTCACTTTTGCATGTGGTGTGGCCCACACAAGTCACGGATTGACTTGATTTTTAAGCCCTAGGCTCACCATGGAATGGTGCATCTGACTGATGGGGTAGATGGTCGACACGCATCACGGTGGAGCCCACATAGCTCAACCTCATGGGAAGTTCCCATGAGCTCGACTGCATAGAACCTTCCCCGCCCACACACACACACCCACGCACGCGCGCGCACACACCCACGCACGCGCGCGCGCATATATATATATATATATATAGAGAGAGAGAGAGAGAGAGAGAGAGAGAGAGAGAGAGAGAGAGAGAGAGAGAGAGAGAGAGAGATGCTCACACAACTAGTTGGACACTGCATTTTGGTCCAACTAGCTAGGCATTCAATGAGAAAATTTTTCTCTTGAATACAGTATATACACCTAGTTCGCATTAATTAATGCTAATTAATGTTAAGAGAGGGCATTTGCTTCACGTTAGCTTAGCTTTTCAAGAGTTCTTTTGAAAATGATCCCCGGCTTGGGTGGGCCCCATCGTGGTGTTAATGTAAAATCCACCCTGACCATCATTTGTGTCACCCCATGTTATACCTAGAAACTGAAAATCAACTCCATCCATGGTTCAAGTGGATCGCACAATTGGAAATAGTGTGCAAAAAAAAAGTTCACCTTACAAAATGATTCCTTTGATGAGGCTCACTTAAATCAAGTATGACCCTGATTTTTGAGTTTTATGCCTAGCCTTTGGTGTGGCATCTAATGATTGGAATGGATTTCACTTACTCATAAATGTAGGTCCTGTAAAAATCAAAGGTAGACATCTCTCCCTTTACTATTCTATTGGTGTGGCCTACCTGGATCAAAAGTCTATATGATATTTTGTCTCAAGACGTAGAATGAGATGACACATCTAAAGGTTGTGGTGGATCTCACATGCACATCACGACGGGCTAATAAAAATAAGGTTATGCGTTCCTTTGCCGCCGCCGTTAAACTTCTTTGGCTCCATTACAAGAAAAAAGGGCCATATTAGAAAAGTGGATTAAGTGCAGCCCCTTCCTCATACAACACAGTTCGTCCCTGATCAGGCTGCCGACCTTGATGTAGGTATTATATATCCACTCCGTCCATTGGATTTTTTAGCTCATTTTAGAACATTAATCAGAAAATGAAGCAATTATAGGTCTCAAGTGGTCCACACTATACGAAATAGTGGATATTGAACTCTTACCATTACAATTTCCTAGGGCCCACTGTAATTTTTACTTGGCACCCAACTTATTGAATAGGTCACAAAGACCTTGATGAAGTAAAATAAAAATAAAAAAACAAATCTCAGCTTGATCCAAAACTTTTGGACCACAAAAAAGTTTTTAATGGCAATCACCAGTTTCTGTGGTGTGGTCCACCTGAGAATTTTATTTACTTCATTTTTCGAATCATGTCCTATGATGAGCTGAAAATATGGATGTAGGGCATGAATATATAGTATGTATATCAAGGTAGGCCCAGGGTCAGGGATGCATAATATTGGGAGATAATAGGTCGCACCTAATCCACTCACACTTTTTTGGGAAGACGCACCTTTTCTCTCGGAATCAGAAGAAGTCTAACAGGAGGAGATAAAGCTAACCTTGATTTTTGATATAGCCCACTGTGTCATGTATGTAAGATCCACTCCGACTATCAGATGTGCAATCTCATTGTAAGTCTAGAGGCAAAATATAAGGCAAACTTGTAATTCAGGTGAGCCACACCAATATAAAAGTTGAAGAAGCGATGTCTACCTTCGATTTTTACAGAACCCCAATCATGATTATGTGAAATCCACTCCAACCATTAGATGTGACAACAAAGGCTAGGTGAGGGACCCAAAAATAAGATCCACACGTGATTCAAGTGGGCCTTATCAAATGAACCATTTTGGAGGGTCAGATTTTTCAGTACACTGTTTCCAATTGTGTGGTCCACCTGAACCACCAATGGGGTTGATTTTCAGTCCCTAAGTCTAACATGGGGTGGCACACGTGATGGTCGGGTGGATTTTACATTAGCACCACAATAGGGCCCACCCAAGCCAATGACCATTTTGAAATACCTGTTTGAAAGATACCGTGAAACAAAGTCCTATCTCTCTCTACACATTAATTAGCATTAATTAATTCAAACTAGTTGGACGGTACAACTAGTTGTGTGTGAACATTTCTCATATATATATATATATATATATATATATATATAGGAACTGGCACCAGATCTTTGATTTCTATGGTCGCATACAACATACATCTACTTGCACGCATTAGCATCTCTTTCTCTGTGTGTGTGTGTGTGTGTACATAATATGTCTATATGCGTTGCTCTCTTTCCATTTTTGATATTTTGTTTTGCATGCAGAAGATATTTCATAATGCTATTCTATCCGTTTTTATGTGTACTAATTCAGTGTGGTGCTGTCTACCTCTTTTTTGGGGCATTTTCATATTATCTTTGTATTCCTTCACTTATGCTAATCTGGGGTTTTCTCTTTTTAGTTGCAGTCAGTTCAAAAGCTTACCAAGAAGGTTTTGGAGGCCCTTAATGAAATTAGGTACTTCAGATTGACTGCTGTTCGCTTTTTTTTTTTTTTCTTGTGTCAAAGGCTGTTTTAGTGTTCATGTACTGCCAAATGAAAATCTCTTTGTTTTTTACCATGCACATGTCCGCTTTAACCCATCTTTTCCTGAAGGGATCTTGCTGCCCTGCTTATGGGACTGTCTGAAGAATTCAATATTGAGAAGTTCCTTCTTGTCTATCTGGAAGCATTGGCTGATTACAGGTGAAATGTTGTCTTCTTATTCTCCCGGGTCTTTCTTTTTACACAATAAGGTATTAACTCCCCCCTCCCTTCTTTCTCCTTTCTTTTTTCCATAGTTCCTCTGATGATTCATGCCGCCTTGCCTTGATTACCACAATAGAGACCATTCCTGTAAAAGATCTTGTTGATAATATTGTCATTAGAGTGCTTGCTGCCTGCACGAAGTTGTCACAGAAGAAGGATAATTCCAAATTATGTGAATCAGGTACCTTTTATTCGAAGCTACATTTCTTAGTGATGGTGATTCTTTCATGCACATTAATAATATAGAATTTAATGATGCTCAGAGTTCCTGGAGCACCGGCCTCCAATGTGAATGAAAAGGTTTCAGTGGTCCACAACAGGGTAGGAGATAAGCCCTTTTGGGTCTTTTGTCATGATTTGAAGTGTCCTCTGTGCTCTAGATGTTACGATTGTTAGAGAAATTACTTCCCAAGGACTGCAGCCGATTATATGGTGCGGGCTTAACTGCTCAAGATCTTTGGTTTCTCTTTCAGGTTGTTCTACAACTTGCTGGTAAAGTTTTGTTCGTGGTGAAGGCCAAGTTATTCATTGGCAATAACAGTGGCCATAATGGCCACCGCTGTTACTGTTATGATATGGGACGTAACAGTCGTTATGGCCTTAATAAAAAAAGTCGGCCTGTAATGGACCACTCGCCGATTCTTCTTTCTATGGAAGAGGAAAATTGGGGTCCGAAGCCGTTTCGTTTCGATATCTTGTGGCTGAAGATTGAGGGTTTCGATAATCTCATTTCTGATTGGTGGAAGGAGATGAAGGTAGATTGGCTTCACAGGTTTTAGACTCTGTAAAAAGCTGAGCCTGTTAAAAATCAAACTTAAAGCTTGGAAATCGGATTTCCTATTCAAATGGCAGGCCGAAACCAAAGACATTTTGGGTCAAATCCATTCCATTGATGTTGCAAACGAAGATGTGCCGATAGATTGTAACATGTGGTCTAGATGTGCTGAGCTCATCAATGTTTACTCAGCTAGGATTTTAGAGGAGGAGATCTCTTGGAGGTAGAAGGCTAGGTATAATGGATATAGGAAGGCGATAAAAACACTCGATACTTTCATGCTATGGCGAGTGCTTGGGCAAGAATTAATAAGATTAACTGTCTCTCGATAAATGGGGAGCGTACAGAAGATAAGAAGCTGATCTCAGATGAGGCCATCTCTTTATTCTCCAATCTTCTCAAGTCAGACACCCATCACAGTCCCAATTTGGACTTTCTGCCTATGGATTGGATTTCTGAGTTGGATGCTACCACTCTGGAAGTTAGTTTCTCTCCTGATGAGGTAAAACTAGCGATTCAGTCGCTGGCAGGGGACAAAGCCCTGGGCCTAGATGGCTTCCCTATCTTATTTTTTTAGCATTTCTGGAAGTTGCCGCAGGGGGACATCCTTGATTTCGTTAATGAATTTTATGAAAGAGGCTACCTATCAAACGCGCTTGGGGCTACCTTCATCGTCCTTATTCCTAATGTACAGGGGGTAGACTCTCTCCATAACTTCCGTCCTATCCGTCTTCTCAGTAATCCATACAAAATTCTCACAAAAATTCTTGCCAATCGCCTTCAAGGAGTTATGGACAAAATTATATCTCACCACCAAAGTGCCTTCATTCAGGGATGCAAATTATTGACAGTGCTCTGATGGCTGCCGAATGCCTACACTCCAGCCATAAATCCGGGTCAAGAGGAATCTTATGCAAACTGGATCTAGAGAAGGCCTACGATCACGTTGATTGGAATTTCCTTTTGTATATGCTACAACGGATGGGATTCGGTACCAAATGGTTAAATTAGATAAAGGCCTGTGTCGGCTCAGCTATATACTTGGTCCTCATCAATGGATCTCCAAAAGGTTTTTTCAAAAGTTCTAGAGGTCTTCGGCAGGGAGATCCGCTATCCCCGTTCTTTTTTATCATCGTGGTCGAGGCTTTTTCGCATATGTTGAGGAAAGGGTAGGTGGAAGGTATTATAGGAGGTTTTCAGATTAAAGATATGGAACACCCCATCTCTCATATCCAATATGCAGACGGCACGCTCCTCTTTTGCAAGGCCAACTGGGATAAAGTGGGTAATCTGCGTACATCTATTTGTTGTTTCGAAGCGGTTTCAGGCCTTAAAGTTAGCCTCAGCAAGTCGACAATGATAGGTGTTAATATCAGCGAGTCTGAGAGTCGTAGTTTTGTTGATTTCTTTGGTTGTTCCCCAGGCAGCCTCCCTACGAGTTTCGTTGGTCTTCCCCTATGTACTGGCAAGCCCCCGATGATGTTTTGGGATAAAATTATCGATCGTTTCGAGCTCTATCTCACACGATGGAAATGCAGTTATCTTTCGATAGGGGGCCGTCTCACTTTGATAAAAGTGGCACTCTCAAATCTCCCCTTATATTTCATGTCCCTATATAAATGTCTGATAAAGATATTAAACATCTTCGAGAAGCTTAGACGGGATTTCCTATGGCACGGTAGCGAGGACAGAAAAAAGTTTCACTTGGTTGCTTGGTTAGATGTGTGCAAACACTTTCAGGACGAAGGTGCTGGAATCAAAAATCTCAAAACCATGAATCGTGCCCTTCTCGGCAAATGGTGGTGGAGACTTGGAACAGAAGAAGGGACCCTTCAGAACAGGTTGATCAAGTGTAAATATGGGAAATTGGCTGAGGGTTGGTGGACTAAGGGCATGCCAAGTAGCAGAGCTTCTGCTGTTTGGCGAGGAATTCTATCCTGCCATATGGAGGTGCAGAGTCAATGTCGTTTCATCATGGGGAAAGGGGACAATCCGATTCAGGGTGGATATTTGGGCGGGTTCCCATGTGTCAAAAGAGGAATTTCCAAACATGTACAGGTTAGCCCCAAACCCGCTAATCTCAGTGGCTGATTGTTACTCCTTCCAAGGAAATGTTGTGGTCTGGGCTCCTCCTTGCAGGAGAAATCTTTATGATTGGGAAATTGAATCTTATGTGAGTCTTCTCCAGCGGATAGGGAACTGCCATCCTGACCCGAATCAGTAAGACAAGCTCGTGTGGTCCCTTGATAGCAAGGGCCTGTTCTCGGTTAAGTCTTTGTACCGATTTCTTGATAAGAAGATAGAAAATGCTGAGGAGGTGCCTATTGTGAAGATCTGGAAATACAAGGTTCCTCCAAAGATTGCTGTCTTTGGGTGGCTGGTCGGAAAGAGAAAAGTGCTCACTATAGATAATCTGAGGAAAAGAGGGATGATATTAATGAATATCTGCTGCTGCTGCCTGTCAAATGAAGAAACGACGGACCACCTCTTCGTTCATTGCCCTTACTTCAATACAGTTTGGTCGACTATCCTGTCCAAATTCGATATTTCCTGGTCCTTTCCTAATTCCACAAATAGCATCCTCGCGGCCTGGCATGGGGTTCCCCTGGGAAAGAACAGATCCGTGGTGTGGAGATCCACTCTTCTTGCTGCTTGGTGGGCCATCTGGGAAGAAAGAAATTGCCGTTGTTTTAGAGATGAGTCCCACTCCGTCGTCTACGTGATCAAGAGAATCCAACACTTTCTCTCTGAATGGGCCTGCAACTCCACAAACATCAGCAACATTCCCCTTCCTTTAGACTTTCATTCTAATGTGACGTAGCTGTGCTGTGTTTTTGGTCTCTGTTTTCGTGGGTTTTTTGCTTCTTCTGTGTTCGTTCTCGCTGGGCAGTCCTATGTTTGTTTGTTTTTTTTTTTTTTTCTCTTCTTTCTCTTTCCCATTGTGCTTTGTGCTTTGTTTTTTCTTTCTTTTTTTGGCTATTCTCAGTTTGTTATCTCAGCGGTCTGCTTTCTTTCTTTTTAATGAATTCTTCGTTGCCTTTCAAAAAAAAAAAAAAAAAAAAGGACCTTTCAGGCCAATTTTCCATGACAGCCATTATGGCCTCATAATGCATTAGAGTGTCCACCTTTACTGCTACATAACGGCTCGTGTAACCGTTTTTGCATACCATGGTTAAGTCCCCTTCTTGGACATTGTAGTTGGATATATTCTTCAACTGCCTCCCCTGTGAGAATTCTCACCAGTGACCACTTGCAGCACTGAAGTCAGCAATTCCCTAATTGGTGCTTCCTTTGTTGGATGAATGATGAGACCATGAATCATCTTCCTCCTCATTGTTTTTCTGTCGCAGCATCTGTTTAAGTATATTGGAGACCTTCGGGATAATCCTAGTTGCCCCCAAGTGGTTTCATTGTTGGTAGAAAATTGGTCTGATGGCGATCTGCCGATGACTGGGAACATCCTGTGAAGATAATCGTTCCAAGCATTGGGATAGCTGGACGGAAAAAAAGAAAGGAATTTTCAAGGAGGGGGCCCTTATAAGAGAATCAGGCAGAAGATCATTGAGTGGGAAATAGCTAAAAAAGAACTGAAATTGTCCAAGAGAATTATGGTCCCTTCAGTTGCAGGCTTTGATTTTAGATATGATAAGAAGCAAATATTTGAGAGGTGAAGCCTTCCACCTAAAGGTGTTCTCAAATTGAATTTGGACAGCTAATTGTTCTTTATTCCTGGAAGAACTAGCATTTGGTGTATAGGAGATAGGTGTTGGAACATTTTTCTCATTATGTAGGAGTTTATCTGTAAATATGCAAAGTAGGGTCTTATGTGTAATTTTATATTCATTAGGATGTTATTTGTAAATAGGGGAAACCCTACATATGAAAAGATAATAAGACAGAATAGGGCTTTCATGTTTTTGAGCTTCTTAATTTTCCCACCTCTCTCTCTCTCTACAATCTTTCTATCTACAAAAACTTCATGGTATTAAAGCCAAGTTGCAATTAAGGGTAAAGAGGAGAAGGTTTCCCATCCGAGCCATACGACAACTGTACGGTTGGGTTGGGTCAAATTCCATACCCCTTGGTGTGGCCGAATGAGAGGAGCTTAATGGTGATTTTTCCTCTTTTTTTTTTTTTTAAATTTTTTATTTAATCGTTTGATATTTTTCCTGTATTTTCTAAGTTTTTCTAGAAACCGACCACCTATCGTCCATTCTTCAGATTTCTTCTTACTCTTAAGGGTTTTTTATGTCTAAAACCTATATTTCTTGGATCTTTTTTGGATGATCTACACATCAGAAGTGGTTTCGGGCAGATTTGACGCACATACATGATGGTTTGGTAAAAAATAGGGGTCGAAATGGCTGCGTTGGATAAGAATGGCACCTGGGACCTTGTTCCCTTACCCGTGGGAAAGCCTACCGTTGGATGCAAATGTTTATACTCTATAAAGTATCAGGCGGATGGTTCAATTGAAAGGTACAAGGCTCGCCTAGTTGCTAAGGGTTACACTTAGAACTATGGCGTGGATTATACTGAGACATTCTCTCCTGTTGCCAAGTTAAATTCTGTTCGTTTGATCATTTCCTTGGCAACGATTCTCTCCTGGCCATTATTTTAGCTAGATGTTAAGAATGCCTTTCTTCATGGTGAACTTATTGAAGAGGTGTAAATGGATCTTTTGGTTGATTTTTAGCTTAAGGGGGAGACATGGAAAGTGTGTAAGCTGAAAAAGGCCCTCTATGACCTTAAAGCAATTTCCAAGAGTGTGGTTTGCACGGCTTAGTTTTGCGATTCTCTCGTTTGGATTCAAGTGATGTCAGTCAGATCACACTGTGTTTATTCATACTCAACAAGAGGGTCGCACCATCATACTTGTGTATGTGGATGATATTGTCATCACTGGGGATGACAAATGTTTAAATTATCGGCGATATTATTGAATTATCGCTGATAATTTCGGTATCGCTGGAGTTCTGACACTGAAACTCACTTTTTTCGTTTCTCTTCCTAATATCGCCGATTTTTCGGCGATTTTATCAATTATTTTCGAAAAGTCCAGTTGTCAGTGAGAAATCGCCGGATAACTGTAGCAAACAACCCATTTTCAACGATAAAAGGACCGATGACATCGGGGTGTTACGTAAATACGCAAAATATCCCCAAAAAAGGAAAAAAAAATGGAGAAACTTGCGGATGTCCGTACCTGTAGAAGAGGAGGGCCAATCGTAGAAGAGGATTGGTGAACGGAAATTGCAGTGGGCCAACTGATTGATCGGTGTGCCGTAAGTGCCATCCAATCTCTACTTTCCACTCTTTTTTCTTCGAATACTCAAAATTTTGCAAACCTAGAAGATGATTTCGGCGAAGAATCTGCTGAAGATTAGCAATTTGGAGAGACTTTCCGTCGAAAATTGTGGGTTTTGAAGGTTCCCTTCTGAAACCCTCTTCCGTTTCGAAAATGCCTGTTCGAGACTGAAGGTGGAAGGGTTCCTTCCAACAGTTTTTACGGGCGCGGATTGGCTATTGACAAGTTGAGTCGCGAGACTGCTACTAAAGTGACGTCACCAAGTTCTGTTGGCCCACCATGATGTATGTTTTGTATCCACGCCGCCGTCCATCCATCTGGAGAGATCATTTTAACGTAAGATCCAGAGAATGAGTCACATCCAAAGCTCCAGTGGACCCCACCACAGAAAACAGTGGGGAGAGTGACACCACCATTAAAAACTTCAAAAGGCCACTAAAGTTTTCGATCAAGCTGATATTTGTGTTTTCCCTTCTTTAAAATCTTTTTTAACTTTTGAACAGGTTGGATTTCGATAAAACATCATGGTGGGCCTTGGGAAGGTTTCAACGGTGTACATCAATCTTCCCTCTGTTTTCTGTGGTGGGGTCCACTAAAGCTTTGGATCTGCCTCGTTCTCTGGGTAATGCCTTAAAATAATACCTCCAAATGAATGGACGTTGTGGATACAACACGTACATCATAGTGGGGTCCACAAAACTTGGTGACGTGTAGCGGGTCTTGCTACTCAACCTGTCAGCGTCCGCGTTTTGAGAACAGATTGGCTACTCCCCCTGCCACCAGCCAATGGCTAATGGTGGGTGCTCTGTGGGACCCACCATGATGTATGTGTTTCATCCATTTCGTCCATCTATTTTTCCATATCATTTTAACTTAATAGACCAAAAATTAGGTATATCTCAATCTCAAGTGGACCACATTAAATGAAACAGTGTTGAATGAGCGTCGACCATTAAAAACCTTTTGGGAGCCGTAAAAGTTTTGAATCAAGCTGATCTTTGTTTTTTTCCCTTCATCTGGGCCTGTATGACCTGATCAATATATTGGATGTCACATAAACAGTACAGTGGGCCTTAGGAGGATTTTAATGATGGATATCCAACAACTATTGTTTTCCTTTGTGTGATCGACTTGAGATTTATATCCCTCTCATTTTTGGAATCAAGACATAAAATAATTTTAAAAAATGAATGAACGGAATGGATGAAACACATATATCATGGTGGGGCCCATAGAGCACTGACCACCAGTCCTATGGGAAATCAGACTGGGTATTGAGTTAATCAGTACTACGCTCTCTCTCAGTATGCTCTTATGGTACTGAGTAAACTCTGTTAGGCCCACCGTGAATGTATCTAGTCTATCCACGCTGTCCATCCGTTTTCCATCTTATTTTAGGGGTTGAGACCAAAATTTAAGCATACCCAAAGATCAAGTGGACCATACCATTGGAAACAGTTGGAATAATAACTTCTATCGTTGAAACCTTCCTAGGCGCCCACAGTGGTGTTTATTTGTCATCCAAGTTGTTCATAAGATAACACAAAGATGGATGAAGGTAAAATACAAAAATGACATGGATCCAAAACTTTTGTAACCCCCAATGATTTTTCAATGGTAGGCATGTTCAATTCACATTGTTTTATGTGGTGTGGTCCATTTGAGCATTGGATATGCTTCATCTTCGGGATCAAGCCTTAAAATTATCTTGTAAAATGGATGGCTGGGGTGGATAAAATACATAAATCACAATGGGCCCCACACAGTTGACTCAGTACGATAAGGGTACTGATTTATGCTGTGCGCACGTGTCACTTGTTTATATCGATGGATTGATGGGTCGATGTTACGTGGGGCCATTATAATGATAAATATTTTATCAATGTCATCCATTTATTTGATAGATAATTTTAAGGCATGAGCTCAAAATGAGACAGATCTGCATGATTGCATCTCAGGTGGACGTTGACCACACTAAGGGAAATAGTGGTGATTAAATGCCCACCAATAAAAACTTCATAAGGCCATTGTAATGGGGTTTTTTTTTTTTTTTTGGCCATCCAACCTCTTGATTAGGTCACACAGATCTTGATGAAGAGAAAATATGATTTAGATTATGTTAGAATTTGTCACATGTACCATTTTCAAATGCTAGGTATCAAGTGTCATACGCAGCCAGAGTATCAAATACCACGCTGATTGGATAATCTGATCCATCTATGATTTGGCAACTTTGAGTTCATTTACTTTTTTTACATGTCTTAATTACTGTATGCCAGCTGCATTTGTATTATATAAACTCATTTTGGTTACTATTTAAGTGATTTTTTACGATAGCGCATGCCTTTTGACCCCCATTAAATGGAAACTTCTAATTTAATGCATTCTTTTTGCAATTTTTTCATTTATGAATATGTAAATATATGTATTTAGGCATATTCTGAAGTTTCACTAAAAAATTCCACCATTTTCACCATATTTCCCCTTTTTTCCCCTGCATTTCCGGTTATCGGTGATAACGATATTATATCTTTATCTCCGGCCAGCGAAACTTGTAGCGATACCGACAACTCGAACACTGGGGATGACTTGGAATTTATTGAACATGCCAAGCAGATGCTGGGCAACGAGTTTGGCATTAAGGATATCGGTCCTCTTCGATACTTTTTAGGGATTGAAGTTGCTCGTTCATCCAAGGGCATCTTCATATTTCAAAGAAGTACACTCTTAATCTATTGAGTGAGATTGATAGACTAGGGGCCCTTCCCGCTTCATCTCCAATGGATCAAAAGCACTCATTACATGCATCTAAAGGTGATATTATGACTGTTCTGGGCATGTACCAGAGGTTGGTTGGCAAGTTGATCTATTTAACTATCACAAGACTAACATTACTCAAGCAGTTGGCATTGTCAGCAGATTCATGCATTCACCAAGGTCATCTCATTTAGATGCAGTATATCGTATTCTGAGATATTTGAAGTCATGTTCAGGACGTGGCATTGTCTAGCTAATCATGGACATGTTGATATTATTGGGTACTCTAATGTTGTCTGTGCAGGTTGAACAACAGATAGAAAATCTACCACTAGCTATTGTACATTCATTGGAGGGAACTTGGTGATTTGGAGAAGCAAAAAGCAGTCCATTGTGTCTAGATCAAGTGCAGAAGCAAAAAGTCGACCTATGGCTCATGGGGCATCATAAATTTTGTGGTTGAGATCCATATTGGTAGAAGTTGGATTCTCCATTTCCTTTGCGAGCCCACTTTATTGTGACATTCAAGCTGCTATACATATTGCCTCTGATTCAGTTCTCCATGAGAGGACCAAGCATATTGGGGTCGATATTCACTTCATTCGGGAGAAGATTTCTTCTAGCGTGTTGAGTACACCATTTGTCAAATCAACAGAACAATCAATAGATATCTCTTTACAAAGGCTCTTAATTCTCATATACTACAAGATGTGTCTGGCAGTTTGGGTATGATAGATATTCATACACCAACTTGAGGGGGAGTGTTGGAACATTTTTCTCATTATGTAGGGGTTTATATGTAAATATGCAAAGTAGGGTCTTATGGTAATTTTGTGTTTAGTAGGATGTTATTTGTGAATAGGAGAAACCCTACATATAAAAAGATAATAAGACAATAGGGCTCATGTTTTTGAGCTCATTAATTTCCTCTCTCTCTCTCTCTCTCTCTCTCTCTACAATCTTTCTACATTCTCTACAAAAACTTCAATAGGCCTAGTTATAAAAGCTTCTCTAGGCCAGTTGGGGATTCAGACTCAAACGAGCTGAAAGCCTTGGACTTACTGTTGCTGTTCAGCTTTCAGGATATTTAATGCTCACTGTTTGGGCACCCTGGTAATTAAAGTGGCAACAAATTCAATTATTCTGGTTGAAAGAGGTCTTTGTCCGGCACTTAGCTGATATCATGTAGGAGGTCATTAGTTCGTGGACTCTCATCAATTCTTTGCCATGCAAATTCAGTGGGAGGCAAATGCCAAAATGGATATCCTTGATAAACTAGGGCAAATAGATCTAGGCTTCCTGTTGGCCAGTCTTTTCCTCCTGGATCATATTGTTAGGATTCATGTTGGAAGTTTTGGCGCTGGCTGCCAACCTGACGCACCCTCCTTTATCTAGGCTGGGGGACTGGCAATGAGAGCACAAAAGTCCCAGAGGAGCAATGTAATAGACTATTAACTAGGCTTGCTTAAAATGAAGCGCTATCTAAATAGTCTATCGCATAGGTTGATTACAGTGAATGGGCATTTCCTCCTAGATTAGTGTTGAGGCTTTGTGTGTGTGTTAATTCTCTAATTTGTCTTCTTATTTTTCCTATTTACTTTGTTGGGATTCTGTCTGATGCATCTTCCTTGGTGTTCG
This sequence comes from Magnolia kwangsiensis, assembly GCA_037074715.1. Lineage (NCBI taxonomy): Eukaryota > Viridiplantae > Streptophyta > Magnoliopsida > Magnoliales > Magnoliaceae > Magnolia > Magnolia kwangsiensis. Next base: position 75,136,050 of record CM073589.1, read on the forward strand.
TTCCTTTTAGCTTTTGATATGCTTGTTGAGATGGATGAGTGGTAAGATGTGTAAGGATATAATTACAAATGAACGCATTTGAGGGAACTTAGGAATAGCACCAATGGCTAATGAGATGAGGGAAAGTAGAGTTGGATGGTTTGGTCATTGTGACAGAGACAAAGAACTGCACCGGTTAGTAGGAGTGAGTTGGTTCAAGTTGAAGGCTCTAAAAGGGCAAGGCCGAGGCCCAAAAGAATGTGGCTGGAGCCGTGGAGGTAGGAAGTGAAGACTTGATGACCTCCGGTTTAACCGAGGATATGATCTTCAATAAAGTGGAATGGCAAAGCAGGATTTGTGTAGCTGACCCTGATTAGATGGAGTAAGGCCTAGATGACGACCATGCTGAATAAAGCTTTTGATATCCATAAAAAATAGTACTTGTTTAGCCTATGCTAATTTATCCACTCTGTGCCTCACAACTTTTGGCTCTTTCACGAATTTAGTGTTTTTCTGCTACACAAGTACATCTTGTCCTGCTTCTATTATTGTTACCCACACTTACTATTCTCATCTAGTGTTCTTGCAGCATGAAAATCTTAGCCTGTTCCGACTATGATTTTGCTTTTCTCTCAGGAAGCTGGGCCAAACAAATTCTGGGTGCAATTGATAAGCATTATCCATCTGAACTGCGTGGAGCTGTGCGCAAGTTCCTTGAGGTATGGACCAGAGGGTTGTACTTATCTATCCACTTTATTGTTCTAGCAATCGTCTGAATTTATTCTTTGATTTCTTGCATTCTTAGGATCCCAAAATGAGCTCCAAGAAAGAGGGGTTTAAGTTTGAGAATTTATGCTTGATGCTTGATGGGAGTTTGGAAATGTCACTGGAGATATCGGATTCAAAAGTTTGGTTTTCCCTAGAACATCCACAGGTAGCATATCGTTGCAATGCCACATTTAAAAAATGGATCTGTTTTCTTCAGTGAGTTTGCATTTCTTCTCAAATGCTTTCCTCTAATTTAGTGCTCCCTGGACATGACTTATGAATGTTTATGTATTTCTTTCAATATTCAATTTTCATTAAGCTCTGTTCCCTTTTACTAATTTTTTGGTAATGGCATAGGCTGAGGTTCGTCGAGCTTCTCTTTTAGGTTTGGCTTCATCTGGTACACTGAAAGCCAGTGCTTTTGATCCACAGGTATCTTTTGTTTAATTGCTTTTATAGCAAAGTGGCTCATCTTATGCATTTCATTTTTTTTTGTTTTTTAACAGGGGTGATATGCTGAACTTTTCCTTTTATATTCATAATCCATATTGAGTTTCTTCCTGCATCTTATTTTTAGTATTCCTTCAGCTGTTTTTTTTATTTACTTTAACTGGGTTCTCTTTTGTTAGCTTCTGAAGTTCCTCTTTACTACAAGTTTTGTTGTCAGTTTTGCCTATAGAGAGATTCTAATGTCATATTTGTTCTCAAATGGTCCAGAAACTTGTCAACATTCAAGAAGCAATATTGCGAAGGCTTCATGATGATGATCTTAGTGTTGTTCAGGCAGCTCTATCTGTGGATGGATTGTCTGGAATCATTAATCCTGCTTGTCTTTTCAAAGCCTTTGAAGTTGTACTTTTAAGATGCATTGATATTCTGACAGGTGAGTGTTCATTATAAGTGCTTTCTCTAATGTCTTGACTGCTTTCTTTTCCCCATTCCACAATTTTCATTGCTATGGTACAAGAGCGAGGCTCTTAGTATTCCATGACAATTAAGACTATGTACTGGATCATTGGCTCCTTTCTTAAGGTCCAAGCTGTCATAACTTTTGTTAGGTTGCTGTTGCTAGAAAACTGAGTTAGCTTTTGGGCGTTAACTGAGACTTGCTCTGAAAGAAATTGGTCATGCTCACCTGGATTTAATTGATTTGCAGCCAAAGAAAGTGGTAACTTAACCAGGTTATTGTAGCTTGAGTTTTCGTATCTACTTAAGCTGGCTGTGGAAGGTGTTGGTTCCAACTCTTATGCTGATGAACAGAATGCTCTATGCGATGGTTCTTCCTGTCTTCTTTTATATCAAGATGCTGTATAAAAATATACTGAAAAACTTATATCACATACGATTTATTTGTTGGTCTTGGAGAAATATGCTGTTCCCTGTTTGAAGGGGAATTTGAAGAAATTATTAATGTGGAACATGCAGGTCTGAATGTCTAAATAGTGATGCCTTGACTAATTGGTTAGCCTATCTAATCATTTTTCTAAAAAAAATTTAAAATTTGTATGTTAACTTGGATATGCCAGGGCTATGGTAATCGCATAATCAGCACATAATGAGTTGGTAGATGGACTAGCTTGTTATCCGATTTCATAGTTTTAAACATCTTCTGCACGGGTTTTCACCTCTCTCCAAAGCATTGTTCAATATGTTCTGCCACACATTATGTTCAAAACGAACCTTTCTTCGCCATTAATTTTGTTGCGTACAAAGTTGGGGCATCATCGGCTGCTACAGGACAATGTTCTGCTCCAACCTCTTTAACCATTGAATATAGGAGCCTGAACAAATCTTTAGTGTCCTTCAAAATATAAAAGGTATCTATGGACCTCAAAAGCAGCAGTTTCAAATGGCAAGTGTGATGCTGATGAGGTTGCTTAATGGTGACTGCAGAAACAAAATAAATGGGAGATGGAAAAAGCCATTTAATTTCTCATGCTTGATTATCTTTCAAAAATTAAAAATAAAAAGAAGAAGAAAAAGGAAAAGGAAAACCTAGAAAAACTCATGCTTACTTCTTAGTGGTGCATATGGGTTGGTTCGGTCCGGTTCTGGGGTGAAACCAGAACCGAACCGTTCCTAACGGTTCCAGGAAAATCGGAACCGGAATCGGACTGTTTGCATCCTAGAACCGAACCGGAACCGGACCGTAAAAACCGGTTTGGTCCTATGGTTCTGGGCTTTTTATAATCTTGTATATATATATATATATATATATATATATATATATATATATATATATATATATATATATATATATATATATATATATAATCCAGCCCATGTCCATTCGTGTTGTGATCTATTTGATGAATGGTTTAGATATTTTGTAAGGTGTGCAAAAAGACATTTACGGAAACAATCAAAGGGCGCATTGTAAGCCATAAATCATGAGTCAAATAGACAACTAAAATATATTGTAAATTAGTAAAATAGACAACTAAAATATATTGTAAACTAATAAAATAGACAACTAAAATATATTGTAAATTAATAAAATAGACAACTAAAATATATTGTAAACTCGGTCTGGTTCTAAGTTCGGTTCTACGGTTTGGTTCACGGTTTGGTTCGGTTCTACAGGACCCCAAACCGAGAATCGAACCGAACTAATCGATTCTTTGATTTTCGGAACCGGAACCGGTGCACTTCAGAACCGGACCAAACCGTGCAGTTTGTTTGGTTCTGGTTTGGTTTTCCAGTTCTACCGGTTCCATGTGCACCCCTATACTTCTGATTGGAGTTTGTTTGGCAATTAGGGTCCAGCTAACGCCGGTATGATCGGGCCCAATTGGTCAAAAGATACTAATGCGTCTGATTCATTCTCTTGGAAGGTCTCCTAGTTTATTCTAATTCCTTTTCAAGATATTTTACCATTGAATTATTGAAGGGATTTACAAACGTCACTGCATAAGCCGTGGTGAACTGCTCATACGTAAAGATGGGATTGACTTGTCTGAAAGAGCAGCTATTTCTTTTAGATGCTGTTTTTTATTTCAAATTTTTTTTTTTGGATGTCATTTCTGTTGGACACATTCATTTGTATGCTGATGAAACCACTAATTAATTTGCAGTGACGTGTGGTTTGATCAGCTTTATCCGTTGGTCATGCTTTGCCCCCTAACATGAGCAACTATTTTATCTCTTGCTAATAAGATAACAGTTATAAAACATGCCAGTTATCGTATCGGACACATTCATCGGTATGCTGATGAAACCACTAATTAATTCGCAGTGAAGTGTGGCTTGGTCAGCTTTATCTGTTGGTCATGCTGTGCCCCGAGCATGAGCAACTCTTGTATTTCTTGCTAATAAGATGCCATTTATGGAAAAGGTGTTTAAGCCTCTAGGACGGAGGTTAATACCTTGCTTATCGATTTAGTAAATCTTTTACAAATTAAGCTCTTACAAAGAACCTTGTCAATGATCTAGTATTCAGTCTGTCCAGCCATTGCATATGATGGTGCAGCTTTCTCATGTGATTTCATTCGGCATTTTGTTCTTCCCCTTAGAAATGTATTGCTAGTCTGATGAAAAGTCGAGATTTTTAGACTATTAAAATTAATTAAGTCAAGGGCTTCCAGAAAGAATAGATGAACCTTTACTTAATTCAAAAGGCTGGAATATAGTCTTGAAAATTGTTCTATATCAATATGAGTGCTATCCCTGTTCTCCTTTCTGTAGAACAATTACTGTTCGTTTATTTTAGTGTATAAACATTATTGAATTTTCTCTGTTTGTAAGCCTTTACTCCTATCTTTTTTTGAGCAGTAACTTTGCTCCCTATCATGACGTACTTGAATGGATGAAATGCATTAAACAGCATGATGAGTCTATGAACTACGATCACCTAGTTCTTTTGTATGTATTGCCATAGTTGTTATTGAGCCTCCCAGTTTAACCCAAGGCTTGTTTTTACTTCCATACCCATTAATAATTTACAGTACTGTTTGAAACTTCAAGCAACATGATGCTAGACCACTCACCACTTGCTTTAAAAGTTCAAACTAATAGAGCATGGGGATTAAGCTTGTTTTTACCCCCATACCCATTAATCATTTACAGTATTGTTTGAGACTTCAAGCAACATGATGCAGGACAACTAACCACTTGCTTTAAAAGTTCGAATTGATAGAGCATGAGCCACCAGTCTCACAGGGGTGGGGCCTGCCTCACACTAGTTTCCCACCTCACATTGGCCACCTACCCGAGTGTGCCCTTGCATCCCACAGGCCACCCCACTTGAGCCTGATGTGAAAATACTCCTGCATTAATCACCTCCTGTGAGGAGTCTCGAACACGAGACCTCCCGCTCTGATATCAATTTGATGCAGGACAACTAACCACTTGCTTTAAGAGTTGGAACTGATAGAGCATGGTGAATTAATCACTTTATCTTATAGCCCAGGCCCTACATTGCATGGGTTAAGACCTCAGCCGAACCTCCCTCGTGGGCCCCACTTCACATGGTTTTCGCTTCACATGAGCCACCTGCCTCACATGGCTTGCCCACCCTGAGTGTGCACTTGCATCCCATAGGCCAACCTACTTGAGCCCGGTGTGAAAATGCCCCTGCATTACAACATCTCTCTATATCATATATCGGTTGCTACATTTTTTTGTCTTCCTTGGAAGGTGTGGTGCATCAAGAAGACAATGCTAGGGTATGCAGGTTGGCAATGACTGTTGTGTGAAAATTGCTTATCAGTAGGATTGCTGAGAGGAGGCTCCCAAACTGAATCGTGACACTTAGGGCCTGTTTGTTAACTCTAAATTTTTGCACTTAACGCGGAATTGGGAAAATGTTCCGCATTTAGTGGTGTTTGTTAATGCATCGTTAACGCGGAAGAAGGAAAGCGCTGAGTAGTTTTTCACTGAATTCTTTACGTGATAGGAGTCTGGCTTAATGGTGAACGCGGAATGCACTCCGTGAATTTTTCATTAAACAAAAAATTTTTCTTCCCAAATTACCCCTTTAAAAGTTACTATGGCAATATTTTTTCTTTAAATTGTTTGCGCAATACAAAATCAACTTTTAACCTGTGAAACTTCTTTGTGCTCCACCATGATGTAAGTGTTTCATCCATTCCATTCATCCATTTTTAAAGGTCATTTTAGGGCTTGATACCAAAAATGAGAGGAATATAAATCTCAGGTGAACCATACCATAGGAAAACAATAGTGATTGGATATCCCCCATTAAAATTCTCCTAAGGCCCAATGTACTGTTTATTTGACATCCAATTTGTTGATTAGGTCATATAGACCTAGATGAATGGAAAAAACAAAGATCAGCTTGATCCAAAAATTTTATAGCCCCCTAAAAGTTTTTAATGGTCAACGTTCATTCAACACTGTCTTCCTATAATGTGGTCCACTTGAGATTGGGATATACTTCATTTTTGGTCTCATACCATAAAATGATCTAAAAACATAGATGGACAGCATGGATGAAACACAGACATCATGGTGGAGCCCGCATAGCACCGACCATCAGCCATTGGCTGGTGGTAGGGGAATAGCCAATCTGTTTCTGTGGACGTGGATTGGATACTGACAGGTTGAGTAGCGAGACTCGCTACTGAAGTTACGTCACCAAGTTATGTGGGCCGCATCATGATGTATGTTTTGTATCCACGCCGTTTATCCATTTGGAAATATAATTTTAGGTAAAGATCCAAAGAATGAGTCAAATCCAAAGCTCCAATGGACCTCACCACAAAAAACAGTGGGGAGAGTGACGCCCACCATTAAAAACTTAAATAGGCTACAAAAGTTTTTGATCAAGCTGATATTTGTTTTTTCCCTTCTTTCATGTCTGTGTTAACTTGTGAATAAGTTGGATTTCAAATAAAAATCACGGTGAGCCTTAGGAAGGTTTCAATGGTATGCATCAATCTCGCCACTGTTTTTTGTGGTGGGGTCAACTACATATTTGGATCCCTCGTTCTTTAAATTAAATCTCCACACAAATGGACAGTGTAGATAAAGCACATACATCATAGTGGGCCCATGGAACTTGATGACGTCACTTCGATAGCGAATCTCGCTATTCAACCTGTCAGTAGCTAATCTGCGTCTAAGTAGGATGCAGATTGGTTGGTGTACCTCACACTAGCTATATAGCTGTTGTATTGACGTCAGCAAGTTCTGTGGGTCCCATCATGAGGTATGTGTTATATCCAAACCATCCATCCATTTGGCGAGCTCGTATTAAAGCTTGAGACGAAAAATAAGCTGCAAAAAGCAGCGGGGGATTGAACATCTACCGTTGAAACCCTTTTTGGGGTCACAGAAGTTTTAGATCAATATGATTTTTTTTTTTTTCCCTCTTCATACAGGTATTTGTGACCTTATGAACATATTAGATGGAAAATAAACTTAGTAGGCCACAGAAGTTTTGGATCAATATGTTTTCACTTCATCCAATTGGGAATGACCTTATAAACGGTTTGGATAGCATATAAATATAAGGTGGGCCTTATTTGAAGGTTTTGTTGCTACTGGTGTTCAATCCTATACAACACATAGTGACATTCTTCCCGCTAAGAAGAATTGAGGGCCTTATGATGATATTTTAGTTTTTTTATTAAGTATTATAGTTTATTTGAATTAAACATAATGATTTTATTTTCATTTTATAAAAAATAATTTCTTTATAATGTAAAACATTTCCAAACGAGAGATAGGAGCAAATGTGTCAAATTAACATATTTCACACATTTAAGATGTTTGTTGACAAACAGTATGTTTCAGATTCAGGCTTTAGATTTTAGATTCAGTCTTTAGATTCCAGATTTAACAAACGGGGCCTTACTACATGATCATTTCTTTTTACCCAGTGGACATTCTATTAAACAGGAAAAGGATGCAGTGCTTGTATATCTGAGGCAATTTTTTATTTTCTTTGGTATGGCAAAAAACTTATTAAATTGCAGAGAGAAAAGAGGGATACAAACTAGGGAAGTGGGAATGCCGGCCTAGCAATGAGTGACCCTCTTGTTGCTGAAGGAGTACATTCTACTCTATAATTTGTTGATATCGTCTCAGTTTATTTGCGTTTGTGTGTGGGTTATCCTGGAAATTGAATATGGGGTGAGAATTTTGTCTTTTTTTCCTGGCAAAATTATCAGTGAAGCAATCAATGCCAATCAAGTGTTGGATTTGACGCTAAAATCAAACAGCCAACAGTTAGGAATGTAGTAGTGAATTAGTGATATTTTGAGAGAAGCACTGATGTTTTTTCCTTCCTTTTTTGCTTGACTCTTGTATGATGGGAATAAAAGCATTGTTAGGAACGTAGGGGTCATGCACCACTTAACTGCAATTATGGAGTGTATATTTTGTTAGATTCGGTGGAAAATCTAGGGAACGAAAAATAGATTTTGCTGTTTAGAATAGACATGGTCATCGATTTGGGGTTATGTGCTCACTGGAGTAGTCAGGTGTGGAATAGCATTTGTGGGCTTAGCTCACTGACGTGGTTATGTTTGGGGGCATTGCATAATATTTCCTTTCATTTTCACCAAGAAATCCTCCTGTGCTGGGTGCATTGAATATCTCGATGGCAACACTATTTACAGCACATATCACTTGCATACTCAAGACTTGGGACATTCTTCATATTGACTGTGGAATGCATGGAGTAAGAGGAGTAACAGTCTATTCGTTTGGTGAAATACAAGCTTGAAACTGATTCACATGAAGTCTGAAAAAGGCAGTTCTGTTTTACATTTCTACTCCATGTTGCATGCAGTATTAGTTTATTGCTGCAATTTCTGTCATGTGTCTGACTTCTATATTGATTTCCGTGGCTCTCTGATAAACTTGTCACCTTTTCTGGTTACACGCTTGCAGGTACTTCATCCATATCATCACAAATTTGCAATGTTGCTGTCTCATGCCTCGAGTGTGCTTTGACCTTCCAACAACAGCATCCTGACTTTTCAAAAGGGGTTGCCACCATGGTGTTTCCTTTACTTCTCATTCTTCCCAAGGTCGCTTGTTTTCTCTTGAGTTGTACTGGTTTGAATTCCTTCAGTTGTTATCATAATTTTATTCATTTGCTTGCACTTTCTTTCTTTCTTTCTTTCCTTCTTTTTTTTTTCTTTGTTTTTTATACTTGCAGACATGGAGGATAAATATGAAGGCTTTGGAATTAGCCAAGGAAGTAAAATGGCCATTTTACTGTAACCTTTGTGATGCATGTGATCATATGGCCACTTCACAAGTGAAGGTATTGCCATGGAGATGATCTTTGTTTTGTCTTTTTTCTTCTGGTCATTATTGGGAATGATGATGGTCTATTTTCCTACCTATTTCTGGGATGTGGTTGATTCAGTTGCAAAATACCAAGCCTTTCCTTTTTGCACAAGCTTGACATATTTCTCTCAAAGATTCATTTTATTAACTCTCAAATTTCAAACTCATGATGGATAATTTTTAGTGCTCTTGGTAGTTGGTATATATGCTGACGACTCAAAACTTCCTGTGATTTAGTTTTACAGTAAGAGAATAAACAGTAAACAAATGCATTGGAGTGTCTTTGACTGGATTATAATTATGTCTTTAAAATTGCTAAATACATCACTCGCTTTGAATGCAAAAGAGAGATCACTACTGCTGTAAGTATAAGCATTCGAGAAACAACTCGATAGCTTTGATAACATGCTTTTGCTTTCGAAATAAAAGGAAATTATTAATAGAAGGTTGCCAATCCAAGTGGGCTGTGATCAGATCAGATGATTATTGTGTCTACCAGGTGGGACCCACGTGTTCAAAAGAGCATCCAATCAGCTCTCAATGTGTCAGTGCATGTACCCGTACCCTTGAAAGCCTTCAAAATTTTAAAAAAAAACCTATCCAGGAGTCCAATTTTTTAAAAAAACCTATCCAGGAGTCCTCTGAGGTGATGCCATGTGTCCTTATGCACCAAAGGTTCTATGATGTTGTGCCAAACTCTATAAATAGGTCCTCTCTACAAGCAAATGGCCTTTGACCTAAAACCTTCTCTACAATCTTAGGTTCTTTACCCTTGTCTTTCTCAAGCAGGCTCTCTCTCCCCCTTTGCTAAAAAGAGAGATCAAAACTAAAAGCTTATCCCCTGGAATACCACCCTCATGAGAGGAGTAGAGATGACAAAAGGCCCAAAGAAAGAGTGGGGTGAGAGGATCTAAGAGCTTCAAGAAACTTCTCTTTAGGCATTGGAACTAGGGTAACACTTTGTCCTTGAGGAACAGCGTACTGGCCAGGAAGAGTTTGGGATCTTTCTTCCTTCCCCAAATCTCTAGTTAAGTCCCATTCCTTTAGAAATCCACCTTTTCGAGAGAAGAGTAGGCGAGCTACAATGCATTTAAGAGAATAGGGTAGGAGGATCTTAAGGCTTCAAGAATCTCCTCTTCATGTATTGGTACGGGGTACACCTTAATCCGTACTGGTTTGAATCCTATAAAGTAGAGGCTGTACATACATATGGGCAGAGAAGGTGGCTCACACCTTCCTCCGTAACTGAGGCCCTTACTCGAATCTTTGGAAAGCTAGACCATCTGAGTTACTGAATTGAACTTCTAATCTCAACCTTTGGTTGTGTGGTTCTACGGATTCTAGCCTTCTGTAGATTCAAGATTTCAGGCCAAGTTTGGCTCCGTTTCCTGTATTTGATGGAGGCTATATTCCTTCTGGGAACTCTCTTAAACTTTCTTCTATCTATTACCATCTTGTACTTATTTGAAAAAAGAACAAAAGAAAAAATGGGAGGTAAAAGAAATTCTATTGCCACGTTGTGCCATATTTCTTTATTGCTTTCAAAACCCCAACAATTGATTGCATTCTAATATTGAGAGTTCAAAACAATGCAGAATTTTAAACCTAGGTTTGCAGCTGCAATCAACATGAAGACAGTTGGAGCTCTGGCTGAGAGCTTCTTAACACAACCTAGAGAGTACATGCCATGGTTGGTCGAGTGCTGCAACAGCTTTAAGCTGTCAAAGACCTTATTCTTTTTGGTTATACTGCAGTCATTCACAAAACAGAAGAAAGGTATGCACTTTTTTTCTCTTTAATTTTTGCGTGATGTTTTTATGGTTCAAGCCTTAATTTCTGCATTGTTAGTTAAGCTTTTAAAAAATAAAAATAAATCTGAATTGTTAGTTGCATTCATTGATTGAGTTCTTAAAGTAACACTGTAAGAAAAAATTCATTGAAAAATTGATATAAGCCTAGTTTTCCGGAACTTTAATTTGTAAACTTCTACAGGCTAAAAACCCTTTAAAGATTGCATTAAAAAAAGAAGAAGAAGATTTCTTTTAAAGATCAATATGGAACATACAGATTGCTCCCTCTCTCTCCATTTTGCTCGTCATCTCGTTGCAGTGGATTGCAGGATCACATTGCCTGGCTGTTCTATTACCCGAGCTGCCTTGGCAGTCATTCTTTGATTGGAATAATAATAACAAAATGGATTGGACTGTTTGTTTGTTGATCCTTTTCTTTTGGAATTGAGTTTATATGTTCATACTAATTAGGATATATTTATAACCCTTCAGTACAAACAAGGTTCAAAATATCAGTTGATAGCCATTTTTGTTGGTGCAAAAATTAATTCAAATTGGTTTGTATCAGCCATATTTATGTGCGTATCAGCTGAATGGATGTGAACTTTTTGAAGTCGGAGAACAATATGAAAAATGAAAATTACCTATTTTATTTTCTGTTTGCTGTGGGTTTTATGCATGTATTGGTCCAGTCTGTGTAATGGATGCCATTGCTGTCTATCCATTATTCAACGTTTAGTTTTGATTTTTCAGTGACCGTGTTAGATCTGTGGTTAACCGCTTCCCAAACTAATGGATCTGCTATATCATTTGCCTCCCGCCTAACATGATGAAAAGAAACAGTGTGTAATCTTAGTTTTTTAGATTTGGTGTTTTAAGGTCTTTAGTATTTCATAGATCAATCAATACAGGAGAAAGGATAATGTCATCGAGCGGATGGAGAGGAAACTCTCTTCATGGAAAAGCAGGCATCTATCTTTAGGTGGAAGGATTATGCTAACCAAAGCTGCTTTTCTAATCTCCCTCTTTATTTTATTTCTCTGTTCAAATGCTCGAAATTGGTCCTGGGATTTGGAGGTAGGATCTAGAAATGGGCAAACAATGGTTAGCCTTGAATGATTACTAGGAAGAAATTTAATTTTACGGCCACTTTCAAATATTTTCACTTTATAACTTTCATGTACAACCTCCCTTCACAATAATGTGGAGACAAATCGCAGCCAGAAAAGATTTCCAACAGGAATTTCGAGGTAGGAAGCAGTTTCAGATTCCGGTTGGGAGGAGGAAATGAAGGGAAGGGTACTAATGATGGTGAAAAAGAAGCTTTTGTAGAGGTGACTGGGGATGGATGGACAATGGTATCTTGTAGAAGATTGGAGCCATTGAAGAAGGGAAGATTCATAGCCGATGTATCAGAATATCTTAATCTGTTCTTGCAAGGATTCCCAGAGGGTTGGCTGCTGATTAACTTCTCGAGGGTGTTCGGTAAGGTGGGGGTGGTAATGGATGTCGTTTTGCCCAGAGATATGTACGCTTATGCTCCTTGGGGGTTTGCCTTCGTGTGAATGAGCTCGAAGGAGGAGCTAAGTTGTGCGGTCGAAATGCTTCATGGAGAAAGCTTCAGAGGGTAAAGCTCATGGTGTAGAGAGCTAGGTTTGGGCTAGAGTTAAAACATGAGGAAATAGAAAACCCAAATTTGACGAAGAAGCAAAACCACACATCAGGTGAGAGGGCAGGAAAAGTTATTGGTGTACCTACCGGTCGCAACCCCTCTGTAAAAGAAAGTATTTCCTACAAGTAAAAGAAAGAAGCTTCTGTAGAGGCGACCAAAGTAGCAATATGAAGATGCATGGAGACAGATGGTCGACGACGAGAGAGTGGTGCAATTAAAGCAGGATGAGATCAATTGATCCTGGGAAACCTTGCAACAATCGGTTGTCGCTGTAACCAAAGAAGGCGCTTTAATCCCTCAAGTTAGGAGATGGCTCAATGATTGCTGTAAGACGACACCGGAGACTTACAACATTAGACCCAATAGCTATAATGAACTTTGGATTTGCTTAAGCTTGGGGGCTAACATCGATCTTCCAATGATGGCGGGAGCATTGCATAGGGATGGTCCTATTCTCCAAATTCAGATTTGGGAAGAATTTTCTTCCTTCGGCAAGGAAGACGTTTTGCTTTTGATTGGGCGGTGTTGTTGGAATTTTGGTTTGAGTTCTTCATAGCGGCAACTTCGTGCTTGGGAGAGATTCTTGAGTTAGATTCGAAGATGAAGCTTAGGGAGGAGGTGGGAGTGATTGGGTTTCAGATTCGACAGAGGAAGGGAACTGTTATCCCAAGCTTTATATGTGCCTTGTGGGTGAAAGCAGGGTCAACATTGCTCGTGCAGAGGGAGGAGAAATATGAGGAGTTGCCCAAGTGGGGTGATCACTGGAGGATGAGGGAGATGATCTCGGAGTTTGATGGCCATGGAAGAGTTGCTGTCGAAGGTGTATTGATGCCATGCTCCTCAGGCGCACTGAGTTTGGAAGCCCTGTGTGTTAATTTGGTTTGAGGAAATGAGGTAGGCGGAAGATCCAACTCTGGCAATGCGACGTGTGGTGATTTGTATCCTACGGGAGCACCTAACAATGCTTCCTCTCACCCGAGCTGAACATTATGTCAGGTTCAATGGTGGCGCCAAATCCAAGCCTAGATCTTGCTGGTATTAGGATGGCTTGGAATCCAGTTTCAGACATGCTTTGCGACAATCCCCCCTCCGAAGCCCTGCTTCGTTCTGATCCGGATCCTGAGGCATCTAGCATATTGTAAGTTGACACGTCAATTGGTGATTAACGATTGAGTAGTGAAGCATGTGCAATTGAGGACCCAAGGCTGCTACGTTTAGTCACCTCCTCGACATGTGAGCATGTTCTTATTTCTCTCGCATGGTCGCCTAAGTGCGTAATGTGCAAGAGTCTTTCGAAAACTGCTTTTAGTGACGCAGGAGGTTTGTGTGAGGAGCGTGATGGTGTTCAAGGTCTCCTTGGATTTATCGCTGGTGCAGGGGAGCAGGGATGACCTATTGATTTCCCTAGCTGATGATCGGCGTATGATCACAAAGTGCGTCAAAGATAGTCGGGCTTTTTTAGAGGGAGACGATCTCTCAGCGGAAGGAAATCTTGCTTTAGCTAGTGAGGCGGCTGATGCTTAGTTGTTTGAGGAACAATTAGACGTCACCCCTCTTCTGTGCGGAGAATATGTAGGTAAACCTAGCTCTCCCTGATTCTCTTACAACTTCGTTTGGTTAGGAAACAACTGTGAAGATTGGGATATTCTTAGTAGAACATCAGATGTGGGCAAAGGATGTCTAGAAAAGGGTAGGGGGGCTAGTGAGGATGTCTTACGGTGTTGTAAATGAAGACGTGAATGCATTTTTTGAATTCGTTCAAGCCAGGGCCTCTCAGTGCCTTTAGGAAGTTCGACAACTCAAGGCCAAGAAAACTCCTAGGGGGTGGAGGGAACTTTTGAGTCTTGAATGCTTCATCAACTAAGATTCCGTGGTTAGATCCTCTTGGAGGGAAAAGGGCGAGATCGGGTAAAGCAGGTGGACAATGATTATCTTATCCTGGAATGTGCATGGTCTGGGGGACAACCAAAATGGCTCAAATCAAGAAAGTTTGTAGAAATTCGAAGGTCGACATTATCGCTCTTTAGGAAATAAAATTATAAACTTGACTCGAATTAAGCTCGGCTTGGTTCAACTCAACTCAGTTGTGAGTTGGTTGCAACTTCGTTCCAACACGATGTGAACTCAATGCTTAATTCCGGCGACTCGCGATCCTCGAATAGTGTTTGCGGTCATCCTTGAGTTCGGTCACGTTGACCGTGACTCGGATCGGCCCGAGACCTATGCCATCTTCTTTGCATCGTCGTCACGGTTCCGACGACGCGTCTTATGCGCCCATCCGATATGTAGATCAAAAGTTGAGTACATTTCATTGTATGACCCTTAATCATGTGGCCCACTTAGGTGGAATGCATGTGGACCGCCATCCTTGGCACACAAGTTCCAAGGTATACTACACATACCACACAAAAGCTCCATAACTAACACTACCTATCTCACACACCACCCGAGAGATTGTCTGTACATCTACACCTAGACACACCTAGGAACCCCATAGATCCTCAATCTGTGATTCTGAAGGTGATCCGACCGTTAAATCTCAAGATCAAGCCCTTAAAGCCATCCGATCACAAATAATTGATTGAAAACGTCTTTCGACGATTCAAATCCTTCGAATGGATGGTTATATTTCGATCTATTGGGTGTAGGGTGCACGATGTAGGGTGTTTGTGCTATTATCAGTTCCTTTTTAGTTCTAGAAATTGGTGGATGCATAGGATTTTTCCTGGTGGACCGAGAAACTCCAGGAATAGGTTCAGATGCGTCTCGATGCGAGGTGTGCACTGATAGATTCGTCGGGGATTGTCTGAGGATCGCAACGGTACTTGTTGTCTAGTTTTCAGGACGGTATGATGCGAAATCTGTTGGACGATGGATCTTGTGAATTAGGTCCCTAAATTGATAATATATAACTTAATTGGACTAACTAAGCATTGCCTGAAATTTCATTGCGATCGGGTTCCTAAAAATAGGTTTTTTGAGGTTCAATGTTGGGTATGAACATATATACATTGGAAAACTTTAGACGTTCAATGGTGTATATGTTACAATTGAGATTTGATGTTAACGGTGTAAAACACTCCTAAATGTATCAAGATCATGATGTAAAGTTCAGATTCCTCGATGATCAAGTATAAATGCCTTAATTCTCGTCCATTGTCTATTTAATGATGATGTAAGGGTCCGAATTGAAATTGAACAGCTGGATAGCTTAATTTGTCCATGGAGGGTTATCTCGATGATTGGATTGATGATTTTTCAGGTGGGTTATGATATATGGGCTCGGGATACATAGAAGTATATACATGTCTATGTACATGAAAGCAGGGTCTCTAAATTGTGATCTTGATGGTAGGTTAAGCATATACATGGGTGTTGAGCAAGATGAACGAATCCGATTCATGATTGGATGTGTGTACGAGTTTACTATGATTGGGTGATCTAAAATTGAAGTGGACAATTAGATATCTTTATCTAATGATAAATAGTGTTTGGACGGTTGGGCTGATGAACGCTTGAGTAATCCAAGGGCCCGAAGTTCGTTACGATGTAAAAGTGAGTACAAGTGTGTGTACATGGGTGTATTCAGTGTTCGCAATATTGGTATCGTACCATGTATCACGCCGTTGGGATACAAATACCCATCGCACTTTTTGGGAAACATGGGGAAACATTGGGAAAATTGTTGAATTTTTCAATGAAATTTCAAGGATTATTAAAAAAGACCTTAATACGCACTTTTAAATTATAAAATCTCAAAAAAGAAGTGTATATAATAGGTTTTCTTTATAAAGGGTATGCATTGGCAGGATCTTAAGCTATGCGCTGTCAGTAGGCAACCCGTATCCAAAAGAATTTTTATTTGCTATCCAACAGACCATTTAATAGAGATTGGTGGATTCCTAATTGTAGGGGCCCACTTTGATGTATGTGTATTACATCCACACCGTCCATACATTTTTATGGCTCATTTTAGGGCTTGATTCCAAAAATGAAGCAAGTCCATGGTCTTAGGTGGACCGTTCCACAAGAAACGGTTGTGATTAAATCTGCACCATTAAAAACTTCATGGGAGCAATAGAATGTTTATTTTCCATCCAAACTGTTGATAATGTCACAAAGACCTGGATGAAGAGACCACAAAAAATATCAGCTTCATCCGAAACTTTTGTGGCCCATGAGAAGTTTTCAATGATCGATTGCCATTGTTTCTTTTATTATGTCCCACTTGAGATTTGGATCTACTTCATTTTTTTGGATCATGCCATAAAACGAATTTTCAAAACCGATGGATGGTGTGGATATAAGGAACGTATATCAAGGTGGGTCTTATGGTCAGTGATCCCACCCACCTTGGTGAATTGGGGGTTCCACTGAAGTCATGCTCGTCTTAGTGGGGGTAGTACCCAATCCATGCACAAAATGGAACATGAATGTGAGTGGGACCCTAACTATGGGCCCCACCATGATGTTTGTGTTGTATCCACGCCATCCATTTATTTGGAGAGATCATTTTAGTGCATGATCCAAATAATGACGTTGATCTAGAGCTCAAGTGGATCCCACCGCAGAAAACAATGGGGACAGTGATACCTACTGTTTGAACTTAAAACCATTTCTAGGGGCTCACCATGATATTTATTTGAGATCCAACCTGTTCATAAGTTCAGCCAGATATGGAAGAAAGGAAAATGAAAATATCAGCTTGATCAAAAGCTTGTGGCCCCATGAAGTTTTTAAAGGTAGGAGTTCAATCCCCACTATTTCTTGCTGTGGGGTCTACTTGAGCTTCGGATTGTCTCAGGACCTAAAATGATCTTTAAAAATGGATGGATGGAATGGATATACGATATATACATGAAGGTGGGCCCCATCGGAAGGGCTGTACCAACTTTAGTGCAATCAAGTCACACCAAACCCACTCTCAAGAGCTGATCAGGTGTCACGGGTAATAGCTTAGTGGGTGTCACCCTTATTGTAGGGCCCACCTTGATGATATGTTGTGAATCCACTCCGTCCATTCCTTTTTACAGCCCATTTTATGACTTGGTCCTAAACATTAAGTACACCCAAATCTCAAGTGGACCACACCATGTGAAATAGTGATGATTGAATGCTTACCATTAAAAACTTTCCAAGGCCTATTTTAAGGATATCAGTAATGTTTATTTATCATCCAACCCGTTTATAAGGTGAAACAGTACTCGATGAAAGAAAAATACAAATATTAGCTTGACCCAAAGCTGTTTTGGCCTACAAAATTCTTTAATGGTCATTCACCATTTTTTCTAGTGGTATGGTCCACCTGAGATTTGGATTTGCTTAAGTTTTGGCACAAAGTCCTCGAATGATATGAAAAAACGGATGAGCGGCGTGGATTTGAACCACACTCGTCAAGATGCGCCCCACACGGTAAGGTTAACACCCAATAAGCTGTTACCCGCTTAACACCTAATCTGCTTCCTAATTTAAGAGAGAGAGAGAGAGAGAGAGAGAGAGAGAGAGAGAGAGAGAGAGAGAGAGAGAGAGTCCTCTTCTCCGTTAAAGGCAGTCCGAAGTCCGCAACCTTGAATCGAAATCCTCGCTGGAAATCTGTAGTTCCCACCCAAAATTACTAAAAATCTATCCCAAAATTCCACATTTTTTCAAATCCTAACTTGTTCGGTTTCCTTCCAAAACAATTATCCTCAAAGAAAAAAAGGGGGATTAGGGTTTTTCTTACCTGATCCGGTGATTTCGACTGTGGCCCACCAAATCCAGTCGAAAGGGACTCAAATGTAAGAGAATTTTTTTTTTTCTATATTTTTGGAATTTTTGGATGGGAAGACGAAATTTCTAATATCGTGCGATGCATCGTCAATGTCAGCCACGTTTGACGATATTATGCGATATCTTGTGATATATCTCATGATACAATGAATTTCGGGATTTTCTTTTAATTTCTGAGGGCTTCCGAGCGGTTTCGTATCACTTGCTCTCGATAACGATAATATTGGCCGATAGTATCGATATTACGAACACTTCGTGTATTAATATAAAAAATCTGTTGGCAAAATTACACGTGAAAGTGCACTCGTGTACTTGTCCGTAGAAATTTTCGAGTTATGCTCCTGTTGGGGCTAGATGTGGATGGGGGTCAAGCATTCAGAGATAATTTGAAATGGTCTTATTATCTAGTTCCTATATAGTGATGTAGGACAATTAACCACTTGCTCTAAAAGCTCGAATTGTTAGAGCATGGTAAATCAATTCCTTTATCTCATAGCCCAAGCTCCACATTTCATGGGTTAGGACCTCGGCCGAACCCCCCTCGTGGGCCTCAAATCACATGGGTACCGCCTCACACGGGCCGCCCACCTGCATTAATCACACCCAGTGAGGAGTCTCGAACACTAGACCTCCCTCGTGGGCCCCAAATCACATGGGTACCACTCACCCCGAGTGTGCCCTTGCATCCCATAGGCAACCCCACTCGAGCCCGTTGTGAAAATGTCCCTGCATTAATCGCCCCCGGTGAGGAGTCTCAAACACGAGACCTCCCAGACCTCCCACTCTTATCCCAATTTGATGTAGGACAATTAACCACTTGCTGTAAAAGCTCGAACTGCTAGAGCATGGCGAATCAATCCCTTTATCTCATAGCCCAGGCCCCACATCTCATGGGTTAAGACCTTGGCTGAATCGCCCTCGTGGGCCCTGAATCACATGGGTACCGCCTCACACGGGCCGCTCACCCCAAGTGTCCTTGCATCTCACAGGCTTCCCCACTCGAGCCCGGTGTGAAATGCCCCTACATTATATAGTGTGTTGGTTTAAGATGAATCTATGTATGTTCTTAGAAAACCAGTGGTGAGCTCGTTCATGTTAGCTAGCGAGGAAGATGGGTGGTGGGCATTTAGTTAATAAAAAAGCAGTTTTCTACTTCGTTATGCTTGAATTGGGAGATGCAAATTCCATTGTGGTGGAGTTTTTAAAAGCCTGCTTTAAAGTTATAATTTGATCAACTTTTATTTCCTTGACCTCTAACAGGCGTGGCTCACTTGTATACATGTTTTTTGTGGGGTTGCGTATGCTCTTCCAAAATCAGCAACATAATCAGACTTGCTGTTTGCATTGCCATCCCATCTTTAATGCCAGGGAATGATCATTCTCAATGAGTCCAATTCTTGTTGCTATCTCATTTTTGTGTTGCTTGGTGCTTCAGATCTGGGACCTATTGTCTACTGGAAATTCCTTTTCTATCTTCTAATGCTATTAAATGTCTTTCACGATGGGTGATGGCAGATAATTGATTGTTTCATCAAAAGTTACCCTAAATTGCATAGTGTTGATTCTATTGTCTTCTACTTAACAGTGGCTAGCAGCTTTTCAACACTATTTCAAGTTTCATTCCCAGTTCTTAAGGATATGTGGCATGAGATGGAGTTTAGCGGCAGTGGTGTTTTCGGAGAAGAGGTTTGTCCTTACATGATACTTTCTAGTTGGGAGCTGTATTTGAATTTGGTTGTGTACATTGGGATCTTGAGATTGCTGATCCATGGGTTCCATTCATCTGTTGATTTCCTTTTTGTCATCTGGTTTGCAGTGCAACATGGAAAATCTGGAAAAGGCTTGCAGTGGAGTCATGGATAAACTGTTTGATGTGAACTTCGGGGTGCTGAATTCAAATATTTTAATTTGCTTATATTGGAGCTTGCTTAAATCATTTACCACAATTTCTCTGCAGGATACCTCGGTTTGTTTACTCACCTTTGCCCCTTAGTTTATGCTGTTGTTTATCTTTGATGGTTTTTCCTAGTTTTCTATAACCAGATTGTTGCTGGATCCAAAGGCATATTATGTGAAAACACCTTAGTTTGTAAACCTTCTTTCCGCAGGCTGAAAATGCAGAGTGGCTGGGTATACTTCAGGATCTGTTTGTCTTTTCTGCGACATCCCCATTAAAGGATATATTCAAGGAACATCTTCATTTGCTTGCAATAAAGAGTGACATGCCTCTTGTTAGATTTCTATCCAAGTTTTTTACTGAAGAAGGTTTGACCATCAACACCCTTGATTGTGGACTTCATCAATCGTGTTCTGCGACTTTCTTTTGGCATTTTTGACATTCGATTTGCATGAACACTAAAATCATATATACAAATCTCTAGGTTGAATAGAGGAATAGGCTGTGGCATTTTGCTTGATTTTGTACCTTGAACTACATGTGTTAACATCAAGTGTATGCATTGCCAAAGTCATTTGTGGTGGCAAATTTTTGTTGGTTGTCCATGTTACATGGTTATGACATTGGTTGACACAAGTAATTGAGGTATTGAACCCTTGTTGAACCCATTTTGGAATGACCTTTCTCTCTTTAGTTTTATCTAAGTGGTTGTTTGGTGATCCTGAGGTTCATTGGACCGATTCCAGTTTTGTTTTGGGTTGAATCAGGATGTCTCTCAATTTTACTAGGATTTCATAATAAAACTTATATCCATTTCTATACATCATGGTCAGTTCTATGGTGCTGAATTTTTTTTTTTTTTGATGAATAAATATTATTATGATGGAGGCTACGAGGGAGCAGAAATTCCTGAATATACAAAAATAAGCACTACTAAATCCATCTTTAGCTTGTCTATCGCCCATACCTTTGGCCTCTCTATGGTTTTGAGATTTGTTGTTGCTAAAGCATAGGCAATGCAGCAGGGTTGATTGGTTTCCAAAGTGTTCTTTTTGTTCTTGAATTTTGCTTTTATATTTGGACTTGTCTATAACTTAATGCATGACCAGTTTTGATCTTGTTCGAGTTCCGAAACAAAAGAAATTTAAAATGAAGGAATGAATTACTGTAAAAGGGAGGTGGAGAGATCTGTCAAAGTTGAGGGCTTTGTAGGATTCCAACAGGGCAAGAAGTTAAGGCTCCTGAAAAAAAAAAAAAAAAATATGGAAGAGGGATGTTTTTGGAAAAGGGTAAGAGAAACTAAAAATATTTTGGATAGTATACATGATATTGATTTCAAGGTGGAAGTTGTAGTCCTTAGCAAGGAGTTGTCTCTGGAAGAAACTGGTGTAAGATTATTCAGGCTGTTTGAAAGAAGAAGAGATAAAATGGAAGCAACGATTGAGAGCTTCTTGGCTTATGGAGGGAGACAAAAACAGAAAGTTCTTTCATAGTATTGCAAGTATGAGGGCTAGGTGTAACAAAGATAAGCAGGGTAGTTGTGGAAGGAAAAAAGGGTTGAAGAAAAGACAAAGTTTGTGAGGAAGTGGTTCGTTTCTGTAAGGATCTGTTGTCGGTTGAAGATTGGAGAAGGCCTAAACTTGACAATCTGCCTTCTAACAGTTTGTCGTTTGATGAGGCTGCATCCCTTGAGGCTCCTTCTTCAAAGGAAGAAGTCAAGACATTGGTGTTTTCGATGGGCAGAGACAAGGCTCCAGGTTCAAATGGCTTCCACATGGCCTTTTTTATATGGAATCTTGTGAAGGTGATGTGATGAACTTTATGGTGGAATTTTCTGGAAGAGGGAGGCTTTCAACAGACATTGGGGCTTTGTTTATAGCTACCAGCCCTAAAGTGTCATGTGCGGAAAGTTTTGAGGATTTATGACCTGTTAGTCTTATTGGCGGGCCTTAAAAAATTCTCGCCGAAGTGCTAGCTTCCAAATTTAGGCAAGATTTGGGAATTATCATATCATATAACCAAGGAGCTTTTGTGATGGGTTGCTAGATGCTGGATAGTGCATTTATTGCTTACGAGTGTATTGACTCTAGGCACAGAAGTGGGGTGAAAGGTATTGTGTGTAATTTGAATATCAAGAAGGCTTGCGATCATGTCGATTGGGGCTTTTTGGACTACACTGTTAGTCGGGTCGGCTTGGTTGTGGTAGTAAGTGGAGGTAGTGGATAAGGGATAGTGCAAGTTTAGCCAGATTTTCGGTGCTGGTTGATGGATCCCCAAAAGGCTTCTTTTGTAGTTTGAGAGGCATTAGGCAAGCAAGGAGACACACTTTCTCCTTTCTTGTTTATCGTGATTGCGGAAGCATTGAGTAGGATGTTGGTTTGTGGGCAAGAGACGAGCTTATATAGTGGGTTGAATGTCAAAAAATTGTCAGTTCTGGTAAGCCACCGTCAGTTTACCAATGACACTTTTTTTTTTTTTTTTTGGTGAAGTTGAAGTTGGAATAGTGGATACGATAAGAATAATCATCAGATGCTTTGACGTGGTATCAAGGTTGAAAGTTGATGTCACCAAAATCAAGATGTCAGGTATTTGGCTATCTAAAGGGGAGCTGGAGTAGTTGGCGAGGACTTTTGGATGTGCGGCGAGGTCTTTCACATACCTTGGTTTGCCCCTTTGCATTGGAAAGCCGAGTATTCGCATGGTGATTGAGAGGTTTGAAAGGAAATGTGCGAAGTGGAAGGGCCGCTACTTGTCTCTCGGTGGTTGTATTACTCTCATTAAAGTTGCCTTATCCAATCTATCAATTACTTCAAGCCACTCTTCAAGTGCCTGAAGGTGGTGCTGGGTTGTTTGGAAAAAAATGAGATCGGATTTATCGGGGCATGTTTTGGAGGACAAAAAAGGTTCATGTTGTAAATTGGGGGAAAGTGTGCAGGGTGTTTGAAGATGGAGGGGCGAGCGATCGGGGTCTTAAGTTGATGAATTTAGCTCTTCTTGGGAAGTTGCTTTAGAGTTTTGGAGTTGAGGAGGAAGTGCTATGGAGGGAGGTCACGGTGAATAAGTACCGTTGCCAGGATGGTAGATGGTGCACTAGGACTTATTATATGCAATGTTTTCTGTTTTGACGATATCGGTTAATATATCACACGATATATCTTGTATCCCACCTATGCGATACGAAACATACAAGTAGTGCCGATACATCCCACTTGTTAGATCCGGTGAGCATATTTTTTCGACCCATTTTTATTGATTTATTATAAATCATGTTAATCAGTGTCATATGGTTCACAAATTCATGATTCTTCATGTTTTGCATGAAAAATCATGGATTTGTTACTTTGATTTTGAAATTTGGGGGAGATGGACTAAGTTACGGAAAATTGGAAAAAATTGAAAATTCCCAATTTCTTGCAAATCAGTTGCAATCTGTGTCCAAACACAAAATCAAACATGTATGTAACCTAATCTAGTGATTCTTGGTAATTTTGGGATTTTTTAAGTTAAAAATTAATAAAAAATGTTAAAAAAAAAAAATATTTTTTCAAAATTCCACTTCGATTAGGGATCAATTGGCTCCTATTTCAGAGTATTTATGAGTGTTTGATGAAATCATCATCATATACACTCTAAATTTGGGATTTGGGGGAAGATAGGCTGATTTGCAGAAAATTAAAATTTCCCCAATTTTCTCAAGTTGGAGAGGATGAGTACCAGCGTTATTTTATAGAGTATTTTCATTGGTATCATTCTTCTATGACCTGGGCATGGTATTATTGGTTTGTGGAGTAGTAATATTATGCCTAGCCCCGTTGAGATGCAGATGATGATTTTGTGCTACTGCACTACTCTATGTGGGTTTGAGCCACAACGACATATTATTCACAGGTATACTTCTAGTTTTTTACTTCTTTTGCTTTTAAATGTATTGTTTGTGTTTTCATACATGTCTTCTTATATTTATAAATCATATGAATAAACTTTGAATGTACTTGCATCAATTCAATTAGACAACGTATAGATTTGGACCTCATACAAACGAAACCTATTATGTGCACTTGTTTTTCGTGATGTTTTGCTTTCGAAATGTGTATCGATGTCTTTTTTAACAATCTTTGAAGTTTCATTGAAAAATTCAACTAATGTCTCATTGTCTCCCCATATTTCCCAACAACAATGATACGTTACACGATACAACCAATATGCCCCATGCGATAACCGATATGTATTTGTATCTTGAGGGTGCGATACATTATGCGATAATGATACGGAAAGCATTGCTTCTACGTATAAAGCTTCGTCTATTTGGAAAGGGGTGCTTTCTGTCAATGCAAAGTTTATGGAGAATATCGATTTCTTCCTTGGTAATGGTGAGAAAATTCAATTTTGGGAAGACTCTTTGAGTTGGTGATTGCTTATTGTAGGAGGAGTTCCTGTGTTTGGCTTGTCTTTTCAGGACTGATATAAAGGTGGTGTGTTGTTTTTCTCATATGGGGGTTGGGTCGTTTGGTCTCCTCCATGGCGAAGAGCTCTTCTTGACGATAAGGATGAAGACTGTCGCATAATCGCATTGGATAATGTTGGCAAGGGGAGATTGACAACTTGATTTGGGGGAAGGATGACTCTGGTATGTTCTCAGGGCAGTCTTTTTATTTTGTTGTTCATGGTTTGTTGACGGGCGATAAGGAGAGAGAACCTGACCAACGAAAATCGTGGCTTTTGGATGGTTGTAAGGAGAAGGTCCTAATAGTGGATAATTTTTAGAAGTGGTCAATGGTGATCCCAAATGTTTGTAACATGTTTATGGCAATTGTGGAGTCGAGGAATCATCTCTTTATCCATTGCCCCGTTGCAACCAGTGTGTGGAGTGGTATTCTAAGAAGATTTGGCATGGATTGGGTCATGCCAAGATCGATGGGGGACCTTCTATTGGCGTGGCATGGGGTGGTCTTGCGGAAGCATTCTAGGGGTTTGTGGAGACTTGGCCTTTTGGCTGGCCTGTCGGCCATTTGGGGAGTGAGGAATGGAAGATGTTTTCGAAATGAGATCAGTTCAAAAGAAATGGTTTATAGCAGGGTTTTTTGTTGTTTTTAGTAGGCTGGGCCTTATGTATAGAGGGGCTGAAAGATTGCTCTTTGCTTTTCTTCGGAGTTTTTTTTTTTTTTTTCCAGCTTGGTTTGTAGTTGTTGCGCTATCTCAGTGCTGCTTTATTAAAATTTATGTTGCTTCGCAAAAGAAAAAAAAGTACTGTAAAAATGGTTTGACGGTTAACACAATTTATTGATTTCTACAACGAGTTCCTTGGGACTCCCAAAAGTAAATTTATAACAGAAATCAAAAGAAACTTCTCTGCAAGGTATGCATTTTTTAAAAATCAGCAACAGATTCTTTCTTGTCTATTTCAGATTTTATTTTTGACTCAGTGATGTAAGTTTCTTTATAATCGAAAGTCAGCCTACTGCCAATCAGAGATGTTTTCTTGAACAGTGCAGCACATGAGATAGTTTTGGGTGGTCATGAGTTTGATTTCTGAGTTTATATGCCTTGCTTCTAAGTGGTGTGGTTGATGACTGATGCTTGGTGTTTTAGCTTCTGTTTCCAGTGTCTTTAGATTCTACTGTTTATGTTTATCTTTTAAAACAACTAATGTTTTTTCTTATCAAATTTTATTAAACATAAAAATGTGGGTTTGTCTTGTAGATTTTGCTGTCTCAAGTCAAGTGGAGAGTCTTCATTCTTTTGTGACTCTGTGTTCCACATTTGCATCCAAAAAGGGTGGTACCAATACCAGCAGACAGAGGCAACTCCTACTTGAATTTCCTTCACTCCTTGTTCCACTTTCTAACAAGAACCAGGTTTGCGTGTTGAACTCTTGGGTTTCGCAAGTAGTCTTGATAGTTTTTGAAAATTTGATTATATTATGGAAAAGCATGCCGTTTAGTGTTTATTTACATTACTTGTTTTGATATGCTTGTTAATAAACATTGCATATATTTATATATTTTTATTATTGATTCAGTTTATATTTTGCTTTGATTCCAGAGAATGATGCATTGTCTTTTTAATTTTCCAGGATATACGGATGTCTGCACTGAATTGCATTGAAGCCCTTCTCAATCTAATGCAAAATATTGATATTACTACCATGAAAAATGGTATTTCCTCTGTTACAGCATTTCTAGTTGCCCCATTTGGTTTATCTTTGCTTGTTGGTATCGCTGTGTTCTAATACACTTCAATGGCAGGGAATGACTCTCTGTTGGCTCATAGCGTACTGGCACCTGTTTTTGCGGATTTTTTGGGGTTGATAGTTTACCAGAAGAAGCTAATTTCTTCAGATGTGAATTTCCTTCCATCATTTCTGACTTCGGTGCTTGGTTTTTCTGGTCATAGCCTTTTAGTGCCTCAAAATATCGATAAGAGGTTGTCTTCTCCTTGTCCTTGCATTTTCTGCATTTGTGTTTCAACTTATCAATGCCTTTTTCATTTTCATTTTCATTTTTGCTTTTTTGTTTTTTGTTTTTGATGAATGAGCCAAAATATTATTAGAAAGAGCAAAGAGCAACACACTACAATCAAATTACAGTCCTTAGGCAACATGAAGAGAGCAAAAACCAGATATAAAAACACCAACACAACGATGCAATCAACATCTTACTTCCACATGAAAGACGCGGCTGACAACACCTCTCTGTGTGCCCACCTGCACCTCCATTTGCCTCTCTAGGAACCTTAGAGAAGGAGACCGCATAGTGCTCCCAAGGCTCATTTATTTCTTCCAATAAATCCTCCACCCTCCAGTCACTGTGAATAACTGAAGCCACACTCAACAGTCACTGTGAACAACTGAAGCTCCAGTGCCATCCTGACGGCCTGAAGAACGGCTTCTGCCTCCGCAGCCGTTGAATCATGAATCCTGATCAGACCCAAACAAATTGCCAATATATAGCTGTTATTCTCCTTGTGATGCCACCCACACTGTGTCTGTTTAAATCTTAAAAGCATTCGTATTTATGTTCATTCGTCAAATGCTATATTTACTATGACCCCAATACGTAGTATGCTGGTGCCGGACATGATTTCTTTCTTTTCTTTTCTTTTTTCGAAGGATAATAAGCTCATTTTATTAAGAAGCTGCTCGGTGACGGACGAGACAGCAAAGAATATTAAAAAAAAACAGCTAGCGAGGTCTTGCACTACAGACCCGTTACAGAAAAAGCAATATGAATTTTAACATGATTGATCCCTGCTGCCCATTCGAAGACATTCTGCTTAATTTTTCAAAATTTTTCTTCCCAAGGCCCCGCTTTGTTACGAAAGCACCGAGTGTTACGGTCACCCTAAATGTTCCAAAGAGCTGCAAGCAAAGACAGACCCCATAGAACAAGCCTCTCCTTGATAAGCCGGATGTCATGCCACATCCAAAACACTTGGTCTACTGATTGAGGCATCACCCAATCGACACCAAAAACCTTTAGCAAATGTGACCACACCTGACATGCGAATGGGCAATGCAAGAATAAGTGGTCGATCGACTTTGCATCACTCTTATGAAGAAGACAAATGTTGGAAAGAATCATGGCCTGCTCTTGAAGATTGTCGACACTCGACAGTTAGGATGCTCTTCCTTCCTACCAGCCAAGCAAAGGAAGCCAATGACCTATTGCCACACCACCTGTCTTCCCTAAAACAGATTTGATTTCCAATACCTAGGGAAAAGATAAACCTAGGTTTGACCAAAGGAGTAGCCATCTTTATTGACTTCCAAATTCCTGGAAGCACGATAGTATGGAGACTTCTTGACCTCCCAACCCCCCTCTTTTATGCCATGCTTGGATGCAATGACTTCCCTCCATAATTTTCCTTATTTGATTCCAAATCTCGAATGCCACTTGCCAAGAAGAGCAACATTCATAGCTTCGAGATCTTTGATACCATCATTGCCCTCGTATATTGGCTTGCAAACTTTTGCTCACTTGAGCAAATGAAATTGGTGTCGAAAGCCTCTTGCCATAGAAAATCCCTTCACAATTTCTCTAACTTGTCCAAAATGGATCATAGGCATTTATACAACGACAAAATATATAGGGATGTTGGATAAGGCCGTCTTGATAAGTGTAATACGCGCCCCCCTCCCCCCCCCAAGGACAAGTGCCTTCCTTTCCACCTAGATAGCTTCCACTCAAATCTTTCTATTACCCTACTCTACAAGTGCTTTGGAGGTTTACCTACAACGGTAGACCCAAGTATGTCGATGGAAAGGAACACATGTCGAACTTGACATGTTCGCAATGGCATATAACACTTCCTTGTCGAGCCCAATGCCAAGCATCTCACTCTTCATGACATTGATTTTTAGCCCTGATACTTGTTCAAAGCACACCCCAAAATCTTCCACAAGTTTTCTATCACGGCTACATCTGCAAATAGAAGGTGAGAAAGCTTGACCCTGTTCGAAGCCCCACGAAAGCTATAAATGAGATCTGCCTCTTGGCCCTTAGATAGCATTCTACTAAGAGCTTAAGCAACCACCATGAATAAATAGGGGGGGAAGTGGATCCCTTTGCCTTAGACCTTGTGAGGCTTTGAAGTACCTCTTAGGAGAACCATTCACCGAGATCGAAGAAGAAGCCAAAGAAACACATTCATGCATCCAACTAATCCATTTACCTCCACAGCCTAGCCGTCTCAACATATACTTGAGGAAACCACATTTGACATGATCATACGCCTTTTCGATATCCAATTTAAATACTACACCTTTTCTACCTTCCTTTTGTCTTGAGTTGATGCATTCATGGGCTAGCAATGCACTATCTAGTATTTGCCCATCTACTACAAAACCGCCTCGATTTTCTGATATAACAAAAGATAGCACGAACTTGAATCTATTTGCGAAAACCTTTGCTGGGATCTTGTAGGGACCTCCGATTATACTAAAAGTCCGGAAGTCTGGAAGTCTGAAAGCTATGAAAGAGGCTCCCAAACCTTTAGCAAGCCTGCACTTTTCACAAAACTCTTGAATGAAGTCACTACCTCCTTCTTGATCGTCCCCCAAAATACTTGAAAGAATGCAATATGAAAGCCATCAAGCCTTGGAGCCTTGTACTCGACTCAACGACGCACTTGATGTCTTCTTCTAGAACTGGTTTTCGAAATGTGATGAAAAGGCAATTGTCTAGCAATGGATGCCTCCCACCATCACTAGCTAATAGATTCGAATAGAATTCAACAACTGTGAGTTCTTTTGAAAGTCAGAGTTGCGACAAGTCTATGCAAATAATTTAAAACCATAAACTTATAATTTAGTTTCATATGAAAAAAAATCTAAAAGAAATTATGATGATGATGATAATAGTGGTAATAATGATAGTAGCACAAAGGCAATAACACCAACAACAGTAGCAACAACATCATGAGCAACAACACGAATTGTAAAAAATTGCATCTTTATTATGTGAGAAGCACAACTAATATTTGGATATTGTGTAATATACTAGAAACATGTAGTTTGTACTCTTTACTCAACAACATGGTGCAATTTTTTAAAAAATTCCGTGCCTTGTTATTGGGAAGCATAACTAATATGTGGATATTAGGAAATATCTCAAAACATGTAGTTTACTTTGTGCTATCTTCCCCTTCAAGTTAAAAAGTGCATGAAGCTGTGTTTTATGATATGGTGTGGAATCTCAGGATGGATGGAACTATGCAAATCAGTGTCTCTGTGTCATCATCTGTTGATGCATGTTAGGATCTCAAGTTGCATGGTACCATGCAAATTGTAGTGTTATGTGCACGCATTATCTATGATGTGCCGTTGGCTGCAATTGACATCTCAATAGTGAAAAGTTTGTTTCCTTTGGTGGGTGATTCCTCTGGTTTGGTCAGTCCACTGAATCAAAGGCTAGTTGGGACTGATAGAATCTGAGAACAGAATTCGGCTCTTCTTTCCTAGTGGTGGTGGTGTGGTAAATGGATCTCGAGTCTGTAGAGAAATTTCATTGCTGAGATGGGTTAGGTTCTGAAGGTTTGTGGTGGATAGAAAACAATGTTTGAAGTATCGATAATATTGGCCAATAAATCGGGCGATATTATCGGTATCTCAGCATACGAAATGCTTCTGGGGTATAAAAAATCCATGATATTGCTAAATGTATCACAATGTATCGTACAATATTGTGTGATACTGCAAATATTGCGATATATCATGAGATATTGTTACTGTTTCTTTAGCTTTTTCCCTATGTATCAACGATATCGTCGATAGACTCGATACCGTCAGGAACCGACATTGTTTTGAGAAAAAAATTAAAAAAAATTGATTTTTCATCTTTTTCCTTCTTTCTTCCCTCTTCTAAATACGTCTAGGGTGGATTTCAGTCCATCCTCTTGAATCTTTTGGGAGAAAAACAAAGTTTTTGAGCCTTCTAAATACCTCTAGTTTGCATTTTGATCAATTTTTTTTTTTTTTTTTTTGGTTTGTTAAAATCATATTAATCAGTGCTAAAATGTTAGAAATTCTTGATTCTTCATGTTTTACAAGGGGGAAAAAAAAGGATTTGAACCTTTCGATTTCGAGATTTGATGGTAGGTGGTCCGATTTGGGGGAAATTGGGGAAAATCGAAAAATCCTCAATTTCTCCCAAATTAGTTGCAATCTTACCGCCCAAACAAGAAATCAAACATGTATGAGGCTTTATCTACCGATTCATGTAGTTCGGGAGATGTTTTTAGAAAAAAAATATTTTTAATTAAAAACAATAAAAAAATTATTTAAAAAATATTTTTTTGAAATTTCTTTTCTATTAGCAATCAATTGACCGCTTTGTTAGAGCATTTAAGGGTGTTTGATATTTTTTTGAAAATATAATTAATAATTTAATTTAAAAATAATTAATAAATGTTAAAAACTATGGATGATTTTGAGGTACCGTGCAGCTCTATGTGAGTTTGAGCCACAAGCACACATTATTCACAACTATATTTCTAATCTTATAAGTCTTCTTTTGCTTTTGAATGTATTGCTTGTGTTTTCATTAATGTCTTCTTACATTTATAAACTATATTAATAGACTTGGAATGTACTTGCATTAGTCCAGTCAAACAATGCATAGCTTAGGACCTTATACTAGTGTTCGAGTTGTCGGTATCACTACAAGTTTTGCTACCCGGAGATAAAGATATAATATTGTTATCGCCAATAACTAGAAATGTGGGGGAAAAGGGAGAAACATGTGGAAAACAATAGATTTTTTCAGTCAAACTTCAGGACATGCCTAAATACACATATTTGCATATTCAGGAATAAAAAATTACAAAAAAAAGCATTAAATAATAAATTTTCATTTAATTGGGCCTAGAAAGCATGCGCTGCTATAGGAAATCCCTCCAATAGTAATCAAAACGAGTTTATATAATGCAAATGCATCTAGCATACAATAATTAAGACATAAAAGTAAATGAATCCAAAAGTTCACATTTCCAGCCATATTTCATCCCCCATGGAGTGATGAGGTGACTCGTAGTCATCATTTGGATCCTGTTGCAGTTGGGCGTAGTACTGTTGCCCAACATGTTGGCAATATTGTTCCCAGGTCATTCTCTGCTCGTACCAATTGATGAACTCTCTTAGGAGCTGTTTGACATCTCTACTAATAAGAGCTTATTTTCTTATTTTTGAAAAAATAAGCTCTTAATTTCGAAATAGACTGTTTGGTAAAGTTCTAATTTTAGAGCTTATTCTTTTAGAGACTAGCCAAAAAACTCTTTAAAAAAGTGATAGGGAGCTCACCTTTTCCTTTAGAGCTTATTTGGCTTAAGTGGGTAGACATTTTTTTAAATTAATTTATGGACAAGTTTGGCCTTAAATTTTTTTACTAATTCCCATCTTACCCTCTCCTCTTTACAATCTTTCTAAGGTTGACCCACATGATGAGCAACCCACATTAAAGGTGGGCTCCACATGGTGAATGGTCCACATCAAGGTGGGCTCACATGATGCATGGTCACATCAAAGGTGGGCCCCACATGATGGATGCCCCACATCCAAGTGTGGCCCCACATGATGGACAACCCACATTAAAGGTGGACCCACATGATGGATGGTGGACATTGAAGGTGGGACGACATAATAGAAGGTTGACATCAAAGGTGAGCCTATATGATGAACAACCGATATTGAAAGTTGGGCTCCACATGATGGATGGTCCACGACAAAGGTGGGACCCATATATGGACTATCCACATCATGTGGGCCCCACACGATGGACGGTCCATATCAAAGGTGGGACCCACATGATGGATGGACATCGAAGGTGGGCCCGCATGATGAACGCCCCATATTGAAGCTGCCCTCACATGATGAAGGGTCCGCATCAAGGTGGGCCCACATAATGCAGGGTTCACATCAAATTGTGGCCCAACATGATGGACCATCCACTTTAAGTGGGTCCCACCTGATGGACGACCCACGTGATGGACAACTGACATAAAGGTGGACCCACATGATGAATGATCCGTATTGAATGGCACATAATGAATTGTCCACATCAAGGTGACCCACATAATGGACGAAGTGGACCACACATGATAGATGACCTAGATCAAAGTGTGGCTCCTCATGATGGACAATGCATATTAAGTGGGCCCCACCTAATGGACGGTCTACATCTAAAGTCTCGCATGATGGATGATCCATATCCAAAGTAGCCCAACATGATGGATGATACACATAGAAGGTGCACCCCACACTTCGGAGGGGGGACATTAAAAGTGGGCCCAACATGATAGACAACCAACTTCAAAGGTGGGGCACCCACGCAATTCACGCATCAAATATGGATTCCATGTGGTGGGACATTGATGTAATGGAGTTGTAATATTTGAAAATGACATCAACTACCCTTAGAAAAAGCTCTTATTTGAATGTTTTACCAAACGTGCTTATTTCATATAAGAGCTTTTTTTTTTTGGTTTTGAAAACTTGATTTTACCTAACAAGCTTATTTAAAACAAGAGCCAGAATAAAAAGAGCTTATTAAAGTAGCTCTTATTTGAAAAGCTTTTATTAGATTAGAGTAGAGATGCCAAATGAGCCCTTGTTAGCCTCTCATAGTCATCCTCGAACTGTATGAGTACGCCTAAACGTGGGTACTGTGTGACATACATCGATGGCATTGGCAGAATAGGATCTTGAGAGAACATATTTGAGTCTAACCCCGACTCCCTGCATATCCTCTTGTCAAAGGGTCATAACTCAAAGAGCTATTATCCGGTTGCCTGTATCCATAGATAGACGAGTGTGACCAAATGTCCGAGTTGCCATGCCCATACTTGTGATATCACCCATGCGCATGAGGTGAGACAGAGGTGGAGCTCTCCTACTTTGAAATGATGCCCATACATGACAAGCTGTGTGCGAGAGTGTCAATTGTGGCGCGTTCGGCTTTCTTCTTCAAACGACGCTCGAAAATATGTGTGGGCTCTGATGCTCTCACATTAGATGGTGGATGAGATCCATTCTCCTCGTCCAAAAAATGAAGTAGATATAGTTTCAGGTGGACCACACCACAAAAAACGCCAGTTATTGACTACTGCAAACCTATTGTGCGGCATGAAGTTGCGCTCTATCAACTTAAGAGGGGAGCATTAATTAGGTGAGAGCCCGGATCCATTGAGGTGCGTGGGACCCCAGATTGTGGGACCCATCTTGATGTATGTGACTACATCCACGTTGTCCATTTTTATTGAAAATTCATTTTAGGCATGATCCAAAAAATGAAGCAGATCCAAATTTCACGTGAACCATAGTACAAGAAGCAATAGTAATTGACCATTAAAAACTTCTTTTAGGCCACAAAATCTTTGGATCAAGATGATATTTATGTAGTCTCGTCATATAGGTCTTTGTGACCTTATCGAGAGGTTGGATGGTAAATAAACATTCCGGTGGACTTCATGAAGTTTTTAATGGTGGGGATTCACTCACGACCGTTTGCTGTGTAGTCCACCTAAGATTTGGGCAAGCTTCGTTTTGGTACATGACCTAAAATGAGCTTAGAGAAAGGTTGGACGGTGTGGATTTAAGGCGCATACATCACTGTGAGCCCCACAGTCAAGGGCCTCACTCACCTTTGTGGATCTGAGGTCTCTCCTAATCCCCTTTCCTTTAAAGAGCCTACTTTAGCGGCACAGGTTGAGTACTACACTCAATAGACCTAGCTAGAGATGGACAATCATGTCAAGGGGCTTTGTGGGGCCCACCATAATGTATGTGTTATCCACACTATCCATCCATTTTGATTTGTCATTTCAGGGCATGAGCCCAAAAAAAGAGGTGGATCTAAGGCTCAAGTGGGCCACATCATAAAAAGTAGTGCGGATTGAATTCCTACTGTTGAAAATATCATAGGGCACATCGTGATGTTTATTTGCCATCCAAACTGTTCATAAGGTCTCGCGGACCTGGATGAAGGGACAACATAGATATTAGCTTGATCTGAAACTTCTGTCGCCCCCAAGACATTTTCAACAGTAGGCGTTCAATCCCCACTGGTTCCTATGGTGTGGTCCACTTGAGCCTTAAATTTGCCTAATTTTTGGGCTCATGCCCAAAAATGTTCTGTTAAAATGGATGGACGACGTGGATAAAGCACATACGTCATGATGGGATCCATAGAGCCCCTAACAGGATCGTCCGTCTTTATCTAGGTTCTGGTAGGGGTAGTATCCAATCTGCGCCAGGATGTTAACCTTACCATTGGGCCCACCTTGATGATTTATTGGATATCCACATTGTCCATTAGTTTTTTCAGCCCATTTCAGTACGTGGTCCCAAACATTAAGCAATCCAAATCTTAGATGGACCAGACAATAGGAAACAATGGTGATTGAACACTCACTAAGAACTTCCTAAGGCCCATACTTGCCGTGTATTTGCCATCCAACCCATTGAAAAGGTCAACCGGACCTGGATGGAAGGAAAATACATAGATTGGCTTGATGAAAAGCTTGTGGCCTACAAAATATTTTTAATGGTCATTCACCACTGTTTCTAGTTGTGTGGTCCATGTCAACCTAAGGTTTGGATCTAATTAATATTTCGGATCATGCCATAAAATGAACTGTAAAAACAGATGGACGATGTGGATATACAAAAAATTCATCAAGGTGGACCCGACATGGTAAAGGTAACACCACTAAGGTGTTAACTGATTAACACCTAATCTGCTCTTAAAACCAAAACAAGAACACATCCCCTTAAAAAAAAACCCCTAAACAGAAACCCTCGTCTCCTCCCTGAAAAATCCTCCCCTGTTATGGATTTTATCTCTGTAAGGGAAAAAAAACCCAATTTCCTTGACCTAAAATCATGTTCGGAGGTTTTCAGCTCCAATTCTTTCCAGAAACATAATCGGAGTAATTTTCGTCGAAAAATCTAAGCTTTTAGCATTCATTTCATACCTTTCGAGTAACAATTGTGGATCCGCAATGAGAAAGAAATACACGCATTTTCCCTTTTTTTATTTTATTATTATTATTTTTTTAAATTTACCTTGTTAGATTTCGACGATCGATGATAGTGGGCAAAGTCACCCTTTTATCGGAAAAAATGTGGTAGTTGGCTATAGTTCCCTCCCGTGTTGGGTGGGAACAATGTATTATCGATGATGTTTTGAAAAAACCAAAACAATCGCTGACATTTCGCAATATCTAGAAGGCAGATGAAAAAATGGGTTTGCGGTATCAACGGGCCAGCAATACTGAAAATATTGGCGTCAATTTGATATTGTCGCCAATAATTTAAACACTGCCCTGTGCACTTGTTTTTTGTGATGTTATGAATTAAAATTGTGTATTACTATGTTTTTTTTAACGATTCCTGAAGTTTCATTAAAAAATTCAACAATTTTCCCGATGTTTCCGCATGTTTCCCAAAAAGTGTGATAAATTCTGCGATATCATCGATATATCCCATGCGATAACTGATACGTATCCGTTTCCCAAGGGTGCAATACGATGTGCAATACCAATGCAGTAAACATTGATAGACAA
The DNA here is from genome assembly GCA_037074715.1 of Magnolia kwangsiensis. Taxonomy (NCBI): domain Eukaryota; kingdom Viridiplantae; phylum Streptophyta; class Magnoliopsida; order Magnoliales; family Magnoliaceae; genus Magnolia; species Magnolia kwangsiensis. The sequence continues at coordinate 75,172,243 of CM073589.1, forward strand.
TGCTTTTTTTTTTTTTTTTTTGGAAAGCCCTTCCTAATTTTGACTGGTATGTGGGCAGGTGATTTTGAAGGGTGTGAAATTTAAAGGTTTGGAATGGCAAAAGGTTTTGTATTATTGTTCCAAAAAAAAGTTAAGTCTTTTTGAGGCTATATGGGTGAATGGCACGTGTGACAACCTTGCCAATAATTTCCCTAGGACGTATTCTCTTTTGTCGAGCAACATCCTTGTTATGATTGCTTCAGTTTTGGTAATAAGTGTTGTGGAAACTTTGGAAATCTTTCGGACCATTAGGTTCCCATGTTGATGGGTCCTCCTAGGATTCTCAATGGTGCGTTACTTCTGAAAACAATGTTGTTGATTGGATCTCTCTCCTGCACACTCAGGGTTGTTTTCTTCTTTGGATTTTCTGAAGGCTCTTTGACCTGGTAGTCTCTCGAGACTTGTGTTTTCCAAGTTTTGGGGTACTTTAGCCCCTCTGCAGTCAGAAGAGTTCTGTTATTTATCAATGGCTAATAAGATTGTTATCGTCAACAAGATTCTTATCATCAATACTTTCAAAAAAAGGAACTTGGCTTCTCCCAGTGAAAAAAAGGAAGTGATGGTCCATCATCTTTTCCTTCAGGGTGTGGGAAATATCTTCTCTTTTTGAAGTTTTGTGGGTGCCTTTTCTTATCTCTTTTGAGAAACTGGCATGATGCGGTCAAGTTCAAGCCGCACGTGTACTATAGGTGACCCAAAGTGGGCCCTATCTGATCACAAGTCTGTTGATTTTCCATGAATGTCAGCTTTTGCTCTGGGAAAAAAAAAAAAAACCGAGCATGGTGTGTATAGGCAGAAAATACTAAGAAAACACCACATGCTTGGTTTGTACCGTTGTATACATGACCGTACACATATCAGGGAGTTTAACCCTTGCACCCCCAATCTGAAGTTCAATGTTGATGATTGGTCCACGGATTTCTTGAATCATTGGCATGGTGAGAGATGATAAAGGTAGAATCAAGCTTGCTTTTTTGTGTCCAAATTGTTAGAGCTGCTCTTAAACTCTTTGACATAATTTTTCTGCACATCTGGCAGCGGAAGGGGACTCAGTCAAATGTGATTGTGTGGATTTCTGATGGTGTTATTCCATGGAAGGCATAGTTCTACTTCTATCATTGACGAGATTAGGCCCTTGGCTTCATCCTCTGTTTTTTTCTTTAAGGCATGATTCCAGACAAGCTAATTCCTTGGCAAATGTTCTGGCCAAGGAAGGAATTCATACTTTCGAGGCTTTTGCTTGCAAATTGTGATTGGAATTGTGTATCCATTAGGTTAATGGATAGGGATTTCCTTTCACATTTTGGGATGGAGGGACTCATCAAATGCAATTGTGTAGATTTCTGATGAAGGTGCCATTCCATGGAAGGCATGGTTCTATCATTAACGAGATTTGGATATTGGCTTCAACCTCTGTTTCTTTCTTAAGGCATGCTTTTAGAGAAGCTAATTCCTTAGCAAATGTTCTATTCAAGGAAGTAATTCACACTTTTAAGGATTTTGCTTGTGAATTATGATTGGAAGTGTTTGTCTATTATCTTAATAGATAGCTGTATTCCTTTCTCTCCTTCAATAAAATTTGTTTCCCATAAGAAAAGAAAACACGGTATCTCCAACATCATGTAATTCCTATGCTGCTTTATTCCATGTCAGATTGAGACTGTCTGACTCTGTTTAGCCACAAAAGTTGACCTTGTTATCAGTTGCTACTGCCAAACCTTTGTGTCCTCACCAAGGAACATGATGCAATCATATAGGTGTTCATCTCCTCTGTCTATTTATGTCTCTCCATTCCTAGAAATTTTGATATCTTTGGGAGGGTTTCTTCTAGTTGGAGTTGGTTGTATGTTCAAGTCTTTGACTCTTTGTTGTATCACATTGCTCAGCATCTCTACTATGATTGGGAGGCATAAATCAAAATCCTTCTCTCATTTCAGGTTGGATCAGCAGGCAAAAGAAGCCATATTTCATTTCGTTTTGAGATCTTCACTCAACTTTTCTCCATATGGGAAGGTCTGCACTCAATTACCTATTCATTTTTTTTTTGTCATGCCTCAAATCTTATAGTCTTTCTTTTCATCGGCAACAATAACCTTTCCAGTTTCTCGTGCTTATTCACATTGTAAATACCATGTGAATGGTATTGCCATACTGCACTAGCTCAAGTAAAAAGCATATGATTCTCTTACATCAGTACATTTGCCTACTGGAACATCAGAAGAAATTTGGGAAATGAAAAGCAAATGATTTCGATATTTGTTTTGTAGCTTACGATACTGTCCTTGCTCAAAGGAATGGGCAGTGCCATTTTGAAAATAGAAGAACTCAAGTTATTGTTATCTGAACTTTTGGAAAGACGCAATCAGTACCATTTCGGGCTTGATAAATCATGTGAACAATTGTCACATACTGAAGCTGAGACCTTATGCTTGCTGTTGGAGGTAAATATACTGGAATCATTGTTGTCTGTTTGATCCACTGGTTATTTGTATCTGTAATATTTTAGTGATGTTCATTTCTATTCAATCGCTTTGTTGTTTTCTACAAATACTACGGCTTAGAGCTGTGCTTCTGTGCCAAGTTCATCACAAGATGGAGATGTTATCATAGGATATCTACTTAAAGCTTTGCAAGTAAGTATACCGTGGCTAAATCTGTTTTTTTTCTTTTCTTTTTCTTTTTTCTTTCACTTTGTTGGTCTAAGATCTTAGTACACTGTCAATTAATTTTGTCCTCTTGCTACTGTAACTCTTATTTTCCTAATTTCTGTTTGGATTAATGTCACTTTTCAGATAGGTAGAGTTTCTCTCAATGACCCTGCCATAATACGGCCTTGTGTCAATGTCTTGCAAAAGCTTACGTGTGCCTTGTATGATAGTTTGAAGACTGAGATACAGGTGATCTCCTATGAATATTGATGATTTGTTGTCATTAGTCATTGAAGTTTGGCTAAGCCATATGACTGCTTAATATGTTTTGGAAAGCCTTATTCGATCTTGTTAGAGAGTATACTGTTCTGGTGTACATGAGTATCAGTATGATATTGGTGAAAGAGCATATTATTCTGTAGTCCTTGAGTGTATTATATCTAGGAGATATGGTTGTATCTTGTAGATTAAATTATATTTGTTATGCTCTTTTCTATTCTCTATACCATTGTAAATAAAGGCTATTCTAAGGTGGATGATATCAAATCCTCTCCTTCTCTTCTTCCTGCCACCTCTCCTTTTATATTCTCTTTCTTCTTCTCATATTTTCCAGTTTTAACCGTCCAATAAATTTGCACCACTCTTATAGTCAAATAATCAAATGAATGTAATCTTTTGGATCATGATACATCTAATATGGGATCCATAATTTGAACAGTTTAATTTGAATCATGTGTGCCTTATATGCAATTTCCAGCATTCCAAATATTGGCGATATTATCGATAATATCGCCAAATCAACGATATCGAAATTGTTGGAAGCGTTAAAATTTTCAAATCCCTTATAAAAGTTCCTAGGTATTGGTGATACTATTCATAAATCATAACATCCCTAATACCAGCGATAATATCCTTGATACCAGGGAAACATCTGTAAATAGGCAAAAATTGACAGAAATGTGGAAAAAATTCAAAAAACTCAAAAATCTCCATTTTTTCAGGATTTTTTTTTTAAATATTTTTTTATATATATTTTTTATTTTTTTTTGAAGTTTGTTCCTTATGTGGTTTCAGTCACTCTTGGTTTTTATGGAATCAGAGTTTGGATTTGGGTAGAAATCTCGACTCGAAATGAAGATAGGCCAGAACTCAAAGGTGATGAAAAATCCATAAAACTGCATTTCTTTTTTTTCAAATGTTAGAATGGATTGCAAGGAAATCCATGTCTATACATTATTCTCATTCATTGACATGGATTTGTGGCAAAAAATTTAACATTTAAGTGGAAAATTGGGGTATCCTATTTTTTCCATTTTTATATTGACAAATGTGTTTTTCACTGTTAATTAATGTGGAAATTTTATATATTAATGAGTGTTGGCCAATCTATTGGTTGGCTACAAATATTATATATTTATTTTATATTGATTTTTTCAAAGACACATGGTTAGGCCTCTATAAAATGGAACCTTAAAATATACGTTTTTTTTTTTTGTGCAAAATTTTGATTCCTACATGTGTAAACATGGGTTTTTTAACATCTCTTGAAGTTTCATTGAAAAATTTCACCGATTTTTTTCCTTGCATTTCCCAATGTTTCCCTCGGACATAATATCCACGATACTGATAAATGTTTCTGTACCCCTGATCATCAATACATGTAATGATACCGATTCATGTAACGATAATGATACCCTGAACACTGGCTTGTGTGCCATGCTGCCATCCATCACACTTTGTTAGAGTATCAAAGTTTTTCTTATTTTTAAGTACCCATTTCTCAGTAGTTCTGCAGATCAGTGTTTTAAATAGCGTGTAGCGTATAGCGAAGTGTTTGGCCCTCTATAGCGTGTAGCAAAAGCTACACGATACTTATAGAAATAAAATTTAATTAAAATAATAGAAAAATATGATAAAATTTACAAAATGCATAATTCCTATGAGTTCTTGACTGCGAGTCTAGATTGTCAACCACGTATTTCCATGCAAAATCTCTTTCTCTTTGCCTTTAGACATCTCTGAGTGTGACCTCTTTATTTATTCATTTATTTATTGAAACATCACAAATCATAATATGAACTACAATTTTGATGCTCCAGATTGATTTATGTGCTCTATCCACGATATGGAGCACAATTTCGATGGTCTGGATTAATCTAAAATAGTGCCATGTCTGATGGGGATGAGTCACCACCATTTTAAAATAAGTGTTGAATTAGCATAGAAGAATTAAAAAAAATGGAAATTTCAGGTCTGCGCTACACGCTACATGCTCCTGTAGCTTACTCTACATAGCATTTTAACTACGCTACGCTACGAGCGCTGCTGAAAACACTATTGCAAATCAATATCAATTGTACTGATGGATTTGTCATGATTGGTATGGGTCAACCAGATCACTATATATATATATATATATATATATATATTGTGATCTGGTTGACCTTATGATTCAATATGACTGACCCTAAGCCTTATCTTTGGTAATTTACCATCTCCTTGTATCTTGTAATATTATATGCTACAATAACTTGCAAACCAGGTCAACCTGTGATTGGGTCAAGTCAATCAGGCTAGGTATTTCACCAGGTGATTGGGGTTGGAAAGCCAAACCCATCCTGGTTCAGTGTGAATTGGCCTCGTTTCTCTGGTTGGCTCACGAGAATAAATGTTTAAAGTTGTTTTTTGACTCACTTGGTTGACCCACTAAGTCCGGCGATGATTCCTGGTGCCTGATCGAGTCTTAAGCCAAGCCCTAGTTTGATTCAACCTCGTATTCTTGTAAATTTTGATATATTTCTTTTGAAAGATTAGTCTGGTAATGTATCTATAATAAATTTTTACACAATATCGTTTACCTATTTATGAAAGTTTATTTCTTTTGAACAATACTTTTGAGGTTTTAGTGTCACCATGCACAACTAGGGCTGTCAACGGCCCCGGTTCATCATCATCATCATTGCCTTATCCCGACTAATTGGGGTCGGCTACATAAATCCTTTTTCTTGCATTCTACTTTGTCAAGATCCATAACTTATGTGAGACCATAGGTTATTCAGTCTTTTCTTACAACCTTCACCCGCATCCTTTTAGGCCTTCCCCTTCTTTTAGAGCTTTCAACTAAGTCATATTGTTTGAATTCATGTTGGAAGTTATGGCATATGTTTCATGCTGGCTACCAACTTGATGCAATCCCCTTCCTTTATCCAGGCTGCAGGCAGGCAATGAGAGCACAAAACTCCCACTGGCGCAACGAAATAGACTATTACATAGGTTGGTTACAAGCGAGTGCTATTTAATAGTCTATTTCATAGGTTTATTACAATTGAGGAGTTAAAGGGCCCGGTTCTGGGAACATTAAATAAGGGCTCTGTTTTGTTCTGATCCTCGTGTACCATACCCATCCTGATCCAGCCTTGATCCTGTCAGATTGGGTGCTAATGGTTCCGGGTACCATATTCAGTCTTTTCTTACAACCTTCACCCGCATCCTTTTAGGCCTTCCCCTTCTTTTAGAGCTTTCAACTAAGTCATATTGTTTGAATTCATGTTGGAAGTTATGGCATATGTTTGATGCTGGCTACCAACCTGACGCAATCCCCTTCCTTTATCCAGGCTGCAGGCAGGCAATGAGAGCACAAAACTCCCACTGGCGCAACGAAATAGACTATTACATAGGTTGGTTACAAGCGAGTGCTATTTAATAGTCTATTTCATAGGTTTATTACAATTGAGGAGTTAAAGGGCCCGGTTCTGGAAACATTAAATAAGGGCTCTGTTTTGTTCTGATCCTCGTGTCCCATACCCATCCTGATCCAGCCTTGGTCCTGTCAGATTGGGTGCTAATGGTTCCGGGTACCATATTTTAGTTCCCGAACCAGGATCTAACCAGGTTTAGGGACCTGTCTGATATTACCCTGAGCTCTATATTATGGACTTGTTTGTAGATCAATGTACATGTGGCTATCCATGTGTCATCCATTTTGTGAGCGCCATTTTGGTTAGCCCATATTAGAGAAACTACACTGTTAGGGCAATCTAGTTGTCATCCAACCATTGTGCTATTTTTAACGTTGACTCATCTTGAAATCTTTAATTTTCTTGGTGAGATGATTTTTCTGATGGAGTAAGGAAGATGAGGACTGAATAGGAATTTCCAACTATGGAGACTGGAAAGAGATGTTTGCAGTTACCAAAACGGAGATGATATGGTAGGTTTGGAGAGAATGCAATTACCAAAACAAGTTAGATGATGTGGTAGAATAGGAAGAACCAGAATACAGAATAGGCATTCTCTACACAGTATATGTAGCAGGTTGATGTATAAGTCAGGACCTTCCCTCCATGGGTTGTACTATAGATGGCAAATGAATAAAGACCTAGGTAGAAATGATCCTCACCATCTGATTAGTCGACTTCAAAGCAATGGGCAAACACAAAATAGCTAATGGTGGGTTCACATTATCATACTTATGGGCACATGAGCACATGAATAATAGTTTCGATGCTCCTAGTGTGTTTCTAGGATTTTTTTTTAGTCCAATAATTTGGAAATGATGTCCTAAATGCTCCTACTGATTTCATTGTGGAAAAAACTAAGGGTAGTTTGGATGTTTCTCCTAACACTGGCTTCTTTCTCAGTTTCAAGCCCATATAAGGCTAGTTGGGATGTATGACTCTCATTATGAGTTTTTCTTTGAAATAAAGAATAGTTGTTGAGTTTTCATGTTTGCTTGGTTGAGGATGGGGGGTTTGTAGATTACTAGTTTCAATTGTTGGATTGGTTTGGCAGATTGGTAAAAGGACACCAGGAGATTTTTGGAAGATGCCATTCTTTGGAGTGCTTCTTGGTGTGTGGAAGGAGCAGAATACAAACTTTTTTTTTTTTATAGCAATGAATCATTGACTAAGCAAATCAAAAGAAGAATCCTTCACATGATCATTAATTGGGTTCCGATCATGAGAATCTATGGTGGGCAATGTTGTCAAATAGCATATGCGATCTTGTGTGATTGCATATGCGATCGCACAATCGCATATTTTTTTTTCGCATTTTTTCAAAAAATTAAAAAAAAAAATCAGAAAAAATTCAAAAAAAAATCAGAAAAATCAAAATAAATTATTATATGTCATTGGGACATGAAATACATTTAATTTAAGTAAAAATAAAAAAATAAAACCAACGAATTACATACATATGATAATAATACATCATACATTTACAAATTACAATATAGTTAACTTCTTAAATCTTAACAATTAACATTTAGTTACATTTAACAATAACAAATATGAAATATCAAATATCCATATTCAACATTCAACACTACATGTACATGATAGAATACATAATGATAATATATCAAGTTATCAATATCAAGTTATCAACAATCAACAACATTGACATCAACACACTTAGACTTATGAGACGAGCATTAAACAAAGTTAAGAAGTTATGTATTTATTATTTATCTAATCAATAATCATTAATCATATACATTGATCTAGCATCCATTGTGGTACATCATCACCAGGTCCACCACCACCACCACCATCGTCATCATCATCATCATCATTCGAGTCATCTTCTTCTTCCACATACACTTCTTCTTCTTCCATTTCTTCATCATCTGTACGTACTAATATTTCATCAACATCCAATGGTGGATGATCTTTAATTTGATCATCATTATCACCTTCTCATTCTTCAATCTCCTCAATCTCATTAATGGGTTGACGGCTACTACTTGCCCCCCGGCTCCCCCTGCCCTTCGCCTTCGAGTGGTACTACTACCTTCTCCAGGTGTCGATCCATATGCGGCACCTTCAACTTGTACCCATGTCAGATCCTTTCCAGCAAATACTGGGTCCGTCTTTACGAGCCACTCGATATCTGCATCCAACTCATCTAAATAGATAGGATAAAAAGCCGGGCTTTTCTTTCCTACTTTGGAATCGTTCTCGCAATTTTTTATTGTATTGGACGAAAACCAAGTCGTTGAGCTTTTTTTTGCTCAAGGCGATTTCTTTTCTTGGTATGAATCTGTAAGAAAGAAAGCGCATTTGGCATTAGCTATTTAGGTAATTAATTTAGCTTAGGCCATTAAAAAATTAAAGTTTACAAAAAACAGAACAAAAACTAAACAATCTAAACTTGCTGCCTCGAACGTGCTCCAATTGCGCTCGCCCACTGGCAGAACACGTGAGTCCATCTTCATAGTCAGCTTCTTTAGAGCTGGATCTTTCCTGTTCGGGTCCACTCCATAGGTAGCCCTCCAGTCAGCTGAGAAAAACAGTTTAAGTATAGGTTAGAGTCTTAGTCTCTTAGAGACACTTTGTAGAAAAGCTTTTTGTAAGAGTTCAGTACACAGTTGACAATACACTAACGTTCATTCATAGAAGTACTTACTGGGTAATTTCATTGTCCGATGTCTTATTGCGATATCCCTTGAGAATATCCCTTTACTTTTTGTGTAAAAGTCTAACAAAGTTGAGATCTTGTCCTGTTCTTCTCTATTTGGAATAATTCTTTCCAAGACATCAATAAATCCAATCATATGCATAATTAGTGCTTCTGCTAGCGAATAAACAGGCTAGGTTAACGATGCAGGCAACCGAATACAATGGGGATGACATTTGGCTGCTCTTCTTCTATCTATAATATCTAAAATTGGCATGTAATCACGGTCTCTATAGTTAAAATGGTCCATGATCTTATTTTTTGCCCTTTCCTTCGCGTCATATATGTAGCCCATTGCGGGCTTATCATCCTCATCCACCAATCGCAACACAGTGACTAAGGGCTCGGATGATTTTAGCGCCTTTACCACTAGAGTCCAAAAACTTTGAGAAAGAATTGTTTGTTGAACCTGTTTCCCTTCAGCATTCTTTGACCAAGGCCCACTTGTAAAATCGGCCAACACTACAAAGCTTCTAAGTTCTGATTTCTTTACATGTAGCCTTTGTAGTGTTAAAAAGGCTATAGCGAAACTGGTGACTGTTGGATGTAGCAAGTTACCTCCAATGTGTTTTCTCATTCGACTGAGAAGAAGGGCGTGTTTGTACATAAAGACCGTGATTCTTCTAGCCCTTGCAATCACATTTATAAATAATCTACCTATATCTTCTAATATAAGATCAATACAATGGGCCGCACGGGGGGTCCAAAATAAACGTCGCCTTTTCTCCATAAGAAGATGACTGACCATTACATACGAGGCTGCATTATCTGTAATTACTTATACAACGTAGTTCTTACCTATTTCTTCAACTACATTATCTAGTAAGTTAAACCAATGTTGTCAAATCGCATATGCGATCCTGTGCGATCGCATATGCGTACACGCACAATCGCATATGCGGTCGCATATTATTATTATTTTTTTTTCCGCATTTTTTCAAAAAAAAAAAAATCAGAAAAAATATAAAAAAAATCAGAAAAATCAAAATAAATTATTATATGTCATTGGGACATGAAATACATTTAAGTAAAAAAAAAAAAAAAACCATACATGAACATGAGATACATCATACATTTACAATTTACTAATTTAGTAATTTACAAATTACAATATAGTTAACTTTTTAAATGATCTATTCTTATCTTAACATTAACAAATTAACAATTAACATTTTAGTTAGTACTTAGTACTTGGTAGTTAGTACTCAATAGTTACATTTATTTATTTAACAATAACAAATATGAAATATGAATTATGATTTATGAAATATCAAATATCCATATTCAATATTCAACACTACATGTACATGACAGATGATACAAATTGTCAAATACAATACATAATGTATCAAGTTATCATTTATCAATGATTCAATATCAAGTTATCAACAAACAATGGACAACATCAACACACTTAGACTTATGAGACAACCATTAAACAAAATCAAGAAGTTATGTATTTATTATTTATTTATTTATCTAATCAATAATCATGATATACATTGATCGAGCATCCATTGTGGTACATCACCACTAGGTCCACCACCACCACCACCATCTTCATTCGAGTCATCTCCTTCTTCCACATACACTTCTTCTTCTGTTTCTTCGTCATCTGTACGCACTAATACTTCATCAACATCCAATGGTGGATGGTCTTCAATTTGATCATCATTATCACCTTCTCCTTCTTCAATCTCCTCAATCTCATCAACGGGTTGACGGCTACTACTCGCCCCCCGGCTTCTCCCCGTCCTTCGCCTTCGAGTGGTACTACTACTACCTTCACCAGGTGTCGATCCATATGCGGCATTTTCAACTTGTGCCCATGTCAGATCCTTTCCAGCAAATACCGGGTCCTCTGTCTCTACGAGCCACTCATTATCTGCATCAAACTCATCTTAGCAGATAGGGTTAAAGAAGCCGGGCTTTTCTTTCCTACTTTGGAATCGTTCTCGCAATTTTTGATTATATTGAACGAGAACCAAGTCGTTTAGCTTTTTTTTGCTCAAGGCGATTCCTTTTTTTGGTATGAATCTGCAAGAAAGAAAGCACATTTGATGTTAGCTATTTAGGTAATTAATTTAGCTTAGGCCACTAAAAAATTAAAGTTTACAAAAAAACAAAACAATTACTAAATAGTCTAAAGTCTAAATAAACTTTTACTTACCGACTCGAACGTGCTCCAATTGTGCTCGCAACCACTGGCAGGACACGTGAGTCCAAGAATCTTCATAGCTAGCTTCTTTAGAGCTGGATCCTTCCTGTTCGGGTCCACTCGATAGGTAGCCCACCAGTCAACTGAGAAAAACAGTTATATAGGACTATAGTCTATAGGTTAGATCTCTTAGAGAGTAGAGACTTTGTAGAACAACTTTTTGTAAGAGTTCAGTACACAGTTGAGTCAGTGTACACTAACATAGTAACATTCATTCATAGAAGTAAAGTACTTACTGGGTAATTTCATTGTCCGATGTCTTATTACGATATCCCTTGAGAATATCCCTTCATTTTTTGTGTAGAAGTCCAGCAAAGTTGAGATCTTGTCCTGTTTTTCTTTATCTGGAATCATTCTTTTCAAGACATCAATAAATCCAACCATATGCATAGTTAGTGCTTTTGTTGGATCAGCAGAAGCGAATAAACAGCCTGGGTTAAGGATGTAAGCAGCCGAATACAATGGGGATGACATTTGGCTGCCCCATTTTCTATCTATAATATCTAAAATTGGTCTGTAATCACGGTCTCTATACTTAAAATGGTCTATGATCTTATTTTTCGCCTTCTCCATCGCATCATATATGTAGCCCATTGCGGGCTTCTCATCCCCGTCCACCAATCGCAACACAGAGACTAAGGGCTCAGATGATTTTAACGCCTTTACCACCTGAGTCCAAAAACTTTGAGAAAGAATTGTTTGTTGAACCCGTTTCCCATCAGCCTTCTTTGACCAAGGCCCACTTGTAAAATCGGCTGACACTACAAAGCTTTTAAGTTCTGATTTCTTTGCATGTAGCCTTTGTAGTGTTAAAAAGGCTGTAGCGAAACGGGTGACTGCTGGACGTAGCAAGTTACCCCCAATGTGTTTTCTCATTCGACTGAGAAGAAGGGCGTGTTTGAACATAAAGACCGTGATTCTTCTAGCCCTTGCAATCACGTTTATAAATAATCTATTTATATCTTCTAACATAAGATCAATACAATGGGCCGCACAGGGGGTCCAAAATAAACGTCGCCTCTTCTTCATAAGGAGACGACCGACCATTACATACGAGGCTGCGTTATTTGTAATTACTTGTACAACGTAGTCCTCACCTATTTCTTCAACTACACTATCTAGTAAGTTAAATAAATATTCTCCTGTGTGTGAATGGCCCGACGCATCCACTGACTTCAAGAACATTGTCCCAGCTGGACAATTTACCAAAAAGTTAATGAGAAACCGACCGGATCTATCGGTCCATCCATCGGCCATTAGTGAACAACAATATATTTTCCATGATTCCCTATATTCAGCTATGAAGGATTGTGTATATTCAACTTCAGTTTTTAGGCATGTCTTCCTCATTTCATGATATGAAGGAGGTTTAAGCCCAGGTCCAAATTGACCTATAGCCTCAATCATTACCTTGAAGCTTTTCGATTTAACGACGTTGAAAGCAACGCCAGTTTGGTAAAACCACTTAGCAATATATTGAATTGTGGTTTTCCTATCTTTTTGTTTATACCGGTTCTCTAAAGTTGTTTGAGCTGGCCCTTTCCCTCTACCCCTTTGGTCGACCACATCCTCGGGGTGTGGTCTACACCATCTATCTATGGGTCGATGCCCTCGGGCTCTTTTCGATGATTGTACTTGTTGTCTAGACCGGCCTGTTGAAGTAGGAGTGAGACTAGCTTCATTTACATTAAGTACATTTATATCTTCATATGCATCTTGTTCCATATATTCCTCTTGACGTAGGGCACTATCGTATTTCTTTCTTGATTGTTTTTCCATATACTCCACGATCTCCCTTCAGATTTCTGGAGTAATTTTGTCGCATACTTTTGCATTCGACCTCGGTAAATGTGTAAGGTGTTGCTTGTGCCTTGCAATGCCACCGGAACTCACAAACTTACATAACTCACATACTATGTGAGTCTTTTCGGTAGCACTACGGTAGTGCCCATACTTCCAACCCGAGTCATTTGACTCGGGCTTCAAAGAGGAAAGACATTATGATGGTGGATAGTGGTGTGTGTGTATTATTAGCACTAAAAAGTAACTAGCTAGCTACTAACTAGAAACTAGAAAGAGACTAAGAAGTATTAAGAAGTAAGAAAGAAGTAGATCTAAGAGAGTAACTTAGTAAGTAAGAGTAAAGAGTAAAGAGCCTAAAGGGATGAGACTTGAGAGAGAGAGAGAGAGAGAGAGAGAGAGAGAGAGAGAGAGAGAGAGAGAGAGAGAGAGAGAGAGTTACACACTTACACTTACACACACACACACACTTGTAGAAACTAGAAGGGGAGAAGAAGAGGGAGAGAGAGTTGAGTTACACACTTAAACTTGTAGAAAGGGAGAAGAAGAGGGAAAAGAAAAAGAGAAAAAGAGAGTTGAGTTACACACTTACACAGTTACATGTGTAGTTAAAGAGAGAGAGAGAGAGAGAGATTTACACACAAATAAAAGTAAAATTACAAATGTAACAACTAACAACTAACAAATCTAAAAGAGGTTCCCAAATCCCAACTTTAAATCTTGTTGTAACTTGTAGTCTTGTACTTGTAATCTTGAAATCTTGTTGTAACTTGTTGTAAGTTGTAACTTGTAACTTGTAAGATGTAACTTGTAGTCTTATAATGTAAGTTGTAACTTGTCACTTGTAAGTTGTAAGTTGTAAGTTGTAACTTCAAACTTGTAAGTTGTAAGTTGTAACAACTAACAATTAACAAAGTAACAAATCAATTAACAAACAAAATATTTTTTTAAAAAAATGATAGAAAGAAGTTAGAAACTTAAAATTAGAAACTTAGAACTTAGAAGTTAGAACTTAGAAAACTTAATGGATGGAGATTGGAGATTGGAGAGGACTAGAGGAGTGAGGAGTCTCTTGACTCTTATCTTGACTCTTGATCTTGATTCTTGAATATGGATGGTAATGGTATTATGAATGAAGAATGATGTATCATGTATTATGTATCTTGGTCCTTGAATTCTTGATTCTTGATTCTTGTTGTACTTGTACCCTCTTGAGTCTTGAATCTTGATTCTTGAAAGTTGAAAGAAAAGAAAAGAAATATGGAAATGGAATATGGATGGAGAGGAGTGGAAGGAATGTAGTAGAATGTAGATTGTAAAATATAAAGTACTTAGTAAGAGAGCATGTAGTAAGAGAATAGAGAATAGAGAGAGAGTTTGAGCTTTTTTTGTAAGTAGGAATGCTTAGAATGCATATATATAGAGTAAAAATCCAGATTTTTTTTTTAAAAAAAGGTCAGAAATCTGACCATTGGCCAGTATGCGATCGCATGCATATGCGATCGCATATGTGCAGGGATTGCATATGCCACTGCCGCATATGCGATTGGCCCCCGAATATGTGCATATGCGACCACACATTACAACAGTGAGTTAAACAAATATTCTTCTGTGTGTAAATGGCCCGACGCATCCACTGACTTCAAGAACATTGTCCCAGCTGGACAATTTACCAAAAAGTTAATGAGAGATCGGACGGATCTATCGGTCCATCCATCGGCCATTAATGAACAACCATATATTTTTCATGATTCCCTATATTAAGCTATGAAGGATTATGTATATTCAACTGCAGTTTTTAGGCATGTCTCTTTCATTTCATGATATGAAGTAGGTTTAAGCCTAGGTCTAAATTGACCTATAGTCTCAATCATTACTTCGAAGCTTTTTGATTTAACGGTGTTGAAAGCAACGCCGGTTTGGTAAAACCACTTAGCAATATATTTAAATGTGGTTTTCCTATCTTTTTGTTTATATCGGTTCTCTAAAGTTGTTTGAGCCGTCCCTTTCCCTCTATCCCTTTGGTCGACCACATCCTCGGGGTGTGGTCTACACCATCTATCTATGTGCCCATGCCCTCGAGCTCTTTTCGATGGTTGTACTTGTGGTCTAGACCGGCTTGTCGAAGCAGGGGGAGTGGGACTAGCTTCATATACATTAATTACATTTATATCTTCATATGCATCTTGTTCCATATATTCCTCCTGACGTAGGGCACTATCGCATTTCTTTCTTGATTGTTTTTCCATATACTCTATGATCTCCCTTCAGATTTCTGGAGTAATTTTGTCGCATGCTTTTGCATTTGACCCCTATAAATGTGCAAGGTGTTGCTTGTGCCTTACAATGCCATCGGAACTCACATACCCACATAACTCACATACTATATGAGTCTTTTCAGTAGCACTAAGGTAGTGTCCATACTTCCAACCCAGGTCATTCGACTTGGGCTTCAAAGAGGAAGATTGGGAAGAAGACATTATGATGGTGGATGGTGGTGTGTGTATTAGCACTAAAAAGCAACTAGCTAGCTACTAACTAGAAACTAGAAAGTAAACTACAAATAAAAAGAAAACTAAAGTAAAGTAAGAGACTAAGAAGAAGAACCAAGTACTAAGAACTAAGAAAGAAGTAGATCTAAGAGAGTAAGTAAGAGTAAAGAGTAAAGAGCCTAAAGAGATGAGACTTGAGAGAGAGAGAGAGAGAGAGAGAGAGAGAGAGAGAGAGAGTTACACTTACACACACTTGCACACTTACACTTGTAGATACTAGAAAGGGAGAAGAAGAGGGAGAGAGAGAGTTGAGTTACACACTTATACTTGTAGAAAGGGAGAAGAAGAGGGAGAGAGAGAGTTGAGTTACACAATTACACTTGTAGAAAGGGAGAAGAAGAGGGAAAAGAAAATGAGAAAAAGAGAGTTGAGTTACACTTGTAGAGAGAGAAGGGGAGAGAGAGAGAGAGAGAGAGAGAGAGAGAGAGAGAGAGAGAGATTTACACAAAAATAAAAGTAAAATTACAAATGTAACAAATCTAAAAGAGGTTCCTAACTTTCAACTTTCAATCGATTCTAAGTTGTTTACTTGTCTTCTCTTCACCTTTGCCCCTTCACTTGAGTATTGATCTTGAAATCTTGTTGTAACTTGTACTTGTAAGTTGTAACTTGTAAGTTGTAACTTGTCACTTGTAAGTTGTAACAACTAACAACTAACAAAGTAACAAATCAATTAACAAACAATATATATAAAGATAGAAGTTGTTAAAAACTTAGAAGTTAGAACTTAGAAAACTTAGTGGATGGAGATTGGAGAGGACTAGAGGAGTGAGGAGTCTCTTGACTCTTGAATCTTGATTCTTGAATATGGATGGTATGATGTATCATATATCATGTATCTTGGATTCTTGATTCTTGATTCTTGTACCCTTCCTTGATTCTTGAAAGTTGAAAGAAAAGAAAAGAAATATGGAAATGGAATATGGATGGAGAGGAGCGGATGTAGAATATAGATTGTAAAGTGCTTAGAAGTTAGAATTAGAAATATGTAAGAGAGGATGTAGTAAGAGAAATAGAGAAGAGAGAGAGAGAGAGAGAGAGAGAGAGAGAGAGAGAGAGAGAGAGAGAGAGAGAGAGAGTTTGAGCTTTTTTTGCATGTAGAAATACTTAGAATGCATATTTATAGAGTAAAAATCCGGATTAAAAAAAAAAAGTCAGAAATCTGATCGTTGGCCATTATGCGATTGCATCGCGTATGTGCAGGGATTGCATCTGCCATTGCCGCATATGCGATCGGCCCACATATATGCGCATATGCGACCGCACATGACAACATTGATGGTGGGATTCACATGACGATCAGGTCCACTCCAAGGAACCAAAACGCAGTCCTCTAACCAGGAGACCCTCCCTGGACATCGTCATCGATTCGGATCGATGGTGGGGCCCTCCTTGCGTACGTGCATAGGGGGCGTGCATGTGTGCGAGATGTCCCCATCATTTGCTTTCTTAATAAAATTATCAGTTCTTACAAAAAAAACGAATAAAGATCACTAGTTTCAGACTAGCGGGCCATACCCTAGGGATTCATCCCCAATCCATCTGGCTGCGCAAGTATTCCATTGGTGTTGTGCATATTTTTGTGCTCAAGTTCATTTCTTATGATGGATTTCAAGAACTATTTTGTGACCCTTTCAATCAATCATTTGCTTTGACTGACATGTTTATGTAGGGGCATTTTCACACCGGGCTTGAGTGGGGTGGGATGCAGGGGCACACTTGGGGTGGGCAGCCTATGTGAGGTGGGCCCCACCTGTGAGGTGGGTGGCTCGTGTGAAGCGAAACTCATGTGAAGTGGGGCCCATGAGGGGGGTTTGGCCGAGGTCCTAACTTATGGGATGTGGAGCTTAGGCTATGAGATAAATGGATTAATTCGCTATGGTCTATCAGTTCGAGCTTTTAGAGCAAGTGGTTAATTGTCTTGTATTAAAGTGGTATTAGAGCGAGAGGTATAGTGTTCAAGACTCCTCATTAGGGGTGATTAATGCAAGGGCATTTTCACATCGGGCTCAAGTGGGGTGGCTTGTGGGATGCAGGGGCATACTTGGGGTGGGTGGCCCGTGTGAGGCGGGTGACTCATGTGAAGCGGAACCAATGTGAAGTGGGGCCCATGAGGGGGGTTCGGCCAAGGTCCTAACCCATGAGATGTGGGGCCTGGGTTATGAGATAAAGGGATTGATTCACCATGCTCTATCAGTTCGAGCTTTGAGAGCAAGTGATTAATTGTCTTGTATCACATGTACTGCAATATCAATTTTATGATGTGACATTTTGAATTAGTGTTTGCTCTTATGGAGGTAATGGTTTTCATATGAGCAAACATCATCGTTGTTCTCTTGTTGCGGCTGTGCAGTCCTAATTGCACTTGAGATGCCATTGTGGAATACTTGACAGAGGACTTCTTTGTTCTCAAGTATATCCTCCTAAATCTATTTTACTTCTAGTATGAATAAAGAACACGTACTGCAACCATGCAGTTGACGGATATCAATATGCATGCTATTCTATTGAAATTGCTGCCATGTTTCAAGTTATATTCATGATTTCTCTTTAATGTGTTGGAATTTCACATGGTTTCTCTATTGTTTCTTCCAGGATGAACTGTTTCAAGAGCTCGTTATTTTGCTCCGCAACGATAATGGTGATATACAAAATGCAGTTAGAGAAGCTCTTTTGCGGATAAATGTTAGTTTCCCTCTTGCATATCGAAATTTGCATTTCCTTTTTCTTTTCGACTTTTTCTTTCTTATATCTCTGTCTCTCTCTCTCTTTATATATATATATATATGGACTTCTTATTTAGTTGACATCGTTCAAGTAGATGGAAAGGTGCTATCTTTTGTGCCAAAGATGTGTACTTTTGTTTGTTTTTCCATGAAGAATGTTTACCAGTTGAAAGATATTAGGACTGACATTCAGAAATTGATACTCATTGTCCATGACGTTGTTCTTCTCATCTTTATTTTGATTTTATATTTTGTAAAACTTGCATATGTTGTTTGAATATTTAATTGTTCGTTGTACTAGATTGAGCTGTTAAGCTTAAATAGTTGCTTTGTCTTTTAAATTTTGATAATTGATTTTTCTTGTTTAATATTTTTGAGCTTACTAATGGGAATTGTGAAAGAAAAACAAAGCTGGGTGACCCAATGTGGTTGTGATGAAACTTGTATGCATGTTTTTTCGACTCTTTCAAACTTCTCAAAAAATAAAAATAAATAATAAATAAATAAATAAAAATCAAACTTCTTTCAAATTTCACAAAAAAATTTCAAACTTCTCAATTTTTTCCAAACTTTTTTTTTTCAAACTTTCTAGCTTCTCAAATTTTATTTATTTATTTATTTTTTTCAAATTTCACAATTTTTTCTTCAAACTTCTCAATTTTTTTCAAACTTCTCAATTTTTTTTTACAAAATTCTCAAAAAATTCTAACTTCTCAATTTTCTTCAAACTTCTCAATTTTTTCTTTTCAAAATTCTCAATTTTTATTTTCAAAGTTCTCAATCTTTTTCCAACTTCTCAATTTTATTTTATTTTTCTGAAATTCCCAATTTTTTTTCTCAAACTTCTCATTCTTTTTTCAAGCTTCTCAGTTTTTTCCAGTGTTTTAAATAGCAGTAGCGTGTTGCGTAGCGTTCAACCCTCCGTAGCGTGTAGCGAAATAGTGTAGCGTGTAGCGTAAGCTACACAATACTTCTTTTTTTTTTTTTTTTTTTTTTAATATATATAATAAATATTAAATAGTAAGAAAAAAACAAAATATATAAATGTCACATCCTTCAAAATAAAAATCCCAAAGTTAAGAGCATTAAGTACAATACAAATGTCATATTCTTCAAAATCAACATCTCAAATTCTCAATAATTAGTCTCTAAACTCTAGTGTCTAAACTCTAAAGGTCATCCATATCCAATAGGTCATCGTCGTTGTTGTCATCCTCATTCACTTCGTCACCAGGTCTAGGCCTTTCATCATCAGCATCAGCATCTACATCTGCATGTACATCATCCACACCATGAACACTCATTCCTATATCTCCTTCCTCTCTTATAGGAGTAAGAAATCTTCCCATGGGACCACCTACACATTTAAAAAAAAAAGAGAGAAAAAAAAGAGATTCATTGGTCTTTTACTTTCTTTGTTAAAAATGTTCATGTAACTTAGTCTATAACTATAAACAGTAAACACTTACTTAAAGTAGTTGCCTTCCTTTTCCTTGAGGAAGGTGGGGGGCAATCTCCTTCAGAAATATTAGATGTTGATGGTGCATGGCTGTCAACTGGATCATTAGACTCCGGAATAGTTGTAATGGCACTAATATCAAAGGCCATATTTTGATCTTCGAGCCATGATGGATCAGTTGGGAGAACAGGGCCTTCTTTCTCAGCAATCCATTCATCATCTGATTCAATGTGGTCCACCAATATTGGATCCATTGCCGCCCTTCTCTTCATGCTTCTTTCTCTCAGTTTCATATTATACATCACATATACTAGAGAGTTGAGTTTTTGTTGCTCTAGCCGATTTCTCTTCTTTGTGTGGATCTGATCATGTGATGATCTATGTCAGTCAATTATCAAGGACTTGCTAATCTACTAAATAAAAATTAGCCAATTTAGAATATTGAATGGTACAAAAGTCACCTGCTCAAAAGTACTCCAATTTCTCTCACAGCCAGAAGCACTGCATGTGAGGCTTAAAACTCGTACTGCAAACTTCGTAAGCTGTGGAGTTCTATCTCCAAAGCGTTCCCACCAATCAGCTACATAAATTAGTTATAATTTATAAATTAATGAAATACTTTCACCAATTATAAAAATATAATGTACATAACAATGAAAATATCAAAATATAAAATTATAAATTACCTGGGGAACGCTTTGTCATAGTTTCGAGTGCAAGGCGAGAGCCAAAATCCCCTCTTCTCTTGTCATATTCATCCAACTGAATATTAGCATCAGCATGCTCTTTACGGGGGATCATCCTATCCATGCACTCATACAACCCCCTTTTTATCTCAGGGTGTGTAGAGAACTTATCTGAGTACCGTATTTGAGGATTCAGATAGTACCCGGCTGCATGTAGAGGACGATGAAGCTGAGGAGTCCATCTTTCATCTATTTTGTTCCAAATTGGAACATATCTCTTTTTTACATCATTGCAATTAAATGCAATTTTCTCCTTCGCTGAGTCCATCAATTCATAAATGAATCCCATTGCTGGCCCTTCTGAATCTACTTCTCTTAAAACGCTTACTAATGGCATGGTGCTCTTAACACATAAGGCAACATGAGGCCAAAACTTCGGATCAAACATTATAATAGCCCGTACCTTTATTCCTTCAGGTTTTTTAGCCCAAGAACATGAGCACCATTGTTCTGATGCAAACATGGCTATAAGACCCTTCTTTTGCTTGTAAATACTTCGAAGGGTGAGGTATGATGTTGCAAAGCGTGTTACTGCAGGCCGTAGAAGCTCATGGTTATTTGTGAAGCTTCTCATCATGCTTAATACAATTCCATGCCCATAAATAAACTTCGTCACTGTCCTTGCCTTTTCAAGTGTTTCAGAATATATTTTCATTTTTCCAATATCCTCCAACATCAGATCTATGCAATGTGCAGCATACGGAGTCCAATATATCCTTTTCCTCTTATCCATCAACTTCTTCCCAGCACTCACATAGCTTGAATGGTTATCCGTGATAACCTGGACCACATTTTCTTCCTCAATTTCTTCCACAATTTCATCAAGATATTTGAATAACAAATTCCCATCTTTTATTGAATCTGAAGCATCAATAGACTTGTAAAACATTGTTCCGATCGGAGAATTAATCAAAGAATTAATGATGCTTCTATTCTTTCCATCTGTCCAACCATCAGACATAATTGAACATCCATAAGTTTTCCAGGAAGCTTTGTATGCTTTCATTAAACTATCAGTATTAGCAACCTCTTCTTTTAGTATCCATGTTCTCATCTCATGCATGGATGGTGGCTTCAATCCCGGTCCAAACTTGCCAATAGCCTCACACATTGCTGAAAAGTATGGGCTATTATACAGGTTGAATGACAAAGCATTCCCAAAAAAAAATCTTCCAATTACCCTGCATACTTCTTTTCTTTCTTCCTTCTTCCACTTTGAATTCAATGTGGATTGACGTTGCTCACTACTAACAAATTGATCCATAGGACCCCTTGCTCTTGCCATTGGTTGATTACCAGAAGATCCACTACCAAGTTGGCTACTAATGAAAGCATCATTACCCACACTAGCACTATCACTTGCAGAGCCAGAACCAGAAAGATATGTCGATCCCCCTCTCCCAATATCTCGAAACACCTCATTTCTTTTATTTTTTCCATCGTGATATTCCTTTAAAGCCTTTCTACACTCCTCTTTGGCTTCTTCCGTCACTTTTGGGCACGACTTTATCCCATTGTGGGTTTCGGCCAAATGATGCTTTAGGCGAGTCACGCCTCCCGTACATCTTTGACCGCAAAATTTGCATAGCACATAATTTCTATGGGATTGTCCAAGTGGATTATCAGCCACATATTTCCATGCAAAATCTTTCTCTCTCTCTTTTTCTTCAAACATTCTTCTCTCTTTAGTTCACTACTTGACCAAAAAAAAAAAAAAAAACACATCACAGATAAATCAGTGAATCACAAAAATAAACATCAACATACCATTTACACTCATACGCACATGGCACACCACAGTGGGCCCACCATAGAAAATAATGCAAATCCACGTGTGCCACACCATAATAATAAACATCTCACCCCTTCACGCACATCAGTGGGCCCCACGTGTGCCACACCATAGAAAATAATGCACATCCCACCCCTTCACGCACCTCAATGGGGCCCACGTGGGTCATACCACAGGAAAAAAAAGAAGAAGGTATAAAGAACAACAAACTGACTGTAACTAGCATTTTAAAAGGGAAAAAAATGAGGAAAAATTGAAAATACCAAGTTATTTTCATTGTACATCGAAAAAATTCAAAAAAAAGGTAGGAGCGTACCTGTTTTTGTCTCGAGGTGAGGTCGGTTTGTGCCTGGTGGGGAGAGAAGCAGCGTCGGCAGCGTCGGATGGCCTCTTTGAGACGATTTTGGGTCTCCAAGTGGATCGGAAGGGAGAGCAGTAGCGTCGGCAGCGTCGGATGGCCTCTCTGAGATGATTTTGGGTCTCCAAATGGATCGGAAGGGAGAGCAGCAGCGTCGGCAGCGTGTCCGCGCGGCTGCGAAAAGAGGGATACGCGATTTCTCACTTGTTTGGGCTTCAATGCTCCTGAAATTCGAGCAAGATGATGCTCTTGTAATTCCGATTGAACTCCAAAAATCGGATTTGAGAAAGGGCTCTTCGAAATCTTGGAATCAAAGCTTCAAAAATGGGGAGCCTACGGCTGCTGCGGCACCGCAATAGGGCTGTTCGAAAGCCCTAACGATTGTTTTAAGTTAAAAAAGAAAAAGACTTATAATATGAGTCTACAACCACCTACTCAAAAGGAAAGATGCCAGTCACCACCATTTAAAAACAAGTTTTTAAACTTTTATTTTAAAATTCTTACGGTAGTCTTGAGGCGTACGCTATATACGCTACACGCTACTTATGTGTAGCGTACGCTACAGCCCTGGTAGCGTACGCTACTGCGTATTTACGCTATTTTGCACGCTACACGCTACGCTACCACGCTATTTAATACACTGGTTTTTTCCGACTTCTCGTTCTTTTTTTTTTTCCCAAACTAGTCAATTTTATTTTTTTTTTTCAAAATTCTCAAAAAATTTCAAACTTCTCGATTTTTATTTTGAAAGTTCTCAATTTTTATTTTCGAAGTTCTCAAATTTTTTCAAACTTTCTCAATTTTTATTTTCTGAAAATTCCCAATTTTTTTGTCAAACTTCTCATTCTTTTTTCAAGCTTCTCATTTTTGTTTTTTTGTTCCAAACTTGTCAATTTTCAACTTGTCATTTTTTTTTTCAAAATTCTCAAAATTTTTCGAACTTGTCAATAATTTTCGGACTTCTCAAATTTTATTTTTTATTTTTGCAGATCTCTTTTGACCTGGATAATTTGTGTGCCCTCTCCCAGTTGTCTATGTATTTGTTTTTATTTTTAAGGCGAGGAAACATAGAAAGTTTTGGTTTCATCTTACTATTTGGATTTATAAATAGCAAATGTGCATTTAGTTGCTGGTTTTTCTGGATGGGTTTTGCTTAAATGGAATGGAGAGGCTTCCGTGAAAGTTAGCACTTTTTGCTGGATAGCTTGCTTAAATAAAATTTTGACCTTGAACAATTTGAAGAGAAGGGGCTTCGCTTTTCTAAACAGATGCATCAGTTCTTGCAAGGAGGAATAAGACTTCGATTACATGCTAATTCATCGTCTGTATGCCAGCAGCATTTCGTATTATATTTTGAGAAGATTTGAAGTGTTGCTGGCCGGTTGGAGGGTGAGGGCATGGTGTCAGTCAAGGCAGATCCTGTGGACCTTGTTCGCAAAATCAGTGGTGTGGCGCATTTGTCTTGAAAGGAATGCACAGATATTTAAGGGGCAAGGTCTTCAGTGTTGATCATTTCAAAGAGAATATGGATGGGGTGTTTGAATGGGCAGTGGCTATGGTTTGCTCCTGGGAGGGTGGAGTCTGATGAACCCTTCAATCGCAGACGGCCACCTCTGATCAGTCATGTCAAACATAATTTCTATGGTTGCTCGCTTGGGAACCCGGGACTTGCCGGTACTGGTGGTATAATAAAAAATCATAGGGGATTAACACCACTGGAATTTCTGGTTCTGGTGGGGGTTAGGCACTCCAACTATGCTGAAGTAGTGGATTTAGCGCAGTAGGTCAAGCTGGTGTCTCATTTGGTGGTTTCACTCTTCATTTTCGAAGGTTATTCCTGCATGGTTCTGAGTTGGGTAAGGAGTGGTTCCTATTCTTGGTCTGGAGTGGTTCCTATTCTTGGTCTTGGCAGGTTGCAAACTTGCTTGAGGAAACAATTGGTACTTGCTCCGCCATGTTGTGAATTTTCTTCATGTGCATTACTCAGCTAATGCTATTGGGGATTGGTGGGCAATGCGTATGTTTGTTCTCTGTTTTAGGTTGTTTTATTCGTTATTGTGCTCTCTTTTGTTTTTCGAATAAAATTATACATTCATAAAACATGCGCATTTCACATGTTATGAGCTATAAATTGCTGAACTATGTTGAGAGGTTGATTTCACACATCTAGGCAGCCTACCCGTGCATATAGTGGATTTTATTGGAGAGTTTGGTAAATACTATTTATACTTAATAATGTGAATACAAAATATGAAAGAAGCCCATAAATGCAGGAACTTTAAGACATTGAAGAAGCTAGAAACTTCTAAATATGGGAAAGGGCTAGGGTTTGGCTACAAAAACCAAGTACTTGATATCTTTAAGAGTCAACTAACACAAGGTTTCATCAAAATGTTTTGCTTCCTGTGAATAGTTATCCTGATTACATAAGCACATTATGGCCCTGTTAGCACGCATCATAGCGCTATTAGCATTAATATACCGTTATTACGATAGATAATCTTGTTTTTGGCGCTTAAATTTTCTATGCTCATAATGTTGGTATCAAAATAGCGCTATTAACTGCCTATATTTTCTAGCATTAACTGCTGAACTAGATTTTGAGAATAAACTCAGAATCCAGCGATTTTTCATAAGGGTGCGGTCTAACATGTGTTGCATGGTCGTTTGAGGGAGGAAAGTTAGATTAGTTCTAAACCATCCATTAGGTGTGCAACCTCTTGTTTACCCTGAATCCCAAAATCAAGCCCATCCAAAAATTACGAGGGTCACACCATAGGAAACAATTGAACTAAATACACCTACCATTATTTGTGTTTGGCCCACCTTAGTTTTGAATAGGTCTTATTTTTCAGATCATGTCAAAACATGGGTTGGTGCATCTGATGGACTGTGTGGATCTTATGTAAATGAGTCACCCCACTTTTTTGGTAGGCACACCCCTACCCTTTGTCATGCTTGCGAGAAATCAGGCTGATTTTTTGAAAAGGGAAGGGGACTAAAGAAAGGTTGGTGGACTATCTTAATTAACACACATGCGCTGAGAAATACATGTGTGACGGTTTTCAGAAAATCCAGACAGTCTACATCGTAGTGTCAACTATGGATGTTCCGTAAACTAAAAATGGAACTCACCTCTTACACATGTATGTGATCATTTTTCCAAACAACATATATCCATTGCATTACCAATACATGTTTATAGAAATAGATAGTATCGCTGCCAAACTCAATCAGTGTTTTAAGTATCGATGATATTGGACAATATATCCCATGATATATCTTGTATCCCACTTGTGCGATACGAAACACAAAAGTAGTGAGATATATCCCACATGTTCGATCTGGTGAGCATTTTCGATCCTTTTTTTTTTCTTCTGTAAATTATGTTAAGTTAGTGTCAAATTGTTACAAATCCATGATTTTTCATGCAAATCGGGAGCTTCGATTTCTAGATTTGCAGGAGATGGGCTAAGTTGCGGAAATTTGAAAAGAAAATAAAAAATTCCCAATTTATCACAAATCGTTACAATCTGTGTCCAAACATAAAATCAAACATGTATATAACCTGATATAGTGATTCTTCTTTTGCTTTTGAATGTATTGCTTGTGTTTCCACACACCTTCTTACTTTGAATATACTTGCATCAATTCACTTAGACAACACATACATTAGGACCCTATACAAAGAAAACCTATTATGTGCACTTATTTTTTGTAATGTTTTAATTTATAAGTGTGTATTGATGTCTTTTTTAACAATCACTGACGTTTTATTGAAAAATTCAGCCAATTTCCCAAAGTTCTCCAATGTTTCCAACAACAATGATACATTACGTGATACAACTGATATATCCTATTCGATAACTGATACGTATCCATATCTTAGGGGTGTGATACGGAACACGATACTGATATTTCAAACATTGAACTCAATATCTCCACTGTCATCACAACTTCTATTTTATTATCATAACTTCAATCATGATAAAATAATTTTCTCCAGGTAACAATATTCATATAATTGTATGATGTGCGCCAAATGGGGCCTATATTACTGAGTCACAACCTTAGTTGCAAGATTCTTCTACAACGGTGCCGCTCCCACTTAGAACTTGTGCTTGGATCTCATGCTCTACTCCTTTCAAGCCATATCTTCTTCCTAATATTATGAGACAAACATTTCTTGCTCTTGTGCGCACTAGGGACTAATCCAAGATGAAATCTATTACCTTGTTTTTCGGTGCCTCCTTTCTCTGTTTGTCAAGATCGGAAGTTAGTTTAGACTTTGGAATCTCCCAAGCAAGATTTGAATGCAATGCAACAATAAAAGTTTTCCTTCGATATGCTTATTCATTTTGCGTGCTAGTTTTGTACTTCCTTAGGCAAACTCTTAGAGCTTGAGTTTGGTCCCACCAAACAGATGTGTAGCCTCTGAGTTTAAGAGCCATAAAATTCACCTTCTTCGCTTCGAAAACATCCATCTAGTTGAATTTTTTATTTTTTTATTGGACAGACACTAATCAGTGAATTCTTTAGCATGTAGTTGATAGTTGAATTCTAGCATGACCATCATCTTCATTGCTATTTGGAACTTTATAATTCCAAGCTTAGTTGCATAGGGTCTCTTCTCTTGGCTCAGTGGTAGACATTGTGTGTCTCATCTCCGAGGTCAAGGGTTTGAGAACCCATGCGTGCATTGGGTGGTAGTGTGTGTGTGTTTCTTACCTTTCAAAAAGAAAAGAAAAGAAAAAGCTTAGTTGCGGCCTTCTAACTAGATGTTGCTCCCACTTCATATCATGCTTCGGGCTCCTAATCTCACTCCTACTTTCTTGCTCTTTATACTTGCTTGCCTTTTAAAACCGATGCTTCCTCGCTCCCACACCCAAATCTATTGACACTTTGCTTCAGCTTTGTACAACTATAGTTCTGAGCTCAGAACCCTTCATCTCTTCACATGGAAACAAGTTGAGGAGGGATTATCTTGGTCTCCTAGATCCTCGATATCCCTGTCATTGTCTAGAAGTCCATGCTCCAATCCTTATGTTAGCCTCATGTTGGATCTCCTTTATCCTCACATCCTGTTGTCCTTCTTGATTCACCTTCATCTCTTCTACGATAAGATTCATTACTAGAGGATTTGGAGCAAGTTATTCCGTAAGAGTAATGGTAGCTATAACGGCCACCACCGTTATCTTTACCATACGGGCTGTAAAAGCCCCTTGTACCAGCCATTACAGTCCTTTTCCAATTATTATTGAAAAAAAATCCAAAAAACCTTTATCAGCCCCGTTAATGGACCGTTACGTACGTGGCCCTTACAGCCTTTACAGGGGGCATAATGGGCTGTTACGGGGCCCTTACGACCTTTGCAAGGGGCATAACGGGACATTACGAGGGCTATAACGGCCATTACAAGTCATTTTTTCCGTAACGGCCGTTATGATCCTGTAACATGTAATGGTTGCCACTATCACCTTTATGTAATGGCCTTTGTGGTCCCATAACAGCCTTTACGAGACACCATGATTTGGTGATCTTAAATCTACCTCTTTATTGTATAGCCATGAAATATGTAAAAATCATAGGCTTTTGAGGCCAAAACTTTAAGACTCAAAACAACTTAAAAATGCATATTGTAAGGGGCTAAAATTGGGCCAAAACAATCTCAAGGCTAAGCGTATTGTTTGGGTTACAATGCAAAATCAAACAAGACAAACTAATGAAGGAAAAATTAAATATTGTCCTTTCAATGGATAACTGAAATTTTATTGACAGAGGAAAAAAGATAGACCATCATTGTGACCATAACACATGGGAAATGTGGATGGATCATCATCGGGAAACAAGGATGCCTCCTTACAACAACTTTCATCAAGCTACCCGAGGGATGCATATCAACTCTTTCCCTGAAAGCTTCCTTTCAACTCTTTCAATGACTACGTCCCATAGATGTTTAGCCATCATTCCAATTAAAAAAAAAAAAAAAAAGGGAAGACCAAGGTAACACGGCAGAAGTTTGCCAGATTTGTATCACAATGCCAGAGGCATAGGCCCTTGTATTTTGCTAAGTTCAATGAAATAGGGTAGTCATAACTAGCCATTCCAAATTTTGCTCTTACTCCATTAATTAAAAACCAATTCCCAATAACTATGACTTTGCAACTGAGAAATCTATTTCCCAATCTTGGAGGTCTTTCTTAGTGTGAAGGCTTCTTGGATGCCTCTCGTGGTGGAAGATTCTTGGAGGTCGTTATTTGACTTAATAACTTAAGTTTCCTAATCTTTCCTTGTTTAAATACTCTTGGAATCTCTCTTGGCAAAAGCTTCTTTCTTTCTTTCTTTTTTTCTCCTTCTAATTTTCAAGTCTGTTCTGCTTCATATGGGATATCATGTTTTCCCTGCATCTTTCTTCCAGCAATACTGTATGGAATTAAAGAACTGAATAGCATCGCAGATTATGGTTTTATATTTCTTGAATAGTGGATTATGGTTTTAATCTGTTTATCCTTTCATGCGGAGGCTTATAAGTATGCTTTTGAATGTTGTAGGTTAGTTGGTCTACTATGTACAGGCTTCTTGATTTAATTCTTTCACAAGAAGGTTCCCAAAGGATGAAGAGAAAGAAACCAACAAAGCATCAAAAGTTTAGTCTGCAACATGAGTTGTTTAATAATGGGGAAAGCACACTTTGTTTTCTTAGTTCTCTACTTGATGTTCTACTACTGAAGAAAAATATAGAAAGCAGGTTTGTTACGAGAAATTTTATGACAATGGATGTGCCTAAGATGGCTAATTTGTTCGTACAGTGATCAGGGATCTTGTTTATACTGTCATGCTCTATTTGCTCATTTATATTCTCAGACTAACACGATTGAAACTTCGAATGCGTAGGGCTTCTCTGATAGAGCCTCTATTTGAGCTTCTTCGAATTTTTTTAAAAAGCAACTGGCTTCCTGTGCTTGTTGTCCAAGATGGAAATGGAACAGGAGATTCTTCTGGTGTTTCTAACTTCAATAACTCAGTGTGTGAAATTCAACAGATGATATTGTTAATCCTAGAAGATATTCTCGCTTCACTCTCATCTGATCTTCCTGTTAAGGTATGTCTCATCTGTTTGTGGAATTGGAAATACCCTTTTGGAAAGGCCAACATTTTCTTAATGCTTTTGTACATATTTATTCACCTTTTAGTTTAAAATCTGATAGTGAATCCTCCCCTTGCAGGATGACATACTTAATAAGTTTGATGTAAATCTGTTGGTTGACTGTGCAAATTCTGCAAAGGATTCAACAACACGCAATCATGTATTCTCATTGTTATCTTCTGTTGCAAAGGTTACTCCCGGCAGGATTTTAGATCATATCATTGACATCTTTACTGTTGTTGGGGATTCGACGGTAATGCAGGTTGGTCATTGTTTCCTAGACTTAAAGTTTAGTTGTTTTCTAGCGAGTCTTCTTTATTTCATGCAATGTGGATGTCTAGGGGGGCCTGTTTGGCGTCTGTGCTCTAATAATAGGCGTTTGTGCTCTAATCCAATAAGAGCTTTCCAAATAAGAGCTACTCTAATAAGCTCCTTTTGTTTTAGCTCTTGTTTTGAATAAACTCATTTGGTAAAATCACTTTTTCAAAACCGACAAAAGCTCATGTTCAAAATAAGCATGTTTGGTAAAACATTCTAATAAGAGCTTTTTTAAGGTGTAGTTGATGTCATTTTTAAAGATTACAACAATTCCATTATAAGAGCAATTTAGAAGGTTATTTTGGTGGATCTCACCATAGACCATGCCTTAAATAAAAAAGAATAGATGGCTACCATCTTCATGTTTTAAGACATTTGGGCCGTCTATTATGTTGGACTTTGGATGTGGATCACCCATCATATGTAACCCACCTTTGATTTTGACCATCCACCATGTGAACCAAACCTTCAAAGTGGGTCGTCCATCATGCGAGGCTTGTCTTGGATGTGGACTATTCATCATTAGGGGCTCACCTTTGAGTGGACCGTCCACTATGTGGGGCCCACCTTGATGCAGGTCATCCATCATATGGGGCCCACCATCAATGATAATTGCCCTTTACGTGGAGCCCCTTGATGTCCACTACTCATCACACGGAGTCCACATTTGATGTGTCCATCATGTGCCCTACCTTTGAAGTGGGTTGTTCATCATGTGGGGCCCACTTTTGATGTCCACCATCCACCGTGTGGAGTGCACTTTCTATGTGGATCATCCATCTTGTTGGGTACTTTGGATACGAGTTGTCCATGTGAGACCTTGGATGTGGACCATCCATTTGGTGGGGCCCACTTGATGTGGATTGTCCTTCATGAGGGTCCACACTTTGATGTGGGCCATCCATCATGTGAGCCCATTTTGTCCATTCTGTGGGCCCACCTTGATATTGGCCATTCATTATGCGGGGACTCACCTTCAACGTGTCATTTATCATGTAAGCCCACCTTTAATGTCAACTGTCCATCATGTGCACCCACCTTCAATGTTCACCATCAATCATGTGGGTCCCACCTTTGATGTGAATCATTCATCAAGTGGGGCCCACTTGATGTGGGCCATCCATCATGTGGGGCCCACCTATGATGTGAACCGTGCATTATGTTGGCCAACCTTGATGTGTGCCATTCGTCATGTGGGGCCCACTTTCAATAGGAGTCGTTCATCATGCAGGCCCACATTTGATGTCCACCATCCATCATGTGGGTCCCACCTTTGATGTGGACCGTCCATCATGTGGGGCCCATTTGATGTGGGCCATCCATCACGCGGGACCCACCTTTGATGTCCACCACCCATCATGTGGTTCCTGCCGTTGCTATGGACCGTCCATCATGTGGGGCCCAACCTTTAATATCTGTCATTCATCATGTGAGCCCACTTTTGATGTCAACCTTCCATCATGTGGTCCCACCTTTGATGCGGACCGTCCATTAGGTGGGGCCCGCTTGATGTGGATCACCCATCATGTGTGGTTATACTTTGATGTGGGTCATCCATCATGTGGGGCCCAACTTAGAAGGTAAAGGGTAGAGGAGGGCAAAATGGGAATTACTTAAAAAGTTAAAGGACAAGCCACTCCAAAAATTACTCAAAAATGTCTACCTGCTTAAGCTAAAAAAGCTCTTAAAAAAAGTGAGCTCTCCATCACTTATTTTTTAAGAGCTTTTTTACTAGTGTCTAAAAAATTAAGTGATAAAATTAGAGCTTTACGAAAGAGTCTATGTTAAAAGTAAGAGCTTATTTTTTTAGAATAAGAAAATAAACTCTTATTAGTAGAGACACCAAACAGCCCGTAAGTGATGAAACAACAATGGCCTAGTAATTTATGGTGGCATTATAAATGATTACTTGCTTCTATTAGGTGATCTTGATTGTGCTTTGTACTTTTTGTCCCTTCCCATTTGCCTGCCTTTCCACTTTCTGGAACCACATAAATGTTAGACATTTGTGCCAACTTTGCTGCTCCACAATTCTGGTCTAAGAGGGTTTTTTTTTTTTTGTCAGTTTTGTCCCTATTTTTGTGCATTATTTGTATTTTGGGCATACTTTCTCTTCAGTATATGTTCTTTTTCTTTTAGCTAATCTGGGAGCTCAATTCCTAAGGTTGTTCAGCAGTAGGGAGATGACTAGCTTATCTTAGGAAGATTTCATCAGGGGCTTTGGAAACCCATACATCACAGTCCCATCTGGTTCTTATTTTTGTCTGTCATCCCTTGCCCCATGTGTACGTGGGTTAGACCCAAATTCTGGTCGGGTTGTGTCTGGTTGTCAAGGTCTTCGGGTCAGTTTTGGGTAAAAAAAACAGTAACCCGATTTGAAATCTGGTTGTGTCGAGTTGAGAAAATTCAGGCCTGGAGAGGTCGGGTTGGGAATAATCACATGTATTTGGTTCAGGTTGGGTTGGGTCGGGTCAGGTCAGGTTGGATTGGGTCAGCCCAGTACAGAGGAATACAGGTTAGGTCTGGGTTTGACATCTCAGGTAGGGAGTGACTCCTTTTTCTTGATAGCTCAACATCACAATGTTTCTTCTAGTCCCCGAGGCCAGGCAAAGTAGTTGGGTGCCTAATGTAGCCATGATCCAAGGCTAAGATCGTGTAAAGAGTTGACCTCACAAACGGATTGGTCCTATGTGAAGATCGGACCCACCAGTAATTATGGACCCCTCAAGTGGATGGGTCATGTGATCGTGTAAAGAGTTGACCCCACAAACAGATCGGTCCTACGTGATGATAAGACCCACCCGTGATCCCCTCAAATAGATCGGTCACGTATGAAGATCAGACCCACCAGTGGACTATAGATGTTATTACTTGTTATTTTTGTATTTTGATCAATATAGTTAATTAAGGTTAGTGCTTGTGTAGTGTTCAAGTTAGGGCTTGCTTAATGGTTAAGTTTGCTTAAAGGTTCAAGCAGACTTCTCCTTTGAAGAAGTTGTATGAGGGTTTTTACCAATGTTGAACTATGGGTATCCCTGGTATCAAAATCATAGATTTATCTATTTTAAGTGGTATCAGAGCGATTCCTTTCGAGATCCTGTTGCCACAATTACCTCTAGTTTGTGAAGGTATGTGCGCATAGATCCATGTTGAATTTGTTTGAAATCAGTTGGAATTGATTTCTACCTTATTTTGGCATCCTCCAATTCTTTGTTGATGAGATATCATCAAGAGCAGTCTATGTGCATTGCAAGAATATTTGTATACTGATTTTTGTCCATAATCCATGTCTTGATTGTCCTGAACCATCATTGTTGATGAAGATGGAGAAGTTGCAAATATTGAAATTATGTTTGAAGAATTGAAAGAATATGATGAAAAGCTCCAAAGATCATTGTTCATCAATGTAAAGAAAATATAATGTCTACTCTCCATCAGTTGAATCAGAAGATTCAAAAGGAGATGTGACTGAAAGTGTTGTCATACATGATGATATATGTAAAGAATCAATAATAGGGTTATTGGGAAGGTGAATGGAAAATTTGACAACTGTATTGGTTGCTTCTTTAGTTATCGTTAAATTTGATGTGCCCAACAATGAGCAAAGCACACAAAGTGATGAATCATAACGAATTGGAACACCTGGCAAAGTTTGGAAGTTGATCGAGATGAAGGAAAGATGCTATGTACTAATTATGCGGCAAGAAGACACTATTAAAAATGAAGTGGAAGCTGACATCCAAAAATTGAAAAATCATGAAGCAAAAGCAGAAGCTGTGCAATCTACAACAGCATCTAATGCAAGTGACACCGATTAGAAATGTTGATCTCCATCATCAGCTCTTATTGAGGACCACAAAGGAGTGAGACAAAAGTGGATCATCGCATTATACCAATACTCTACTACGAAACTCAAGGACAGTTTTATTTCCCAACTCAAATAGTCTAATGTAGCCAAGATTGAAGACTATGATCGCGTAAAGAGCAGAATCTTCCACTTTACTTTGTCCCTGTTGAAGTGTTCGGCGGGTGTGCTTCGCATTGATAAGTTGAGAAGAAGCTTTTTGTGGCAAGGGGGAGCTTCCTCTAATAAGTTCCATCTTTTGAATTGGAGTGAAGTCTGTCGCCCTATCATTGGAGGAGCGGGTATTAATTGTCTGGACGCTTTTAATGATGCGCTACTTGGTAAGTGGGTGTGGTGTTTTGGCGTTGAGAGAGTTTGTGGAGGGAGGTTGTTGCAGCCAAGTATGGGTTGGCTCCTTTGCGTTGGTGGATAAAATGTTCACTCTCTATCGCTACTCTTTTATTTGGAACGACATCTCTAAATTGCATCATGTTGCGTTAGAGGGTCCAGTTTCGTTATCAGGTCTAAGTTTCATGTTCGATTTTGGGAGGATGTTTGGTGTGGTGATTTCCCCATTCAGATGTGATGAGGACATCACGTGACTTACACCCTTGCGTACATATCAGAGGAGGTGGGTCGCACTGATTTTCCTGTGGCTAGGGGAGTATCCGTGATCTTGCTGAAGACCTCATGTGCCTTTGTGAGCATCTGGAAGACCCCACATTGGGAAGATGCACATGGGTAGCTTCATGGAGTGATCCAGACTGTTGGATTGGAGGGACGCGACGATCGGGCCATTGGATCGCATGATTGGGCCATTGATCGTTGATCGTCCACATCAGTTTTAGGCTTTATCATTTTTTAGGATTTAGTTTTTGATTATTTTATATTTGGACACATTATGAGTATTTTGGTTGATTTTTTTTAGACTAGGGTTATTTTCGTTAAGATTCACAAGACGAGAATTATTGTAATTTTTGAAACTTATTGGATCTATAAAAGAGGGAGGCATGAGACCTCTCTCCCATTGGATTTTGTGATAAAAAAAAAGAGAGAAAAGCTTTTGCTTTCTTCTTCCATCTTCATGCGATTTGAAGATATTTCCATGCAATTTGGAAGAAAGATTGGTGCGAGGCTAATCTTCATCAATACGGAGGTGTGAGGTCTCCATCTATCCCCTCACCATCTTCTATTTTCACTCCCATCCAGGTATTTTCTTCACGTTCTTCATTCTCACCATCCCAAATCTTCTTCTTCTAAGCCCCACGCCACACGTGTAACTGTACGACCACACGTGTGAATCCCACCTTGCCCCTTTTTTGGTTTCCCATCATCTTTATATCAAAATCCCTTTCTTCTATCCCTGAAACCCTAGCCCCAAACCTAAAATTCCTAATTTTCCTATTTTTTCAAATTACCCAAACTCTAATTTTCACCTTAGGTTGTATTAGGTTTTCTATCTTGAAATAGACTATTCCTTATACTAATTGGATGTCCCTACATCCATTAGATCCTGATGTCTTTTTATTTAATGATCTTGTGTGACGATGTTGGTAGCTTAGGCTAGAATCATCCATGATGTTCTTTTGATTTTCATGATATTCGTGATGATTTTAGCGATATTTGTGTTTTTTGCTTAAATATCTTAATTCGGCTACTTGCATCAAGATGTCTTTCCCGAATCTAGCTCGGTTATACCCTATTGCTAGTATTTCTGTTGTGGAGTGCTCCTTTGTCTCTGAGGGATCTTTCTAATGCCGAATTTGATGAGTTGCTCTTTATTGGCTTGCCTGCAGCATCTTCCCCCCTTCTTCGGGTGGTGGACTCCCTGAGATGGCGTCTTAGTGACTCAGGATAGTTCTTGGTGCAGTCTTTATTTGTCTCTCTGATCCAGTTAAATGGCAGGAGCATTTGCAACTATACAACTTCTGTGTGGTCATAAAGTTAGGGTTTGCTCAATGGTTGAGTTAGCTTAAAGTTCAAGTGAAGCTTATCTCCAAATAAGTTGCATTCGGAATTTTCTTTTTCAGTGTTTAACTATTCATAAAAAGAATGAAGAAAAAAGACATTATTCTTTTCATTGAAAGTAGAGGGACATTGAAAATTTTTTCCCTTCTTTTTCCCTCATATCAAAATTTTTTATTCAGCTTGTTAGTTCCTTTCTATAGAGAAGAGTTTAGTTTCTACTATTCTTCTCTCTAGAGGAGGAAGCTTGCTTGATGGAGTCATAAATCCATGGTCTGCTGGGATGAATCATTTCAGGTTGAAGTCCTTCATATCTTTCTTTTAAGGTGGCTTCGGCCTTTTGATCTCTCAACCAGTCTTCAACTGCCAAATTGTGCCAAATGTCAGTGAGGTTTGTGAAGCTGGATATGACAGTGCAAACTTCAGGAGATTCTCTAATGTGGATTGAATGGGGATCAGTTCTATGAGTGGAAGGTGTCATTTCTCTAGATGGTAGGAGGCAAGACGCTATTGTCTTTGTGGAATCAACAGTTGTGCAGTTCAATATAGGGGTTTCCTATATTAATGATGTTACTTCTAAATGTTGAACCAAATGATGTCTGCAAAGGGACTTTTGAGGTGCTTGTAGCTGATTTTCTGATGAGGATATTTATGCGACTCTCATCAGCACCAGCTCCAGCTTATAAAAATCCTGGTCCACTCCTTAGCCAAAGCACCGGACAGGGAGTTGGCCTCTCTAGGGATAACAGTTGCCCTTTTTTTGAACTCTGATCTATCTTTTCAGGGCTAAAAAGGAAGGAAAGTTAATTTGCTTGAACCCATGTTATCTGGTGATTTCAAAGCCATGAAACAGGAAATGCTTTTGGGGTGGACCTGACCCAAGAACCCCCATGTTCTGACTAATACTCTGTCAGACTGTCTGGCCAAGCTTTAAAAAAAAAAACAATTTAGGCTTGTGTGCTGATGCTTATCAATTTGTTTGTTGTTGATATTCATTTGAGGAGTTAAAAAGGATATCCAACATCGTTTTTTCCAAGGCTGCTCTGTTCTCGCTCATGGAATTCTTTCATCGTCTGATGGTTATTTTTTATTTTTTCCCCCGGTAATCTAGCAAGAGAATAATTCCTTTGTTGGTTAATCAGGTACCTTTCCAATTCAACCGCCTGAATTTGTCAACATGCCAACATCCTTATAGAATTTGTTATAATTTGGCATGATGATGGCTAACAGTAGCACCTAAAATTATCAAGTTGCTAACATCCATATAGAAGGCCTTGTTATAGTTTGGAATGATGACGGCTTGACAAGGTATTCCATAATTCGCGTAACCGTTTTGGCATACCATGTGGCATACGGTAGCCCTTAGAGCTTTTAGTAGGGATGGCTAATGCTTTAGTGACATGTGTCATGTGCTTTGTTCATAGTATCCCCGATATTATCCATATCTTAAACCCTGTGATACCAATAATGCCAGTAGTCTTAGAAATTCTAGGTATCGAGGATGCATTGCCAATATTTTTTTATAGTGTAAATTCCAAGTGTCACTTGTATAGCCAATGTATCGATACATCAATATTTTTTACTATGTAAATTTCAGTTGTATGCAGTGTTCAAGTTGTCAATGATAATATTGATCATATTGCAATATTATCGTTATCACAACATGGGCGATATCAAGACCATAGTCTTTCATTCCTTTTCTTGTTGTCGACGATTTCTTGGCGAAATATTATGTGTTTGTCGATATTTTGAAATATCGATGGATGTTTGGATTGAATGTTGGATGATTGGATGGGATGGTTGAACTGATTTCTTGTGACAACACATGCTTTTAGGCCCCCATTAAATGAAAACTTACCACATATGCATTCTTTTTGTAATTTTTTAATTCCGAAATATGCAAATGTGTATTTTAGCATCTCCTGAAATTTCATTGAAAAATTCCACCATTTTCCTCATGTTTTCCCACATTTCCGGTTATTAGTGATAGTATCAGCAATATCGTATTGTTTCCGTATCCCCGGTCCGCAAAACTTCTAGTGATACCGATACTTTGAACACTGGTCACGTGGATATAAACATTAGTCTTATTTAAAGAATGGAAGGCTCAATACAAGTGTACAACTAGACAAAAATAGTTGATGATGATCAGAAAGCATAGGAATCAAACTTCCAAGCGTGCGGAACTTCTAAACGGGAAGTACAAAGTGCAGCATGGGAGGAAGTCATTGAATGGGCCCATGGCTTTTCAATTTTAAAGAATTGTAATTGAGGAGCTCTTCTCCTGTTTATGTAATGAGGATGACATCTTGTAATCCTCGTTTATCGTTGTTGTTTCATTTCTTTTGCCTTTTAATAAATAAACTTTCATTCGAAAGAAAGTGTGGGAATGTTTGAGGGAAGAAATAAGGGAGTTTTCTATGAGGAAAGAGACTGAAGGAGTTCTTCTGTCAACTTTTGTTTGGAAGAAGTGGGAGAATGTTTCCATAACAATGTTTCATGTTTTCATAACAATGTTTCATCATCAGAATCCATTAAAAGAAGAATGCTACTTTTGTGGTGGATGGGGCTATGGCGGGGCCAAAATCTCATGGTACTACGAGATTTGAATTCTCCATAATTGGAAAGTGCTGTGATCAGTGGGTAGGATAATTCCTAGAGCAGGGGTTTTATTCCAGGCTCCATTTGGAGCCTATCGGGTGTAGTCCATGTGTTCTTTTTCTTTTTGCTTCTCACATTTAGAGGGGATTCCTCAAACTCATGTTCATGTGCCGGGCCTCTCCTTGTTTCTGTTTTTTGATCACTTCATGGTTTTCTCCTTTTAGTAAATTTGTGGTCTCACAAATTCAATTGATGCAGAAGCTAGGGATAGGAGATCGGTTGAGAATTCTTCCATCTTTTTTGGGCCATTCATTGTTGAAGATGATTCGTATAATGTGATTAAATCGGCTTCATGTCATGTTTCCGCAGCATAGATACTCATTCATTGTTAATGATGTGACAAGTTAGCATCTGAGATTGGTTTTCTTGTTGCCATGTAGTGAGAGAGGCAAATGAGTTTGCCAATTCCCTCGCCAAAGATGGTGTGGTGAGGTCTGCACTTTGTATTATTGTAGTGGGTCCTCTTCATCACTTGATTGGGATAATATCTTGTTTGTCTTTTGTTTCAACAAAATCAATTCTTATTTGTCACCTTTAAAAAAAAACAGAGAGAGAGAGAGGGAGAAGAAAGAAAGAGAAAATCAATTCTTATCTGTCAGGTAGAGAAAAGTAGACCAACTGAAGGGTTAAATCCTATGTTGCATGTGGTCTTTGTTTTTTTCCTGGTTTGTCATGCGTAAACTGACTATTGCGACTTTTGTTGATCCATATCTTAGAGTGACAGCCATTCACAACATGTGTTTGAGGACCTAATATCCACAATAGTTCCATGCTGGCTATCTAAAAGAGATGATGCAAAGGAACTGCTTCAGGTATTGAAATTTTCATTAGTTTGGCATGACTGTGAGTACAACAGGAAATCATCTTCGCTCATGCTTCTTTAACTTCTAATTCTTGTTTCTTGGAACACTGCCAATTGCATTGATCTTTGCTTTCAGATTTTTGTAAATGTACTTCCTGAAGTTGCTGAACACAGAAGACTGACTATTGTGGTGTATCTGTTGAGGTAGAACCAAAGTAAATTATTTGAATATAATACTTTTTTTTCTTTTATTTCCATTGAAATCATTGCTGTCTAGAAATTTTCTTATTTACTTTTTATTGAAACATAAAGAGATTTTAAGTTATCCACGTTGTGCATAATCTTGACACGATGTACTTCTCTTTCAGGACTTTGGGTGAAAAAAAGAGCTTGGGTGCATTGCTTGTTCTTCTTTTCTGTTCATTGGTTTTGAGGACAACTAAATCTAGTCCTGATGGCAGTATATATTCAGCATCTCTTGCTTCTATTGCCTACAAAGAGTGGGAGTATGTGTTTGCAGTACAAATATGCGAACAGTATTCTTGCACAATATGGCTTCCATCTTTAGTCATGCTTCTCCAAGAAATTGGAATGGTCTATCAATGCAATGAGCAAATTATTGAATTACTGCTGGCAATTCAGTTTATTTTACATAAATTACATGATACTGAATTGGCTTTCAAGCTCGAATCTGGGCAAGATCAAGACGAACTTCAGGTACTTCATCTTCATTTTTAAATGTCCACACCTGTCCTCTTGAGTATTCATGTTATTTCTGGGCATACTTCCAAGGTCCAAGTGCCACAGTTTGAACACCATTCACCACTGCTCTTCTTAACACTTCCTCAGAATTACCTTTTCTAATATACGGTGCTCCCCCTATGTTTATCTTCATTTCCATATACTTGAACCAATATTGTGAATGACTTGACATGACTGATGGGGAGATTCTAATTAATCCTGATTTATCAAGAAATGTTTAAGAACTCAAGGGTTGTCATGGGCAATGTTCGAAATATCGGTATCGCATTACGTATCGCACCCTTGGGATGCGATACATATCGGTTATCGCATGGGATATATCGGTTGTACTTGTATCACGTTATGTATCGTTGTTGCTGGAAACATGGGGAAACATTGAAAATTGGTCGAATTTTTCAATGAAATTTCAGTGATTGTTAAAAAAGACATCAATACACACTTACAAATTAAAACATTACAACAACAAGTGCACATAATAGGTTTTCTTTGTATGGGGTCCTAATCTATGCGTTGTCTAACTGAGTTGATGCAAGTATATTCATATAATTTATAAATGTAAGAAGACGTGTGGAAACACAAGCAACACATTCAAAAGAAAAAGAAGAACCACTAAATTAGGTTACATACATGTTTGATTTTATGTTTGGACACAAATATTTCAACCGATTTGCAAGAAATTGGGAAAATTTTGAGTTTTTTCAATTTTCCGCAACTCGGTCCTTCTCCTCAAATCTCGAAATCGAAGCTCCCGATCCATGATTTTTCATGCAAAACATGAAAAAATCATGGATTTGTAACAATTTGACACTGATTTAATATGATTTACAGAAAAAAAATGATCAAAAAAAAGAAAAAAAATGCTCACTGGATTGGACATGTGGGATATATCCCACTACTTGTGTGTTTCATATCGCACAGGTGAGATACAAGATATATCGTGGGATATGTCGGCCAATATTGTCGATATTTAAAACACTGGTCATGGGTACATGCCCATGTAAAATCTGACAAATATACCGAGCCTAGCTGACTTCAAAAGTTGCTTGGCTGCTTGATTCACTTTTCTTTTGGTTTCATTTAAAAGTTGTCCAAGTCTTGTTTGATTGTAAGTATTTTGCTTCATCATTCATGACATGAAAATAATTTTTGGGACCTGGTACTTGGGTTGATTGCTGAGCTGTGACTCGATCCTTGTCAAATTATGAATGTCTGGTTTATGTAGGTAAGTTCACTTTTGTACAGATTCTTGATTCTGTATTGCTCTTGCTTCTATGAGAATGTTGTGCATACTGTGGTTATCAACAGCTGCCTGTTTGAGCTATATTTTGGTGACGGATAAATTCTATAAATTTTACAGAGAACACTTGGAGCACTTATGGAGCTGGTTCTCTCTCACATGCAACTTGTAAGTGTCAAAAGCAAGAAAATAAGCATTCCTGCCAGTCTCAGGAAAGAACTAAAGGAGTGCATGCGTGGTGTATTAAAGACCATCACAAAGAGTATGGCCCCCTCTGCATATTTTAAAGCCATTACTCTATTGTTGGGGCATGCAGATGGAAACGTGAGAAAGAAGGTACTTTGTTATGATGAGCTTTTCCTGTCACTCTTATTACTTTTTTTATCGTGTATCATATTTCTTTTGGGTTGCCTTGATAGATCACATTCAATTGTTCTTGCCCTTGCAACCAGGCTCTTGGGCTTCTTTGCGAGACTGCAAAGGATCATGACATAGTTCAACAGAAACACAAGGGGATCCGAAAGAGGAATCAGAACATTTCTGAATTTCATATGGATGAAAGTGCTTGGGAGTCCTTTAACAAGATGTGTTTGGAAATCATTCGATTGGTTGATGATTCTAGAGACAATTCAGATACTTCAGTGAAGCTGGCGGCTGTTTCTGCACTGGAAATACTGGCGAAGAAGTTTTCATCTAATAGTGCTGTTTTCTCAACATGCCTTTCGTCTGTTACAAAGCACATAAGTTCAGATGACTTAGCTGTCTCCTTCAGCTGCCTCCGAAGCACAGGTGCTTTGATCCATGTGCTTGGTCCAAAGGCATTAGCTGAACTTCCTTTCATTATGGAACATATGTTCAGGAGAGCTCATGATGTTTCCTCCTGTTCTGCAAGAAAATTCAAACATAGCCATGATAGGGTTCTCAGTGAACTTTCAAGCAATAAGGAGCCTCTTCTGTTGTCTATTCTTGTCACGTTGGAGGCAGTAATTGACAAACTCGGTTGTTTCCTGAATCCATATCTTGAAGATATTTTAGAGCTTATGGTGATACATCCTGAGTATGTTTCAGAATCAGATCCAAAGAGGAAACTGAAAGCCGAATCAGTGCGAAGGCTTGTCACTGAGAAAATTCCTGTACGTTTCTGCTAAAAAAACTGAGGAAGCACGTAGTATTTCTGTGACTTCTTTTATTTTGGAAATTCTTTAATTAATTGTGCTTTTGTTTCACAGGTTCGCCTTATTCTGGCTCCTATGCTGAAGATATATCCTGAAGCTGTCAAATGTGGGGAATTGAGTATATCGGTTGCTTTTGAAATGCTAGCAAGCACAATCAGTACCATGGATAGGTCATCTGTAGGAACTTACCATGCAAAGATATTTGAACAGTGCTTGCTAGCACTTGATCTTCGCCATCAGCATCCAATCTCGGTTCAAAATATTGATATGGTAGAACAGAGTGTTATCCATGCGATAATTGTTCTGACAATGAAACTTACTGAGACAATGTTTAGGCCTCTATTCATTCGGAGTCTTGAATGGGCAGAGTCAGAATTGGAAGAATTTGGGTCAAGTAAAAACAGAAATTTAAGCCGGTGTATTTCCTTCTACAAGTTGGTTAATAAACTTGCTGAACAGCATCGGTGAGTAATCGAAATTTATCAACGTTTCTGGAGTTTATTTCTGCTATCGCATTTACCGATGTGGTATTACATGATGCTTGGTCCAGTCATCAGACAATTCTAGCTGCTTTTCTGGTGGCCTGCAAATGGCCTACCTTCCCAAGGTTCCACATTGAAAAGCAAAAGATCCACCAAATGTTAGCTATGATTGTCTGCTTTTGGGAATACTTGGGGGCATATTCAATCTGCAATGAGGCCCACCACACATTCTGGGTCTTAAAAGGTGGATTCTCTGTTTTTTTTTTGGATAGATGAGTTCACTGTTTAGTTGTTGGCTTGAGAAAAGAAGAATAAGAAGAAGGCTCAAACAATTAGTAGTTTCCATCTTCGCTAAGTTTTCTGTTCAATGGATCTGATCTAGAGTTGGAATAGTCCAACATATCTCGCAGAATAAGAATCCTTTTTCTCTTTGAAAGTCTTTGCACAGGACTTTTCTTTCTATGGTTTCAAGGGCTTCAGTTCAGTGTGCGGAGTGTACACTAGGAGTTGACACGCACAGTGTTGTCATGTGCGACCGCATATGTGCATATTCATATGCAGATCGCATAATATGTGGCATATGCGATCGCATATGCGAAAATATGTGATCTCATATGCGATGAATGCGATCCGTTACAGCATATGCAATTGCATATTGGCCATGGCACATGAAATTTTTTATTTTTATTTTTTGCAAAAAACAACTTTTTGCCCATAAAAAG
Organism: Magnolia kwangsiensis; assembly: GCA_037074715.1. Lineage (NCBI taxonomy): Eukaryota > Viridiplantae > Streptophyta > Magnoliopsida > Magnoliales > Magnoliaceae > Magnolia > Magnolia kwangsiensis. The sequence goes on from CM073589.1 coordinate 75,216,155, forward strand.
GCGCTTCCAAACCTCCTCCATTTGCAATATTCTCACCCCAAAACTCTCTTACTCTCTTCTCTTACATTTCTTAATTCCAAGTGGTCTTAAGCTCTCTCTCTTATATTTCCTACTTCCAAGTCTCTCTCTCTCTCTCTCTCTCTCTCTCTCTCTAAAGTTGGAAGATCAAGATTCAAAAACTTTCATGTTTCAAGGAAGCTATAGGGCTGTTAATGGGCTGGGCCTGGGGTTGGTCTTGGCCTGGATTTTGAACTGTTTGGGGCCCGGCCGTTCGGCTGGCTCTATTCAAAATTCTGATTTTGCAGGCCCGAGCCCAGCCCATTGACAACCCTAATTTTCAACAATAATAAATAAATAGCTCGTTGAATTTGTTGTTACTTCCTACTTAACTATAATGTTAAATGTTGATGACTTGATGTTTAATTCATTGTTTACTTGATTTTATTTCTCTCAAATGTATTTTAAATATATAAAATTAGTTATCTATTGACTTAGGAAAATTCCTCTTAGTTTCTTATATTTTAAAACTTTTTTTAATTTAAATTTCCCTTTTGTTTTTTTTTTTTGAAAAAAAAAATGTGGTCCCATATGCAATTGTGCGATCGCATATGCGATTCGACAACATTGGCCACACACCTATCTCCAACATCTCCAACACATTTCAAAATGAGAATTCAAATCCCTTCAAAACATATTCTTGGATTTCCGTCCACAGTCTAGATGGGTGTGCACCAAGTTTTGGCACACAATCATTGTGAACATTTAGATCTCTTTATTTAAGTTACTCTTTTAACTGCATGGAGTAGCTGATCTATGTCGTAGTGGGTCCTCTGCTATTAAGCCATCGCGCTACAGTCAACTAATGATCAATCCTCTAGCTGCATAATTGTATTTTCCAAGACGGCATATGAAAAAACCAATTGCTCTTTTTTAGGACATGCTGGTACCAAGCCTCACTGGTGGATATCAAAGCATTCAGTGTCAGTTTTGTGGAAAACTTAATAGTTCTTTTCCATCACCGTATCTCAGGAAGCACACTGCATAGTTATTGGATGCTTAGTTTGACTCAACTATTTATTTTGGTAAATGTCTATCATGGTAAGAGTAAGTTGCACGCATCTGATCAATCACCATTTCTGTGTAAAATATTACTTGGCATGTTATTGATGTGGTGTATTGAATAGATAATATTTTATTTTGGTTAAATTTGATATTTGTAATGAACTGGTGTTCTTTAATAAATTTTTTTTTTCTCTGTGCAGATCCTTGTTTGTGCCCTACTTTAAGTACTTGCTTGAGGGTTCTGCGCGTTACCTAATTGATGATCAGGTACCAAAGACTATTAGTTCAACCCAAAAGCAAAAGAAGGCCAAGGTTCATGAAGAAAGCAGTAACAGAGAAACGAAAGGAGCATTGTCACCCTGCCAGTGGCATTTGAGGGCACTGATTTTATCATCATTGAAGAAATGCTTCCTCTATGATACTGGGAGCCTGAAGTTTCTTGATTCATTGAATTTTCAGGTTAGTCCTCTCACCTTTCTTTAAATCAACACTGGATAACACTTGAGAAGCAGGAATTTCAAAATGGATGTCTTGGTCATTTCTGAAAGGTTTGCTGAGTTTTAACATTGAACTCAAGCATTGGGATTTCCAGCAGAAAAGTCTTGCACTTCAACTATTTACTGGATGCTAAGGATATTAAATAGTAGGGCTGCTAATGGGCCAGGCTGGCCTGTCAGACTTTCAGACCTGACCTGCTTTGGGCTGGAATATTAGGCCTGAGGGCTGGTCCTGGCCCTAGAATTAAAGCCCATTTATTGATCAGGCTGTGTATAAGAGCCCGTTGGCCTGATCCTGCCCTGCCCAGCCCATTTACCAGTTTCAAGGAATTTTTTAATATACCATGCTTAGTGATGCACACGCAATGAACAGCCTGGATCTTACAAGAAAGCAGATGGCCGGACTTGGGGCTATGTCATTGCAGAACAGGGGCTTGGGGGTGTTTGTTTTGGCTTGGCCAAGATTTTACTTTGTGAACCAGGCTTAGACAGATCCCAACACAGGCCCGTCCGTTGACAGACCTATTAAATAGTCCCTGAAACTTAACAGGTGTTTTCTGATGCTGCTGCAATGAGCTGAAGTATTGGATTTCTGATACAGCTTTAATGAGCTTATCACTCTACATTTGTAGCTCTTATCTACTTTTCATAATTTATATAGAACAAAGAATAAGATGCCATGCATTTTCTTTATACCAAAAATAAGATGTAAACATATGTCATGCATTTTTTAAGCCTGTTTTACCTTCTTTATTTCTCACTGCTTGATTGTTGTATTTTTAATTAATTATTGAATGATACATGCACATGAAGCAGAAACAAAAAATACTATGTTATTCCTAGTATCTCTGATTTTATACATGCACACGAAGCAGAAACAGAATATATTATATATTACATTCCCAGTTTAAGCTATTAAACCCATTTTTTTCCTTCATGGTATTATACATCTCTATTGGCAATATTTTTAACTCATTGCGTGTCTGGATGGAATTAACTTCAGTCAAATGAGCATATCCTGTACCATCCATCTATCAATCTATCGGCAGTCAAGATATACTAGCTCTTTGAATCATTCTTCTTTGAAAACTATCGACTTACTGTCATTTATTTCTTGATTGGAATTGTTTTTACTTATTACTGATTTATGATTGCAATTACTGCAGGTTCTGTTGAAACCTATAGTCTCTCAGCTTGTAGCAGAACCACCAGCTTCTTTAGAACAATTGCCCAATGTACCAAATGTGGAGGAATTTGATGACACACTGGTCTCTTGCCTGGGCCAGATGGCTGTAACAGCAGGCTCTGACCTTCTATGGAAACCCTTGAACCATGAGGTGAGTGCTAAATTGTTTGTGCCAAAGGGAGAAAAATAGGGTGCATTCTCACGCACACTCATACAATGGAATAACATAGTACCCAAAACAGGCCAGACCCAGTAAAGTACCTTTTTCGTTTGTCTCAGAAAGATTGCAGTCATCCCCTTCAATTCTGACTGGAGGACTACTCCAAGATGCATCTTACGTTGTGTTGGTCTCAAAATCAAGGGACATAAAGAGGGGGGGGGGGGGGGGGGGGGGGGAATAGAACTAATTGTGATTCATGGCCCTTCTATTGCAGGTGCTGATGCAAACACGAAGCGAAAAGGTGCGGCCACGGATTCTAGGTTTGAGAGTTGTGAAATATCTAGTGGAACACCTGAAAGAAGAGTATCTTGTCTTCCTGGCCGAAACAATCCCGTTCCTTGGGGAGCTGCTTGAGGATGTAGAGCTCCCCGTTAAAACTCTGACCCAAGAGATTCTCAAGGAGATGGAGACCCTCAGTGGCGAAAGCCTTCGGCAGTACCTCTGACCTCTTCCTGTCGGTGTGTATCCATACAGTGGCCAGTTTTGAGTGCAGAGAGGCTGCAAGGGAAATTGTAAAATGTATATTCAAGGCGTAGGTTATTGATCTTGATCTCTAAAAATGTAAATTATTTCAACCAGTCTTGTGTTTCGATCTGGTTCAAATTTTGGAAACAAAATAATGGCATAAATGAGACTTTTGCTCTTCGAAACCCATCTGTGGAAGGAACAACTAATGGATTATGTCTGTTCAAGATGGTTCAAACCTAAAAATGAGGAAACTTAATTAATGGAAAAGGGGAAAATGAAGAAAGTAAATAGTGTGAAGCAAATTTGATCAGTCTCTTCCAATGTTTTCTGGGCATATTTCATGATTAATCAGTCTAATTTGCTGAATAATTTCATGACATTTCAAGAAATTTGGGGCTACCAAGCACACCCTCCCCCTCCAAAAAAAAAAAGAAAAGAAAAGAAAAGAAAAGAAAAGAAGGCTCCTAATTCCCCATTCAGACCCAATCCTGCTTCTGCACCGGGACCATCAGGCTTTGGATCTGGCATGCTTTTGCCTGGGCCTAAAGATCAGGCCTGGTTATTAATTAGATGGGCGTGGACCATATTTGGGTGTAAAAGCCATTGGCCTGAGCTCTGCATGCATGCCTTTAACGTGTTCTCTTGATTTGTAAATGTATACCAACATCCAACTGGGATGGCCTGATTTTTGGGCCAGGTTATATGTGAAGTGGAGCACAACTGATGAATGACTTGGATCATGCATAATAGTGGATTTGTGATTTAGGTGGGCCATGAAGAGGGAAACAGTGGGAGAGGATGATGCCTACCTATGAATTTTTTATAGGGCCCATTATGATGTTTATGTATAATCCATTCCAATCATTAGTTTCATCTTGGAAATTATTGTATGGATACCAAACAATAGTCCCATACGTGATGTAAGTCGGCCACACCAGGGGAAACAATTTGGATGGTGGGCATCTCCTGCACTGTTTCCGGTCATGTGACCCACCAGAATTATGAATGTCTGACGTTCGAGCCCTACGTCTAAATTATTGTCATACCCCTAATGGTTGGAGTGGATTTTATATATACGTCAGGTAGGTTTACCTTCAGCCAACCCGATATGGGTTGAGAGGCTGCCCAAGGTCTGAATTACACATGCCTATACCGCCAGCAGCTACCTGGTCCTGGTTCATACTTGTGGGCCCAATAATGTTGTATGTGTGTAATCTTAACTGTACATTCCTTGTGTCAAATCATTGCATGACATGAACCCAAAAATGAGTCAAAATACAAATCTCAGTTGGACCATGCCACATGAAACAGTGTCGCCCACCATTAAAATTTTCTTTGGGGCCACAAGAGATTTGGTTCGACCTCATATTTGTTAATACCCTTCATCCTGTTTGGTATGACCTAATCAAAAGGCTGGATGGAAAATAAACATTGCAATGGACCTTAGGACGTTATTAGTGTTCAATCACCACTGTTTTCCTATGGTATGATCCACCTGTTATTCGGATCTGGCTCGTTTTTGGGCTCATACCAGAAATTGAAGTGAAAAAGTAGATGAACAGTTTGGATTAAATACATACATTCTTATTGGCCCATAAACACCGACCAGTGGTGTTGTCAGCATACAGCAACCAATCCAGGTAGGGATGGAGATGGTATGGGGATGGGCCTAAATTGACTTGTATTTGAAATCGATTCCAACCATAAGGTGTGTGACAGTAATTTAGCAGTACGGATAAAAATTCAGCCATATCTATAATATAGGTGAGTCATATAAATGAAAATAGCGTAGAGGATGCCTACCATCCAAATACTGATATGGCCCGCATGAATTATATAAGGGCCTAATATTTGGTCCCCATTCATGAATTTTCGTGAAGAAGCTAATGTTTGGAGTGGATTTCATATAAACAAAATGGTGGACATGTAAAAATTTAACGGCAGGTGTCTCCTCTCCAACTGTTTCCCTTTGGTGTGGCACACTTATATCACAAATCGGCCTGGGTTTTGAGTCATACGACTAAATTTCCATGCTGGACCTAATGATCGGGGTGGATTTTCACGAATACATCATGACGGGACAATATATATATATATATATATATATATATATATATATATATATATATATATATATATATATATATATATATATATATATATATATATGGGAAAAGGTACTATACGCTGGACCGTATTATACCTTCCATAAGGTAGAGTGCTGGCGGCACATTATTCGTCAGATGTTAAAGAAATTTTATAGGTAATTGAAGAAACAAAACCGCAAGAAATTTATGTGCGAGCCTTTCGTTGTTGGAAGATCATGTGCTAGAATTATGTGTGGGGTCCACTATATGATGTTTGTGATAAATCCAACCCTCTCATCCATTTTTCAAAATCATCTTCGGACATGCGACCAAAAATGAGGAGGATCCAGAAATTAAATAGGACACATGAGAGGAAATATCGGAGATTTAATGACCACCGTTGAAACATTCATATGGCTACAAAAGTTTTGTATTGGTTTATGTTCATAGTGTTTTCATTTCATATCAGTGAAAATGACCTTATAAACAGTTTAGATGGAAAATAAATACCAAGGTGGAGCCTAAGAAGGTTTCAACGGCAAGCATTCCTTTCCGCCGTGTTTCATCTTGAATAGCCTACTTGAATTTTGGATCCTCCTCATTTTCGGTATAGTGTCCTAAAATGATATCTAATAATGAATGGACGGGTTGGATTTCACACAAAGATCACAGTGGGCTCCACACAGAATCCTTTCGTAAATCTTTCCAGGAAAGGCTAGGAAATCCGCTTCCCTGGGTTGTGTACTGGCTACTTCCCCCGCCACCACCAATGGTGGGTGGTCAGCGCTATATGGGCCTTGCCATGCTGTATGTGTTTCATCTATGCCGTCTATATGTTTTTGTAGCTCATTTTAGGGTAATGAGAACAAAAGTGGGGTATATCCCAATCTCAAGTGGACCACATTACAGGAAACAGTGTTGAATGGGTGTCGACCATTAAATTTTTTTGGGGACCATAAAAGTTTTGGATCAAGTTGATCTTTGTTTTTTTACTTCACATGGGTCCGCATGACCTAATCAATAGTTTGGATGTCAAATAAACAGTACAATGGGCCTTAGGATGATTTTAAGCGTGAGCATCACTCTCTACACTTTTTTCTGTGGTGGGGTCCACTAGAGCCTTTGATCTGCCTCATTCTTTGGATATGCCATAATATGATCTCTCAAAGTGGATGAACGGTGTGGATATAATACATAAATCATGCTGGGACCCACAGAACTTGGTGACATGATTTCAGCTGCTCAACCTCCCATGGTGGACCAGTTATTGCGTCAAGCTTACTTTTAGTCTCAAGTCCTATAATGATCTCATAAAATGGATGAATGGGGTAGATTTTTCATAAACATCATGGTGAGCCCTACCTTAGTTTTCGGTGCGCTAACTTCTTACAAAAACTTATAGCAGATTGCGTCTCGAGATTTTAGGAGTGAAGTGTGTATAACAGCGGGTTTCTTGCGGACGCAAATTAGCTGCTGACGAGTTGACTAGCCAAACTCGCTGCAGAAGTCACGACACCGAATTTTGTGGGCACACCACAATATATGTGTTGTATCCACACCGTCCATCCATTTGGAGGGATCATTTTAGGGCATGATCCAAAGAATGAGTAAGATCCAAAGCTAGAGTGGACCCACCATAGAAAACAGTGGGGATAGTGACTACCACCGTCGAAACTTTCCTAAGGTCCATCATGATGTTTATTTGAGATCCAATCTATTCATGTATTAGTGCAGACATGAAATACAAAAAGTTCAAATATTAGCTTGACCTAAAACTTTTGTAATGCTTAGAAGTTTTTAACGGTGGGCGTCACTCTCTCCACTATTATCTGTGGTGGTCCACTTAAGCTTTTGATCTGGTGCATTCTCTGGATCATGCCATAATATGATCTCTCCAAATGGATGGACATAGTGGATACATAATATACATCATGATGAGGCCCACAAAACTTAGTTACGGAACTTCAGTAGCAAGTCCTACTACCTAACCACTCAATAGTTAATCCGCCCGTTTCCTACCAAATATCCTGTGGTTTTGTTTGTTTAGTTTCCTTATAAAATTTCCTCGCCATTAGATGAATAACATGACACCACCACTCGACCTTATGGAAGGTACGATACGGTCGAGCGTATAGTACCTTTTCCCTATATATATATATATATATATATATATATATATATATATAGAGAGAGAGAGAGAGAGAGAGAGAGAGAGAGAGAGAGAGAGAGAGAGAGAGAGAGAGAGTCCCGGTCTCTTGTGCATAAGGCCGTACGGTGCTTTAATGCGAGCTTATGTATAAGTCATTAGATTCCACTCATGGCTGGGATTCATCATTCGTGAGAATGAAAGAGTATGCAAAACAATGACTTGCGCCAAGATTTTCGCAATCTCAGGAATTGTATAGATTCCCTCATGCTCACGGCAATGGCTCCATGTTCATGATGTATGTGTTTTATCCATGTCGTTCATCTATTTTTTCATATCATTTTGGAGCATGAACCCAAGAATGAGGTAGATCCAAATCTCAAATGGACCACACCATAGGAAAGCAACAGTGATTGAACACCATCCTTAAAATAGACGAGGCAGATCCAAGGCTTTGGGCCCCACCATGATGTATGTGTTGTATCAACACCGTCCATACATTTGGAGAGACCATTTTAGAGCATGGTCCAAAGAATGAGGCAGATCCAAGGTAGGGGTGGACCCCACCACAGAAAACAGTGATGAGAGTGATGCCCACCGTTGAAACCTTCCAAAGGTCCACCATGATGTTTATTTGAGATCCCACCTATTCATGTGTTAAAGCAGACATGAAAGAAGGGAAAACACAGACATTAACTTGATCGAAAACTTTTGTGGCCTTTAGAACTTTTTAATGGTGGGCGTCACTCTCCTCCACTGTTTTTTGTGGTGGGGTCCTCTTGAGCTTCGGATCTGATTCGCTTTTTGGATCATGCCTTGATATGATCTCTCCAAATGGATGGACGGTGTAGATACAAAACATACATCATGGTGTGGCCCACAGAACTTGGTGACGTCACTTTAGTGGGAGTCTCGCCGCTCAACCTTCGTTAGCTAATCCGCGTCCTTGTGTGCGAAGGATGCGGGAACGGATTGGCTACTCCCCCTGACACCCACCCCACCCCACCCCACCCCACCCCGAGGCTGGTGGTCGGTGCTCTGTGGGCCCCACCATGATGTACGTGTTTCATCCTTTCCGTTCATCCATTTTTACACGTCATTTTATGGCAAATGAGAGGTATATAAATTTCAAGTGGACCACACCACATGAAAACAATAGTGACGGGACATCCATCATTAAAATCCTCCTAAGGCCCAATGTACTGTTTATTTGACATCCAATAGGTTGATTAGCTCATACAGACCCAAATGAAGAGAAAAAAACAAAAATCAGCTTGATCCAAAAATTTTATGGCCCAAAATGTTTTTTAATGGTCGACGCTCATTCAACACTATTTCATGTAATGTGGTCCACTTAAGATTGTGAAATAACTCATTTTTTTTTTCTCATATTGTAAAATGATCTGTTTAAATAGATGAACAGCATGGATGAAACACATACATCATGGTGGGGCCCACGGAGCACCAACCACCAGCCATTGGCTGGTGTAAGGGGGAGTAGCCAAACTACATCATGGTGGGGCCCACAGAGCACCGACCACTAGCCATTGGCTAGTGTAAGGGGGAGTAGCCAAACCTTTTTCGAAGGATGCAGATTTCCTGCAAAAGGCTTTCCTTGGAAGTTTCTGGGCAAGGATGCTAAGTGGGGTCTATCGAGATGTTTGTGAGAAATCCACCCCGTTAATTCGCTTTGAGAGATAACTTTAGGTTATAGGACAAAAAACTATATGTATTCAAAACTTAATTGGGTCACACGAAAGGAAATAGTGGGGATTTAGTGTGAATCGTTGAAACATTCTTGGGGCAATAAAATTTGTGTTTCAGGCAAATTTTTTGATATTTTCACTTCATCCCAGTGTTAATGACCTTATAAATGGTTTGGATGGCATGTAAATTTCAAGGTGGGGCCTAGGAAGGTTTCAACTATTTTCCTTTAGTGATGTCTATTTGAGATTTAGATATACTTTGTCACTGAGCTCATAATTGAAAACAATTGGAAAAATTAGATGGACGGCATAGATTAAACACATACATTATGATCAACCCAAAGAGCACCATCTAATAGCTTCCTTGCTATGTACAACATGCAATTCATGTGAGATTGTGAAAATTTTGGTTAGCGAGTCATTATTTTGCAGACTCTCTCATTCTCATGCCTGCTGAATCCCGAGTGGAATCTAATAGCTCATATATAAGCTCGCATTAAAGCTCCGTACAGCCTTGTGCGTAGGAGACCATTTCTGTATATATATATATATATATATATATATATATATATATATATATATATATATATATATATATATATAGAGAGAGAGAGAGAGAGAGAGAGAGAGAGAGAGAGAGAGAGAGAGAGAGAGAGAGAGAGAGAGAGAGAGAGAGAGAGAGAGAGAGAGAGAGAGAGAGTAATGCTCACACACAATTAGCTGGACGTCCAACTAGTTGGTGTGTGGGGCCCAACATGGTGTTTATACGACATCTTACCCATTTAGCATGGTCGTTCCACTATGAAAATGGGATGCTCAAAAAATCAAGTTGATGTAAGTATTAGGTGGTGCACATTATAGAAAATCAGAAAATTATAAACCACTCAAAAAACTCTATATTCATGTGGGATGTTGTTGATATCTTAAATTGGTAAACAATAGGGTCTGTCGATGCCATTGGCAGATCGCTCGATGCTATCAAGCAGATGTTGATGCCATTAGAAAAATCCAGAAAATCCATGTTTTATCGTTGGAATGTTTTGATATTTTCCTTGATGTCATCGAAGTTATTCAATGTCATCAACAGATCGTCGATGCCATCGAAGTCCCATCGAAGGTGACATCGCATGCGCAAAATTATGTGTGGGATTTGTTTCCTATTCCGATTGTGATACGATATTATGCTATTTATATCGGGTGTTCTTTGGAAAAAAAACAAAGAGGTGTTTTAGGTTTTCTAAATTTGTTCCTAGGATTTTAAGGGTATAACTTGACTTGTGAGGAAGATTTGAGGCTTGTTCGAATCAATAATCTCTCTCCCTCTTGTAATTTTTTACTTTCATAGTGTATTACAGTTGCTTTGTGCCGTGGTTTTTTCCCACAATGGTTTTTCCACGTAAAATTCGATTTATTTGTGTTTGAACTTAGTTGTACGATTGAAGTACTTTGCTTGATTCATCTTTGTGTGCTTCCACAGTTCCCCAACAAGTGGTATTAGAGCTAACGTTGGGAAGTAAATTGAATATGAAAGCATCGTATCAATGGTATCTAATCCAAAGTTCGATGTAGAAAAATATTTCGGAAAAAATAATTTTGAACTATAGAAGGTTAAGATGACCGGTCTCATAGTTCAGCAAGGATTGAATGATGCTCTCCTTGAAAAGCAACCGAAATCTACGACAGATAATGAATGGAATAAGATGAATAAGAAAGCAAAAACCTCTATCCAATTGTGCTTAATGGATAAGGTCCTCTATAATATCATGAGGGAGAAAACTTTAATGAGTACATGGACAAAGTTAAAGAACATTTATATGAATAAATCTCTTGAGAATCGCTGGTACTTGAAGCTTCAGTTATTCAATATGAAGATGGCGGAGGGGGCTGATGTTGAAGCCCACATTATTAACTTTAACAAGTTGATTTGTAAATCGTTGGATGTGGATGAAACGATGAAAGACGAGGATCATGCATGCGTTCTGTTGAATTTTCTCCCAGCTTCGTATGAGTCGTTCAAAGAGTTATTGTGCATCGGTAGATCTACCATTAGTGTCAAAACCGTTATCTTAGCCCTTCAGCCGAAGGTGATGAGAAAAAAGGTGGTGACGTGGGTGTTTCTATAGATGCACTGGTTATGAGGGAGCAGAATTTTGAATCGGACAATAGATCTTCTCAATTGAGGTCCAAATCCAAGGGCAAGGGCAAGTTGAAGTACTTAAATCGTGAGATGTCTGGGCACATGAAAAAGGATTGTAAGAATCCTAAGGCAAGAAAAAAGAATTCAAAAGGTTCTTCTAAGAAAGCCAACACAGTGAAATCCAGTGCGGAGGTGAACGGTAGTGACATGCTCACCATATCAAAATCCAGATACTTCGACAAAGAATGGATTTTGGATACAAGGGTTTTATACCATACAACTCCTCATCGGAGTTAGTTCACCAGTTACAATGAGTGCGATTGTGGCCAGGTCTTTATGGGCAATGATAATACCAGTAAAGTAGTTGGTGTTGGATCGTACGCATAAAGATGTTTGATGACATGGAGTGTATATTGACTGAGGTGAGATACATTCCTAAGTTGAGGAAGAATCTGATATCTCTGGGATCACTCAAGGCACTTGGTGTAAATTCACCGGGTTTAATTGTGTCCTTAAAATTTCAAAGGGGGCACTCATAGTCATGAAAGCATAGAGGAATGAAAACCTTTACAGGTTGATCGGGAGTACTTCATTAGGTAGAGCTGCAGTATCTGTACCGGATTCCATGTCTGTATGTATGTGACATGTACGCTTAGGCTACATGAGCAAGTGAGGCATGAAGGTACTTTTCGACTGTTGTTTAATTTCAATTTTTAAAAGTATTGATGTTGATATATGTGAGCATTGTATACATGGTAAACAATCAATGTTATCTTTTAAGTCTGATTAAAATATTTGTAAGGGTGTTCTTAATTATGTACATTATGATGTATGTGGACTGACGCCCATAGTTTTTGCTGGAGGGTCATCATGATTTGTTACATTCATTGATGACTATTACAGAAAAGTGTGAGATTATTTCATGAAAAATAAATTTGATGTTTTTACCAACTTCAAATAGTGGAAGACAATGCTGAAAAAACAGTCATGGTGGACGTTGAAGGTATTAAGAACAGATAACAGTAGGGAATTCACTTTTGAGGAATTCAATATATATTGCAAAGATGAAGGAATCATAAGGCACAACACAATGTGCCACAACTAGAGCAAAACGATATGGTAAGTTTAATGAATCGGACTCTCTTGGAGAGGGCCCGATGCATGATTAGTATTGTTAGGTTAGGCAAGGATCTAGAGACTGAGGCCGTTAATGTAGCATCCTATTTCATATAGCCAATTATATGTGCACCTAAACATATATATCTACCTTGCGAGGAATACATTGAAAACTTAAACATAATGATTCAGTGAGAATGATATAAGTAATTAAATTTCAGGGATGAAATTTTATTTAAGAGGGGGGTAGATTGTAACACCCCACCGAGTATTGAAAGTTTTCGAGTATTACCATGAAATTTAATTTAATATATACATGTGTATGTCACAAATTTATCCTATCCTAACCTTACATCTATTCTCTAACAAGAATCTAATCGTTGAAAATAATCTTCATCCATAGATCAAACCATCTGACCCTAAGACAAGATCATCATATGTCTAAGTAATCCCACTTGTCCTTCATAACCAATCGTTTAGCTAACGATCTACTCGTAGGTAAAGATATCTAACCATCCACTTTGAATTTGGACTACTCTATCATAGTAAACTAATTACCTGATATCTGCATCCGCTCGTACATATATCAAATTGAGATTCTGATCCGTTCATCTTATTCATCGCTTATGAATATGCTTAATCCATCATCAAAACTATAATCTGAGAAACTTACACATGTGAACAAGTCACTTCAATATAACAGTATACATGTTCTGCCTCTTGATTACTCCAAAAATTCATCTGTGATCATCCATTTACAAAACTGACCGTACAACCACTTACATGCATGATCAAAGTACTAACCATTAAGTGTTTCTATTTTAATATATCATCTGACCACCCATTATGTTGGTTGATATATGTACATTCCCTTAATTGATTTGGTGAATAATTCTTTATTCATAATGATTTAGATATAAGTTCTTTCGTAAGAATTACTTGAAAACATACCTATAACCATGCAAAACCATTAGATTTTCCAAAACTCTTATATCAGTAATAATTATGAAAATGCCATTAACTTAGACCCGTGAATTTTAGATTACATGGTTCTCATGATCCGTTTCAAGTAAAATTTTATACCATGTCTATCATAAATTAACTATACACGTCAAATTTCAGTCCTTAGATCATTATAAAAGTATCCCAATTAACAAATAAGCCTCGTAACCGTTGCTTTTGGTGTCCATCGAGTGAAGAAACCTCATAGGTAGTCATAGTAGGATATTTTTCTCCATATGAACGACTTAGATTGCTCATAATATGGACCAAGTGTGAAATATGAAGACCCCACTTTGATAGGTTTTTCCTTTGGCATGAAGTTATCATTTCAAGGCTTATCGACTCCTTGTAAATCTGAATCTTTCAATTTAACCACTTCTTGTTATCCATCGCAACTCAAATTTTGGACTACACTTTGATCTCATATGACTACGAGATTATATAAAATTTAGACCTCGATTTTGATACAAAAGGTGAAATTTTAGATTTAGGCTTTTTTCACCATCGATCAACCACTGAATTTTGTCCAATAGTTTGCCTATCCTGACTACATATTTCTTTCAAAATTGGGCCCTGATCATTAAGTGTGGATCGTTAATTGAGATCAAGTTTGTTTTGGTATCCATTAGGAGAATTTTCAAGACAGGCTAATCTAAATTTCAGATCACCAAGAAAATCATATACCTCATCTTTATTCGACGACCTTGACACAATGGATGAATTAGATTTAAAGAAAGATTGTCATAAAAGGAAAAATTAGAGAAATCCAATCCAAGTGGGATGTAAAACACCCCCTCTCACACTCCCACTGGCTGAATTGTTATCTAAAAAGGATACAAATTCCTTTGATTTGAAAAATCAAATTTGCCTCCCTGTCAATTTTCAGACTAAAAATATAAAATTTTACAAGAACAATATCGACACGTATGAAATGGCTGACATAACCTTATATTGCAAAGTGCTTTGAAATAAAACATAGGCTTGAAATTGTGTGAGGTGGTGGGCCACGCGAGCTATATGTGCGGAAGCTTGGTTAATCTAAGGAATGAATGGATAAGTCCTAAAGGGGGCTAAATAGGATGACTAATTTTTTTCCCAGTTAAATCTAATTACCTAATTATATCAATTTACCAATTAAACTAATAAAGACAATTTAATACTAAGGCTTCAAAGCCAATAGTGGGTCTAAGCACATAAACTACAATAAATATGCCAATTTAAGCAACTAGTCTATAATTGATAGTGAACCTGTGTGTGCTTAACAAGTTTAGTGCCTAGCATACAATCTAACTCATGCATTCAAATAATTCAACTAATCAATCACATAAGCATACTTAGAATGTACGTAATTCACAATCACAAACATAAGCACATATAGTGGTTTAGCTTCCCTACTCCACTCTTGACGGATGCACTCTCCTTAAGTGTACTGGTATTCATTATCAAAGGTTTTTAACAGGTTCATCTCTAACCTTTACAACCATACACAAGGACTTATATCCTACACATGAACCTAACGTACACTGCCGTCGGAGGCTCCCTTGGAGACTTAGTTAGTTTTCTATCAGCTAACTAACAATCGCAGTCCTAGTCTAAGGACTTATGTTTACTCCCGTCGGAGGTTCCCTTTGATACTTGGTTGATTTTCTATCGGCTAACCAACAATCTTGGTCCTAGTCAAATGACTTACGTCTACTCCTGTCGGAAGCTCCTACGGAGACTAACAGTGAAATTGAGGTAGAACCACTATTACTAAAGTATGAAGTATGACCAAATGTCCTAAGGGGGGTGAATAAGACTTTTTCAAATTTATTTTCTACTAAGAACAAACCATGCTTACCTTTAATTGAAAGAGTAAGTTAAAGCAACTCTATGACTTCTAAGCCAATAGAGGGTCCAAATCACCTAGGTATATATATATATATATATATATATATATATACATACACACATAAAGAACAAACCTATTAGAAATAGTGTATATGATACTGTGTGTGGAATGTGATCTCTATCAGTACTTATATGTCAACTAAATCATACATCATAAAAACATTTGATAATCATAAGCATAATTAGAACAATGTACAAAAAGTAATACCAAACACAATCATATATAGTGGTTCGACTACTTGCTTACTCTACTCCCGGCAGACGCACTCTCTCTTAGAGTGTACCAGATTTCACTACCCAATAGTTTTAAATCAGGTTAACCATGAACCTTCACAACTTACACAAGGTTAACTAAGGGACCTACACAAGGTTTCCTTCAATGCCTACTTAAGGCGACGAGTCCTACTTAGGGACACAACAAGAATCCTACCCAAGGCAACTCAAGCCTACACAAGGCAACTTAAGCCTACACAAAGCACCTCGTCCTACAAAAATGACCACGTATTCTCTTGTCAGAGGCTTGCAAAGAGGTCTTGTCAAGTTTATCACTCAAACTTTGAATCCCAATCCTACACAAGGAAAGGGCTTCAGACTCGATGAACTCTGTATACTTACAACAAGTTAGTGAGCCCCTTTCTTGCATGATGTGAAGATCTTTGATGATGACGAGGAGTCTTCAACTCCCTTGAACTGTAACCTACTTTTTAATGCTTTGATGAATGCTTCGAGGTTGTGAGGTTTAGGGTTTTGTTCTTCTTTATTTATATGTTGTGATCATAAATACGAATAAAGAAGGTTCCCATGAGCTATGCATTTAAAAGTTCCAGTAATATGTTTACTCAGTTGGAGACTCTCTGAATGCTAGAGTTCATAATTCAATCTTAAGCACATAAGATGGTGAGTTAATGCATATGCCAAGATTGAATGATGAACTCGAATGAGAAAGAGGGAATGAGGAAGAGGGTATAATGTATATGAAGTAACTCTCTTAAACTCTCTTGATTTTTAGCTCATTTAACAAAGAAGCAACCTATGGTATTTACAGAAGAAGAATTCCAATGGTAAAAAAATGGGCAGAAATCTGTCATTGTTGATACTATCGAATAGTCTTCGATATTAATTTTGATGACATTGAGTATAATTCGATTGTATCAACTTTCTACACATATATGTTCGTTTTTGTGTAGAATAAATTCTGCTCAATTTTATCGAGTACCCTTCGATTTTAACAACATGCACTTCGATGTCATCGAAAGGTAGTTCGATCTCATCGGATTCTCTTTCAGAAAATTACCTTTTGGTTGTTGAAATATTTTGTCCAGATATTTAATATTATTGATCATCATTCGATGCTATCAAATTTTATAGTTCGATGACATTAAATGGTATTCGATATGATCGAAGATATGTATTTTCTTAGATGGCTTGCTGGACAAAATGTTCCTTATATTCGATGTAATCGAGCATGATTCGATTCAATCGAGAACTTGCTCTCAATATAATTGAAGGTAACTCGATTATATCGATGAACACTTTTGTGAATGATTATTTTTAAAAGGAGTGCCGAAAGTCGATCTTATCGAATAAGGTTCGATTCTATAGAATTTTGAATTTTAATAAGATCGAGCTATATTCGATGTAATTGAGATTTCCCAGCAGATGATTATGTTCTTGCTGAACAGAATGGGCCTATTACTCGATGCAATCGAACCATGTTTGATAGAATCGAAAATGACTTGGATTGCAAATAGATGCAATCGAGTTTATCTGTGTAATTCATATTTAACTCCTCTACCATTCTAAGTGTTCAACACTTAAGCTTACGAAAGATGATTTTCAATGAATTAAAGGTAAGACTAAGTTTAATGGGGGTCATTTCGCTTAGAGTTTGGTTAGGAAAGTGAGGCTTCATTTACATGTTTGGAGCACTCGAGCTTCTTCCTGGTTGAGGTCTTAATCTTATAATCTTTATCTTGAGGCTCACTTAAAGATTGACTCAACATTCACATAATTTGACAAATTAAGGTACTTTCAAACAATATGCACCATTGTCTGGTGAATTCGGCCCTACAAAAGAGCCCATGTCCTACACAAGAACCTAACAATTTTAGGTCACAAACTCTCACCATCAATCCAACATAAGGAAAGAGAGTATGGACTCATATATGATGCTTTCTTGTTGAATTGAGCCCCTTTGACACATTGTGTTTAAGTCATTTCTTCCAAGCATTCTCATGCTTAAATCCACTCCTCAATTGCTCTCACATCCATTGATGCCAATGGTTCAACTCCATGAACAAACACTTTGCATGTGATGCTCCATTTGAGGTGATCAAGGTGATGAGAGAGTGGTGGAATCTCCTGCAACACTTGGGAATGTTGTAATCCCAGGGGATTCACCTAGACGGGTGTCCAAGAGGATTTAGACAAAGGATTTGACTATTGGTTCAAGTCTAATATTCAAAACATGGTGGAGTTCAAGTTCATCTTCTTATTGGAGGTTATAATTCTCATTTGAGTGTTAAAGCTCATAAAGATAACTTGAAACTCATGAGATTAGAGGCCTAGGATGAGGGATATAAATATGAAATCTCCTAAGTTTCTATTACATCAAACACCCATCCAAATGCCCAAATAACAAATGTCCTTTATAAAATAATTGAGATCCCATGCTAAAAAATGGGCAGAAATCGATTACGTTGATCGATTGATTTGGTCGAATTTGTCTAGATATGTTGTTGGATAGTTTTGGCCTGTTCGATCGCTATAGCCTAATATCGATCGAAGATCACTTGATGGTTATTGTTTCGGTAGTTTGTTTCACAGCATCTTAACACCTTTAAAGCCTTTTCAAGTATGTTCAATTTAGGGCTCCTAAGGCTAATGAATGATCAAATAAGGTTTACTTATTAAACCATGATCATCTAAAGGTTTAAGGTTGTTTTAGGTTAAGGGTTACAATCATCAAGGCACCTCATATACCTGTTCTTTGCTCGATACCCATGTCCTCTTGTGTCTTTTGCCTTCGGCTTTCAAGGGTTAAACCAACTCCCTGACACATTGACATACGTGATAGATGAATAAGTGCACTAACAGGACTACCCATTGTTTTCCACACAAATGGCACTAGGGCTATAGATTTAAATGAAAATAAAAACAAGGTGGCATCCAAACAAGCCCCTAGTTGATGCATGAAAAACAAAGGAAAACCATCTATTGAAGTGGTGAGATTTTATATCAACTTGGCTTTTAGATAAAATTATAAGTGCACCATCTGAGTTTGGCATTTAGGGGTTGTTTAATGTGTGGTATTCAATGGGATTAGGTGGTATGTTTTAGGATCTATGGACTTGATCATTAGATGTGTACTATTCATCTAGCCAACACTTTTGCAGGTCAGAGCTCCACGCTGAGCTCGTTGGGGTCGCAGGGGGGTAACACCCTCTTGCTTGGGGTCAAAAGGTGTGCCTCCAGTCCAAAGGGAAATTTCGTAATTTCACATAAATTTTTTATGTAAACCCTAGTTTGTTTGGGATAATATATATTCTATCGTTAGAGAAAGAGAGAGCTATCATTGTATTAAGAGTTGCTTCATCATTTTTTGCCTTTGCATCAGTGTGAATCCGTGGACGTACCAAGGGAACCACATAAATCTCTATGTTGTGGTTTGCATATTTTCTTCATACATGTGATCTTCTCCCTCAAGATGTAGGCCTCAATATCTGGTCTTTTGATTTTATCAGCATTACCAGACAACTGGGATAGTTTGGTGGTAGTTGTGAGTAATTCTTCCGGATCAGCGAAGTTAAAATGTGATGATATTGTAAGCCTCATTCTAAGTGAGGAATTTCGAAGGAAAGCATCAGGATCTTCCAGTGAAACATCAGGAAATTCTTTGAATACTGAAGAAATGGGAAGAACATCAAACCAAGGAAATAAAAATCATGATCGATTGAGATCAAAGAAGAATAGCCCATCCAAACATATGCAAGGAAAGGGTGCTGGTTTTTGGAATTGCGAAAAAAAAGGGAACATGGAGCAAGACTATGAAGCTACAAAGAAACGATAAGAAAATAGTAATAAGAGAGGTAAAGATCTGTAAACATGTCTAAAGAAAGTATTTCTAATGTCCCAATTCTGTCTTTCAATAATTGTAATGAATGTTAGATAATAGATTCTAGTGCCTCGTTGAGTAGGGATGTTCTTCGTAACTATGTGCAAGGTAATCTCAAAAAATTCTATTTAGGTGATGATGAACCCTGTTGTATTGTTGGAAAGGCGGACGTTTAGATAAACTAGTAGAATGGGACAGTGTTGAAGCTGAAAGATGTCAGGCATGTTCCAAATTTGAAAAGAAATTTGATCTAAGTTGGCCAACTTGCAAATTCTGGACATATGACAACTTTCATTAGTGATTCGTGGAAGATCACAAAGGGGGCTATGGTAATTGCTAGGGGTAAGATGGAATGTACTCTTTACTTGACTTTTATATCTAATAGTTCCATTGCATTTGCATCATTAAGGGTTAACACACGTTTATGGCATCATAAAATTAGGTAGATGAGGGAAAGGGGGATGAAAGTTCTACTTTTGAAAGGGAAGCTACTAGAGTTGGAATTTATTGATATGGATTTTTTCGAAGAAAGTATATATGGGAAACAGAGGAAGGTCAACTTTTCAAAGGTCGGAAGGACTCCAAATCTAGAGCGATTAGAACTGGTTCACACTGATGCATGGGGACCAGCTAATGTATCTTCTCTCGGTAGTTCTCTCTATTTTGTTACCTTTGTCGATGATACTAGTGGAAAATTATGGGGTTTATTTCTTGAAGTAAAAAATCAAAAGTAATTGATGTGTTCAAGAAATGAAAAGCATTGGTTGAGAATGAAATAGGTTTGAAGCCGAAGTGTCTTAGATTAGATAATGGAGGAGAATACTGCAATAACAAGTTTGATGAGTATTGTTTAGTTAATAAAATCAAGAGATTGAAAACAAATCCAAGAATGCCACAATAGAATGGTGTAGCTGAACGCATGAACATAACAATTCTAGAGCATGTAATGAGCATGAGAACCCATGCTAGATTGCCTTAATAATTTTGGGCAGATATCATAAATACTACAACTTACTTGATTGACAGTGGACCCTCAATTGCTTTGGATGGTGGATTGCCAGAATAAGCATGGATTGGAAAAGAAGTTAACTTGCCCCATTTAAAGGTATTTGGTAGTATCTCTTACATCCATGTTGATTATGAAATAGGATCAAACTTGATCCTAAGTTTAGAAGGCGCACATTCATTGAAAGTCGCCTTAATGATTTTAGGATGCTGAGAAAAAAATCATTAGGAACAAGGGTGTGGTATTCAGTGAAACTGTCATGTATAAGCATAAGTTGGAACATACACACAGATCCATAACTCAAGTGGTAGACTGAGTGAAGATAACCTCATTTCAACACTGTGGTCTTGGTATCAATTCCCAAGTGGGGTGTGTACTAACATGTTAATAAAAAAAAGGTATAAGTTGGTACAACAAGAAGATAAATTTTAGCATACTGAGTTTGTAGAACTTGATGAGATACATGACAATGATGTTCCAAGGCCCCAAGTTGAAAATGTACAGGTAGAACTGGAGATCATCTAGGGTTAGCAAACCCAAAATTCATTATTCTCCTTCTCAATATTTATTATTATTATTGACTGATAATGGTGAATGAGAATGTGATGAAGAAGCTTTGCAGATTGAGACTAGGAGCAAGTGGGAGCAAGCTATGGATGATGAGATGGACTCTCTGATATCAAACCAGACATGGGACTTGGTTCATTTACCCAAGGAAAATGCAGCTTTGTATAATAAGTGGCTTTACAAATTGAAGGAAGAGTATGATGATAGTAAGCGATTCAAGGCCAGGTTAGTTGTGAAAGGTTTTCAACAAAAGGCAGGTATCGACTAACTGAAATATTTTCTCCTATTGTTAAGATTTTTTACTATTAGATCAATTCTAAGCATTGTGGTTGTAGAGGATTTACATTTAGAGTAATTAAATGTAAAAATAACTTTTCTTCATGGCAATCTTGAAGAAGACATCTATATGCGTCAGCCACAGGGATAAGTTGCACTTGCTAAGGAGAACATGATATGTAAACTTAAGAAGAGTTTATATGGTTTGAAATAGGCCCTAAGAGAGTGGTACAGGAAGTTTGATAGTTTTATGTCTACTAATGGCTTTAAGAGATGCCACGTTGATCACTATTGTTATTTCAATAAACTTGAAAATCCACATCTCATACTTCTTTTGTGTGTAGATGATATGATTGTTACAGGGTCAACCATGCATGAGATTTTAAATTTCAAGGAATAGTTATCTAAGGAGTTCACAATAAAGGATTTGCGTCACGCCCCAAACTTGGAAACCGGACTCATAAAATTTTCGATCACCGAATCCAGCGCTGATAGCCTCTGTAGTACCCCATTCTCAGCTCTCAGCACCCATATGTCAGATTTCTGATCCTGGCATCCTACAAGGAGGATTTTCAGTGTAAATTTTTTGTAAAGGAGCATAACCACAAGTGTACCCAAATCACAAGAGCAACATCATCATCACATATCCACTAATATAAATCATCGATTACAATGCTAAAAGGAAATACATGTATATAATAAAATCTCCACAAAGCTCGGCCACACGCTCTTGCCTCAGCTCTACTACGGTCTGACGTCACTTGCATGCATCTATCGTGCATAATCTTATAGAAAGCTTAGAGGGTGGTGTACGTGTGTGTGCAACGTAGGTGCCAAGTATACAACACAAGTCCACAATTCATATAACATCGGAAATACTGACAAGTTCATGAGTCATATGATATCAGAGTAAACAGAAATACTGACAAGTCCATGAGTCATACAATATCAGAGTATATAATGCAGATCGACTGTGTAATGCGGGGTCATGGTAAACCAAAAGTCATGTGCTGGAGATATAATGTAATATGCGGTGCGAAAGAAATGACCAAGCTAGGGCCTGAAGTCGGGATTCTGACCACGCGAAGGTACACACATGATTTGATTACGCATCACCAGCCCAAGTGGATAGTAAATTAATGAATTAATCAAATGCTGAGTACACAAATCCTACTCAGTAGGTCCACATATCAGTACCGTACATCTCTGGGATCATCACCGGGGTCTAATACACTCCACACTGGTCGCCGCCTACCTAGCTGCGCAACCAAGTGAGTGAAAGAGACCTCACTACCCACCTACCAATATCGACCCGGCTCATTAGTAGTAGACCCACTCATGAGCTGGTCAAACTCAACTTAGCTTATAGCCCCCTCACTTGGACGGTTAAGGCCACACCCCCTTCCAACCGACCACAGCACAGTGGGAGATGCGGCCTGATGGTATACGGCCCTCATGCACTCATGTATATCTACTAAGTCTAGACGTTGGAGCATCCTTAGTTACCATGAGGGTTTAAGAAATTTTACCCAGGGACATTTATCACGCCCCATGTAAAAAAAGGATTTTCGGTGTCCCATCTGGCCATCCACGATATGTCTATGGAGGTCATGACCCTGATGTCGCTAGGGCGTACGATGGTCATATTATAAAATACGAGATACATGAGTCATACCATCTAGTCATGCATCAAACCTGCACGTACCGCATGCTCATGTGGGGCAACTCCGTCTCACAAGGAGTCTCATAATAAACCAACCCAATGACATATGCTATGATCAATCACTCCTCATAACAAGCATACATATGATAGGTATGGCATATATCATGATATAGTAAAGTACATGGGCATGATTATCTGATAGGGTAGACAACAATAATCTACAATCGACCATCACCGACATACCACATATAAAGAGTAGGAGCTAAACGACATGCCCCTTCTACAACTATAGGAGTCCATGTCGTATGTCCTATGTTAGACTAACATTAGTCACCCAAAGCAATAATATATCATATATCATATATTGCAAGACGGGGTCCACTGGAAGGATGGCGGGTCTAACCCATACATCAAGATGAGCTCTACACAGTGGATATACTAAATCCGGTACCACATATTCTCCCATTTACGGCAAGAGGTGATAGTGTACTAGCGTCAAGGATAGGCCTCACACTTGTCCCAAAGAAGTAAATGGATGGTGTGGATGATATATACATGACATCGAGGTCCTAGCACTGGTTACAAGGATAAGATATGTCTTATGGGGCGAGTTAAGTGGGTATACAACAAGTGGGCTTTCCTTTCCCTTGGGGCCCAATATGAATACAAGGCGGGCTTTAATAGGGTCCATACATCTAGGATTATGTGTCCTTACAAATGGGTCGGTAGTTCACCTATCATTTAAGTGGGCCTCGGTTTGGGTGACTAAGCTTGGGCAAACTCATGCATCTAGGTGGATCACATTTACTATGGAAGGCCTCATACAAATCATAAGGAGGGCTCCAAAACTTAGGGTAGTCCTACATGGTATGGTGGAAAGCATTATTATCAATGGGGCCCAATGTTTTGGGGTAGCTCGTCAATACATATGATGCACATGGGCAAGAATCATGACGTTATATTAAGCATGATCTACAGTAATGATGTACTCTCATATATATATATATATATATATATATATATATATATATATATATATATATATATATATATATATATATATATATATTGGCGGCTTAAATGCCATACTACATCAAGGATGAACCTCATAGGGTGAATCATTCAATAATGGGAGTCGAGATGATGACCCTAAGTATATTAAGTGGGCTTTCTTACCCAATCTATCATATGGTAAGTTGGACTTTCTTATAGGGCCTGATATAAACAAGGTGAGTCTACAAGTTATGGTGATTCCTACAAGGGTGGTGGAGAGCACTAGCATGAATGAGGGCCCAACGGTTTGGGTTAGCCCTCAAGGGTAAGATGGGTAACACTTAAAGGGACCCAATGATTTGGGATAGGCTAATAAGGGAAAGATGGGTATTACTTGCATCAATGGGGGCACAATGGTTTGAGTTAGCTCGGTAGGGTGAGATAGATATCATTAATGGAGGCCCAACGGTTTGGGGTAAGCCCAATAAGAGGAGATGAGAATGGGTCTAACAATGGGCCTTAGGGAGATTACAACGTGGACATTTAACCATCATTGTTCCCAAGGTAATGGGCTTAACCACTGGCCTTAGGGAGGATTTCAACTGTGGACATTTAACCACTATTGTCTCCTAGTGTGTGGTCCACTTGAGATTTGAATCTAACTCTCTATGGGTCCCCATGACCCTTATACAAATCGGGGAAATGGATGGACATCGTGTATGTAACACATACATCATGATGGGCCTCATAAAGCGGCCCCACAGTGGGCATATAGCTCATAAATCAGGGTGGGCCTCTCAAGGCAATGGGGCCCATGACCTTAGAGAAATGGATGAATGGTGTGAATATAACACATACATCATAGTGGAATCACTCATCACAATTGGGCCTCATATTTGGGCCTCGTATACGTTACATCGGGCCTCACACAAGGGCCACATATACATCATAATGGGCCTCATATACATCACATCGGGCCTCGCACATGGGCCACATATACATCACATTGGGCCTCACTCATGGGCCACATATACATCATAATGGGCCTCACTCATGGGCCACATGTACATCATAATGAGCCTTACTCATGAGCTACATATACATCACATTGGGCCTCATCATATGGGCTGCATATACATCACATCGGGCCTCACACAAGGGGCAGCCCATGATTCAGTAAAAATGGATGGGCAACATGTGCAACAACAGATCAAGGTGGGACTGAACAGTTAGGTGGGCCCAACTCATATAGTAGGTGGGCCCTGCGCCATCAAAATGGATAGACAGCGTGGATACGAAACACATACATCAAGGTGAGTCCCATCGTCCACATCGGATGGTGGAGATGCAACACATACATCAATCAGGGCCCACTGCCCTATCTGGACAGTGTGGATAGAATAGATACATCACATGGTGGGTCATTACAGCTGCTGGACAACAATCCAGCAACATTCCACGGACGATGTGGATGAAATACATAAATCCTGGTGGGGTCCACGTCCCACGTGGACGATGAGGACGGCCACATACATCGAGGTGGGGTCCACGTCTAGCTGGACCGGATGGCTCGGATAGAACACGAACATCATGCCAGGGCCACCTCATTCGACAGTTTGGATGAAATACAAATATCAAGGTGGGTTCCATGGGCAGAAAAAGTGAATGAAACACTTACATCATAATGCGTCCCACCGTCCAGCAGTCTAGATGGTGAGGATGTAAAATACATACATCATGATAGGCCCCACACTTGTGGCCTACATCACGGTGATAAAACACCTACATCATGGTGCGTCCCTCACAGATGGACAGTTTACATACCTCAGATCAAACCCACAGAACTGTTAATGTCAATACAACAGCTGTGTGGTTGTTGGTCCCCACAGAACTTGCTGACGTCAATATAGTAGTTAGATAGCTGGTGGGACCCACAGAACTTGCTGATGTCAATACAACAGCTAGACAGCTAGTGGGTCCCACAGATAAATGGTTGGATATCACACATACCTCATGATCAGGCCCACAGAATTGCTGACGTCAATACAATAGTCATATATCTGGTGGGACCCACAGAGCTGGTTGACATCAGTACAATAGCTATATTAGTGGACGTCCCCACCGGACGGTGGGATAAAATGCATATATCATGGTGGGTCACCACATAGGATGGCGTGGATGCATCATGCATCAAGGTGGGGTCCGCATCAGCATGGCCAACATGTTGGGCCAAACTGATATTTTTTTTTCCTCCATGCAGGCTTGTTTAGAAGGACAGGCAAAAAGCCCGTTCGCTGGACAGTCCAGCAAGGTAGGCCCATCTCGTGGATGGTGTGGATCAAATACATCATGGTGGGCCACAAGATGGGAAAGAGAGAGATAGAGAGAGAGAGAGAGAGACGCGCGATGGAGGGGAGGGGCTCCACCACTATGAGCCCTCCCTAAGTGGGCCATGTAAATACAATACATACCTCAAAATGGGTCCCAAATCATGTGGCCCCTAAATCATAAGAAGATCAACGGTGGAGATCCCTTTCCACCAAAAATGCAAGGTCTAGATGACCTTTTCACAATGGGAAAATAGACATCATGATGGGGTCCATGCAGAATGGCCCCATCATGGGATGATCATATGAATCATGGTGGGCCATTGGCCACACCTAGGGTCCAAAGTGAGATCCATACTATTAATTGGTAGGCTCCACTTGACCCATCATAAAAAACACAATCTAACCTACAAATCACCTGCCGATTGCTAATCTTCTAGACTCATTGGAATGTTAAGCTCCTTGACTTTAACTTCAATGGAGGATGATGAAGATTGAAGGGCTAGGATGAGAGATATGGGGGTAGCAAGTGGGCCACACTTGGCTCTCCTCTTAGAAATGGTTGGACATCCACTCCTTAGTTGCTTGAAAAATGGTGGAGAGAATGAGAGGGAGAGAGAGAGATTGTGATGGGATGAAAGGGATGGGATGGAGTGATGGGTGTGAGTGACATGAGGGTTAACTTTAGGTATGACTTGTGTAATAGAGGGATGTGTTGTGATGGGATGTGTACTTGACTAGTACTAGATTGATTGATGTGATGTTTGGGTAGAGATTCTCTCGAAATTCACAATACACGGCGTTTTTCTCAAAATAAACGCGAGCCCACACTCCTGGCCTGGGTATCGCATCAGTGCGCAAGACACGACGTTGAAACCGCAGTGACGGCGCAATCGCACTGGTATAAGTCTCGGGTCAAGTTGACTCAGATCTACGGAATGAGACTTAGTGTCACGCGCAAACGCCAATTATAGGTTGCGGGTTGTCGGAATTCGATGGGGAGGATTGCGAGAGTCTAAGGAATGGTAGAACTAGGATATGGGCCTTACATTTTGGGTGTTGCAAAATAAATCCTTAGTATAGAATCAATAGAGACATAAGAAACAATAAGTTGAATTTGTCACAAGCTGAATGTGTTGCAAAAGTACTCAAGTAATTCAATATGAAAGATGTTAAGCTAGTTAGCACTCCCTTGGCAAGTCACTTCAGACTTTCAAATGAATAGGGTGTGGCAATGTAAGAGGAATGTGATAAGATGGTAAGGTTCCATATACCTCAACTATTGGCAACTTAGTGGTCATCATGGTTTGCAAAAGACCAGATATTGCTCATGCAGTGTGAGTTGTCACCAGACTTGTGAACAATCTAGGGAAGGAGCATTGGGAAGCTATCAAATGGATTCTTAAACACTCGAGAGGTACTACTAATGTAGCATTGTGCTATGGAAGGTTAGAAATAAGTTTGCATGGATATGTTGAATTGGATCTAATAGGGGATATTGATAGTAGAAAGGGCACTACAAGTTATATGTTCACTTTGGGCAGTGCAACTGTCAGTTGAGTCTCAGAGTTATAGAAGATTATTACCATCTCGACAATAGAAGCAAAGTATGTTACTACAAGAAAGGCTTGAATAGATATGGTATGATTACATGGTCTCATGGAAGAGTTAGGTAAGAAGCAAAAAAATTATAAGTTATACGGTGACAGTCAGAGTACAATTCATTTAGCAAAGAACTCAACATTTCATTTAAGAACCAAACATATAGACATCAAATATCATTTCATACTATCACTTTTGGAGGATGGACAATTTACTTTAGAGAAGATTCATATAAGTTAGAATCATACAAATATGTTGACCAAGGTGGTTACTATAGAGAAACCGAAGTCGTGTTTAGTTTCTGTTGGTCTTTAAGCTTGAAGACTAGGAAGAGAATCACAATAAGTTCTCTATGAAGGCATAGCTTTTCCAGATGTAGCAGATCTAGTGGGAATTGCTTGTGATTAGTCTCCAATTGGGAGATTGTTAGAATCTATGGAGCATGATCATTCGATGTGTACTATTCATCCAACTAGCACTTTTATGGGTCGAGTTCCGCATTGAGATCGTTGGGTGTTGCAGGGGGGAACTCCCCCTTGCTTGGGGGTCCAAGGGAAGCCCTAGTTCATTTGGCGTAATATATATATTATGTCATGAGAGAGAGAGAGAGAGAATTGTCATTGTATCGAGAGCTGCTTCTTTATTTTTTTTTCCTTTAAGCATAGTGGATTAGTGTGAATCAGTGGATGTACTGAAAGGAAATCACGTAAATCTTAATGGTGTAGTTTGCATATTTTCTCTCTCTCTTTTTTTTTTTCTTTTGATCGATATTTTTATATCTATGGTCAAGAAGGGATCTCTCCTCCAAACAACATGGAATTGCATTTGGTCCCATGCAAATTCCATCTAATGTTTGAAAACAACAGGAAGGATTGGATTAATCCCAATATCATATATTCAAAAGCCAGATATTAAAAGATTTTTGGTTGATTTTAAAATCACTACATCCGTGGGGCCTACATTGATGAGTGTATTTTATGCACGCCGTCCATCAATATGTTCCCTTTACACCTGACACTCAAGTTACATATGTGTACAGTGTAGACACTGGATCATGGGCGGATCGTGCTCACGGAATGATTGGCATTTGTATATGAAAGAAAGGGTTATATATGACTGGAGTTGCCATGTAACACCCTTACTTTTTAGTACTCGAGCGTTACCGTGAACATCTAACTTAGTAACACAAACTTGGCTCATTTGAACATTCACCTTGATTTTAGCCTAAATCTAACCATACATCTTATGCTTTGAAGCCAGAATCATCAGATCCATCATCTATCGAGCCTACGATGTCTTGAACCTTGATACACCTCTTCAACACAATAATAGGACAATCTAAGATTTTAATTTTAATGTTAAAGTTCACTTAGACTACCTTAACAACCTTTTCCAACCACTGACCAACAAGTTTGAGGCAATCCAACCGTTGAATTTCAAGATCACCTACCACATTATTAAGGAAATTAACCCTATACGTGATCTAAGCCTTTAGGATCGATCATCAACTAATCTAATCATCAACAATGGATCTAATCTTTAAATAACTATCCTAATATGAAAACAAACATTCTGTACCATCAAAATCCAACACTGATGGTCGTGAGTGCGCCATTAAGCATCGTAGGCTTCCCACGATGTATGGGTCAAATCTAACCATTAATCTTATGGGTCATCCATGCATCTATGCTTTCATATTATAAGAAAAACTCGTGGGACACCTGAAGTGCACTTTTAGAGACAATCTAAATGTTAGATGATTTGGACGATCGTTTGATAGGTGAGATTTGGGATAGAAATCTAGAGCATTTTACCCTTAAACTAACCACCAAAACCATCTAATATGGACCATTGCAGGTTTTGATCTTAGACTATCTTAGAAATCCAGACCAAATTGTCAGATTCACTATTCATCAAACCCACCATCCTCAATCTAACAATCCATCACTTAATCATCACCATCAGGTCATCTAATTACTTAAAAATATTGTCAATTTCCACATAGGCAGTCCCTAGAACCCTTAGACCGTTGGGGTTTAGATTCAGAGTTAATCTGACCATTGGATCGATGAAGACTATAAAACAAATGCAACTTTCACTGAGGGTGGCCCACCTAAATTTTAGGTCAGCCCCATTCTAGGACCTGTGGCCCAAAATGGGTGAAGTAAAGAGATGAAAGGATTGGATTTTATCCAGCATCACTATGGGCCCCACATTTTGTTGTGTGTGTACACCAATGGGTGTGCACCTGCGGTGCACCAGACCATGGACCCAATCAAACCGGGTTGACCCGAGTCCAAAGAGGAATATCTTCCTCCTTTCGTTTTCCCTCCAGCAACAATGTTTGAAAGACGTCGTTCGTTGGGATGATCGTGGCCCACCATGATCATCCATTTAGATTATTTGAACCATCCATCACGAGAAGAAGATGAATTCGACCAAAACCCTAAGGGTTGTTCGTGCAGGTGCACCAATGAGAGCTCACAATTCTAACCATGAAATGGGTGTGCATGAGCTATTTCAAAAAAAAAATGAAAATCTGTTTTAATGCCTCACTGGCAATCTGGGTGAGAGGATTCCTCTCTATCCCAATCGCCCATTTCTAGAAATCTTTGCCATTCATGAACAACTCAAGATTGGGTTTCTGCAAAGAGATCTTTTGCGCGGAGGGAATATTTCCATTTCTCATGCTAGAACTATTATGGGGAAATCTAGACCGAGCTGAATCCAATTGAGCCTTAACATCGGTGATCGTCCCTGGGCCAATGTGCATCTGACCTGAAGCTAATGTCTGACTCGAGGATTATTGCAGAGCAACAACAACAACCAAGGACTTGGAATGATTCCTTGTGCATTCTACAAGATGAGTCAAATCTCGAATCTACGATATCACGACCGATCCAATTGAGATGATTCGGAACCCGGAAGAGCATCTATTCGATCAGTATATCTTCGAGCCGAGGATCACTGTTCCAAGCCGAGCCGAGCCTCTTTACTCAGTATATCGACAACTCACTCACCCATGGTTCAGAACATGAGCTTGGCCCTGATAGAAACCGAGCCTTGATGGAAGTAGTGCCCACAACATGATTGGCATGATCTCTGGGCAACTGCCAACTGCTACACACGTGTAGCCTTCGCATAGTGGCTACGACCACGCCGGGTCTATCAGACACGTCCTAAGCGATCCTCAGGTATAAATACAGGACATTTCTATGGGAACAGGTACACAATATCTCGCACCCTCTCTATTCTACACTATTTAGACCCAAATTCCCTAGCCTGACTTTGGCATCGGAGGGTCCTCTGCCTGAGTAAGGGTCTCCTTTGCTTAACTTTTTACGTTGGACTAGGGTTTGTTCCAAGTACTCAAAGCTCAGCGGAGGGTGGTCCAGATTCTTGCATCAACAGGAACAATCCCAGCCATTGGTTTGCTTTTAGGAGCCTTTCCAGGAAATTCCTAATGTCTGTCATAGGGCAACCAACAATCCCACTTGCAACAGCCTTCAATTCTCATATGAGATCTCAGTGACTCGAGCAATATCGTCCACATCCGAGTATCTCATTCACCACTGAGATAATTTTGGTGATGTTCCTCCAAATGGTGCATCCCACAAGCATCATTAAACAAATTTGGCCCATCCATGATTCAAGGATCAAAGGATAAACCATTCAATTAGATTTTGCCATGATCATGGCCGACATCTTCCTCAATCAACCAAGAAACCTATCATCATCTGGTGGGCCCCATCTCTTGATTTGAGTCATCCAGCATGTGACCTAAAACATCAGAAGATCAACTGTGTAGTCAGATTAAGATCATGCAATGAGTTCAGTTTTGGTTAGAAGTTAATCAGCGAAAAAACTCACTGAGTTGCTCGTTGTTATTACCCAAATCTCCCCAACTAATCCCTAATTAGTTATGGTTGAACCCTCTAGAATAG
Source organism: Magnolia kwangsiensis (assembly GCA_037074715.1). NCBI lineage: Eukaryota > Viridiplantae > Streptophyta > Magnoliopsida > Magnoliales > Magnoliaceae > Magnolia > Magnolia kwangsiensis. Next base: position 75,248,164 of record CM073589.1, read on the forward strand.
GAGATCCTATAAAGGCTACTTTTAGGGCTTACTTTCCTAAAATAGAAAACAAGAGAGAGAGTGCAGCGAGCACTGCACTGCATTGAGTTAAGCTGAGTCATGGTTCGAGTCATGAGCTTAGGCCGAGTTCAAACTGAGTCTAAACCAATTTAGGTTGAGAAGAGAGAGAGAGAGAGAGAGAGAGAGAGAGAGAGAGAGAGAGAGAGAGAGAGAGAGAGAGAGAGAGAGAGAGAAGCAAAAGGAAGAAGAAAGGAAGAAGAAAGAAGAAGATGGAGGGAGAGTTGGATGTTATATTTTTGATTGGGCTGCTATCGAGTCAGGTTACCTCGACTTGCTGGGTCATGGACTTTGGTCGGGGTAGTCAGGATGAGTAGAGAAGGAGAGGAAGAGAGAATAAAAGGAAGGAGAAAAGAGAGAGGGAATGTTGTCCATCTTGCACCATTTTGATTTCCTCATTGGGTTGAATCGACTCAGTTCGAGTGACTATGAGTTGAGTGTGAGAGAAAGTAGAAAGAGAAGAAAAAAGAGAGAAAATAAAGGAAGAATAAGAGAGGAAGAATGAGAGAGAGAAGAAGAGAATCAACAGGAGAGTAGGGAACTCGAGTCAACTCGTTACTGAGTTCGAACTCACTAGCTTGACTCGGTCCGTCCTTTGAGTTCCAGTCTAGTTCGGGGCATCTCTAGACTTCTGAAGAGAAGGGAGAAAGGCAAGGAAAGGAGGAGGAGGATAGGAAAGGGGAGTAGCTAAACAGGATGTTATTAACCACCGAGTCAACTCAATCATTTGTTTGATGTTGGATTTCAAGCATTATTTGGGGGATTGGTTGTGTTAGTGTGGTTTAATCTGTAAGATAGGAGAGGAAGAAGAAAGAATGAAAAGGAAGAAGAGAGGGTGAAAGAGAGTTGTGGTCTGTTGAGTTAAGCCGAGTTGACTCAGTTGGGTTTGAAGAGTTGAGCAACAGGTTAGGTGCAAGTGCTATTATGTTAAGCACACATAGATTGTCAAATTTTGTAAGATAAAAGTGGTTTTAGATTAGTTCTTAAGTATGGATTCACAATAGATCAGCTCAAGATTGGTGTAAGATTAGCTCAAGATCGGCACTGGGATATTTGCTATAACATAGTTGGCATAACCCTAGAAAGGCGCTAGGAATAGGTGCTTTCAAAAATTCTCTATTTTGGATTTTTATAAGTGTTTTTGCTATAGAATTTGGCCAGTATAACTTCCTTGGGTAGCCCAACTTCAAGCCTGAGTAAAATAACAACTTCTATTGAAAATTCGGCTAGCCTAAGTTTTGGTTCGGCTAGCTTAAGCTTGAAATTCGACTAGCTCGAGAAAGTTCGGGTGAAATTCTAGCAACGCATATCTTTGAATTTTGTGAGAATTTAGCCAGCTGAATTTTGGATAAATCTTATCCCGCGCAATCCGAGAACTGTTGGAATGAATCTAGTGAACTCCGGCCAACCGAAGCCAATCTTAGGCTAGCCGAAGTTGCAACCTCTTTCCTATAAATTGAGTCTTTCTCTCATTCTAAATTACATCAAAAATTAATATAATTCTTCTATAAGAGAGAGAAGCTCAAGTCCTTGGTGAAGCTATCTGTTGGTATTTATATAATTTATTTTATAGCTTATTCGATTCCCTTATTGCAAGATCATTTTAATCTTATTCTAAGAGAGTAATCTATAATCTTCTTTGAGACCTAAGAGAATTGAATCAAGTAGCATTTGGGTTTTTCATTTTTAAAATCTATAAAATCCTAGACTCTTTCTGTCGATTGAACACTGTGACATCTATGTTCAAGAAAGAAGTCCTTCTATTACCAGCTTCTACTACGTCTTCTACATTTGAAGATAAGTATATATACTTTCTGAAATTCTTTTTAGGTTCTTTTGAGTTAGCTTGTGAAAATCTTAGTGAGGTTTTATCTGAGATAGCCTGAGAAAATATTAATGGGGTTTTTATTGTGATAGCCCGTGAAAATCATAAGAAACTGTATCAGGTTATTAAGGTGATCCTGAGAAAACTTTTTTATAGTGAAAGACAAAATTATGATGGTAATAATTTTAGGAGTGGAGTAGGTGTGGTTGTTTAAAGCATCAGGTCACTATAACTCCTTGTGTCATGTGGTAAATGCTTTATTTTTTTAGTGATGGCATGTTATTTATTATTTCATTCTTATGGTGAATGTTGTAATCTTTTTTTTATTCTCTTGCTAGTTTGAAAGATTGATTTTAAAGACATTTGTAAAATAAGGTTATCCTGCCTAAAATTTTAGGTGAAGGTTGTCCTACAAATTATCTGGAATCAAGATTTCAATACTCAAGCGATTAAGATTTTTATAATCTTTATATATTCTGCATTTATTTCAATTATTTGGCATTGTCCTATTCCCCCCCCCCCCCCCCCCCCCCCCCCCCCCTTCTCTCCTCTAGGACTCGCTAGCTCTCCATTTCATTAGGCCTAGGTTAGATCCCAGCCGCTAGATCTGTTCTTGCTCACAACATTCAGTGAGGTAGTTTCTTCGAGCTGTGGGGAGCTCGATTTTGATTATTCTACAAGATTGAATTGGAATTCATTTCCTCATCTTGGTTTATGCTAAGGATGAATGAGTAAAAAGAGCAACTAATTGTTATTATTATTTTTGCTCAATACATTCTAACACATGTAATATTTAATAATTACCATTCTGCTTTTCTTTACTGTGGGAAAGGGCAATCCAAAAATGCCCTCGTATAATCAATTAATACAATAAAATAATCTATCTTCAAATTTTTTTCAATTGGGTCTTAGTGTGACTTGGTATGGAACTAAGTCAAGTCAGTTTGAGTCATGCAACCAGGTGAGTCAATCTCTAAAACTTCCTTTAAGAGTCTAGATTCGTCTTGAATTAAAGTTTATCAGTTATAAATCTCATTATTTTGTGGGATGTGTGCTCTTCCCCAAATTCCCATTTGTTAGATCTAACCCGTTCAAGTTGGATTCATGCATTGGAGTGTTCATGTTGCAATCATCTAATTTAAAGGTGAGGATCACCCTTCAATCTTTTTCTACATCATGATAGTTAGCTTAGTCCATTTATTCATTGATTGCCTAGTATAATATTTAGTGAAAATGATGATAAATTTTAGTTTCTATTTAAGAGATTCTTCATAAATGATTGATGGTTGGATTTAAATGCAAATATCTGAACATGTTATGGATTTCAATTACTCCTATTCTGGTTTAAAATACACATTTTATATGTACAAGTGCTATTGATAATGTATGTGGCTTGTTTTACCTCTTGTGATTACTTGACAGTGTTTTTGGAGGTCTTTGAACTAGCAGCCATTTGTGTAATAGATTAAATGAAATTATATTATGGACTTATCATCTTGAGGACCAGTTGTGCTTATGTAGCTTTTGGGATAATCCTTTTTGATCACATTTATGAGGCTTGTATCCTAGCACGTACTGTTCCGTAGGCTTCTGTGGTCCTCCTAGTTGAATTTCGGTGACTCGCAGTCTGTAATTGGTAGTTTGCGTGCGACCCTAAGTCATATCCTGTAGATTTGAGTCGGCTTAATCTAAAACTTATATTATTGTGACCGCCCCGTCGCCACGGTTTCGTCGCCGTATCTTGCATACCGATCCGATACCCTGGCCAGGAGTGTGGGCCCACGTTCAGTTCGAGAAAACACCACGTGTTTACAATCCTAAGAGAATCTCTACAACATGTCCCATCAATCAATTATTCAATCACCTCATGTCAAGTACAAGAGCAACCCCAAAGTTAACTTTCTCTCATCCTCTCTCCTACACACCCATACATGTCAAGTACTCCTATCAACTCACATCCATCACCTCTCCCTTGCAACCACCATTTCTCTCTCTCTTTCTCAACACTTTTTCCAAGCAAGAAAGTGGTGGACTTCCAAGCATTTTTAAAGAGAGAAAAGATAGTGTTGTGTGGCCTACTTTCTCTCCCAAGATCCATCATCCTAACCCTTCATTTCTCACATCTTCCATCAAAGACGGATACAAGAAGATTGGTGTTCCATCGGACCAAGAAGATTAAATGGTGGGTACTTCATAGGCCTAGATTTTTATGTTTTGATGATGGGCCAAGTGAGGCCTACCGATTGATGGTATGGATCTCACTTTGGACCCTAGATGTGGTCGATGACCCACCTTGATTCTCCTGATCATTCCATGATGTGGCCATTTTCCATGGACCTCATCATGATATTTATTTCTCTTTCATGAATAGAGGTCATCTAGACCTTCCATTTTAGTGGAGAAGGAATCTCCACCATTAATTTTTGATTTGGTGGGCCCACATGTATTGAGACCCACTTGATGTATGGTTGAATGCATGGAACGGAGGTTCCATAGTGTCGAGGTCCCTCCATCACACGTGTCTCCTTCCTTCTCTCTCTCTCTCTCCTTCCTTTCTTTTGTGGCCCACATGATGAGTGTATGCGATATCTAGACCGTCCATCCAACGACCACATGGCCGTCCAAACCATGTGGGTCCTACCCTTTGGTGATGGAAAACACAAGTATTAGATTGATCTAAATCAAGTGGGCCACGTCTATGTGGGACCCACCTTGATTTATGTATTCACGCCATCCAGGGACACTAGACGTGTTCTGTGAGTGTGAACAGACAGTGGGTTGTACTCACAGCAGCAAACAAAAAATATATATACATTAAGCCTTTGGGTGGGCCGCTCATGTAGGCCCCACCTTGATGTATGGGTCCAATCCACGCCATCCATTCCATTCCCCATTTTATTTTAGGCGTTGAGCCGAAAAATGAGGTTAATCCGATTATCTGGCGGGCCATTGCATAAAAAACAGTCATTTTACCGTTGAAATCCACTCTGATATTTCTATACACTGAAACATGCTCAATATTGAGCTTGTTGGATCTGTTATGAGTTGTAGAATACTATGGGTGGAGTGGATCCACCTGATGCGGGCCCTATCATGAAAAACCTCGAGAAAATCATTTTTTTCAAAAATAATAAAAAAATATAGGCAGCAGCACCTGCTGCAGTTAACATCCAGAGCAGTAGGCGCTGCTACATTGTGTCCTACTTCAGAGGGCCCCACCGTGCGGTATGTTGGACATCAACACCGTGCATTTGGTAGCCCCCCTGAGGGCAGCGGGCCACCCCAAAAATCAGCCGTATGTGGAACTCAGGTGGCCCACACGGCAGGGAACAGTGGTGTTGAACATCTAGCATTGAAACCCTTTCTGGGTCCATAAGTTTTGGATCATTATGAAATTTATTTTTTCTCTTCATCCAGGTTTGTGTGACCTTACCAACAGATTGGATAACAAATAAACGTTATAGTGGGCTCCACGTGGGACCCACTGATGTAAGTGTTTTACCCACTCCGTCCCCATGTGTGGGAGGTGGGATGGTTGGTGGACCTCACTCCATCTATATGGCTGCTGTAGGGACGTTACCAGGGTTTGTGGGGCCTGCCTTGATTTATGTGGTATATATCCACACCGTCCAGCAGTTGTGGACCCCTTATGATGTATGTTCTACCCACATTGTCCACTATAACATGTGGGACCAACCATGATGTTTGTGTTTGACCCACTGTCCATTTATTTTTACGAAATCATGGGCTGCCTTATGAGGCCCATCTTGATGTATTTGTGGCCCGTTTGTTGAGGCCCACCTTGATATATATAAGGCCCATGTGATGAGGCCCATCTTGATGTATTTGTAGCCCGTCTGTTGAGGCCCACCTTGATATATATATATATATATATATATATATATATATATATATATATATAAGGCCCATTGATGTGACCCATTCGATGTATTTGAGGTCTATGGGTCAAGGCCCAATGGGATGTACACAAGGTCCATTACATTGTGTGATTCCACCATGGTTTATATAATGATATTTATGGCGGGCATTGCCTTGGGAGCAATGATGGTTTGACATCCACATTGTAGGAATAATGTGGGTTAAATGTCCACATTGTAACTCTCCTTAGGGCCCATTGATAGGCTCATACTTGTTGTGTGTAGGCCGTCTAGGCCCATCCTCATTGTAAGGATAGTTCATCACCATATAACATGCTCAGTATAACTCCATGACTCATGCTCATATGTAGCATATGTATACTTGATATGAGTAGTGACTGATCATAGCATATGCCATTGGGCAGACATTTATGGGACTCACTTATAGGAGTTACCCACATGAGTGCGTGGTATACGTGAGATTATTGCATGATTGAACAGTGTGACTCATGCTTCTTACATTATGTGATTGTGATTACTGTATGCCCTAGCGACATCAGGGCTGTGACCTCCACAGGCATGTCGTGGATGGCTAGATGGGACACCGAAAATGTTTGGTTTGAGTATCTGGGCACTTTGGATGTCCGTGGGTAAAAGTTCCTAAAACTCCGAGGCTAGGAGACGCCCCAACATCTAGACCGAGTGGATACATGATCACCCGAGTGCCAAATACCAATGGACCACGTCTCCAACTGTGTCGTGGTCAGTTGGGAGGGGGTGTAGCCTTATCCGCCCTAGTGAGGGGGTTGTAAGCTAGGCTGAGTTTGACCAACTCATAAATGAGTTTGCTATCGACGAGCTGGATAGGTATTGGCAGACTACTAGTCAGGCAGATAGTGTGGTCTCTTTCACTTGTTGGGCTGTGCAATTAGGGAGACAACAGTTAGTGTGGAGTGTAATAAATCCCGGTGATTCCCTAGAGAGGGACCGTATTGATATGTGGACTTGATATGAGGACTGATATGATATTATGACACCCCGTCACTGTTGCACATGTGGGCGGACACACATGGGCGGACGCTGATGTGGGCATGTGTGATGTGGGCGGGACTAAGGCCAGGGTGAGTTACCACACTAGGTGAGCTACCGGAGGTTGGTAGGCTACTGTGCTGGTAGGCTACTGAGTAGGAATTATATACTCATTCATTCATCCATTCACTATCCACTCAGGCTGGTGATGCGCAACTATTTGTTATGTGTACCTTCACAATGGCCAGGATTTTAGTTGAGGCGCGTGACTAACCTGAGATCAGGAGTTTACAACATTGTATTTGACTATCCAAATTTAGGTATGGGACTGGTTTGGATAGAATTCCCTTGTAATGGACCCCATAGCCTGCGATACTTCATGCTATCATCCCGACTTCACTCCAGCTTGGTCATTTCATTCGCATCGTATATTGCATTTCATCCACGGCATATGACATTTTGAATTGCTACTTTTATACACTTATATGGCTTAGACGAACTTGACAGGATCAACATATTGCATTGCATACGCAGTATATGATATTTGACTCATTATGATTTGCATTATGTACTCTGATATTATATGATTCATTGACTTATTAGTATATTTCTGCTTACTCTGATATCGTATGAATCATGATCTTGCTAGTATTTCCGTTTATCCCTATGAAGTATGATTTATGGGCTTTATTGTATACTTGACACTTACCTTACACACACTTTCACCACCCTCTAAGCTTTCTATAAGCTTATGCACGATAGATGCATGCAGGTGGCGTCAGGTCGCAGCAGCGTTGAACTTGGAGTGTGCAGCAGACTTCTGGAGCTTTGATTTTAATACACATGTATTTTCCTTTCAGTATTGTATTCAACTGTTTATATTAGTGGATATGTGATGATGATGTTGCCTTTGTGATTTGGGTAAACTTGTGGTTATGATTATTACAAGACAAAAGTACGTTGAAAATCCTCCTTATAGGATCCCAGGATCAGAATCTGGCGTATGGACGCTGGGAGTCGAGAATGGGGTACTACAGAGGCTGTGGGCACCGGATTCGGTGATTAAAAATTTTGTAAGCCCAGTTTCTGAGTTTGGGGTGTGACAACATCCTTGGATGCACTACTTGCCTAATGCGGCTTTGATGGACTACTTGCCCTATATGGCTTTGATGGAATAATTACCCTATGTGGCTTTGATAGATTATTCTCGTATAACCTTGCGATGGTAAGTTCCACTTGTTGAACTATAATTAGTCACTAGTTGAAGAGGTTACCATTAAATATCCTAATGTTGGAGTCTCATGAGCCGAGGATGGTGGTATGGGACGTTATGCCCGAGTTTTTGGCCAATGCTGGGTGACGAGCCCCCCATAGTGACCTTTGATCTTTCTTAAAATGGTTGTTTGCAATTGGAATAATAATGATTGGGCTAATCATGCATTTCATGTCATGCGGACTTTACTAGGTAGTCGATATAAGACATAAGGTTTTCTTCGGTCACCATGGGTTGTACCATAAAGTATTTTACCGAGTGATCCTAAGTTTCATCATGTGCATTCGACTATTATGAGTTGTCCTTTTTCGCATAGATTTTTAGGGTGCCTAGTTCTCCTTAGGCATATTGTAGAGTATTCTTCCGGGAGGTTAGATTGCCTTGGGTGTCCTCGTTGCATGGTCTTTTCTTGGTGGCTAGTTTTCCTTAGCCATACCTTTGAGTACTCCTTGGGTGACTTTATTACCAACTAGATGAGCATCCTCATGTCTGTGAGCATGTGCATGCATTTATACATTTAAACAAGAATATCATGATGAAATTAATTTAGTGTATGTGTATCTGAATAATTTTGTCTTATTAATTGTGAAATATTTAGTATAGACTGTTCCTGACAACTATGCTTAATTATCATGGTGTTTTGTTAAATCTTGAGGGTTATACCTTACTAGGATAGCCATTAACACCATAAAATCATATTCAGTGGTATAAGAGACAAAGATGATATGCATGTTGGTACTCATGTGGAGCATGAGGAGTTAGAAGATCTTACGGTTCTAGATTTTAGATTTCATTCGTGTTGAATTTGTACTTTCCTGTATTTATAAAGACTTAGGACATTAGTTTGTATAAGCCCTTGGGTAGCCACTTGGACATTTTGATATGTATATTTGGATTTTCCTTTATGCTTGATTTGTTTCTCTTCCACTAAACTACTAACTTTGAAAAAGATACACATACACACACGTGAAATTGGACTATATTTAAAGGTTAGCACTCGGATTTCGAGAACCGGGGTGTTACATGCCATTAGTCAATTACTCCATTCCCACAATTGGCTAGATCCTGTAGAAACGTTAGGAATGAGAATCTGGAGGATCCCAACCCTAAAATGACTCATTAATTTGAGATAGAAGATTCCATGTAAGAGACCACGGTTACGAAGAGGAAAGGTGTTAGGTACCCACTCCACCCAAATAAATGCATGGTCTCTGCTTCACAAGATCTCATAAATTATCGACAATTAAGACTAGTTCTTACACACCAATAATGTAAAGTAGTGCAATGTCGTGTTAAATGTGATGCCTATGATAAGTTGTAGTCTTAGTTGGATAAATCCTCCTTGACTCTTCCACTTGTTGAAGCAATTAACCAATCAGCCCAAAATTCTGGTGGGTAGGATTCGATTATGTTGACAAGCTACAGAGCATACGTTAGGATAGGTGTTGAGTGTTATGATGCAATGCAATATAATAAAGTTATGTAATGATGTGTGTGCGATTCGGTGTTGGATGCATTGCTTTATGATAGGGGGTTGCCTCGAATGAATAAATCGGCCGTGACTCTCCCACTCACCGAAGAGTGAACTAATCAATCAAAGTCTCAGATGGGTCTAGTCTTCTTATATTAACAAGCCACAAAGCATATGCTCATATTGATTAGGTGCACGATGTTATGTGATGTAATGCAAATGTATGAGATAAGTAAGGGGGTTGAGAGGGGAATGTATGTTGTATGATGCTAATGTAAAAATAGCCGAAATTAATTGAAGATTGGATGGCAAGATGGACAAGAGTGTTACAAGGAATGGGTTGAATGACTAGGATTGAGACTCTACTTGTTCAAGTGGCTATAGGCTTGGTTGGACTAGGCTAAACTAGGTTGGACTCTTCCAGTCACTCTTTCCTCTCCTTGGTGGTGAAAGTGCACCTACTACGTGCCTTGGTTTGTCAATTACGTTGTAGGTTGAGTCAGTCGGATAACAGCGCCTAACAAGAAGATCAAGTCAAGCGTTCGCCTCAACTGGATGTGTAGAAGCTCACCGAAAGGTAAATCATAGCCTCACATGCCATGTCCTAAAACACTAGGTGATTAAACCCTTAAAAAGAACTAGAACATCTTAGAGTTTATGTGTAAGAAAACTTTTTATCAAAAAGAAAATCTTCTAAGTTTTTCTTACACTGTCGATTATATCGATTCCCCTTTCGATATGATCGACCATCTCTGTCGATGTCCTCGTCATATCAATCGATACAATCGAGTGAGGACAAAAAGCATCCAGCAATCAAATAATCTTCTGGACGATTTATCGATATATCGACCTTCGAGTCGATATCATCGATATTCGAAAATTGATCATATCTGAAGTGGATCGATCATATCGACAGACTACTTTACGGCGCCCCTATTTTTTTAAAGAAAATTAACAAATGCTTCGATATATCGATGACTGTCCGATACAATCTGAACTCAAATATCGATCATATCGGGTGTCAATCGATCATATCGATTGAGGGCGCATGTTCTCTCCAGCAAGAATTTCAGGTTGCTTTTAATGTTGATCGGGGTGCCAGTCGATTAATCGATATTCTTATATCGATCATATCGAGACTTTGTCGATTGGATCGAGTCAGGACATAAATCATCCAGCAAGCTTACATGTAAATCTATACGATTTATCGATCCTATCGACAAGGTATCTGATATGATCGATGTACAAATTCCGATGACATCGACTGTTTCCCCGATCATATCTGTAATCCTAAAATTTTTTTAGGCTTCTCTCTTATTTTTCAACTGTCGATAGATCGAACCATCACTCGATGGAATCGGAGTTCGAAATCCGATAACATCGATGTGTGTCTCGATCCTATCGACCAGTCGGCGGAAGGTTTCCAAAAGCGAAATGACAATTGAGTTTGTATCATCGAGAGGTTGGTCGATACAATCGAGAGTATACGCTCGATCATATCGACGACTGATCGATGATATCGAACTCTGTCATAAATATGACCGTTTATATCCGTTGGAATCTTTTGCCTATAAATAGAGAGAGTAGTCTTCATTACTGGTAGAGAAAGCAGAGAGTGCTTTAGAGTGTTTTAACCTTCCTATCATTTACCTAAGCCCTTTCTCTCAGGAAGTTCATCCTCCAATCCACCCTCATCATTGATATCTCATAGAGTGGATTGGAGAATGAACTTCCGCATTCAAGGATCCTTCAGCTACTACCTTAATGACATATCATTCAGCTGGGATGCCTTGAATGTAAAGATGATGGGAACCTCTCTATCTTCCTTATAGGAAAATCTTCAGAGAGTGGTATTTTATCATAGCCTTGACCCAACCTAAGCCTAGCATATATACATCTTTGTGTTGCGGATCAAGGGAGCTGAAGATTCTTCATCAATAAGAAGGAGATCTTCATCATTGCGCTGAAAGGGACTCATCAACTTATCTATAAGTATTAAGAGTCTAGAGGACACTTGCAATCATTCCTTTTTAAGATTGGGTTTTAAGTGTTACTCACCATTTGAAGTCCTCGAAGGAGGCCTCCGACGGGAGTATACGTGCGGGGTGTGTTGTGTAGACCCTTGCTCTGTGGAGAGCATAAACATTTAGTTAGGAGTACGCCAGAAAAACTCCAGGGTTAGAGGTGAGCCGATTATAAACCTCAGGGTACGTTGTGTGGACCCTTGTCCTATGTGGGCATAAACATCTGGTTAGGAGTATGCCAGTAAAACTCCAGGGTTTGAGGTGAACCGAGTAGAAACCTCTGTAAAGGTTAAAGGTGAACCTGATTTAAAACCTTAGGTTTGAGGTGAACCATGGGAAACCTCCTTAGTGAAATTCGGTCACTCAAGGGTTGAGTGTGGAAGCCGGGAGTGGAGTAGACAAGTCGTCGAACCACTATAAAATGACTATGTTTGAGATTGATATTGTCTTTCATTTATGTGATTGCCTTGCATGTCTTTATATATGATCACATTCTATGCACACACAGTCATATCCATCACAATCTCATCTACGCATTGTTTGTCTTTAAAATAGTTTGTGATTGGATCCTCTATTAGGCTTGAAAGTTGATAGAGTTAATTCTTGAGAAATCCTAATTTATACTCTGTGATAGGATTAGTGAGATAGGATTGAAAAATAACTTATAAATCTTTAAAAAGTCCTATTCACCCCACTCTAGGACATATTGAAATATTCCTACTTCAACTTAAGCGGTCTTCACCACAATTTTAATTGGTATTAAAGCGGGTCTCTCTTTAAGGGCTTCACCGCCTAGAGAGTGATCTTGACTGAAGTAGAAATTTGGCTAAAGGAGAGGGCTCATCTGTCACTAGACCTCCAGTATTTGATGGATCAAACTATGCTTACTGGAAGGCCAGAATGCATTACTTCCTGAGATCTTTAGATCATGAAGTTTGGGATGTAGTTGAAAAAGGATATGTGGTACCATCGGAACAAATTGTACTTGAAAATGAAACCACAATCACTAAACCCAAACCGAATGAGAAGTGGACGGCGTTTGACAAAGAACAGCGAAATGCTGAAGCAAAAGCAATGAACGCCATCTACTGTGTCATGTTCCAAGACATTTTCAATCAGATAAGTATGTGTGGGACCTCTAAAGAAGCATGAGACTTATTGGAAACTACCCATGAAGGCACAAGCACTGTGAAGAGATTAAAACTACAACTCTTAACTTCAAAGTTTGAAAATCTCAGGATGGAAGAGCATGAGACATTTATGGAGTTTTTCACAAAATTGAACATCATTTGTAACTCCATGGGTTGATTGGGAGAGAAGGTTCCGGCACCTAAAATATATAGAAAAATTTTAAGATCCTTACCGGAACGCTTCAATCCCAAGGTAACAACAATTGAGGAGTGTAGGAATATTGATGAGATGAAAGTAGAAGAACTGGTAGGTTCCCTACAAACTTTTGAACTACACTTCACACAACCTCAAAAATTCAAAAACACTATCCTAAAAACTTCTAAGATATCAAAACATGAGGACAGTGAGAGTGAAAAGGAAGATGAAGATGAGGAAGTGGATCTGCTGGCACAAAGATTCAGAAGATTCTTTCAAAGGAATCGCGGCCGCCCCTCTAAAGGTAAAAAGGTGGATGATAAACCTTTAGCAGGCAAATTTAGGAAAAGAAACAGAGAACCACAGTGTTATGCCTGTCATGAGTATGGACACTTATCTACCGAATGCCCAAATAGAAAAACCAAGGGCAAGGCGATGGCTGCCACATGGGATGATACAGAGGAGTCAAATTCAGAAAACAATGACTCAGGAAGTGATGGAAATCTTATGGTCTCCACCACTTCAATTATTCCCATGAAATTTGAAAGAAAAGAAGAACAACTAGCCACTGAATCATTTTTATCTGACAATGAGGAAATTGAAGAAGAAGAAGATAAATAGCAGAATGAATTGCAGGATGCTTATAATCAACTATACAATCATAGCATCCACATCCTTAAGAAAATTGGCATGACTGAAAATAAAAAGAAATTGTTATAGAAAGACTTGAACAAAACCTTAGAAATAAATATACATTTGTCCAATGATTTGCAACAATATCTTACAAATAATAATCAATTGGAAAAAGAAAACCTATCCCTAAAAGAAGAATTATCAGAACTTATGAACAAAGCTGAATTGCTAAGAGATGATAATGCAAAACTCAAAAATGAGAACCACTCACTTTGCATTGATTTAGAAAAATCTAGAAAATTTGCCGAGATAAACTATAAGTTTTCTCAGAGTGGTGAAAAACTTGAACGAATGTTGGGGATAGGAAGGCCTGAAAAAGATAAGAGTGGCCTAGGGTATGAGAAAATCAAAATGAAAACTGGAAAATCTGTTGCTTCAGGTAGCAATATAAGAATGTCTCCAGTTTGTCATTTGTGTGGTGATATGGGACATTACAAGTTTGAATGCTTAAAAACAACTTCTTGTAACTCTGGTCAAAATGACACTGATAAACTTAATTGGACCAGAGTAATGCAAAGTATCCTTTTATCACCCAAAATGGAAGACAGAACGAAGAAACCACTAGATCGAGTTGGTAAGATAACAAAAGTCACCATAACAAAAACTTCTGTCTCAAGGTGGAGAGTGAAGGAAAAACTGAACTCTGTACCCTGAATTCCTGAGCATATAAGAACACATTCAGATTTTGCATCGAAATCTGGATAATTGGTGAAATGATGCAACTTTTGCTGAATCCTCAATGTTACATCTAAGGTTGGAGACCTCTAATTTTTGTATATAAACATTATCATGTTTTTATTTGTATAGAACTGGTGTTTCTTTTTCTTTTATACATAAACTGATTAAGTCAAGAAATATATAATAGCATGTCAAAATCAGAAAAATTCTGAATAGCACATACTTTCAAAGCAAGTAACGGTCTTCTTCGATTTTATCGACTGAGGATCGATACAATCGACAGCTGTTCAGAATGTGAAAAGTCGTGTGTCCTTGGATAACATCGAGGGTAGTCTCGATAGAATCGATCGACAACTTCTCGATACAATCAATGGGTTGGTCGATATGATCGACAAATGGCGCCCGTTAAAAACGAGCGAAACAGAAAAAAGGGGTTTCTCGAAGGGCGATTTGACTGTCTTCCCTGTCCGATCCTTTCGACCAATCATCCTAAGCCAGGTAGGACCAGCCAAATCTCACTCCAAACCAGGTAATATTCTTCCATCATCAGAATCTCTTTCTCTTGGTTTGTCGGGATTTCTTTTTGTCGTTTTCTCAATATTTTAAATAGCCTTTTCTTCCACATGGAAAAAGACAAAAACGTGGCATCCAGTCTAGGTGAATCATCAAGAGGTACTTGACAAAAGGTCCTTGTCTCAAGGGAGAGAGCAAGGATCCCGGACAGATGGACCCCCACACAGCAAAGATCACGACACGGTGGGTCCCAAACCGAAATTCTTGAACCAACTCAACCAGTGCCTCCTCCTCCTACTGTCCAACGGCCACCAAAATATGCCAATAGGAAGTTGATCTTTGAGAGAAAAGTAGACAGGGAGTGTTTAACACCTTACATCTTAGAACCTCTGTTTGCTGTAATTGGTTGGCTTCCCATCCTGGATTTTGGTGGACCATGCCAACTGAAAAGAACACGGAACTTTCTTGCTGCATGTCATTCCCCGGTGGCTGATCCTCCTTCCTTCATGGTATCCATGGATGGGGATGACGTATTTATCACTCCTACCACCATAGCACAGATTCTCAATCTACAAATGGCTCCAGTAGGCCTTCCAAATTGGGATGTTGACTTTCCAGATGTGCGCTCTAAAATAACCAAATACCTATGCCATAACCGAGATATCCCATGGCATCAAGGGAATGCCCTGAAAGCTAGGTATATGGAGCCCCGGTTCAGAGTCATGCATGGGATCTTCACCACCAATCTGTACCCAAGAAGCACGAACAGATCGGATCTAACAAGCCTTATGGTGATGATAATCTACTCTGTCGCGACCAGGACGAATATCTGCCTTCCAACCTTAATTGTAAATCAGTTTGTCAATGCAATCCACACGTCCAGAGATTTGCATCTGTCATATCCCTGGATTGTTAGTAGAATCTGTCAGAGCATTGACTTTCCTTCTACAACTGATCCGGTTTTCTCCCTCAAAGTTTTCAACAAGAAAAATATTCAGAAAATGGATCTGAGATTTCATGAATACAAGGAGGAAACTGAGGAAGAAATTCATGCTGAAGCGGAAGGAGGAGAAGGTGGTGATCCCATGGAAGGAGATGCAATGGCTGAGGATGCACTTCTTGGACTAGATGTTGCTCCGTCCACATCAACTACCTTTTGTTAAACTAGACAGGATTAGGACCATTCAGAAGGACATGCACTCAGCGAAGGAGTACCTCACTATTCTGGAATGAATGGTTCAAGGAGTTCAGAGCACGGTCCAACAGTTGGTGGATTTACTAACGTACCGACGGGACGACACGATGCCATCTCACTCTGCTCCCTGATGCCAGTTTCATACAAGCTTTCATGCACCCTTACTCTTATTTTTGTGTATGAACATCAGTATCTTTTTGGATGTTCTACGCTTTCAATAGTGCATGACAAGTTTTTTTTTTTTTTTTTTTTTTTTTTCTGGTTTCTTGTTGGATGAATTTGCTCACGGTTGGGCTAAAATACTTTTTATTGTTGGTTTATATTGCTGCCGTCTGGGGCAGCATTGAATATTTCTGCCAATTCTGGGCAGCTTAAATATGGCTTAATCTAGTTCTTTTACTTCTGCCATTTGAATTTCTCCCTGGTTTATTGCAGTCTTAAGGTTATGGTCTGAATGCTTATCTATTAACTTCATACTGACTGCTTCATTGATGTATGCTTTACACTGTCTTCATTAATGTCTTCATTTATATACATCTATCTCTGGTTCTCCCATATGCTTCAATCTTCAGTCAATATCACATCTTATACCTTTGCCAATGACTGACAAAAAGGGGGAGAACAATTCAAACACCCCGAGAGAAAATTATATATCTTTGTTGCAGGTGTTAGGGGGAGCAACCGCGACAAGTAAGGGGGAGTTTTTGAATTAAAGGGGAGAAGTTTATTGGGTGTGTACATGGGAGTTTAGAATTTGTAAAATTGTGTAATACATGTACACACAATTTAGGATATATCTGTTTAAATATGTTCCTAGGGTGTTTTGGATATTTTGTCACATAATTGACAAAGGGAGAGATTGAAAGTGCACCTACTACATGCCCTGGTTTGTCAATTATGTTGTAGGTTGAGT
This sequence comes from Magnolia kwangsiensis, assembly GCA_037074715.1. Taxonomy (NCBI): domain Eukaryota; kingdom Viridiplantae; phylum Streptophyta; class Magnoliopsida; order Magnoliales; family Magnoliaceae; genus Magnolia; species Magnolia kwangsiensis. The sequence goes on from CM073589.1 coordinate 75,265,039, forward strand.
CAGTCGGATAACAGCGCCTAACAAGAAGATCAAGTCAAGCATCCGCCTCAACTGGAATTGTAGAAGCTCACCGAAAGGTAAATCATAGCCTCACATCCCATGTCCCAAAACACCAGGTGATTAAACCCTTAAAAAGAAGTAGAACATCTTAGGGTTTATGTGTAAGAAAACTTTTTATAAAAAAGAAAATCTTTTAAGTTTTTCTTACACTTTCGATTATATCGATTCCCCTTTCGATATGATCGATCATCTCTGTCGATGTCCTCGGCATATCAATCGATACAATCGAGTGAGGACAAAAAGCGTCCAGCAATCAAACAATCTTCTGGACGATTTATCGATATATCAACCTTCGAGTCGAAATCATCGATATTCGAAAATCGATCATATCTGAAGTGGATCGATCATATCGACAGACTGCTTTACGGCGCACCTATTTTTTTTAAAGAAAACTAACAAATGCTTCGATATATCGATGACTGTCTGATACAATCTGAACTCAAATATCGATCATATCAGGTGTCAGTCGATCATATCGATTGAGGGCGCATATTCTCTCCAGCAAGAATTTCAGGTTGCTTTTAATGTTGATCAGGGTGTCAGTCGATTAATCGATATTCTTATATCGATCATATCGAGACTTTGTCGATTGGATCGAGTCAGGACATAAATCGTCCAGCAAGCTTACATGTAAATCTATACGATTTATCGATCCCATCGACAAGGTATCCGATATGATCGATGTACAAATTCCGATGACATCGACTGTTTCCCCGATCATATCTGTAATCCTGAAATTTTTCTAAGCTTCTCTCTTATTTTTCAACTGTTGATAGATCGAACCATCACTCGATGGAATCGGAGTTCGAAATCCGATAACATCGATGTGTGTCTCGATCCCATCGACCAGTCGGTGGAAGGTTTCCAAAAGCGAGATGACAATTGAGTTTGTATCATCGAGAGGTCGGCCGATACAATCGAGAGTATACGCTCGATCATATCGACGACTGATCAATGATATCGAACTCTGTCATAAATATGACCGTTTATATCCGTTGGAATCTTTTGCATATAAATAGAGAGAGTAGTCTTTGTTGCTGGTAGAGAAAGCAGAGAGTGCTTTAGAGTGTTTTAACCTTCCTATCATTTACCTAAGCCCTTTCTCTCAGGAAGTTTATCCTCCAATCCACCCTCATCATTGATATCTCATAGAGTGGATTGGAGAATGAACTTCCGCATTCAAGGATCCTTCAGCTACTACCTTAATGACATATCATTCAGCTGGGATGCCTTGAATGCAAAGATGATGGGAACCTCTCTATCTTCCTTTTAGGAAAATCTTCAGAGAGTGGTACTCCATCATAGCCTTGACCCAACCTAAGCCTAACATATATACATCTTTGTGTTGCGGATCAAGGGAGCTGAAGATTCTTCATCAACAAGAAGGGAATCTTCATCATTACGCTGAAAGGGACTCATCAACTTATCTGTAAGTATTAAGAGTCCAGAGGACACTTGAAATCATTCCTTTTTATGATTGGGTTTTAAGTGTTGCTCACCATTTGAAGTCCTCGAAGGAGGCCTCCGACGGGAGTATACGTGCGGGGTGCGTTGTGTGGACCCTTGCTCTGTGGAGAGCATAAACATTTGGTTAGGAGTACGCCAGCAAAACTCCAGGGTTAGAGGTGAGCCGAGTAGAAACCTCATGGTGCATTGTGTGGACCCTTGTCCTATGTGGGCATAAACATCTGGTTAGGAGTACGCCAGTAAAACTCCAGGGTTTGAGGTGAACCGAGTAGAAACCTCTGTAAAGGTTGAAGGTGAACTTGATTTAAAACCTTAGGTTTGAGGTGAACCATGGGAAACCTCCTTAGTGAAATCCAGTCACTCAAGGGTTGAGTGTGGAAGCCGGGAGTGGAGTAGACAAGTTGTCGAACCACTATAAAATGACTGTGTTTGAGATTGATATTGTCTTTCATTTATGTGATTGCCTTGCATGTCTTTATATATGATCACATTCTATGCACACACAGTCATATCCATCACAATCTCATCTACACATTGTTTGTCTTTTAAATAGTTTGTGATTGAATCCTCTATTAGGCATGGAAGCCAATAGAGTTAATTCTTGAGTAATCCTAATTTATACTATGTGATAGGATTAGTGAGATAGGACTGAAAAATAACTTATAAATCTTTAAAAAGTCCTATTCACCCCCCTCTAGGACATATTGGGATATTCCTACTTCAACTCAAGTGGTCTTCACTGCAATTTCAGGTGGAGGGATGGGATGTCACAACCTCAGTTCCTATAGTTAGTCACATTGTTATACCTAAAATACGCATTAATGAATATTTAGTAACAACAGAAAATAAGAACACCCTCGCCTCTGCTCAGGATAAGTAATTTTGAATTTCGGAAAAAAATTATCTTTAAGAGGGGTAGATTGTAACACCCCAAACTTTTCAATACCTGAGTATTAAAAGTTCTCAAGTGTTACCATAAGACTTAACCTATTATGTACATGCGTACGGTACCGATCTAGCTAATATAACCTTAAATCGATTTAAAAATGCAGATGTGACCATTGGGAATAATCTCCATTCACAGATCAAGCCATCTGACCTTAATTTTCAAACATGACCAACCATCAAATGATTTGACATATGTACCTCCCCTTAAATGAATTGACTAATAACTCCCTACCCATAAGGATTTAAATGAAAGTTCACTTATAAGAATTGTTTAGAAAAGTGTATACAAGCATGTACGACCATTAGATTTTACAAAACTCATAGATCAACAATAATTATGAAAATGCCATTAACCTAGACCTTAAATTCTAAATCACATGGTTCTACTAAACCGTTTCATGCAAAAATTTATATCATGCCCAATTATCATAAATTAACCATACATGTCAAATCTTAGTCATTGAATTAGCAAGATTAATAGCCAAACCAGACATTCGCTCGAGATGGCCCACCTAGGACCGACACTCACCTTCTACTCCGATATGGACCCTAATATGAATTGACAAAATGAATGGACAGAGTAGATTTCTCGAAAACATCACCGTGGGCCCTACAGTCAATCCCGAGCTTGCACAACACATGTGCACCGGCAGTGCACTGAATAACAAGTCGGGTCAAACGTTGTTTAACCTGACAAATCTCACAAAAGGGAAGGAAACTATTTTCCTTTCTTCCACGGATGATCATTTGTTGGGACGATTTTGGGCCACTATCATCATCCGCATGGATGATCTGAGCCGTCTATCATATTCGAGAGATGGATTCAACCAAAACCATGCCCTCCTCGTGCATTCATGCACACACACATGCTTAGAACAACTGGTGCATGGAGTTAAGCGTGGTTGTGTTTCTAGTCACTGAGAGTCAATCCAAACCACCCATCCTACAAGCTGACCACACAGAATCAACAAATGAACCCAATACAACTCCTCCTACTTATTCGCTGCTGTAAGAGTCCCAACGTGTCACGGCTTTGAGGTTTTCTCGTTGTTCGTAATGTAAATGAACAACACCCGTTTGGAGAAGCTGTGACCCACCTCCAATAACTAAAGGGAAGATCTGGACCGCCCATCTTGTCTGAATGGGAATTTCGATGAAAACCTTGGTCCTTTCGTAATCCATTTAATCGGATGGACGTTCGTTGCAACGCCTACGCAAAAGCACTGAAAAGAATACGTCGTTCGAGTCTTTCCATGTATGAAATCCACACCAGACATCTCAACCTGGATCTGGACCATCTAAAAGAAAGAGGAGGGGATTTTGAGTCTCTTCACGTCATTGAAAAGGGAGAAGGATGAGAAAAGTCTGAAAACCATGCATTTGTGTCTGTTGCGCAAACAGGGAGTTGTGTAAGGGAGCTTCCTGAATGTTCCTCATTGGGTAAACAAGTTGGTGCAAGTGAATTCGCAGTTGACCCGGAAGCCCTCATGTCTATAAAGGGATCTCCAGCCTCCGACTGAAAAGGAAAAAAGAAAAAATAAGAAGAGAAACGTGAGAGAGAGAGAGAAAGAAAGAAAGAAAGAAGAAAGGGAGGAGGTGCTTCGCCGCAAGCCCAGCTCCATGCTACGAAGGAAGGAGGAGGAAGAAAGAAAGAAAATGTGAAGGCTAGCCATCCTCCGCGCTACCGTCGAAGTTGGGCTCGATTCCTAATCTCTCTTATTTTCTATCCTTCATTTCCCTTTTCAAAATTATTCATTCCTTCAACAATGGGAATCCATTTATACTAAAAGCTAAATTGAGTCGATAATAAGAAGGGCCTAAAACACATAAGTTGAAAGCCTACCAACTTAGGCAACTCATAAATCCGCCAAAGGAATAATTTAGACCGTGTTTTTCCCCTACTTTAATCTGACATCTAACTTAATCAATTTAAGCCAGGTGAATATTGTAGAACCTGATCATACGCCCTTGAACATCTAATGTAAGTAAGAGATGAAATCACCACCAAGGAGAGGGTTTTTCCTTTAAGCTTACCTTAATTTAAGTTGGTTTCGTTTAATTCCCTTTTTACATGTTTTTCTTTATGTTATTATGATTTTCTCCCTGCAATCGTATAATTTTACCACCATTAATTGTCTATCCTTTGAAAATTATTGTATGACTTTGATTACATGTGATCTTTATGAATTTATGTGGGGCAATGGATACAAACCTTGCCTTTGCCTTATTAATTTTTTGAGTTAGCCCTTGCTACTCTTCTCTTTTGAGTTGGCCCTTGCCACTCTCCTTATTATTGAGTTGGCCATTGTCACTCTCCTTTTTGTTGAGTTAGTCGTTGATACTCTCCTTATTATTAAGTTGGCCATTGCTACTCTCCTCTTTGTTGAGCCAGCTATTGCTACTCTTCTCTATACTTTGTTAGACTTGTGCTATTTACCTTTAAGGTTTGGGCATGTGTCTTGATATTCCAGAACTCTCATAATTCAATGGATTTCTCTCTTTGGTGTAAGTACTATGTTGGGAATCCCTCTTCTAGCAATCAAATAAATATTGTGGACATAATGCGTTTTCGGTAGCGGCTCTTAAGTGATATATAATTCCATGTATCATGGGTAGTGTTGCATAAATCGATGTAAGTGATTCGCAATGTGTGTTACATCACCTTCGGAATTGGATGTCATAAATAGTCGCTCCATGAACAAATCGTGTCACATAATTCATTTAGTCATGTGTTGTGTTCGTCTTGGGATAACCGCGTAAATCCATGTTAAACTTGAGACACGCCGACGAATCTATGTAGAATGGGATGCGGGGCGAGTCGGATAATTCTAAATCATTTTTCACATTGTGTGATCGTTAAGTGTGATGATCTGCATATACTTTTCTAGGTATGTATCTCATGTAGGTTACTTGCGCATATTGATACCTCTCGTAGTTATGGAGTACGGGACATATCATAACCTTTACATTATTTTTATGCATCTCTTGAATATTACTAATCTTAAAGGCTAACCATTACTATGAGTAGGGCATTGAACCTCTCCAACCGTATAAATGATACAGTTGATGTACGAATTAAAGACTTAGAGGATCATCTCCCTATGGAAGATTTTACTAAAAAAAAAAGAAGATAGTTTTATGATTTAGTTTTATACTTTTGTTGCAAACTCAATAAATGTAATAAGCTCCCATTGAGAGGGCATTTGATTATTTACTAAATTCTTTTACTCTGCTGAAATAATCAATACAGTTAATTTTATTCTCATAAATATTACTTTCATGAATGTATCTAGATGTGATATAAATGAAAAAATAATAATATTAATAAGGTGCAATTTTTAAAGTATCTAATTTATATATTATTAACACCCGATTTTCTTGGGCATGAGTATAAATTGTAGCTGTAAAAATTCAGGATGTTATATGGGATGCCTAAGATGGCTAAGGGACTCTAAGATGCTCGAGGAATTTTTAGGATCTTCTAAAATGTTTAAAATGTGAAGGGGGGGGGGGGTTATTTATAGCCTCCAAACTTGATTTTCTTGTAATTCCTTAGAAGTTCAGGGCTTAAAATGGCTTGAAAGGTTGGGATTCAAGATTTCCATGTATCATGATCTAGATGGTTAGATTGACTGGTAAAAATGTTATTTTAGGCCCAATGGAGGGGTACAGAGATCCTTAGACATCTCCACATGATTGCACCTCTCTCTAGGGAGAAATCCACATGCTTTGGAGACACCTGCTAAGGCAGGGGGTCTACCACATGGTTGGCGGCACCCAGCGCACCACCCAAGCCACATGTCTCCGCTTGTTTTGGCAGGGGTCTCCCACAAGTGTGTGGGAGCTCCAGCACCTTGGGTGTTGGGTTGTTGCCTTTCTAGATTTTTTAATGGGCTTCAAGCTTGGGCTTAGGTTTGGCTTGACCTTATGCCAATTTTAGGCTAATCTTAACTAGGTGAGTTGATTGGGGAGCTGACTCGGTGAGTTGACTTAATGAGTAAACTCGGTGAATCATTTTTCTTGGGTTTTTATGTATTAGGCCTCTAGGGTTTAGGTTTCTAAGGCTAAGTTTTTGGCTTATCTAATTGGGTTTGACTAGGTTATGATTTCTAGGGTTAGGGTTTTTAGGGCTCAACCATTAAGTTTCAGTTGACTAGGCAGACTAGGTTAGGGTTCTTAAGGTTTAGGCTTCTAGGATTAGGGTTTCTAGGGTTCAGCCACTGAGTGGGGTTGAGTTGCCTTAGTCTAATTCAATAAGCTTATCAGCCTGGGGTGGGGTATTACAGATGTCACACTTTGGCAAAGGTTGTGTGCAACCAAATGCCAAAGCGAGAGGACACCTCACCATGCTAGTCACTCATGGATGTGGTCCAAATTCTTTGTCATCCTTTGTGTCTGTGTTAGTTGATTGTCTAGAAATAGATAACTCGCACATATCACAAGGGTTTGGGAAAAATATTGTGATTGTCCCTACATTTTTTGTAGCATTATAGGCAACCAATTGTGTTCATTAACGCCAAGTGTAGGGTTGCGATGCAGTAATAACTCGGTGAGACTGAGGTCGAATCCACAGGGAATGGGGAATATGGCCTAAAACTAATCTAAGTCTAATGGTTGTCTAGGTTTTTAATCTAGTGATTTAGGAAAAAGAGTTTAAAATAAATAAAGATAAAAGACTAAGAATCTAGGAATCCACTTATACCAATCACAATATCTATTTTATTAATTCAACGATTATAACTCAATTGGAATCGAAGTCCTATCCTATCTGATCAAAAGATAGAGCGCTTAAACCACTCATAAACAATATTGGATTATGAATTCAATTGAACAATTTTCTCATGAAGCACTCAGACATCAATCGCATGGAATCAAAAGATTTCAACGCACCCTTAGGCATCACTGGATCAATCAATTATACAGATTGATTCTTTCTATAATGCAAGCTAAACAATTGGTAAATTTGACATTCATTGTACCCGGAGTGCACAACAAATCCAGAAATAAATAACTCAAAGACTTTAAAGTAAATTCAAATCCATTCAATCTAATATCATAATTCAACTATTGTTTGCTTAATCAAATAAAATAAATAATGTAATGGACTACAAGCTTCATCCATTAGCCTTAGATAAGATATTAACTAGTCATAGCTAACTCAAAAAAAAAAAAAAAAAAAAACTATAGATCTACTAGAACCCATGAAGAAATCAAAGTGGAAGAACAATTTCGGTGCTCCACTTAGGCATTTTCTCCCTTTTTAAATCATAGAAGATGATTTGGAATAGCGTAGGAACTCCTTGAAATAGTTTTGGAACTCAATCTTTCACACCACCTTAGAAAAATTCCCAAACTGACATTGAATTTATGCACTTTTATTATGCTTCGGCTGCAGCCGACAACTTCGATCGTATCTAGTGTTTCTTTGGTCGCAGCCAAATTATCTTGATTTGTGTCTAAGCTCTCTGTCTCCCTTAGGTCCCACTGAATGTTTCTTCGGTTGCACCAAACTTGGCTTTAGGCACACTGAAGTGATCTTTGGTTGTAGTCGAATTAACTATGAAATTCATCGTTTGTTGTTGAACTGTTTTGTGCACTTTCGGTCGGACCAAACAGTTTGTTATTTCTTCTGTTGGACTTTGTGATTCAACCAAAATTTTCTCTTTCCTTTTCACTTAGTTTCCTTGGATCTTTGGCATGTAATTTCTTCATTAAACACTTCTAAATATCCAATTCTTCATTATCTTCTTTTAAACTCTAAATCCATCCTTTTAGGTGCATATTCATCTTTAGGTTCAAAATCACCTCGCATAATGAAAACATACATAATTATATCGAATTAATACTTAAATGGAAGGAAAGCTAATGTAATTGAAGGGATAAATATGCAATATTTAGGGTTCAACAAATTGTAACCCTTTCATTTCTGATCAATACTAGCATCAGAATGTATTTGGAAAATAGTGCCCCTGCACTTTTTGCAGCCTTAAGGGGATTTGCTTAGTGACTGGATTTGGAATGTTCATTGCTTCCCTGATCATCCTAGGAGTACTTGTGTCTCTTGATCATCAAAACGGTTTACTACACTGCATTTTTTGAGGCCTTACGAAAACTCACTATGCCGTCTTAATCTTGATCTATTTCTACAACCATCCAAGGCTAAGTATGTGCGGGTGATCTTTTTCTATGTAATCTTCTAATTTTGGCACTTAAGTAACAATTTACCTTTTCCATCATTGGGTGAGGTTTCTTCTGACTATCTTCCATTCTTACATTAGCATTTAATATGACCATTCTGACACTGGAGTTCAGTTTGACCATATTTTGAGTGCCCTTGTATCTAATGACCCCAAGAAAACTGCAAGCCTTCGAATCTTATTTGATTTTTTGCTAGCCCCCATCCATAGGTATGGAAAACCTCTTAGTGCCTCGAACACCCGACACTCCTATTTGAAAATGTTTTTTGATATTTTTATAAGATCGTCCCCATCTTAAGGAGTAAGACCCCATGGGGGTTTTATTGTAAAAATGATTTTGTAAGAGTTGTCCAGCTTGCTTGATTATCACCACTTGGGATGCATATGGGATTCATAGCGAGCTGGTTTTTATTGAAAATGCACAAAGGGGTTAATCCATCTTTCCATGGATGGATGATTATGATCGATGTTAGATTCACTGAGGACCTTTTTGGTGGTTACGGTCAGGATCTTGGACCTGTTGGGGATGATCCTGTAAATCTAGCCCAAATGATAGAAAATGTTTTCATTGGTGCTGGTCTAATTAGTGGTTGTGATCAACATTTCAATTTATGGGCGATTAATCGGTTTTATCATCTCAAGGTGTAATCAGATCTGCTGGGGATTTTTGTAGCTCGAAATTCCTCTTACAATGAAGGGTGAGTTACTTTGTCGGCCAAGCTCAGGCTGAACCTTTGGCTGGAAATTGTTAGGATTTTTTTTTAAAAAGATATTTTGGTCCCTCGAGCCATGCATCAATGGTTGCAGTTGCAGTTGGTTTTTCAATATAAGATGTTTATAAATATTTTTTAGAGAAAATAAAGATCATTGGATCATGAATCAATGGTCACAATTACAAATGATTTTTATTAAAAGAATTTTTTAGAAATTTGGACTTAAGATCCAAAAAGGAGAGCTTAAGATGTCCTAGAGAGAGTTGAATAAGACAATGTCAAATAATCGAAATAAGTGCTGAATATGTAAATAAAATAAAGATCTCAATTGCTTGAGTATTAAAACCTTAATTCTAAATAATTCATAAGACAACCTTCACCTAAAGTTTTAAGCAAGACAACCTTATAACACGAATTTCTTTAAAATCAAAACCCCAAACTTGCAAGAGTAAATAAGAGAATTACAACATTCACCACTCAACTGAAACTAAATACATTCAATCCACCATAAATAAAAATAAAACATTCACCACATGACACTAAGAATAATAGTGGCTCGGTGCTTTAAAAACAGCCACACCTACTCCACTCCTAAAATCACTTCCCTTGTAATTTTAGCTTTCACTATGAAAAGGCTTTCTCAGGGTCACCTTAATAACCTTATACAATTCTTGAGATTTTAATGAACTATCTCAGAAAAACCTAAAAGATTTTAGAAGGTATACTTATCTTCACCGTAGAAGATGTAGCAAAAGCTTTTAGCAAAAGAACCTCTTTCTTAAATGTAGATAGTTCCGTGTTCAATCAGATAGAAAGGGTTTATGGTTCTATTGATTTTAATTAAGTTAAATGCAAAACATACTTAAATAAATTCTCTTAGATCTCAAAAGAAGAGTACAGTTTACTCTCTTAGATTAAACTTCAAAGATCTAAGATAAAAGGGAATTGAAAAGGCTATTTAAATTAAATTACAAATACCATCCAATAGCTTGCTAATAACTTGAGCTTCTTTCTCTCTTACAGAAGGATTCTGAAAATTAACTTGTGTAATTCGAAATGAGAGAAGAACTCAATTTATAGGCAAAGAAGTTAGAACTTCGACTAGCCCTAATCAGGCTTTGACTAGCCAAAGTTCAGTGGATTCAGTTCCACGACTTTCGGATTGTGCAAGATAAGAATTATCCAAAATTTGGCTGGATCAAGGTCAACTTCGGCTGACCGAACAACACAATTCGGCTAGTTCAATTTGACCTTCGGCTGGCCGAATTCCTAAAGGTGATGTTGCTGAAATTTGACCCGAACTTTCTCGGGCTAGCAGAATTTGTAATAAATTTTTTTTTATTACTTTGGGCTTGAAGTTGGGTTGGCCGAACCAAAAGTTAGGCTGGCCAAATTTCAGGAAAAATAAGTAAAAAAATCCATATTTAAACATTTTGGAAAGCAACCAGTCCTAAGGTCTTTCTAGGATTTTATATCACATAAGATATATCAAATATCTGATTCTTTTTTTTACTTGAACTTAGTCTCGCACTTCATCTTAAATTTGAGCTCGATCTTTTCTTAAACATTAGCCGATCTTGAGCTTGATCTTCTCTTGAACATATACCGATCTTGAGCTTGATCTTTTATAAGACCCGTATCCTAGTCTGTACTGTTCCGTCGACTCCCGTGATCATTCCCGTCGAATTCCGACAACCTATGACCTATAATCGACATTTGAGCACAATCCTAAGTCATATCCTGTAGACTTGAGTTGGCTTAATCCGAGACGTGTACCATTACGACCACGCCATCGCCGCGGTTCCAACGCCGCGTCTCATGCCCCAATCCAACGCTTAGATCATAAGATGTGGACCCTGCATTATAATGATCGTGGACCACACATTGTGAGATCCACCCATCCCATGTGGCACCAATCCCTAGGTAATTATGAGGGTGATGAATGACATCACCCTAGCTATAGCCACCCTACCTACCCTTAGCCCTCTTACAAGCACTTATGGCTAGCCACCCTACCCCTAACCCTTTTACAAGCATTTATTACTAGCCACCCTCTCTTACAAGCAACCATAGCCTACCTAAGCTACTCTTTCTCTCTCTTTACAACCCCTTCTCTCTCTATTTCTCAACACTCTATCCCAAGCAAGCAAGAGAACTCACGTCCAAGCCTTCCCATGGAGAGAAAAGAGTGAACTTGGTGGCCCACTGTCCCATCCCAAATCCATCATCATATCCATTCAAACCTCATCTTCCACCACCAAAGTGAGACACAATGAGATTATTTTTCCAACGGACCAAGAAGATCGAAGGTGGGTGCTTATTAGGCTAGGTTTTTTTTCATATTTTGATGATGGGCCAAGTGAGACCTACCGATTGATGGTATGGACCTCACTTTGGACCCTTAATGTGGCCGATGGACCACCTTGATCCTCATGATCATTTCATGATGGGGCTATTCTCCATGGACCCCATCATAATGTTTATTTTCCTTGTATGGATAGAGATAGGGTCATCTAGACCGTCTATTTTAGTGGAGAAGGAATCTCCACCGTTGAATTTTTTATTTAATGGGCCCATGTGTAATGGGACTCACTTGATGTATGATTGATTTCAACGAAAGACCCATAGTGTCGGGGTCCCTCCATCATGCGTGTCTCTCTTTCTCTCTTTCTCTCTCCCTCTCTTTTTATTTATTTATTTTTGTATGTGATGATATGGCCGTGTCGCCCACTTGGATGGACCCCACCATGAAGCATGTATTGGACCTAAGTCATTTAGAGGTGGGGCTCACTTTATAAGTGTGATATCCACACTAATCATCATGTGGTGGCCCACCTGAGCAGGGCCCACCTTGAACGTTCATGTGAGCCAGAACGTCCAGCGTCCCTGGACGCTGGACATGAAAACAAATATAAGCTTGATTTTAAGCTTATTGGGTGGGCCATTTGTATAGGCCTCACCTTAATGTATGTATTCAATCCACGTCATCCATCCTTTTCCCCATACCTTTTTAGGCGTTGAGCCGAAAAATGAAGTCCATCTGATCTTCTGGCGGACCATAGCACATAAAACATTGGTTTTTACCGTTGAAAACCACCCTGTTGTTTCTATATACCGAAAAATATCAGATATTGGGCTTGTTTCGTCTGTCTTGATATATGGGATGCAATGGTGGAGTTGGATTCACCTGATGCGGGCCCCACATGCAAAAAACTTTGAAAAAATAGGTTTAAAAAAAAAAATATATGCAGCAGGCGCCTGCATCATTACGGGCGGGCGGAAGGCAGGGACCCATTGCCCCTGCCGTGGGCCCACCATGATGTATATTTGATATCCACACCGTTCATCGGGTGGGCCACTCCCTGAAGTGGACCCACTCCAAAAATCATCCTGATCTAGACTCGGGTGGCCCACATCAGAGGGAACAGTGTGATTGAACGTCTTCCATTGAAACACTTTTCTAGGCCACAGAAGTTTTGAATCAATATGAAATTTGTTTTTACTCTTCATCTAGGTCTGCGTGACCTTATGAATGGATTGGATGGCTTATAAACATTATGGTGGGCCCCATGTGGGACCCACAGTGATATATGTGTTTTATTCTCACTGTCCACTGTGAACCCACCTAGATGCATGTGTTTTATCTATGCCGTCCAACCATTTTAGATGGTTGCTGGACGGCAGGGGGACCCCCCACCATGAGGTATATGTTTCATTCATGTCGTCCATCTATATGGGTCCCACCCCATATGTGGGACTGCACCTGATGTGTGTGTATATTATATTATATTATATTATATTATATTGTATATATTATATATGTTATATATAGATTATATATTATATAATATATACATGATGGTGGGCCTTCATGGGATGTATCACCATGATGCATGTGTTGCATCTAAACCGTCTCAACCATTTGACAAGCTTGTCTTACAGGCTTGAGACTAAAAATAAGACAGATCTATAGTTCAAGTGAAAACCACCTTAGTATACATATAAGGCCAAGTGATTAAGCCCATCTTGATGTATTGTGGTCCGTTGTTGAGACCCACCTTGATATATATGAGGCCCATGTTATGCGGCCCATTGTGATGTATTTAAGGGCCCTTGGGTTATGGCCCATTGCAATGTACATAAGGCCCATTGATGTGGCCCACTTGATGAATATAAGGCCCATGTGATATGGCCCATTTGATGTATCTAAGGGCCATAGGTCGAGGCCCAACGGGGTGTCCTTAGGGTTCATTGCAATGTGTGATTCTTCCAGGGTTTGTGTAATGATGTTTTATGGTGGGCCATGCCTTGGGAGCAATGTTGGTTTGACGTCCATATTGTAGGATTAATGTTGGTTAAATGTCCGCATTATAACTCTCCCTAGGGCCCGCTGATAGGCTCATGCTTGTTACATGTAGGCCGTCTCGGCCCATCTTTGTTGTAAGGATAGTTCATCACTTTATAACATGCTTAGTATAATTTCATGACTTATGTCATACGCATCATATGTATGCTTGATATGAGTAATGACTGATCATAGCATATGCCATTGGGTAGATTACTTATGGGACTCACGGATAGGATTCACCCACATGAGCGTATGGTATACGTAAGATTGCTGCATGACTAGATAGTGTGACTCATGCATTTCGTATATATATGACATGATCATTGTACGCCCTAGTGACATCAGGGTCATGGCTCCACAGGCACATCGTGGATGACTGTATCAGGATATCGAAAATTATTGGCTCTAACATTGTGGGCACGTAGGATGTCCTTGGGTGAAAATCTTAGAACCTTTTTGGTACTAGGAGATGCTCCGACGTCTAGACCGAGTGGATACATGAGCGCCCGAGTGTCGAATATCAGTAGGCCGCATCTCCCACTGTTTCATGGTCAATTGGAATGGGGTGTAGCCTTATCCGCCAGAGTGAGGGGGCTGTAAGCTAGGCTGAGTTTGACCATCTCGCAAATGAGTCCGCTATTAACGAGCTGGGTAGGTATTGACAGACTACTGGATAGGCGGATAATGAGGTTTATTCCGCTCGCTGGGCTGTGCGGCTAGGGAGGCGGCAGTCAGTGTGGAGTATACTAGACCCCGGTGATATTTCAGATAGGAACCGTATTGATATTTGTACTGGATGAGTACTGGCATGCTTGCTTTGCATCTTACATATGACATTTGGCTACATAGGCCTCGCATCGCATGGCCTTAGTATGGCTGCTAGCATTTATGCCTTGCATCATATAGTTTTGGTATAACTGATCGTATTCATGAACTTACCGCATATTTTCACATTATTCTGATATTGTATACTTGACATTTTCCTTACACACACACTTACACCACTCTCTAAGCTTTTGTAAGCTTATACACGACTGTTGCATGCAAGTGTCGTTGAACAGTAGCAGCGCTGAGGCAGGAGTGCGTATCAGACTATTTTGGAGCTTTTTAATCACCCTGTATTTCCCTTCCCGCATTGTACTTAAAGTTTTTAATATAGTGGATATGCGGTGATGTTGTTTTGTGACTTGGTTATGCTTGTTGTTATGCTCCATTATAAAAAATAAAAATAAAAATTCATATTGAAAATCCTCCTTGTAGGATCCCAGGATCGAAATCTGACATGTGAGTGCCGGGAGCTGAGAATGGGGCACTAAAGTGGCTGTCGGTGCCAGATTCAGCGATCGAAAATTTTGTGAGCCTGTTTTCCGAGTTTGGGGTGTAACATCTTCTCTTGAACATAGACTGATCTTGAGCTTGATCTTTTCTTGAACATAGACAGATCTTAAAGATCTACTATAAAATGGTTTTGTCTTTACAAAATTTGACAACTTTTGTGTGCTTAACATCTTAGCACTTACAAGATCCAAACCATTGGATCCTGAATCAACGATCACGATTATGGATGATTTTTAGTAAAGGATTATTTTTTGGAAATTTGGATTGAAGATTCAAACTGTTAGATGGAAAATCCCTAATCATGATTACGACCAGTTTTTATTAGAAGGAATTTTTTTATTTTTTTTAAAGATCTAAACGGTTGGATCGTGTCACACCCTGAAATTCAGTACTAAAGTATATCTGACCTGGATTTTGTACCCAAAGGTGTGACTTATATTTTTTATGTTTACATTTCATAATCCACACATATTGACAAAATAATTCTCATTCATAAAATATAACCATCTAAAAATTTCATAAATATTTATTTATTTAAAAATAAAATATTCATGTCTCAACTACTGATGATTATCACCAAACTCATGTCTCAGCACATGTCATCACTATACTACTATACTAAATATTCTTTACAACTTATTCAGAAAATATTAAAGAAATGAAAAATAAATCTAAATGTAAAAGCAAATCTCTTTAAACGCCTCCACAAGATTATGTTCTTGAAATTTTAAAATCCCAACTTGGAAAGCTACGAAGCCCAGAGAGTGATCTCAACACAAGTTTCAAAAATAACCTCATATAATCTGAATAAAACGTATAAAAAATATAATACTTATTTATATAAAGAAAACAGATGAATATGTTAATAAATAAGATCTTTCAATGTAAATTCAAAAAAGATAATTAATGGAATCAAGCTGTGCTATAACCCAAAATAATTAGTGCGGTTTATTCTTTTTAATATTGTAACATCCTGAATTTTTACTATTTTGGATTGACAAAAATCCTTAATTACACACACACACACACACACACACACACACATATAAACTAGCCTATGTTGTCACTTACTGACCTTTGATACTCGAAGTAAGCTTATACGCGGGTGGTACCAATAAAGAACCGTACAAATAAGATTAATCAACCATAGAAAGCCAATGAATCCGACAGATCTCGTAAACATTGAGTTTAACCCCATGATTTGTTCACATAGGACCCAAATCTAGGCAACCTATCACTGACAATCAAGACAACCATGACCAAATAAAGACCTACCTAAATCTGAGACGGGTATGAGTCAGATCTTAATTAATAAACTAAATCAATCCAATTACTCATTTAGCCTACGAACCAACGATTTAGGGTGATTATGACCGAATCTTCAATTTCTCTAATTACGAATAAACCACACTATGAACATAATTAATCTAAACCCTAATAATTACATACAAGAAACTCGATACCTAATTCATTCAAGAAATGCATCAATTATCCGAACAAGCTCTAGACCGCTCATTAATGGGCCTATAGTTCCGAAACTATAGAATAATGTCCTTCTCACTAGGCTTGATGTCCATTGCAGGTGGCGAACTAAGAAAGTGCCCAGAAGTGTTCAACTTGGGCTGAAAGCTAAGTCCTTGAAACATGCAAATCCCCAAAGGTGAAATTTGAAACTTAAGTGAAACTAGTCACTTTGTTCTTTCACGAAGTTGTGACTTTCGGACAGTCGATTCATGGTCAAAGTCAAGGTACCAACTAAAAATATTTCTCCACATATATCCATATAGTCGTGGCCCAGATTGACCATCAGTGACCGTTGAACAGACTTCTGATCATATCCGTAGATCGACGCATCCAAATGGCGAGCCGATTGTATCCATATGTAGATCATCATTAGGACTAATTATCCTATGGTATATATCAATTCCTACACCCTATAATGGGCCCCAAAGGTTAAAAAAACACCCTCACATAGGGCTAGTATAATAAAAACTTAGCCCTTAGGACCATTTGCATAACTTTCGAAACTATATAAGACCTTCATTTGGGCACCCCCTTCTCCCATACGAATTTCATGCCCTAGCTTGGGTGAAGGAGAAGAGAAAAAGAAAGAGAGAGATTAAGAGAAAAGAAAAAGAAAGAGAAGGGAGAGGGGGTGTGTGTGTGTGAGTGAGGGAAATCTTGGTACTTGTAGGGTTGATATTTCTTCAACCAAACCTTTGGCTACTACCAAACCTTCACCAAATTCGCCCATGTCAAGCATCGGAGGTAAGAATTATATATTATCCTTCAATTAACCAACCTAGTGTAGATTTCTAGGCATTAATGGTGTTTTCTTGATTTTGATTTAGAAATTGATTAATTTTCCTTAAATCCCTAACCATGGAAGCTTAAAATCAAAGATTCCTTCTTAGAGGTGCGGACCATTATCTCTAGGTTGTTGTTTATCAAGTCTTATTCTTCACTTAATGATTTGTGCTTGCGAATGTGTGAATGCATGCCAACTTGAATATGTATATTTTGATTTCCTTTTCATAAATTGTTATTGTCGATATGGTGAGGCTTGCATGTTCGATAAAATGCCCAAATGAGTAAATTGCTAGATTTACTTCTCATGTTTCATTCTTATAAATTACTATTGTGGGTTAACTAGTTCTATCTAGTGATTGGGACTACTTGAGTAGTCGTGTTAGTAGGTAAATCGCAGAACACGGGGGTGGCCCAGGTTTGGTCGGCCACCCCAGATTTATTCGATTGATCTGGATAGAACACGGATGACCGACAGTAGCTAGGCTACGAGGGATGCTTTTATCCAATGCCAGTTGCGTCGATGTTTACCCGAGTCAACCGAATTCATCTAACAACTGACTAACCACATATGTTTAGAACATTTGATCGCGATTGCTTGAATCTAGAATACCCCATACCATTTGAAAAGTCTACTAATAACCATTAGTAGCAAGATCCTCAAGCCTCATGAGGGCATGGTGGTATGGGACACCGTGTCTGTGCTCTCAGCCTATGTTGGGGTGATGAGCCTCCCTATAGTGACCAATGAGCAACCAAGAATGTTTTAACCTAGTACATTAAACTGTAATGATGTTGCGACTGCTCTACATTTATGTTTGGGTGACGACTCTTATATATTTGTGGGCGCCCTCCACCTGTCGATGGGCTGTATAACCCTGTGCATCCAAGCCATGTCATCTGGGTCCTTAGTAATCGATCAGGCCAATGTTAGCTACATGTTGATTAGGGAGTCATCGCCTGGGTGATAAACCCAAATATGGATTAAGGGACACAGGCATGGAGCCGCTACGGCCGCCCCGGTGCCTAGTAATCTGAATGAGACTAATGACCAAAATGGACGTACTCTAGCTTCCCTAATTTTGCTGGATAAACGGACTTAATTAATTCACTCAGCTAACACAAACACTCATCGCATCGTATTATTTTAGGTTGTGGCAACTCGGCAGTTGAGGTCGCGTGCTGAGGGAGTGTTAGTCATTTGTGAACATAAGAGGGAGTATTGGATGGTGAGGGCATGCATCATATCATAATGGCATGCATGTGCATTAACAAGAGTGTATAGAGACTGTATGGTTAAGTTATTTTTCATTAATTGTGCATGTGGATATGATAACATGTGTAACTTAAAGTTAATGGAACCGCTGAGTTGATCACTCACTCCCACTCTGGGATGATGTTTTAAAATATCAACTAGACACTTTTGTAGATGCAGGTACTATAGAGTCTGATGTGTTGAAGGAGGCACACATAGGCTCGAAGGAGTCCTCGTACTTCCAGTTGCTAGGTAGGCCGATGTAGGAGACGTCATTGAGATTTTAGAGTCGATACATTTCATATTCTTAAAACTGTATATTTTTCTCAGTTGTAGTCCCGTACTCTGAATAAACATATTTTACTTATTAGTTGATTTACTTGCGTTAAAATTTACATTTATTCCAGAGTACATCGTATAATCTATTTTAATTCTAGGAATTATTCAAATGTCAGGTAAAACGAACTATAGAACCCCACTTCCGCAAAGCATAAGTGGCACCTGGGATATCAAGAGTCGAGTATTTACTTAACCTCCGAAATCTGGGGCGTTACAAATACCAAGGCTAGTTTACACTGGTTGGCCAACATGCGCGCCAATATAAAACGTAGCATGAAAATGGGAACCTTTTACATGATATGCTCACCTATCTAAAGGGCACTCGGTGAGGTACCCATTTGTACGTTAGGTGGTCAAACTAGAACCCTATTGAACTTGACAGTAGGAACCTTTTGTAATCCTGACATACTCACCCACCCAAAGAGTACGATAGAAGTTTCAAGAGGTACCAGTTGGGATTTTGTGACTTTTAACCCAATGATCTAACTTGCCCCACATATTTACACTTAAGGGCATGTTTGGGCGGCGGGATTAGGTGGGCGTAAGTGGGAGTGGGTTTTAAAATCTCACTCTTCCAGGCGCCGACTGTTTGGCGATGGGCTCAAGGTGGAATTGATGGGATTTCTTGGATATCATGCCAGCATTAAAGAGGATCCACTTTAGATGCACAGGATTGCAAAGGATTGGAGGGATGGAAGCAAATCTCACCCAATCCCACCTCGAAAATCTTACGCCGACCCTGCCATCCCTGTCTTGGGCTGATGACCGACGTTATTCCTCCCTAGTGACGCTGGTGGGGGTGATAGCTATAAAAATGGAGGTGGGGAAGAGGGACTTCCGAACCATCTCATCCTCTCTGTCAGATATCCCTTTTCCTTCTTCTCTCTGTTCTTATTTTCATTACCCCTTTTCATCCGTTGACCCTCTTCTGCAAACCCTTCCTACTAATAGGTGGGAAGTGGATGATCAGTAGGTGGTGTGGCCAGCTACCTGAACTCAATCATGGGAATCCTCAAATCTCTGTATGTTGCATGTAGATGATTTTGTATTCTGAAAATGGCTGTGAAAGAGGGGGGAAATGCTGATTTGAATGAAAATTTTCATTCTGAAAATGGCTGTATTTGGGGTAAATGTTGAATTGATTGGAATTTTTAAATTTTTGTTTACGATATACACTGGCATTTTATATAAGGATATGTAATATACATAAGAGCAGATTTGATTAAGTGATTCTCACATCCATACAACCCAAATATGGAGCTATTTTTTATTTTTTTTGCTAAAACTTAACAAGAACTTGAATTAAAAATATGGGTCTCTCATGGTAGCAAAGGGATATGTTCATTTTCTGGCCTAAATCGATCAGCTTAGCTTTGGGTAAATCATGATTAGCTTTAGTGACTTTAGGCTAAGTTAACATACAAACAATGTTGCACGTGCCAACCTGTCATACGTGTATGATACTGTAGGTATGCAAAAGATGGGCCCAACCATGATGATCAAATGGTCCAAAAATCAGGTCAGTCCACTCGCCAGATGAGATATAGAAGTATGTCCGATCAAATAGTTGGCCTTTCTGATTCAACCATGCAGTATCGTTTCATGGAAGTTGTCCCATCTGATGAATGGATTGACCTGGTTCAGTTACCCTTCCTTCAGGGTTCACTTGCTGGAAAGGCTAGATGTCCTACCCTTGTGATGGGTTTGGCAAATGAGGCAGGTGGTATGTTAAGCTAACTCACAACTCTTTCTAGGTGTACACACCCAAGTCTTCATGATCTTCTTATATAATTCAATTTCTTTCTACTTTCTTGTAACCAAAGCCATCACAATAGCTTAGTGGGTAGAGCTGGCAAATATGTGGAGCTAGTGTAGGACTAATGGAGAGCTCATTTTTACTTCTCATGAACTCGAATTTCTAGTTTGCAAGCCATGTCATGAGTGTAAAAGAAGCAAACATTGTAGCTCTTCCCTAAATGCAAAACTAAGTTCAGACATCTCAAATGTGATTGAGATTTTGCAAAATAATCCGTTATTATGTTTCCATCTATTGAGGTTTCCTAGGTTCTCATCAGCGAATTTCACATTGCCTTATGCAGGGGTTAGGGGACTATTTGCTAGGTTCTAGTTTTGAGAGAGTAACCATAAGAGCTGATTTTTTATTTCTCTTTCTTTCACTTTCTTACTTCATGGTATTCCTTATCTCGAATTTTTCAGCAATTAATTAAGAAAATAGGATTTTCTTTTTCACCATTAGTTGATAGCTTATTGGAAGACCATTTTCCTAAATCTGAACTTTTTAATATGAAGAAGAAAACCCATTAACCATAAGAGCTGATTTTTTATTTTCTATGTCTTGAATGACATATTCAATGAAGAAAACTCAGTTATTTACTATTAAAATATATCAGAAAATTTATAATTTTCAACTTTGTTTGGGGTTTTCTATATCTTTTTATGCGGCATAGTTAGATGAAGGAAAAAACCCATTTAATGTCATTGATGAATTTAGGATTTTAAACTCAGGTATGTTTGGTTAGGATTCAGCTTCTTGTATGACATTCTCTTTTTATGGTGTGGTTATATGAAGAAAGCACATAGAATATCACTGACTAATCTAGAATTTTCAGCTGAATTTGTTTGCATAGTGACGAACCCCATTTTAGTCAATTTCTTGGCCTAGGAATTTATTGGGAGATTTTCAGATTTGATGTCTTTCTCATGATACTATCTTAGGAAAATCCTACCAAAAATAAAATTCTAAAACATCTAATCTTAATATATAGATTATCAAATAGTTTTAAAAAAGGATATAAAACTATAAACTGAATTATGTTAGCCTCTAAATATTTTAACGTTAAAATTGCAATAATTTCGTGAAGAATTTAAACAACTGAGATTTTTAACCATATCTCAAGAATTTGGAAATCTCAACAATATGTTATGTTGGTTCTGTAGAATGATTTATATGAGGAGAACCCATCAATATTGCTAATAAATCTGGGATCCTATGCTAATTTTGGGGCCTTTAAAAGCTTTTTGTATGGTAGGAAATCAGCTGCCCCTTTTTCCATGTATGCCAGTTTGCCAGAGAAAGGCTTTTCTAAAGGAACTTCCTGTCATGAGAACTTAAGTAGGGCTCATTGAATGTTTGTGACAAATGTACTCATTCCACAGTTATGTTGGATCATGTAAGGACATGGCACAAACATATCCAAAACTCAAGTGACCGACACACAGGAAGAAACGTGTCTACCCCTAAATTTCAGGCTACTTTTCTAGGGAGTCACACCTAATGAATGGGTCTGATGAAAGATGCACAACATATTTACTTGATGGTTAAAAATGAAAAATATCCAATGGTCTTATTTCACCAAACAAGTGTGTAAGAATCAGAGGTTAAGATTGTTCAACCATTCTAATTTTGTGACTCAATGACTGTGAGTTCCACAATGTAGGTTGTTTTATTTGAGTTTATATGTGCTTGCATCCAACTGGAGTATCAAATAAGATCATCAAGTTTCTCAATATTCAGCCAAAGCTTAAATATACATGGCTGATAAAGAACATTCCATTATTTAAAAAAATGGAATTTTGAAATTGTGATTTTTTAGAGTTGTTTTGTGTGTTGATTGTTGAAAATTTATTTTTGAAACTGTTTATGGCTATTAATTTGATGGTAGTTTATAGTTAACTCTTAATATTCCATATTTTCTCCTTATAAAACGGTACTTGAATTAATAGGTCCACTTTTGTGGGCCCCATCTACACCATTCATAAGTACATTTCTGATGTTTATATGCCATCCACACTATTCATTAGTTCATTCCTTCTAGGTTGAACTAGAAAAAAAAAAATTAGCTTAACCCAAATCTTTTATGGCCCCAGAAATCTTTCAATAGGACGTTCAATCCTCATTATCTCCTGTTAAGCATTTCACTTGAGTTTTGGATCTCCTTCATTTTTTAGCCCTTGTCCCAACATGATCTAGAAAAAATAGATGCTCCATTCCATATATTAAAAATAAATTTTTTAGCCCCAGAAATCTTTCAATAGGACGTTCAATCCTCACTATCTCATGTCATGTAGAAGTCTCATAACATTCCATATATACAAAAGAAATTAGGAGTTTCCAAGACCTATCCTTTATATCACAATTCAGATCTAATGATCCAGATCGATATATAATTAGGTAGTTTGTTCAAGTGGATTTTACATAATTACTTAAAATAAAAAAATTAATTAGGTGATTAGACTCTTGATCAATAGTTTGATTGAAATATTTCATAAATATAATGGTCCAGATCATTAGTTTAATCTTTGGATTGAGATCCAAGATCGGCTTATGGATTGAGACTAACATGACTCACTTCATGGTTAATTAACGTCTTAGATGAAAATCTAATCTTCAATATTGAGTATGGTGGTTATCACCAAAATAGAGCAGTTTTCTTAAAATCCCAATCTTCAATGTGGAACCACTGGTGTTCCATGGCTGTCATTACCAGTGAAAGTTATCAAGTCAAGCTCGCTCCATACTCTTATCCAACTTCATAACAACATTAACTATGATTACATCACACGATTTCATGAAATGGATAATATGAGGAAGATTAATTTCATGTTTGGTGTGAATTTTTAGGAAATAGATAACCTGAACGCCGATGAACTGGGCCGTTATATCGTGATTCTTGTCACGGTTGCTTGCATCACTGCCATTAGGGAATATTGCCAAACATATATGTTTAATCGGCCAGCTTGTATAGGAGATGATGATCGGGCGAGGTTCATCAATTTTATTATTCGTACCTCTGATAGGGATTGTATTACTCAGTTGTGGATGAAGCGAGCAAATTTTTTTCGGTTATGTAATGATTTACATGAGAAGACTTTTTTACGTTATACACAACACGTTAGCCTAGAAGAGAAATTGGTGATATCTCTACACATAGTAGGACATAGCGTGCGTAATCGGGTAATTGGACACCAGTTTATACGTTCATGTGAAATCGTCAGTCGTCACTTCAACTGGTTTCTTGATGCAATTGTGTCTCTCTATCCTACATATGTTCAACAAGCAACTGCTAAAATTCCCATCAAGATTCAATCAAATCCATTTTGGTCTACATACTTTCAAGTATAAGTTTAAATTATGTATCTTTGAAATTTGAATAATAGTCATTTAGTTATATAACATTAACTAATAAAATTAGTTTGGACTATGTAATTCTAGGATTGCATCGGTGCAATAGATGGTACCCACATTCCTATCCAAGTACAAAGACCTGACCAAGCTAGTTTCCGTAACAGAAAAGGTTTCTTATCCCAAAATGTGCTTAATGCATGTGGATTTGATATGAAATTTATATACATTTTAGCTAGCTGGGAGGGTTTTACTTCAGACGCACGGGTGTTACATAATGCTCTCACACGATCCGATGATCCCTTAAATGTCCTAAACAATAACTCTTACACTTATGACAAAACTCTTTTGTATATTTTTCTATGATAATTACTTTCATATACTACAATAACTATTTATAGGAATACTGAGGAAATAATGTAAATCAGTTATGCAATGCAGAGTCATAGTAAGAAAAATATCATATACTGAGGAAACAATATAGATCAACTATACAATGTGGAGTCATAGTAAGCCAAATATCATATACTGAGGAAACAATGTAGATCAGCTATGCAATTTGGAGTCACAATAAGTCAAATATCATATACTGAAGAAATAATATAGATTAACTATACAATGCGGAGTCATAGTAAGCCAAATATCATATACTGAGGAAACAATGTAGATCAGTTATGCAATGTGGAGTCATAGTAAGCCAAATATCATGTACTGAGGATGCAACGCAATATGAAAATCCTGACAGGTCCACGAATACCGTCAACCTTATCTAGGCCATATAAATGTAAAAACATAGCAACTCAAAATGCCATATGCTGCGGATGTAATGCAATATGCAATACGAATGAAATGACTAAGCTGGAGTATAAATTTGGGATGATAGTACTTAGTATCGCAAGCTATGGGGTTCATCACAAGGGACTTCTATCCAAACTAGTCTCATACCTAAAATTGGATAGTTAAACTCTATGTGGTAAACTCCTAATCTCAGGTTACTCGTGCGCCCCGAATGAAATCCTGGCCATTGCGAAGATACATAACAAATAGTTGCGCACCACTAGCCTGAGTGGATAGTGTATGAATGAATGAATCAAATGCTGAGTATGTAACTGCTGCTCAGTAAGTCCACATATCAGTATTGTACATCTCTGAGATCATCACCGGGGTCTAGTACAATCCAAGATGGCTACCGCCCCTGCCTACCGTGCAGCCTAGTGAGTGGAAAAGACTTCACTACCTGCCTGCCAATATCGGCCTAGCTCTTCGACAGCAGACCCATTAGTGAGCTGGTCAAACTCAACCTAGCTTACTGCCCCCTTACTCGGGCGGATAAAGGCACACCCTCTCCCAACCGATCACCACACAGTGAGAAGCACGACCTCCTAGTATCCGGCACTCAGCGCTCATGTCTTTCACTCGGTCTAGACGTTGGAGCATCCCCTGGCCACGAGAGTTTAAGGACTTTCACCCACGTATAGTGGGCCCATGGCCTCATACAAGGGCCTAATATACATCACCATGGGCCTCACTCAAGGGCCTCAAACACATCACAATGGGCCTCATATATATCACATCGAGTCTCACATATGGGCCACGTATACATCGTATAGGCCTCACACATGGGCCACATATACAACACCTCCGGCCTCATTATATGGGCCGCTCATATATCATAAAGGGCTTCATTACATGGGTTGTAAATATATCATAGTGGGCCTCATACACATGCCGAATATGCAACATAATTGGGCCAAATATACATCACAATGAGCCCCAACACATGGGCCGGGTATATGTCACATTGGGCCTCAATCATGGGCCTCAAATACATCACATTGGGCCGCATACATGGGCCTCATGTGCACAATCAAATGGGCCTCACACTCACAGCCATAATGGGCCCCACATATGGCCACGATGGGCCTCGTATTCGACCAAAATGGGCCTCGCACATACAACAGGTGGGCCCTGCGTGTACAGCAGGCTGGCCCTGCACGCCCAACAACACGGACGGATGGCGTGGATATAAAACACATACATCATGTAAGCCCCACCGTCCATGGCTGGACGGTGCGGATTACAACACAAACATCACGTTGGGACCCACATCTACTGGACAACATGGATGAAATACATAACGGTGGGTCCCACTTGGATTTTAGATCTAACTCATTCTCTCTATAATGCCATTAAACGATCTTTACAAATGATTGGGCGGTATGGATATAACACATGCATCAAGATGGGGCCACATCCAGAGATGGACAGTGTGGATCCAAAATACATACATCCAGGTGGGCCGCACAAGTGGGTGGTATAGAAGAAACATACACAGCATGGTGGGTCTATACAGTGCAAGCGGGCCCAGCACATGAAGCGAGTGGGCCCTGCACCATTAAAATGGATAGATAGGGCGGATATGAAATACATACATCGGGGGGTGAGTCCACCACCCAGCGGGCTGGATGGTGTGGATATACAATACATTCATCATGGTGGGCCACGTCAATCACGTGATGGATGGTGTAAATATACAACACATCCTCAAAGTGGGCCCCACCCCATCAAATGGATGGTCAACATGGATGAAACGCATACATCATGGACAGGCACCTCTGTCCACGTGGACAGTGAAGATACGACACTTACATCACGTAGGAGCACCATAGAACATGCTAACGTAACACAATAGTTACATAGATGGTGGGAGGTACACCAGTCGTCCCACGTGTGGGATGGGTCCCACCGTCCAAGCAATGGACGGTGGATAAAACACATACATCACTTGAGCTCCACCATCCAAGGTCTGAATGGTGGAGACAACACTATCAAGGTGGGGTCCACACATGGCCACCCCACACGGCGTGGGTAAAACACACGAATCATGGTGGGGTCCACATAGATGGACGGTAGGGATATAATACATACAGCATGATGGGGCCCACCTCACTTGATGATGTCAATACATCAGCTATATAGCTGTTGTAGGGACACCAGCCAAACTGCCAGCATGGTGGGTCCCACGTGGGGCCCACCATAACGTTTATTTCCATCCCACTTGTACATTAGGTCATAAAGACTTGAATAAAGAGGAAAAATAAATTTCATATTGATCCAAAACTTCTGTGATCTAAAAAGGGATTCAATAGTAGACGTTCAATCCCCTGCTACTTGGTGGTGTGGACCACCTAAGTGCCGTGAACAGTTGATTTTTGGGATGTCCCAATAATTAAAGGGGACCCATCAAATGGACGATGTTGATGTTTAACACGCATCAAGGTGAGGCCTGTGGTGGGGGCCCACTAACCCTGCGTCCAAACCAAGCCGCGAACGTTGCTTGTCGTAGCGTCTTCTGGACGCTGGCAGCAACAACATCCGTTGTTTAGTTTTCTTTTTTTTTTTTGGTGAGGTTTTTCATAGGTGGGGACATATCAGAAGGATCCACTCCACCAGTTGGGTCCCTGGGCTCATGACAGGCCTAACAAGCCCAATATTGGATATATTTTGGTGTGTAGAAACATCACGGTAGGCCCTAACAGTTTAAATCACCAAAACCAATGTTTTCTACATTATGGCCCGCCAAAGATTCAGATTGGCTTCATTTTTCGGCTTAACACTTAAAATGAGCTGGGAAAAAGGGTGGACGGTGTGGATCGGATACATTCATCAAGGTAGGGGACGATGTGGATCAGATACATTTATCAAGGTAGGGTCCATGTGTATGGAAGGTGTGAATATATATAAAATATATACATCAAGTGGGCTCCCTAGGTGCACAGTGTGCATTTAAACACATGCCACAGTGGGTTTCCACCATCCAGATAGCTAGACGATGGATGGCATGAATGGAACGTATACATCTGTTGGGTCCACACGTATGGCCCACCCGCTTGTATCAAGCCGACATTTGTGTTTTCCTCTAATCAGGCCCATCTAAACCGACTGTCAGGTGGGCCCACTCGGTGGACGACATGGATAAAATACATTCATCATGGTGTGCGGCAAAATATGGAAGAGATAGAGAGAGAGATAGAGATGGTGTAGTGGAGGGACCCTACCACTGTGGGCCCCTCATATGATTACAGCACATACATCGAATTGGGTCTCATCTCAAGTGGGCCATCAAATTAAAAATCAATGGTAGATCACCCACCGATTGTTAATCTTCTTGGTCCCTTAGTTTTCTTGGTTCCTTGGCTTCTTCTTTAATGGTGGAAGATGAGAATTGAAGGGTTGGATGACAAGATGAGGGGGGGAAGGTAGGAAGTTGGGTCCTCTCTTGGTTATTTCTCTCCTTAGGATTTTCTCTCATGGAAACTTGGGAACTAGTGGAGAGAATAAGAGAGGAGAGGGTGTTGTAAGAGAGATGGGATGGGTGAGATGGATGTTGTAAGAAAGGGTATAGGCTTAGTTGAATTTTAGGTGAGAGAGGGATGGGTGGGGAGAGAGAGAAAGTTGACTTAGAGAATGGGAGAGGGATGGGCTAGGTAAGGTTGTGTACTTGACATTGATTGATGGATTGATGTGATGTGTTATAGAGATTCTCTCGGTATATGCAATGTGCGGCATTTTTTCAGAAAATACACAGGCCCACAACCCCTGGCATAGACATCGCATCAGCACGTGAAACGCGGTGACAACACGGTCACTAGGATATAATTTCAAGTCGAGCCGATACGGGTTGATAGGGTGCGACTCAGGGTCACGTGCAAATGCTATCTACGCATCGCGGGTTGTCGGAATTCGATTGGGAGGACGGCGGGAGTCCACGTAATGGTATGGTCTAGGATATGAGCCTTACAATTAGAGCACTGGGAGAGATACTTACCTTTTTAGGGGGATGACCTAGAGAAGGGAGCTTGTGGGAGGCACCCCGTGAGTTAATTAGAGGAGTGGAGGATGTTTATTTTAGAAGCCTTATATGAATTTATTTCTTCTTTGTATATTTATTAGTGAAGAAAAATGAACTTTTTTATTTGTCTTTTGAAAAATTATGCATGAAATGAGATGGAAGGAAATGAAAATTTATGAGAAGTGCTTGTTTATCTATGTGAGCGTGGTTTAGGCTTATTATGTTCATAGATATAAGAATTAGAAATTTTCACTTGGTCAGATGTTATACCCAATTTTTGAATCGTTTACTAAGGGTCTCAATCCCCTTAAGGTAGTGCAAAATGTTATCCTACCTCTAGGATTTAGGCAATGCTTAAAAGAATTATTGACTCATGGCTACCATCCTTGCATCTGTTGAATGTTCGTGTTGGTCGAATCTTCCATGTACATGTTTTCTTTTTCTTTTTCTCTTGTAATTATATAATGCCCCGAGTTTTTCAAGACCCAAGTATATGACTCGTTTTTCAAAAACTCGAGTGTTAACCTATAGAGAGCCAAATTCTATATTTTTTTCTTTTATCAGAGTTAGCAGTTTAGTGTAGAATGGACAAATCAATATAAAGGAAAGTTTGCAATTACATTTATAATATACAAGGGGCTGCCCATAATGACCTATACAAACCAATGTCTCAATCCTTACAATTACAAAACAAAATAACATCGCATGTTAAACAAAAGTAAATTATAACAAATCTTGATCAATAAAAGCACGTAGCCACTCTTGACAACACAATCAAGCATCTTCGACAATGGTACCCTGTTTCACATCAATATGAACATGAATATCATCTAGACCACCTGCTCTACCTGTATGGTTAAATATTTGATGGATGAGTGGCCAACTCAATGTGAATTCTACTCAAGATTACACACCACCGTTTTAGCTAAGATAATTAAAAACAGCAAGGCAATCAAAATAATACATGATGCAGTCTTTTTAAATGCATGGATGCGTGAATGTACATCGACCTAAGGATGCTCATTGAGTCAGACTTAGGCTCGTCACCCATGCATAGGACTGGTCACCAGTGTAGCATATCTCGTACAGAATAGTATCAAGTCATCGTACATATCACGTTCGTAGGTCACTAGCGTAGCATAACTTGTATAACATAGCGACCAAGTGTCAATAGTCGGTGGTTTGGGAGCTAGCGGAACGATACCCCACCCATCATCACCAATATGATATGGATACATGATTAGCCAAACCATTATTATTCCATTTACAATCAGTCAGTTTGAGTAACTCAATGGTTACTTCGGGGGGCTCGTCAGCCAGTGTAGGCCGACAGCTTGGGCATAGTGTCCCATGACCACCATCCCCGGCACATGAGGTTCTCTCATCTTAGGATGTTTAATAAATGTCCATCAACCAGTGGCCAATCAAATTCAATAATTAAGGATTACCATCGTATGGTTATAAGCCATTAAAGGCACGCAAGGCAATTATCAAAACATGGGACGAACGTTAAATCGCAGCGGTAAAGGGGTGCTCGGTATATTAAATCAAAATGGCAAGGGGGTCAGACATGATTAAACTATAGCGGTTAAAGTGGTCATTTCTAAGCTACTCAAGCCGTATGACCTATGGATGGTAAATCTTACATTAATATTTCATGTCCCACATAACCTCCAATCGAGGGTCCATTCCATTCCACACTCCGTCTTGTTACATTCTAAGTATGGGATCACATACACAAGTGGTGTTTTTTCACTAATCAATGTAATGAATTGGATTTTATTAACGACTTACAACAACTCATGTGAAAGCATATAATTATATCATGACAGACATATGTTAAGCAATTGATTCATAATCACAATAATTCATGGCATGAATTATCAATTAAGATTTAAACAGAAACTATTATGTGAGTAATTATTGCATGCTATCATAATTACCGACTATAATTCAAATACCAATCATGTCTTAGGACTTTATAACTAATGTAGAGATCGCATGTCATGAGATTACATTTGTGAATCTAAGAACTAATACTTGAACTAATTTGGAAATAGAAAGCTTAGGGGGAAGAAATCACCACCTTATGTTTTGAACTGCTTACGTCATTGCTAGGAGGTGCATTCCCTTTGAATCAAATCCTACCATAAATTACAAATTTGTACGGTTAGATTCAACTTTACACACTATTTGGGGTTAAGGTTTTAACCTAGAGTTTGAATTGATTATTCTTAGAGTTTACCGTATAATTAGGGTTTCATCCTTGAGTTTAGTCGTAAACTTAGATTCTATGATTTGAACTCTAGTTGGTGTACCATTGATTACAATATAAACTTAGTAATTACAAGATAACTATTAGCATTAGTGTTATAATTTATATTAGGTAACATAGTAATAAAAATCATTATGATGATAATTAATAATAGAATTATAATTGATGATAGTAATAACAACAACACTAATTAATATATTGTAATATTAATTATAATTTCTAGTCAATAGCATTAAAATAACATTAATTGTTACACAAATAGAAAATAATAACGATATTATTAATAACATAAGTAACTAATGATGAATCTGATTGATGAAAAGAAATGAAAATTCTTACCTTGTTGACTCGGTTTGAGCCACAAGCATGATTTGCCCCCAACAGCTCAACTTGGCGAGTTTCAGCCGAGTTGGCTCGGCCGTGCATCTCGACTCCCGCTCCTCTTCCTTTTCTTCTTCTTTTCTCCTCACTCAAGACCCCTCATCCAGCAGAGTTGCTGGACTCAACCAGCCAATGGGCTAGCGGTCTAACCTGGTCCCAATCCGAGTTGACTCGGTTTGGTTAGGACAGCCCCTGGCCTCTCTCTCTCTCTCTCTCTCTCTCTCTCTCTCTCTCTCTCTCTCTCTCTCTCTCTCTCTCTCTCTCTCTCTCTCTGCTTCTGCCCATCCCCGACTCGCTCGAGTTGAGCAGCAACCAGCCACCTCGCTCCTTTCTCCTTCTTTCTCCCTCCTTCATTTCTTCTTTCATCTGCTACTCCCGCATCAACCTTTCTATCTCTTCCTCTGTTTCTAGTCCTTGCATGGCTGCACGAGCCTAGACTCGACCCAATCATGGCCCAACTCGACAGACTCGGATCAAGTCTAACAGAAACGGATAGCTCAGCGCAGCACCGAAGCTGTCTCCTGCTTTTCTCTCCCTTCTTCCTATTTTTCTCCTGCTACTCTCCCAGTTGGAACCGTCCAACAATGGACGCCATGTCCGGCCAGACTCGGTCCAGACTCGACTCGATTTGAGTCGTTAGGTACGGTAGAATGGCGAGGAAGAAGACGGCTACCATGAATGGCATCCTCGCCATCACCGCCTTTCCTTCAAATCCGAATCTATCAGGCAGTCCATGAGGACCCTAGAGAGCTTGCCAATGAGCTTCATCAAAGCTTGGAGAAGATATGAGTGGTGGGTTCTAATGAATAAAGGAAACGGCCGGTTTCTATGGTTTTTGTAAAAGGATAGGATAAGAGAAATTTCCTCTTCTATATTATAGGAAAACCTAATCCTTCTGTGCCATTGGATGAGAATGAACAGCCCGGATTCCCTGTTTCACGTCAGACCTCGAATACTACTGGTAAGAGAGAAAACCAGTCGTTGTTTTCTCTCTGCTGTGGAAGAAACCCTAACATTAAGGTTTGGTTGAGGGGCTGGGATTCTACTAGAGTTACGGTCGAGATGGAAGGAGGGACGCGCATGCGTACCGCCATCTTGGCAACAGCATGCCATAATTCCCATTTTCAGAAATTTTCTCCCGCCAACCGTACTTGCGCTGGGCACAATGCTCAGATGCGCGAGCATGCCTGTGAGAGGATGACATGATTTTGGTCAGAAATGGACCCCCTATCATATGGACGGTTCAGATCGTACTTTTGGGCCATGATTCTGGGCCACGATCGAAGAAAACGGGCGTCCCTCGTTCGTCGCTGGCAGGGGCATGAAAAAGGGAGAGGAATCCTCTCCCATTACGGAAATCATCGGGTCAGCGTGCTCTGACCTGCCTCCCCGGACCCGTGCACATCGATTGCATGTGCATCCCTTGCACATGCGACTGGGGTGGGGTACACAATGGTGTTTTTGTGGAAATCCACTCCGTCCATTCGACTATATGGGTCATCTTAGGACGCTTGACCAAAGATGAGATAGATCCAAAGCTTTTGTGCGCCGCACATCTTGATTTTGGGTCCTGTTTATGGATTCATGTCGATCTAACAGTGTTATGTGGCCCAATCATGAAATCAGCGCCACTCATCTAACTTTTGGGCTACCCAAGGCCACTCTCTCTATTATAAATTGATGTCATCTTGTACAGATGGGCCATGCAATGTTTATTCTTGGGTTAAGATTATGATTTCCTGATCACCTAATGGTCAGATTATTCCAGATCTGATCATGTACATGCCTACTGGCTTATAAATCGATTTTGGGCAAATCTGATAGTTATTTCTACAATTAATGGTTCATACTTTTCAATTGAATGAATGGATGGATTATCTCAGAATGGTTCATCGACAATCCAAGAGTAACTTGGATGGATTTAATGACTAGTTTTGACGATCAGATCCATCATTGCATGATGCGAGGCCTAAATCGAATGATCTACCTCGTATCCCGTGATTGATCTATAATTCCAACGGTCAGATTTTGAGATCCAAAACACAAGTGTTTCAGACACTCTCCTTAATAGATTTACGTGCCCTAAAGACCCTATAAGTAAAGATCTAACCACTGGTCCTATGCTTAGAGGACCAGATGGCTCGATCTACGATGAAGATCCTCCTACCGGTTAGATTTAGACCAGAATGAACGTGAATGTTCAAGTTAGGTTAGTATTTGTACTAAGTTAGGTTACTTGGTAACACTCGAGTATTGAAAAGTATAGGGTGTTACAAAGTATTATCCACATTACCCTTTCAGGCTTTCACTACGTCTAACTCGCCTATCATTTGTGCCCGTGGTGCACTTTTGGATTTTCACCATGTCTCAGGTGTTTGATCTTGGCTGCTCCTTAACAATGATATTGTTTTTATCCTTGGTACCCTTTCAAGTTTTCACCAAGTCCGTTGTGTGCCCATTGCTTTTACTTGGAACACCCTTTCAAGTTTCACTCTGCCCATTTCTCATAGGCACACTTTTATTCTTTTGATTTTTCATTGATTTCGACAGTAGTGAAGATATTGGATTCCCATCATTTTTGACTGATTGACAGACTCTCCAACCCCGTCTCGAATTATGATAGAAAAGTTGTTGACTCGAGTTGAGATCATCTTGAGGGAAGGGCTTAGAACTGTGCTTCTTTATAGGTCAATATTTTTCTCTTTTTATATTTCTTTTCTCTTTTTCTTACTTTTTTTTTTAGATTGCATGCTCTTATTCGTCCTTATTTTCTCTTTTTCTTACCTTTTTTTTTTTTAGATTGCATGCTCTTATTCGTCCTTATTTTCTCTTTTTCTTCTTTTCTATTTTTTTTTATAATTTTTAATTTTCCTTTTCTTCTCTTTTTTTTTTTCTCTCTTGTTTTTTTACCCTTTCCAGTGGAGCACTTATTTGGAGAATAGGAGAATGTGATTCTTAGGATAAACAACTTTTGTTGATTGATATTAGCTCTACTATTGTAAATCTTGACAAGGTTAAATAAGCTTATCTATGAAATATCTTCATGTTATCGACGTTGATTGGCTCCAGAAGATTCCTGCCCCTCTTATTGATGAGACGGAGGGCGTCTCTTAGAACTTTTCTGATCATTGGGTCATCTTATATGAGATTTGAACTTGCCCCTTGAGTCCGATAGATGTAATGGTAAGATGAACTTTATTACTGTATTGCCAACCTTGAAGTTCCCTTTTTCGACCCGTTTGTGGTAAGCCTAAGCAGACCTTTTCTAGTTACACTATAGGTGGCTTAATATTTCGATGTCTTTTTTTTTATTTGTCAGATGCAACTGATAGTGTTGAGTTCGCTGCCACTTACTTTTCTCGACTTTAGCCTTCATTAGTACTTGCAAAGGTTGGATTCCATCTTGAATTTGTAAGACACTTTCCATTTCATAAGTTATTTGGTAAAGAGTTCCACTTGTAATTGTGCGTACAGATGTCCAATTAGCCCAATGTGCATATGGATGCGGTACAATATCTTCTAATTTTGAGCTTCTTGAGGAATTTATCCATCTTTGGATTTGTGAAGGCATCCCATTGTCAGATGATGATATATGTTGGAACTCCTAACAACTGATGATGTATCAAGTGAGACCAAGATGTTGCTTTCATCCATTTTGAGAAGTGGTCGACTGCTACGAGTTCTCATGACCACTAGGTGTTGTTGGGTTGATCTTTCTGCTGATGTTGATACCTCACACAAAGAATAGTAGGAGCGTTGTCACGTTGTAGAGTTTCAACATCAGCAGAAAGATCAACCCAACAACACCTAATGGTGAAAATGTAATACCCCAAAATTTTTCATGCTTGAGTATGTACACAGGCATCTAGACACGTGTTTATCCCCCATTTGAACTCGTATTTTTGAGAGAGTGACACTTAAATTTTTTTTCCCATGACCACACATTAAACTCGCACCCTTCTTTACTTCTCAAGTTTTCTCATTATTAACCGCTTAATTTAACCTCAATACCTCAATCTACGCCTTTGAGAATACTCTTCTAAGATATATTGACATATTCAACTGTTATTTTCAAACTAGACCCTTGATCCTTGATCAATGCTCAAGGCCAACTTTTGATTGACTACGTGTGTAAATCAGACCACAACACTTAACATGTGAGCCTAAACCATCTAGTACACCATCTTTGCAAAATTTGATCAGTTATGATCATGGCAAACCTTCCAATTACCCTAACCGTTCACTTATCATTTACGACTCACCTAAGCTTTAGACTTACCCCATTTTTTAGCCCATACCCTCTCTTGGTTTAGCAAATTAAATAGATGAACGATTTGGATTTCCCAAATCCATCACCAATGGACCCCACTACACCCTGTTTTAAAAAATAATAGTAATAAAAAGAAAATAAAAAATCAAAATTCCAGCTAGCCCGCTGACCGCGTTGATTGGGTGATGGACCTAAGACCCCGACTTCCCCATCATATCTTCTCCTTCTTTGTTTATAAGCTAGCACACGATCGCACCTAATCTATATGTAACTGTCCATCATGGTGGGCCCCTCAGATTGATTGGAGCTGATCATCTGAACTGCACCATTGTAGAACCTTATTTGTTGAAATCCCTTGCCAAAAAACCTATGGTGTGGCCCACCAGATCACCTGATCAAACTCATTTTTTAGATTCCATTGAAACTCAACCTTACAAACCTAATGATCGGCTTACGGGTGGATTGCATGCTTATAAAGTCATTAAGTTGTAATCCGATTATAGATAATATGATTACAGGTGTAAAGTGTTTACAACCTATCCTATTTGGCTTTAAGCTATAATTTGATTATAGGGAGACAATTGTTTGTGTTTGGTAACTTGAAATTTGTTTATAGCCTGTAATTAGGTATTTACGAGCTTAGAGTAGTAAATCCTTTAAAAATAATTAAATGATATATAAAATCTTTAAGTAAGATGTATCATTGGGGTAATTAAGCCCAACTCAATAAAGCCTATGACCGTTTCTTATGGTAAACAAACCTTTTTGTGGGCCACAGAAGTGGGCCCACTAATTTAAATTCCCTTTTTGATGAGAAATTGTTGAATATAAACAATTAAATAAAAACCAATATCAAATTAATAGTAATTAATGAGTTTAAACTTTTGTCTTCAACAATTCAAATAGAAAATATCTCTAAATAGTTTCATAAAGGAAAAATCTAAAATGAAATAAAATGAAATATCTCTAAATGGAATTATCGATAAATTAGGTCATCTTATAAGATAGCTAGAGGCCTTGCATTTCATATCTTCATTAATAGTTGTATTTTTTTTCAATTCCTCCCACACCTTTATAGGTAATTCTATTTCTCATTCATTGTATTTGTCGATAGTATTGCATGGGCAGTCCAATCTTTGCATCATAACTTCTTGAGGAGTCATGTTCTTCCTCTTAAGTGGCGTTGGATACGATACTCCAACATTTAGGGGAGCACTTCCTCCTACTAATTCAGTAGGCAAATATGTCTCCATTGAGATGTCATTGCTCAATGGTGTATATGATCCAAATCCTTCATAGGGTGATGAGGATATTAGAATATCATCCATTGGGTGATGTGTTAGAGCCTCTTCTGCAACTTCAACATCAGTATTTGTATGTTTCTCAAAGCATTGTTATAAGAGCCGTAACTTTGTGAGACCGATCGTATGCTTCGTTGTCAATGTCAGCATATCTTAGATGAACCAAATCGGTAAGCTCCAATCGTAACCCTATTTCAGTACCACAATAACCCAAGACTTGTACCTTGGTGACCACATACGCTCTACAATTCCAACGTCACGCGGTACTCCCCATTGCGACACCCAAATTAGAAGTTGCAGTTTTTAGTATAATCTGAAGTGGGCCGCGCAATGCACACGTGGTGCAGGCCCTACTTGTACAAATCCTAAGGTAGTCCAATCAATCAATCAACCTCATCAATTACCCCCCCTTGCCCATGCTAAGTCACTCCCCTATCTTTCCCTCTTTCCATTATACCCCTCAATCTTTTCATAATTCCCTCTCTATATATAAAGCTACCACAAAGCCCCTAAATCCCTCTCATTTCCATAATTTTCCTAGCAAGTAAGAGTGAGAAGAAAAGAAAGACCACCATTGTATGTATTAGATATGTATGAAGGGCCATATAGTGGCGGGGCCTTCTTATTTCTTTTATATATTCATGTGGACTGTTGTGAGGCCCATATGTCAATCACACCTTGAGACGTGTCCCAAACGCCATCATAATGTGTGGTAAAATTTATTTACCATTTGACCTTTTGATACGATCACGTAGATGTAAATGAAGAAAGATGCTAAGATCAAGTTGATCCAAGGCATTTTAGGCCCACCACGAGGTGGCTAAACTGCTGGAAAAATTAGATTATCCACATGCATGCCCACCACGAGGTGGCCAAACTGATGGATAGTGTGGATTGTCCACACGTATGCCCACTTGAATGCTATATATATATATATAGAGAGAGAGAGAGAGAGAGAGAGAGAGAGAGAGAGAGAGAGAGAGAGGCATGCTCACCTAGGCACCTACGCACATGTGCACCTTTGCACACATGTCATGGGTGTTGAATCTGAACGGTCCATAAGATGTGGAATCCCATGAAACCTTAGGGGTGAATTTTCACCCTGATCTAAGATTTTAGTGGGCCATAGAAAAGAGATTCAAATCAAGGAAAGAAACTGTTTGCATTTTTCTTGGCCCACCGAAGTTTTGGATGTAAGTAAAATTTCATACCAGAGAGTTTTATGAGGTTCTGCTCCATGTGGACTGTTCAGATTTTCATAACTCATCTCAAAAAAGATTGTATGTAGTACATACGAACTGATTGGCAAGCGAGCGTTACCGTGTGTGTGTGTTATTCACGCCTCCCATTCATTTTGTCATATGATTTTAGGCATTGCCCCAATAATCAGCTATATCTGTACCACATTATAGCAGACAGTGATGGTGATGGCACCCACTGTTGAAACTTTCTAAGGCTCACTGTTATGTGCGGGTATAGTGGAAGCAGCCAAAGGCGGGCTCTTTGGGTCTACGATGATCCGAAAATCCCGATGGACCGTTTGGATATCGAAAATGGACCCCGTTGGAAAAAGAAAAGAAAAAACGTGCAGACGCTGTACAGATAGCGGACGCTGCTGCCCAGCGTCCGGGAGAGTGGCGGAATGTGGTCCCACTCGTGGAACCCACCATGAAGTTTGGGTTTAATCCGCATCGTCCATCAGTTTTTCCAGATGATTTTAGAACGGGGCTCAAGTTCAGCCTGATACAAAACTTACATGGACCACACCGCTGGGACAGCAGGGGCGGTAGCCCCCTTCAGCGTTAGTGACGCTTCCTCCCTTAAGCAGCTGGAGGTGGGCCACTCATGAGGCCCACCTTGATGTACTTGTTTCATCCGAACTGTCCACTCGTTTCTCCAGGTCATTTTAGGACAAGGTCCAAAAATGAAGCAGTTCCAGATCTCAGGTTAACCGCATTTCCAGTGGATATAAGGACGGCCACCATTGAAGCCGCCCAGGGGCGCTGCCTTTTTTTTCTTTGCGATGAACAGGTGGCCCAACTCGTGGGAGCACCACGATGTATGTGCATAATCCACACCGTCCTTCCTTTTTCCAGGTCGTTAGATGGGTCGCATCACGGCCATCAGTGGAGATTAAACTCCTGCCGTTGAAACCTTCCGGGGCCCACCGTGGGAGGTATTTTCCACCCAACACGTTGCTAAGGTCACGTGGGCCTGTTTGAAGAGAAAGCATGAACGTCAGCTTTGACCCGAAGCTCCTGTGGCCTCACCTGTGTGAACCGTGGGGGCCGGAAACGTCCAGCACTGAACATTTCTGGCGTCCGCAGAGATGTACCTGACAACTCCGCCCTGTTCATCTATTTTTCCGTCGTTTAGGAGTGGAGCTACCATGCGGTGGGGCCCACGTGATGAGGTGCATAGATCCACACCTCCATCAATTTTGCCATAAATCCACACCTGAGGTTAATATCCCTCTCAATTTTGGGAAAAGGCTCTAAAATGATTTTTAAAACGGATGAATGGACTGGATGAAACACATACATCATTGTGGGGCCACAAAGCACTGACCACCAGCCACGGTGCTGGTGGCAGGAGGAGTAGCCAATCCTTTTCCATTTTAGGGCTGGTGCCTAGTGTTGGGGATTTTGGCCAGCGGAATCACACAGATCTAGATCTAGTATAGCAATCCAATGACACCAAGCACACAAGAAAACACACAGATTTAACGTGAAAAATTCTTGCGGGAAAAAACCATGACACAAAGCGACAGATCTCCACTATGAAAACAGAAATTACAAAGAGAGAGGACTTACCTGATTCGAACAACCTCGAATCTCACCCTTGCTACACCCTTTAATTTTCCTAGAACCTCTTTAGAAAGCTTTCCCATACATTAGAAAAATCGTAGGAACACCTATTTATAGTTTAGGTAACTTCCTTTTCGCATCCCAGTTGCGAAAAGACTCAAAATCCGCAATCGTACAAAATCGCGAAACGAATCCGCGTAACCTACGACCGGTCTAGTGGACTCCACGACCAGTCGAGCGTCACCCACGACCAGTCGAGCACCTCGAACCACAAACCTTTATGCTCGCTGGACTTTGAGTCAAGCAGGCTACGACTGGTCGAGCCGCTCCTACGACCGGTCGAAAGTCCCCACGACCGGTCGTACACGTTCAAATTTAAGACATCCGTAACAATCTCCACTATGTCTTTAATCTTTAATTGTGTAGCTTCTTGACCTCTTCTCTTATTTTTGTATCACATCATAACATCTTGTGCACACTCCATCCTTCTTTTATGCCAACGCCAAGCCCAGAGAAGTTACACATAACTTGAACTTCTCTACAGGAACGATCTAGGAGAGCATATCCGTCGGATCAGAATCCATGTGCCCAACCATCCTTGCTCCTGTCTTCTCAAAAGAAAGATGTAGTCTTCTTACCATCTCACCGCTAACTAATGTTGCTTTCCGGGGTACTTGCTCACAACACTAATAGCCTGTGAAATAACCGGTCTAATCTAGACCCTGATATACACTGCCAACCGCATTCGAATAAGGCTCATGAGATATCCTGTTTTTCCTCATCTGTTTCCAGACATATCTTGAGGAAAACTTGGGGAGAGATACGTAGGGAACGCTCTCCGGCTTTACCCGACCCATCACATCCTTGATCAATTCCTACACACAAGGTATTCCTCCTGTGATTACCAAAGCCTACTTCTCCTTCAGTCTCAACGCCGAGAACCATATTTGCAACCCCCCATTCCTTCATTCTCAATGTTTCAATTGACTGAGTCTTCAGTACATTGATTTCAGACATGTCATAATTGGCGATCTACATGTCATCAATTCCTGACTCACCATGAAGGAATCAAACCACTGCCTAGGCGATAGGTCGAACAACGACGTCCTGCAAAGTCTTTTCTCAGCCCCTTTCACTTCGAACCGTCCTACTTGTTTCATGTAGATATGCTCTTCACTTTCCCTTGCAGAAGTGCAGACTCCATCCTTCCTTCCAGCTCAAGATCACATTGGCCAACCAGCGCCAATCACTGATCTAGTAGACACTTGTTATACCGTCGGCGCGAATATCTCTGAGAAGCCAATCCCTTCTCCCTGAGTATAATCCATCGCCACCAACCTCGCTCTGTATCTATGTTGTATCCTCTTGAAGATCCACCTACATCCAACCGCTTTCCAGCCCACTGGAAGCTCCACTCGCTCCCATATGTCGGTCTGATACAACGAATCCATCACATCGCCCATAGTCAACTTTCACTTCTCAGCACCAGGCTCACCTAGAGCTATCTGAATAGAAGATGAATCCTCCTGCAATATTGGAGTCGTCCATGTACCTCGCCGATATCCTGCGATCATGCCGTATGATTCTTCTCACAGGTGGCTGCTCCACCTGCTCTGTATCACTGTCCACGCGTCTCAGCCTTCCTACCCTGCCCACTCATGTGGCCATGCCCAACATGTCACACACATGCAGAGGTGGAATCCTCTACATCCACTGTAGCTCCACCTTTTGAAGTGCTCCCGATCAACTTGTACAAGTTACCGAGTCGTTGCGCTTTCATGATTACCCATGCCCCCTTGGATACTTTAAGAGCACCCTCAATACCTGTGTACTTGCATCCTTTTACCTCAAACACACCAAGAGAAATCAAATTCAGCTTCAAATCAGGGACGTGCCTCACATATGTTAAGCTACGCTCCACCCTATCAAACATCTTGATGCTCACAGAACCAACAGCCACAACATTACAGGCAATGTCATTACTTATAAATACCTGTCCACCATCGCACTTCCTGAAGCTGGTGAACCAACTCTGATGATGAGTCATGTGAAAAGATGCCCCTGTGTCTAGCATCCACTCGTCCTTACGATCATCGTATGACCGTTTGAGTGAAGACACAGATAAAACATCACCATCACTTCCATCTGACGTGGCAACGTTGGCCTCCCTGCATGAAGCCTCAAAATCTTCCTTCTTCGATTTAGGATTTTCACAATCCCTCTTCACATGTCCTTCTTTCCTACAATTCCAGCGCTTTACCTTTCCTTTGTCCTTTCCCTTGGATTTAGATATAGAACCTGAAGAACCTGTACTTTATCCAGAATTTATGCCCATTGTAAACAATGCATCAGAAGACGTCCCCATGTCGTTGTTTGGTTGTCTCATAGCCTTCCCTTGAAGGGCCGAGATAATGGTGTCGACACTCAAGGTTTTATTCATGCTGCACATAGTGTCCTTGAATGCCTCATAAGACGCCGGGAGAGAATTCAACAACATACATGCTTGTTCTTCATCTTTCATTACTTCCTCCATATCCAGTAATTTGCAAACCAATTTATTAAAGTTGCTGATGTGAGCCTCCAGATCTCCACCCTCTGCCATCTTGAAGTTATACCACTGCCGCTTCAAGTGTAGGCGATTTTTTGAGGATTTCTTCGCATAAACATCCTCTAACTTCGCCCACAAACCAGGCGCAGTTTTCTCCCCCTCATGACGTTGTAGAGAACCTCATCCGTGAGACATAAACAGATCAATGATAATGCCTTCTTATCAAGAGTATTCCATTCATCATCTTTCATGGTAGACTTCCACTCCTCAAGAGCACCATCTTCGCCTTGCTTGGTTAACAGGCTAATCATCTTAACCTTCCATAACTCAAAATTATTTTTTCCTGAGTATTTCTCAAACTCATACCTGGCACTCGCCATTATTACTAATCCCTCAGATTCAGATCTGTGACCCAACGATCGCTCTGATACCACTTGTTGGGGATTTTGGCATGCGGAATCACACAGATCTAGATCTAGGATAGAAATCCAATGACATCAAGCACACAAGAGAACACACAGATTTAATGTGGAAAATCCTTGCGGAAAAAAACCACGGCACAAAGCGACAGATCTCCACTATGAAAACAGAAATTACAAAGAGAGAGGACTTACCCGATTCGAACAACCTCGAATCTTACCCTTGCTACACCCTTTAATTTCCCTGGAACCCCTTTAGAAAGCTTTTCCATACACTAGAAAAACCCTAGGAACACTTATTTATAGTTTAGGCAACTTCCCTTCCGTATCCCAGTTGCGAAAGGACTCAAAATCCACAATCCGCACAAAATCGCGGAACAAATCTGCGTAACCTACGATCGGTCGAGTGGACTGCACGACCGACCGGTCGAGCATGGCCCACGACCGTTCGAGCACCTCGAACCACAAACCTTTATGCTCGTTGGACTTTGAGTCGAGCAGGCTACGACTGGTCGAGCCGCTCCCACGACCGGTCGAAGGTCCCCACGACCAGTCGAAGATCCCCACGACCGGTCGTACACGTTCAAATTTAAGACATCCGTAGCACCTAAAAGAGAGAGAGAGAGAGAGAGAGAGAGAGAGAGAGAGAGAGAGAGAGATCAGGTGGATCACACCACGGGAAGCAGGGAAGACAACGGCGTCCCCTTTGAAACATTTCTAAGGAACGCCTTGATGTTTATTTGTCAGGAACCTGTTTATCAGGCCTCACGGACATGGAGGAAGGGAAAACCAAATATCAGCTTGGTCCCAAAGGTTAGGGTCATAGCTAGGGGTGTACATGGATTGAACTGAGTCGAGTTGGCCTCAGCTCGACTCGGCTCGAACACTGGTTGACCTCAGCTCGAACTTGGCTCAATTTGGTCAGCAGCTCAGGCCGAGTTCGCCATTGAGTCATTTCTACAAACACCTGAACTACAACTTCAAAATCTTCATGTTCTACAAACAAAGACAATGGTTTTCATGCCAGGTAATCATCATGCTATGATCCACCTTTTCCACGGAATGGATATTCGATATATGTCATCCACTGGTGGAATGATACGGCTGCACGTACAACCAACCAGTGTATGTGATCATCTCTCCTCTTGGGAATTTCCATTTGCACACACGCTTACCACATGACCCTTTCTTTCTGCTTTTTGGTAATGCAATAGTACAAAGTAGAAAGCATGGGGGCCACTATCAATCAAAGTGGGTGCATATACCAATTCCCTTTGATGTACATACCTTCCTTGCCACTAGCCAAACCTTCCTTGCCACTAGCTAAACCTTTCTTGCCACCGGCCACATTTTGTTGAGTCATTTTATCAAACAGTTGGTTAACAACATTAGTGGCAAAGTAATCAAGTCACCAAACTTGTTCGATCTGAGTTCGATTCAAGCTGGATTTGATCCGAATCAAGTCGAGCTAGGGCCTGCTCGAACTTGGCTTGAACTCATTTTCGAGCTCAAAAAATCAGCTTGACTCGGCTCGAACTCAGCTTCGAATTGAGTCAAATCGAGCTTTTTCGAGTCGAGTTGAGCAAGCTAACTGAGCTAGCTCAGTTCGTGTACACCCCTAGTCATAGCGATGTCCACTGTGATGTTTGTATTTTATCCACGTTGTAGGACCCGTCATAACATATCCATTTCATCCATATCGTCCATTTGTTTTCCATATCATTTTAAGTCTTGAGCCAGTAAATGCGGCTGATCAGACCCTCAAGCGGGCCGCATCAAAGGAACTAATGGGAATTGAGTGCCCACCATTAAAATTTTTCACAAACCCATTGTAGCGTTGTTGGCACTCAACTTGTCCGTGGGTTATTGTGAACCCTACCATGGTGCATGTGTGTGTTTAAGCCATCCCATGTAGGACCCACCTTGATGTAT
The DNA here is from genome assembly GCA_037074715.1 of Magnolia kwangsiensis. Taxonomy (NCBI): domain Eukaryota; kingdom Viridiplantae; phylum Streptophyta; class Magnoliopsida; order Magnoliales; family Magnoliaceae; genus Magnolia; species Magnolia kwangsiensis. The sequence continues at coordinate 75,309,939 of CM073589.1, forward strand.
ATATTATATCCTCACTGATCATCCATTTTACTAGATCATGTTACATGCAAAGGCCCGAGTGTGTGGTCGATTCTAGTTTCAAGTGGGTCACACCACGTAAACCCTTACATTGCTAGAAGGGCCCACTAATCGGGTCCCATTCTCTATATTTCAGGTCATTTAAGGCTGATTATCATATGTGATGTTTGATAATATGTTAGAGTACTTAGCTTGATAGGTTGACCCCAACAATATGCTTGGTGTAATGAATACCATGCTCATTCATATACCCATACACATAATTTGTATGCCTGTTTTGATTAATGATTTATCATATTATACGACTTTTTTTAGCTTGAGTTACTTAGGGGACCCATACGAGATAGGGTTGCCCTACATGATCGCGCGGTACACAATGGATTGATGGATGACTTGGATAGTGTGATTCATACATTATGCATTATATGTGACACATCAAATCTACTCCCTGGTGACACCAGGAAAGTAGTCTCATAGTCTTGTCATGGTTGGCGGATGATTTTATGTACACTGAAAACTATTGAGGTTACAAGGCATCACAAGCATCCCTGGTTGAAAGTCCTTAAACCTTGTGATACCAGTGGGATACACCAACATTTAAACCAAGTGAATTCATGAGCGTAGGATGGTTAAATACCATTAGGCCGCATCTCCCACTATATTAGGATCGGTTAGAAAGGGGTTTAATTTTTACGTGATAGGTTGAGTTTGACCAGCTCGTGAAATGGGTTTCCTATTAACAAGTCGGGTGCTTTTTTGTGTACCACTAACGCAGTAGATAGTGAGGTCTTTTCCACTCATTTGGTCTTGCGTGCGATGAGCGACAGGAAGTATTAAAAGTGTACTAGACTCCGATAATGATTTCAATTGTGAACAATTATGATACGTGGACTAGTAGAGGATTGGTATGTTACATTGTATCTTTAGTATATGACATTTGGCCATGTAGGCCATTGCATCGTACAGCCTACGTATGACTGATAGCATTTATGGACTTTTCAGTTTAGCCTTCATCATTTCCACTTACTCTAATATGTATGCTTGACAAATGCATTATGCACACACACACTCTTTAAGCTTCATAGTAAACTTTCACATGTTGTTTATGTGCAGGTTATGATAAACCATAACAACATTGAGGCAGGAGCATGTACGTGATCTTTTAGACTTTTGTTATATCATGTATTTTCCTTTCAACACTATACTTGAACAGATATTATAATGAAAATTTGATAATGTTTCTATTCTTGGTACACTTTTGGTTATGCTCGTGTACCAAAAAAAAAAAAAATCACCATGAAAATTCTAATTGTGGGATCCTATAATGCACTAATATGAACAACATTCAATTATCATTATTTATGTTGTATAAGTGATGCGTTGGAACTCGGGAGCTGAGTTTCTGCTCGACCCCCGATTTTTAGGGCATTACACTGGCGTATGAGGGTTATGAGTCAAGAAAGGAGTACTATGAATGCTGTCATTGCTGGATTCGGGGCTCGAGAATTCTGTGAGCTTGTTCACCAAGTTTGGGGGTGTGACAATTGTCCTTTATCATGGTAGAGTGAAAATGATTTTTTAAAATATAATTTTGATAGCTTTTGAACGTGTATGTGAAAAGGAGTAGATATTAGATTATCTTCAAAATGAATTATATAATTGAATTATGAAAGAATGTGAAGGATGCAATTTTTTTAAATTAACCTCATCAATTCTTTCCAAACATTTTCTTATGGAGTTATGCATTGATGTTCCTCGTCCCTATCGAATCTACCTTTATTCAATGCTTCTTTTAATAATTGGAAATAAATACGCAATGTACATAAATGGCTTCTACAATTATACATGTCCACATGGATGTGAAACTTCTCCACAACCACATTTGCTACCGCATTCATTATAGATGCTTTAAAACTGTTATCGCTCTTAATTCTTAAATTTACTTGCTCAATCAAAACTGTTGATTTTAAATAAATTTGATGGACATGGGTCTCAAGAAAGCTCGTCGAAAATAGAATTTGATGGCTTCACTGTCAATGTTCTGCAAAATGTGATGACCTTGGGCTGTCGAATTTTGATTTTATATTGAAAAAAAAAGGGTCCTCAATTACTCTTGCTCGAGTGGTACACTCCCAAGAGTTTCAACTCCCGGTCAAGGGTTCGAGTACCCATAGGTGGTGAAATTCCACTAGCGTGAGTGTGTGGGGGTGTGTGTGTGCGTGTGTTATATATATATATATATATATATATATATATATATATATATTGAAAAAAAAAAAAAACACATCAAAATTTGATGACTTTGGAGCCTCAAGACTAGCTATGCCTGTACACCTGATAAACACATTTTATTATAATATAAATCACCAAAATCCACTTTTTTTCTTCAAATCATTATTCAATCCAAATCCAATAACAATAATGCAATTCCAAACACAAAAGACTCAAGACAATCTATACCATGCAAGTCACTATTCAACCAAAATACATCACAACAATACATCCCAGGCACAACATATTCAAAACACTTAAAATCCATCATTCAAACACTTCCCAATCTACACACAAAAGGAATGAAAGATAAACTCCAATTTGCACTAATAATGAGTCGAAGATGATAGTCCAGTCACCTCATGCCTATCTCCCAGGTGACAAAACACTGCAAGCCAAACGCGTAGTTTTTAAGTTGATGTGAATCTAATTAAAGGGTTTTAAACATGTTGAGAAATGCTCAGTGCTCCCGTAGAACTATAAGTTATCGTGCTCCTAGCTGCATTTAGTTACGTTGGGGCACTTGAATCATCCAATCCATTGATCTATACTGTTCATTGGGTCTAACAAATTAGGTCCAACACACAATCCCTGGGCAACCATGCAAGCATCATACCAATCCAATAAATATTTACCATTCGATTAATCATCTTTAATATATGAGGTTAAGATCATTTACACAAAATAGCTCTAATCCATTTGTTAGAGACCATCATGGATTTTCTAGGAAATTATAGCCTTCAAAGAATCACCTTTGTTAAGCAATCATACCCATCCCATACATGGGTTGAAAAAACGATGGTTATATAAAATAAGGCTGAATCTAAGATGGATTGAATCATCAAATCAACGTGATTTTTACATGGTTGCCTTAGAAATGTGTTTTGGACTTGTTGGACAGTTCCTATCAATCAATTGGACTGTCAACTGAACGGATGCAGCTAGGAGCACGGGAGCATTTCTCAAGCATATTTAGCTACAGTGCATTAATGCCCAAGAAAATTGGCTAAGAGATCTAATCACCTATTAGTGTGGGGCGCTGCAACTCACAGTGGATGAACTTAACGGAAGGTTCCAATTTCCAATAAACCTTCAAGTGCTAGAGTTTAATTTCAAATTCCTACATCAGTTGTCAGATAGGCCATTACAGGGTACAAAAATACCAATCAATGAAAAAATTATTAGCACGATGTTATCTCTAGACGAGATAAGCATGCGTGAGCAGGACCCAAATGGAAGATGGGCATAACCAATCGCAATGGATAAAGAAAGTATACATCTAGTGGTAACACAACAATATAAGGGTGAAGGACCATAAAAGGGTTAAAATAACAAACATGGCCAATAAGACCCATTTTGAGTACGTTTAGGAATTTATCGTACATCATCCGTAAAGTTCTCTTCTGAAAGTTTTTGTAGAAGCTTCTGTTGTTGATCCATAGGCACAGCTTCATGAATTTTGTCCATAAATCCAGACCAGTCACTCATGCCTAATAAAAAAATGAAAAATAAATATTTCAAATAAATGAAGCATAAGAATAAATCTTTCAAGAGCATCAAGACAAACTATTATTTTTATATATTAAAAAAGTCATGATGAAAATCAAGCCAATTAGCAGATCACCTAAAAGAAAAGAAAAGAAATGAGATATGATTACCCATTTGAAATCCCCTTGTAAAATGACTTTTTCAGGGGATACTTCCATTAGGTTCACCAAACTTTCCTAGTTTGAACATATGGATTCCGGATTTGAAGGCCACTCCTCCCATCTCCTAATACAGATCTATAAATTATTTTTTAAAAAAAAATAAGGAAGGAAAAAATGATAAATGAAAACTTGAGTCTTCTCAGGATATAAAATCTAAACTTAACAGGCCCAAAACTATGTCCCTGGTTCTAATGCCAGTTTATTGGCAGCAATGCATAATTGGAGAGCTAATTGAATATGAACCTGGAAACTAGGACATAAGGGACATATTCAGAGAGTTCCCTCCTTAAATCGATATCTAGTTTAGGGAGCCCTTTGGTTTCGTCTTCACCATCTTCATACAACCAGTCCTCCGTGGAGCTAAACGAAAAAACAGAATCATGAGTTCAGATATAACCAGGCCGATGTGCCATCCACCAAGCATATATTCAGTATTTGAAGTAATGGTATCACTAAAAGTTTCGCTGGTCAGGGATATGAAAATAATATTAATATCGGGGGTGGGACAACGAAACTTTTGAAAACGTTAAAATGTACATATTTGTATATTTAGAAATTTTTTTAAAAAAATTAATAATGCATACATAACAAGTTTCCATTTAATGGGGCTTTAAAGCATGTGTTTTGTAAGAAATCAGTCCAACAATCCCATCTGGCCTATTTAACCATCCAACCTTCCATCTAAATATCCATCGATATTGCTAAATATCAACAATACATGATATTTCATCAAGAAATCATCAACAATTGGAAATGAAATGAAAGACTGTGGTCTCAATATCGCGCATGTTGCGATATCAATAATATCGAGATGTTATTAATATAATCAATAATAAATTGAACACTACATACAACCATGTGCAATTTTTTTTTAAAAAAAAAAAATTGAAATAAAATTTACTATTGAAATATTGTCGATACACATATGATATAAGCATTACCTAGAATTTGCATAGTAAAAAATATTGGTTATACATTGGTGATGTTGATACATTGGCAATACAAGCAACATGTAGAATTTACATGGTTGAAAATATTGGCGATTACATTAGCGATATTAATATGTTGGCGATACTTAGTGATATATTCCTAATACCTGGAATTTCTAATACTACCAACGTTATCAGTATCCTATCGGTGTTATCGGTATCGTTGAGTTGGAGATAAAGATAATATCGGAGATATTTCGATAATATTGGGGATAATTTGAATACTGTATATATTAATAAAATGCTTGCTTTACCGTGTTTCTCATGTCATAAACATATGCATCCACAACATTCTTCTTATCCTTTGTTTCTTCCATGACTCATCTCAAAGAACCATCATGAATTCCTTCGCCACTGCCTTCCGCACATTTACAACTTGCTTCTGTAAGTGTTGTGATGTATAAACCACCCTTATTTATCAAATTTCAATGGGACAAAATAGCTTATGATGCGGTTCACCTTCAAGTGAATTAAGATGAAAAGTTCACCTTCAAGTGAATCAAGATGCAAAGTTCACCTTCAAGATCAATGCATGAAGTTGAAAAGTGCAAGTTTAAGAACAAGACATGAAGATGGTTACTTCAAGTTTAAGCTCTACTTCACTTCAAGTCCAAGATCAAGCGACAATTACAAGTTTACTTCAAGTAGAAGATCCACTGAATGCTACTGAAGATTCAAGCAGAAGTTTCACGGTATATACTTCGATGTCCAATAATTTCAGGTATAATTGACACTAGAGAGACCTTAGACTTAGGTTCTTTTATATGGTAAACATATGTGGGTTTTTATACTTTGATTAGACCTTAGTTCGACTAGTCTAAGCCTTAGTTCGACTAGTCCAGGCTTTTTGTTCGACCAGTCTAGGAAAAATTTTGACCAGTCCAAGATTTGAACTGAAAAATAGATTTTTTTTTGTTGGTTCCTCGACCAGTCGAAGGCACACCCTCGACCAGTCAAAGGGTGCTTGACTCAAAGTCCAGCAACCATTTTATGGCACCCTCGACCAATCGAAGGCTGTGCTCGACCGGTCGAACAGTGTAAGACCCGTATCCTAGCCCGTACTATTCCATAGGCTTCCGTGATCCTCCCGGTCGAATTCCGACGACCCGCGATCTTTTATCAACAGTTGTGCGCGACCCTGAGTCGTATCCCATATTCCAAAGTTGGCTCAACCCGAGACTTGTACTAATGCGACCGCGCCGTCCTCACGGTTTTGATGTCGAGTCTCGCACGCTGAGGCGATACCCAGGTCAGGAGATTTGGGCTTGTATTTAGTTCGAGAAAAATGCCGCGTGTTACAAATATCGAGGGAATCTCTACAACCCATCATATCAATCAATCAATGTACAAGTCAAGTACATATCCCATCACACTGATCCCTCTCTCACCCACAAGTCAACAACACCCATACCTATCCCATCCCATTCTTACCAAAAAGTCAAGGCAACCCATACATTCCCATGTCATATCCCTTACACAACTTCTCTCTCTCTCTCTCTCTCTCTCTCTCTCATTTCTCATTTTCATTCCAAGCAAGCCCCGTGAGTCTAACGTCCAAGCTCCATGAGAGGCTTTGTGTGGCCCACTTCCTATCTCCCATCCCCACTCTCCAAAAACAATCTTAACCGTTGAAGTTCATCCTTTGGAGCTCTAGATCGCATTGGCGGAAGAAGGAAAAGGAAATCAAAGGTGGATGATTTTATTATTTAATTTGTGATTTAGGGGCCCACATATGTGGGACCCATCTTGATGTATGTGTTGTATTAAAGACGGACCCATAGTGGCGAGGTCCCTCCGCTACTCCCATCTCCACCGTTCCCTCTTTCTCCCTCTCTCTTTCTCTCTCTCTCTCTCTCTCTCTCTCTCTCTCTCTCTCTCTCTCTCTTCATTTCTTTTTATGTTGTGGATGATGAGGTGTGTGGCCCACTTGGTGTGTGTGTGTGTGTATGGCCCACCATGATGTTTCTACATCCATGCCATCTAAACCGTGTAACCCACCTTGCTGGACTCTCCAGTGGGTAGGATTGCTACATCGTCTGTCTAGACAGGCCCTAATGAAAGGGGAAATGTAAATATTAGCTTGATCCCAAACGGTGGCCCACATTGACGTGGCACCACCCTAATGCATGTGGTTGTCTCCACCATCCAGCGATCTGGACGGTGGGAACCACCGTGAGACATGTGTTTCATTCATGCCGTCCATTAAGGTGGAACCCACGGTGACGTATGCATTTTTATCCCTGCCGTTCAAAGGCTCCACCCAGTGTATTAGTTCTATCTCGTCCAAGGCTGTGGACCCACTGGGATACGTGTGGTAATCCCAGGTGAGACACCATCCACCACGTGGACCAAACTATTTCGTGTGGGTTTTATCTGCATCGTCCATCCATCTTACTGTCCAAGATGATGGAACCCACTGTGATGTTTACACGCCATCCTCACCGTCAAATCCCTGGACGGTGGGATGATCGGCTGGTGTATCTCACCCAGCTAGCATAGCTGCTGTATTTATTGTATGATAACATATTATATTATTATATTATTATATATCTGGTGTATATCTGATAGGCTACACCACGTGAGACCCACCTGGCTATACAGCCACTACAGTGACGTCACCACAAAGGTGTGGGTTATATCCCAACTGTCCATACACTGAGGACGTGGACCCCACCATCATGATGCACATGGTTTACATCCAGCCGTTCACCTAGACAGTGATGGGTGGGGCCCTCCTTGATGAATGTATTTTATATCCAACTCTGTCCGTTCCTTTTTTTTACAGTCGTGGGACCCACTCCACACGTGCTGCACATGTGGAGGTGGGGCCCACATTCATGTATGCGTGATGTGTCTAAGCTGTCCATTGGAGGGACGATGGATCCAAGCTATCCACACGTGTTGCATTGACGTCAGCAAGATTTGGGCCGCCATGATGTATGTGCTTTTGTCCCACATGTGGTGCACGTGCCTGGAATCCAGGCCGTGCATATTATGTGGCCATACCGTTGATGTATGTGCTTTATACAGACCATCCATCTGCCAGGCCCACCTTGATGGATGCGTTTCATCCAACTGTCCATCTGGTAGGTCACAACAGCTGCATGGCTGCTATATTCATGACGTTAGCAAGCTCTGTGGGTTGTCCAAATGTGGGATGTGGACCCCCCACAATGATGTATGTGTATCATCGTCACTGTCCAGACCTTGGACGGTGGGATGAAGCTAATGTATTGAAGTCTACAAGTTCTCTGGGTCCTTCATGAGGTATGTTTACCATGTTGTCCATCTGACCGGCTATATAGGGTGCACCGTGTTACATTTGTGATCCACACCGTCCATCCATCAAGTGAACCACACCGCATGAACAGTGAAAGATTGAACGTCTACCATTGAAACCCATTCAGGATCAATTGTTTTCCCTCTAATTCTGGTCTACGTGACCTTATGATCAGATCAAATGGAAAATAACGTCATAATGGGCCCTACCTTGATGATATAACATATTTGAGGCCCACATGATACGGCCCGATTTGATTAAGGCCCACATGATGTGGCCTGATTTGATTGAGGTCCACATGATGCGGCCCAATTTGATGTATTCGGGGCCCATGTATTGCGACCCATTTGATGTATATGAGGCCTATTGGTGTGGCCAGTTGATGTGGCCTATTTGATGTATATGCGGCTCGTTGATGCGGCCCACTTGATGTATATTAAGCTCATGGAACATGGCCCATTGTGATGTATTTGAGGTCCATGTGATGCGGCCCACCGTGACATGTATTAGGACCATGTGATGCGGCTCATAGTGATGTATGTGCGGCACAGATCTGAGGCCCACCTTAATGTATTTTGTGGCCCATTGGTGTGACCCGTTATGCGGCCCACTCGACGTTTATGAGGCCCATTGGTGTGACCTGTTGATGCGGCCCACTCGACGTTTTTGAGGCCCATTGGTGCGACCCGTTGATGCGGCCCACTCGACGTTTATGAGGCCCATTGGTGTGATCCGTTGATGCGGCCCACTCGACGTTTATGAGGCCCATTGGTGCGACCCATTGATGTGGCCCACTCGACATTTATGAGGCCTATTGGTGTGACCCGTTAATGTGGTCCACTCAATGTTTATGAGGCCCATTGGTGCGGCCCACTTGATGTTTATGAGTCCCATCGGTGCGACCCATTTGATATGGCCCATTGAATGTATTTAGGGCCCATTTGGAAGGGCCTGATGTGATGTATATGAGGCCCTTGTATAAGGCTCAATATGATATATTTGGGGCCTATGGGTCGAGGCCCATTGAGATGTATTTGGGGCCCATGGGTTGAGACCCATTGAGATATATTTGAGGCCCGTGTGATGAGGCCCATCATGATTGTATGCGAGGTCATAGGTCCACTATATGCTTGGCCCTATGTAGGCCATTCCTTGGAAGCAATGTTGGTTAAATGTCCACATTGTCGAGGTCGATTTTAATTGTCAAGGCCGATTGTTGAGACTTATATGATGTATATGCGTCTCGTATTTGAGGTCCATCGTAATGTGCATTCGGCTCGTGTTTGAGGCCAATGTGATGTATATGTGGCCCATTTTTTAGGCCCGTTGTGATGTGTATTCAGTTCGTGTTTAAGGCCCGATGTGATGTATATGAGGCCTAGGTGATGAGGCCCATTGTGATGCATTTGAGGGCCAGGCAATGTAGCCTATTATGATGTATGTTAGGCCCATGTGTAAGGCCCATTATGATGCGTTAAGTTCTTGAGTGAGGCCCAAGGTGTTATATATTTGGCCCTTGTGTGGGGCCATGGGTCCAGTGTATGTTAGGCTCTATGAGGGCCATGTCATGTGGGCAATGTTGGTTAAATATCCACATTGTCGAGGTTGATTGCCGATGCCGGTTATTAATACCGATTATGAGTGTGTGATGCATAGCATCATGATACATGCTCATACGTATCATTTGCATATATCATTGGGCAAGTTGATATGAGACTCCCTGATAGGCGGAGGTTATTTCACATGAGCACATAGCATGCGCAGGATTGATGCATGACTGGATTGTGTGACTCATGCATCTTACATTGTGTGTTGTACGCCTTAGCGACATCAGGGCCGTAGCTTCCACAGGCATATCGTGGATGGCCAGACAGGACATCAGAAATTTGTTCTAGCATCAAGCTACCATAAATGGTCCTGGGTGAAAATCCCTAAACCCTCTTGGTACCAGAGGACGCCCAAACGTCAAGACTGAATGGATACATGAGCGCCCGAATGCAGAATACCAGGAGGCCGTGTCTCCCACTGTATCGTGATCGGTTGGGAGGAGGTGTGGCCTTACTCATCCGAATGTAGGGGGCATTACTAGGCTGAGTTTGAGTAGCTCGTGAATGGATCCATTATCGACGTGCCAGATAGGTATTGTCAGACTATTAGTCAGGCGGATAGTAAAGTTTCTTACTCTCACTTGGACTGTGCAGCTGGGAGAGCAGCAGTGCCATTTGGAGTGTACTAAACCCCGGTGATGATCCTAGAGATAAACCGTACTAATATGTGGACTTATTGAGCAGGAGTTGCATACTCATTCATTCATTTATCCACTATCCACTTGGGCTTGTACTGCGTAACTATTTGTTACATCTACCTTCGTAATAGTCAGGATTTCGGTTGGGGAGCACGACTAACCTGAGATCAGAAGTTTACCACATCGAGTCTGACTATCCAAATTTAGGTATGGGACTGGTTTGGATAGAAGTCCCTTGTGATGGACCTCATAGCCTGTGATACTACGTACTATCATCCCAACTTCATACTCCAGCATGGTCATTCCATTCGCACCGCATGTTGCATTACATTCACGGCATATGGTACGGCTGACACTGTTTATATTACTCATCAAGAATGTATATTGCATTGCATCCTATGCATCTGATATTTGGCTCTCTATGACTCCTCATTTACATAGTTGATTTATATTGCGTATTCTAATATTGTATAACTCATGCACTTGTCAGTATTTCCGCTTATTTTATTATCGTGTGATTTATGACTTTGTCAGTATTTCTGTTTACTCTGATAATTCCTGATCTTGTCAGTATTTCTGTTTACTCTGATAATTCATGATCTTGTCAGTATTTCTGCTTATTCAGACATGGTACGATTTATGAATTATCAGTATTTCCGGTATTATATGATTATGGTATTATATTGAATACTTGGCACTTACCTTATACACACACTTACACCGTCCTCTAAGCTTTCTATAAGCTTATGCACGATAGATGCATGCAAGTGTTGTTATGTTGCAGCAGTGTTGAGCTTGGAGCGTGCAGTGATCTTCCAGAGTTTGATTTTGAATTTATGTATTTCCCTTTTAGTATTGTACTCAAATGATTATATTAGTGGATATGTGATGATGATGTTGCCTTTGTGAATTGGGTAATCTTGTGGTTATGCTTATTATGAGTTAAATGTACATTGAAAAAAAATCCTCGTAGGATCCCAGGATCGGAATCTGGCATATGAAAGCTAGGAGCCGAGAATGGGATACTACGGAGGTTGTTAGCACCGGATTCGGTGATTGGGATTCTTGTGAATCCAATTTTTGGGTTTGGGGCGTGACAAATAGGGCCCTCGACCAGTTGAAGAATGGTTTTATCTGATCGCTCCCAAAATTTAAAATTTTATTGATTCTTAGACAAGTCGAAGGAGACCTTAGACCAGTCGAAGCAACAACTTTTAAGCCTATAAATAGAGGCCTTTTCTCGCTCCGAAATTATTCATTTAAGCCACGAAAAGCTTTCACTTTGAGAGAGAAAAGTCCCTATCTTCTCCAAGCTATTGCACGGTATTTTAAATTTTTTTAATATAGCTTTTTGTTTTTGTAATTCTTTGATCTCTTTTATAAGTCTTATGTTATAAAGGAAGTTTATACTCTTTTTTTGTGATATATAAGGAAAATGTTTGAATTAATTTAAACTCAATTTAGAACCTAGAACCCTTGATTGTGTTATTAGACATTAAACATTTCTACATCAAGAGAAGCGGTTCTACAGGCTACATCAAAAAGCGTCTTCAGAAGAAGATAAGTATTATTCTTTATTTATTTTTAATTTCTTGAGAAATTCAGAAAATCTTTGTATTGGTTTTGACTGAGATAGCTAGAAAATCTCAGCGTGGAGTTCTGTTAGTGATAGCCCATATAAAAACACAACTGTATAGGTTTTAAGGTGAACCTAAGAAAACCTTGATTATTAGTGAATGCCAATATCACGTGGGTTATGATTATTGGGAGTGGAGTAGGTGTGGTTGTTTGAGAATAGTTGGTGTACACATCGAACCACTATAATTTCTAGTATTTTGCGGTGAATAATGTATGTGATGTATATATGTTGAATGGTTGTAATTCGTTTATATACATGTGGTGAATGCTTGAATAAATAGCTTTCTTTCATTTTTCTCTTGTTTTAGTTTGCGATCTTGATCCTTACTAAGTTCATGAAATTAGGTTGTTCTACCTAAAACCTTGGTTTTTGGTGTAAGGTTGTCGTATGAACACAGTTTGAATCAATTTCTCAATACTATTACAATTGAGATCTTCGATTAGTTTTAATTTATTTAATCTTTTAGTTCTTTATTTTTTAATTGGCATACTCTTATTCTATAAGACCCGTATCTTAGACCGTACCATTCCGTAGGGTCCCGCGTTCTTTTCTGTCGAATTTCGGCAACCTTCGACCCTTAACCGGCATTGCGCGCGACCCTGATTCATACGCCGTCAACTTGAGTCGACTCAACCCGAGACTTGTACGCTAGCGATCGCGCCGTCGCCGCGGTTCCGATGCCGCGTCTCGCGGGCCGAGGCGATATCTAGGCCAGGAGATGTGGGCCCGCGTTCGGTTCGAGGAAAACACCGCGCAGTTGCAAAATTCAAGAGAGGACATGTCAAATCAATCCATCAATTCCATCAATCACTACATCATGTCAAGTACAACCACCCCTCCCCTAAAGTCAACTCTCTCTTACAAACCCATCCCTTACATGTCAAGTACACTTCACCCATCCCTCTCTCTCTCTCTCTCTCATTCACTCTCTTTCATCCTCCAAGCAAGAAACCATCCATGGCTTCCATGTAGAAGCTAGGTTTGACCCACCTTCCTACCATCAAATCCAACCCTTGGATCATCATCTCAACCGTTAAAAATGACTTCTTGGAGCTATAGAGTGCATAAACGGAAGAAGGAATAGGCGATCAAAGGTGGGTGCTTCTTCCCTCTTTCTCCCTCTCTACTTCTCTTTTTTCTTTCTCCTTCTTCCTCTCTCTCCTTTTGTGTGTGGCCCACCTGTGATATGGTATGACGATCCAAACCATCAGACTGCAGGATCCACTTTGCTGCACGTCCATGTGGATGGCCTTGATGAAAGGGAAAAAAAAATACCAGCTTGATTCAAAACTTTGGTGGGGCCACGTTGACAGGGGAACCCACCATTGGGGAAGTAGGTTGGCCGGTATACGTCACCAGACACTTAGTTGACGACATCAGCTAGCCCTGCGGGCCCCTCGTGATGTATATGTTGTATTCCAGCCGTCCATTTGTTTGGATGGTGGTGGTGAATCCACCATGATCTATGTATTTTATCCCCCCTGCCCATCCGTTTTCTGGGTATGGGACCCACCTCACACGTGCTACACGTGTGAGGGTGGGGGCCATCTTGAGACATGTATTATGCCATCCATGTGGACAGTGGGTCCTGCAGCATACAGCTGCTGGATGGACGTCAGCTGATCCGTGGGCCACCATAATGAAGTGCATCATCCAGTCATCCGTGTGAACCCCCACCCTGATGTGTATATCTACACCGTCCAACTGGGACGGTGCTGCACGTGCTAGGCACGTTGGGCATGCTGCACGTGGCATGTGGGACCCAACTACATACATGTAGTTTTAATATCCACCGTCCAGAGATGTCTGGACGGTGCAGTGGAAATCACACCCTGATGTGTGATGTACGCGGTCCATCTGTGTAGCCCCACACGTGTAGTATGTGCCCCACTCTCATCGTCCACATGTGGATGTGGGGCCCACCATGATGCCTTGTCCTTTCCTTCCAGTGGAAGGATGCTGGGGCCAGCCGTGATGTATGTACTCTCCATGTCGTTCGTCTGTTTCAACCACAGCAGTTACAGCTGCTGCTGTAACGTCAGCAGGCCGTGGGGTCCACCTTTATGATTTGTTGTATATCCCAGCCGTCCAGCAAGTCTAGACGGTGGGTACCCACCTTGATGTTGATTCATACTGTCCACCTCAGGACGTGGGGCCCAATGTAATGTACTGTCCACTGGACAGTGGTTGCTGGACCCTGCCTCAAAAAAAAAGTATATATATAATAAATAAATAATGATATATACATCATAATAATGCAATATGAAGAGATGGTGGGCCCTACGTGGGACCCACCAGATATATATCTGTTTCATCCATCTATCCTCACCGTCGTGGGAATTTATTTTTGATATATACGATGCATATTCAGCGTCCATCAGGTACGGTGGAAGCCACCACGCTGTATGTGCTTTACTCACGCCATCCATCTGATGATGGAGTGGGCCCACCCCACACGTATGACAATTGTGGGTAAGTGGGACCCACCTTGATTATGCATTATATATCCAAGCCGTTTGTCCAGATGCATGTACGTTGGTAGATTTAAATAGATATATAATAATTATATTAGTAAAATAATATTATGTGTGGCGGGGCCCACGTGGGACCCACCTGATATGGAGTAGATTGGCTAGTGTACCCTTACACCAGCTACTGGCTGATGTGTTGACGTCGGCATTTATTGTGGAGACCACCCTGATATCTGTGTTTTACCTAAATCGTTCACCTGTTTTACCTGATGGGACCACCATGAAGTATTTATTTCATCCACCCCGTCCAGATTGTGCTGGACGATGTAGGACAATGTTTGGACGGTGCTGTCCAATGTCCGAATAGTACTGATTTACATAGACAATGTTTAGACGGTACCATGGGCTCCACTATGATGTATTTGTTATCCACACCATCCATTTTTTACAATGTGGCCCACCTTGATATATATATATATATTCTATGTTTACACCGTCTATTTCCAGACGGTGCCATGTAGGGCCTACCATTGATGCACGTATTGTAGACCTCCATTGTCTACCCCTTGGACGTGTGGCCTGCCTTGAGGTACGTGTTGTATCCAAACCATCTAACCATCTGGGTCACCTAGACCGTCCAGATCATGGGGCCTACCTTGATGCGTATATGGCCCATTTAATGACGCCGATGAAATGTAATTAGGGCCTAGGCATGAGGCCATTAAGATGTATTTGCAACCCATATCTGAGGCCAAATGTGATGTATTTATGAACCATTGGTGTGGCTCACATGATGTGGCCCGACTTGTTGTATATGAAATTATGAGACCCATTAGTGTTGTCCATTGAGCGACCTATTTGATATATTTTCAGCCCGTGTGAAGAGGCCCATTGTAACGTATCTCTGACCCATTTGGTAAGGTCCATTGAGGTGTATTTGGGGCTCATGGGTTGCGACCCATTGTGATGTACTGAGGCCCACGGGTTGTGGCCCATTGAGATGTATTAATGGCCCGTGTGTGGGGCCCGCCTTCTTGAATCTGAGGCCCATGGGCAAGGTCTATTGCAATGTATTCATGGCTTATGGGCAAGGCCCATTGTGATATGTATTAGGCCCATTAGTGTGGCCCATTGATGTAGCCCACTTGATGTGTATAAGGTCCATTAGTGAGGCCTATCTATGAGGCCCATCATGACGTATTTATGGCCCATGTGCAGGATCCACTTGTTTATATTTTGACCCATATAACAAGGCCCACTTGCCTTGCATTTTAAGGCTTGTATGATGGGGCCCACTTACTTGAATATGAGGCCGATGGGCAAAGCCCATTGTGATGTATTCGAGGTCTATAGGCAAGGCCCATTGTGATGTATATTAAACCTTTGTATGGGGCCGTGGGCCCACTTTCCGTTTGACCCTATGTGGGCCACTCCTTGGGAGCAATGTGGGTTGAATATCCACATTGATGGACAATGATGGTTGAATGTCTACATTGTGACCTTCCATTAAGCTTGGTTAGACCCATTCTCGTCATTCTCTAGTGGGTTATCCTAAATGATTGGGCCCCATTGATAATGCTTTATCCATCATCGACTGTCCATCCAAGGGTTATGCCCTGCGTAGAGGCTGATTACCGATTCAGATTACCGCGACCGATTGCTGATTAGCGATCGAGGGCGATTATCATGACCAATTTTTGATTAGCGATCGAGGTCGATTATCCTGACTGATTGTCGGTTCTGAGTGACGTGAGCGATTATGATGGCCGATTGCCGATCATCGATCGAGGTCGATTACCGATTCTGATGGATGATTACCGATCTTGATTTGACATGACCGATTGCTGATTCCAATTGTCATGACCGATTGCCGATTCTAATTGACGTGACCGGTTTTTCGATTCTGATTATCGATCGATTCTGATTACCACGACCGATTGCCGATTCCGATCAGCGTGACCGATTTACCGACTCTGATTACCAGTCGATTCCAATTGACTTGACCGATTGCTGATTCCGGTTATCGTGACCGATTGTCGATTTCGATTGACGTGACCGATTTACTGATTCTTATTATCGATTGATTCTGATTATCGTGACCGATTGTCAATTCTGATTATCGAGGCCGATTATCGATCAATTTCGATTGTCGTGGCCAATTGACGATTCTGATTGTCGTGACCGATTTTGATTACTGAGGCCTACTCTGATTCCGATTTCGATTGTCAGGGCCTATTGTTGAGTATATGCGACCTGTAGTTGAGGCCCATTGTGATGTATCTGTGGTCCTTGGGCAAGGCCCACTGTGTTATATATTAGGCCTTTGTGTGAGGCCGTCGGCCCATTATGTGTTTTGGCTCTATGTGGACCATTTCTTAGGGCAATGTTGGTTAGATGTCCACATTGTCGAGGCCGATTGTGGATACTGATTATGAGTATGTGACAGCATAGCATCATGATACATGCTCATACGCATCATCTGCATGTTTGTTATGAGATATGATTGACCATTGCATATGCCATAGTGCCGGTTATTATGAGACTCCCTAATAGGCGGAGATTGTCTCACATGAGCGCACGGTGTGCGTAGGATTGATGCATGACTGGATTGTATGACTCACGCATCTTGCATTGTTTATTGTGATTACTGTACGCCCTAGCGACACCAGGGTCGTAGCCTCCACAGGCATATCGTGGATGGCCAGACGGGACACCGAAAATCTGTTTTACATGGGGTGCTATAGATATCTCTGGGTGAAAGTCCCTAAACCCTCTTGGTTCCAGAGGTTGCTCTAACGTCTAGACCGAGTGGGTAGATGAGCGCCGAGTGCCAGTTACCAGATGGCTGCGTTCTCCACTGTGTCGTGGTCGATTGGAAGGGGGTGCGACCTTACCTGCCCGAGAGGAGGGGACAATGCTAGGCTGAGTCTGACCAGCTAGAGGAATGGGTCCTCTATTGACGAGCCGGGCCCGATATTGGCAGGTGGATAGTGAGGTCTCTTCCACTCACCTTGTTGCGCGCGATGGGGCAGCAATCTGGTATGGAGTGTAATAGACCCTGGTGATTTCTCAGAGAGGAACCATACTGATATGTGGACTTATTGAGTAGGAGTTGCATGCTCATTCATTCATTTATTCACTATCCACTCGGGCTGGTGGTGCGCAACTAATTGTTGTGTACCTTCGTTATGGCAAAGATTTCGGTTGGGCACGCGACTAACATGAGATCAGAAGTTTACCATGATGAGTCTGACTATCCAAATTTAGGTATGGGACTGGTTTGGATAGAAGTCCCTTGTGGTGGACCTCGTAGCCTACGATACTACGTACTATCATCCCGACTTCACACTCCAGCATGGCCATTCCATTCGCATCACATATTGCATTACATTTGCAGGTATATGGCATTTTGATTTCCTATGTTTCTGCACTCATATGGCCTAGGCAGACTTAGCAGGATTTGTATATTGCATTGTATCCTCGGCATTGATATCTGACTCTTTATTACTCCTTATTGCATAGCTGTTCTATATTGCGTATTCTGATATTGATTGATGTATGGACTTCTCCATAATTTTGCTTACTCGGATAATTCCTGCTCTTGTCAGTGTTTCTGCTTATTCAAACATTGTATGGTTTATGGATTACTAGTTTTCCGGTATTGTATGATTATGACATTGTATTGAATACTTGGCACTTACCTTGTGCACACACTTACACCACCCTCTAAGCTTTCTATAAGCTTATGCACGATAGATGCGTGCAGGTGATGTTAGGCTGCAGCAGTGTTGAGCTTGGAGCGTGCGGTGGTCTTCTGGAGCTTGATTCTCTATTTATATATTTTCCTTTCAGTATTGTATTAAAATGATTATATTAGTGGATATGTGATGATGATGTTGCCTTTGTGAATTGGGTAATCTTGTGGTTATGCTTATTACTAGTTAAATGTACATTAAAAAAAAAAAAATCCTCCTTGTAGGATCCCAGGATCAGAATATGGCATATGAATGCTAGGAGCCGAGAATGGGGTACTACGGAGGCTGTCGGCACCGAATTCGACGATCGGAATTCCTGTGAATTCGATTTTTGGGTTTGGGGCGTGACATATTCCCCCCTCCCCCCCCCCCGTGAAGGACTAAGAGCTCGCCTCTTTCAAGTGGTATTAGAGCCAGGTTGCTCATTTTTTTTTAATTAAGTTCCTTTAGTTCAAAGATCTAAAGCTTTTATTATGTCAAATTTCGATAGTTTATCCATTACTAGGCCACCACTTTTTGATGGCTCAAATTATGCTTATTGGAAAGCCAGAATGAGGATTTTCTTAAAATTCATAAATGAAAGCGTGTGACAAGCGACGATAACCAAATGGAAACCACCCGTGTCTGAGGTTTTAGGCAGTGATGGAACCAAGTCCATTAATGAAACTCCTTTTTATTTATGAATTACACCTCAGAAAAATGAAAGCAGTGCAAATGTTAAGGCTTTAAATGCAATTTCATGTGCTCCATCACCTAATGAATTCAAAAGAATCATTTCATGTGATACAGCTAAACAAGCCTAGGATATTCTTGAAATGACACACTAGTTAATGAGGAAATTTGTATGGAAGAAAATGAAACCTTCATGGACTTCTATACAAAATTAACTAACATAGTTAATTATATGTAGGGCCTAGGAGATGGAATCCCATAAAGCAAAGTTTTTGCTAAAATACTGCAATCTCTTCCTGAGAGGTTCAATCCCAAAGTAACTGTTATTCAGGAACTAAGAGACACTGATCAAATGAAGGTTGAGGAGGTAGTTGGTTCTTTTCAAACATACGAGTTAAATTTTAAAGCTCCCAAAGGTAAATCCATTGCTCTTAAGTCATTCAAATCTATTTCAAAAGATAACAATGTTAATTCAGATACTGAAGATATAGAGGATGATATGACTTTACTTGTTAAAAAGTTTTACAGGATTTTCAAAAATAAGAAAAGCCGATTTTCAAAAACCTTCTGATAAGAGAAAGGAAAAATCTAAAACTTGAAAATCTGTAAAAGACAGTCAATGTTTCAACTGTCATGAATTTGGGCATTTGGCAAATAAATGTCTCAAAAGTGATAAGCCAAAAAGAAAAGGGCATGATAGTTACTTGGAATGAATCATCTAGCTCTGAAAGTTCTTCCAAGTTAGATGAATCAGAACAAGAAACTTCAAATGAACTGAGAGCCCTAATGACTATAGCCAGAGTCACCTCCTCAAATAGTTGTAACTTATTCGATTATTAGAATCTCAGGAGTGACCCTGAAAACAAAAATGAAGTTGATCTTTAAGATGCCTATAATTTCTTATAAAAGAAAAGTTACAAAATAGTTGTCAAGTTAAAGATTAAAAAAGAAAATTTTCTTAAACTAAAAGAAGAACTTAAAAATATTATTTTGGAAAAATCTCATCTTTTTTATTCTTATGAAATAGAAAAACTTGATTTAAGTTTTAAAACTTCTAAATTTGAAAAACTCAGAATAGAAAATGAGAATTTTTAACTCGAAGTTTCTTCTCTATTGAGTTCTAAGGATACTTGGAGATACGCCCATGGAGACCCTAAGCTAGAAAAATTATTAACCGCATCCAGAAAATATGGTGATAAATCGGGTCTGAGCTATATCAAAGATACTCTCCTTAAAAATAAGAATGCATCTCCTATATTTATAAAAGGAGAATCCTCAAACTCAAAAGGTAAGAATTTGAGAAATACTAAACAAAATAATTTCAAAAATTCAAAACCTTTTCAAGCTTCTAAAGTTAATTCTAATAACATCAGTTTTAGAAATCAAAGATATAACCTTTTAGCTGAAAAAATAGTGGACTTACTCAAAGAGCTTCTTAAATCTAACTCTAATATTATCAAAGTTGATAGACAGATCCAACTCTCATAAGCCAAGAAAAACCAATGGTAATCGTAAACCCAGAACTACAATGAAATGGGTTCTAAAAGTTACCTGTCTTGTTGCCCACACTGCCTTCAAAGATAATAGCCATTCAAAATGGTACCTAGACAGTGGATGTTCAAGACATATGACAGGTGACAAGGATATATTCACCAACTACAAAGATATGAATGATGGCTTAGTTACTTTTGGTGATGGAAGCAACTGCAGGATTATATGTCAAGGTACTATTCAACTCTCTAACATTTCTCCTTTTGAAAATGTTTTATATGTTGAAGGTCTTAAACACAATCTTCTAAGTATATCTCAAATCTGTGATAACAAACATAATGTAAAATTTACTAATCAAGGATGTGAGATTTCAAATAAGAAAGGTTATGTGATAGTAAATGGTTGTAGGACTTCTGAAAATTGTTATATTATCAATAAGTCATGCTCTTCTAAATTTTCATGTTACATGGTCCAAATAGATGAAACGGAATTATGGCATACACGTCTTGGACATGTTAACTACCAAAACTTCTATAGACTGAGTAAAATTGATCTTATTCGAGGTCTACCTAAATTAAAAAAAGGTTGATAAAATATGTGGCGCATGCTAAATCGGCAAACAAAGTAGGAGTAGTTAAAAGAAAGTGAACTCCTTGGCCACAACCAAAACTCTTGAACTTCTCCATATGGATTTAATTGGACCGACCAGAACGGAGAGTAGAGGCAAATAGAAGTATTTTCTGCTAATTGTTGATGACTTTACTAGATTTACTTGGGTAGCATTCATGAGAGAAAAATCTGAGACTCTCGATGAAGTCAAAAGAATACTAAAACGAATTCAAACTGAAAAAAAAAAATGAACATTATCAAGATCAAAAGCGATCATGATACGAAATTTGAAAATAGCTATTTTAAAAAATATTATACTGATCATGGCATATCGCATGAATTTTCTACTCTTAAAACACCTCAACAAAATGGGGTTATTGAAAGGAAGAATATAGTGCTATAGGAGATGGCCAATGTTATGCTAAATAACATGAATTTACCTAAAAACTTGTGGGCTGAAGCTATAAATACTTCATGCTATATTATAAACAGTGTGTATGTAAGAAAATTAAAAGATAAAATAGCATATGAGTTATGATTCAATAAGAAACCAACTGTTAAGTACTTTGGGATTTTTAGAAGTGCTTCATAAAACGTGATTGTGAAAACTTAAGAAAATTTGAAGTTAAGAGTGATGAAAGGATATTCTTGGGTTATGCTCTCAATAGTCAAGCATATCATGTTCTTAATAAAAGAACAGGAGTGATACAGGAATTTATTAATGTTGTAATTGATGATCACACCCACACCTAGTCTAGAAGACGATGAAGTCAATGTAATTGAGAAAGCTGACTCTTCATCTAATCCAGTTAATATTGAACTAAGATCATTCAAAGACCATCCTATTGATCTAATATTATCTAATCCTCTCACTGGTGTGCGAATAAGAAAATATTAGAGAATATTTACAATCATGTTTGCTTTACGTCTCAAATTGAACCAGGAAGCGTAAAAGAAGCACTTACCGATGAAAATTGGATTGTAGCCATGCAAGAAGTGTTAAATCAATTTATAAGAAATGATGTCTGGTATTTGATTTTGAAAATGCCTAGCTATATGTCTTAGAGGGGGGGTGAATAGGACTATGCTAAATAAAAATTTATAACAGTAGAAATTAAAGGAATATGATAGCCAATAAGATAACTAAATAAACCACAATGCAAGAATGTAAAGCAACCTCAAAATTCAGATCTTGAGAGGTTGATACAAATGTTGTTCTAAGGACAACCTTACACAAAAAACCAGAGTTTATGGTAGGACAACCTGATTTCTAGAAAGGTCTATGTATCAAGTCTTAAACTGAAGAGGAATAAAAATAAATTCAAACTGCACTGAAAAATAAATTGTAATCACAAATATGTATTGTTCTAGGGACAACCATGTACCATAAGAATGGTAGGGCAACCTTACTAGAATAATTTAATATCAAGCTAATAAACGAATAGCAAGAAATAAATTGTAAACTATTACGACATTCCCCACAATGCTTGAAATAAAAGATTACAACATTCACAACCACATATACATCCCATAAATGAATAAATAAAGATATGAAATATAAACCATTCAACCACAACACAAGGGATTATAGTGGTTCGCCTGTGTATTCACCAACTGTTATACAACAGCCACACAAAATGCTACTCCACTCCTAATATCCTCACACAGGGGATATTAGCGTTCACTAACAATGTAGGTTTTCACAGGTTCACCAAAAACCTTTACAATTATGTCTTTGTCTGTGGGCTTACACAATTAAAAAAACTCCACTTCTGAGTTTTCCTGGCTCTCCTCAGATAACCAAAGCAACAAAATTTTTCTGACAAATCCCGAAAGAAACCAAAACAGAAAGGAATTTACAATTAAATGTAAAATACCTAATTTTCTCCTTCGATGTAGTAGCCCGAAAGAACCAAGTTAGAGTAGATGATTGAATGTTCAAGTTCAATGTCCAGTACTCGATTACAAAGGTTCTGGTTTCAATTGATTTTAAAATTAAACCAACATAGGACTAGCTTTAATTGATTTTGATTCCAAAGAAAGGGAAATAGCAATTCCTCTTTTCAGATTAAATTGGAATACAAGAAACAAAATTAATTAAATAAAGCTAAAGAAAGAGAATATTAAATAAGCACACTTATCTTAAAATGGAGCACAAACTTATCTCTCAGAAGGAAAGAATAATTATCTTGAATTTCCTTTTTTTTCCTTTTTCTCTATCTCATTAATCTGAGATTCATACTCTATTTATAGCTGAGCAAAACACGTCTTCGACTGGTCTTAAGACTTCTACGACTGGTCGAAGAACCAACAGAATTTTGAAAAAATTGGGCACAATAAGATTTTCAGTTGCACGACCGGTCGTGGGTACTCTACGACTGGTCGAAGGTCCCCTTTGACTAGTCGTAGGTTCCATAAGACTGGTCGAAGATAGCCCAATCTTAACGTTGTACTTTGAGTCAAAGAACCACGATCAATTGAAGAACCAGTCGACACTGTTCACAGGACTGGTCGAACAGTCTCAAGGACTGGTCCAAGAATAACCAGAAAATTTTAAAAATCCTCAACAACTTAGGACTGGTCGAGAAATTTCCTGGACTAGTCGAACCAGTGCTAGGACTAGTCGAACAAGGTCCAACACTAGTATTAGAACAGATCAAAGTCACTTATAAAAGATATATGGATTATGTATCCAAAGTGACCTACTCTAAAGGTCAACCTAAAGTCAGTTATACCTCAATAGTAAAGTAAGGACATTGAAGCTTGAATACCAGTGACCTTGAGTATCATGAAGATTGAGTTCTTGAACTTGAGATCTTTAGCTTGAAAAACTTCAGAGAACTTGAACTTAAAAGCTTCTGAGATCTTCAACTTGAATAGCTTACGAGAACTTGAAAGCTTCTGAAATCTTGACCTTTGAGATCTTCAACTTGAAAAGCTGTGCTTGTCTACTCGAAGCCAAACTTGTATCTTGAATAGATCTTTTGTTCATCACATAAACAAGCTTCAAAGCAGTGTCTTTGTCACCACAAATTTGACAATCACAGGGGCTATTCACTATAGCAATTACAATCTCCCCCTTTGTCAAATTAGTGACAAAACACACTTTCGAGATAGGATACATATCACAGAATATTTGATTAAAGAATCATGCCCCAGTTGTTACACCGACACACATTCATGAACCTGCAAATCAATATTCGACCAACAAGCAGTCCATACTCATATACTCATGATCATACAGACCACCACTGTACATACTTCCCCTGAGTAACATATTTCACCAATCCAACTTTAAACTAAGAAGCAAAAGTATCTCTACTCCCCCTTTTTGTCACAATATGACAAAGGAAGAACAAAGCAGATTGGAAAGGAGTAATAATCAAGGAGTAAAAGAAGAGGTTACCAAATAAGAATTGAAACCATAACATAAGCAACACATGTAATTAGATAAACTGAGCCACAGACAGCGATAATGACAATACCAAATCCAATCAAGTGAACATGATATAAAGAAAGTTATTACAGACCAGAAAATAGAAAATGAACTAATCTGACCCAGATGAAGGAGCAGGGATGGAAGGATCAATTTTGTGCATGCCCTTGTTCAAGTGCTTAAGATATTTATGCATATACTTGAATTGTAAATCATGGGCAACAGACATGTTTTCCATCCTAACATTTAAAGATTCAACCTTAGTTTCCAATGCAACAAACTGTACATCGAAAACAGAAGGCGGATAATCTGAATCATCTACAGAGTCAGAATCAAGCTCTTCAAAGATATCATCCATGTTAAAATCATCTGGAGGAAGATCACTAGCTTCTTCCTCATGTACAACTTGAGCTGCACCACCACCATCAACTTGGCCAGGAAGAAATTCCAACTTCATCTTGTTGAGATTAGAATTATTAAATATCAAGTGATGGATAGGGGCCTCTCCGACTGGCATATCGACTAACATATGAGAAGCCAATACGGTCATCAAATATCCAAAGGGAATATCACTATGACCAGGATGGAGTTTGAACTGAATGATAAAATGACAAATCAAGGTAGGCAGAGATGAGCACCTCAGGCCACATTATGAAGAATACGAACCATAAAAGCCGTTAACTCAATTTTATTACCCGACCGAGGATACAGATTAGACACAAAAATCCTATATAAAACTCTGTATTTGGGTAACAAATACCTTGAGGGGAGCACATTCCCTTTATGCATTCATGGAGCATCCAAAATGCATAAATCCTTAAAAAGCATGCGTTTTTCAGTTTGAGAGGGTTTTTCAGTCAATGTATGGATGGGAACTCCCTCATCATTAACTGGAATTTTCATAAGAGCAAAAATCAAGTGACGATCAACATCAAATGGTCCTTCTCTTGTGTCAATTCTAAACGTTAGATTTTCCAGTGAAAATTCAGTTATGCAAGTAAACATGGATTGGGCAATGGACCGGTATGCAGGCCCATCCCAATGCAATAAGTTATCCCAACCTACAGCTTGTAGCATGGGAAAGATATCAAATAGAGCTGTATGGTTAAGATCAACTGGATGTTCAGCGATTACATTTCGCAAACGGATGTCACGAACATATGATGGATCATCCTCAAAAGCCCTAAGATGACATTTAATGAGAGGGGCTGATCTCGAGGAGGATGATGGACCACGAGAAGTCGATTTCCTTCCTCTAAAAGCCATTTGCAACAAAGAGTTTAAGAATAAAAGGAGTTGCAAACGAAAGAAACTGGGTTTTTCTAATATCAGATTTTTGAGAATAACTTCCCCAAATCACAATGAAACTCGAAATAAATAGCTTCAAAAGAAAAAGAGAAGTATTCTAGACTCAAATCTAGAAGAAAAATGTAAATGGAGCACTTACAATGAAGATTTTGGGAGTTGGCTTCGACTAGTCGAGGTTCGGCCGGTTGGAGGGAGAAATAGAAATGAGAAAGATGAAGGATTTCTCCAAATTAAAAGGGTTTCACGAGTTCCTCGACTGGTCGTGGATGTACACGACCGGTTGAACCTCGACTGGTCGTGTATTTCCACGATCGGTAGAGTACAAGCCAAAAATGCATTTAAAATTTTTTTAAAAAGATATTTCAAAATATTTTACAAAAATTGAAATTTAAGCTATCAAGCATATACAATATGATACAAAAATGTTAAAATATCATCTTATAATGCACATGCCAAGATCAAATTTTATTTGATTAAACCGACTTTTGTCGAGCGATTTCATGAAAATATCAGCACGTTGATTCCCGGTAGGTATACATTCCAGAGATATAACCTTTCTTCTACTAATTCACGAATAAAATGAAATCTAATGCCAATGTGCTTAGTAGAGAATGCTAAATAGGATTTTTTAAAATATTAATGGCACTGAAATTATCACAATATAACAACATAGAATCCTGTTTAATTTCATAGTCACTTAGCATTCGCTTCATCCAAACAAGCTGCGTACATGCATTACCAGCTGCGATGTATTCAAATTCAGCTGTTGAAAGTGATATAGAACTTTGTTTCTTGCTAGACCAAGAAACTAAACAGTTTTCGATATAAAAGCAACCACCACTGGTTGATTTTCTATCATTAAGATTATCAGCCCAGTCAGCATCCGAGTACCCAGCTAATTGAACGCTAGTCTCATGAGGATACCAGAGACCGAGATTCACAGTATTTGCAACATATCGCATAATCCACTTGACAGCAATCAAGTGCGATTCTTTAGTACTAGATTGATATCTAGCGCAAATACCAACACTTAGCGCGATATCAGGTCTACTAGCAGTTAAATACAATAGACTACCAATTATACTCTGATAAAGTTTTGGATCAACATTTTTACCTTCAGAGTCTTTTAAGAGTTTCAGGGTAGTACTCATACGAGTATCGAAGTTCTTAACATTCTCAAATCCAAATCTCTTAATTAAATTCAAGGCATATTTAGATTGAGAAATGAATATTCCATCAGGTTGTTGCTTTGCTTGCAACCCTAGGAAATAATTCAATTCCCCAACCATGCTCATTTCAAACTGTGATTTCATCAAATCTGCAAACTCAGTAGTCATGTCAGTACAAGTAGATCCATAAATGATATCATTAACATAAATCTGTACCATCAAAATATGATCATTATATTTTTTAACAAACAGAGTTTTATCAACAGATCCCATTTGAAAATTATGGCTTAACAAAAATTTTGTTAGTTTCTCATACCATGCCCTAGGCGCTTGTTTTAATCCATAAAGTGCCTTTTTAAGCCTATACACATGATCAGTATTCTTGGGATCTTCAAAACCCATCGGTTGTTCCACATAAACTTCCTCATGCAAATGGCCATTTAGAAATGCACTTTTCACATCCATTTGATAAATCTTAATCTTTCTAAAACACGCAATGGATATAAACAGTCTGATTGATTCAAGAAGTGCTACAGGTGCAAAGGTTTCATCAAAATCAATACCTTCAATTTGAGTGTAACCTTGTACCACTAGTCTGGCCTTATTTCTAATTATATTTTCAAGCTCATCAAACTTATTTTTGAAGATCCATTTTGTTTCAATGATGTGTTTATCTTTAGGTCTTGGTATGAGATACCAAACATCATTTCTTACGAATTGGTTAAGTTCTTCTTACATCGCAACAATCCAGTTTTCATCAGCAAGAGCTTCTTTTACATTAAATGGTTCTATTTGGGACGTAAAACACACATAATTACATATATCCTCAAGTTGTCTACGGGTGCGAACACCAGTGAGAGGGTTTATATATGGTTGGATGATCTTTAACAGTCCTTAATTCAGAATCATTCTGATTAGATGAAGTATCGGATTTATCAATTACTAGAACTTCATCATTATCTGAATTTGAGACTGATGTGTTTAAGTGATCATCAATGACAACATTGATAAACTCTTGAATCACACCGGTTCTTTTGTTCAGAACCCTATAAGCTCGACCGTTTAAGGAATATCATAGGAAAATTCCTTCATCACTCTTCGTATCAAACTTTTCTAAATTTTCACGATCTCGTAAAATATAGCACTTGTTGCCAAAAACTCAAAAGTAATTGACAGTAGGCTTTTTATCGAACCACATTTCGTAAGCCGTTTTATTATTATCTTTGCTAGTGTAGACTCGGTTAATAATATAGCAAGCTGTATTGACCGCTTCAGCCCAAAGATTCTTAGAGAGCTTCATGTTATTCAACATGACATTAGCCATTTCTTGAAGCACTCTATTCTTCCTTTCCACTATATCATTTTGTTGTGGAGTTTTGGGCACTGAGAATTCATGTAATATTCCTTGGTTGCTACAGAACTTCTCAAAACTGCTATTCTCAATTTAGATTCATGATCACTACGAATCTTACTGATTTGAGAACCTTTTTTCGTTTGAATCCTTTTGAGAACTTTTCTTATTTCTTCAAGGGTTTCTGATTTGTCCCTTAAGAAGACTACCCATGTATATCTGGTAAAGTCATCCACTATTATCAAGATATACCTTTTACCACCTTGACTCTCTGTTCTGGTAGGTCCTATCAAATCCATGTGAAGGAGTTTGAGTGATCTTGGTGTGATATTTGAATTCACCTTTTTATGTGAGGTTCTTGTTTGTTTGCCTATCTGACATTCACCACATATTTTATCTAATTTTTGAAGCTTGGGTAGACCTCTTATAAGTTCCCTTTTACTCAATCTATATAAATTTCGGTAATGTACATGTCCAAGACGTTTGTGCTACAAATCAGTCTCGTCTGTATGGACCAGGTAACATGTTTAATTAGATGAGCTGGATTCGCTAACAATATAGCAGTTTTCAGACGTTCTACGTCCAGTTAGTATTACAGAACCCTTATTGTTTAGAATCTCACAGGTTTGATTAGAAAACCGTACACTATGGTTATTATCACATATTTGAGATATGCTAAGTTATGTTTTAGACCTTCAACATATAAGACATTTTTAAACACAAGAAGGTTACAAAGTTGAACCGTACCTTGGTCCATAATCTTACAGTTACTGCCATCACCAAAAGTGACTGACCCATCAGTCATATCTTTTAGATCGGTGAATAAAGCCTTGTCGCCTGTCATGTGCTTGGAGCATCCACTATCTAGGTATCACTTTGAATGACTTGAAGCTTTGAAAACAGTGTGGGCAACCAAGCAGGCAACCTTAGGAACCCATTTCAGTACGGTTTTGGATTTAGGAAGATAATTGGTCTTCTTATATCTATTGTTGTAAGAATGACCTATAGAGTTAGATTTTAAGAGCTCCTTGAGTAAATCAACTATCTTTTCAGCTAGTAGATTTCATTTCTGATTAAAGTCGACATGGCTGCTTTTCAATTTTTAAAAGTTTTTGAATTTTTAGAAAAATCTTGATAAGTACTTTTTCTTTTTGAGTTTGAGGACTCTCCTTTCACAAACTTAGGAGGAGTATTCTTCTGTTTAGGGGGTATGTTCTTATCATAGCCCAACCCAGATCTGTCACCACATTTTCTTGATTCGGATAATAGTTTCTCTAACTTAGGATCACCTTGGGCATATCTCCATGTGTCCTTTAAACTCAGAAGAGAAGATACTTCATTTTTAAGTTTCTCATTTTCAGATTTCAGATTTTCAATCTGGGACGTTTTGAATTCTAAATCGCATTTTGATTTTTCAAAACAATCTGAAATTTGGGATTTTTCTAAAATAAGTGACTCAAAACATTCTTTGAGTTTAAAAAACTTTTCTTTTTGAAGTTTAAGTTTAACAGCAATTTTATAACTTTCCTTGTATAGGGCATTGTAAGCATCTTGAAGATCATCTTCATTTTCACATTCACTGTTCAGATTTTCCTCACTAGTTGAATCATCATAATCTGAAAAAGTAAAATTGGGTACAGTCATAAGGACTTTTGTTTCATTACCTGACTCGGTTTCAGAATCTTCTAATTTAGAGGAAGCTTCAGAATCAGATGATTCATCACATGTAGCCAACATACCCTTCTTCTTGGGTTTGTCCTTTTTGACATTTGTTTGCTAAATGCCCATATTCTTAGCAGTTGTAACATTGTCTATCTTTCAAAGACTTCCAAGTTTTAGATTTAGGTTTAGATCTTTTCTTTTCATTTGATTTTTTAAAATCTACCCTTTTCTTGCTTTTGAATATTTTATAAAACTTTTTTGCTAAAAGAGCCATATCATCTTCAGAGTTAGAATTTTATTCAGAATTACATTTAAAAGATTTTAGAGCGATAGATTTACCTTTAGGAGCTTTAAAGTTTAACTCATAGGTTTATAAAGAACCAACTAGTTCTTCTACCCTCATATTATCCGTATCACGAAGTTCCTGGATCGCGGTTACTTTGGAGTTGAACCGTTCAGGAAGAGAGCATAGCATCTTTGCACATACTTTACTTTCTGGGATTGTTACGCCAAGACCCCATATAGAGTTTACAATGCCATTTAATCTTGTATAAAAGTCCATAAATGTTTCATTTTCTTCCATATGAATTTCTTCAAATTTAGTTGTGAGGAATTGGACTTTAGATTTTTTGACAATTGTAGTACCCTCATGAGTCGTTTCTAATATATCCCAGGCTTGCTTTGCAGTATCACAAGATATGATTCTTTTGAACTCATCCGGTGATAGTGCGCAAGTGATTGCATTTAGTGCCTTTGCATTAGCACTACTCTCATTTTTCTGAAGGGTGGTCCAAGAGAAATAAGGAGTTACTCTCATTGATTTTGAACCATTGACTCCAGTCACTTCAGTGGTAGGAGGTTTCCATTCAGTCACTGTGGCTTGTCACACACTCTCATCCATTAATTTGAGGAAGATCCTCATCCTGGCTTTCCAATAAGCATAATTGGAGCCATCAAAGGGTGGAGGCCTAGTGACTGATAGACTATCAAAATTTGACATCTTAAATAGCTTAAATCGTTAGCTCAAGAATTAAATCCAAGAATTAAGAAAAAATGAGCTATTAGGCTCTGATACTACTTGAAAATGCCTAGCTATATGTCCTAGAGGGGGAGGGTGAATAGGACTATGCCAAATAAAAATTTATAACAGCGAAAATTAAAGGAATATGATAGCCAATAAGATAACTAAATAAACCACAATGCAAGAATGTAAAGCAACCTCAAAATTCAGATCTTGAGAGGTTGATACAAATGTTGTTCTAAGAACAACCTTACACCAAAAACTAGAGTTTATAGTAGGACAACCTGATTTCTAGAAAGGTCTTTGTATCAAGTCTTAAACTGAAGAGGAATAAAAATAAATATAAACTGCACTGAAAAATAAATTGTAATCACAAATATGTATTGTTCTAGGGACAACCATGCACCATAAGAATGACAGGGCAGCTTTACTGGAACAATTTAATATCAAGCTGATAAACGAATAGCAAGAAATAAATTCTAAACTATTACAACATTCCCCACAATGCTTGAAATAAAAGATTACAATATTCATAACCACATATACATCCCACAAATGAATAAATAAAGATATGAAATATAAACCATTCAACCACAACACAAGGGATTATAATGGTTCGCCTGTGTGTTCACCAACTGTTATACAACAGCCACACAGAATGCTACTCCACTCCTAATATCCTCACACAGGGGATATTAGCATTCACTAACAATGTAGGTTTTCACAGGTTTACCAAAAACCTTTACAATTGTGTCTTTGTCTGTGGGCTAACACAATTAAAAAAACCCCACTTCTGAGTTTTCCTGGCTCTCCTCAGATAACCAAAGCAACAAGATTTTTCTGACAAATCCCGAAAGAAACCAAAATAGAAAGGAATTTACAATTAAATGTAAAATACTTGATTTTCTCCTTCGATGTAGCAGCCCGGAAGAACCAAGTCAGAGTAGATGATTGAATGTCCAAGTTCAATGTCCAGTACTCGATTACAAAGGTTCTAGTTCTAATTGATTTTAAAATTAAACCAACATAGGGCTAGCCTTAATTGATTTTGCTTCCAAAGAAAGGGAAATAACAATTCCTCTTTTCAGATTAGATTGGAATATAAGAAATAAAATTAATTAAATAAAGCTAAAGAAAGAGAATATTAAATAAGCATACTTAACTTAAAATGGAGCACAGACTTATCTCTCAGAAGGCCAAAATAATTAGCTTGAATTTCCTTTTTTTTTTTCTTTTTCTCTATCTCATTAATCTGAGATTCATGTTCTATTTATAGCTGAGCAAAACATGTCTTCGACTGGTCTTAAGACTTCTACGACTGGTCGAAGAACCAACAGAATTTTGAAAAAATCGGGCGCAATAAGATTTTCAGTTGCATGATCGGTCATGGGTACTCTACGACTGGTCGAAGGTCGCCTCTGACTGGTCGTAGGTTCCATAAGACTGGTCGAAGATAGCTCAATCTTAACGTTGTACTTTGAGTCGAAGAATCACGATCAGTCGAAGAACCAGTCGACACTGTTCACAGGACTGGTCGAATAGTCTCCAGGACTGGTCCAAGAATAACCAAAAAATTTTAAAAATCCTCAACAACTTAGGACTGGTCGAGAAATTTCCTGGACTAGTCGAACCAGTACTAGGACTAGTCGAACAAGGTCCAGGACTAGCCTTAGAACACATTAAAGTCACTTACAAAAGATATATGGATTATGTATCCAAAGTGACCTACTCTAAAGGTCAACCTAAAGTCAGTTATACCTCAATAGTAAAGTAAGGACATTGAAGCTTGAATACCAGTGACCTTGAGTATCATGAAGATTGAGTTCTTGAACTTGAGATCTTTAGCTTGAAAAACTTCAGAGAACTTGAACTTAAAAGCTTCTGAGATCTTCAACTTGAATAGCTTACGAGAACTTGAAAGCTTCTGAAATCTTGACCTTTGAGATCTTCAACTTGAAAAGCTGTGCTTGTCTACTCGAAGCCAAACTTGTATCTTGAATAGATCTTTTGTTCATCACATAAACAAGCTTCAAAGCAGTGTCTTTGTCACCACAAATTTGACAATCACAGGGGCTATTCACTATAGCAATTACAGGTTTCAAGACCAACTGATAAACATATAATTGGAAGCAAATGAATTTTTAAAAATAAATCTGATGAAATGGGCAATATAATTAGAAACAAGGCTAGACTGGTTGTACGCTGGTACACTCAAATAGAATGAATCGATTATGATGAAACCTTTGCACTAGTAGCTCGCATTAAATCCATCAGATTGTTTATATCCATTGTTTGCTTCAAAAAAATAAAAATATATCAAATGGATGTTAAAAGTGCATTCTTAAACGGTAATCTACATGAAGAGGTCTATGTTGAACAACCTAAGGATTTTGAGGACCCTAAACACTAAAATCTTGTATATCGCCTTAAAAAGGCACTTTACAGTCTAAAATAAGCTCTCAGGGCATGGTATGAGAAGCTGACTAAGTTCTTACTCAGTCACAATTTTATCATGGGAAGTGTTGATAAAACCTTATTTGTTAAAAAATACAATGAACACATTCTGATTGTACAGATCTATGTTGATGATATTATCTGTGGTTCTACAAGCACTAACATGTCCGTTGAGTTTGTAAAGCTTATGAAATCGAAGTTCAAAATGTGTATGTTTGGAGAATTGAATTACTTTCTAGGCTTACAAGTTAAACAGCAAGAAGATAATATCTTCATTTCTCAAACCAAATATACCTTAAATTTGGTTAAGAAGTTTGGATTCGAGAACAGTAAGAAATTCGATACTCGTATGAGTACGACTCTCAAACTTTTAAAGGATGAAACAGGTAAAAGTATAGACTCACTTATATCATAGCATGATTAGTAGTTTCTTATACTTAAATGCTAGTAGGCCAGATATTGCTTTTAACGTTGGAATCTGTGCTAGATATCCATCTGATTCAAAAGAATCACATCTTATTGCTGTTAAGCGCATAATTAGATATATTGTAAGTACTGCTAACTTCGGCCTTTGGTATCCACATGATACAAATGTGCAACTAGCTAGATATACAGATGTTAACTGGGTAGGGAATATTGATGATAGAAAATCTACCAATGGTGGATGTTTCTATGTTGAAAATTGTTTAGTTTCCTAGCACAGTAAGAAACAAAGTTCGATATCTTTATCTACAGCTGAGGCTGAATACATCGCAGCCGGTAATATATATATCAGTTAGTTTGGATAAAAAGGAATGTTAATTGATTACGGAATTGCGCAAGATACAATGATCTTATATTGCGATAACTCTAGCACAATCAATATTTCAAAAAATCCCATCCAACATTCTCGTACAAAGCATATAGACATTCGTTATCATTATATTTGAGAATTAGCTGAAGATAAAAGCATTTCTTTAGAATATATCTAGACCGAAAATCAGCTAGCTGACATTATGACCAAACTGCTTGACAGGAATAGATATTGCAAATTAAAGCATGATATTGGTATGTGTATTTCAAATTAATTAAATCATGTTATTTTTGCTTTTTTTATTTTAATTATAATTTTTATGCAAAATTTTAAAAAAATAATAAAATTTTTAGTGCGCCAAGACTAGTCGAGCATGTACTCGACCAGTCGAGCCTCGACGGGTTGAGCACGTACTCAACTAGTCAAGGGGCGCGGGTGAGTTTTTCTAAAAGAGGGAAAACCCACTTTTTCCTCATTTTTCTTCATCTTCCTCAACAAGCTCTTGTTCGACTCGTCGAACCCATCTCTACAGCGTCATTGTAAGTGCCTCATTTTTTATTTTCTTTTAGATTTAGGTTCTTGTATGCATCTTAAGCTTCATTTTGTTGTCGATTTGAGATTTCCACTCTTTTCATAGAGGGTTTTTGAAGCAAAAATCTGATATTGGCCAAACCCATTTTTTATATTCTCTTGTGCATTCTCTGCATGTAGCATCGGTCTAAGAGGAAGGCCTCATGTAAGGGCCCTAGCGGCTCCTCCTCTCGAACGACTCCAATTAAGGTGAGAACCCGGAGAGCTCCCAAAGAATATTTGGAGCATGTAAGGGATTTCTGCACAAGAGATATAATAATAAAAAAGACAGTTAATCTCGATCACATTGCTCTAAACTGTTGCCCATCTTGTCTGCCGTTAGTTGGGAAAATATTCTGGGTTGGGGCGGAACAACTTATCACTCCATTGCTTAAGGCATGTATGCATCAATTGGAGAGTTGTCCCTTGAAAATCTCACATTTTCTATCAACTTTAGAGAAGGGATAGTTCTTGTAGATAGGCACCTGATTTCAGGTTTATTTGATGTGAATGTTAATGATGATGGCATACCATTCATCCACTTAATGATAAGATGTTTGAGTCTGAGCATCGGGAGATTACCCAAAAATTATGTCGATTTAATGCTGAATGGAGTAGCGGTAATGCTCTATGTGCCACTCAAATGATTCCTTGTTTCGTGTACTTCATCACATATTTACATCAAATGTATATCCGTGATTTGGGAACAAGTCCGAGCTTACTTCGTTCATGGCTCGTATTCTTCATGTCGTTGTATCCAGCATCCCTATTTGCCTCCCTTCTTTGATTTGCTACTTAATCATCCAATTTTGGATTCATCTGAGTCATGGATCCATTCCATTTGCCTATCTTATGACGACACTTGTCATCCATTGCAATGTTGTTATTCCTTCCACTGAAGCTCCTAAGGAAGCCTTTTCATTTGACAACGCTAACATTCATAAGATGAGTCTGGACGACCTCCTCGATCAGCGAGATGAGGATGATGTTGAAG
This sequence comes from Magnolia kwangsiensis, assembly GCA_037074715.1. Lineage (NCBI taxonomy): Eukaryota > Viridiplantae > Streptophyta > Magnoliopsida > Magnoliales > Magnoliaceae > Magnolia > Magnolia kwangsiensis. The sequence goes on from CM073589.1 coordinate 75,345,846, forward strand.
AAGAGGAAGCGCCAATGCGTGCGGATATAACTATGGATAACATATTTGATGAGTTAGAAACAGATGATGAGGCGGATCCTAACTTTTAATGGTCTCGATTTAATGATCGCCTTTGATCTTTAGAGGAGAAAGTGATTGAATTGAAAGTTTCACAGGACAATCTGACTGAAAGTTACAAGTCTTCAATGAAGTACATGCGAAAATATTTTCATCGCATTACTAAAGGACTTCACCAGATTGACCTGTTTATCCCACCTCCTTCTTCCTTTAGTTCAGACTAGCTTGATTTGCTTTTGTTTTGGATTGTATAACTTTATCTTGTGCTTGGGTTGTATAACTTGGATCACACTCTTGTATATTGCTTTCATTATGCTCTCTTACTATTATTCATACTTCTGATTTGCTCTTAATCATATCGCTTGTCTTGTCATTCAATTATTTGTTTCTTTCGTCGTTCCACCTTCCTTAGTCAACTTGTGACAAAAAGGGGAAGAGATTTATGATTGAATGAAATACTGTTGGAATGGATTATGTGGATTGTATGTTTGGAAATGTTTGTCAATAAAAGTATTCTACACAAGGCCAAGCTCAAATTGAAGGTGAGCACATTTTATGCTCATATTAAGAGAGAGTATGTGAATTTTGCAACAGCAGCATTATAAGCAAAGCAGAAATTTTTGTATTTGTATTTTGTCCTAAGTATGTTTTGTCACGAATTTGACAAAGGAGGAGATTGTAAGTGTCGTAATGTATAAAATACTCTTATTTATCAAATTTTGATTAGACAAAACAGCTAATGATATAGTTCACCTTCAAGTGAATCAAGATGAAAAGTTCACCTTCAAGTGAATCAAGATGGAAAGTTCACCTCCAAGATCAACGCATGAAGTTGAAATGTACAAGTTTAAGAACAAGACATGAAGATGGTTACTTCAAGTTTAAGCTCTACTTCGCTTCGAGTTTAAGATCAAGCTACAACTGCAAGTTTTCTTCAAGTAGAAGATCCAGTGAATGATACTGAAGATTCAAGTAGAAGTTTCAAGGTATATACTTCAATGTCCAATAATTTCATGTATAATTGACCCTAGAGAGACCTTAGAATTAGGTTCTTTCATATGTTAATCATATATGGGTTTTTATATGTTAATCACATATGGGTTTTTATACTTTGATTAGGCTTTAATTCAACTAGTTTAAGCCTTAGTTCGACTAGTCCAGGCTTTGGTTCAACCAGTCTAGGAAAAATTTCGACCAGTCCAAGATTTGAACTCAAAAATAGATTTTTTTCTATTGGTTCCTCAAACAGTCGAGCAAGGTGCTCAACTAGTCGAAGGCACACCCTTGACCAGTCGAAGGGTGCTCGACTCGAAGTCCAGCAACAATTTTATGGCACCCTCGACCAGTCGAAGGCTATGCTCGACCGGTCGAACAGGGCCCTCGGCTAGTTGAGTAAGGCCTTTGACCAGTCGAAGAACAGTTTTATCTGATCGCGCCCAAATTTTAAAATTTGGTTGATTTTTAGATAAGTCGAAGGAGACCTTAACCAGTCGAAGCAACAACTTTTCACCATATAAATAGAGGTTTTTTCTCACTCTGAAATTATTCATTCAAGCCATGAAAAGCTTTCACTTTGAGAGAGAAAAGTCCCCATCTTCTTCATGCTATTGCACGGTATTTTAAATCTTTTTAATATAGCCTTTTATTTTTATAATTTCTTAATCTCTTTTATAAATCTTATGTTATAAAGGGAGTTTATACTCTTCTTTGTGAGATGTAAGGAATTCAAACAAGTAGCCTAAGGTTTGAATTAATTTAAAATCAATTTAGAACCTAGAACCTTTGATTGTGTTATTGGACATTGAACATTTCTACATCAAAAGAAGCGGTTCTATGGGCTACATCAAAGAGTGTCTTCAGAAAAAGATAAGTATTATTCTTTATTCATTTTTAGTTTCTTGAGATATCCAGAAAATATCTGTATTGGTTTTGACTGAGATAGCCAGAAAATCTCAGCGTGGGATTTTGTTTGTGATAGCCTATCTGAAAACACAACCGTATAAGTTTTAAGGTGAACCTGAGAAAACCTTAATTATTAATGAACACCAATATCACGTGGGTTGTGATTATTGGGAGTGGAGTAGGTGTGGCTATTTGAGAATAGTTGGTGTACACACCGAACCACTACAACTCTTGGTGTTTTGTGGTGAATGATGTATGTGATGTATATGTGTTGAATGGTTGTAATTCTTTTATGTACATGTGGTGAATGCTTGTAATAGATAGATTTCTTTCCTTTTCCTCTTGTTTTAGTTTGTGATCTCGATCCTTACTAAGTTCATGAAATCAGGTTGTCCTACCTAAAATCAATTTACAAGCACGTGACTATAAGACCATGTAATGATTCTAATTAGCCTAAAAGATGAAATTTCTAATATCTCATAGTGAAGGTGTGGACGAAAGTGATCAGGCATTTATCCGACCAACGACTTGCATGACGGGTAAACAATACATAACAATCTACTTAACCCATACAAAGACAGGAGCAAATTTACTACCTTTTCCAACTTGAATTCCACCGAAGGGCCAATTTCCCAGAAATTTAAGAAAATAGAGTTTTCATTAAATTTTTGAAAAAAAAATAGAAAATTTTATTTATGGGGAAAATCAATTTCCACTTCATACTTTCAATGAATCCACACAGGCGCTTGTGCCCATTCATAAGTAACCCTTAGGAGTTAGAAGCTAACTTCCCGACCAAAAGGAACCTTCTTCTAAGAGCTCTTTTAATTGAAAAACCAGCTAAGGGCAACCGGTAACCATCATGAATGATATGAAGATTGAATGTCATGAACAATAATTGTCAATCCCTTTGCATAGTTGATACATCATATAAAATATAAATTACGAGAATCATAACAAATTAAGATTTCAATTATGAGAATTGTTAAAAATTTAGAGTTCAAAGATTCGACAACTTATCTTTTAACAAGTTGATTTGATAGATTCTATTCACACAGAGTGATCTAATTGTATACCATATAATACACAACAAACACACACACACACACACACACACACACACACACACACACACAAAGATAGATATATTCTTAAGTTTTCTTTTTCCCTTTTTTTCAAAATTCTCTTAGTAAAAGTTCAACCAAGATGAGCCAATACAAGTCTGATATACCTTTTTATAGGCTTCTTCTTCTTCTTCTTCTTCTTCTTCTTCTTCTTCTTCTTTTGTTTTGGGTCCTTGCTTAGCAGTTGAAAGATTTATAACTCTCGATGCTTCAAAATTTTTTTTAAAAAAAATTAAAGTCATTGCCTAAAATTCCTTTACATGTAATCTGAAACATACTTTTTAATGCAAGGGTATTTTCATATTAGGATCGAGTGGGGTGGCTTGTGGGATGTAGGGGCATACTCAGGGTGGGTGGCCCGTGTGAGGCGGAACCCATGTGATGTGGGGCCCACAAGGGGGGTTCGATCGAGGACCTAACCCATGTGATGTGGGGCCTGGGTGTCCCGGATATTCCTGAGTTATGCAGAGATCTTATGACCGAGGTACAACGATCGCGGTTTTCTATCCACCCTGGCTCGACAAAGATGTACCGTGATATGAGGCGACAGTATTTTTGGGTGGGGATGAAGCACCAGATCGCCAGTTTGTGGCCAAGTGTGACACGTGCCAGCGTGTCAAGGCCGATCATCAGAGACCCCCTGTTCTATTGTAATCGTTGAGCATCCCGAGGTGGAAGTGGGAGTACGTGTCGACAGATTTCATTATGGGCTTGCCGAGGACAAGCGCTGTTATGACGCCATTTAGGTTGTTGTGGATCGTCTGATAAAGTCGGCATATTTCCTTGCAATGTGTGCGACTTGGACTATGGACTAGCTTGTGAGGTTATTTATTGAGGAGGTTGTGAGACTGCATGGCGTTCCAGTCTCGATCATTTTTTATCAAGATTTGAGGTTCACGTCTCAGTTTTGGGGGAACTTCTAGAGAGCGATGGGGACTAATTTGTAGCTCAGCACTGCGTACCATCTGCAGACCGATGGCCAGACCGAGAGGGGTCAACTAGAACCTTGAGGATATGCTTCGGGCCTGCGCGATTGATTTCGAGGGTAGCTGGGATGAGCATCTACTAATGGCTTAGTTTGAATACAACAACAGCTATCAGGTGGCCATCGACATGGCTCCTTTTGAGGCACTATATGGCAGACCATGCAGATCACCGAGTTGTTGGACCAAGGTTAGAGAGCACCGTCTCCTAGGTCCCAAGCTTGTGCAGGAGACGTCAGAGGCTATCGATATCATCAGGCAAAGGATTTGCATAACTCAGAGTCGGCAGAAGAGTTTTGCTGATCGTCGGCATCGTCTCTTGGAATTTGATGTAGGGGACCATGTGTATCTCAAGGTCTCACCCATGAAGGGTGTAGTTCATTTTGGAGTGAAGGGCAAGCTTGTCTCGAGATTTATAGGACCTTTTGAGATCACTGGGCGCGTTAGTGCCATGGCCTATCATCTTGCCTTGCCACCTCAGTTGTCTAGTGTCCACAACATTTTTCATGTCTCTATGTTGAGGAAGTGTGGGTCAGACATAGTTTCTAAAATTGATTGGCAGCCGCTGGAGGTTCATGAGGACGCTTCTTACATCGAGCAGTCAGTTTGTATCCTTGATCAGAAGGATCAAGTCCTCCGGACCAAGGTCATTCCGTTGGTGAAGGTTCAGTGGGGTCACCATTCTGTTGAGGAGGCTTCTTAGGAGCGCGAGGTCGAGATTCGAGAGCGTTATCCCCATCTCTTTGAGGATTGATTGTATTATATTTTGTATGTTATCTCTAATTATATATGATGATGTCATGTTTCTTCTTCCTCATGAGTTATGTCTAGTTATGATGATTGCATAAATTTTGAGGATGAAATTTTTATTAGGAGGGGAGAGCTGTTAGACCCGTGTCCTAGACCGTACCGTTCCGTAGACTTCCGCAGTCTTTCCAGTCGAATTTCGTCAACCTTCGACCCTTAACCGATATTTACGCGCTACCTTGAGTCATACGTCGTTAACCTGAGTCGACTTAACCCAAGACTTTTACCATAACGACCGCACCGTCACCATGGTTCCGATGTCGCGACTCATGCGCTGAGGCGATACCCTGGTCTAGAGATGTGGGCCAGCGTTTGATGCGAGGAAAACACCACGCATTGTAAAACCTAAGAGAATCTCTACGACTTGTCACATCAATCTCAACATGTCAAGTACATGTCAAGTACACATCACCTTTCACCCTTTCCCAAACAAGCCCCAAAAGTTAAAAAGTTCTTACACAAGCCATACTTCTCTTACACCATTTTCCACAAAAGTCAAAAAATCTCTTACACCCATCACTCCATCACCCATCACTCTCTCTCTCCCTTTACAACTCTCTCTCTCCTTCATTTTTCAAAATACTTTCCCAAGCAAGAGAACTCCATACATCCAAGCCCCTCCCTCTCTTCCAAGCTCCAAGTTTGGCCCACCTTTTCATTCCAAGATCTCCCATCTCAACCATCCAAACATCATCTCCTCCATTGGAATCGAAGCTAAGGAGCTAAGGAACCCAAGGGAGCAAGAAGATCGAACGGTGGGTGCTTTGATAAGAGTAGTTTTCATGTTTTTAAGATGGGCCAAGTGAGGCCAACCAATCAATGGTTTGGATCTCAATTGGGATCCTAAGATGTGGCTAATGACTCACTTTGATCATCATGATCATACCATGATGGGGCCAATCTCCATAGACCCCATCATGATGTTTACTTTCTAGCTGATAAAGGTCATATAGACCTTCTATTTTGGTGGAGAAGGGATCTCTACCATTGATCTTTGATTTGGTGGTCCCACATATATTGGGGCCCACTTGATGTATGATTGATTGCAAGGGAGGGCCCATAGTGTCGGGGTCCCTCCATCACATGCGTCCCACTCTCTCCTCTCTCTCTCTCTTTCTCTCTCTCTCTCTCTCTCTCTCTCTCTCTCTCTCTCTCTCTCTCTCTCTCTTTCCCTTTATGTGATGATATGGTTGTATGGCCCACTTGAATATGGACCCCACCTTGTGTATGTGTTGTACCCACACCATCTACCATTTGGTGGCCCACCTAAGCAGGGCCCACCTCAACGCATGTGTCATGCCCAAACCGTCCAGCGTCTGGGGATGCTAGACGTGAAATAAAATACAAATATGAGCTTGGTTCAAGCCTTGGGGGTGGACCACTGGTGTAGGGCCCACCTTGATGTATGTATTCAATCCACGCCATCCATCTTATTCCACGACTCATTTTGGGCGTTGAGCTGAGAAATGAGGTCAACCCGATTATTCGGCGGGCCATAGCATAGAGAACAGTGTTTTCTACCCTTGAAATCTCTCCTAATGTTTCTATACATCCAACAGTTTGGATGGAAAATAAATGTTATGGTGGGCCCCATGTGGGACCTACAGTGATGCATGGGTTTTACTACACCGTCCACAGCTATGGATGGTGGAACCCACCATGATATATCTGTTTATTCACACTGTCCAGCAGACGGTGGAGCCCATAGTAATGCATGTGTTTCATTCACACTATCCAACGACTGTGGGACCCACCATCATGCGTGTGCTGCATCCAAAACGTCCATCCACTTAGAAAGCTCATTTTATAGCTTGAGCTAAAAGAATGAGTAAGATCTATAGTTCAAATGGACCCCACTTTGTTATATGTATGGGGCCCATTTTGAGTTATTTGTGGCCGTCCATTGAGACCCCACATTGATATATGTATAAGGCCCACCTTGTTATATGTAAGGCCCATGGGTTGAGGCCCATTTAATGTATTAGGGGCCCATGGGTTAAGGCCCACTGAGATGTATTAGGGCCTATGGGTTGATGTCCATTTGATGTACATATGGGGCCCAATGGGTGTGGCCCATTTGATACACATAAGGCCCATGTGATTAGGCCCATTTAATGCATTTTAAGGCCCACAGGTTATGACCAATTGCAATGCACATAAGGCCCATTGGTGCGGCCCATTGATGTGGCCCACTTAATGAATATAAGGCCTATATGATATGGCTCATTTGATGTATTTAAGGCCCAATGGGATGTACCTAAGGTCCATTGCAATGTGTGATCCCAACACGATTTATGTAATGATGTTTACGACGGGCTATGACTTGAGAGAAATGATGGTTTGACGTCCACATTGCAAGTAAAATGTTGGTTAAATGTCTGCATTACGACTCTTCCTAGGGCCCATTGATAGGCCTGTACTTATTGTGTGTAGGCCATTTAGGCCCATCTGCGTTGTAAAGATAGTTCATTACTTTATTACATGTTTAGTATAGTTCCATGACTCATAATTATAAGCATCATATGTATACTTAATATGAGAAGTGACTGATCATAGCATATGCCTTCAGGCAGATTGTTTATGGGCTCTTGGTTAGGCGGTGTTTCCCTACATGAGCGCACGATACGCACAGGACTGCTGCATGACTGGATAGTGTGATTCATGTATTTCGCATTGTGTGATATGGTTACTGTATGCCCTAGCGACATCAGGGCCATAGCCTCCACAGGTGTATCGTGGTTGGCAGGATTGGATATCAAAAATGTTGTTCTACATGAGGTGTTATAGATATCCCTGGGTGAAAGTTCCTAAACCCTTATGGTACTAAGAGGTTGCTCCAACGTCTAGACCGAGTGAGTATAGGAGTGTCGAGTACCGATTACCAGACGGTCGTACTTTTCACTGTGTCGTGGTCGGTTGGAAGGGGGTACGGCCTTACCCGCCCTAGTGGAGGGGGTAAAGCTAGGCTGAGTTTATCAGCTCGAGGAATGGGTCCGCTATCGATGAGTCGAGCCCAATATTGGCAGACAAATAGTGAGGTCTCTTCCACTTACCTTATTGCGCGCGATGGGGCGGCGATCTGGTTTAGAGTGTACTAGACCCCGGTACTATCCTAGATTTGAGCTGTATTGATGTGTACTTAGATGAGGATTTGTATGCTTGACTTACATCTTACATCGCATAGCCTTGGTATGGCTGACATCATTCATGCCTTACATTGCATAGCCTTAGTATGGCTAATGGTATTCATGGATTCATCAGTATGTTCCGCATTCCTCTGATACTGCATAGCTACATTACCACCTTGCGTACACACTTTCACCACCCTCTAAGCTTTCTATAAGCTTATGCACGACCGTTGCATGCAGGTGACGTGGGGGCGCAGCAGCGCTGAGGCAGGAGCACTTTGCAGATAATCTTGGAGCTTTTGTTCATCATCATTATATTTCTCTTTATGCTCATTGTACTAGTAAAGTTTTTTATCATAGTAGAAATATAATGGAGTTTTTGGTTGTTATTTATGGGTTATGCCTTTGGTTATGCTTATCACGATTCAAACTGATCTTGAAAATCCTCCTCGTAGTATCTCAGGATCGGAACCTGGCAAATGGGCGCTGAGAGCTAAGAATGGGGTACTACGGAGGCTGTCAGCGTCGGATTCAGCGATCGAGAATTTTGTGAGCCTAGTTTCCAAGTTTGGGGCGTGACACGAACACATCATAGTGGGCCTTGCCAAATGAGTCACAAATATATCACATTAGGCTGCATATATGAGCCTCTCGAGTAGGCCACAAATACATTGAGGTGGGCCTAATGGATGGGCCACAAATACATCAAGGTGGGCCTCATGGATGGGCCACAAATACATCAAGGCGAGCCTCATTACATGGGCCACACCATTCGGCCTCATAAACATCAAGTGGGCCGCATTAACAGGCTGCACTAATGGGCCTCATAAACATCAAGTGGGCTGTATCAACGGGTCGTACCAATGGGCCCCAAGTGAGAGCTTGGATTACACCAAAAATCATTTCAATAGTTGCAGGTGTAACATGTTTATCACTGTACACTATCATTCTATAGGGCACATGGCTTACAAATGATGATCAGCACTGTCCAAACATTGTCTATGTAATTCAGCACTGTCCAAACATTAGACATGTAAATCAGTACTATCCAAACATTGGACAGCACCGTCCAGCACAATTTGGACGGTGTGGATGAAATAAATACATCATGGTGGTCCCATGCTGGCAAAACAGGTGGATGGCTTGGATAAAAAACACATCAAAGGTGGGTCCACCACATGAATCGTCCAAATGGATAGCTGAACACATAAATCGAGGTGGGGCCCCACATGTGTGGATACAAGGCATCCATCAAGGTGGGCCCCACGTCTGTGTATATGGACGAACAGATTAGATGGCAAATACATCACGGTTGGGCCCACAGTAAGTGGATTCCCACGTGGGGTCACCAGATATGTGTAATATATATATATATATATATATATATATATATATATATATATATATATATATATATATATATATATATATATATATATATATATATATATATATATATATATATATATTATTTATTTAGGATCTAGGCTTGCTGGCCACCGTCCAGATGGATGGTCTAAACGTAAATCACATACATTATATGGGTCCCACCATCCTGTGTATGGATAGTGAGGATATGAAATACTTACATTAAGGTGGGTCCTCAATGGACGGTTGGATCACATACATCATGATGGGCCCATAGAACTGTTGATGCCTATAACAGCTATATAGCTGGTGGGTGAACTGGCCCACCATCCAGATGATAGACGGTAGGATATAACGCATGCATCATGGTGGGGTCCACACACGTGGCCCACCAGCGAAAATGGGCAGACAGTCTGGATCTCAGCCCCACTTGCTGACGTTTGTATACTAGCTATATAGCTGGTGTGCAGCCAGGCCAGCCATTCCACTTAAAATCAGTAGGTGGTTCCCACGTGGGGCCCACCAGATATATATATCATATACACATATTATATTATATAATATTTATATATCTGTATATATTATCAAATGCTTACAACTAACGTCCAGGCCTGGACACTTGCCTAACGGACGGTGTAAATGGGGTCCACACGCCACATGGATGGCCTGGATCAAGCACGTACATCAAGTTGGTCCCACGTCCAGACTATCTGGACGGTGGGGATGAAAACACTTACATCATAGTGAGCATCCACATCTAGCTTTCCTAGACGATGGACGGTGTACTCCACCTAAGATTTGAATCTGCCTCATTCTCCCCAGGGATGGATGGACGGTGGATATCACACCTGCATCACAGCAGGCCCACTGTCTTGGACGGTCAGGGGTAAAATAGATACATCGTGTGGGGCCCTTGGATGGCAAGGATCAAACACATATATCACGTGGGCTCCTTAGATGGATGCTGTAGATACAACACAAACGTCATGGTCGGCCCCACATCATCTGGACGGTTTGGATTAGACACGCCAATAGGTGGGTTTCCACTTGGACAGCGATGTGGCCCACAAAATGGACAATGTGGATCATCTATCAAGATGGGCCACACGGCATCAAAAAAGGAGAGAGAGAGAGAGAGAGAGAGAGAGAGAGAGAGAGAGAGAGAGAGAACAGTGATGATGGGAGGAGTTCCACCACTATGAGCTCCTCCATGATATATGCATCAAGATGGGTCCCACCATATGTGGGCCCTCAAATCATCAAAAATTTAAAAAAAACTAATGTTACGAACACCCACCTTGGATCTCTCCTTCCTTCTTCCACCAAAGCATCCTAAAGCTCCATGAAATGCATTTCAACGGTCGAGATGAAGCTTGGGGGGTGGTAAGAAGGTGGGCCACACCTAGCTCTCTCATGGAGCTTGGACGTGGATTACTTGGGAGATGGGTTTAAGAAATGAGAGAGAGAGAGAGGGTTGTAAGAGAGAGAGAGAGAGAGAGAGAGAGAGAGAGAGAGAGAGATGGGTGAGTGATATGGGTGAGGGATGGTGAGTGATGGATGGGTGTACTTGGTTGTAAGAGAGAGTTGACTTTGGGGAGGGTGGTTGTACTTGGGGATGGGTGTGAGTGATGGGAATGATGTGTACTTGATTGATGTGATTGATGGGATTGATGTGATGTTCTCTAGAGATTACAACGTGCGGTATTTTTTCTTTGAACTGAACACTGGCCCACATCTCCTGGCCAAAGTATCGTCTCGACGAGCAAGATGCGGCGTCAAAACCGCGGCGACGGCACGATCATAAGGGTACAAGTTTCAAGTCGAGCCGACTCTAATATATGGGACACGATTCAGGATCGTGCGTAAACATCGATAACAGATCACGAGTCATCAGAATTTGACCGTGAGAACCGCGAAAGCCGATGGAACGATACGGTCTAGGATACAGGCCTCACATAACCGGGACCTATCCATTTCAGTGAGCTCATGTGTCGAAAACTCATGTGTGGTGCATGCAGGTGAAGCATCGTTTTTACCATCCGACTGCATCCGATACTTGACCCTTCATATCTATCCTTCATTTATGACTTTGGAGAAAGAAACTCCTATCTACAAGGATTGGTTCGTTCAATTACTAATCCAATTTTCTCATGATTTTGTATGCGATATTTTAAATCCCTCATGACATTTTGTAGGGTCCATGAAGCCTCTTGGTATATTTTCATCTCTTCTGAGATCTAGACACAAAACTGACCATTTCGATTGGTCCGGCCAATCCAAATACCTTTTTTCAGTTTCTCCTAATTTTTAGAAGAGATAACATTTTCATTAGATTGTTCTAAATCTCAGCATAAAATTAACCTCCCTATTGACGAACATTACGTTAACGTTTTGTTAATACATGCAAGTGAAATAGGCATGAAGTTTATAACAGTTCCAATATGTGGTTAAACTTGATCTATGTAAAATTTCATATGTGCTTAACTGATTTCCTCTCACCGTTTGTTTTTCAGAAGTGATTTCCTACCTGCTTAATACAGATTTACTTGGGCGACGAGCACGACAAGTCAGTATAGAGGAGTGTCTCATAATTTGTAGAAGATGTTTCCAATAAGTAGGTACATTCCATCGTCATATCCTCTATCTTATGGATGGCCTTTAACTTTTCATTTCTATATTATAAGAGAAAGAATAATGTGCATTTCTCAAGAGAGAAATGTACAATTACAATTTATGGTAATAGAACCCCTTCATATACAGTTGAAGTGGTTCACTAGGAAGTATAAAGAACATTAGATGTCTATTTGCAAGTGGATGTACCTGTTGCATTCCTCATAACACAAATAGAATGAAGGCATATCCATATATCAGCCTGTTACACAACAGAAGGTGTATCTCTATTTTTTGATAACTCTTTCATAGGTAAATGGAGTGTTCGAAAAATAGGCTTAGTATCAGGGAATGCATGGTTTGAGAATACTTTTCCATGTGCAATGATCCATATGTATATTTCATTTCCAAGTTTGTTCCATCAACTTTGCATATATATATATATATATATATATATATATATATATATATATATATATATATATATATATATATATATATTTATATTTATATTTATATTTATATTATAAGTCAAATATAAATTCTCACATTGGGTTAACCTAGTGCATTATGGTGATCATGGAATGTTTTACATAAGGTATCTATATGTAAAGTTGGATCTATGAGTTTTTTGTAATATGGCTTTCCTTATCAATATTGTTGCTGGCTGAATGAACATATCTTCATATATTAAGAACCAAGTGTTTTTTTTGTTCCTAAAGTTCGATAATTGTTTGACCTTGAGATGCATAAATCCTACAATGTATGGTAACAGGAAGCCATACCCCACTTGAGTGACTCAACAGGAAGAGTATTTGATAGATCATCTTCGGGTTAGAACTCATATCCCAAACATAATAGTATTGCATATGGGCCCACACTCACATGCCAACACAGGCAATCTAATGTTCTCTCCCACCCAACTATGGCATAAACATCCCATACCATTGGTGAGCTTTGTATGTAGTCAGTCTATGCAGTTGCTAACCATACCATTAAGAAAATAAGTGGGATGAAAGTATTGCCTTTCTGCTTACATCTACTTCCCTTGTTAGTTGTCATTATGAGATTATTTGTTTTTATTTTCTTTTTTTAATAAGATGTGATAAGTTTTAGAGGATGAAATGAAGGAAAAAATGTGTATGGATTTACATGAAAAAAGTGTTCACCCCTTTCGAAACAAACCATATAGTTGTCATATGAAAATAAGGTTATTGTGGCTAATTGCATGCATGTAAGAAAACAAGCAACTTCCTTTCATGCTTCTCTCAATCTATACATTTTATTTTATAATTGTATCACAATACTTCCTTAAGTCTAGTCCTACCATTCTAGGAACATGTGAGAGTCGATAATTAACGACATTTCTTCCCAAAGTGTAGGTTATTTTTAAGAGATGGATAACGTGAGTGGGGAAGAGCTGGGCTATTATATCATTGTTTTTGTAATGGCAGCTTGAGTAGCTGCTGTTTGGGAATACTGTCGGCTTTACATGTTTAGATTACCAACACATATGGGAGATGATGAGTGATCGAGGTTCATCAATTCTATTGTTCGTATCTCTAATAAGGATTGCATTACCCAGTTGAGGATGAGTCAAGCAGTATTTTTTTGACTGTGTAATGAGGTACATGAGAAGACTTTTTTACTCAATATCAGTCACGTTAACTTGGAAGAGCAGCTGATATTTTTCATACACACGGTAGGACAAAGTGTGTGTAATCGAGTAATAGGACACCGGTTCATACGTTCAGGTGAAACTGCCAGCCGTCACTTCCACCAAGTTTTAGATACAATTATTTCTCTTTACCCTTTATATGTTAAATAGGTGGGGCCACAAATCCCTATTGAAATTTAATCAAAACCGTTTTAGTCAACGTACTTTCAGGTACAAGTTTTTTCCAATGGCTCTATGTACATATGGTTAATAAGTTTAGTTACATCGCATTAACTTACAAATCAGTTTGGACAATATGCATCTAGGATTGTGTTGGGGCAATTAATGGAACCCACATTCCTGCCCATGTACAAACTACCAACTAAGTGAGCTTCCACAAAAAAAAAAAAAAAAAGTTTCTTATCTCATAATGTTCTTGCTACATGTGAATTTGATATGAAAATTTTATATATCTTAGTACGATGTAAATGTTCTACTTCTGACGCAAGGGTGCTCTATAACACTCTCACATGAATTGATGATTCTGTAATTATCCCAAATGGTAACATTTACATTACTCAGTGGATAATACTTTTTTTTGTATATTTTATTAGTAAACTTGGCTCTTGAATACATCACTACAAAAAAATGTAGGAAAATATTATGTCATGGATGTTGGATACGCACATTTACCAAGTTTTATGGCTCCATACCATAGTGTTCGATACCACTTGCAAGAATATTTAACTGGGAGAGCCCCTACAAATATGAAAGAGTTATTTAACTATAGACATGCACAACTACGCTATGCAACTGAGCGTTGTTTTGGAGTAATAAAAGGTTAATTCTCAATATTGAAGATATATAGGGGTGCAGTATCCTTTCGAGACACAAGTGGAAATTATAGTTACTTGTGTTGTGCTCCAAAACTTCATATGAGCATAACATGATTTAGACCAAGATCTATGTGGTGCTAGTATACCTCTGGGGGGTGTAGAGAGTAATCCAATGCCATATGAAATTTTAGCAAATGATGAGAGGAACTAGTTGGTTCAAGTTACTCAGTGCGAGAAAGATTCGTGGATGAGAGTACGTGACAAGATCATCGATCAAATGTGGGCAGACTCTCTTAACAATACTAGGAATAAATAGTCTTATTCTACTTTAGTCTTACTTGAATGTACTTTATAACAAATCAATATGCTTTTTATTGTGAAATTTCTAATGTTAAAATGTTGATAACATTTTCGAGTACAAGTGGATAATGTATGCTATCGCAGTTGCCTGTATTTAAGTGATAATTATATTACCTGCAATCGTAATTGTATGTCCTACTCATAGGTTAGATGTCAGAAATTTGGATGAGTTTAGGAGCGACACCTACACAATCGCCCAACAAAACTCCAATTCTCCCAACACAATTTTTTTTCTCATGCAAAGCCTGTCAGATCCCTTGTTGAGCCATCAATAGGAGCACTGAAAGTAAAATGGACTAGAGTAATGGATCAAGTAATGTTGAACACATTGCTGTAGTAGATTGTGGTCAGACACAAAGCAAATAATGGCTTCAAGAGCAAAGCGTTCCAAGTCGCAGTTGACAAGGTGTCAAAAGAAACTCACGTGTGCGTGAATTGGTCGAATGTATAAAATCGTATGAAGTATCACGATAAATGCTATAATGATGTGAAGGATATGTTCACCGCTAGCGGCTTTGGATGGGACAATGAGCGAATGGTTGTAATGGCTCCGGATGAAGTTTAGAAAGAATATATAAGAGTAAGAATATCTCACAATGTTCTACTCTGAATGTCTTTAAATAAAACATATTTTTATTAGTATATCATTTCTGTATTAAAGTGATTGTTTGCTAATTGATTACCTACACTGTTTTTTATAGTCTTATCCATGACCTAAAAGACTTCGGCGAAAAATAATTGAGAGGATGGATGATTTATCCGTAATCGACGGTGATGATCAAGCTACTAGACATTACGCACAAGACAGTAGGAATATGGCTGCGTCATCATCTCGTGTCCAATGAGATTTAAATGAAACATGGTTAGATGTGAATGATGATATAGAAGATAATGTGGATCTATCGGCCGACAATTTAGGGGACTTGACAAGGAAATCCCGATTTTCTTCTAACAGTCGGTCTAAGGTGTAACAGCCGAAACTTTTTTTTTAATATTAAATGGTCTCGAATGTCTACATGAATAAGTATGCGAGCACGGCACCAGCCCAACTATTCTTCACATACATTGCCCTCTGTAAATTTGACCATTTGAAACAATCACCATCTATAGATCAAGTCATCCAACCGTTAAAGCTTCATGGATCACAAAATAACTCCATCACTTAGGGATCTGACCCACCTAAAGCTCTAGACTTGCCTTAACCATCGAGCCAGAGGTTAGCATAAACTGACAAGGCAGATCAACGGAAAAGATTAGTTGAGATAATCAAGGTGGACCCCACTCCAAGTGGCTGGAGTACACCTGCTCCGTACCAGACAAAAGGAGCAGTCAAACCTAGTTTGACCCGCAAGAAACTAAGAACTGAAGAAGGAATCCCTTCTTCTCATTTTCCCACCGTAAGTAATTTAAACAGGGATCACTGGGGTCATCTATGGCCCACCATCTGGATCCATATGATCTATCTGCACCGTCCATCTGACGCAGACAAGGTTCTCGATCAGAACCCAGCAAGCCTCGCCAAGTAGAATTTGAAATAATGCCTCTCCAATCCGAGCGTTCAAGTCATCGCACTGAGCTCAAATCAGTGGGCCACCCCTAGCATAAATAAATCTCATGATGAATCTAATGGAAGGAGTGGATTTACCGGACATCCAAAATTGTGGGCCCCATCGAGCAACGTAGACAAGTCTGTTCTGCAACAGACACGCTCAGAGGAAGAACCGGGTGCGCCTGAATTCCCTACACGTAGAGTGACTAAGACCGAGATCATGGCCCCGATCAGAGCTATCTAGACCATAGAAACACGAGATCCGACTCCTCCCACATCGGCAGAATGGGTCAAAAAAGGGATCGTGGCTCATCACGCTGCTCCGATCATTACTACGTAGAAAAACAGGGCAGCATAAACAGATGTGTTCTGTCTCCACGTTGTGAAACACAGGCGTAATGTTTACGCACGATGTCGAAAATTCGCAAGAGGAGTCTAGAAGACTCTCCCCACTTCTACAAAATAATCCCACCCGGTGTTTGAAAGAAGAATAACATTAAGAAGTTACTTCTAGGAAGAAAGTAGGAAGGTAGGACATCGACATAGCTTCCACCAGAGCCAAGATATTCTCAAAGATCTCCTAACTTGCTCCCAACTTCGGTCCAGGTTCCCGAACCAGATCTTCTTCTATTCTTTTCTCCCTCCTTCCACAACAATAGATGTATTAGGATAAACTTAGATACGATCCAGTAGACTATAAATTCTAACTACTTAGGTCATGTGGAATAGGATAAAGAAAACAAATTGAGGCTAAGAGTTCCCTATGTCATCAACATTATTAGTAGGAAGATCGAACAACTCAAGGTGAGAGTTTTTATCCTTTAAGCTTACCCTAATTGAATTGATGCATTTTATTTCATTTTTATATGCCTTTTGTCATGCTACTACGATTCTAGTCATACATTTAATTTATTTAGCATAAATGATTAGTATCTTTATAGAATTATGGTATTCGGTTAACGATGAGGTGATTTTCATTATTATTATGTGGCGCGATGGATACAAGCCTTGGCCTGATCCTTATTCTTTATTTACTTGGCCATTGTCACTCTCCTTATGTTGAATTAGTCATTGCTAATCTCCTTATTATTGAGTAGGCCATTGCCACTCTCCCCCTTATTGAGTTAGCTATTGCTACTCTCTTCTATATTTTGTTAGCCTTGGGATATTTATCTTTAAAGCTTGGGCATGTGTTTTAATATTCTAGAACTCTTATAATTCAATTTATTCATGTATAAGTGCAAGTGATTTATTAAGAGGTATCACAACTAGTGATTCAACTATTTTATCATGGACGTTGTGCGCTCTGGGTAAAGACCCTCTTGGTCGTCACATAATTCCATAAGTTTTCGGGTAGTGGTGCACAAATCGATATAAGTAATTAGCAATGTATGTTACATCATTTTAAGAATTAGATGTCACAAATAGTCACTCCATGAACAAATTGTGTCACGTAATTTATCTGACTCATGTGTTGTGCGTCTTGAGGTGTTCACATAAATCCACGGTGGTGTTGGACATGTCGGTGAATCTCTGTGTTGTGAGAATGTAAGATGATTCAGGTTTTCTATGAATTATATTTCACATTTTGATGATCACTATGTATGATGAGCTGCACACACTTCGCTAGGAATGTGTCTCATGTAGTTTGTTTATGCATATTAATTCCCCTTGTAGTAGTTGAGTACATGGCATATCAGAACCCTTACATCGACTTTATGAATATCTTGAATTACTGGCAATTTTAAAGGATAACTATCACTATGAGTAGGGCGTTAACTCTCTCCAACCGTACAGATGATGTAGGTGACGTACAGGTCAAGAATCCGGAAGACCAGTACCCGTTGGAAGACTTTATTGAAAACTAGTTTAAGATGTCTTTTCTTTATTTTACGCTTCCACTCAAAACCTTGTAATAAGCTCTCATTATAAGAGCCTTTGACAATTATTGATTTATGTAGTGAGACATGCAATTAATTTTATTCTTGTAAATGATTACCACTACAAATATAACTGGATAAGAAAAGTCTCAAGCCTAAAGAATGCTTGAATAGAATTGATTTGAAGAGCTAAAACTCTGAAGTTCGCGCTCAATTTATAGACTGAAAAATCCCGTCTACGATTGGTCTTAGGATCCTAGCACTGGTCGTAGCTTCAAAGATATTCGAAATATTTCCACGGGATTTGATTTTCAGTTCCACGACCGGTCAAGGGTGGTCTACGACCGGTCGTGGGCCACCTACGACTAGTCGTGAGACACCTACGACCGGTTGTAGGACCCCAAAAATGGTTACTGGAGTTTGAGTCGTAAGTCTACGATCGGTCGAAGGATGAGTCGTAGAACTCAAAGGACTGGTCGTAAGATGTCCAGGACTGGTCGTAGGATGTCCAGGACTGGTCGTAGGACAGCTAGAAAGATTCAAAAATCTTCAACTACCTAGGACTGGTCCTGAAAAACCTAAGACTGGTCGTAGCAAAGCTAGGACTGGTCTTGAAGTCCCTAGGACTGGTCTTAGAACACTCCAAAAAAGCATATAAAGATATATGAGTTATGTATCCGGAATGACCTACAATAAAGCCCATCCTAAGGTCAAACAAACCTTAAAAGTGAGATGGACTTGAAAGTTTGTACACTCAGATGACCCTTAAGAGAAGCTTGTGAATATTCAACACTTGTAGTAGGCCTTCATAAGCTTGATCTTGACTTGACAAAATCTTCTAGTAAACTTGAACTTGATCAAACCTTGAACATGCAACCTTGAAAACTTCTATTCTTGATTTCTTCATCCAAGACTTGAAAACTTTCTTCTTTTAAGATCTTGTCTTGAAATGCGATGTCTTGATATGTCTTGATTGCAATGACTAGTCTTTAAACATAAACACAAGATATACAAGACATAGATATAGGTTTTGGCACCACAAAATTTGACAACAACAGGGATATGAAATCATAGCACTTACAATCTATCCCTTTGTCAAATTGTGACAAAACACATAGCATCAAAGATAGTAAGGAATGATAAGTCATGAAGCCACAAAATACTCTACTCCCCCTGAGAAATACGAGTATTGCTCGTATAATCAATACATAACATGAAAACTTCAAAACTTCAATCCACATATCCTTCTCAAACAATACAAACAAATTTACTCCCCCTATCCATATTACTCCCCTTTTAGCAATGCTTACTACTTCCTCTTTTTGCCACAAAATGACAAGGGAAAGGAACAATATAAAGGAGAATATAGAGAGAAAATAATGAGAAGGTGATATGAAAGGACAAAATAAATCTGAAGTGTCAAGTCATAATCCATACCACAAAGTACAATATCCAAAATGTTATGAAACCAGAATCCATAATACATATCCAGAGTAAAAGAAATGTTATACTATTCAGAAGATAATTCACTTAATCTGATCCAGAGGAGGGAGCAGGAATAGATGGATCAATCTGGTGTAAGCCCTTATTTATGCGACGAAGATATTTTCGCATGTACTTGAATCTCATGTCATGGGCTATATTCATATTATCAAGTTTTTCCTCCAATACACGAAGGCGTGCATCAAAACCAGAAGGATCATAATCTGGATCATTAGGTGAATCAGTTTCTATGTCATCAAATAAGTCATCCATATTAACATCTTGCTGTGGAAGATCACCAGCTTCCTCTTTGTTTCCAGCATCACCACCATCACCACCAACACCACTAACACCAGCTTCATCAAATTAGCCAGAAAGCAGTTCTAATTTCATCTTATTAAGATTGGCATTGTTGAAAATGAGATGAAGAATTGGTGCCTCATTAACAGGTTTATCGACAAGCATGTGAGTGGCTAGAACATTCATAAGATAACCGAATGAAATATCACTGTGACCCGGATGGAAACGAAATTGTATAATGGAATGACAAATCAAAGAAGGAAGACAGACCTTGATTCCAGAAGCAATAGAATGCAACACACGAACCATGAAAGAAGTTAACTCGATTTTATTACCGGACCGAGTATATACATTGGAAATGAAGAAACGATGTAGTATTCTGTATTTGGGTAACAGATACTTTGCAGGGAGCGCATTCCCTTTGTGAGTCCAATGCACATCAATTTTGCATAAATCTCTAGTTAACATGCATTTTTTTGATTCTGAAGGTTTGTCGTATAAAGTATGAATCGATATTCCTTCATCATTAACAGGTATATCCATAATACCTGATATTAAATGACGGTCTACTTCAAATTTCTCTTCTCTTGTATCAATAGAAAATGTTAAATTATCAAGGAAAAAATCTGAAATGCATGCAACCATTGATTGAGCAATGGACTGGTATGCAGACCCACCCCAAAGCAAAATGTTAGTCCAACCTACAGATTCAAGAAGGAGAATGACACCATACGGAGCAATGTGATTTAGATCAACGGTATGCTCAACGATAATGTTACGGGCACGCAAATTCCATACATCTTGAGTATCATCTTCGGGTGACCGAAGATGCCGTCTAGTTATTGGTCCAGATCTGGATGAAGATGGACCACGGGATGTTTTCTTTTTCCCTCTAGCATCCATATTCAAAAAGATATACAAAGAACAAGCAAGATGCACAAATGAAAGATGAGATTTCTCTATATTAGCGAATAGAGAGAAAACCCTTGAAAACCTCAACAAGAGATGAAATCAAACAATACTATGAACAAATCAAAGCATAGAGATCATGAAACTTCAAGAAAAATAATGAAATAGGACTTTCCTTGAAGAAAAATTAGAAATCCTATGACTGGTCGAGCCACGACTCGTCGTAGGTAGGTGTGGAAATGAAGAAGAAGGAAATTTTTCCCAAATTATATGATGTTCACGAGATCCACGACCGATCGTGTGTGGTTCACGACCAGTCGAACCACGACTGGTCGTGTAAAACCACGACCGGTCGAGCATCGACCAAAAATGCATTTGAAATGAAAAAATTTGAAATTTAAACAATTATAATGTGAAATATAATATACTATGATACATGCAAGCAAGAATATTCAATGTAAAATACACATACCAAGATCAAATTTTAATTTATTAAACCTTCTTTTGTCGAGCGGTTTAGTAAATATATAAGTAAGTTGAGTTTCGATTGGTATATATTCCAATGAAATGATTTTTTCTTCAACCAACTCACGAATGTAATGATACCTAATGTCAATATGCTTAGTACGTGAATGTTGGATTGGATTTTTAAAAATTTTTATAGCACTGGAATTATCACAATGTAAAATCATTGAATCTTGATTAATTTCATAATCGCTAAGCATGCGTTTCATCTAAACTAGTTGAGTACATGCATATCCAGCTGCAATATATTCAGCCTCAGCAGTAGAGAGCGATATTGAGCTTTGCTTCTTGCTAAACGAAGAAACTAAGCAATTTCCAATGTAAAAACAACTACCACTGGTTGATTTTCTATCATCAATTTTTTCGACCCAATCAACATCTGAATAGCCGGCTAATTGAACATTAGTATTAAAAGGATACCAAAGTCCTAAATTTATAGAACTTGCGACATATCTAATAAACAGCAGTAAGATGTGATTCCTTAGGATTAGACTGATATCTCGCACAAATTCCAACACTGAATGCGATATTAGGTCTACTAGCAGTAAGATATAACAAACTACCAATCATACTGCGATATAGTTTAGGATCTATATCTTTACCTGTAAAGTCTTTTGAGAGTCTTAATGTTGTATTCGTAGGAGTATCAAAGTTCTTACCATTCTCAAATCCAAACCTTTTAATCAAGTTTGAAGTATATTTGGTCTGAGAAATGAAAATTTTATCAGGTTATTGTTTTACTTGCAACCCTATGAAATAGTTAAGTTCGCCAACCATGCTCATTTCAAACCTTGAATTCATTAACTCTGCAAACTCAGTAGACATGTTAGAACAAGTAGATCCATAAATAATATCATCAACATATATTTGAACCATCAAAATATCATTGTTATTCTTTTTAACAAAAAGCGTCTTATCGATACTACCTACTTGAAAGCTATGACTAAGTAAGAATTTAGTCAATTTTTCATACCATGCCCTGGGTGCTTGTTTTAGACCATAGAGAGCCTTTTTGAGATGAAATACATGGTCAGATAACTTAGGATCTTCAAACCCTGAAGGTTGTTCAACAAATACTTTTTCATGTAAATCGTCATTCAAGAAGGCACTCTTTACATCCATCTGATAAATTTTAAATTTTCTAAAACATGCAATGAAAATAAAAAGTCTGATTGATTCAAGGTGAGCGACTGGAGTAAAGGTTTTATCGTAATCTATGCCTTCAATCTGAGTGTACCCTTGTACAACCAGTCTAGCCTTATTTCGTATAATATTTCCAAGTTCATCAGACTTATTTTTAAAAATCCACTTTGTTCCAATAATTTTTTTATCTTTAGGTCTAGGAAAAAGATACTAGACATCATTACGAATAAATTGATTAAGTTCATCCTGCATAGCAACTATCTAATTTTCGTCAGAAAGTGCTTCTTTTACGTTGACCGGTTCTATTTGGGATGTAAAATAAACATAATTACATATGTTCTCAAGTTATTCGCGAGTATGAACTCCAGTAAGAGGATTTTCAAGAATTTGATTGATTGGATGATCTTTAACATCCTTAGTTCAGATTCTTTTTGACTTGATGAGATATCTAGATTGTCAATAATAATAGCTTCATCATCATCTGAACTTGGGGCTGGTGTATTCAAATGATCATCAATGACCACATTGATGGACTCTTGAATCACACCAGTTCTCTTATTTAGAACCCTATAAGCTCGACTGTTCAAAGAATAACCAAGAAAAATTCCTTCGTCACTCTTCGTATCAAACTTACCCAAATTTTCACGATCCCGTAAAATATAACACTTGCTGCTAAAAACCCGAAAGTATTTGAAAGTAGGTTTCTTTTCAAACCATAATTCATAAGCAGTCTTATTATCAGAATTACTAGTATAAACCCGATTAATAATATAGCATGCGGTATTAACTGCTTCAGCCCAAAGATTTTTAGAGAGCTTCAAACTATTTAACATAACATTAGCCATTTCCTGAAGCACTCTATTTTTCCTTTCAACTATACCATTTTGTTACGGTGTTTTGGGCACTGAGAATTCATGTGATATTCCCTGATCGCTACAGAATTTCTCAAAACTACTGTTTTCGAATTTAGATCCATGATCACTACGGATCTTGCTAACATGAGAACTTTTCTCATTTTGGATTCGTTTGATGACCTTTTTTACTTCATCCAAGGTTTCAGTTTTGTCTTTTAAGAATGATACCCAAGTGAATCTTGTATAGTCATCTACAATACCAAAATGTATTTTTTGCCTCCTCAACTCTTCGATCTGGTAGGTCCAATAAGATCCATGTGGAGAAGCTCGAGTGGTCTAGATGTGGTGTTAGAGTTCACTTTCTTGTGAGAACTCCTAATTTGTTTGCCCAACTGGCAGTCACCACATATTTTGTCTACTTTTTACAATTTGGGTAGACCTCTAATTAGTTCTCTTTTGCTCAATCTAAATAAGTTCCGATAGTGTACATGTCCAAGACGTTTATGCCATAATTTAGTCTCATCGGTATGGACCATATAACATGATTGAGTAGATGAGCTAACATCACTAACGATGTAGCAGTTTTTAGAAGTTCTGCGACCAGTTAATATAACAGAACCCCTTTTATTAACTATCTCATAACCTTGATTAGAAAACTTTACACTATGGTTGTTATCACATATCTGAGAAATGCTTAATAGGTTGTGTTTTAAACCCTCAACATATAAGACATTCTTAAAAAGGAAAGGTTATAAAGTTGAACCGTACCTTGGCCAATAATCTTGCAATTGCTTCCATCACCAAATGTGACTGACCCGTCAGTCATATCTTTAAGATCGGTGAATAAAGCTTTTTCACCTGTCATATGCTGGAGCAACCACTATCTAGGTACCACTTTGAATGGCTTGTTGCTTTGAAAGCAGTGTGGGCAACCAAGCTGGCAACTTTAGGAACCCATTTCATAACTGTTTTAGGTTTAGGAGTATAGATGGTCTTTTTCTATCTATTGTCGTAGGAACGACCTATAAAGTTTGACTTTAATAACTCCTTGAGAAGATCAATAATTTTTTCAGCTAATTGATTTCGGTTTTGAAAATTAAAGTTGACATGGCCACTTTTAGGTTTTTGAAAAGACCTAGAATTTTTAGAAAAACCTTGATAGGTATTCTTTTCTTTTGAGGTCGAAGACTCTCCTTTAACAAATCTAGGAGCAATGTTCTTTTGTTTAGGAGATGTGTTTTTATCATAGCCCAATCCGGATCGATCGCCACATTTTCTTGATCCGGACAATAATTTTTTCAATTTCGGATCTCCTTGGGCATATCTCCATGTGTCTTTCAAACTCAGAAGAGAAGCTACCTCATTTTTGAGTTTCTCTTTTTCGGATTTCAAATCTTCAATTTGAGAGGTTTTGAAATCTAAATCGTTTTTGGTTTTTTCAAAAGAATCAGAAATATGAGATTTTTCTAAGACAAGAAACTCATAATCTTCTTTAAGCTTAGAAAATTTTTCTTTTTGTAATTTAAGCTTGACAGCAATTTTACAACTCTCTTTATAAAGAGCATTATAAGCATCTTGAAGATCATCTTCATTATCGCAATCACTATTCAGATTTTCTTCACTAGATATATCATCATGATCTGAATAAGTGATCTTGGCTAGAGTCATGAGGGTTTTAACACCATCGCCCGACTCGGTTTCAGAATCTTCTGATTTAGAAGAGGATTAAGAATCAGATGATTCATCCCAAGTAGCCATCATGCTTTTCCTTTTCGATTTGTCCTTTTAGGACATTTGTTAGATAAGTGCCCATACTCTTGACAGTTGTAACATTGACTATCTTTCAAGGATTTACGAGTTCTAGGTTTAGATCGTCTCTTATTATTTGATTTTTGAAAATCAACCTTTTTCTTATTTTTAAAAATTTTGTAAAACCTTTTTGCTAAAAGTGTCATATCATCTTCGGTATTTTCTGAATCCGAAGTGCTCTCTTGAGAAATATTTTTAGATGATTTGAGAGCTATTGATTTTTCTTTAGGAGCCTTAAAGGATAACTCATAGGTTTGAAGTGAACCAACTAATTCCTCAACCCTCATGGTATCCGTATCACGAAGTTCCTGAATCGCGGTCACTTTAGAATTGAACCGTTTAGGAAGTGAACGTAGTATTTTTGCGCACACTTTACTTTCAGGGATTCTATCACCAAGACCTCACATAGATTTCACAATGTCACTCAATCTAGTGTAGAAGTCTATAAACATCTCATTCTCCTCCATATGAATTTCTTCAAATTTAGTTGTGAGGAGTTGGACTTTAGATTTCTTGATAATAGATGTACCCTCGTGTGTCATTTCTAATATATCCCATGCTTGTTTTGCATTTTCACAAGAGATGATTCTTTTGAATTCATCTGGTGATAATGCACAAGTAATTGCATTTAGTGCTTTTGCATTAGCACTACTTTCATTTTTCTGAAGGTGGTCCAAAGAGAATAAGCCGTTATTTTCATAGTTTTTGAACCATCGTCATTAGCAACTTCAGTGATAGGAGGGTTCCATTCATTCACTGTGGCCAGCCACACACTTTCATCCAAGGATTTGAGGAAGAGCCTCATCCTGGCTTTCCAATAGGCATAGTTTGTGCCATTAAAGGGTGGTGGCCTAGTGACTAATAGGCTATCAAAATTTGACATCTTAATATAGCTTAGATCGTTAGCTCAGGAAATAAATCCAATAAATAAACACTAATCACGAGCTATTAGGCTCTGATACCACTTGTAAGGGCCTAGCTATATGCCCTAGAGGGGGGGTGAATAGGGCAATGCCAAATAAAATTAATAACAGCGGAATAATAAAAGATTTAAAGCACAATGCTTAATATAAAACAATTGCAATAGCCTAGAATAAGGAGATTGATACTTTATCAGTTCTAAGGACAACCTTACACCAAAAATCAGAGGTTTAAGGTAAGACAACCTTATTTCTAGAACGTCCTTATATCACAAACCAAAGAGGAATAATAAGCAATGAAATCAAAATAACTTGCGGAAAATAGATCCTAAGTTATTACAACATTCATCCACACTTTTCTTGAAGTGATTACAACATTCATCCACAAACACAAATCACAAAACTGAATGAATAAAGGAATGAAAGAATAAAGCACATCCACAACATAACGATATATAGTGGTTCGCCTGTGTATACACCAACTGTTATCCAACAGCCACACAGATTGCTACTCCACTCCTAATATCCTCACACAGGGGATATTAGCATGCACTATCAAAATAGGTTTCACAGGTTCACCTAAAACCTTCACAATTGTGTCTTTGATCTCGGGCTTACACAATCCAAAAACCCCACAATCTGAGTTTTCTGGCTCTCCTCAGATAACCAATACAATGAGATTTTTCTGGCGATTCTCAAACAAAAACCAGAGAAAGTAAATTATAAAAAATGTAAAATACCTGAATCACTTTTTGATGAAGCCAGGTAGAACCAATCGGAGTAGTAGTTTGATTCGACGTTCAAAGTCCAATACTCACTTTCTAAGTCTAATTGATTTTAGATCAAACTGGCTAGATCTATTTGATTTTGAATCCAGAAGAAGGAATAACAGAAATTTCCCTTTTTTAATAAGATTGGAATGTAGATCAAAATCAAATAAGAATAAGCTAGCAAAATGAATATTAAATAAGCACAAAGCAGCTTAAAATAAACACAAACTTATCTCAGAGAATAGCCTAAAGAATGATTGAATAGAATTGATTTGAAGTGCTAAAACTCTGAAGTTCGTGCTCAATTTATAGACTGAAAAATTCCGTCTACGACTGGTCTTAGGATCCTAGGACTGGTCGTAGCTCCAAATATTTTTGAAAGATTTTCGCGGGATTTGATTTTCAGTTCCACGACCGGTCGAAGGTGGTGTACGACCGTTCGTGGGCCACCTATGATGGTCGTGAGACACCTATGACCGGTCGTAGGACCCCAAAAATGGTTGCTAGAGTTTGAGTCGTAGGTCTACGACCGATCGAAGGATGAGTCGTAGAACTCATAGGACTGGTCGTAGGATTTCCAGGACTGGTCATAGGACAGCTAGAAAGATCCAAAAATCTTCAACTACCTAGGACTGGTCCTGAAAAACCTAAGACTGGTCGTAGCAAAGCTAGGACTGGTCTTGAAGTCCCTAGGACTAGTCTTAGAACACTCCAAACAAGCATATAAAGATATATGAGTTATGTATCCGGAATGACCTACAATAAAACCCATCCTAAGGTCAATCTAAGGTTAAACAAACCTTAAAAGTGAGATGGACTTGAAAGTCTGTACACTCAAATGACCCTTAAGAGAAGCTTGTGAATATTCAACACTTGTAGTAGGCCTTCATAAGCTTGATCTTGACTTGATAAAATCTTCTAGTAAACTTGAACTTGATCAAACTTTGAACATGCAACCTTGAAAACTTCTATTCTTGAAAACTTTCTTCAACCAAGACTTGAAAACTTTCTTCATCCAAGACTTGAAAACTTTCTTCTTTTAAGATCTTGTCTTGAAATGCGATGTCTTGATATATCTTGATTGCAATGACTAGTTTTTAAACATAAAACACAAGATATACAAGACATAGATATAGGTTTTGGCACCACAAAATTTGACAACAACAGGGATATGAAATCATAGCACTTACAGACTCACAATCACTTATATGTTTTATATACTTATCATAGCCTTCCGCTTACGTAATTTAACTGTCTCTGGAGTATGATAGGTTTCTTTGGTAAAATCTCACTCATATTTAATGCACTAATACGGACAACATTTAATCATTATTATCTATGTTACATAAGTGATGCGTTTAAACTCAGGAGTTGGGCTCCTGCCCGACCTCTGATTTTCAAGGCGTTACAAGTTGGTATTATGGCATAATTTGGATTAAACTAGACCTAGGTTATGGTCACACGACGCACACTGATGTACTTTGACTTAGAAGGGAGAGACAAAACGTAGAAACAGTCCTAGGATTTCATGTTTCACCCGTCAACAAAACTGACCGTTGATATGTGAAACTGACCATCGAAATTTGACCCATAGGTGTCTGTAATCGTATGAGATGACCTCAATCCTTTTCTCGACTGTCAATTGACGGGTTTAGACAAAAATTCAGCCTATTCCGCATCTAAACAAACATAAACGCGTGAATATGCGAAATATGGGACTCGAAATCGCTTCAAACTGTCGAGGGGGACCGAATTGCACAAAACGGTGGGATCGAGGGGTTTCCCGCACACATACGGCACCCCAGGAGGGGGGTGGCCACCGCCCAACCATGGTGGCACCACGCCGGGTCCAGCGCACCGCGACGGTGCCTCGCCAACCGCGGCAGCACCACGCCCGGGTCCAGCAGACCGCGGCGGCCCCGTGCCAACACGGTGCAACCTGGGTTCGTCCGGGCCTGTCAGGCCGACACGGGCCGGTCAGGTCATGTTCACTCCCCAAGTATAGGGTTGTGATGCAGTAATAAACTCAGTAAGACAAAGGTTGAATCCACAGGGACTGAAATCTGTACGCAATCTAAAACTAAGAAAAACTAGAACTAGACTAAGATGAAATCTAAATCAACTGTGATTTGAGGAATAATGGTGAAATAATTCTCTAAAACTTAAAGAATTCAGAGAAAGAAAATTAGGGATTCAGAAAATCCACTTGTAGAGATCAGGGAGATCTTATACCTACATTAAAAACTCAACTGGACTTAGAGTCCATCTTCATCTAGTTGAAGGGTGTAACCATGAAAATTAAACTGAACTTCCTTTGATATAGTTTTCAAGAGATGAAAGGTATATGAATTAGAATGGATTCCATCATCAAACCATGATTAGGAGACAAAGTAAACAATAAAATTAAATTAACGACCAACCAATCAACATGCTATGAAGGTTAAGAAGGGTACTGTCATCCAACCATGCCTGGGAGACGATGGTGAACAACGGGACTTCATAACGTCATAAACATAAAGGAAAAGGAACATGCTTAAATCTATCGTAGACCCATTGTAATTTTAGTCACAATAGACCATTAAAAACTAAAAATAATTCCTTAATAATCATACTAATATCAAGTTCAATTCATAAATCATCATTAAAACAAAGGCATAAAGCAAAGTCCCCATCTCACTACAAGCTTCACCTCTTAGCCCTAGCTAAGAGGTTTAGCTCAACATGATGGAGCTAGACATCTTAAAATAAATGTTAAGAAAAAAAATAAATAAATAAAATTACTCTACTCTCTCTCTCTTTGCCTCTGCCCATGTCCCCTTGGAATTAGATGTCCTTCCTCTCTCACTCTCTCTCATCTTTATAGCTGTGAAGGTTGGCTGAGAGGGAGTCGGTTTGGAGAACCAATGTTACCGGAGTCGGTGACGTGCGTAAGGCGTTAGGCACTCCCAATTTTTCACAGCTAAAAACAAAAAACTAGCTTGCGTTTGGTGAATTTCTGAGATGGTTGTACAGCCTGTTATTGGAATTTGGTTTCGTGGATGGGATTAGCCCCACCTTTCCCATCCTCTAGACGGTCTAGATCACCAATCAAACGGTGATTAGCAACACAAAAGGCCCCACAGTGGCTGATTTTCTTGGCGTGCGCATGCTTTAGGCACTGCCGGTTGCGTGGAACCCAGTGGGGCCCATGATCGATGTTGCTCGCAAGATCCAATCCGTTCATTGGATTGTTCATGAAAAACCGGTCAGACATGACCATTTTTTTCTCTGTTTTGGTGCGGCCCACTAAAGTTCTCCTTACACCGTCTATTCTCTTCTTGAACAGCTTGATTTCGCTCCTCATGATCTTTTGGAATTCTGCCACCTAGGCAGTGTTAAGAAGCTTCATAGGGATCTGAAGGATGGTCCAGATCAATCATGTAGATCGAGACCATGGCTCACAAGAAAGGACCGTAGGTCCCTGTTTTGAATTTGAATTTAAATTGGAGCCAGCGTCGGGTCAGCATAAGATGACCGACTTTGGCTAGTTCAATACATGGCAAGTGTATAGCTGTTGTGTACACTAT
The DNA here is from genome assembly GCA_037074715.1 of Magnolia kwangsiensis. Classification (NCBI taxonomy): domain Eukaryota; kingdom Viridiplantae; phylum Streptophyta; class Magnoliopsida; order Magnoliales; family Magnoliaceae; genus Magnolia; species Magnolia kwangsiensis. Next base: position 75,376,385 of record CM073589.1, read on the forward strand.
CCACATGAAGTGGGGCCCACCTTGATGTGTTGAGAAATCCATTCCGTCCATCTATTCCATTGTATCATTTTATGCGTTGAGTCCAAAATAGAGGCAAATCCAGAGATCAGGTGGGCCCTAAATCAGAAAGTCATGGGCTGATCTATCCGTTGTCCCACTTCCATAAGGACCCGAGGGCTAAAATTCGACGTGTATGGTTCATTTATGGTTTTCAGGCCATTATGTAGTTTCGATCCGAACGGATGGTGGGAACCTTGTGATCTTGTATTCTGGACCAATTTCGGGCCACTGAAGCTTCAATTTCTCGATGTTCGCTAATCTCTGGCATGTAAATTCATTGATCTTGGTCCCCTGGGGTCCATCCCTTGCCTTTGGTGTCATCAGAGCGTTAAATCCATACTTTAAGCATCCTTTTTCAATTCATGCTCGTAAATACACTCTGCATCACAAACACGATTAAATCGGGTCATTAAATGGTATCATGCTCGTAAATCCAGGCAATAACTGTGTCTGATATACAATATTTGACCCTCAATAGGTCGGTGCATGTGGGAGGTTGTGGGGCCCACCAAATATGTGGGAACCCCTATTTCTTTCCCATTTGCTCCCTTTCCTTCATTCCTACCTCTCCAAGCTTTCCAAACCTCCGAAAAGCCCATTTTCTCTTTCAAATCTCCCCTTCATTCTCACATCTTTTTCATCTTCTTCACCACATGCCTATTCTCCACCTTATCCCTCAAATCCATCTTCCATTCTCCCTCATTTCCTTCCCATTTGAGCACATAAACCCTATTTCATGCATAAAGGATCTCAAGGTATCATAACCCATCCCATCCCTCCATTTCATTTCACTTTCATGGCTCTTTTCGAGCTTGTGACGACAATTTTCTCTATTTCCACACTTCTTTCCATCATGAGGAAGAGGAGAGCTCCTACAGATGAAGCTGAGCCTAGCCGCCCTACCCGTCCAAGGAAGAAGGCAGGCGCCAAAGCTAGCACAAGTGTCGCCCAAGAGCGAAGGTCGAAGTGAGATCTCGATCCCCAACTCTCGCTTGAGAGAGTTCTACCAGCAGGCTTCGAACACGGTCAGTTTAGTGGCCATAGGGTTATGCTTGAAGCTCATGTAGATGAAAAGCTATCTGGGTTGTATCCAATGATGGACTACCTGATGGACGCTGGGTGGGGTCCCATATTCGAGGGCAAGTCTCACGCATGTGAGAACACGGTTTGAGCCTTCTATGCGAATATATGGGACCCAACACTAGAGCCTCTACAATTCAAGATTCCAGTGGGAAGGCGGGAAGTAACAGTTGATGTAAATTTAGTATCCCGGATCATGGGAATCCCGCATGCAGAAGTGCACGCTAGCGATAAGAATCTCAAGAACGTGTGAGAAAGAGATCACTGCACCCGTTACCTCTGCGGCCGATTAGCTCACTGGAAGGAAGGCAGGAGCCTCCCGTCGACGGAGTTAACAGACGATTCCCGCTTGCTTCACCACATATTCACATATAACGTGTACCCTAGGTGGGGCAACCGTACCAAATGCACTCGATTGATGGTGGATTTGCTGTATAGAGCTGGGCAGGGAGATAAGCTGTGTTTGCCTGCATTCACCCTACTATAGATAGTCCAGATGGTGCGTTCTCCTAGGAATGATAACTAACTTCCATTTAGCCGACTCGTGTGCAAGATTGCTCGAGAGTTCGCCTATAGACTTAACATGGATGACCTTGCACCGATCTACTACATTAATGAGACTACGCTCAACAACATGAAGATTGACCCTCGACAATGTCAAGCTCGACTTTACAGGTATGGGGATGAGACAGAGAGTGAAGAGGAAGAAGATGAGTCAGAGGGATGAGGTGAAGAAGGACAAAGTAGAGGAAGAGGAGGCCCCGAGCTCGGATGAGGGCTCTCCTCCTGCTACTCAGGTGCATGACAGTGATCGGGCTGTCAAAGAAGCCCACTTGGCTCAACTTGAGGAGGGCCAAGCCGCCCTGAGGCAGGAGATCCGGGAGACCTGGACTGAAGTAAGGCGAAAGCTTGAAGAGAACGAGGCCTCCATGAAATAAAAATTTAAGGTGTCTTGCACCTTAAGGGCTATTCTGTGCTGTGTAAAGGACAAGGGTGCACCTCCACCATCGCCAGATTCCGATGACTAGTCGTACATGTAGACATCTTTTGATTTATTTTAATGCGTGTTTCTTTTCTTGTTTCTATGTATCACCTTAATAGGAATAATAATGTGGTAGAATGGTTAGTACGTTTTAAATTAGCTCACATGCATTTTCTATCATGATCCATGTAATATTGCATCTCATGTATTGTGATGATTTTATTAAATGAAATGCATGAAGTTTCATTGAGCTGTAATGTGAATGTTGTGAAGATAAGTTGTGAGTATGCTGAATCTGACCTGGGTTGCACCCTATGTTGTATATAGGGAGTGCCACCTAAGGCCACACGGAGTACGACACATCTCACACTTGGCGACTCGATTGACAGGGCACCTCCCGTAAGCGATAGTCAGGCAGACCCAAGTTTGGGCTCGACTCACAACACTATGCTGGATTGTCAACCGGTCACTGGCCCCACTAATGGGCCGATACCTGTTACACCATCGGTTCCTGAGCAAAATCATGCGTCTACTTCGATGCCGCACGTGCTTCAGTATGCTCCTCCTAGTGATAGGTTGGAGTAGATGATGTTACTGTTACAGCAGCAGCAACAGCCGCAATAATTTTTTACCACCATTGTAAAGGTCTTTGCCCAGAGCATGGGTGTGGTGCCACCTGCACCTCTTGTGCAGCCTGCGGGCAATATGAGCGATAACGGCTTGTTTGAGCAATTCCAGCACTTCCGGCCTCCTACTTTTGCGGGTACTCATAGACTCGCGGAGGCCGAGTATTATCTTGACCGCATCTCTAAGATGCTGCAGCCGCTGCACTGCATTGAGGTAGAACAAGTGGAGCTGGTCACCTATATGTTCGAGAAGGATGCCAGCCTCTGGTGGGACAACGTTCTCCTGACTATTGTTGTCGGACACGTATGGAGGTGGGCTGCTGTAACACCCCGAATTTTTACTAACCAGGAATTAGACGTCCTTAGACAATGGGTCAACCATAGCGCCTTGGTAGCTTCTTAAAATTCGATTCCAAAGCTAAAGAGATCATTTAGAACCAAATTCTTTAGAAATTTAACGTGTATTAGCTAGGGCTAAACTAGATTACCTGTGAAATTAACACCAATAACTTTAAATACGATCTGTAAGACCCAAAACCTCTAGAATTGTTACCGCTACGTTACCCTAAAATTTAGGATCCAACTCTAAACCCAGTTGCTCCCAGGAAGACTTTGAAACTTCGTATTGGATCTAGACCGCATGTCGAAAGTTTGATATCTATGAACTTAGACCATTACGACCGCCTAGTTGGACTTGTCAATCACCTAGAAGATCAAGCCCAAATGATGTCCTGAGACCATTTCCTTGTGTCCGGAGTAAAGAGAGTGAGAAAAGGAAGATATTTAGAAAATTAATTATATTTTTATCAAATCTGGAACGTTTCACTTACACGTTATTTTTAAGCGTTCTGACCGTCAGAATTTAACCAAATTTCACCCTTGGATCAGGAAAATTTACCCTTACATGTCCAAGTAGTTGTGGCCTTGATCGAGACCGCTGAATTGAAACTGGTTCGCCACGTGCGATCTGGAAGTCCGGCTGGGATGAAAACTTAACTCCACCTAAATCCAATATTCATAAGCTTAAGTCCGACCGCATTCAGTCAGGGGACCTCCAGAAATGTCCTTTTGTATCAAAAAAGATCCGATTTGGTTATAACCCAAGTATACCTTGGTCTAAAGTTTAAATAGGTGAGTTTTTAACCTATTTAAGGACCTTAAACCCTCTCTCATTCCTCCCATACGAAGTTGAGAGAAAATCTAGGAGAGAGAAGAGAGAAAAGAGAGAGAAAGTGTGAGAATTGTGAGAAAAAGTTCTTGTCACTCTATTCTGCTACTATACGTACTTAATCACTACGAGATAATCACTCTTCTGGTGATTTTGACTTCATTTGAGGTAAGAAAACCCTAACCGTAACCTGTTTTAGGGTTTCTATCGATACAATTAGCGAAGTAGCTGACTTACCTTGTGATATAGGTCGTCATATTGACGTTGACAAAGCATAGAGTTTCTATTCAATTCATTAAGCTTCTACGGCGTAAGGTGCAGATTTTAGATGCTTGGGTTACCTGTTTTCAAAGCTTTCAATGTCGTTTAATGGTAGATTATTGACAAGGATGCCGTTTGACATGTAGAACATGCCGTCTGTTTTTCATTTCGAATACGTACAAAGAATATGAGATTTAGGGTATTTTAGGTATTTGTAGGAAATACTGTATACGTACGTATTTTGTTGATATGATTGCCATGAGTATTTGTCGTAAACCTATGCTAGTTATGCGTGTATGATTTATTTGGCGAAGAGATTCGCCCTAATACACATTTTTGGCCGACATATGCTATGTAGACTAATGTGTGTAGACTAAGTGTTTGTATAAATGTTTGTATAAGTAAGTATTGAGTTAATGAGGTCGTAGATTGGTGTTGAGATGGGATTCTCAACTATTTTGATGATGTATATGATTTCTTACATGTTTGATATATTTGAATAGATTATCTTATATATATATATATGAAATGCTTGTGTATGGTTAAATTGCTTATGTTGTATATTATAACATGTTGCTCAAATGCTTGAATTACTGGATATTTCAATTCTTTTTATCTCATATGATTACCGATTCACATTACATGTGCTTGGGGCTATACTCTAGTCCAGGCAGTCGGTAACAGATTAGAATTCGTGGTTGGATTCTATTCGCCACGAAGGACGCATCGATGAACCCGAGTCGTGCTTTGGTTGACGGCAGTGGTTAGGCCACACGAGGTGTTTATACACTTCATGTCATTCAGCTTGAGGTGCGCTCGTACTAGTCAAACTCGTCAAGTAACCCGATTGACCATTATATGTTCACCTTGTATTGGTCATAACTGCTTGAATCTAGGGTACTGAACTTACCAGTGATAACCCTGATAACCGTGGTACCTTGATCCACTAAGACTCATGAGCCGAGCATGGTGGTATGGGACACCGTGGTTGAGCTGTCGGCCTACACTATGGCGACGAGCCTCCCCGTAATGACCAGTGAGCACATCAGACTCGTGAGCCGATTGTGGTAGTATGGGACACTACATTCGAGCTGTCGGCCTACTCTAATTGGTGACGAGCCCTTTGTAGTGACCTCGAGTATACTCTGAGTCTACGTGAGGCGACGACCCTTCCATAGCAACAAGAGTACAACTAGGCCTGTATTGATAAGGTGATGGGGGAGAGGTGTAACGAGTGCGTGCAACAGCCCTGGCAGCCCTTACAATGACCTAGAACCATATCATCGTATGAGACTACTAGGAGTGACGACCCTATACAGGATCTTTGTTGGGAATGATATAAGGGAAGTACCCTAGTGTCCCAATCCTGCTGAATGAAAAGGAGTAATAACAACTCGATAATCATGCCCATATCGCATTGCATGTGCCTGGAAGATGTGGAGTACTGAGGGAAGAAAGCATCCCGCAGACATAAGATGGTGTCGCATGAGGGAGTATGTCGGTGAGGGCATGCATCATTATTGCATCTCATCCTTACATTAATCACAGTATTTAGGAATGTTTGATTGCTTGCTTTACCATTATCGCGTGATTGATTTGATAACATGCTAATATTTGCTCTATGATTCCACTGAGTTGATCACTCACTCCCACGTTACGGGACGGTGTTGTACACAGCAACCAGTCCTTGTTTTAGTTGCAGATGATGGCACTGCTTGTGAAGTGGAGCCAGACTTGTATGATGAGGAGGAGGATTTCTCCTATATGCAGGTTCTGATTGACGGGGTTACAGGGTTATTGATTAGACGCCATGACACTTGTCATTTTGTACTTTTGGACCACTCATATATATATTCTTTTTGTGTATTTTTGGAGTATACATGTATATATTTAACCTGGTAACATGTTCACACTCTAGAGACTTACAACAGTTTATATATGTTATATATACTATCACAGTCTTCTGCTTGCATAATTTAACTGTCTCTGGAGTATGATATGCTGTTTTGGCTTAATCCCACTCATGTTTAATACCCTAACATAGACAACATTCAATCATAAGAATTTATGTTGCATAAGTGATGTTTTGGAACTCGAGAGTGGAGTTTATGCTCGACCCCCGATTTTCAAGGCGTTACAGCTGCCTTTGAGATCCGCTTCCATGAGAAGTATTTTTCCCTCACGTATCGTCATGAGAAGGAGAGTGATTTTCTTTGCCTCCACCTGGGAGGGATGTCAGTAGCAGAGTATGAGAACAGATTCACGGAGCAGTGGTTTTCTGAGGGTCTGCGGCCCGAGATACGCTCAAAGATGTGTAGCGCTAGCATATCCACCTATGCTGAGCAAGTGGGCATGTCTCAGCGAGCTGAGTAGGATGGGGACAGATTGTCCTGTACTCATGTGCTTATGGCTCCTAGGCCGTGACCAGATCTGCCGAGCAGACCGTTCCTAGGCAAGGGGCCACGTGTGAATATGCCTCCTCATCTTTCGGCTCCCCCGACTCAGCTGAAGCGATCAGACTTATTGTGTGCCTACTACAAGAGGCCAGGCCACGTTGACACATATTGCTTCACCAGGATGAGGGACAACGGCTTCTCACCGCATCAGAGGATTAACCACCAGCTTCCTCAGGCTATTTCAGCCCCACCTCTGCGGTCAGCACCAGCACATCCATCATTTCGGCCACCCGCACCTTGATTCAGGCCACCTCAACAGCTTATGGTACTGCAGCCGAACTGTCCGCAGTAAGCTCGGGTGCATTCACTTACAGCGGAGGCATCCGAGACAGTAAACACAGCACCGATGGCTTTTGAAGTCACGGCTCATGTCCAAGGTATTCCATTCTTCTTATTGGTAGACACCGAGTCCACTACCTCTATTATATCTTACACGATAGTCAGGCGACTGGGGTTGGACACTGCTCCTACAAAGGGAGTGAGGGTCCTTACTACCGCAGGGACTTTTTTTACGTTACCAGGATTTGTTAGGGTTGCTCGATAGACTTAGGGAGAAGGACGGTACTAGTTGACCTGATTGTCGTCCCCCTGTATCATTACGATGTTATTCTCGGTATGGATTGGCTCACTGAGGTGCAAGCGGAGATCGATTGTGAGGCTAGGGTGGTAATAGCCTATGGATCTAAGGGCACGACTTTTACTTTCCCTGTTCAGGTCAGTCACCCTTCCCGTTTGAGTTGTTATGTTTCCCTATTGGAGAGTATTGATGGTCCGATGCTTGGGGAGACGCCAGTCGTTCGAGATTTTGAGGATGTGTTCAGAAAGATAACTAGGTTGCCTCCTTAGCGCGAGATCAATTTTACCATTAATCTAGTGCCTAGTACGACACCCATTTCATTACCAACTTATCGCATGGCTCCGTGTGAAATAGAGGAATTGAGGAAACAAATCGATGATCTGTCGGATGCTGGCTTCATACGACTTAGTGTGTCTCCTTGGGGAGCACCCGTGTTGTTTGTAAAGAAGAAGGACGAGTCACTGCGATTGTATATTGATTATCGCAGGCTAAACTAGGTGACGGTAAAGAATAAGTACCCTTTGCCCAGGATAGATTATCTCTTCGATCAGTTGAAGGAGGCACAGTATTTCTTGAAGATCGACTTACAGTCAGGGTATCACCAGTTGCGCATCAGGGAAGAAGACGTGTAAAAGACAGCATTCAGGACCAGCTTTGGGCATTATAAGTTCCTTGTGATGTCGTTTGGAATCACAAATGCATCAACCGTGTCCATGGACTTGATGAACAAGGTGTTTCGACCGTATCTTTTTCAATTCGTCATCGTATTTATAGATGATATCCTGATATACTCCAAGAGTCGGGAAGATCACGACGAGCACCTGCGAGCAGTCTTTGATACTCTCAAGAAAAACCAGTTGTTTGCGCAGTACAAGAAGTGCGACTTCTAGAAAAAAGAAGTCAAGTTCCTGGGACATGTGGTGTCCAAGGAAGGGATAGCTATGAACCTTGCTAAGGTAGCCGCAGTTCAGGGCTGGGATCAGCCCGGTTTGATTACTGAGGTGAGGAGTTTTCTAGGACTTGTTGGCTACTATCGCCGACACATTCGGAACTTTTCCAAGATAGCTAGACCATTGTCTCAGCTGACTCGGAAGGATCTCAAGTTTACCTAGAATGAGAAGGCAGGAGCAGCTTTCCTAGAACTGAAGGACAAGTTGACGTCCGACGCTGTGCTAGTATTGCCAGAGTAAGGGATCAAGTATATGATATACACCGACGCGTCTCGCGTTAGTTTGGGTTGTGTTCTTATGAAGAAGGACAAGGTGATTGCTTATGCCTTGAGGCAGTTGAGGAAACACGAGAACTACCCTACACACGACTGGAATTAGTGGCTGTCATTTTTGCACTGAAGCTCTGGAGACATTACCTCTACGGAGAAGAGTTTGAGCTCTTTTGTGACCACAAGAGCCTTAGATACATATTCACACAACGAGACTTGAATATGAGGCAGCGCCGATGGATGGAAACCTTGAAGGACTTCAAGTTCGAGGTCTCCTACCATCCTGGCAAGGCTAACCTTATGGCAGACGCGTTGAGCCGCAAGAAGGCTATAACATTTGTGGCTCCGCTGATGATAATAGAATGGGGTATGGTAGAGTTTATGCGAGACTTCATGCAGAAACTTACAGTACATGAGCGGTTTGAGAGCGTCACACATATTCAGGTGCAACCGCTTAGTGATGACAGAATCATCGCGGCTCAGGGCGATGATGAATTATTGGCCAAGATGAGAGAGCATGTGAGTGACAGTGAGGACTCGGAATAAAGAGTTGGTATGGATGGGGGCTTACATTACCGTGGCCGCCTATGAGTCCTGAACCTTCACGACTTGAGACACGAAGTTCTAGAGGCTGCACATAATTCAAAGATGCCGATGCATCCTGGTAGTACAAAGATCTATTAAAATATGAAGAGGTCGTACTGGTGAGACAACATGAAGGCCCACATAGCAGATTATGTGTCCCATTGTCTCACATGCCAGCAGGTCAAGGCAGAACATCGCCGACCTATTGGACTGCTTCAACCCAAGCCCATAGCTGAATGGAAGTAGGATTTCATTTCTATGGATTTCATTTCAAGATTGCCGAAGACAAGGAAGGGGCATGACTCTATTTGAGTGATTGTGGACCGATTGACAAAATTGGCTCACTTCCTTCCGATTAGAGTCTCGAACTCTGTAGATGAGTTAGTCAGGTTGTACATCAAGGAGATTGTACATCTGTACAGAGTTCCTATGGAGATCATGTCGGACCGAGACACGTGATTCACATATATCTTCTGGACTCGTATCCAGGAAGCAATGGGTGAAACTAAAGTTCAGTACAGTGTTCCACCCATAGACCAACGGGAAAACACAGCGGGTAAACCAGGTGTTGGAAGATATGTTGCAAGCTTGTGTGCTTGATTTCAAGGATAGTTTGGATGATTGTCTTCCTTATGCAGAGTTCGTTTATAACAATAATTTTCAGGCGAGTATTGGTATGGCTCCCTATGAGGCCTTGTATGGGCACCCCTGTCGAGCACTGCATTACTGGGCAAAGGTTGGTGAGAGAAGTTTGATTGACCCAGAGTTAGTACAGGCGACCTTGGAGAAGATCGACATTATTAGGCATCGACTTCTAGCAGCACAAAGCAGACAGAAGAGCTACGCCGATACGAGACGGCGACCGCTAGAGTTCGAGGTCGGGGACCATGTATTCCTTAGGGTTTCCCTCATAAATGGAGTCCTTCGGTTTGGCGAGAATGGAAAGCTCACACCGAGATTTCTTAGCCCATTCCTGATACTAGATCGGGTGAGTGTGGTAGCGTACTACCTTGTTTTGCCTATACCACTTGTGGGCGTGCATAACGTATTTCATGTGTCTATGCTGAAAAAATACATTTCAGATCCTTCATACATTATCGATGGGAGCAGGTACAGTTGAGTGAGGATGTTACATATGTACTGCGTCCGACAGGTGTCCTGGATATTAAGGAACAAGTACTTCGCAGTAAAGTGATCCTACTTGTGCAGGTACTGTAGACACATCACACTGAGGAAGAGGCTACTTGGGAAATAAAAGCTGATGTCTGAAAGAACCACCTTCAGATTCTCGAGGAGTACCAAAATGTACTAATTTTGAGAAAGAATTTTTTCTTTAAGGGGGGTAGATTGTAACGTCTCAAAAAAATCAGTACAAAGACCTGAGTACCACCTCGGGTAGAAATCTCTAAGGATCAAATCCTTTAGAAATTAGACTTAACTAAGTGTTAAATCAGATAATCTGTGAAATTAGCACTAATCACTTTAAATACGATCTACAAGACCCAAATCAAGTAAAACCATTAACGCTATATTACCTAAAAACTTAAGATTCATCTCAAAACCTAGTTGCTCTCGGGAGCATCATGAAATTCCGTATCGGACCTGAACTGCGCATCGAAAGTCTAATTACCGTGAAACTATAAAGTTATGACTGCCTTGTTGGACTTGACAACCATCTCGAAAATCAAGTCCTAAAGGTATCTAGAAACGCACAACTTGAGCCAAGAGAGAAGTGTGTGAGAAACGTGAATATCTTTAAGAAATGAACTAAAACTTAAGTAAATTGAGTCATTCACTTACAGGCCAAATCTAAGATTTAGACCGTCAGATCTAACCTAACTACACCCTTGAATCAGGGAAAATTTTCAACACAGGTTAGTGTATTTGTGGCCCTGATCGAGTACCGGTGACCGTTGAATTGAAACCGGTTCCCCGCAGCCGATCTACTGATCCGATCGGGCCGAGATCTTAACCTGACCTAGATCCAATGTCAAGGAGCTTAACCCTGACCACATGTACAAAAGGGGCCTCCAGATCAGCTCCATTGGATCGAATCAACCAACTTTTGGCTATAACCTAAGTATACCATGGCCATGGGGCCATTCCCATCAGTTCTAGGCCTATATAAGGGCCTTAAACCCTCTTTCTCCCTTCACATAGGATTTTGCAAACCATAGGAGAGAGAAGAGAGAAAAGAGAGAAGGAAAGAGAGAGAAAGTAAGAGAGGAACTGGGAGATTTTTCTTAGGATCTTTCTTTGTTACTCCATGTGCTTAACCACCCTGTCTGTATTAATATTCCGGTGATTTCGACTCCATTCTTAGATAAGAAATCCTAACCCTAATCTGTTTTAGAGATTTCAAATAGAGTAAAAGGTGCAGTAGCTAACTTATTCCATATTATAGGTTGTCGTTGTGCCGTAGGTGGGGACTTAGTATTTAAAATGAGTTCGTTACGAGTTTACCGGCGTAAGGTGCGGACTATAAATGTTTAGGTTATGGTTTTCAAGGCTTTCAATGTTAATAATGATTTATGATGTGCGTAGATACGACGTTTTTCATATATTACATATATAAGTGAAATATGTTGATTTAAATGCAGTCCATGTGTTTGTTGAAATGTGTGAATGAGTATGGAATTAGGATTTATGCATGTCTTGTTTATTAACTGAAAATACATGCTTGTTGTATGTATAGTGAATCCTTTACAAAGGGATTTACTATAATACCTGTTATACCTACTTTATTACATGTAGAAGATATGTGTAGTCTAAGTGTTTGATAAAATGCCTGAATGAGAAATTCTTGTTTAAATGTATGTAACGAGGGTGTTGAGATAGGATTCTCAATTCCTTCATCTATGGTTACAGCTTCCATTATGTAACCTATCTTACTACTATGTGATTTATGGATGAAATGCTTACGTATAGTAACATGTGTAGTGTGTGTTTTGTTGAAATGCTCAATTAAGATTTATATTTAGATTTATTTGTCACATGCTGTCTTTAGCAATCACCAGTGAATGTTATTGTTTGGAATGTAAACGGGGGCTACGATGTAGTCCAAGCAATCAGTAATGGTTTGTGATCGGTGGCCGAACTGTTTAGCGACGACAGACAAGCCTGATGAATCGGAGTCGTACGCTGCTTGTCGACAGTGGTTAGGCCATGCGGAGTGCTTACGCGCTTCATGTCGATCAGCTCGACATATGCTCGTACCAGTCAAGCTTGTTAATAAATTCGGTTGACCTGATGTATGTTCACCATGTATGGATGCTACTGTTTGAATCTAAGGTACCAACTTACCTGTGCAAAACCCATTTTACCTTAGTACCTTGATTCGCTAAAACTCATGAGTTTGGCATGGTGGTACGGGACACCGTGATCATGTTGTCGGCCTACGCTGGGGTGACGAGCCTTCCCTTAGTGTCCAGTGAGCAACTCAGACTCGTGAGCCGAATACGGTGGTATGAGACACTATATTCGAGCTGTTGGCCTACGATCAGGTGACAAGCCCGTAGTGACCTCGAGTATACACTAGGTCTACGTGAGGTGACGAGCCTTTTCGTAGTGAACTAGAGTATAAACCAGGCCTGCATTGAGGTGACGAGCCTCTCCATAGTGACTTGAAAACTGCCTATTGTATGTGACTACTAGGATTGATGACCCTAGATGGATCAATGTTGGGATAATGATATAAAGGGAGGTATCTTAGCTTCCTAATTTTGTTGTATGAAAGGGTCTAACCAAGAACTTAGCTAACACGACCATGCATCGCATTGCACGGTGCTTTGGCGAGGAAGTGTACATTTACTGGGAGTGGTGCATGCCGCGATCGTAAAATGTTATCACTGAGGGAGTGTAGGTGAGGGCATACATCATTAACGCATACCATTCTTACATTAATAAGAGTACGTAAGATGTGATTGTTGTACTTCTTTGTCATTACTACTTGATCGAATTGATAACATGTTAACCTTTGCCTTATAGATCCACTGAGTTGATCACTCACACCCACGTTCTGGGGCAGTGTTTGTAAACACCAACCAGACTCTATTGTAGTTGCAGATGATGGCGATGCTTGCGAGGCAGAGCCGAACTTTTATGATGATGAGAAGGAGTTCTCCTATATGCAGCCAGTGGGCGTGTCTATATAGACTTGGAGTTGCGCATCGGGGCTACAGGGATATCAATAGATGACATTACACTTCATTAATTTTATATATTTTGAGACCATACTTGTAATTATTTAACCTGGTGACGTTCATACTCTAGGGACCCATAATCACTTATATGTTTTATATACTTATCACAGTCTTCCGCTTGCTTAATTTAACTGTCTCTGAAGTATAATAGGCTAATTTGGTAAATTCTTACTCATGTTTAATGCAATAATATGGACAATATTTAATCATTATTATCTATGTTGCATAAGTGATGTGTTGGAACTCGGGAGTTGGCTCCTGCTCGACCCCCGATTTTCAGGGCGTTACACTTGGCAAGGAAGTCAATTGAACCAATAAAGTATTGGATATCCTTGAAGAGGTGTATTAGTTAACCAACTCTGACTTCATTGACGTTGGTCAACTCCTCTCTAAGGACGAGCAACTTATATCCTTCTTTGTTAATCTTCTAGAGAAACGCCACATGGAATGGTTGAAGAAAATTCTCCACTTTTCTTAGAAAAATGCAAGCTGGACACGCCCACTGGATGCACTTTCGAGACAGTTAAGTTAGTGCTCTGTAAACTTGGCAAATACCTTTCTAGGAGACAGCTGGAATTTCAAACTTTGCTTTCATCACTTTTATGTTTTGTTTGGATGTTATGGTCATGTAATATCTTTATAACCTATGACATGTGTCTATTGGCTTTACTTCTTCTTTATTTCCTTCGCTTTATTTATATCACATATATGTAGTAGTAAAAAAATTTATGCGGTCATTATTTTATATCTTCTTTTCATTAATTCGTATCAACAATATACTAATTGCTGCATGATGGGACTAACTTATTTTTAAAATTCAGTCGAGCTATCTTGTAGCACTAGGAGTGTGGTGTTACTATTTAGTCCATCTGTATGGCTTATCGATGTAATATATTACTTGTATTCGAGTATATTACTACATATTTGGAAGTAAGTCCAGTTGTCTTCGGAGAATTTACTTCATTTTGGCATTGAATTGTTGTCAAGAAGATATGTTCTGATTCGTTGCAACGTCATTGTTTGCAGGTACTTATAAGTGTTGTTCGGTCCAAATTATGACTCCCTATGATGAAAGAATAAGAGTTTGTTCATAATATTTTCATCATGTACATGTAACACAGATGAGTAAGGAAAAGAGAGATTACATCATAGAGGTTGGCCGTCGTCCGGACATATATTTCTCTTGGGAGGAGGCAAGGTTGCAGGTTGAAGGATACATTGGTTGTGATCATCGCTCTTTCAAATTATTGAAATATGTGAGTTATGCATTCGGACTATGGAGCTTGTGGGCCAATGGACTCACATGGAAACACTCCTATGTGTAAAACACGATCTTCTAATGAGGTAGTCAATGCTACCTCACAAACTCGGTAGTCCAACGTACTGTCCCAAGCATGGTTTATACGACTACGTTGATGGAGGGGAGCCCCTTGACAATACGGGATATAGTGACCACATTGGCTGTTGGGATAATTGTTATTTTTATGGCTTTGTATATTGTTATTAAGCTTTAATTCGAGTCATTAAACTGTACTTCGATTGACGACTGACATGTTAGTGAACCGAACAAGTCATATAAATAGTTCTGTCTGTTCATTATTTCTTGGATCTATATTCTACTTGCACATTTCTTTCTTTCTGATTTAGCCACCCCTTGGAAGACTGCCAAGTATCATCTAAAGTTTAATAATTGTAGGAATGTTAAATCTCGAGTAGATTACCCAACTCACGTCGACTACGCTGTGAGTTGGAAATACATGTCTAATACATAATTTTTCTTCTACATCTTCGGGTTAATTATATGTTTTCTCCTTCATTACATTTTTTAGGAATGTAACATATGAGATTCAGATACTTGGAGCTGTGATCAGGACAAATAGAAGGAATCATCAACATTGATGATTAATATACTCGGGTATAGGAACAATTCATTTCCAACTTCATACATTTTCACTCTTATACGGCAGGTTACTTCACAAGGCAAATGAGAAGAGACTTGTCAATCCCACTTGATAGTGAGAGAGTGTATGATGGGTTTCGATGACATTTCATGGTATGTCTATGACTTTCTTATACCTGTACAGATGTAAAACTGTAACTGTATTAGTAAAATTCCATTTTCATATACTCTATCTCTGTCTTTGCACAGGTCTTTCATGCCAATTATTTTTATGTTATGTAAGTAGGACCAAGCTAAGCTCACTCTACTTGTAAGATCATAAGTCTCCTTATACGGTATTGTAGCCGCATAATGCATATAAGTAAGAGGTAAATCGCATTCGTTAATTCACTCATCCACCATTGTTTTTGTCATGCCCCAAACCCAGAAATCGAATTTACAAGAATCCCAATCACCGAATCCGGTGCCGACAGCCTCCGTAGTGCCCCATTCTCGGCTCCTGGCAATCATATGCTAGATTTTTTATCCTAGGATCCTACAAGGAGGATTTTCAGAAAAATAGTAATTTTGTAATGGAGCATAACCACAAGCATAACCAAGTCACAAAACAACATCACCACATATTCATTATATCAAAAACTTTTAAGTACAATATGGAAAAGGAAATACATGTTGATCAAAAAGCTCCAAAATAGTCTGATACGCGCTCCTAACTCAGCGCTGCTGCTGTCCAGCGACACCTGCACGCAACGGTCGTACATAAGCTTACAAAAGCTTAGAGGGTGGTGTAAGTGTGAGCGTAAGGCAAGTGCCAAGTATACAATATCAGAGTAATGCGAAAATATACGATAAGTTCATGAATACGATCAGCTGTACAAAAGCTATGTGATGCAAGACATGAATGCTATCAGCAATACCAAGACCATGCGATGCGAGTCCTATATATCCAAATGTCATATGAGAGATTTTCACATCCCAAACCCAGAAATCGGATTTACAGGAATCCCGATCACCGAATCCGGTGCTGACAGCCTCCGTAGTACCCCATTCTCGGCTCCCGGTGTACATATGCCAGATTCTGATCCTGGGATCCTACAAGAAGGATTTTTCAGTGTACATTTATCTCGTAATGAACACAACCACAAGATTACCCAAATCATAAAGGAAACATCATCATCATATATCCACTAATAATCGTTTGAATACAATGCAAAAAGGAAAATACATCTCTATATATATAAAAAATCAAAGCTCCAGAGGTCTGCTACATGCTCCAAGCTCAACGTTGCAGCAACCTAATGCCACCTGCACGCATCTATCGTGCATAAGCTCATAGAAAGCTTAGTGGGTGGTGAAAGTGTGTGCACAAGGTAAGTGCCAAGTAAGCAATATCAGAGTAATCAGAGTAAGCGAAAATACTGGTAAACCAATAATCATACGATATCAGAAACACTGCCAAGATCATAAATCATACGAAATCAGAGTAATATGAAAACATGGTGATAGGCCCATAAATACCATCAGTTTCACCTAGGCTCTGCAATGCAAAATATAATAAAAACAATATCATATACTGATGAAGCAATGTAGATCGAATATGCAATACGAAGACAACAAGCTAACTATCAGATGCCGATGATGCAATGTAATATATAAATCCTGATGAGTCCACAAATACCGCCAGTCATATCTAGGCTGTATAAATGCAGAAACATAGTAACCCAAAATGTCATATGCTTGCGGATGTAATGCAATATGCGATGTGAATGAAATGACCAAGCTGAAGTGTGAAGTCGGGATGATAGTACGCAATATCGCAGGCTACGGGGTTCATTACGAGGGACTTCTATCCAAACCAGTCCCATACCTAAATTTGGATAGTCAGACTCAACGTAATAAACTCCTGATCTCAGGTTAGTCGTGCGTCTAACCGAAATCCTTATCATGCGAAGGTACACGTAATAAATAATTACGCATAACCAGCCTGAGTGGATAGTGAATGAATGAATGAATGAGTATGCAATTCATGCTCAATAAGTTCACATATCAATACGGTTACTCTCTAGGAAATCACTGGGGTCTATTACACTCCAAATGGAACTGCCACTCTCCCTAGCCGCACAGTCCAAGTGAGCGTAAGAAACCTCACTATCCGCCTAGCCAATAGTCTGTCAATACCTATCCGGCATGTCGATAGCGGACCCATTCCGTGAGCTGGTCAAACTCAGCCTAGCATTGCCCCCTGCGCACGGGCGGGTAAGGTCGCACCCCCTTCCAACTGACCACGACACAGTGGAAAGCGTAACCGTCTGGAAATCGGTACTCAACGCTCATCTACCCACTCGATCTAGACGTTGGAGCATCCTCTGGTACCAAGAGAGTGTTTAGGGATTTTCACCCAAGGTCATCTATAGCAGTCCGATGCTCGAACAGATTTTCGGTGTCCCATCTGGCCATCCACGATATGCCTGTGGAGGCTACGACCCTGATGTCACTAGGGCGTACAGTAATCACAACACAATGCAAGATGCATGAGTCATACAATCCAATCATGCATCAATCCTGCGCAAGCCGTGCGCTCATGTTGGAGAACCTCCGCCTATCAGGAGTCTCATATCATCCTGCCCAATGACATATGCAATGATCAATCACATCTCATAACAAACATACAGATGATGCGCATGGGCATATACCATGATGTTGTGCAGTCACATACTCATAATTGGTATCAATAACCAGCATCGACAATCAACCTCGACAATGTGGACATTTAACCAACATTATCCCCCAAAAGAAAAATGGCCCATATAGAGCCTAACATACAGTGGACTCATGACCTCACACAGGGGCCAAATATACAACACCATGGGTCTCACTCAAGAGCTTTATATGCATCGCGATGGGCCTCACTCATAAGCCACATATACATCAAGTGGGTCGCATCTTATGGGTCTAATATACATCACAATGAACCGCTCCCATGGGTCTAATATACATCAAGTCGGGCCTCATCATACGGGTCGAAAATATATATCACAATGGGCCACGTCCCATGGGCCTCAAATACATCACGATGGGCCTCGATCATGTCCTCATATACAACAGGTGGGTTGCATCAATGGGCCGCACTAATGGGCCTCAAGTATCTCAAAATGGACCTCATCACATAAGCCTTAGATGCGTCACGTTAGTCCTCACACGAGGTCATATGTAACATTATAATGGTCCCCATATACGGGCCACATGTACATTACCATGGATCATATCCCATGAGCCCCGAATATGTCGTACTGGGTCACATCCCATGGGCCTCTAATACATCACATTGGGCTACGTCCCATGGGTCTTAAATATATCACAATGGGCTACAACCCATGGGCTTTAAATACACAATAGGTGGGCCTTACACATGGGCCTAATATACATCACAAGCAGGCCCTGCACATGAGCCTCATACACAACAAGTTAGGCCTACCAATGGGCCCCAGGGAGAGTGACAATGCGGACATTTAACCAACATTAATCTTATAATGTGGACATCAAACCAATATTGCTCCTAAGGTACGGTCGTCATAAACATCATTACACAAACCATGGTAGAGTCTCACATTGTAATGGACTTGTATACATCCAATTGGGCCTCAACCAATAGGCCGAAGCAATTGGCCTAGTCAAACAGGCCGAGTCAAACAGGACGAGTCAATGGGCCGAGTCAACAGGCCGAGTCAAACAGGACGAGTCAATGGGCCGAGTCAACAGGACGAGTCAAACAGGATGAGTCAATGGGCTGAGTCAACCGGCCGAGTCAATGGGCCGAGTCAACAGGCCGAGTCAAACAAGTCGAGTCAATGGGCCGAGTCAACAGGCCGAGTCAAATAGGATGAGTCAATGGGCCGAGTCAAACAGGACGAGTCAATGGGCTGAGTCAAACAGGACGAGTCAATGGGCCGAGTCAAACAAGATGAGTCAATGGGCCGAGTCAACAGGCCAAGTTAAACAGGACGAGTCAATGGGCCGAGTCAACAGGCCGAGTCAAACAGGCCGAGTTAATGCGCCAAGTCAATAGGCCGAGTCAACAGGCCGAGTCAACAGGCCGAGTCAATGGGCTGAGTCAACGGGCCGAGTCAATGGGCCGAGTTAACAGGCTGAGTCAAACAAGACGAGTCAATAGGCCGAGTCAAACAGGACGAGTCAAATAGGACGAGTCAATGGGCCGAGTCAACAGGCCGAGTCAAACAGGACGAGTCAAATAGGACGAGTCAAACAAGACGAGTCAATGGGTCAATTCAATTGGCCGAGTCAAACAGGACGAGTCAATGGGCCGAGTCAACAGGCCGAGGCAATTAGACTGACTCAAATGGGCCGAATAAATTGGTCGACCCTTATGTAATGGCCGAGTCAAATAAGTTGAATCACTTGGCCGAGTCAAATAGGTTGAATCACTTGGCCGAGTCTCACTTGGCCGAGTCAAATAGGTTAAATCACTTGGCCAAGTCTCACTTAGCCGAGTCAAATAAGTTAAATCACTTGGCCGAGTCAAATAGGTTAAATCACTTGGCCGAGTCTCACTTGGCCGAGTCAAATAAGTTGAATCACTTAGCCGAGTCTCACTTGGCCGAGTCAAATAGGTTGAATCACTTGGCCGAGTCTTACTTGGCCGAGTCAAATAGGTTAAATCACTTGGCCGAGTCTCATTTGGCCGAGTCAAATAAGTTGAATCACTTGGCCGAGTCTTACTTGGCCGAGTCAAATAGGTAAATCACTTGGCCGAGTCTCACTTGGCCGAGTCAAATAAGTTGAATCACTTGGCCGAGTCTCACTTAGCCAAGTCAAATAAGTTGAATCACTTGGCCGAGTCTCACTTGGCCGAGTCAAATATGTTGAATCACTTGGCCGAGTCTCACTTGGCCGAGTCAAATAGGTTGAATCACTTGGCCGAGTCTCACTTGGCCGAGTCAAATAGGTTAAATCACTTGGCCGAGTCTCACTTGGCCGAGTCAAATAAGTTGAATCACTTGGCTGAGTCTCACTTGGCCGAGTCAAATAAGTTGAATCACTTGGCTGAGTCTCACTTGGCTGAGTCAAATAGGTTAAATCACTTGGGCGAGTCTCACTTGGCCGAGTCAAATAAGTTGAATCACTTGGCCGAGTCTCACTTGGCCGAGTCAAATAGGCTGAATCACTTGGCCGAGTGAAATAGGCTAAATCACTTGGCCAAGTCTCACTTGTATTTTGAGATCCGACCCACACATAAGTTAGCATAGAGATAGATGAAGGGAAAACCAAATATCAGCTTAGGTGGGAACCACTGTTGCTCCAAAGAAGTTTTAAACGGTGGGTGCCATTGTACCCCATTACTATTGCAAATGGTGGGGTCCACTTGAACTTTAGATCACACCCATTTACCCCATGTCCAAAAATGATATCCCAGATGGTTAGACGGTTTGGATATAACACATGCACCATGGTGGGTCCCATCAAGGTGGGGTCTACACGATGACTGCAAGCTAGAGATCTTGCTGATGTTTGCGTTTATTGCAAACAGGCCTGTCCAAGCAGGTGGATAGTCCTGCTGCTGCTGCCATGGTGCAACCCACCCATCATCAGATCTGGGCCGTGCAGATGGACAGCAAGGCTGTCCCACTTGCGGACAGCGTGGATAAACTCATATATCAGGTGGGTCACAAATAGAGAAGGAGAGAGAGAGAGAGAGGAGCACCCACCTTGGATCTCTTTGTCCTTCATCCATCAATGCGTTTTATAGCTCCAAAGATCGTGATCTAACGGTTGAGATGAGGATTTGATGTTGGAGATGAGAGGTATGAAGGTGGGCCACACATGGCTTTTCTCATGGAGCTTGGACGTGGGTTGCTTGAAGAATGAGGGAGAGAGGGATGAGAGATAGTGGTTGTAAGAGAGAGAGGGATGGGTGAATGATGGGGTGATGGGTGAAGTGAGTGATGGGTGTACTTTGTGTAAAAGAGTGTTGACTTTAGGGGTTGCTTGGGGAAGAGTGTGAGGTGATGTATACTTGACATGTTGAGATTGATGGATTGATAGATTGATGTGACATTTCGTAGAGATTCTCTTAAGTTTTGCAATGGGTGGCGTTTTCCTTGCACCGAACGCTGGCCCACATCTCCTGGCCAGAGTATCGGATCGGTGGACGAGTCATGGCATTGGAACCGCGGCGACGGCACGGTCGCTAGGGTACAGTCTCGGGTTGAGTCAACTCAGGTCGACGGCGTGTGACGCAGGGTTATGCGAAAGTGCCGGTTAAGGGTCGAAGGTTGTCGAAAATTTAACCGGGAAGACCGCA
This sequence comes from Magnolia kwangsiensis, assembly GCA_037074715.1. Lineage (NCBI taxonomy): Eukaryota > Viridiplantae > Streptophyta > Magnoliopsida > Magnoliales > Magnoliaceae > Magnolia > Magnolia kwangsiensis. The sequence goes on from CM073589.1 coordinate 75,397,820, forward strand.
GAAGCCTACAGAATATTACGGACTAAGAAACAGGTCTTACAGAGATGCAAAGCAAGCATGCCAATACTCATTAAGTACACATATCAATACAGTTCCTCTCTGGGATATCACCGGGGTCTAGTATACTCCACATTAACTGCCGCCTCCCTAACCACACAACCCAGCGAGCGGAATAGACCTCACTATCTGCCTGTCTAGTAGTTTGCCAATACCTACCCGGCTCGTCGATAGCGGACTCATTTGTGAGCTGGTCAAACTCAGCCTAGCTTACAGCCCCCTCACTCGGGCGGATAAGGCCGCACCCCCTTTCAACAGACCACGATACAGTGGGAGACGCGACGTACTAGTATTCGGCACTCGGGTGCTCGTATATCCACTCGGTCTAGACGTTGGAGCATCTCCTGGTACCAAAAAGGCTCTGAAATTTTCACCCAAGGACATCCTACGTGCCCACAATGCTAGAGCCAATAATTTTCCATATCCGATACGGCCATCCACGATGTGCCTGTGGAGCCATAGCTCGGATGTCGCTACGACGTAAAATAATCAAGTCACTTATATGTGAGATGCATGAATTACACCGTACACTCATGCAGCAATCCCCCGCATACCATGGGCTTATGTGGGGCACTCCGTCTCATAAGGAGTAGCGTAAATGTCTCAGCCCAATGGCTTAAGTTATGATTAAACATTCCTCATATCAAGCATACATATGATGCGTTTGGCATGAGGCATGGAATTATACTAAGCATGTTATAAAGAAATGAACTATCTTTTTAACACAGATGGACCTAAATGGCCTATACACAACAAGTACGGGCCTATCAACGGACCCTAGGGAGAGTCGTAATGTGGACATTTAACCAATATTATACTTGCAATGTGGACCAAACCAACATTGTTCCCAAGGCATGGCCCACCATTAAACATCATTACACAAAACAATGGAGGAATCGCTCATTGTAATGGACCCTAAGGACATCCTGTTGGGCCTCGACCCATAGCCTTAGATACATCAAATGGGCCTTATATAAATCAATTGGGCCACATCAGTGGGCCTTATGTATATTGCAATGGGCCATAACCCCTGGGCCTTTAAATACATCACAATAGGCCTCGTAACATGGGCCTCGTATACATCAAACTGGACCTCAACAATGGGCCACAAATACACTAAGATGGCCCTTATCACATGGGCCTTTTGTATATCAGATGGGCCACACCCATTGGGCCCCATATGTATATTAAATGAGCCACAACCAAATACGAGTGGTGATAATGATTTCCACCATTTAAAGTTCCTAAGGCCCACCATAAAATATGTTTCCCATCCAACCCATTCATAAATTAACATAGTGATATATGAAGTGGGAAACCATTATCAACTTAATGGAAAGCTATTATGGCCCTTAGGAATTTTTGAACAGTGGGCGTCATTGACCACTACTTAAAATGGTGGGGTCCACTTGAACTTTAGATTTGCACCATTCTTTAGCTCATGCCATAAAAAAATGAGCTTTTAAAATGGATGGACGGTTTGGATGCAGCACATGCATCATGGTGGGTCCCATGGTGGACAGCATGGATAAATCACATGCCTCGTGGGGGTCCCTGGCTGTCCAGCAGCCAGCTAAAATGGCTGGACGGCATAGATTAAACACATACATCTAGGAGGGCTCCACCATCCACAGCAGTAGGCGGTGTGAATGAAACACATACATTACAGTGGGCTCCACCGTCCGCCTAGACGGTGGGAATAAAACACATGTATCATTGTGGGTCCCACGTGGGGGCCCACCATAATGTTTATATGTCATCCAATCCGTCCATAAGGTCACACAAGCCTGGGTGAAAAGGAAAAATAAATTTCAGATTGATTCAAAACTTCCGTGATGCCCAAAAGGGCTCTAATGGTAGCCGTTCAATCACCCTGTTTCCTGTGATGTGGGTCACCTGAGCCATAGATGAAGCTGATTTTTGGCGGTGGCCCACTTCAGGAGGTGGCCCACCGTATAGACGATTTGGATATTACACATACATCATGGTGGGGCCCATGGCTGGGACCCGTGGGACCCTGGCCGTTCACACGAGCACGCAGGTGCTGCCTGCGCCTTTAACGGCAGCAGGCCTACTGCTCTCCCTCTATTATATATATTTTTTTAAAAATAGAATTTTCATGGTTTTTCATACGTGGGGCCCGCATCAGGTAGATCCACTCCATCCACTGGCTCCCATGGCTCAAGACAAGCCAAACAAGTCCAATATAGAATATGTTTCGGTCTGTAATAGAATTAAAATAAATTTAAATGGTGAGAATCACTGTTTGCTAAGGTATGGCCCGCCCGAAAGCCGGATTGACTTCCTTTTTCAACTCAACGCCTAAAATGGGCTAGGGAACGGAATAAACGGCATGGATTGAATACATACATCAAGGTGGGGCCTACATGAGCGGTCCACACAAAAGCTTAAACCAAGCTTATATTTGTGTTTTCCAGTTCACGTCTAGATGCTGGACGTTTTTGGGCATAACAAATATACTTAAGGTGGGCCCTGCTTTGGTGTGCCACCACATGGTTAGGTGGTGTGGAAAAACACATATAAAGTGGGCCCTGCTTTGGTGGGCCACCACATGGTTGGGTGGTGTGGAAAAACACATATAAAGTGGGCCCCACTTATAAATGGCTTGGATAAAAGTCATGTTTCATGGTGGGGTCCACCATGATGGGCCACATGGCCATATTATCATAAGAAAAGGAAATGAAAAAGAGAGGGAGAGAGAGAGAGAGTGGGACACGCGTAATGGAGGGACCCCAACACTATGGGCCCTCCCTTAAAATCAATCATACATCAAGTGGGTCCAAATACATGTGGGCCCATTAAATCACAATTTAACGGTGGAGATTCCTTCTCCACTAAAATAGACGGTCTAAATGACCTCTATTCAAGCTAGAAAAGTAAATATCATGATGGGGTCCATGGAGAATGGCCCCATCGTGGAATGATATTGATAATCAATGTGGGCCATCGGCCACATATAGGGTCCCAAGTGAGATCCATACCATCAACCAGTAAGCCTCACTTAGTCCATCATCAAAACATGGAAAGATCGAGCCTAATAAACACCCACATTCATTCTTCTTGGTCCGTTGGAAAGCCAATCTCCTTGTGTCTCACTTTAATGGTGGAAGATGAAATTTGAATGGCTAGGATGATGGGTTTTGGGAGAGGGAAGTGGGCCACACAACTCACTCTCTTTTCTCACACTTAAGATGCCATGGATGTGGGATGTTGCTTAGGAACATGAATTTGAAAAATGTGAGGGAAAAAGGGTTGTAAAGAGAGAGAGAGGGTAGCTTAGGTAGGTCATGATTGCTTGTAAGAGAAGGTGGCTAACAATAAATGCTTGTAAGAGGGCTAGGGGGTAGGGTGGCTAGCCATAAGTGCTTGTAAGAGGGCTAAGGGTAGGTTGGGTAGCTATAGCTAGGGTAGGGTGGCTATAGCAAGGGTGATGTCATCCATCACCCTTATAATTACCTAGGATTTGGTGCCACATGGGATGGGTGGGTCCCACAATGTGCGGTCCACGGTCATTATAATGCACGGTCCGCATCTTATGATCTACGTGTCGGATTCACGCATGAGTAGCGGCGTTAGAACTGCAGCGACGATGCGGTCACAATGGTATAGGTCTCGGATTAAGCCGATTCAAATTTACAGGATATGACATAGGGTCATGCGCAAACATCGCTTATAGGTCGCAAGTTATCGAAATTCGACGGGAATGATCGCGAGAGTCGACATAACAGTACAGACTAGGATACAGGTCTTACAGCTCTCCCCACCTAATAAAAATTTCTTCTTCAAAATTTATACTACCATCGCAACTAAACACAACTCATCAGGGAATAGAAAACATAGCATCATATATATTTAAAACACAATGCAACATACAATCAAACATCGAAAAGATGGGGATAGCGCTCTCGAATCTCCTCCTCGTGCTCCCAAGAAGCCTCATCCACACTATGATGGCCCCATTGTACCTTCGCTAAGGGAATGACCTTAGTCCAGAGGACCTACTCCTTCCGATCGAGGATACGAACTGGCTGCTCAATGTAAGAAGCGTCCTCATGAACCTCCAACGGCTGCCAATCAATAACAGACACAATGTCTGACCCACACTTCCTCAACATAGAAACGTGAAAAATATTATGGATGCCAGACGATTGAGATGACAAGATAAGAGAATAGGCCACGGCACCAACGCGCCTGGTGATCTCGAAAGATCCTATGAATCTCGGGGCAAGCTTGCCCTTCGCTCCAAAACGAACCACAACATTCATGGATGAGACCTTGAGATACACATGGTCCCCAACGACAAACTCTAGGGGACGACACTGACGATCAGCAAAACTCTTCTTCCAGCTCTGAGCTGTGCGCATCCTCTGCCTAATGATGTTGATAGGCTCTAACGTCTACTGTACAAGCTCGGGACCTAAGAGACGTCTCTCTCCAACCTCGGTCCAACAACTTGGTGATCTGCACAGTCTGCCATACAATGCCTCAAAAGGAGTCATGCCAATGGTCACTTGATAGCTGTTGTTGTACGTGAACTCAGCTAATTACAGGTGCTCGTCCCAACTACCTGAGAAATTAATCGTGCAAGCCCAAAGTATATCCTCAAGGATCTAGTTGACCCTTTCGGTCTGCGGATGATACACTATACTGAGCTATAAATTAGTGCCCATTGCTCACTAGAAGCTCCTCCAAAACTGAGACGTGAACCTCGGGTCTCTGTCTGAAATGATCGAAATAGGAACACCGTGTAGTCTCACGATCTCATCAACGAACATCTTGGCGAGTCAGTCCATATGCCAAGTCTCACGAATCGTAAGAAAATCTGTCAACTTCGTCAAATGATCCACGACAACCTAGATAGCGTCATGACCGCGCTGAGTCCTCAGCAAACCCATGACAAAATCGATAGATATGTGCTCCCACTTCCACATCAGGACGCTCAACGGCTGTAATAGACCAGGGGGTCTCTGATGATCGGCCTTGACACGCTGGCACGTGTCACACTCGGCCACAAAACTAGCTATCTGGTACTTCATTCCCACCCAAAAGTACTGAGACCTCATATCGCGATACATCTTTGTCGAGCCAGGGTGGATAGAGAACTGCGATCGGTGTGCCTTCGTCATAAGATCTCGGACAACTCAGGAATATCCGGGACTCATAATCGGCCTCTGAAATGAAGTCCACCATCAGTACCAATCTGCCAATTTGTCTGACTCTTCGATGCTGTCTCTGCTCGGTGATCCTGTAATGACTCATCTGTCTGCTGAGCCTCGATCACCCTTGCGACTAGAGAAGGTTGAATCGATAGGCTCGATAACTGCACAATAGAAGACTACAAGCCGATCTCGAAGTCAAATGCAGACACTTCCTCAAGTATCTTCCACTCCTGAATCATCATGTGCGCCACCAGGCCTCGTGGCTGACGGCTAAGGGCATCTACCACCACGTTCACCTTACTAGGGTGGTACTGGAGATCAAAATCATCGTCCTTCAAGAGCTCCATCCAACGCCTCTGCCTCATATTTAGCTCAGACTGAGAGAACAGATACTTCAAGCTCTTGTGGTCGAAGAAGAGCTCAAACCTCACCCCATAAAGATAATGCCTCCACACCTTTAGTGTGAAGACAACTGCTACCAGCTCCAAATCATGCATGGGGTAGTTCAGCTCATGGACCTTGAACTGGCGAGACGCATAAGCCACCGGCTTCTCATGCTACATCAGGATAGCACCTAAGCCAACTCGCGAGGCATTAATAAATACAATAAATCTATCACTCCCATAGGGAAGAGTGAGGACAGGAGCGAACATAAGGCAGTCCTTCAGCTCCATAAATGCCTGCTCACAAGTGTCGCTCCACATAAACTCGGCACCTTTCCGGGTCAACCTGGTCAACGGGGCTGTAATACGAGAGAATCTCTCAATGAAACGTCGGTAATAGCCTGTCAAACCAAGAAAACTGTGGATCTCGGATGCGTTCGTTGACTGGCCCCACTAACGCACGACATCAATCTTCGAGGGGTCCACTGCGACACCCTGCCTCGTCACTACATGACCAAGGAACTTCACCTCCTCCTGTCAGAACTCTCACTTCTCTAGCTTCTCGTAAAGCTAGTGTGCACGGAAGGTCTGTAAGGTAATCTGCAGATGTCGCTCATGCTCCTCACGAGTCCTCGAGTATATCAGAATGTCGTCGATGAATACCACAACAAACTGGTCGAGATACAGATGGAAGACCTCGTTCATCAACTGCATGAATACTGCTGGAGCATTAGTCAATCCGAAGGACATGACCTGGATCTCAAAATGATCATAGCGCGTCCTAAAGGCTGTCTTCGGGATATCCTCATCTCGAACCCGAACCTGATGATAATCGGACCGCAAGTCTATCTTCGAAAAGAACTGCGCCTCTTGTAGCTGATCAAACAAATCATCGATCCTCGGAAGCGGGTACTTGTTCTTGATTGTGACCTTGTTGAGCTCGCGGTAATTTATGCAAAGCCTCAACGAGCCATCCTTCTTCTTCATGAAGAGTATCGGCGCTCCCCATGGTGAATTACTCGGACGAATAAAGCCTAACTCGCGTAACTCGTCCAACTGCTTCTACAGTTTCCGTAACTCTAACGGTGTCATACGATACGGGGCCTTCGAAATAGGCGCGGTACCAGGCACAAGATCAATCTGGAACTCGATGTACCGACGAGGTAGTAACTCCAGAATCTCCTAGAACACATCGGGAAAACCATAAATGACCTGCGGATGGTCAATACTCAAAGCAACTGACTCCTCAATAGTACATGACAACAAGCAGGAAAGCTGGTCTCCTCTGCGCTCGGCAACAAACTGGAACTCTGCCACGCCAGATATACAGAACGTGACTGTTCTCACGAAGCAGTCTAATATGGCGTGGTACTCGGTGAGCCAATCTATACCTAAAATGATTTCAAAATCGGACATCGGCAATACGAATAGGTAAGCAGGCAAGAAGATATCCCCAATCAGAATAGGGCAAGACGAGCAAAATCGGTCTAATACTACAGTCTTCCCCAAAGGCATCGATCTGACAAACCCTCGCAGGCAGACTCCATCGGTAAACCGGTCGATCGACAGAAATCATCGGCCACAAAGGAATGTGATGCACCAGAGTTAAACAATACACATGCAATGCATGCAAAAATAGGAAGAATACCCTTGATGACCCCTCATGATGACTGAGGGTCTTGCTAGGCAGCATAAAATCTGTCTTGGGCCTGCTAGGGAGGTGTAGGTCCCCTCTGAGGTCTCTGCTGCTGCTACTGTCGTTGTGGCGGCCTAATCTGCTGCCTCTGCTGCTGTGGGGGAGGCCTTGGAGGCTGGTGCTACAGTCGCTATTGCTGCTGTGATGGCTGTCGTAAAGGTGGATGCGGTGCTCTCGGCCGTTACTGCTACGGATGGGGACACTCGTGCCTACGATGTCTTGGCCTGCCACATCCAAAGCAAGTACCTGAAAACGGTCTTGGAGGTGGTGCGGGGGGTGCCACTGGTGCTCAAAATGCTGGGTGGGTCGTGCGTCGCTGTTGTGGACGATGCGACTGCTGCTGGGAACCACCAGAGGACGCCTTCCGCTTTTGATCACCTCTCTGGTCATGGGCCCTCTGTAAACTGGCCCAATCTGACTCATAGATCTGGGCCCTCTCCACGATCTGCTCAAACGTCGGAAGCATGTGTCCAATCACACGGCTCCTAAGGGCAGGACGCAAACTGTTCTCAAAACGGCAGGCCTTTCCCCCCTCATCATCAACAAGATACATCGCAAATCTTGATAGTGCGACGAAATGTGCCTCATACTGGGACACAGTCATGTCCCCCTGGACCAGAGTCTCAAACTCTAATGCGTGCTGCTGTTGCGCATGCTCGGAAAAAAACTTTCGGTCAAATTGGTCTACGAAGTCTTCCCAGGTCCACTTAAAATCAGCCGCTACTGATTAGGCAACAGATGCCCACCAATGTTGAGCCTCGCCCTGAAGAAGAAATACGGCTAAGGGGACTCGCTGCTGGGTCATACATCTCATGGTCTCGAATATCTTCTCTACCTCGGAGCACCATATCTCTGTTGTAGTAGGATCTGGCTCACCCTAGAAACGTGAAGGATCGTGCTGTTGGAAGTCTTTAAGAAGGGTGCTCGCACGCTCCTGTTCAGCCTCAGCCGGTGTCACAGTGGGACGCCTGCTCTGCCCCTGAAGAATAGCGGTCATCGCCTGCAACATCTGCTGAAGCTGAGCGGTACTCACGGGTACGGTCGGATCCGCATCGATCTCAGGTAAAGGAGTGGCATCCTCAGGACGGAAAGCAGGAATATCTGGGGGTGGAGCGAGAGTCACAGGTGGTAGAGCGAGAGTCGCAGGTGGTGGAGCAGGATTAACTTGGGTCGCTCTTCTAGGCGGTATGTCCTACAAGAAGGAACATAGGCCTATTAGCCTGGAGCATTTTTGAAGGCATAAACGTAAAGGGTCTAAGTCAGAATATCGCTAAGTTATTCGGAGTCGGAACCTATTGATTCTAAGTTCATAGTAGATATGTGATGTGATCCTTAGATATTCCTAAGTTATACTCTGATACCAACTTCTGTCACGCCCCAAACCTGAAAATCGGATTCACAGAAATCTTGATCACCGAATCCGGTACCGACAGCCTCCATAGTGCCCCATTCTCGGCTCCTGACAATCATATGCTAGATTTTCTATCCTAGGATCCTAAAAGGAGGATTTTCAGAAAAAAATTGTAATGGAGCATAACCACAAACATAACCAAGTTACAAAACAACATCACCACATATCCACTATATCAAAAATTTTTAAGTACAATGCGGAAAAAGAAATATAGGGTGATCAAAAAGCTCCAAAATAGTCTGATACTCGCTCCTACCTCAGTGTTGCTGCTATCCAACGAAACCTACACGCAACGGTCGTGTATAAGCTTACAAAAGCTTAGAGGGTGGTGCAAGTGTGTGCGTAAGGCAAGTGCCAATTATATAATATTAGAGTAATGCGAAAATATGCGGTAAGTCCATGAATACGATTAGTTGTACCAAAGCTATGTGATGCAAGACATGAATGCTATCGGCCATATCAAGACCATGCGATGCGAGGCCTATATAGCCAAATGTTATATGTGAAATGCAAAGCAAGCATGTCAATACTCATCAAGTACACATATCAATACAGTTCCTCTCTGGGATATCACTGGGGTCTAGTACACTCCACACTGACTGCCGCCTCTAGCCACACAACCCAACGAGCGAAATAGACCTCACTATTTGCCTATCCAGTAATCTGTTAATACCTACCCGGCTCGTCGATAGCTGACTCATTTGTGAGCTGGTCAAACTCAGCCTAGCTTATAGTCCCCTCACTCGGGCGGATAAGGTCACACCCCCTTCTAACCGACTATGACATAGTGGGAGACGCGACCTACTGGTATTCAACACTCGGGCACTCGTGTATCCACTCAGTTTAGACGTTGGAGCATCTCCTGGTACTAAAAAGGTTTTGATATTTTCACCCAAAGACATCCTACGTGCCCACAATGCTAGTGCCAATAATTTTCCGTATCTGATACAGCCATCCACGATGTGCCTGTGGAGCCATAGCCTAGATGTCGTTAGGGCATACAATAATCAAGTCACTCATATGCGAGATGCATGAATCACACCGTACACTCATGTAGCAATCCTGCGCATACCATGCGCTCATGTGGGGCACTCCGTCTCATAAGGAGTCCCGTAAATGTCTCAGCCCAATGTCTTATGCTATGATCAAACATTCCTCATATCAAGCATATATATAATGCGTATGACATGAGGCATAGAATTATATTAAGCATGTTATAAAAAAATGAACTATCCTTTTAACGCAGATGGAACCCAAATGGCCTACACAACAAGTACGGGCCTATCAATGGGCCCTAGGTAGAATTGTAATGTGGACATTTAACTAACATTATACTTGCAATGTGGACGTCAAACCAACAATGCTCCCAAGGCATGGCCTGCCATAAAACATCATTACACAAAACCAAGGAGGAATCGCTCATTGTAATGGACCCTAAGGACTTCCTGTTGGGCCTCAACCCATAGCCTTAGATACATCAAATGGCCCGCATCATATGGGCCTTATATAAATCAATTGGGCCACATCAGTGGGCCTTATGTATATTGCAATGGGTCATAACCCCTGGGCCTTTAAATATATCACAATGGGCCTCATAACATGGGCCTCGTATACATCAAAGTGGACCTCAACAATGGGCCACAAATACACCAAGATGGGCCTAATCACATGGGCCTTTTGTATATCAGATGGGCCACACTCATTGGGCCCCATATGTACATCAAATGGGCCACAACCAAATATGAGTGGTGATAATGATTTCCACCATTTAAAGTTCCTAAGGCCCACCATAAAATATGTTTCCCATCCAACCCATTCATAAATTAACATAGTGATATATGAAGTGGGAAACCAATATCAACTTAATGGGAAGCTATTATGGCTCTTAGGGATTTTTGAACGGTGGGCGTCATTGACCACTACTTAAAATGGTGGGGTCCATTGCAACTTTAGATCTGCCCCATTCTTTAGCTCATGCCATAAAAAATGAGCTTTTAAAATGGATGGATGGTTTGGATGCAGCACATGCATCATGGTGGGTCCCATAGGGGTGGACAGCATGGATAAATCACATGCCTTGTGGGGGTCCCTGGTTGTCCAACAGCTAGCTAAAATGGCTGGACAGCATAGATTAAACACATACATCTAGGTGGGCTCCACCGTCCACGGCACTGGACAGTGTGAATGAAACACATACATTGTTGTGGGCTCCACCGTCCGCCTGGACGATGGGAATAAAACACATGTATCATTGTGGGTCCCACGTGGGGGCTCACCATAATGTTTATATGCCATCCAATCCTTCCATAAGGTCACACGAGCCTGGGTGAAAAGAAAAAACAAATTTTAAATTGATTCAAAACTTCTGTGATGCCCAAAAGGGCTCAAATGGTAGCCATTCAATCACCCTGTTTCCTGTGATGTGGGTCACCTGAGCCATAGATGGAGCTGATTTTTGGCGGGGGCCCACTTCAGGAGATGGCCCACCATATAGACGGTTTGGATATTACACAGACATCATGGTGGGGCCCACGGCTAGGACCCGTGGGACCCTGCCTGTTCACGCTAGCGCGCAGGAGCTGCCTGCGGCTTTGACGGCAGCAGGCCTGCTGCTCTCCCTTTATTATATATATTTAAAAAAAATGGAATTTTCATAGTTGTGGCCTGCCTGAAAGTCGGATTGACTTCCTTTTTCATAGTAGCAGAATTAAAATAAATTTAAATAGTGAGAATCACTGTTTGCTAAGGTATGGCCTGCCTGAAAGTCGGATTGACTTCCTTTTTCGGCTTAATGCCTAAAATGGGCTTGGGAACGGAATAGACGACGTGGATTGAATACATACATCAAGGTGGGGCCTACATAAGCAGTCCACATAAAAGCTTAAACCAAGCTTATATTTGTGTTTTCCAGTTCACGTCCAGACGCTGGACGTTTTTGGGCATAACAAATATACTTAAGGTGGGCCTTGCTTTGGTGGGCCACCACATGGTTGGGTAGTGTGGAACAACACATATAAAGTGGGCCCCACTTATAAATGGCTTGGATAAAAGTCATGTTTCATGGTGGGGTCCACCCTGATGGGCCACATGGCCATATTATCACAAGAAAAGAAAATGAAAAAGAGAGGGAGAGAGAGAGAGAGAGAGAGAGAGAGAGAGAGAGAGAGGGACACACGTGATGGAGGGACCTCGACACTATGGGCCCTCCTATGAAATCAATCATACATCAAGTGGGTCCCAATACATGTGGGCCCATTAAATCACAATTCAACGGTGGAGATTCCTTCTCCACTAAAATAGATGGTCTAGATGACCTCTATTCAAGCTAGGAAAGTAAACATCATGATGGGGTCCATGGAGAATGGCCCCATCGTGGAATGATATTGATAATCAAGGTGGGCCATCGGCCACAACTAGGTTCCCAAGTGAGATCCATACCATCAACCGGTAAGCCTCACTTGGCCCATCATCAAAACATGAAAAGATCTAGCTTAATAAACACCCACCTTCATTCTTCTTGGTCCGTTGGAAAACTAATCTCCTTGTGTCTCACTTTAATGGTAGAAGATGAGGTTTGAATGGCTAGGATGATGGGTTTTCGGAGAGGAAAGTGGGCCACACAACTCACTCTTTTTTCTCACACTTGGGATGCCATGGATGTGGGATGTTGCTTAGGAACATGAGTTTGAAAAATGTGAGGGAGAAAGGGTTGTAAAGAGAGAGAGAGGGTAGCTTAGGTAGGCCATGATTTCTTGTAAGAGGGGGTGGCTAACAATAAATGCTTGTGAGAGGGCTAGGGGGTAGGGTGGCTAGCCATAAGTGCTTATAAGAGAGCTAGGGGTAGGTAAGGTGGCTATAGCTAGGGTAGGGTGGCTATAGCTAGGGTGATGGATGACATCACCCTCATAATTACCTAGGGATTGGTGCCACATGGGATGGGTGGGTCCCACAATGTGCGGTCCATGGTCATTATAATGCACAGTCCGCAGCTTATGATCTACACGTCGGATTCGCACACGAGTCACGGTGTTGGAACTGCGGCGACGATGCGGTCGCAATGGTACAGGTCTCAGATTAATCCGACTCAAATTTACAGGATATGACTTAAGATCGCATGCAAACATCGCTTATAGGTCGCAAGTTGTCGAAATTCGACGAGAATGATCGCGGGAGTTGACAGAACAGTATGGACTAAGAAACGGGTCTTACAGTCTTGCATGTATACAAATGTTTGGACCTCTTACTGAACTGCTTGTGGGCCATAGCATAATGTCTACAATACCGGATCCAAAAAGGTATGTGCTTTACTTAGCAATACTTAATCAAATGTAGCGATTTTTTAGACAACCAACAGTTTTATTGAGTCATAAACCTTTTTTAATAGGGTGAGGAATTGTTGAACCTTACAATGTACGTGATGGTTGCATTGAAATGACTTCGCCACTCATTACTTCTATAACAATTGGAATAAAGATTTCACTTGGAAGATTATTTGATAACTCTCACCACTCTGAGAGTGCCCTCTACTCTACAAGTGAGCCATTTGGATGGTATTTATCTGAAGTAAGCTAGAGATACCCTTCAATTGAGACCAGGTCTCTCAGGAGACCATTTAATAACCATTATATTTTCTTTCTCATGCAATATTTTATAATTTTCCAAGCCTCTTTGAGGTAATAAGCATAGGTAAGTGATTTGTATAATACAATATGGGAGGTAGACAAGTAGGTGGAGCCAAACATTTAGTCTAGGGTTGGGGTTGTTAACGACAACACCCGCTACGATGGTGTGTTGATGTATTAGACTCCATTCTCGCCCAACATGATTTGGTGAGTTTTGCATCGACATCGTTCAACTCGAAGTGTCTAGAGTATTTTAGGTATAAAAACCCAATATATGAGAAAACCCTGAGTGACAAGTGAAACAAACGTGAAGGTCAAGTGGTGTAACATTCCGAAAATCGGGGGGTTGAGTGAAAACCCAACTCCTGAGTTCCAAAACGTTATTTATGTAACATAGATATGTATGATTGAATGTTGTCTGTGTTAATGTATTAAACATGAGTGAGATTACGCCAGAACAGCATATCATACTCCAGAGACAGTTAAATTAACCAGCAGAAGACTGTGATAGTATGTATAACATATATAAACTGTTGTATATCTACAGAGTGTGAACATGTTACCAGGTTATATACATACATGTATGCTCCAAAAGTAAACAGAAAGAATATACATGAGTGCTCTAATAATATAAAATGACAAGTGTCAAGACATCTAATCAACCTCCCTGTAATCCCATCAATCAGAACATGCATAAAGGAGGGATCCTCCTCCTCATCATCAAGTCCAGCTCCGCCTCACAGGCCGCGCCATCATCTGTAATCACAAAAGGGTCTAGTGGGTATCCAGGAACACCGTCCCATAACGTGGGAGTGAGTAGCTAACTCAGTGGAATAATAGAGCAAGGATTAACATGTTCTCAAATCAATCATGCGATAATAGTAAAGCAATAAATCAAACAATCCTAATATTATTGTTAATGTAATATGACATGACGTGATGTATGCCCTCATCGACGATCTCCCTCATACGGCACCATCTTACAACCGCGGCATGCCACACTCCCTAAAGTACTCCACATCTTCCGGGCACATGCAATGTAATGGTGATATGATTTCTGAGTTGTTATTAATCCATTCAAACAGCAGGATTGGGAAACTAAGGTACCTCCCTTATATCAATCCCAACACAGATCCTGTCTAGGGTCGTCACTCCTAGTAATCTCATACGATGTATATTTTGTAGGTCGCTGCAAGGGCTGCCAGGGCTGTTGCTCGCACTCGTTGCACCGCTCCCCCATCACCTTATCAATACAGGCCTACTGTACTCTACTGCTACGGAAGGGTCGTCGCCTCCCGTAGACTCAAAATACGCTCACGGTCACTACAAAGGGCTGCCAGGGCTGTTGCTCGCACTCGTTGCACCGCTTCCCCATCACCTTATCAATGTAGGCCGACAGCAAGAATATAGTGTCCCATACCACCATAATCTGCTCACGAGACTAGGTGCTCACTGGTCACTACGGGGAGGTTTGTGGCCCCAGCGTAGGCCGATAGCTCGACCACAGTGTCCCATACCACCATGCTCGACTCATGAGTCTTCGTGGATCAAGGTACCATAGTTAACAGGGTTTACAATGGTAAGTTCAGTACCCTAGGTTCAAGCAGTTATGACTCATGCAGGGTGAACATACAACGGCCAGTCGGGTTACTTGACGGGCTCGACTAGCACGAGCGCATCAAGTCGAACGACATGAAGTGCGTAAAACACTTTGTGTGGCCTAACCAATGCCTTCAACTCCAAAACACGGCTCGCGTTCATCGACGCGTCCTTCGTGGCAAATACCAGCTAGCCATGAACTTTCTCTGTTACCGACTGCCTGGACTAAGTATAGTCCCAAACAATTACGGAATTACATCAGCAATCATATTAGAGTATTGGAAATGAAATACAACCATGTGAGCATGTTAACACATGTTATAACATACAACTTAAGCAAATCTTCCAAGCACATACATTTCATGCATATTATGAAATCATGCATATAGTCAACATGTCGGAAATCATTTACGTCAGCATATTAATTGAGAAATCAGTCTCAAACTAATTCATAACACCATTTAATTCAATACATACTAATACAAGCATTTATACAAACACATACACTACACACTTAGGTCTACATATAGTATGTCGACCCGAAGTGCGCATTTAGGCGAATCTCTTCGCCAAACTAATTATGCACATATTCCTAACATTCTAATGCGACAACAAATCATGTCAATCACATCAGAAAAATATGAATGAAAACAGTACTTCCTACAAATGACTAAAATGCCCTAAATCTCATATTCTTCGTTGATTTACGAAACAGGAAACGGATAGCATGTTGTATATGTCAAACGGCGATGCCGTCGATAATCTACTATTAAAAGACATTGAAAGCGTTGGAAACCGTCAATCAAAGCGTCTAAAATCCTCACCTTATCTCTTATGGATGTGTCGTTTCGAACGGAGCGTATACGCTTCGTCTACAGCGATAAGAGAACCTATTTTACAAGATCTATTGGTTAACAAGCTATGAATCCAAGGTAACTTCAAATTAGCAACTTTTAGGGTATTTTCTTACCTGAAAATGCGGAGAAATCACCAGCCAGGTGATCGGAGTGTGTTGCTTAGGCACTTGCAGCAGGTGGCACGAGCAGCAAGAAATTCTCTCCTACTCCCTCTCACAAACTCTCACCTTTTCTCTCTCCCAATCTAGGGTTTTTTGGAAATTCGGATGGGAGAGAGGAGTGAGGGTTTCAACCCCTTTTATAAGCCCAAACTTGCCCGAAATAGGTTCGGGAACAAGGTTCACTTGAGGGGTAACCAAATCGGGACTGTTTCGGTCCAAAAGGATATTTCTGGAGGTCCCCTGGCCAAATGCGGTCGGACTTAAGCTCATGCATACTGGATCTAGCATACATCAAGTTTTCAGTCCGGCAGGGTTCGCAGATCGCACGTGGCGGTCCAGTTTCAGTTCAGCGGTCACCGCACATAAATCAGGCCTGCAAATCTCATGATATGAAATAGAAATTTTTCCTAATCCAAGAGTGTAATTTAGCTGAATTCTGACGGTCAGAATGCTTAATACTGACACGTAAAGTCGTGTGCCAGATTTGAATTTGAAATTCCAATTCTGTCCCTATTCGCACTCTCTTCGACCCGGGCTCAATGAAATAGCCTGTGATTATCGGTTGGACTTGATTTTCGAAATGATAGTCAAGTCCAGATAGGCGGTCCTAACGGTGTAAGATAGTAGGCATCGGACTTTCGACACACGGTCTACATCCAATACAAAATTTCAAAGTGGTCCAGAGAACAAACCGGCTTAGAGTTTGATCCAAGGTTATAAAGTATTATAGAGTCATACGTTCTACTCGATTTGGGTCTTGTAGAACGTATTGAAAGTGATCAGGGACTGTTTCCCAGCTACTCCAACGTTGCGCTAGCTAACTTATGTTTAGTTTCTAAAGGAATTAATCCTAAGTGGTTTCTTTGGCTATGGAATTGGGTTCTGAGCGATTTTCCAGGTGTTTTAGTTGACCCACTGCCTAAGGACGTCAAATCCCAGATTGGCCAAAATCCGGGGTGTTACAAGTGGACCACAGTTCGAAGAAATAGTGTGGAGCATAGACAAATAACGCAAGGCTCACGGTGCCATACAAATCCACATATCACCACGTCTGGAGCATTTGGCAGAACTAATTGATCCGCATTTAGAGCCGACCTGCCAAACATTACGATGGATTTTGGAAATCTATCACTGTGGGGACCAAACATGATCGGTATGCAAACATGTCTGGATTATGATTCTTGTATAATCCAAACTTGGATCTCCATCCAAACATGAACGCATGCAGATGTCTTACCATGGATTGTGTTCTTCCATGCAATGCAAACAGACATCCAACACACCCATGCTTATTGCAATTTCACGACAAAACCTGACATACCACAATCACATTCTTATTTGAATCCCATCCCACCTCATCCCATCTAATACCATGTGCCAAGCAAGCCCTTAGGGAAAAAGCCCCCCTCTTTTCTTCTTTTTTACTATTGTGGGTTTGTCCAATGAGTGGCCTCTTATCTCCAACACGGAACGGATTATGTGAGACCCTAGTCTCACCAAAGATGGTGTGGCCCTCACTATGGGGCCCACTTTGATTTGTGTCTTTGTTTTGACTTTCTGGAAAATTTTAAGGCATTATCTAAAAAATAAGTAAATCCAATTGTGAGGTGGACCATATAGTTAAAAACAATGGTAATTGACCGTTAATAAGCAGCAAAAGTTTTGGATTAAGCAGGTATTGGTTTGTTTGTTTTTTTTTGTTTTTTTTTCTCTCCATCTAGCTCATGTGACCTTATCAACATATTAGATGGTAAATAAACACTGGGGAAACATTAAGGAAAGCAGTGAGTAGCTCCATATGCTTAGCGTATTGAGTAAACTCTGTGAGGTCCACCATGATTTATATATTTTATCCACTCTGTCCATCTATTTTCCTAGATAATTTTAGGGCTTGAGACAAAAAATGAAGCATATACAATGTTCAAATGGACCACACTACAGTAAACAGTTTAATTGAACTTCTACTGTTGAAAATTTCTTGGGGCCATAAAAGTTTTGAATCAAGCTTATATTTATGTTTTCGGTCCGTATGATCTTATAAATTGGTTGGATGACAAATAAACATCACTTTGGGGCCTAAAAAGGTTTTAGTGAAAATCATTATCCCCACTATTTCCTGTGGCATGATCAACTTGATCTTTGGATATGCTTCGATTTTGGGATCAACCCCTTAAATTAGATGGAAAAATGGATGGATGGCGTGGCAATATGATTTCAACATTAAGGTGTGCCTTATTGAGTATGCTCTTATCATATACAGTAAACTCAATTGGGACCACCTTGAATATACATAGTCTATCCATGCCATCCATCCTTTTTTCCATCTAATTTAGGGGGTTGAGCCCAAAATTGAAGTACATCCAAAGATCAAGTGGATCGTACCACAGAATCAGTGGGGATAATGATTTCCACCGTTGAAACCTTCCTAGGCCCCACAGTGATGTTTATTTTTCATTCAACCTACTTATAAGAGCATACAGACATGGATGAAGGTAAAATAAAAATATAAGTTTGATCCAAAACTTCCATGGCTCCCAAGAAATTTTCAACCGTAGACATTCAATTCAACTGTTTTTAGTGGTGTGGTCCATTTGAACATTGGATATGCCTCATTTTTTGTCTCAATCCCTAAAATTATCTGGTAAAATGGATGGACTGACAGGATAAAATGCATAAATCATGGTGGACCTCAAAGAGTTTTCTCAGTACTCTAAACGTGGTGACTAGTGGGTTACTACGCAGTCCGCTTCCCATAAGAAGTTTTTGATAGTAGGGTGTTCAATTATCACTACTAGGTATGGTATGGTCCGCCTGATTACTGGATCTTCTTCATTTTTGCGATATGCCTAAAATGATCTGGAAAAATGGATGGACGGGGTGGATCAGAATACACATATCAACGTGGGCCCCACGGTAAGGGCCGCACCCCTTCCGTCTTGGGTGAGGCCCGGGTCTCATCTAATCTGCTCACCTGCAACACGCATCCCATGCTGAAACGTTGCGAATGATCTTCTGTCGAGTCTCTGCTCGCGGGAATCCCTCGGCATTTCTCCGAACAAATGCCCGTCAACTTCAGCAGAAATTTCTGTTTTTACTAAGCCCTACGACCCTCTACGAATCTCCCCGACCTGTACCTCGTATTAATACAAATTTCATTCCCTCAATTTCGCGCCCGACCCTCTTCGACCGCTTACCGCGATAGAATCGGCGCCCTTTCACGGTTCCCGCAGGCGCAATGCCTGTTGAAATCTGAAGAAAATGCATTCGGGTTTAGGGTTTCTGCTGAAGGTCGGCAAGTCAGCAGCAACTGCACTATCGAATCAAAGATGGATGGCTGCCGTCGATAT
Source organism: Magnolia kwangsiensis (assembly GCA_037074715.1). Lineage (NCBI taxonomy): Eukaryota > Viridiplantae > Streptophyta > Magnoliopsida > Magnoliales > Magnoliaceae > Magnolia > Magnolia kwangsiensis. Next base: position 75,417,133 of record CM073589.1, read on the forward strand.
GTCACCGTCTGTTCCACGATTCTCGGTCTTCAATGGAGGAGATTTCAGGGACGTGGGAAGGCATGGTCTCTGCAGCAGCGGATATGCCGTTGAGCAGTTCTCGGACGATGAGTACGAGTGCGATTTTGAGAGTCACAAGGTTATTTTTCTCTTACTTGAAACTGCGGTCGATAGTTTTAGTTTTAGTTCTCGGACAATAGTTTTTTTCTTTTTTTTTTTTTAAATTGAAACTGGGTAATATGTCATGGATTTTTTTCCCCCCTTTGGACTTCATTTTTGAAAGTTTTGGCATAATTTATTTTAATTTGCAATAGAAGTGTGTCTTGATAGCATTGTTTTAATGAAGAAATGAAAGAATTTTTACAAGTTTGAACTTAGTTTGAAAACCCGATAGTTCACTCAGACTCAAATGTTGGGCCCCACCTAGATGATAGGGTATAAGCAGAGGAATAGGCAGGTGAATAACTTTTTACAGTCAGGTGAGTTATAGAATAAGCTTATGACTTGTAGAGGTACTGGCTGCTGGAAGTTATGGCTCAAAGGACTAATTCATTCTGCTCAAAACCTTGTAAACACTCTTATTTGGTCACAACTTGCTCAATTCTGGGTAGAATTGCCTGATGTTGGATCAGTTTGAAATGTAATTTGTAAAGCTTTCCAACAGTATCAAATTTGCAATTTTCTGGTGTTGTTTGCCGCCACAAAAGTACAGAATCCAGAGTGATGAAAACCAAGCTGCTGGCATAGATAAAATATGGATGGGGCATGGCTCATAACTAACATAGACCGAATGATCCTAACTGTCCAATTGGTATGGTTTCAAGACTCAGCCAAGTCAACTTAGATTTGGAGGTTACTGACGAGAGTTGCTTGTGCATCTGGAGAGTTTTATCAAGCTATTCGACTCCACCAATACTTGTGTATCTGCTGGTTTAACACATTTGTAATGCCCAAGAAGCATGTGCAGCTTGACCTTTGTGGCAATGTAGAAGCCTTTGTTTGGTTAGAAAAGTCAAAATCAGGCTACTTGTGCAATTGTGCCTCACTCAGGTGCAGGAGCTCATCTGCTGTGCATGTGGTATACACGCATGCCAATCCTAATATCCAAATCACGAACCTCAATTTGGATGGAGCATGGATGAAAATCACATTGAATGGAGTTAATGAACAATGGTTTAAGATGGATAACTAAAATAGAAATGGTCAGCCGCCTAAATGCAATGGGAAAAATCAGAAAGTAAGGATCAACATATCAATGTCATTTTCAAGCCATTCTCCATGCAAAATGGAGCCACGATTTGAATAGTCCAAAAATGAGGTGATGCATGTCACATGCGTGGTGGATGGTTATTACACCTTAGTGAGGTGCATGCTGCTGCATGACCGAGGTGTTCTGTAGTGGTAACGGTGGCTGTAAAGGCCACCGCCGTTAACATTACAATGCAGGCTGTAACGGCCATTACGACCCTCTCTCTCTCAAATTGTTTCTAGACCATTACTGGGCCATTACAAACCGTTACAGGACTGTTAGAGCTCCTTTTACTGTAATAGCCGTTTCGGCCTTGTAACGCATAAAGGTTATGATTGTTATTGTTCCGTAACGATTGCTATGAACGTTATGCAACCAATTTGGGATACCATGTGCATTACACTTGGATCCTCTTTTGGTCAGCAATCTTGAGTATGAAAGAGCCAAAATCAATGTAAAGAAGAGCAGAATTCTTCCCCCCCTCCACCCCTCCCCTTTATTATGGGGCTATTTTGTCAATCTCACTTTAAGTGGGCCCATTCCTTTGCAACCAGACTCACTCCTCCTGAATCTGGTTGGCTGCTCCATGAATCTCTATATCCAAATCACCATAGAGAAATGCATTTTTAACGTCCATTTTCACAGAGCCAAGACTTGCTGTTTGCAAGAGATGGGAGTACTTGAACAGTAGTCATCTGGGGTGTATTGTGTCGGTTCAATATACACTCAACATGAACACTACAATATGGTTAGAAGGTAATAGCTATTTTTAGTAATGTAGTCAAACCCGTAGTGAAGGTTAATATGTGTTGTCTTTAATTCCCTAATTATTGGTCTTAATGCTAGTCCATGCTATTATTAGGTGGAGATAGAAGCGAGGTTTTGATACTATTCACTTCCAAATGATGGTGCTATTCTGATTAGATAATCAAATTCATGATGCCCTAATTGTTTTTGGTAACTAAATGAGAAAACCTTCATCAACAAAAGCACGCAAGTGTGCATATGTTTTTGAGCTCCAAAACGTTATTAAGTTAAAGGCCAACGTGCCCAATGGGCTTTCAGCTGTTGCTTACTTCAAAACTCTTATGACTATCTAATCAAAGGCCAACTCAACATGACCCTATATAATAGGGGTTTTGAAGTTGTGAGGACAAGTTGGTTCTAGGACTTGGTGGTCAAAGGAAACGAGAGGTCTAGATTCTGGGGACAGAGCTATATGACGCGAAAGTGTCACTTACAATTCCTTTGAGAAAGGTGTGATACAACCACCCATCAGGCCCAACGGGCAGTCCACAGAGCTACATCCCTACTCACTTGGTCCATGGACATTGCTCTCTTCAGGTGGTTGTTTGCCTATTCTAGATCTTCCGTTGCTAAGGCTTTCTTGCGTTGTTTCCTCAAGCATCACTTATGAAGGATAGGATCATAAGATTTGTTATCGTAGGGCTCCTCCGAGGTGGGAGAGTTGAAATGAACAACCCTACCAAGGCCAACCACTAAAGCTGTTACGATCCTCTTTTGAGAGAGTCCCTTTTCTTCAATAGCTTAATAGCACCTTGCAGTCAGATGTCGAGCTTGTGAACTCTTTGCCAGCCCTTTTTGAAGTTTCCCAAGCTCCATGGTGAATGGCTCATTCTCAAGGCAGTGGTAAAGGCATTTCTTTACATAAATGGTGCACACCATTTTTCTCTTCCTAAAAATTTCCTTGTATCCACATTTTTCTAGAATTTTCTTTCAAAAAGGATTCAAAACAACTCAATTGAGTTGTATCAGAAGATTAGTCACATCCAAGTCAATAAGTATTGGTTTCGGTTATGTAACATGAGTGCTTTTTTTAGCTTGGTAATATGCGTGTTGGTGTTGGACATGTTGACTTTTAAAAGTCAGATGTTTTATCATTATATTGTAATTATCTGCACAAAAAATCCCAAAAATGAATAGTAGCAAAACAATAATATGTAGAGTATCCCAAAACTAAATTTAAAGGATTAGTTTTAATATGAAGTGTGTTCTTGAGTGTCGGACAAGTGGGCATGGACACATCAAGAGGACACAATTTCAAGGAAGTATTTTTTCCATCTTACATATGGTTTCAGACATACCGACAATTGTCATTGAGCCTTTAAAGCTTGCCAATCAATGACTACTGGATGGTTCAACTAAAGTTGGTCAATGATTCCAATTAACAGTGCCATAAATCATGTAGAAAAGAAAAGGGGAGGAAGAGAAAAAGGGAAGAAAATGCTTATTATTTTTCACTATATCAATGGGGGATAAATACAAATGAGAAAATGTGGACATTGTCTAGATACAATTTACAATGAATGTGGACATTGTCCAGATTCAATGTACAACGAATGTGGACATTGTCTAAATACGATGTACAATCATGGATCTTGGAAAGACTATCAGCCACTCATCTCCATGCAGGGTCCACACTTGCTCAAGATAAGGAAAAATAACACTCTCCCTTAAGTTGGAGCATATATATCATCAATGCCTAGCTTGACAAAGAACTAATCTAGATGAGCAAGATCGAGGGCCCTCGTAAACATGTCTGTGATTTGATCTTGGCATTTGACATATGACATGCATATTTCCTTGTTAGCCACCTTTTCCCGAATGAAGTGTGAGATGCAACCTAATTATCACAGTACAACCTCATTGGTATATCCACCAGGAACTCGAGTTCACACATTAATGTCTTTAACCAAATGAGTTCGCATGTTCCATGAGCCATAGCTCTGTACTTTGCTTCTGTGCTTAATCAAGCAACAACAATTTGCTTTTTTGCTTTTTCACATAACCAAGTTGCCACCTACAAATGTACAATAACTTGTGGTCGAACGCTTGTAAGAAGGTGAACTGGCCCAGTCTGCGTCAGAATATCATTCTATTTGAAGATATCCATTCCACTTGTAAAGAATTCCACGACAAGGGGCTTCTTTTAACTATCAGCGTATATAAAGTATTGCCTCCATATGAGACCCTTGAGGAGCTTGCATAAACTGACTCACTACACTGACTGGATAAGAGATATCTGATCTCGTAATCATCAAGTAGATCAATTTTCCAACAAGTGGACGGTATCTCTCTAGATCATCAAACATTTCCCTTTCATCTATACTCATCTTCAATACTCATCCATAGGAGTTTCAGTTGGCTTAGCCCCCAACAAACCTATCTCTTCCAACACATCCATCATATATTTCTCTGTGACAAGTTAATTTCCATCTTCAACCTTGCAACCTCAATACCCAGATGTATCAAAGATGGTCTAAATCCTTCATGCAAAAGTGTTTCTGCAGGAACTTATTTAACCCTATACTGCCATCACTAGTAGCAATGATACCGTTCACATATACAGCTAAGATGATAGTACTAGTCATGCTTTGATGAACAAAAATAGAATGGTCTGCCCTGCAATTCTTTATTGAAATCATTTCGGACACAACTAGTACATCGCAAAATAACTATTCCTCGTACATCTTTGCCCTCAGCCATGAACCTCCTTTGGATCCACTCTTGATCGCGTTTCGTCCCAAACTAAAGTACCACTGATGTAGGATGATGGAAACTAACCTAGGATGCAAAATGAAATATCAATTACACATTTATTTCAGCAATCAACATGTAAAATCAAACATATCTACAAAAGAGATTTAGAAATTCAAATTTGTAACACAAAAGTCCCAGGTTATCACATTCGCGATACATGAAAATTAAAATAATTCGAGAGTGGCCCACTTGGAAGCAGGGACTTCCAATCCAGCGTGGGTGGTGCATCAACCACACGAATAGATAATGACGCAAGTAAAATTCTGGTTTGGGAAAGGTTTTACAAAAAAATCAGATTTCGTTAGGGTTTTAGGTTCACGAATTAAGATTTGGAAATCGGATCCTAGGGGTTTAAAGGATATAGGAATGAGGTAGGGTTGGAAGGAGATCAAGGAGGGAAAGGATACGAAACGGGGCCCACACGTGAAGGTCCGTATGGACGCATGTGCGTGCATACGTGTGGGTGTTAGTGAGTCCACACGTGGATGGGTAGGGAGAAAGAAGAAAAGGGATGGATTGGGTTAGGATTTAGACAAGTTTAGAAAGGTTGAAAGGAGGAAGAAAAGAGAAGAGGAGGAATACCTTGTTGGAGAAGAGCAAGAAGAAGAATGCACCTTGAGAAATCCACTACCAAACAAGCCTAAACCCTTTCACAATTCAATTGGAAGGGAGTGTTTCTCACATACCCTAAAAAACAAATAGGAAAACACATTCACAAAAGAAAGCCTTTTTTTTTTTTTCCTTCTAAAAAATACTCCACCAGGTTTGGACGTCCACCCCCCTAATCTTTTTTAATGAAATTTTAGTATAATTACAAATATGCCACTCACTTAAGTGATATGGCCCATCGTTCAAAATAAGGAAACTAAAACACTCACTATCAATCTTAACTGTAAAATAAATCCTAAAAATAACAAAAAAAACATGAACGAAGCAAGATCAGGGTCCAAGGGGCCTAGATCTGGAAGATCTGGTGGCCCGAAGGCCTAATCGATAAGATCTTATGGTTGGATCGACACGAAATAAAAAATCCTATGACTAAAACGATCTCCTATGCAACCCACATGCATCATTCCAAAGTGGGGTCTTCTTGATGCACGTCCAATGCATGCAGGGTCTTCAAAATGACCACGCAGGCCCCATTTGGAACTCGTCTCCCATCCACAAAGAGAGCTATGCTAATGTGGGCGGTCCCCTCCGTCTCTAGTACACCTGAGTAGGTCCTTTGATGTCCCCATCAATTCTTCTTGGCTGAGAAGAATTTGCCATTGGCGAAATAAAGTTGTTATAATGCTCAAGGAGGTCGGGATCAATGCGTTGGAACTCTGCCTCTGTAATCCAGGTGTTATCTTACTCCAACCCGTTCTTCCACTTCACGAGGTATTTCCAATATCCTCCATGGTGGGTAGAGATTGCTTGGTGGTCTAAAACATCCTTAATCTCTTCTTTCTGACCAATTAGTGATGGAAGAGAAGGCAATGGGTGGGAAGTAAAGTTTGGTAAAGGCCATAGGCTGGGGATGGGGTCAGGGACACCATCATCTGAGATAGGAGAAAGGTTTGCAGGAGGGCTAGAAGATGGATGCGTGGGTCTGTCATAAGGCACAAGGTCCTCCGCCTTGAATGTTGCACTAATGCCCATGTTAGATGGAAGATCTATTACATATGCATTAGGGCCCCCTCTTGTCAAAATTTTATATGGACTTGCACTGCTGGCATGCAATTTTCTCACGGTTCCTTGTGGGTATCGTTTGGGCCTAATGCGCACCATGACGTAGTCACCCACTTGAAACTCCTTAAACCTATGATGTGAATATGCAAAGATTTTATAATGTTGATTACCAACATTTGCTTCTTGATCTAACTATGCAAGTCGTGAATATACTGTGCAGATGCTTCTTCGGACTCAGATGGCCTATGTGAAACAAACATGTGCATGAGATCTATAGGCGTTCTATGCTTGTACCCAAATACTATTTTAAATGGACTCATTCCTGTGGACCTTTTGATGGAATTGTTGTATGCAACTCGTCTATGGGCAAAACTGCATCCCAGGTCTTAATATGGTCTCCTACTAGACATCGTAGCAGATTCTCTTTGCTTTGATTGACAACCTCCGACTGACCATCAATCTGAGGATGGTACGTCGAAGAAAACTACAACTTATTTCCCATCATGTGTCCTAAAGTCTTTCAAAAAAATTCATAAACCAAACATCTCGATCTGACACAATGGTCTTTGACAAACCATGCAGACGAACTACCTCCCCAAAGAATATCTTAGCCACGTTAGTGGCATTAAACGTTTTAGCACATGGGAGAAAGTGAGTCGTTTTCGAAAAACAGTCTACAACTACAAAAATTGAATCGTGCTTTTTAATCGTCTTGGGAAGCCCAAGCACAAAATCCATTCTAATATCAAACCATGGGGCATGGGGGACTGACACATGTATATATAAATCAATGTTTTGCTTCCTCTGCTTTGCTAGCTGACGAGTCCTATATTGTCCTATAATGTTAGCTATGTCTTGCTTGAGGCCTGGCCAATAAAAGCGCTTCTCTACAAGGGCAATAATCTTGTTACTCTCGAAATGACCAGCTATCCCTCCTGCATGAAGCTCCCAGATAAGAAAGTCATGGATGGACGTATGGGGTATACACAATTTATCACTTCTAAACAAAAACCCACTGACCAGGACAAACTCATTATTACCCCTAGACTGACAATCTAACAACAGTACGTACACCTTCCAAAATATGGACAACTAGAATAATCTTCCTTTAAATGCTCAAACCCAATGACTTTGATGCTCATGGAGTGGAGTAATGCAACCCTACGACTCAATGCATCAGCAGGTTTATTCTCAACCCTAACCTTGTGCTTGAACACAAAAGTGACTTGGCATGCCTCGGGTTCAACTTCTTTTGCGAGTTGAGATAGAGCAAAGCCTCATGGTCAAAGAATAAGACGAACTGCTACAGTAATAGATAATGTTGCCAATGGTGCAATGACTGCACTACCACATAGAATTCCTTGTCATAGGTAGAATACTTTTGTTTCGCTTTATTCATTTTTTCGCTAAAGAAAGTGACAGGGTGCCCTCCCTGACTATGTACTCCAGTCAACGTATTGAGTTTAATGCAATCACAAGTGACCTTAAAAGCCTTGGAAAAATCTGGGAGTCGCATGACATGAGCTTTAGTCATATCGACCTTGATCTCCTTGAATGCCATAGAGGCTGCTTTAGTCCATTGAAACTCCCCTTTTTTAATGCAATTGGTAATGAGAGCCATGATGGTACTAAACCCTCTAATGAACCATTTATAAAAGGTGGCTAAGCCGTGAAAGCTACGCACCTCAATGAATATTATGCGGCTCAGGCTGACTATGGCCTCAGATGACGCGATAAAAAATCTAGGAAGATGAAACTACTAGACAAAAACGAGCACTTCTTGAGGTTGACATATAACTTATTTGCCCTAAGGATCCCACACACTTACCTCAGAAGTTGGAGGTATTGTTCCTCGGTCATGCTATAAATAAGGATGTCGTCAAAGTAAATGATTAGGAACTTCCCCATGAAGGGTCTCAGCACCCGGGTCATCACCCGTATAAATGTACTTTGAGCATTGGTCAGCCCAAAAGGCATGATTAGCCACTTGTACAACCCATCATTCGTCTTGAAAGCTGTTTTTCACTCATCACCTGGGTGAATATGGATCTGTTGATACCCACTCTTGAGTTCTATTTTGGAGAAAATTGTGGCATTGGCCATCATGTCCAACATATCGTCAAGACATGGTAAAGGAAACTGGTACTTAATGGTAATCTTGTTGATGGCTCTGCTATCCACACACATATGCCACGCAATGTTGTCAAATCGCATATGCGATTGTGTGCGATTGCATCTGCCTATGCGCATATGCGATCGGATAATCGCATATATATATATATATATATATATATATATATATATATATAAATTTTTCAAAAAATTTAAAAAAATCAGAAAAATAGGGAGAAATTAAGAAAAAAATAAATAAAATATAAGAAAGTGGGGGAAACTTTCCTAACTCCTAAGTTAATAGATAAATAATTTTATATGCCCTTGCAATACATTTAAGTAAAATAAAATCAATTAAACAATGAATTAAATATTAAGTCATCATTCATCAACGTTCTATAATATAGTTGCTACTTGCTAGTACTAAAAAGTAACTAAAAACTAAAGTAAATAAAGACTAAAGAGTAAAGAGACTAAAGATGGGGGGGGGGGGGGGGAGAGAGAGAGAGAGAGAGAGAGAGTTACACTTACACTTACTTACACTTAGTGTTTAAATTATCGGCGACAATATCGAATTGTTGCTGATAATATCGGTATCGCTGGCTCAGCGATACTGAAACCCCATTTATTCGTTTCGGTGCCAGGTTTCGCCGATAATTTCGGTATCGTCCATATTTTTGAAATGTCGCTGAAATTTCACTATTCCCACCAAAAGGGGAATGTAGTCGGCGATCAAAATCGTCAAAATAAAAAACAAAAAACAAGAAAATACCTATTTTTCGCTCGGATCCTTTTGAAGACGCGAATTTTAAGAGCTTCACGGCTGTTGAGTGCAGATCGGCAACCTTTCCGGTAAGATTCAACCCCAAAAAAATCAGTTTTTTTGTCGTCTCGACATCTCGTTTGAAAATAGAGTTTTTTTTTTTTTTTTCAGGGATGAGGGAGGGATTTTCGGGTTGAAAATCCGGAGATTTTGGTGGGAAGGAGAGGAATTTTTGAAAATTTGGGACGAGGGAGAGTGATTTTCGTGGTTTCTAAGCATTTTGGGGATCGGATTTCAAATTTAAGGGAAATCGGATTGCGTATTGAGTTAGTTCGCACGCTCTTATCGTACTGAGTAAACTCTATTGGGCTCACAGTGAATGTATGTGGTTAATCCACACCGTTCATCCGTTTTTCCATCTCATTTAATGGGTTGAGACCAAAATTGAAGTATATACAAAGCTCAAGTCAACTGTACCACAGGAAACAGTGGGAATAATGATTTCCACTGTTGAAACTTGATAGGCCCCATGATGATGTTTATTTGTCATCCACCCTGTTCATAAGATCACAAAAACATGGATGAAGGGAAAACACAAATATAAGTTTGATCCAAAACTTTAGTGGCCCTCAAGAAATTTTAACTGTACATGTTCAATTCACACTGTTTCAGGTGGTGTGGTCCATTTAAGACTTGGATATTCTTCATTTTTGGCTTCAACTCCAAAATTTATCTGGTAAAATGGATGGAAGGAATGGATATAATATATAAATCATGGTGGACCCCACAGAGTTTACTCAGTACGCCTACGCGATCCGCTTTTGTTTTAAGGGGCGCGGATTGGATACTGACAAGGTCAGAAGCCAAATCGCTAGTGAAGTGACGTCACCAAGCTCTGTGGACCCCACCATGATGCATGTGTTGTATCCATAACGTCCAACCATTTGTAGAGATCGTTTTATAGCATTACAAAGAGAATGAGAATGATCTAAATTTCAAGTGGACCCACCACAGAAAACCGTGGGAGCAGTCACACCCACCATTGAAACATTTATAGGGCCCACCGTGATGTATTTTTGAGATCCAACCTATTCATAAGTTAACATAGAGATAGATGAGGTGAAAACAAAAATATCAGCTTGATTGGAAACTACTGTGGCCCCCAAGAAGTTTTGAACGGTGGATGTCACTATCCTCACTATTTTCAATGGTGGGGTCCTTTTGAACTTTAGATCTATCGCATTCACTTCGTCCAAGTCTGCATGACCTTATTAATAGGTTGGGTGGTAAAAAAACATCACAATTGCCCTTAGAAAGGTTTCAACGGTGGGTGTCATTATCACTGCAACTTCCTTTGATGTGGTCCACTGGAGCTGTGTATCTGCTTCATTTTTTGTATAATATCTTAAAATGATATTAGAAAAGTGATGAACGGTGTAGATAAAATACTTACATCACGGTGGGCCCCACAGAGCCTTGCCTGGACGGATCCATCCGAGCGGGGGTAGGACGCAATCCGCGTCCGCTTTTTATAAAAATTGGATTGCGTACTAAGTACGCAGGGACGCAGTTTAGCTAGTGACACTGATCACTGCTCCGTGGGCCCATTATGAACTGTCTTTAAGTCACACCGTCCATCCATTTTTACACATCATTTTAATATTAAATGTAATAAAATAGGTAGATCAAAATCTCAGGTGGACCACACCATGGGAAAATAGTAGCGATTGAATTTCTACCATTAAAAACCTCCTAGGGGCTAGGGCCCACTGTAATATTTATTTGACATCTAACCTGTTAATTAAGTCATACAATCTTAGATGAAGTCAAAAAACAAATATCAAGCCAAATATCAGCTTGATCCAAAACTTTTGTAGCCCCAAGAAGTTTTTAACGATGAGAGTTTAATCAGCACTGTGTGGCCCACTTGAGATTTTGATTTAACTCATTTTTGAGTTCATACCAAAACTTATCTCGAAAAATGGATTAAACGGTATGGATGAGACACATACATCATGTTAGAATCCACATAGCACCACTTAAGCGGATTAGCAGCATAACATGTGGAAGCCAATTGCGTACTGAGTAACTCAGTATGCTTAGGGTACTGAGTAAACTCTGTGGGGCCCACCTTCATTCATGAATTTTATCCACTCCGTCCATACATTTTACCAGATGAATTTAGTACGTTAGCCTAAAAATGAAGCATATAAAAATATCAAGTGGACCACACCATTGAAACAAGTGTTAATTGAATGTCTACTGATGAAAAGTTACTGGGGTCCACAAAAGTTTTAGATGAAGTTAATAATTGTTTTTTCACTTCATCCATGTCTGTGTGATCTTATGAATAGGTTGGATGACAAATAAACATCACTGGAGGCCTTGTAAAGGTTTCAACGGTGGAAATTAATATTTCCACTGTTTCCTATGGTAGGGTCCACTTGAGCTTTGTATATGCTTCAAGTCTGGGCTCAACCCCTAAAATGATCTGGAAAAATGGATGAACGGTGTGGATAAACGAATGCATTCACGGTGGGTCCAAAAGTGAAGAATATCCAAAGCTCAAATGCACCACACCACGTGAAATAGTGTGAATTGAACTTATACTGTTAAAAAATTCTTGAGTGTCACAGAATTTTTGCATTGAGCTTATATTTATTTTTTCCCCTTCATTCATGTCTTTTTGATCTTATTAACAGCTTGGTTGACAAATAGACATCACTATAGGGTTCAGATGGGATGCTGTAGATGCACATGAACCATTAGGCAATGGTAATGTAACGAAGTACACCAAAATTACCATGTGGCCCACCTGATGATTGAGAACGATGTCTCTACTGGTTTTGCATGCCATTGATCTGATGGTTAGGATTATCTTATTACTCTTTTTTTTTTTTTTTTTAAAATGCCATGTGATGAAGATGTTGATAGAAATGGACGATTCAGATTGATTGTTTGATTATCCACACGTCCATAATCAACTGCTAGCATCGTGGGCCATTGCCCACCTACATCACTTGTGCAAGAGCCAAGTCCGCCATTTGCGCGGCCTCTCTCAAACACCCCATTGCATGGAGATGATACGGTAGAACCCAGAGAACCCGAATGTGGTAGATCCATATCTCTACTCTACAGGTAGCAAGGAGATGTATTGATCGGGCCGTCGATCTAGTGGGATATATCATGGATGGATATTTTTGAAAAATATCACAACAATCAGAAAATCTTGTCTATCACATTTCATCAATTTAATTGGATGAATATTTGTCTATTAACTATTTTCATCTCACACCATCGCTTGAAGGTCATCTTTCAGATGGATATGATAACTGGGTATTTATAAATTTGGATAAACCAACCATCCAAAGTAAGGAAAACTAGATGGACGGACCAGATTGATTCATTTTCCTGCCACTTGTTCCAATGTTTCCATAATAAGATAACCTTGATCTGTAGTTAGCAGATAAAGTACATAAATCACTTTGGGCCCACGGAATTTACTCAATTTGCAATCTGTGGACTCTTTCCTCAATTGTAAGTTACATGAAATTTTGATTTGATTTAACATTCTAGCCATTTAGCATTCTCGTAAGCTTGCATTTGTATTATATAAACTCATTTTGGTTACTATTTGAGTTATTTCTTACGACAACGCATGCCTTTTGGCCCCCGTTAAATGGAAACTTATTATTTAATGCATTTTTTTTTTTTTTTTGCAAATTTTTCATTCATGAATATATAAATATGTGTATTTAGGCATGTCCTAAAGTTTCACTGTAAAATTCCACAATTTTCTCCATGTGTCCCCCTTTTTCCCTGCATTTCCGATTATCAGCGATATTATCAGCGATAACGATATTATATCTTTATCTCCGGCCAGCAAAACTTGTAGCGATACCGACAACTCGAACACTGCTTACACTTACACTAGTAGTAGAAAGGGAGAGGGAAAAGAAAATGAGAAAGAGAGAGAGAGAGTTACACTTACACTTGTAGTAAAAGAGAGGGGAGTGAGATTTACACACATAATTACAAATTTACAAAAACACATTCTTCATTTCTTGTCTTCACTTTTGCCTTGACCCTTGAGTCTTGAATGTTGTAGACTTGTTGTAACTTGTAACTTGAGCTTGTAACTTTTAAGTATCTTATAACTTATAAGTTGTGTTGTAACTTGTAACTTGTAACTTCTAAGTAACAAAGTAATAAACCAAAAAAAAATGTTAGAACTTAGAACTTGGAAGAAACTCAAACTATAATAAATTAAAGTTGCAACTTGTAATGTAAGTTGAGTCTCTTGAATGTAAAGAAACTTTAAGAAAGAGAGATAGAAAGAGAGAGTGATGGGTGTGTAAATATGATTATGATCTTTAGAACTTGGAAAAATTAGAAAGAGAGTTCAATGGATGGAGCTTGGTTGTCTCTTGATTCTTGAATCCTTGTAGTTGTCCTTTGATTGAAACTTCAAACTTGAAAAAAATATAGATGGAGTGGTACTTGGGGCTTGAGATTAAGTAAGAGAGTGTAAGAGAGTAGAAAATAGAGATAGAGAGAGAGAGAGAGAGAGTTTGGACTTTGATGCATGTAGGAGTGTTTAGAATCCCATTTTATAGACAAATATACAGATTTTTTTTTTTATAAAAAATTTCCCAACGGTCAGATTTCTGATTGTTGGTGAATATGTGATCGCATATTGTGAATACACGATCGCATATTTGCGAAAATCGCATGTCACTGTCGCATATGCGATTTCCAGCTGGATGTGCGAATATGCGATCACATATTCGAATGTGTGATCGCACATGACAACACTGATGCCACGTGCCATCCTTCTTGGGCGTCAGAAGGGCGGGTATAACACATGGACTCATACTTTCCTGAATGCACCCTTTCCTAAGAAGCTCATCAACTTATTGAGTTCCGCATATTCCGTGGGGTTTATTCTGTAATAAGGAGGGTTTGGGAGAGTCAACCCTCATAGGTGGAAGCTCATCCAGGAGGTCGTCAGGAAAGACATCACTGAACTCATCCGTCACCAAAATCACCTCACTAGGCAACTCTGCACTAACTTGGGGGTAGCCTTTCTAGTCATGAGGGCATACACCTTCGAATCCTCCTTAAGTCTCTCTTTCATTTTTTTTTTTTTTTGCGCATTAATGATGTGAAGAGACAGGTTTGGACTTCCTCGAAGTTCCAGGATCACCCTTCTTGGTGGTGTCCTTCTTTTCCAGTATGCTCTTGGGTGGAAGAGGACTTCATCTAATTTTGTTGCCCTCAAACATGAATGTACAAATATTCGGTCGTGACTGAATATTGTAATGTCCAAGTCAAATAAGCAGGGCCCACCCAAGATGATGTGCCCGACATCCATGGGAACCACATCGCACCACAACAAATCCTTATATGACCCAAACTGGATGGGGATATTACATTTTTGTGAGATTGGAATGGAGGACTCATCAACCCACGACACTTTATAGGCCTGAGGGTGAGACTCGACTTTCAAACCCAGTCGACTCATGGTGCTAGTAGAGACTACATTGGCACAACTGCCACTGTCCACGGTCACTTTATGATTCTTTTCTCCACACTTGGTATAAGTGTAAAAGATCATGTTCTTACACCAATCATCATTTTCTTTAGCTTGGGCAAAGGCACATCTAACTACTGCGAGAGTATGTGTTTCTTGATTATCAAACTCCTCACTAGCACCAATATCATGCTCATGTTCCTCTATGTTGCAATTGTCCTCACCATCCTCATCCAGCATTAGAGCTTTACTTCTTTCTTTGTTCGGGCATTCCTTTGTGAGGTGACCATAACCATTGCAATGGTAACACTTTATGTGCTCACTTCCTTTTGAACTAGTGTTGACTAGACCCTTACCTTTAACATTTCTGTTAGAGGTGGGAGCACCAGTTGGGGCTTTGGTCTGGCTCCCAGGGTTAGGTTTGGCTCCCTAAGGAGCAATCCTGCCACTGGAGTCACGAGACCCAAACCGCTTCATGGTCGATTGCATTAGGTATTGTTTCAAGCTCTTTTATCCTAAGGTAGGCATCCTCTAGTGTACCAACATCATGAGGGATGAGCTCACGCATAATCTCGGGGCACAAGCCTGTCTTAAAACAAGATAGGGTCACAGCAGGGGACTCATCGACATCACATCGCATTATGTGCTTTTCAAATCTCTCGATGTAATTTGATACATGCATTGACCCTTGCCTCAACGACTACCACTGATCTAAAAGGCGATCACGGTACGAGAGCGGGATGTATTTTTCTTTAAGAAGTTCTTTTATTTCCACACTGCTTTGCCTTCTTCTCTGTATTGGTCTAGAATAACTTTGCTTGACCCGTCAATTTCATCTTAGTGAACCTCGCTTGACGTCGATCTGACATATAATGCCACTCGAAGAAATGGTCCATGTCAGCTCGTCAGTCAAGGAAATGCTTCGGGTTTAAGCGACCATCAAAATTGGGAGTATTGACTTCGACGCTCTTCATAACCTGTTCCTCAGGGTAGTAACAATCCCGTGACTCTCTATGGGGTGCGTGGGCGCGCGGTCCTACATGATTTATTCTTCCCTAACCAAAGTTCTTATTATGACTCCTATTGGGTTCTACTGGGACTGGACCCTGCTTACCTAGGTCCTCATCTGCTGGCTCTCCTACCTAAGTCCAATATTTTAAATATCGATGATATCGGCCGATATATCCCACAATATATCTTGTATCCCACCTGTGCGATACGAAACACAGGTAGTGCTGATATATCCCACATGTTCGATTTGGTGAGCATTTTCAATTTTCTATCCTTTTTTTTTTTTTTTTTGAAATCATGTTAAATCAGTGTCAAATGGTTACAAATCCATTAGTTCTTCATGTTTTTCATGAAAAATCATGGAGTTGGAGCTTTGATTTCGATATCCATTGGTTTTTCATGTTCTCCATTTTTTTTCAAAAATTTCCTTTAACCAGCTATCAATTGAGACTAATTTCGAAGTATTTAGGAGTATTTGGTGAAATGATCATCACATACACTCTAATTTCGAAATTTGAGTGTCGGTGGTCCAATTTGGGGAAAATTGGGATTTTTTTTTTGAAAAATTTCCCAATTTGTCCAAAATTGCTTGCAATGTTGCACTCCAAACATGAAATTAAGCATGTATGAGGGTTGATCTACTGATTTGTTAAGTCCTTGTTAAATTTCAGAAAATAAAAATCATTTTTAATTAAAAATGATTAAAATATAATTTTTTCTTCGAAATTTCCCTTTAACCAACTGTCAATTGAGACTAATTTCGAAGTATTTAGGAGTGTTTGATGAAATGATCATCACATACGCTCTAAATGTTATGCATTTAATTTGAATATATTTGCATTAGTTTAGTCAAACAACGTATAGCTTAGGACCCTATACAAAGGAAACCTATTATATGCACTTATTTTTTCAATTGTTATGATTTAAAAGTGTCTTTTTTAACAATCCTTGAAGTTTCTGTGAAAAATTCAACCATTTCTCCAATGTTTTCCCATGTTTCCCCCCAAAAAAAAGAGCGATAAATTACCTGATGCAAACGATATATCCCGTGGGATAACCGATATGTATCTGTATCCTAAGGGTGCGATATGTAACACGATATTGATGTCTCGACCACTGCCTGAGACTGCTGGTCTTCTCTGGTGACGGGGGTACCGTGAGAGGTAACCTTTAGCCGCATGATTCGCTTGTTGCTGGCAATCAAGTGCGCGACTGTGGCTCTATTGTGCATCTCAATGGCCATTAAACGGCGGTTAATCTTTTTCAAGAGCCTCGACAATCTAATCCGGGTTTATGGTGGGGAATAGACCAAAACCACAACTTGCTCGAGTTTGCATACACTAAACGACCCTAATGAGAGACAACTTAGCTGAATGTGTACTATATGATGAATGTGGTGCAAAAATCAGATTTGATGACGCTCAATGTGATACTATATGATGCACATGTATTTTATGTATGATGACCCTTAGTACCTTAAACCCTATGGACAACCCTAGAATGATTCTAATAAGGCTAAAATTGAAAATTAAGCAACTAGGTGTCTTAAAGTTACTAAATCTGAAAATTCCAGCAATATATGACTTTAAAAATATCCAAGCAGAAAATTTAGCAAGCCAAATCAGAAATTTCAGCAAGCTATATGCGATCTATATGCTCTACTATGGGTATAAGAATTTTGTTGAACACCTACCATACTCTAGACATAGGCTATGATACTAAATTTGATGTAGGATGATGGAAACTAACCTAGGATGCAAGATAAGAGATCAATTATGCATTAATTTCAGCAATCAACATGTAAAATCAAACATATCCACAAAATAGATTAAAAAATTCTAATTTGTAACACAAAGGTCCTAGGTTATCACATACGTGGTGCACGAAAATATAAAAGAATTCGAGAGTAGTCCACTTGGAAGTAGGGACTTCCAATCTAGCGTAGGTGGTGTAACAACCATGTGAATAGACAATGACGCAAGTAAAATTCTGGTTTGGGAAAGGTTTTACCAAAAAATCAGATTTCATTAGGGTTTTAGGTTCATGAATTAAGATTTGGAAATCGGGGTCCTAGGGGTTTAAACGATATAAGAATGCGGGGTTGGAAGGAGATCAGTGAGGGAAATGATACGAAATGGGGCCCATATGTGAAGGTTCGTACGTGTGTGTGTGCAGGCGGGCGGGTCCACACGTGGATGGGTAGGGAGAAAGAAGAAAAGGGATGGATTGGGTTAGTGTTTTGACAGGTTTAGACAGGTTGTAGGGGAATGGAAAGGAGGAAGGAAAGAGAAGAGGAGGAATACCTTGTTGGAGAATAATAAGAAGAATGCACCTTGAGGAATCCACCACCAAACAAATCTCCACCCTTCCACAATTCAATTGGAAGGGAGGGTTTCTCACAAACCCTAAAAAACAAAGAAGAAAACATATTCATAAAAGAAAGCCTTCTTTTTTGCTTCTAAAAAAATATTCTACTAGGGTTGGACGTCCGCCCCCATGCTTTTATAATGAAATTTCAACATAATTACAAATATGCCACTCACTTAAGTGATATGGCCCATCGTCCAAAATAAGGAAACTAAAACACTTACTATTAATCTCATTGGGTAGTACTGGTGAAGACGCAAGAGAATGATCTTTAGATGGACTGGCCTGATTGATAGAGGACATGTTGGTATGCTCTCCATTACCTTTCTTAGAACGTTGGAAATATTGCAGCGAAGGAGGATTTGAATGTTGCATAAGAACTTGCTTAACAAACAAAGTTGTGTTTGGCACCAAAGGAAGAGTGATAAAGAATTCTTCCAGTTGCAAAGATTTTCGTCTCTCAGAAAAATATAGAGTACTACCAAAAAATGTAACATCGGCTGACACATATCGCTTATGAGTGACTGGATTGTAACACTTGTAACTTTGCCAAGTATAAGAGGACCCTTGAAAAACACATTTTCCAGCTTTGGATTCAAATTTATCAGAAACATGGGCAAGCTGATGTACATAGTGCACACATTGAAAACTTTAGTAGGAATGGATAGTACGAGAAATAGACATGGAGGACAAACAAAGAAAACTATTGAAAGGAATGAGATAAGCCATCGAAAGAAACAAAATTAGAGATTAGATGGTTGGTATAGGAACGTATACCCTTAACGGAGAACAATGGGTAGATCTTCCTCATTGGGTAGTAATGGTGAAGATGCAAGAGAATGATTTTTGGATGGGGTGGCTTGATTGATAGAGGACATGTTGGTATGCTTTCCATTAGCTTTGTTGGAATGCCGGGAGTAGACTTGCAACCGGGGAGGATCTGAATGTTGCATAGAAACTTGCTTAATGGACAAAGTTGTGTCTGACACCAAAGGAAGAGTGATATAGCCTTCTTCTAGTTGCAAAGATTTTCCTCCCCTCGAAAAAATATGGATCACTCTCGAAAAACGCAACATCAGTTGACAAACACTGCTTACAAGTGATTGGATTATAACTCTTGTAACCTCGCTGAGTATAAGAGTAACCTAGAAAAACACATTTTATAGCCTTGGGTTCGAATTTATCAAAAACATGGTCAAACTGATGTGCGTAGCACACACCCAAAAATTTAGGTGGAATAAACATGGAGGACAAGGACTAAGCAAACTGGTGAAAGGAATGAGATAAGCCATGAAAAGAACCAAAATTATAGATTGGATGGTTGGTATAGGAATGTATACCCTTACATAGAGCAATGGGCAGATCTTCCTCATTGGGCAGTATTGATGAAGACACAAAAGAAGGATCTTCAAATGGGGTGGCCTACTGATAGAGGACATGTTGGTATGCTCTCTATTACCTTTCTTGGAATGCTAGGAGTAGACCTGTAGCAGAGGAAGATCTGAACGTTGCACATGAATATACTTTATGGACAAAGTTGTATTTGGCACCAAAGGAATAGTGATAGAGCCTTCTTCAAGTTGTAAAGATTTTCCTCCCTCAGAAAAAAATATGGAGCAATCTCCAAAAACATAACGTCTACTGGCACATACTGTTTATCAGAAACATGGTCAAATTGATGTACATAACACTCACACCTGTAAACTTTAGGAGGAATAGTAAAAAAGTTAATGTTGGGAATATGAGATAGAAAAAGGAGATTTCCTGCCTAGGACTGATGAAGGCATCCTGTTTATTAAATAATGCGTAGTCAAAACTACATCAGTCCAAAAACTGAACATCCATATTCATCAACAAGGCTCTAGCAACCTCAAGTAAGTGACCATTCTTACGCTCTGCAACTCCATTTTGTTAAGGTGTGTGTACACATGGCATTTGGTGAGTGACGCCATGGGAGGAAATGTAGGAATGAAAGAGGTTCAATGTATATTCCCTAGCATTGTCAGATCTCAAGTACATATTTTAGCATCAAATTGAGTTTGTATTTGCACATGAAGTTCTTTAAAACATGTAAATACCTCATAATGATGTCTCATTAAGTATAACCATGTCATTCGAGATCAATCATCCACAAGATAATAAAATATTTAAAATCAGACAAAATGGAAACATGAACTGAACCTCAAACATCAGAATGTACCAAGTAAAAGGGTTTCTGACTTTATCTTCATGCGAAAGAAAGGATGCTCAATAATTCTTGCTAAACTCACGAGCTTTACACTCTTACCTAGACATGTGACAGAGACGGGACTTTTTAAACTATTCAATGATGGGTGACCAAGCTTGGAGTGCCACTGATGAGGAGAATTGTTGGCCTGCAAAGCTGCTCCAATTCTTTTATTCCATGATCGAGATGGTAGAGCCCTTTCAATTCATGTCCTTCACCAATCGTATCTCTCGCCTTTAGATCTTGAAACACATAATAAGAAGGATAGAATTTGACAAAATAATTTAGGGCTTTGGTTAGTTCACTAGCAAATAACAAACTCAAAGGTAATTTAGGAATATAAAAAATTGAGGATAATGAGAGATCTGAGGTAGGACAGATGGTACCAAACCCCAAATACACTGGTAGATCTACCATTAGCTAGGGTCACAGAGGGGATGGATGAGGACTGACCTAACCAAGAAAACATACCATGCTTACCAGTCATGTGATCAGAAGCACCGGAATCAATAATCCAGGAAAAACTCTCAGAGAAAGTGAAACATGTTGTACCTGACTGGGCAAAAGGTGTTATGGAGGATGAAGGTTGAGTGGAGCGATCTTTCTGAAGCTTGGCATACTCTTCCTTGGACATAGTAACTTTGTCACTTGAGGTACTTGGCTCAATATGGGTGGAGACAAATTTGGACCCATAAACCTCTCAACCGTCATTTGACGAGTGAACCTGATTCACCCAAGCTGGTCTTCCAACCAGATCCCAACATGTGTTAGCTGTATGATTGGTGAGGCCACAATGTATACATTGTTGATTACCACGGTCATGGCCATGTTTACTGTTAAAATCTGTGCCATGACCACCCCATGTAGTCCTGCCTCCCATGTGACCTTCTCTAGAATCCCTATTGCCAAATCATCCGCCATGACCATGACCACCTTAGCGCCCCCCAATCTCCTCTACCAGATGTAGAGATAAACACAGATTGATTGAATGAGGATGAAGCTTGCGAATACATACTAGTTGTGCATTAAACTTTGGTGAATGCCTTAGTGGGGGATGGAATTTCACTACTTCCAAGGATCTGAGCTCTTATAGGATTGAACTCAGGGCAGAGGTGTAAGAGAAATTTAGCCACACGAAATTCCTCTCTGCGGTTGCATGGTCTCATAATATGTCGACAACGACTGATACACCTTTAATTCTTCCCACATGCCTTACAAGGTAGAGTAGTAGTCTCCCACACTCTTATCTCCCTGTTGGAAGGAGAAAATATTCTAGAGTAATTCATAGATGCTGGTCAAGTTCTTCTCACCTGCATATATCTCCTTCAAGTTTTCCTAGACTCCTTTTGTAGTCTTGAAGAAGATGATGTTTGCATTGGTATGTGTTTCTATACCATTCCTCAATAATGCTCTAATTTGAGCATCTTCAGCCAACCAATCCTCATACTTCGTTGAAGTTTCTGCAGGTTTGGGAGAAGTTATTCTCTTTCCTGTAAAAAAGACTTCTATAGATGTGGCCCATTGTTGGTAATTTGCTCCATTAAGTTCTGTTGATGTGATTTGCAGAGTCATCGACTCAGATGGAGACATGGTATTATTTTTTCTCTTTTTTCTTGAACAATGATTTTTGTTTTTGGGTCTCAGTCTTGTCATCCATATTCCATAAAATAAGAAACTTGAACACATAAAAGGGAAGAACTTTCAACTTAATCTTACCACAATAAAACTTCTAGGATGATATGAATCCACAAATACAAACAATTAGGACTTTACTTATATTATGGCTTTCATTTGTGCACTTGATCTTCAATTGTGGCCATAAAAAAACTCCACACTCAACTTCTGTTTTGAAATCTGACCTTTGAGAGAGAGAGAGAGAGAGAGAGAGAGAGAGAGAGAGAGAGAGAGAGAGAGAGAGAGAGAGAGAGAGAGAGAGAGAGAGAGAGAGAGAGAGAGGCAAGGATCAACCACGCTCTAAAAGTCATAAATCATGTAACTTTGTGCTTAGTATTTTTTACTGTATCAATGGGGCATAAGACCCCACATGTGCTCAAGATAAGGACAAATAACAAAGAAGAAAAAACCAGACAGTTGGGATTATTCTTTTGTTGGCCATGCTCCATCTCACATTGGTCTCACAAGTTAGACTGACTGGCATCTATTGCCTCACATACTCTGGATGTATGTGTGAAATGACCTACTATACATTGTGAGAGTATTGTATTTCCTCTTCTTGAGAAACACTGACTGGCATCTATTACCTCACATACTCTGGATGTATGTGTGAAATGACCTACTATACATTGTGAGAGTATCGTATTTCCTCTTCTTGCGAAACAATGAAGATGTCGACGACAACGGTGATGGGAAATGTGGAAAATGAAGTGTAAGTTGGATTGCTCATAAAGGAAATTTGAATTTGCAAAGGCTTCAAAATGTCACTGATGCTCATTCCTTAGGTCTTTATGTTTATTTATTTATTTCAAAGTCAACTGAAAGCTACTTTCAGTTTGAAGATAACATATTTTGGTTTGTTAGGCATCTTCGTCGGTAGCCAACATTGATGAATGGAAATGGAAACTTAGCTTACTTTTACGTAGCGAAGAAGAGCAAGAAATAATTTCTAGAGATAAAAGAGATCGGCGTGACTATGAGCAAATCTCCAACCTCGCCAAAAGGATGGGACTTTACAGGTAGTGAAATTTTATGTTCTGTTTATTTTATCGTTTGATGATTCTCACTAGTCACTACTAAAATATTATTTTTCTTCTGGTATGATGTATTTTGCATTGCTAGTGAACTGTATGGGAAAGTAGTAGTTGCAAGCAAGGTTCCTCTGCCTAATTACAGACCTGATCTTGATGATAAAAGGCCACAAAGAGAGGTAACAGTTTTTGGCATGCAAGGATGTGGCATTTCTTTATACTTCATGCATTAAATTTTGTATTCATGGATATTTGGGAACTTCCAACGTTGTTTCGATAGGTTGTGATCCCACTTAGCTTACAAAGGAGAGTTGAAGGTCTACTTCAGGAGCACCTTGATCGAATGCAGTTAAATTCTGAAAAGGTCAAAGATAATTTGGTTGAAAATGTGGCTGTCAATCAAATTGAAGATCTAAACAAGGATGAAAATCAGGATTCTTTGCTTGATGCATCGGTCATGGAAAAGATTCTACAAAGAAAGAGTTCACGTATGCGTAATTTGCAGAGAACTTGGCAGGTGAATCATGTGAACCCCTTTTTATCATCAATGATTGGTGCATGGTAATTCGGTCCCATCAAGTTCTACACATTGGATGCGCATTTATAACCTGCTCTTGTTCTTTTTCTTGTGTCATAGTTCCTCTCCCTTCCTCTTGATGATTGTTTTGTCATGCTCTTAGGGGCTATTTGGATGGTGGGACTTCACAATCCTAGTGCGGTTACAAGTCTTGGGGGAGGGGAGCAGCCAATTGGTCAATCTGGCTGGATGGATGTTGGGCACAAAGGGTTGTCAGTTGGGGTTTTGTAGTGAGGGTGGGCCTGTAGGGGAGGATGGACACCTTTTTTAGGGAACTCCTCAACCCCCACTTTTGGGGAATGGGGATGGACTCATCAATGCTCCAATACCTTAAGCCCCTGGCTGAGGGATTTGAAGCAAATGTTCATTGGCCAATCCAGGATTGACCAATGCTGGATCCAAATGGGCCCTTAATGTATACTCTGGTTACCTGCTATATCTATCTAGCTTCGAGCCTACAGGACAGCCACATGCATTGGTGTCAAACACTAATATGTCGAACACTGATATTGAAAAGCTTGGCATGTTGACTAGTCTGTACAGTTATATGATAAAATAAAAAAATGTATTATTAGAGATGAACTTTACCATGCTCATATGCATGTGCAAGGCAGATCATGTAGACACCAACATGCATCCAGCATCTATGAGATCTCCCAATATGTAGATGCCTTGGCTCAAGAATCAGGTCAGTCTACTAATCTGGTGGGTCATAGTTTATGAAACCAATGTATGGCTGAAGAAAACTTGGCTGAAGTTTTCCAAGCCATCCACTGGTGTCTAACATCGTGGCCCATCTGGTGACTGGACGAACATAGTTTTTGTGAGAGAATATCTTCAAGATTGGACCCACCTGATATTGTCTGCCATGCTGGCACATGTGGCAGCCTGTAGATGTTATCCCTTTACTTGCGTCTGGTCTTAGCAAACCTCATTGCAGGCATTAAAATTCATGTACTGTAAAACTGTATGGTAAATTTAAAAGCATTAATGTATTGTTTGTGTGAAGTTAATACAAGCAAAGAAAAATGTTGACAGTTTTCACTAATAACCATGTTTATGACTAGTTGTGTTTTGAATGCAACAATCCTTCGAAAATGGATTTTTTTTTCCTTAACGTAGTTTCTGGTTATTCTTCCAACAATTTGTGGACGTGGTGATGCAGACTTGAAATGTGATTGGAGTTATACAACCCATTTTTTTTTTTTTTTTTGTTTGGGGGGGGGGGGGGGGGGGAGGGAGTATGATGTATTGATCTTAGACAATTATTCTCTTTGATTGCTAGAACTTCATTGCCACTTTAAAGAAAATCATTCTTGACTTTCTGTTTATGCAGTATCTTATCCAGTAACTTTTAAACTTATACTATGTTATTTTATTTCATTGCTGATTATAGTGAATTACTAAATTAGTAACCTCAATTTGCAGGAGTCACCTGAGGGTGTGAAGATGCTAACTTTCAGGAAATCCCTCCCTGCTTACAAGGAGAAGGAGAGGCTGCTCTCAGCAATTGCACGGAATCAGGTGTTTCTTCGGAGCTGAGATCCTTACCTACTGGCAGGGTATTTTCAGCCGAGTATGTTAAAGTACATTTCGTCTAATCACAACTGCATGTAACTTGTGAAAGAAGTGTGACTATGATTTCCCTGTAAAATCTGTTCTAAGGGCCTGTTCGATTTTTCATATCAACTGTAATTAGCTTGTAAATGGGTAATAATTATTTACTTAGGTAATTACTGCATCTTTCCCGATGCAAACAATGACGGCCTACTTTTTTAACACTAAAATTGAGAAATTCATGAAATAAATGTGAGGCCCACCATGATGTTTGTGGCTTATACACCGTCCACTCGTTATGCCAGCTGAATTTAGGGCATGAGCCCAAAAATGTGGCAGATCCAAAGCTCAAGTCGATAACACCACATCAAACAGTGGGAATTGAATGCTTGTCGTTAAAAGCTTCTTGGGGCCCCTAGAAGTTTTGGATCAAGCTGATATTTGTGTTTTCCCCTTATCCATGTTTGTGTGACCTTATGAACATGTTAGATGACAAATAAACCTCAACGTGGGCTCAGTTAAGGAAACAACTTCCAATGGCAGACGAATTAAGGCCACTGTTTCCTTTCGTGTGGGCCACTTGAGCATTGGATTTGGCTCATTTTTTGGCTCATGCCCCAAAATGTTTTGATAAAACAGATGGATGGTGTGGATATATCATATACATCATGGTGGGGCCTCACAAATTTAAGTCAATACTTTTTGATTGGTTTTTGAGGTGGAATTACTCACCCATTTTCAAACCAGGTGAAAATGTAATAATTACTTTTTTTTTTAAAATTTTAAATTTTTAAATTTTTATTTTTACAAATTACACATGGTCTACATTCTCATTTGGCTTAACATTTGTAAACATCAACTCCATGGAAAATAAAGATTACAAATTCAATGTCATTGACAAGTCAGGTGCCTGAAAAACAATCAGTGCTCTCTAACCCTCCATTTATAACTGACGGAAGAATCTCGTGAACTAGCAGCAGCCCGCCACTTGCATTTATTGCCACTTCTGTGGTAAGGTTTGTAGCATTGGTGTGTCTTTCAACTTGATATGGATATGTTAGCTCTTTGAAAGTATCTACGGATCATAGACTATGTACTCAACTTCCCAAAGGACATAGGTGAGAAAGCTCCACAAAGACATGTCCATAAGATAGATGGTCGCCAAGGATATCCAATAGGCCTGTCGAACATAAATAACAAGCATTTTATTTTGGTCAAAAAGTACATTTGGGTCTCCCGAGAAAAAAAGGACCAACAGAAGACCTATCGTAACAAACAAAAATCAGGGACAAGATGATCCAGGAAAGGTTACTTGCTCCTTACAACAACTAAGCCGACTTTGTCTAAGAAGCCCTCTGACCTCTCCGGGAAAGGCATCTTTGCTCAAGTAGCAAAGGCGGGATTGGGACGAGCTCCTAAGCTGAGCAAGCACATCTGTCGGGGCATTACGTTCCCTAAAAATATGAGAAAACTCCACTTGCCCGAGACAGCGGAGCTTCTCTGTTCTAAGTAGCTAGCCTTTCCATTTCCAGCCTAAGCCTGCATTTCCTTTGAAAGCCCAAACCACTAAGTCAGTCTGATTCAATCACCACATTAAAGATACCTTTGCTAAAATAGAGAGATAAACCATCATGAGCCGCTCTCAATTCTGCTCCAATGTTAGACATCACTGCATAACCAAATGAGAAACCGAAGATGACTTCTCCCTTCTCATTTCTGCACACGCCTTCGCCCCTCGCCAACCTCGGATTACCTCCTGAGGACCCATCCACATTGAATTTAAACTAGCCCGAGGGAGGTTTCCGCCAAGCCACCACCAAGTGTTTTATCAACCATCCACCAAAAGTCCTATCAGGCAAGGATCTAGGAGGAAGCAAAATCGATCGTGTCGTGGAGAGCCACCACGACACCCGGGCAATCACAACGGCAACTGAGGGAGCTTTCTCATCGAAGACAGCTCCATTCCTGGCTTTCCACAATTCCTACCAGATGAATGCAGGTGCCAGGTGTTGAGAGCTCAACGACAAAATGCGGCCCGCATATGACCTTCTCCACCGAAACATTCTAGCAACCATCGAATGAGTCTGCAGGATTGAGATTCCTAAAGTCGATTCGAAGAAACTCCAAACTGCCGAGGCTAATTGACCATTAAGGAAGAGATGAGAGAGGGACTCCACCGAAGGGTTACTAACTGAGCCATTGTTGCAACAAATACACCTAGACGTGAGCGAAATTCCTCTAGATTGCACCGTTGTCTCCACAGGAACAGCTTTGTGGATCAGCTTCCAAAGGAACATAGAAATTTTCGGCGGCAGATATTCGTTCCAAACCCACTTTTCCCAGCCCTTCCTAGGAGCCCTCGGTCTGCTTGCCGCCCAGGCCGATTTTACAGTGAAAATGCCTGAAGTAGAGAGTGGCCAAAAGGGAGAGTCAGGACCTTCAAATAGACAGAAACCTCCCTGAAAAATATGATCAATAGCTTGTTGGGGGAGCAGGGAGAGAGCTCGAGAGGGAGGGAGGGGGCCGTTAGGACCCAAGAACTGGTTGACTGTTAGAGGCAGAGAGTCAACAGGGATGTCTTTTGTCACCAGGTTCTGAAACGGACCTAGACCCGTCCAGTTCGACGTCCACAAATTACTGTTCCCTGCACCAATCTCCCACTGAACCTTAGCTTCAATAAATGGTAGTAACCTGGAAATCCTCCTCCAAAGCGGCGAGCCAAGGCTAATGTAGCCTCTAGGAATATCAGAGAGTTGCTGTCGGGCATATTTTGCTACCATGTAGGAAGCCCAAAGGCTGGAATCCGTGTGGAATTTGAAGGTCCAAGCCAACTTTAAATGTAACGCAGATAGTTTACGAATGCCAAGTCCTTCATTTAACGGCTGAGCATTAGTCTTCCAATTTCGCCAATGAAACTTTCTCTTCCCATCTGCCCATCCCTAGAAAAATGCTGCAAACTTTCTCTCTAGCTCAGCCAGGACCACTTTTGGGAGGGTGGTGGATGCCATAGAATGAATGGGAATACCCCCCAACACATGTTTAATGAGGACCGCTCTCCCAGCTTGTGACAGAAATCTAGTTTTCCAACCGCTGATCCGACCCTCCACTTTGTCCACCAAGGATTGAAAAGCACTTGCCTTCAGTCTAGCTACAGCCAGGGGAACCCCTAGGTAGATGAAAGGTTCGTTTGATCTGGCAATTCCGAGGAGGTTTGAAATGGCTCTAATTCTGGACGCCGGGATCTTATTCGAGCAAAGGAAGGAACTTTTCCCACAGTTGATGCATTGGCCAGATGCTTTCTGATATTCATCCAACACAGCTTTAATCTTATGAAGGGAGGCTAAACCACTGTTTAGGAAAAGCAGGGTGTCATCCGCATATAGGAGGTGGGAAATCGGCAGGCAGCTCCTTCGTTGAGCGAAAGGAGAACATTGCCCAGATGACATGAGATGATTAAGGCTACGGCTAAGCACATCAGTGCAGAGAATGAAGGGGCTAGGGGAGAGCGGGTCCCCCTACCGCAACCCTCGTGAGGGCTTGAAAAAACCGGCAGCCTCACCGTTAATTAATAACGAGAACCAACAGCTAGCCCAACAGTTTTCTACTAAGCTCGTCCATTTTTGGCAGAAACCAAAGTGCCCAAGAACCTGTTTAAGGAAAAACCAATCCACCCTGTCGTACGCCTTTTCCATATCTAATTTCAGAACAATGTTACCTCTTCTATTCTTTCTACTCAAATCTCTGAACAGCTCCTGAGAGAGTGCGATGTTTTTGGAGATCGAACGACCCTTGATGAATGCACCTTGTTCAGCTGAAATCAGGGAAGGCAGCAAACGGTTTAACCTGAGCGCAATTATCTTGTAAAGAATTTTGTATAGGTAGTTACATAAACTGATTGGCCTATAGTCAGACCACCTTCTTGGGGCAGGCCCCTTGGGGATGAGGCAAATGAGGGTCGAGTTGACTGCTCAAGGTACCTTTCTCCCCTGGAAGAAATACGTCATTGCCTTATGTATATCCCGGTCAATAATGTCCCAACAGGATAAGAAAAAAGCACCTGAGAAACCGTCAGGGCATGGGGCTCCCTCTCTCGGGATGGATAGAGTTCCTTGCTTGACCTCTAATAAGGATGGGGGCGCAGTCAGCTGGTCGTTCATCTCCTGCGTTAGCAAATGGGGGACTGAATCTAGCAGCGTAGATTCCTCGCTGATGGGGCGCCTAGAAAATCTATCTTGAAAATGGCGCACTGCCTCCCGCTTGATCTCTTCCTGGTTCGTTAATTCTTCGCCTGTATCTAGTACGATTTTGTTAATTGTAGCTCTGGGATGTCGCTTTGTTGTGGAAGCATGGAAAAACTTAGAGTTCCGGTCACCCTCCTTGAGCCAGCTATTTCTCGCTTTTTGTTTCCAAAACAACTCCTGCTTGATCTCCAGTTGAGCTAGGTGATTTGAGGCTGCTTGGAATCTGGTCTGAATATCGCTACTTAGGCTCTGATTTTAGAGTGCTCTTGCAACAGAAGGTCGGTCATTTCAAGTTCTGTTTCCGCTGCTTTCATCTGATCAAAAATATTACCAAATTGTTCCTTGTTCCAAACTTTTAGCTTAGCCTTGACACTCTTAAGTTTAGCAAGCACATTGAAGACTGGGTGATAAGATTTATCTTTATCCCAAGCTGCTTTAACTATTTGAAGGAAAGCATCATCCCTTGTCCACATCATCTAAAATCTGAACGGCCTTGGGCTGACAGTGGGTTGGGGAGGGAAATCCAGGAGAAGTGGATTGTGGTCGGAGTTAACCCGAGGAAGGTGCTCGATTCGGAAACGAGGAAAAGAGGAGGCCCAGGGAGCATTGATGAGCATTCTATTTAGCCTCGCCCAGATTCTAGTCGCACCCGCTTGGTTGTTGCACCACGTGAAGCCTTGTCCTGTGAATCCCGCATCAACCAGCCTAGCATTCTCGATCGCCTCAGAGAATTCCCTGGCGCTTTGCCTGTCGAACTCGCCTCGGCTTCGTCTTTCTGCAACATTAGTGATCGCATTGAAATCACCACCCACTCCTCACGGGCTATGGATAGACGATGACAGATCCGCTAACTCGTCCCAGAGAGCTCTCCTGAGAATTCTAGAACAGCCGGCGTAAACAGACGTGAGACAAACAGACAGCTGAATATGCTGTACCTGAATCTGAACAGTTAATGATTGGTTAGAAGCTTTAAAAATTGAGCAGGATAACAAATCTTTATAGAAAAACCAGATTTTGCCACCCTCATTATCATTAGAGAAGGAGAGGTGGAAACCAATACTTAAGCCAATTCTGATTCTGTGAGCGTCTCTGATCATCGGTTTAAGAATCACCACAATGCAGGGGTTATGTCGTCTAATCATCCTCTTCAAGGTTCTGATTGTTCTCTTATTGCTAATACCACAGGCATTCCAAATTAAGATCCTATCCATCTGTTACACAGCCCGTATTCGCAGCCCTGTGCCTTAGTCTTCTAAGTCTGGATTCCCATTCCAACCTGCTGCAGAGTATAAGCCCTCTTCTCTTATACACTTTGACAACTTTGATTCTAGGTTGCTCGTGAGGATCCAGAGGAGGATACTGATTTGGTCTGTCAGAGATGGAGGTATCCTTCTCTTGTATCTTGTAGGGGGGACAGCTCGGGCAACATCACAGTCTTCCCTCCTATTTGAATCCTCTTCGATGATCTCTGGTCCATAGTGGTGAAACCTTTCTACATTCATATTTCGGGGTGATCCGAAATAAGGGGACAAATCGATAACCAGGCCCGAGTTTGGCAGCCTGGGCTCGTCCTGTGGGGAGAGTGGCTCCTTAGAAAAGGAAGAATGAAGATCAGCCTCCTCTAAAAAATTCAACTTGTGATAATCTGTGAACACTCTGTCTGAGGTAATCGAATTGAAATCATCATCAGGTTCCTCGTCACTATCTGCACCTTTCGACTGGGAGCTGAGGCTGAGAGGCGAGTTCCCTTGAGATCTTGAGCGGCGAAGAAAACTCTGCTGTAGCTCCTTGTTGAAAGAGTTTGTGGCTGCAGAAATATCTGCCTGTCTATCCTCTTGGGTGGTCTGATCATTTTCTATTTCGTTTGGGAACAGAGTTGCAGTAATCTCGGCCAAGCCAATTCGATCTGTTAGAGGATCGTGCTGTGGAGCTGAAAGTCTATCGTGTATCTGCAGCATCGATGGGCTGGGGCAATTGGGAGATACTTTTCCAATACCAAGATCCATAGCAGGCCTAGAGTGGTCAGCAAGGTCAATGTCTTGACTGCAGCCACTACCTGAAGCGGCACCCCTGAGAGCGGTTGGAGATCGGTCTCCAAGGAGGATTGCAGTAGGTCCCATATAAGAAGGTCCCATATCAGCTTGTCCCATATGAGCAGGTCCCATATCAGCTTGTCCCATCTCAACAAGACCCTTATCAGCAGGTTCCATATCAGCGGGTCCCCTATCAGGAGGTCCCAGGAGGATTTCAGCAGGTCCCATTTCAGCAGGTCCCCTATCATCAGGTCCCATAGCAGTTTCATGAATCTGGCC
Organism: Magnolia kwangsiensis; assembly: GCA_037074715.1. Taxonomy (NCBI): domain Eukaryota; kingdom Viridiplantae; phylum Streptophyta; class Magnoliopsida; order Magnoliales; family Magnoliaceae; genus Magnolia; species Magnolia kwangsiensis. The sequence goes on from CM073589.1 coordinate 75,449,019, forward strand.
GTCCTTGTTGCTTATCACGATGATGCCTGCTTGCATAGGCAATTCGTTACCAAATGTAATAATTACTTATTTACCAGGGACTTACATGGAACATGGAAAATCAACAGGCCCTTATTGCATGTGCTGAAATGTGCTTTAACTGTAGAAAATTGGCTAAGAATCTACTTTACACAGATATGGTACAAGTTTTGTTAGAGAAGATTATTATCATTATTATTTTTCTTTTTTAGGTTTGATTATGCTAGCCCTTATTACAAGCTGGGCCTCATCAGGACGCTCTAGCTTGAGAGAGTGTTGAAAGGTTGATAGTTGAATAAGGCCATTGGGCCCAAGTCCATCTAATAAGGCCCATAAAATCCATTCACAAGTCCATTTAATAAGGCCCATAGAGCCCATTCACATTTTTGCTATTATAAATAAGAGTAGAGGGCTAGGGTTCCATATACCGTAAGCATCTCATGTTCTTGCTGTCTCTCTCTCCTCTCTCTATCTGTCTGTCTTCCACCTTTCTTCTCCTCCCCCCCCCCCCCCCCCCCCATTGTAGCTTCTCATAGTCCCTCAAGATTAGTACCATGTAGCCATTTAACATCGTATCAGAGCCCAAGTGCTCTTAGGGTTTCTCCTTTCAGGGTTTCTTTTTCTTTTTTTCGTTATTCTTCTTCAATTCTTTTTTTGAAGGATTTGCTGATTTTTGTGTTGCCTTGGCTAGAGGCTTTTTTTTTTTTTTGCTCTATTGAAGTAGATTTTTGTGTTGTCTTGGTCAGGGTTTGCTGGATTTTTCCTGTTGAAGCAGATTTTTGTGTTGCTTGGTCTAAGTTCTGCTGGATTTTTCTTGTTAAAGAAAAGTTTTATGTTGCCTTGGATAGTATTTTATGATTTTTATTTTTATTTTTATTTTCTATTAGGACACATTTTTAGGTATTTTTGTGTTTCTCCTCCTAATCCTCGGTGGTTCCCTTCTTTTCCTTTCTTTTTCTTTTTCTTCCTCTTTTTTGGTTTCTTCTTTCTCTTAACTCTATGAGTTTTGTTCTTTTAATCTTTCTCAACAAGTGGTGTTTCCCTTCTTAATCTTCAATGGGTCCTTCCTTTCCTTTCTAATCTTCTTTTCTTTCTTTTCTCTTTCCCTCTTTCCTTCCCTACACAACAATAACTTCTTATTAACATTTTGCATTATGTGTTGCTTGATTTGAAGCCTCTTTGATATACGGTTCAAGCCCATGCTTATTTTTTCAACTATCCGGTTGAAGATGTTGCTAGAAATTCTTATTCTATTCCGTTTTTTGAAGAATTTTTTCCCAAGGATTTACTGTTTTTTGCTACATGGTTGAAGGTTTTGTTGGATGTCTAGGTTGGAGGATTTGACTCGATTGTCTCTTGTTGTGCTCATTCAATGACTTAGCAACTTATTCGTTTCAGGCTCTACTTACGAAAATGTGTGATTTGACCGATATTTATATTGGGTAGTTGGCCCAAACCCATTTGTGTCCTAGACAGTTGGTTCAGACTTGTTTGGACGGGATGGGCTGGGACTTATGATTGTACTGGCCTCGTTTACTTACTCTTAAGTAGTTGGCTTAGACTTGTTGTTTATATTGGACAGTTGGTCTATTCTTATTTGTTTTGGATAGTCGTCTGGATTTATGATTGTGTTGAGCATTTGGCTCAACCTTGTTTGAGCTGGATAGTTGACCCATACTCGTTTGTCTATGCTAAACAGTTGGTCTATTCTTATTTGTTCTTGATAGTTGTTTGGACTTATGATTGTGTTGGGCAGTTGGCCCAGGCTTGGTTGAGCTGGAAAGTTGATCCATACTCGTTTGTGTCGGATGGTTGTTTTGGTGGCTCACATCACTAAAGTTGCAGAAGTGCCCGTTCGTCTGAAGTTATCAGTCGTCTCATCGTCTTCACTTCTCATCCGGTCGCTCGCCTCTTATGAATCGTCATGTCCAATGCTACTTATCTCCATAGTGCATTACTTTTTTCCCCCTTCTGCTTCTAAGAAATCTTTAATGTGCCTTTCTAAATATAAGGTCCTCTTTCCAGTGCACCTTGAGTTTGAGGGAGGATGTTGGAGAAGAATTTCCTTCTTTCTTAGGTTTGATTATGTTAGCCCTTGCTCTAAGTTGGGTCTCATTAAGATGCTCCAGCTTAAGGGGGAATGTTGAAAGGTTGATAGTTAAATAAGGCCCATTGGGCCCAAGTCTACGTAATAAGGCCCATGGGTCCCACTCATGTTTTTGCCATTATAAATAAGAGTAGAGGGTTAGGGTTTCAATATACCCTAAGCATCTCATGTTCTTGCTATCTTTTTCCCCGCTCTTCACCGTTTCTCTCTTCCACCTTTGTTCCTCCTCCTTTCTCTTTGTTCTCATTGTAGCTTCTCATAGGCCCTCAAGATTAGCACCATGTAGCCATTTAACAAGTTTCAAGCAGTGTTTTAAATAGCGAATTGCGTGTAGCGTTTACCCCTTTGAAGCGTGAGGCATAAGCTACATAGTGTGTGGCATAAGCTACATGCTACTACTCGCTACTTCTAGATTTTCAATCAAGGTTGCACTTGGTTGCACCAATTTCATGATATTTTGCACCAAATTAGGCTGATTAATAATGAAATTTAACAAAATTTTATGATATTTGGTGCAATTAAACCCAACCTGACGTAATACGAAAGAACAATGATTAAATATAAAGGTTAAAAAAGAGTAATGAAACTAATGTAATATTGTTGCTTATATTATTATACTAAAAGAATTGAAAAGATTTAACTAATTTTTATTGAAAATAGAAAAATGTAACAAATCATTGAAAATATTAATTGATTTTAATGTTGTAGTGAAAAGTAACTTGTAATATGAGAACGTAGCATGTAGTGTATGCGGATTATCTTGTAACGTAGGCTATACATGACTTAAACTATTTTCATGAGCTACGTAGTGTAAGGCTAAGCTATGCTGCATAGTGTAAGCTACACACTATGTAGGGTAGCTAAAACAAGGATCGGATATGGGGATACTCTAAATCCCAAATTCCCACAGTATGGGCATTAGGGTTGGTTACAACCAGCGTTCGTGCTGTCGACAATTTGTCGATATTATCGCCGATAATATCGGTGTCGCTGCACTGGCGACACCGAAACCCCAAGTTTTTGTTTCTCTTTGGAATATCGACGAAATTTTTGATATCATCGATAAAAATGGGTTCTTGGTGAGAATATTGGCGTGGTTTGGCTGAAAGAAAGAAAGAAAAGAAAAAAAAATCGCGATTTTCGTACCTAATCAAAACTTGGAAGAACAAAGTCGACAGCGCTGGTAGATAAAAAAAAAAACCTCGAAATTTCCCTCTTTTTTCGAATGGAAGATCGATGTCGCGATTTCGGCAAAAAATATTAAACTTTGCAGGACTTCCTCTTGATTTGGGTCTGATTTAGGGTTTTGAAACCCTCGGCCAAAAACCTCTCAGCGAAAATCCCTCTTGCTATGAAATTTTTGTTTTTGGTTTTTTTTTAGTTACTTCGAGCCTTCGAAGTAAAAGTGGCTCGTACCGAGTAACTCGTATGCGTTATCGTACTGAGTAAACTCTCTGGGTCCCACCGTGAATGTATGTTGTTTATCCATGCCGTCCATCCATTTTTGTAGCTCATTCTAAGGGTTAATCCCAAAATTGAAGTATATCCAAAGCTCAAGTGAACCACACCATAGGAAGCAGTGAGAATAGTGATTACCACCACCGTTGAAACCTTCCTATGGTCCAAAGTGATGTTTATTTGTCATCAAACCTGTTCATAAGTTCACACAGAGATGGATGAACATAAAACACAAAAAATAAGCTTGATCTAGAGCTTTTGTGGCCCCTAAAAAATCATCAACCGTATACGTTCAATTCTCACTATTTCATATGGTGTGGTCCACTTGATCTTTGGGTATGCTTTAGTTTTGGGATGAAGCCCTAAAATTATTTGGTAAAATGGATGGACAGAGTGGATAAAATACATAAATCACAGTGGACCCCACAAAGTTTACTTAGTACGCTTAGTGTACTGCTTGACGCAGTCGCTTCCAGCCAACTCGCGCCAACTTGTTTTGAAAGCTCAGTGCTATGTGAGGCTCATTGTAATGTTTTTTTGCCATCCAACCTCTTGATTAGGTTACTCAGGTCTGTATGAAGCGAAAACACAATTATCAGCTTGATCGAAAATATTCATGGCCCTTAATAAGTTTTTTATGGTGGGATTTAGTTGCTACTCTTTCCTTTAGTGTGGTCCACTTGAGATTTGGATGTACCTCATTTTTTGGACCATGTACTAAAATGATATGGTGAAACAGATGAATGGGGTGGATTTATCAAAAGATGACAGTGGGCCCCACACCTTATGCACTGGTGTGGTAAGAGTCGCACACCAAAGGAAGATGATTTGACTACTGACGTTGTTAGCCTATAGATACTGGATGATGCTCCTTGAGACCCACCATGATGTCCGTGCTTTATCCACGCTGTTCATTCATTTTTTATTATTTTTTTCAAATCATTTTAGGCAATGAGCCAAAAAACTAAGTAGATCCAAATCTCATGTGGAGCACACCATAAGAATCAGTGGTGATTGAATGCCCGCCATTAAAAACTTCTTTGGGGTCACAAAAGTTTTGGATGAAGCTGATATTTGTTTTTCCCTTTCATCCATGACTTTAAAAGCAATCAACAGGGTGGATGGCAAATAAAAATTACAGTGGGCCCTAGGAAGTTAAAAATGGTGAGCATTCAATCACCACTGTTTCTTGTGGTGTGGTCCACTTGAGATGTAGATCTATCTTACTTTTGGGCCAAGACATAAAAAACTCAATAAAAATAGATGGACGATAAAACGCATATCATGGTAGTCCAGTAGCCACCCCCCCCCAACCCACACACGCACGCACACGAATTACCAAAGGGAAGCGGCTTGGGTACTGCCCTAGCAACACCTAGCTATGGCGCCCACCCTGATGTACGTTTTTTTTATCCACACTGTCCAGCCATTTTGAAAAATCATTTTAGGTGATGAGCCCAAAAATGAGATAGATCAAATGCCCAACTGAACCACACCACATGAAACAGTGGGGACTGACCGCCGCCTAGTGCTGAAAACCTATTGGAGGCCACAAAAGTTTTGGATCAAGCTTATATGTATGTTTTTCTCGTGGCGTGGTCCACCTAAGATTTGGATCTACTTCATTAGCTCAAATGAGGCGGCACAAAGGATGGACCGTGTAGATATAAAGTGCATACATTGAGGTGGGCCCATGGTTGGGTTCACACCCACATCCCTATTGTTGGAAAACTTGCTAGGGTCCATCGTATTGTTTTATTGATCATCCAAACTGTTGATAAAGTGTCACAGACTTCAAGGAATGTATAAAAAAAAAGAAAAGAAAAATGTCAGTTTGATCCAAAACTTATGTGGCCCATAATTAGTTTTCAATGGTCGATCACCATTGTTTCCTATGGTATGGTCCATATAAGATTGGGATCAACTTCGTTTGTGGGATTGTGCACTAAAATGATCCAGAAAAATAGATGGATGGCGTGGATATACAACACGTATATAAAAATGGGCCCCATTAAATGAAAACTTATTATGTAATGCATTCTTTTTGTAATTTTTTAATTCCTAAATATGCAAATATGTGTATTTAGGCATATCCCGGAGTTTCACTGAAAAATTCCATTATTTTCCCCATGTTTCCTTGCATTTCTGGTTATCGGCGATAACGATATAATATCTTTATCTCCAGCCAGCGAAACCTGTAGCGATACCGACAACTCGAACACTGGTTACAACTCATGAATATAATCATGACATGGGTGGGAAATAAGATATTGTGGCTGATTCAATTCCGAAGAAATCTTTGGGATTCCAAACTCGAGAGGATTGCGGAGCTTCTAAATTTTCCTGATGGGATGGCCCTTTACCCTTATGATGAGGACAACTACTTGTGGAAGCCTTGCTCATAGGGACAATTGTCTTCCAATGAGCTTCTCAAGGTGCTATGTTTGGTGGTAAATCCCAAACTGCCTTGGGCTTCAGTATGGGTCACTTGTGCTCCTCATTTGGGGGCCTTCATGTTGGCTACCAGTCTACAACCACCGCATGCTCTGGTTGCATTATGTTGGCTTGTGGGAAGGGTAACATCTTGACAATTGGTGGATCACCTTTTTATGCATTGTGGATACTCAATAGATATTTAACGGAGTTTCCTAAGACCCTTGAGAGTTGAGATGGTTTTGGTGAATTCCAGGGGCCAAATCCATGAATTATTTCAATCATAGTAGAAGGCTCTGTCAATCACCACACATAGCAGGGAGCTTGATTGGGTGAAGGAAGAGCTTTATGGCACCTCATTCTTCTTGTGGGATTATTGTTGATTTAGGAGTGCAATGCGAGATTTAACAAAGATGAGAAGTTCCGGCAAGTTCTCCAAAGGGTGTTATCTACTGGGCTTTGGGTATCAATGTCTTTCATGGTTGTTGTAGAGCATCCTCTTTTTTTTTTTTTTTGGAAGGTAAGGAAACACTCTTATTTCTTCCAAAGGGCACAAAGCCGAAAAATACAACAAGGGGCCCACACCTCGAGCTAAGGAACAAGCAAAACAAAAGAGAAAATCTAAGAGAAACAAAAAAAGAAGGAAAGAAACAGAAGACACCTACCGCCCCAAGTAGAGGGCAAAACCCAAACCTAAGGTAGGGGGAAGGAGACGAGAGGAGAAACAACCCTCAAGAGATAGGGGGCAAGGGATACATAGAGTGGGGAATAAGCGAGGTCAACTCTGATTAAGCAAGGATTTGTGTTAGGTTATTAGTGGGAGTAGCCATAAACCTAGTTAGGAGAGCCCTCTTGCATCTACTATCTCCACCACTCCCCCAACAGTATGAAGCATGTGATGTAGGGTGTGTGCAAAGAGCCACATACTCTATGAGGAAACGAGAATGGCAACGTGACAATCCTCGATTGATAGATGATTTAAGCCTTTTGATTAGTAGGTCTTTTGTTGCATCATGAAGGATGGCCTTGGCCTAGTCATAGATATATGATTTAAGCCTTTTGGTTTAGTGTTCCAGACCTCTTTGGCACTGTGTTCTTTGCATAGTGTCGTAACGGCCGTTATGGGGCCGCCAAGTTGTGCAAAATCGGTTATGTATTAGTCGTAATGTAATGGTAATGATGGTTATTGTTACGTGATATGAGGCTGGAATGAGGTCTAGAAAAAAATGAATTGCAGTGGCCATTATGGGGCTATAACGACCGTTATAAGACATAATGGCCATTACAGTCCCTGTAACAGTCATTATGCATAGTAACTCTAAAAGAAAACAGGAAGAAAATAAAAAAAAGGGAAAGAAACACCTAACTTTTCCTTTCTTACTGCGGTTGCGGCTGCCGCTGCCGCTCCTTCTTCCCTCTCTGGTGCGGTACTCTCTTTTTCCCACTCATTCTCTCCCTCTCTTTCCCCCCCTCGTTCTCTCTAGAAAACTGAATGGACAGCTGCACACTTTTTTAAAAGTAGTCTGTAGCGTACGCCGCTCTGTGCAAGTCACTGTTTTGGTGCATGGGGTCCACCTTTATTTATGTGTTGTATATCCATGCTGTCCATCATTTTTGCAGTTCATTTCTAGGAATGGTCCTTAAAATGAAGTAGATCCAAATCTCAAGTGGACCATACAGTAGGGATTGAATGTTCACTGTTAAAAACTTTGAAGTGCCCACTATAATGTTTATTTTCCGTTGAACATATCGATAATGTCACATAGACCTAGGTCAAGGGAGAACACAAATAGCAGCTTGATCCAATATATATATATATATATATATATATATATATATATATATATATATATATATATATATATATATGGGAAAAGGTACTATGCGCTTGAGCTCACGATAAGCTTATCGCGAGGTTGAGCTGTGTGGGCCCCACCGTGATGCATGTCGGCCATCAACACCGTGCATTTGATGGTTCCCCTTTAAATAATGGGATATCCCAAAAATCAGCCGTATACGGAACTCAGGTGGGCCATACCATCTAAAATCATGTGAAGACACCGTTAAAACATATAAAAGCACTTAGTGGGGCCCACCTGAGTTTTGAATGCTGCTGAAACTTGGTCTGAACCCTCATACAAGTGGGAGACACATAATGGATGGGTTGGATTTGCAAACCACATCTTTTGTGGGCCCCAAAAATGATTATGAATGTTTTAATGGTTGCATGGCCCCTCTCCACTTCTGTATGTGGTGTGGCCCACACAAGTCACTGATTGACTTGATTTTTGAGACCTAGGTCCACGGTGGAATGGCACATCTGACTGATGGGGTAGATGTTCGAAAGGCATCACGGTGGGGCCCACACAGCTCGATCGCATGGGACGGAGCTGTGAGCTCGAGCGCATTGTACCTTTTCCCTATATATATATATATATATATATATATATATATATATATATATATATATATATATATATATATATATATATATATATATATATATATATTGGTCCCAAGAAGTTTTTGGATCCGCTAGAGATTTGGATCTGCCTCAGTTTTTGGACCATGTCCTAAAATGAATTGGCAAAAAGGATGAACGACATGCATATACAACAAATCCATCAAGGTGGGCCCCACATTCAAGGTGTCACTTACTAATGGTCCACCTACGATTTAGATTTGCTTGATTTTTGGGACTATGACTTAAAATGAGTTGGCAAAACAAATTGATGGCATGGATATACAAATACATTGAGGTGGGCCCCATATTCAGGATCTCATCCACTAGTGGTCCACTTGAGATCCCTAAAGTGAGTTGGGAAAATGGATGGATGACATGGATGGACAATACATTGAGGTGGGCCCTACGTACATGGCCTAAAAATCGTACATGAGGCATGCATTAACTCAAAATTAATCACTTAATTTAGGTCACTGTTGTTGCTTAGTCACAATCCCCAATTAAATTATTTGAATGATTTTGATGGTTAATTTGCAGACACTTGTTTTTTGAAATAGGACCATTTGATATTTTTCATTCTTCCCTATCCAATAAATGTCGACCAATCCATTAGCGGGATAAGTGCCAATAGATTACATGAATTTGAAACTGATTTGGGACATCAGATGGTCCACCAAATTAGCCCCAAATCGTCAACACTATTCACCCGAATCTATTTTCATTTTTTAAAATAAGATCTATTAGGGGAAATGATATGAAATTGTTAGATGTATGAATCACATAATCGGACACAAAAGTCCTTAGACGCGGTATGTTGAAGTGAAATGTATGCGAGTCACAAGGTATGTAATACACCAATAATATAAATCATAGTAAAGCTTGCAAATATGAGATGTTTTGGTATTACATTCATTCTAATCAATTCATATTGATATTATATAGTTAGATAATTAAATATAAAAGATTTGCAGTCAATTCCAGGTTGTCAGGTTTGTAAATTCATCAGACAGTTTGATACAACAGTCTCACCTAAGATTGGACTGTTTCACTACCACAAACATGTTCAAAATCATAAATGAATGCATATTTGGAATATTTATAATTTTATGGATTTTCTAGACATTTTTCTCAATTTTTGTAGCAAAAAGAAAAAAGAAAAAAAAGAAGAAGACGAATATAGAGGCGTATAGCCGCTACCCATTAAGGGCCTCGCCCACTAGTGGATCTACAATACATGGCCCTAAAATGAGTTGGAAAAACGGATGGACGACATGGATGTATAATACATTGTGATGCGAACATCAGTGGTGCACCTTTAGAGTGTACCAGAGGAGGAGGCATTGCCGACAGAGTACCGGAGCGGAGGAGTTGATGTGGATGGACGTTGGGTCCATTAGACCCATTTTCTGACGTCCTACGAGTGTAGGAGCGGCATGACCGCACCCTGACTATATATCCATGGGTTGGATTTCACACCCTACCACACGGGTGTTTTAGTTTCAAGCGTTTTTGTTATTTTCCTTATTTCAAGGGCTTTATTGCACTTTATTTACTTTTCGTTTTTTTTTTTGTTAATTTTCTTGTTTTTAGGCGCTTTAGTGCACTTTTACTTTTTTCATAGCTTATATATATGTTGTGAGAAACCCTATTTTGATTATTATTGAATGAATAGAAATTTTTCTCTTTTCTTCCTCTTTATTCAAGAGATTAGGGTTTAGGATTGACCCTTGGGTATTGAGGATTCCACCCTGATTTCAGGTTTCATTCTTTCTAGATCTTCGAGGTGCAGGAAAATGTAAGAATCATCCTCCTTTTCTTTTGATGACAAAAGGATATGTACCTTCTTCATATCGAATCCTTCATTCTTCACCACTTTCGTTCCTCTTTGGATACCCCCCTCTTGTTTGAATGGAAAAGAGGAATGGTTAGTCAGTATGATCAGATCCAAACTTGACTGTGGACTAACTTATGCTAGATCTGGGATATCCTCATATCCCTAGGTCCTCCAATTTTATGCTAAGGGGCATGATCCTGACAGAGTAACCTTATCTTTGTGTTGAGATTTATCCAATCCCTTTGATCGGAAATGGTTAGGTAATTGGTGTATTTATTTGAATATTCTTTAACCTGATTATACATGCATCTAGGGTTAGGCCATCACATGTCCTTGCATCACATTGAGGCCCTAAAAATCGTATATGAGGCATACATTAACTCAAAATTAATCAATTAAGTTATGTCATTGTTGTTGCTAAATCACAATCACAAATTAAATTGTTTGAATGATTTTGATGGTTAATTTGCAAACACTTGTTTTTTGAAATAGGACCATTTGATATTTTTCATTCTTCACTATCTAATAAATGTCCACCAATCCATTAGCGGGATAAGTGCCTATAGATTGCATGAATTTGAGGCTGATTTGGGACACACCGAATGGTCCACCAAATTGGCCCCAAATCGTCAACACTATTCACCCGAATCTAATTTCATTTTTTTTGAATAAGATCTATTAGGGGAAATGATATGAAATTGTTAGATGTATGAATTACATAATCGGACACAAAAGTCCTTGGACTATGTATGTTGAAGTGAAATGTATGCGAGTCGCAAGGTATGTAATACACCAATAATATAAATAATAGTAAAGCTTGCAAATATGAGATGTTTTGGTTTTACATTCATTCTAATCAATTCATATTGATATTATATAGTTAGATAATTAAATATAAGAGATTTGCAGTCAATTCCAGGTTGTCAGGTTTATAAATTCATCAGACAGTCTAATATAGCATTCTCACCAAAGATTGGACCCGTTTCACTGCCATAAACATGTTCAAAATTATATATTAATGCATATTTGGAATATTTACAATTTTCTGGATTTTCTAGATATTTTCCTGATTTTTTGGAGCAAAATAAAATAAAATAAAATCAATGGATATAGGGGCAGCCACCCCCCTCCGCATATTGGCAGTTATACCGATTCAGCGTATTCATAAAGGCGGGCACCGTTACCGCTACGAAACACCTCGGGGGCCGTAATAACTGTCATGTAACCATAATGGTGGTGACGTTACACGTTACGAGGTTATAACGGCTGTAATGGCCATTACGGAAAAAAGACCTGTTTTGGCCCCTGCAATGGACACTTTTTCTTCCAAAAAAATAAAAAAAGAGGCTGTAGTGGTGGTTATGGCTTATATTGTAAGTTGTAACCACCACTGATATCGTTACAAAATATGTTGGTTCTTTTGTTGATAAAACTATCATTGCCATTAAAAAAAGGAAAAAAAAGGGTATGCCTTAACTCTTTTGTAATTCTGTTTTCCTCAATGAGGCTTCCTTTTTTTTTTGAAAGGTTCCTCAATGAAGCTTTATTATCAATCAATAACAAAAGAATCTAAATCTATTCACAGATCCTCACATGTTAAGTTTTAAATTAGATAATCTTAGGAGCAACAACTGTTAGTCTCTAGTTGACCAATAATGGGGAGCTGTAGCTGCAATCTTCAAGTAAAACAAATATCCAAAGGGCCTCAAAAGAGCTTGCATTTATGATCCAATGAAAGTATCACAGTCAGAGTGTTTTTTTTTATTTTTTTTATTTTTTTTTATATTTTATTTTATGTTTTTGTTTTTTCCCTCCTTAGCAGAAGTATTTCAATTTTCAAGTTCCCTCTATAAAATTCCACATATATGACATATGTTACATAGTGGCCACTTGACTAAGTTTTAAGCTCTTTTCTTTTCAGGGTAGTTTTAAGCATTTTATAGGAGGAAAGCATGTGATGGATAAAAGACATGGCAGAACTGGATTTCCCAACGATGGACCTAGATCATTTAAATGTTTCAGCACAACCGTATCTTATATGACATAACATAGAATATGCAAGATGGACCTAGATCATTTAAATGTTTCAGCACAACCATATCTTATATGACATAACATATAATATGCAAGATGGACCTAGATCATTTAAATGTTTCAGCACAACCATGTCTTATATGACTTAACATAGAATATGCACTTCATGCTTGATATGGTCAGCCATACCCACATATTTTATATTAAACCATAATTAAAAAGATCTAAACAGATCTAATAAAGTCTAAAGATGGATAAAAATACATAAAAAGATCATGATGGCCTTATATTCGGTTAGTGAAAAAACATGATATGGGTCTCTCTCCCTCTAGGGCCTTCAATCTTTTGGAGACTTCTCTGATTTTCCCTCCCTCCCTCCCTCCTTCTAGGGCCTTCAATCCTTTGGGGACTTCTCCGATTTTCTTAGCACACGGATGAAATATCTCATTTTTCCTCCGCTGTGAGTATTACTCCCAGACTGCTTTGAATGACATCACTTGTAATTTTTCCTTCATAGTCTTCCTACGCATTCATTTCAACATCCAGCTATAACATCCATCCTCTATTCATGTTGCCTCTTAGTTGCCCAACGGTCTTACTCCATACAGCTTAGTCGTGTAATAGCCATCTCATAAAAAATTCCTTTTAGTTCTGTTGAAATGCGGCGATAACACAACACTTTAGAGGCACATCTCCACTTCATGCACCCGGTTCTATTCCAATGGAAGCATCCTCCTCAATCATTCCATGTTTTTGAATGATAGAGCAAAGATAACCAAAACAGATCACTTCAATAAAAAAAACAGTAGAAAAGAACAAATACATGGCCATGTCCACATATGTTGAGATTTGGGGATGAAAGGAGTTGGCCACCTAGTCATACCTGACCTGAATAACATAGCTTACCAGAGCTGGATATGCAGTGGTTTCACATTGACCACATTTACGGGTGATCTATGATTATCTGAGGGCTCACGTTTTGTCTGTGAGGGTTTTAGAAGTTGAATTCAAAATGTTTATGTCAATCCACCCTTCCTATTGAGAAAGAAGATCAGGAATGAAAGAAGTGAAATGCAGTAGGAAAACTGAATAATAAGATATCTTGGTTATTCTTTCCTCCATTCCATCCATATTCATAGAGATGGAATTCTTATAAAGATTCATGAAATCTTGTAGTGTCTACTACTTTTCGTAATCAAGATATCTGGCTTATAGTAAGAGTCTCCTCTCATAGTCTGAGTAACCTGCACACTTGAAATTATTGTACCTAGCAGATGTTCATGGAGCTTATGGATTTGATGGTATTAATTTGCTTAAATTATTGGGCTTATAGTTTGAATTTATTGCTCTTAGCAAATCATTCACGTCTGTACTTTAGTAGGATTGACCTTCTGAAGCTGTCATGTTATCTGACTATACCTTTATGAATCATTTTGGAACCTTGGATTTTGTTGATAGTCACAAGTTGTTGCTTTTTTACTTTACAAACTATTCTTGTTTTGAAATCAACATACGACACAAATATTGCTATCACATTGATTAGTGTTTTGGTACACATTTCATTGATGTTGGTGTTGATGAGCATTCACTGTTTATATTGACAGGTTGTAGTCATTTCAGGGGAGACTGGATGTGGCAAAACTACGCAACTTCCTCAATATATTTTAGAATCTGAAATAGAATCTGGTCGTGGAGCATTCTGCAGCATCATCTGTACACAACCTCGAAGAATATCTGCCATGGCTGTTTCAGAAAGAGTTTCTACAGAAAGAGGAGAGAATCTGGGAGAATCGGTAACTGCTACTATATTTGGTGCTTATTTTCTTTTCATGTCTATTTTTTCCTCAAAAAAGATTTCTTGAATTTCTTTGTTCTGGCTGCTAGAAATGTAAGCTTTTGTGGTAGGTGGGTTACAAAGTTCGGTTAGAGGGAATGAAAGGAAAAAACACGCATCTGCTTTTCTGTACCAGCGGCATTTTGCTAAGAAGGTTGCTGGGAGACCGTAATCTGAATGGTATAAGCCATGTTTTTGTTGATGAAATTCATGAGCGAGGCATGAATGAAGGTATGGTATTTGAAGTAGTTGATTTGATATCATGATTATTAAGTTTCCACAGTCAAGCATTAGCAGTAAGTAGTGTTTATACATTATTTCCTCATGATAATGATCATCATCATCATAGGCTGTCCCAGCTATTTGGGCCGGTGTATGCATTATTTACCTTTTTTCTTTGATGAATGTCTCACAGATCTATTTACTGATGCTGTTAATTTTATTTGTAATACAGACTTCTTATTAATTGTGCTGAAGGATCTTCTTCCTCGTCGCCGGGATCTCAGATTGATTTTGATGAGCGCAACTCTTAATGCTGAGTTATTTTCAAACTTTTTCGGAGGAGCACCAACAATTCATATTCCGGTGAGCTAATACTACTGGAATATCAAGGAAACGAGTTCTTTATCGAAAATTTACAAACCCCCCCCCCCCCCACCCCAAAAAAAAAAAAGAAAAAAAAGAAAAAAGATTTCATGTTGTTCTGTATTTAGGATTAAAAAAACAAAAGTCGAAATGAGTTGTGCTGGTAGTTTTACACCCTTTTTGGTAGATGTGTAAAAAGGGGTTCATCTCATTTTAGTTAACAGTAAATAATGTATTAGAGATCTTGATCTCTAATTCATAATTAAATCTCTAATAAATAATTACTGTTAGCTAAAGTGAGATGAACTCAATTTAGGTGTCTACCAAACAGGGCCTAAGGCTTTTCTTGAGACTATGGATAGCTTGTAGTCTCTTGTCCTATCCTGACTTTCAATTTCTGTGTTCTGCACATGCAAATCTGCTCAACTTTCAGACTTTTTGAACTGTGTTCTGCATATGCTTTTATTCTCAACTTTCTGGCTTTCAATTTCTGTGTTCTTCATATGCATTTATGCTCGACTCTTTGTTTCTTCTATTCAGTGGCAGTTAGGAATAAATGACTTTGGCACATCTTTGTTATTGCATTGGTGGACTTAGAACAAAGATAAGCTTGCCAAATGAAGCTGTTTCTGTAAGTTGTTGAAATGTTTAGTTAAAAATCAGGATTTCCAACTGATGGTTTAAATTACCATTCTAATGGTTTTCTTTTCACTCTTCGGTTCTTTTGTTTCTTTTCCTTTTTTTTTTTAAAAATAAAATAATAATAATTATTTTTTCTTCTCCTTCTAGGTAGAAGTACTGCAGTTGGAGTTTCCTGAGTTGGGATATTCAGGCTTAACCCTCTGCCATGGTGTCAATAGCTGCTGGAATCTCATCAGCTAGAGGAGCACTGCTGTTTTGGTGCTTCCTCAGGACTACGACCCAGGCGCCCCCCCACCCCCCCAACACACACACACCCCTTTCATATGTTCTTGACCTATCTTTGCACGTGCCCTTCCACCCCTCACGTGTCCTCTCCCCACCTCGCGTTTTCTCCCCTTCACATGCCCTACACCCCATTGCTCAGCCTCCCGCGCCTGTAGTGGTTGGGTCCCATCCCCTGTGCCTCATCAGAACCATTAGTTTCCCCGTCCCAAACATCATTCCATCCATCTTAGATAGATGTGGCTTGCATCAGCTTGCTGGTGTTTCAGCTGATGCTACGGTTCAGACTCTACCTTGTGGCATCTCTCCTGACCATTGAAGGCTCTTGGAAATGCTTCACGAAGATGGCCTTAGATCTTCTCAGCTGATGGAGATCTCTGCTAATGTTGGTAGCCAGTTCTCGTTCGGCACATGCGCCAATAGGTCAGGGTCAGAGCTGAGACCTCTGGGCTAGATGGTGAAATGAGAGGAGAAGCTGAAGCTTCAGCCCCGCTCTTCATGTGGATGCATGTTCTTGTGATGTTATCCACTCTGTCAGATGACAAAGGGTGTTATTACTCCTTCGACACCTTGAGCAGCTGTGCTTTAATGAAAGGCTGCTTCTGTGCATCGGTTAACCCACAATCGATGCTCTCTCAATGCATGACTCTGGTGATGACTCAATTGATGAAGACAGTAAGGGTTCTCTAACCTCGATATGCACCCCATCTTAGCATCCCTTGAGGAAGATGGTGACAGCAACATTCTCTCCTACCTCTCCCTTAGACTACAGTTTTGACGTGGCGAGTCTAGAGGTAGCCTTACCACTTCGAGAACTTCAAATTCCCCTATAATGACAATCATGTCAGCCCGAGCCCCTTTTCTTCCAGGAAGCTTCCTCTCTCTTAGACGTGTGGTAGCGTTGTCGCCTTTCCTTCCCCTCTCTTTTCGAAACCTGGATCAAGCCTCCATAATGAGAAATCTTTTCCTGTCCCTCCTCGATCCATTCCTGCTCTCTCTATCCTCTCTCTCACCCCTCTCTATTGCAAGCTTCCCTTGGCCCCCGGAATCACTATTGTCTCTCTAGGCCTTTCCCCCCCCTGCTAGATCCTCTTCCTTCCCTCTCCTCTTCTCCCTTCTTCCTAGGGTTGGGAGCTAATCCCTTTTCCACCCTAGCCTCAGGTTCTAGCTGACCCTTGCCTTCAGAATAGTCATCGCCCTTTGGACCACTCAGTTGTCCTTGAGGTTTCCCCCATTTTAATGCTAGGAAATCAATTAGACCTCACCCCAATATCCACCCCATCTTACAGTGGCGTAAAGAAGCAGTGATTGAGTTTGGGAAATTTATCGAGGTCTCCTTTGGAAAACGCGATTATGTCTATGTGTCTTTTTTCCAATTCATGGAAGCTAGGGGTGCCTTGGTGGTTTGCTAGCCTTGGTAGGTCCATCGACTACTACATTGGCTCGAGCTTTCGAAGCTCGAAGAAAGGCAGGAGGGTTGCCAAGGTTCCTCTATGAATATCCTCTCGTGGAATGTTAGAGGGTTGGGTGGAGGTCATAAGAAGACCCAATAAAAAAACATGTGCAAGAGATCTAAGGCGCAAATCAAGTTGCAAGCTTCAACCACTCGTTGATGAACTCACTCTGGGGTGAGGAGTAGCTCTCCCTTGATTTTGAAGGCTCAACTGTTGGTATCTTGATTGCCTGGGACACCAAATTTTGGGTCAAAGAGGACTTTTCACGGAAATTCTCTTTCTATTATTTTCAAAAGTTCATCTTTTGGTTTTAAATGGTTGTTCTCAGTGGTTTATGGGCCTACTAAGGCTCCCTCAGGGCACCAGTTGTAGGAAGATTTGAATGATATTTGTTCCAAATTCTCCCTTGGTGCATTTTATTTTCCTTTGAAAAATCGAATGGCAGACGCCTCACGTCTAGTATGAAGGCTTTTTCGGAGTGGGTCTTTAAACATGCCTTAGTTGATCTTCCCCTCTCAGACATTAAATTCACTTGGTCCAATGGTTAGAAGCCCCTATTCTATATTGCCTCGATGGATTTCTTGTCTCTTTGGACTGGTTAGATGCAAGGTGTTAAGAAACTGTTACATTATGGGCATATCAGCTGTTATGTTATGTTAACGATCAATATCGTTACGTGATATGGGGTTAAAATTGGTGACCCCCTGAAATTGGAAACCTTAATGGCTATTATGGGGCATTATGACTGTTATGGGAAAATATAATCCGACCATAATTAAGGCCAGCTCGGTCTAGTCATGTCTCAGGACGGATCAACCGAACTTCCTTCAAGGTCGGCTCAATCAGACAAGCGGCCACTCCAGAGATACTTATTCAAATGAGACCAACGAGCAAGATGGATCTGAGCCATAGCATGGAAAGACATGGGCTTGGGTGAATCAACCCTGCCGACCCCAACATTGGGCCGTCCACAGCCGACCTGGCGTAGTCTGAGCTCGATTGAAGAGAGTTTTGCTCGGGTTGTCTGCTCGGACCAGCTTCAATCAACCAGCTTAGTTAAGACAACTGAGTCGAGCTCAATACAGTTATGCATGATAACCTTAACCGCCTAACCATGATCACGGGATAACTGACAACATCATCACGTACGCAGTTCTCGCCTAATAGCAGGGATCGTACAGAGAATAGCGGACGTCCACTCCAACCAAACAATATAAATAGGAGTTTAACCAAATGGAACAGGTACGCAAAATCTCTCACCCTAAACCCCATCCACACAACTTAGACCCAGATTCCAGGTCTGACTTTGGCATCAGAGGGTCCCCTGCTCTAGCTGGGGTCTCCATTGTCGTTCATTTGTGCAGGTGCTCGTTCAAAATCTCTCACCCTAAACCCCATCCGCACAACTTAGACCCAGATTCCAGGTCTGACTTTGGCATCAGAGGGTCCCCTGCTCTAGCTGGGGTCTCCATTGTCGTTCATTTGTGCAGGTGCTCGGATCTAAGAGCTCATCAAGGGTGAACTGGATTTTGCATCAACATTTTGGTGCCGTCTGTGGGAAGTTCGACGTGAAAGCTCTCCTACTTTATCAGAGGAAAAATGGCGAAAGGAAAGAAGAAAGCGCTTCCTCCAACCATTGTTGCTGATCCCGAGCCAGCTGGGCAGCGAAACTCATCTTCTCAATTTGTCGTTGAGTCGGTTCTGATAGGACAAACGCAATGATCTCGGATTCAAGGAAACAAATATCACACATTACAAAATCAAGTGGAAATGTTGGTCAATGAGCTTGGCTAAATGAAACAACAAATGGCCAGACAACATCCACCCCCTGATCGTGAGGCGAGCGCTCCGCTAGTCGCATAACATTCCGCCCCTATCGGTTCTCAAGGAGGAACATCTCGAGGCGCGTCAGCCCAAGCACCGGCCCATGCCCAGGGCATGTCGGCCCGAGCGCCAACTCATGTTTCCAAAGCCTCGGTATTAGCTCCAACCGACCTCCATCATGAACTAGAGAGGAGGAGACGTGGGAAAACTCCTGAAGCCGATTAGGCCCGTGAAACTATCGTCGAAAATAAAGACCCTTGGGAAGCTTAGCTTGATGAGTTGCAAGGTCAGATTGGCGTTATGCGTTGAGTATATCAAGCACAGGCTCCGACTGCAGTGGAGGTGATGATGAAAGAGGCGGTGCCTCCGTTCACCAACGAAATAATGGGCGCAGTCATGCCTCCAAGGTTTCGGATGCCTCCCATCGCATAGTATTCGGGTTCTGGGGATCCAATTGAGGACTTGGAATCCTATCGCTCATGGATGGAGCTCTAGTCGGCCTTCAGACTGATCGTGTGCTAAGCCTTCTCTATAACTCTCACAGGAGTCGCATGAAGTTGGTACTGACAACTGAAGCCGAAGTCGATTGGCTCATTCGCCGAGCTTAGTAAAGCATTCCTAACACAGTTCATTGTTGGGAAACAACGCCGGAAGCTCTCCGCTCATTTGCTAACCATCAAACAGAAGGAGGGAGAAGCATTGAAGGATTATATTCTTCGGTTTAATGGGGAGGTGATGAAAGTCGACGACTATTCTAACAAGATGGCTCTGGCTACGATGATTGTTGGACTCAGAGAAGGAAGGTTCCTCTTCTCGATAGGGAAGAACCCTCTGACCACATTAGGGGAGCTCATGAACCGAGCTTAGAAATACTCGAACGCTGAAGATTTCTTCAGTTCTTAGAAAGGAGGCCAAAGTGCGGAAAATTCCACGAGGGATAAAAAGCATAAGGAGGCCCCACACCAGTCAAGCTCAAATAGGAAGAGATCGGACGAGGACACCTCATGTAGTTGAAGGCCAAGTAGGCGTCTTGAGAGCCGATTTAGCTTGTACACTCCCCTCAATACATCTCCAGAGCAAGTCCTAGAGATCCGAGACAAAAAGATTTTAATGTGGCCGGCCAAGCTGTATGAAAACGGATGTGAGTCAACGTGACAAGCGCAAATACTATCGTTCTCATCTAGACGATGGCCACAACACTGGCAATCGTGTTGATATCAAAGAGGAGATCGAAACCCTTATCCGTAAAGGGCATTTGCGTGAGTATGTCAAGAAGGACAAGCAAGCTCGGGAAGATGAACAACCAAGCAGAGGACCAGACAACAGTGTTGAGATCCAAACTATTTGCTGAGGACCATCTGGAGGCGCACGCTCAAAGCGAGCACGCAAAGCGCACACTCGGAACACCGACCCTGAGCATTATATCCACCTAGCAAATAGACCAAGCAAGGAGCTACGCACGAGTCCGTGCAACCTGACATTTACAGAAGATGATGCCTGCGGTATTCAACATCCTCACGATGATACTCTGGTGGTGGCTATGTCAATAGCCAATCGAAAGGTGTATCGCATTCTGGTCGATACAGAAAGCTCAACCGACATACTGTACTCCAAGGCCTTCGATAAAATGGGCATCAACAGATCCCATCTTTGACCCATCCAAACCCCCCTGCACGGCTTTACGGGGGATAAGGTCATCTCTGAGGGTGTAATCCTCCTTGTCACGGCAAGGGAGGAACATAATCAAGTCACCTTGATGGTGGATTTCCTGATGGTAAACTGTCCGTCGACCTATAATGTGATCCTTGGAAGACCTTCCCTCAACTCCATGAAGGCAGTGGTATCTATATACCACTTAATGATGAAGTTCCCCACTGTGGGTGGGGCCGGTTATCTCCTAGGAGACCAACGTAAGGCTCGGCGCTGCTATTCAATCGCGGTGAGGAAAGGCATACCCAAGCAAGCCTTGACGATCAACTCACTCGATCCTAGAGAAGAGTCACCAGAGAAAGGCTTCCTGATGGAGGAGCTTATTACCATTCCGCTCGACAAAGGCAACCCCAGCAAACCGGTGCAGGTCAAATCATCTTTGACCCTTGACCATTGTACTTGGATGATGAGTTTCCTCAGGGAAAACAAAGATGTGTTCGCCTGGACTCATCAGGATATGCCGGGCATCGATCTCGAGGTGATGGTTCAAATTAAATGTGGATCCGAGCTTCAAACCAATCAAGCAAAAGAGAAGAAAGTTCGAGCCGGAGCGATATGCGGCAATCGCCGAGGAGGTCGGCAAACTGCTAGATGCGGTCTTCATCGAGGAAGTCTATTATCCCGAGTGGATTGCCAACGTGGTGTTGGTTAAGAAGTCCAACGGGAAGACATTCTCTATCTTGAGGAAATACTGAATGAAGCTGAATCCAAGTGCTCGTTCAGGGTCGGCTCGGGTAAATTCCTGGGTTTCCAGGTCAGCCAAAGAGGCATTGAGGCAAATCCGGATAGGATCAAAGCTCTACTGGATATGGGGTCTCCCTGAACACTGAAAGAGATGCAATGTCTCACCAGAAGGGTGGCGGCCCTGGGCCCTTAGCCGATTCGTCTTGGGAGCAACAAATAAGTCTCCTGTTTTTTCAGCAACTAAAAGACGATAAGATGGCAGAGTGGACCTCGGACTGCGAGCACGCATTCCAATAGCTAAAGCAGTACTTAGGATCACCCCCGCCACTGTTAAAACCGGTAGAAGGAGAATCATTACAACTTTACCTGGCCATGTCCATCTCGGCCTTGAGCTTGGCCCTTGTCCGAGAATCCGAAGGGAAGCAGTGCCCTGTGTACTATGTTAGCAAAGCGTTGGTCCCTGCTGAGACCCGGTATCCGAGCATAGAGAAGCTCACTCTAGCCCCAGTGATCTCGTCCAGATGACTCCGTCCCTACTTCCAAGCACATACCATAGTGGTCCTCACCGACTGGCCTCTTCGTCAAGTTCTCTAGAGACCTGAGGTGTCGGGGCGGTTGACCAAATGGGCGGTCGAGCTCGGCGAATTCGACATTCGATATCAGCCCAGGACGGCTATCAAAGGTCAGGCGGTGGCCGATTTCATCGCTGAGCTTTCGGGTTAGGATGAGCGGACATCCACAAGCAGCCCAGGAGGATCGTCCAATCCATCAGAGACATCTGATCTGTGTGACGGAGCTCTCCAGCCCTTCCGTCCTGCTGAGGGCCTTGCGGTGGAGGAGGTTGATCCAAATAGTTGGGTATTTTATGTAGACGGGTCATCTGATGCGAGACGTGGGGGAGCAGGGATTGTCCTACTAGCCCTTGACCAGACGACTGTTCAATATGCTATAAGGCTTGGGTTCCGCGCCTTGAACAATGTGGCCAAATATGAAGCACTACTAGCTCGGCTCAAGCTAGCAGTCATCATGGGGGTCAAAGCACTCGAAGTTTGATGTGATTCACAGCTTGTGGTCAACCAAATATCAACAGAGTACTGGGCGAAGGAAGCCTGGATGATTGCCTACTTAGCCGAAGCTCGGAAGTTGATCGACAAGTTCCAGAGTTGCAAAATTAGTCAGATCCCGAGAGCAGACAATTCATGGGTGGACGCCCTTGCTAAACTAGCCTTCGCGACAGACGGGGATGTTCTGAAGTTCATCCCGATAGAATTCATTGTTGAGCCGAGCATTGACCGCATCAATCATGAGGCTGTCCAGCTCGTGCAAGTAGCCCCAAGTTGGATGGACCCAATCATTGAGTGCACTTAGGTCGCTCGATATGTAATCCTCAATACCTTACTTGAGATGCCTGTCACGCCCCAAACTTGGAAACTGGGCTCACAAAATTTCCAATTGCCGAATTCAGCGCAGACAGCCTTAGTAGTGCCCCATTCTCGGCTCTCAGCACCCATACACTGGATTCCGATCATGGGACCCTATAAGGAGGATTTCGATTATAAATTGGTTCCATAATCAGCATAACCATAAGCATAACCCATGAATAATAACCAGAACACCATCACAAAATCCACTAAGAGAATGATGAAAATGGGCCTAACATGGCCTAAGGGAAGTCACAATGTGGACATTTAACTATCATTGCCCATCAATGTGGACATTAACTAACATTACTCCTAAGGAGTGACCCACACAAAGCCAAACATATAGTGGGCCCATGGCTGTACACAAAGGCCTCATACACAACATAAAGGGCCTCACATAAAGGGCCTAATGTACACCATGATGGGCCTTACTCATGGGCTACATATGCATCACATTTGGCCTCACTCATGGGCCTCGCATATATCACTTGGTCCTTACCAAATGGGCCTTCTACATCACATCAGGCCTCATTATATGGGCCTTAAACACATCTCATTGGGCCTCATTCAAAGGCCATAAATTCATCACACGGGCCTGATTCAAAGGCTATAAATACATCACATGGGCCTGATTTTTGGGCCTCAAATACTTCAAAATGAGCCTCATACAACAGGTGGGCCTCATATGTATCGAGTGGGCCTGATGGGGCAACCCATGGTTTAACAAAAACAAATGGACAACGTGGTTAAAACATACATCACAGGTGGGATTTCCATGGGTCCACGCTAAAAAGCGGGCGGGCAGCATGGTTGAAACACATACATTCAAGATGGGTTTCCACCGTCCAGATCATTGGATGGTGCAGATGCAAGGCATATACATCACAGTCGGCCCGCACATAGCCTGTCCATATGGACGGTGTTGATATAATACATACATTAGGGTGGGCCCCACCCCCGCATGTGCAGCACGTGTGGGGTGGGTCCCAACCCAACAAATGGAAGGATGGTGGGGATATACCCATACATCATGGTGCGGCCCATACAGCACTATCCAGAAGTGGACGGTGTGGATACATAATACATACAGCAAGGTGGGTCCCACCCCCACACGTGCCACACATCCAAGAAAGATGGACGGCTGGGATATAACAGATACATCACGATTGGGCTCCATAGGAGCACTGTCCAGATGGATGGTTGGGAGAAACACATACATCTTGGTGGCCCACAGAACTTGCTGTCGTTAATGCAGCAGCAGCTGCTGCTGCTTAGGACCCAAAACAGATGGACGGTCGGATAAACCACATATGTTGAGGTGGGTCCACACGTGTGGGGCCCACCAAATCAGCTGATATATGTGCTTTCTTTGCATCTGGGCCTGTCTAGACGGAGCGGCAGCAGGCCTGTCCGCTGGACAGGTAGCGAGGTGGGCCCAATCATGAGGTCGGATGGCATGGAAGACATGTACATCAGGTGGGTCCAGACGTGCATGGCCAACCATTCGATCAAGCTAATATTTGCATTTTTCCTCCATCCGGGCTATCCCAAAAACGGGCAACAAGTGGGTTCAATTTGCTAGACGTCTAGAAAATCTGGACAATCCAGGTTTGCTGATCATATTAAGTGGGCCACACACACATCATTATCATCACCATAAGAAGAAGGGAGGGAGAAAGAGAGAAGAAGAAAGACCAGCCAAAGGGAGCGGACCCCGCCACTATGGGCCCCTCAAAAGATCCAAACCATACACCATGATCATCATAAGGGTCCCATGCATGCATGAGCCCTACAGTAGAAAATCTGAGGTAGGGATGCCATCCCCACCATGCAATTCAAGGGTCTAGATGACCCATCAATGAACTAAATCAAATAATACATCATGATGGGGTTTGTGGAGAATGGCCCCATCGTGGCTTGTGTATGCAACCAAGGTGGGCCATCGACCACACCTAGGGGGGGTAAAATGGGATCTCCACCATTGATTGGTGGGTCTTATATGCCTTCAAGCAAGAATAGAAGAAGATCCATGGAGAAAATGAAAGAAACTACACCTAAGATGCACCCACCTTCAAATCTTCTTGCTCTTCTTCCACCAATGGCTTCTAATGCTCCAAGGGGGTCGATTTAATGATCGAGATGAGGTGTGGAGGGTTGGATATGGGCGATTAGGGAGCTTGAGGTTGCTGGATTTTTGGGGAGCTTAGGACGGTTGGAGGTTGCTAATTGAGGAAATGAAAAAGGAGAAAGAGAGAGAGGTAGCTAGGTAGGCTCTCTCTCATGGGTAGGTATGATTGGTTTGGGTAAGAGAGGTGGCTAAGGTAATTATTAGTTGTAAGAGATAGGCTATAGGTAGGGTGGCTGTGGAGTAGGGTAGTAGGGTGGCTAGGTGTAGGGTGATGTCATCCTCATAATGACCTTGGGAAATATGCCACGGGTTAGGAAGGTCCCGCAACGTACGGTCCACGACCATGATCATGCACGGCCCACATCTCATGATCTAGACGTCGGATCAGCGCACGAGATGCGGCGACGACGCGGTTGCAATGGCATAGGTCTCGGGTTGAGACGGCTCGGGATTACAGGGTGTGATTTAGGGTCGTGCGCAAATGCGATCTACGGGTTGAGGGTCGCCGGAATTCGACCGGGAGGACCGCGGGATCCTATGGAACAGAACGGACACTAGGACACGGGCATGACAATGCCTCAAGCCTGATGAAGTTGACTATGTCCTGCGAGAGACTCATGAAGGCATCTGTGGCAACCATTTTGGTAGCCGAGCCTTGGATCACAAGATCATCCGACAAGGATACTTCTGGTCGACGTTACATTAGGATTCCAAAAGCTTCACCCGAAGATGTGACAAATGTCAGAGATCCGCAGTCGTCCCTAGGCAACTTGCAAAAGCGCCGACTCTCATGAGTGGGCCATGGTCGTTCGCTCAGTGAGGGATCAATGTCATTGGACCGTTGCCCAAACAAAGTATGCAGTTGTGGTAGTTGATTATTTTACTAAATGGGTAGAGGCTGAGCTCATGGCCAGGATCACCGAGCAGAAGGTAACAGACTTTGTATGGAAAAATATAATCTGCAGATTCAGAATCCCGCATACTATAGTGTCTGACAATGGGAGACAGTTTGACAACGAAAGGTTCCGAGTAATGTGTCAAAGGCTCGGCATCCGGAGTGCTTATTCATCACTTTGGCATCTTCAGTCAAATGGATAGGTCGAGGCAATAAATAGGATAATAAAGAATCACCTCAAGACCAGGCTCGAGAAAGCAAAAGGTGCTTGGGCAGATGAGCTCTCTTTCGTATTATGGGCTTATAGGACTACAGCTCGGTCCTTGACCGGTGAGACTCCATTCTCTTTATCCTTCGAGGCCAAGGCAGTGGTCCCAATTGAAATAGGACTTCCTACGACCCGAGTGCGATCATTCAATGAGGATCAAAATTTTGAGCATATGACAACAAACCTTGACCTCCTTGAAGAAGCGTGGGATCTGGCCGCGCTCAGAACAGCAGCTCAACAACAACAGGTGTCTTGGTTCTACAATTCTCGTGTCAAAGTAAGGCGCTTCTGCCGTGGAGACCTCGTCCTCCGCAAGACCTTCCAGAACACTATTGAGCTCGGTACGAGGGGCTCTAGTGTCAAAATTGCTCAATGACCCTCAATCGAGTGGTCCTTTTCTTATATAGAAATCATTTTTCCTAATTACAATATATCTCCTAATTAGAGCAGCATCTATATCCCTTAATTACAACATAATATCTCCTAATTACAGCAACATCTATATCCCCTAATTACAGCATAATATCACCTAATTACAACATCTATATCCCCTAATTACAACAACATCTATATCCCCTAATTACAGCATAATAGCATCTAATTACAGCATCTATATCCCCTAATTACAGCAACATCTATATCCCCTAATTACAGCATAATATCACCTAATTACAACATCTATATCCCCTAATTACAGCAAAGATATTTACAGATCTGTTTCCTAAATAACTGTACAATTAGGGGATATAGATGTTGCTATAATTAGGAGATATTATGCTGTAATTAGGGGATATAGATGTTGCTGTAATTAGGAGATATTTTTCCTAAATAACTGTACAATTTATATCATCTACCATATCCCCTAAATGTTGCTATAATTAGGAGATATTATGCTGTAATTAGGGGATATAGATGTTGCTGTAATTAGGAGATATTTTTCCTAAATAACTGTACAATTTATATCATCTACCATAAATAAATTGTACAGTTATTTAGGAAACAGATCTGTAAATATCTTTGCTGTAATTAGGGGATACAGATGTTGTAATTAGGTGATATTATGCTGTAATTAGGGGATACAGATGTTGCTGTAATTAGGGGATATAGATGCTGTAATTAGATGCTATTATGCTGTAATTAGGGGATATAGATGTTGCTGTAATTAGGGGATATAGATGCTATAATTAGGTGATATTATGCTGTAATTAGGGGATATAGATGTTGCTGTAATTAGGAGATATTATGCTGTAATTAAGGGATATAGATGCTGCTGTAATTAGGAGATATATGAAATTTATTGGAAGAAGCATCATAGCACACAAATCCTTTTTGAGATAAGTTATATCCCATAAAGACACATTTCACAGATTGCGCAGAGAGTTTGTGACGTTGATGCGGAGGTAGATGCACAAAATAGACACAGCCAAAAGTGTGTAAGTCAAGAAAGCTAGGGTGCTGTTTATGCAGACGATAGAATGGAGAGTCAAAATTTAGCACTTTAGAAGGCAACCTATTAATCAAGTATACTACTGTAGCTAAAGCTTCAACCCAAAATTTAGGAGGAACAGAAGATGCAAGTAACAAGGTCCTAGCAACATCTAACAAATGTCGATTTTTGCGCTCAGCCACGCCATTTTGTTGAGGCGTATAAGGACATGAGCGGTGAGAAATAATTCCTTTGTGACGAAGAAACTCAAGAAATTCATGAGACATATATTCTCCACCAGAATCAGATCGTAAAGTCTTAATGCTAGTGGTAAATTGATTCTCAACATATGCTAGAAACGATTTGAAAACAGCAAAGACTTCAGACTTATAGTGCAGAAAATATACCCAAGTATGCCGACTATGGTCATCTATGAATGTCACAAAATATTTATAATGAGCATGAGAAATGACAGGAGTAATGCCCCATACATCACTATGAATAAGGTCAAAGCAATTCTTTGCCTTACTCCCGGAAGAAGGGAAGGGCAAAATCTTACTTTTTCCAATTTTACACGTAGAACAATCAAAAGACAAAGCATGGGGCAAAGAAGAATCTTTTTTTTTCCAACGAACCAGAATTCAGCAAATGAGATAAAACAACATTATTTGGATGGCCTAAACGTTTGTGCCATACTTCACAATTATTGGAGACAGTAGTACAAGCTAAAGAAATGATACTAGGAATGGAAAAGTATAATGGAAACAGTCTCCCAACTTTAGGCCCCTTCGCTATTGTCCTCCCCGACACCGGATCCTGCACATGACAACCATCACGAGAAAACTGAATATTGTAATTATCATCCACTAATTGTCCAACCGAGATAAGACTCGTCGAAAGCCCAGGTGATACAAAAATATTAGTAAGTGATGGTGCGATATCACCAACCCCCAAGGAATGCCAAATCGGTTACGTATCGGCCAATACGGCCGACACGTAACGGAAACGGTGGTGACCGTTACACGTTACGGGGTCGTATCGGCCGATACGGTTTTTTGTAGCCGTATCAGCCGATACGGGGCGTATCGGCCGATACGCCCCCGTATCGGCCGTTACGGGCCCGTTACGGGCCGTTACAGGCCCGTAACAGGCCCGTATCGACCTTTTTCCATTTTAAGCTTTATTTTTGCTGTTTTTTTGAAACCTCTTACTTCCAAACTGTTTCTTACTCCTTTTACTACTAATTTCGACCAACTTTGGCTGAGTATTTGAGATAAAAACACATTATATTATGAATTTTCTTAAATCAAAGCTCGATGGGCCATTTTTCAGAAATTTGTCAAAAATATGTATTTATATATTTTTAATACGTTTTGTTGTTTTAATCATACCATATAATGTGTTAATCATAGTAAAACATGTTAATGTGCATTTTACAGATTTTGGGTGTCATTTAATATTTTTTTTATATTTTTTTCTATTTACGCATGAATTTTGGCCCCTTTTTTTAAAATTTGAAAAATCAATTTTTAATGGTTGTATTGTTGTTTTAATTATGCCATTTGATGTGTTAATCATAGTAGGACATGTTAATGTGCATTTTATAGATTTTGGGTGCCATTTTATATTTTTTTTTATATTTTTTTCTATTTACGCATTTATTTTGGCCCTTTTTTTGAAAATTCGAAAAATCGTTTTTTAATGATTCTTTTGCTGTTTTAATGATGCTATATGATGTGTTAATCATAGTAGAACATGTTAATGTGCATTTTACAGATTTGGGGTACCATTTTATATATATTTTTATATTTTTTTCTATTTACGCATGAATTTTGGCCCTTTTTTTTTTAAATTCGAAAAATCAATTTTTAATAGTTGTTTTGTTGTTTTAATCATGCCATATGATGTGTTAATTATAGTAGAACATGTTAATGTGCATTTTATAGATTTGGGGTGCCATTTTATATTTTTTTTTATATTTTTTTTCTATTTACGCATTTATTTTGGCCCTTTTTTTGAAAATTCGAAAAATCATTTTTTAATGATTCTTTTGCTGTTTTAATGATGTCATATGATATGTTAATCATAGTAGAACATGTTAATGTGCATTTTACAGATTTGGGGTGCCATTTTATATTTTTTTTTATATTTTTTTCTATTTACGCATTTATTTTGACCCTTTTTTTGAAAATTTGAAAAATCATTTTTTAATGATTCTTTTGCTGTTTTAATGATGCCATGTGATGTGTTAATCATAGTAGAACATGTTAATGTGCATTTTATATATTTGGGGTGCCATTTTATTTTTTATTTTTACATTTTTTTCTATTTATGCATGAATTTTGGCCCTCAAAAATAATTGCAAACACCTAAATGTAAGATATTTTCATATTACATTCATTCTAATATATCTATCATTGATAGTAGATAGTTAGAAAATTAAATACATGAATTTTGTAGTCAAATTCAGGTTATCTGGTTCATAAATTCATCAAACAGTCCGATACAACTTCTGACCAAAGAGTGGACCGTTACACCACCATAAACATGTTCCAATTTATAAATGAATGCATATTTGGAATGCTTAGAATATTTCGGATTTAATCCATATTTTTTCATAATTTTTTGGCAAAAAAAAAATTTTGCGCCGTTATGGGCCGTTACGCCCCCGTATCGCCGTTACGCCCCCGTATCCGTATCGGTTTCAGAGGGCACCGTTACGCCAACCGATACCGATACGGGACACCTTGCCAACCCCAGTAATCGGTAAACGATGGCCATTAGCAACTTGAATATTAGAAGAACCAGTGTACTTACGAACATTGCTAAGTATATCAGGAGAACTGGTCATATGATTGGATGCAGCGGAGTCAACAAGCCAAGATTGAGAGGGTATAGTACGTATAGTACCCTTACCTTGCAGCCCTAAAGCGGAAAATGCCGATACAATCATTTGCTGCACCATTTCTGGTGTAAGGGCAGGTGTAGCAGCAGTGGTAGATGACACTGGAGCAAGATTTTGAGTGCTGGTTACCCCATCAAAAGTGTGGCCAGTAGCAGTAGCATGATAAGCATTCACAGGTCGGTTTTGAGGGCGTGTTGGGCATTCTTTGATGATGTGCCCCTTCTGTTTACAGTAGTTGCAGAATTTTTTAGCACAATGGGCAGCAAGCGAAGATTGAGTAAGAAGACGTTGTTCCTCTCGAAGAAGTGCTCCAAAACACACGTCAAGAGATGGTGAAGGATCCCTGTGCATTAGGTTGGAGCGAATAGACTCGAATTCTGGCCTTAGTTTCATTAAAAACTGGTCTCTTTTGCTAACTTCATGGATTGCTTGAACAACAGAGAGGGACTCGGCCGACACGTCGGCATACACAATGTCGGAAAACTCGGCCCAAAGATTCTGAAAACCACAGAAATATTCCTGAACTGAGAGTGTACCTTGGGAATAGGCAGCAAGATCAGTTTCCAACTGAAATCGCCGGGCGGAATGATCGTGATGATAGACCTTTTTCAAGTACTCCCACATCGATTTAGCCGTCTTGTGCGGCCGTAAATTGAGTATAAGCAGTGGATCAATGGACCCAAGAATCTAAGTCATCACGCGAGCATCTTTCACCTTCCATTGAACCAACGTCGTAGGATCGGTAGGTGCTGGATCACTCCCATCAAAATGACCCTACAACTCCTTTCCCATGACAAAAAGTTGAAACTGAAACTCCCAGGCAGCATAATTCTTCCCTGTAAACCGAGTTTGAAAGACTTCTGAGTTGGAGTAGTTAGCCATAACTAGAATCTCTCGAAATGCACCAAAAAAAATTTAAAAAAACTGCAAACCAAAACCCACATCCAAGAAACCAGAAAACCAAAGCCTAGAACCACGAAAATTGGACCAAAGACAAGGTTGCAGAGAGTGGCTCTGATACCATGTCAAAATTCCTCAATGACCCTCAATCGAGTGGTCCTTTTCTTATATAGAAATCATTTTCCCTAATTACAATATATCTCCTAATTACAGCAGCATCTATATCCCTTAATTACAGCATAATATCTCCTAATTACAGCAACAGCTATATCCACTAATTACAGCATAATATCACCTAATTACAGCATCTATATCCCCTAATTACAGCAACATCTATATCCCCTAATTACAGCATAATAGCATCTAATTACAGCATCTATATCCCCTAATTACAGCAACATCTATATCCCCTAACTACAACATAATATCACCTAATTACAACATCTATATCCCCTAATTACAGCAAAGATATTTACAGATCTGTTTCCTAAATAACTGTACAATTTATTTATGGTAAGTATGTTGTCTATCCTACTAACGTCTAGGGCCAACTTGGGAAGGTTCTTATCGAGTGACTGGCTCGGCTAAGCCAGGCTCCTACCAACTTGAAGATCTCGAGGGTTGACCACTACCACACTCGTGGAATGACGAGCACTTGAAAGTCTATTATCCTTAGAAAAACTTGTAAAAGTCGGCACCTGTTTGCGATGAATCTACTTTTTAATAAAAAGAATTCCTCGACGTGGTGATCCTACGTACCTAACACTCGACTTTACGTAGGGTCTCCTGTGGGAGAAAAAGCTTATGTAATGAAGCGACCCTTAAAAAAGGGCTCGGCTCACTAAGAATAACGTGACCTACGGAGGACCCTCTCTCAAGTGTAGAAAGGCAACCTTTCGACAATCTGACCCCTTAAAGAAGAGGTCGGCTCGTCGACTATGATCAACAATAATTCAAACAACCGTTGCGACAATCAATCATCAAAATGAAAATATTAAAATAACGTAAGTATTCAAAAATATTCACCAAAAAGGTGGCATCAAATTGCCACAATATCCGATTAAAAAAAAGAAATAAAGAAGAGAAAGGTTATAAACTTCAAGGCCATGTCAATCAGCCCGAGGAGGAGGTAGGTCGACAAGAGGGGCTTGCTCGGAAGGTCCTTCTCTGGTTCCCTCAACAACAAGAACGTCGAGGTTGAGGTTAGGATAAAAGGTCCTTGACGTCCCCGAGGCAGGCGTCATAACCACAATGCTAATGCTCTCAGCCTCAACAGTTCTTTTCGCTGAAGACTTGAACTTCTTGATAGCGGCAACCTCGATCGATGCAGCTGAGGCTTCGAAGTCGGCCCTTTGCAATGCTGCCAAAGCTTCAAACTCAGCCCTTTGCGCGGCCAATGCCTTCTCAACCTCGGCAGCGACATCAACCTTGGCTTGCATCAAGTCCGCCATCGGCTTGGTGGCGTCGTCAACAACGGAGGATAGGTGAGCCTGCACCCTCACTAGCTTGGCTCTGGCTATGTCCAAGTGGGACTTGGTCCTGCTGAGCTCCTCCATCACCAACCTCTCCTTCACCCAGGCCTCCACCAACTGGCCCTTTAGGGCTTCTCGCTCCTCGTCCATGGCCCTTAGAAGTGCCTCAACCTTGCCTTCCCCTTCCAGAGGGTTTCATTCTCCTCCTCCTTCGCACTTAGCTCCTCCAACTTTTCCCGAGTTGATAGGAACATGGGGACTGCTTGAATATTGGGTAGAATAAGATACAATTCGGACTCGAAAGAAGTACCTCGGAATCAAAGGAAGCTAATCGGATAAAGAAGGAAATTTACCTTATAATAGATTGAAGCTATGTCAGTCAGGAAGGCCTCATGACGGCGGGCGAGAAGGTTGGTGATCTCGGCCTCTGGAACATTCTTCGCCACCCAACCGACTAGGCGGGACATATAGTGGCCGGGAGGGAGCTCCTTAGCCTCCAAAGGGGAAGGAGTGAATGCAGTGGCCTCACCTACGCCACTGGCAGCAGCGGCCTCGCCTACGCCACTAGCTGCCGAGGCTTGAGGCTTGGCCACCGGCACGTCAGTACCCCTTACTGGAGAACCAGCCTTGCCAAGCAACTAGTTGACTTTGGCGGGCATGGGATGGATGTGCTCGGCGTGTGCCATAGTTTCACTCCTGAGCTTGGATAGGGAAGGAGTAGCGGTTTCTCCAACTGCTTTCCTTTCCATCCCAAGCGGAGGTGAAGGGGCAGTCGGAGGCACTTCGCGGGCTCGGGCGGGAGTAGCAACGGGCCTGGCCTCGGAAAGAGGGTTCCCCTTCTTCCAGGCAGTCGTTAAGGGGAGGGGGTTGCTCCCTCTTCTTGGTTCCCGAAGGCTCAGCCATACTTGCGAAGTACAGCTCGACTCAGAAAAATACCGAAAACAGAAACCTTAGTACGACTATAGATGGACACTTGCCACGAGCAGAGGGAAAATGTTTAAATTTGCAGGTCCTGATTGATGAAGAGTATCCGGAGTGATGAGGAGGTGCCAGATGCGAGACTCCTTTTGCACTCTCGCCTTGTCCACTTGAGCTTGGAGGAAGGAGGAGAGCTTGGGAGGACCTTTCGTGTAGACTGCGCAAGAACAACATAAGTTAATTGGATACACTACAAAGCATGCATGTACAACAGAAGAACGACTTCACAAAAATATGACTTGGGGTTGAAAATTTTGTGGGCACTCGGACCCGAAGACCTTTGAGCTCGGCAGCAGGTGCTTCCCACTCTCCTGAGGCCCAAAACCATTTATTCTTCCAATCTTTGTTAGAGGTTGGAAGCTTGGTGACGAGGCCTGGGCCATGATGCGTCATTGTCGAGAAGTAATACCAGCATGACTCTAAGGGGTTGTGCTTGGCTTGATAGACAAACATAAATTTGTCTGGGGTCAGCTCCTCGTTCTTGAGCTAATGCCAAATGACGTAAGCAGCCATCAACGATCTCCAGGCATTCGGGGCGAGCTGACCCGGGAACAACTTAAGGTGTGCATTCATCGCCTGCACAAATGGGTGAATCGGGAACTGCAGCCCGCATTGGAGGGCGCAGATGAAAATGGTTATCTCCCTCCCGGCCGGGTCCCTAGGGGCATCATGTGGAGTAGGAGCTTGGATGGTTACAAAATCCGGGATCTGGAACTCTACTTGGATCCCCTCCATCTGGGATTCGACCAAAATTGAACCCCCAGGGACGAGCTCCACTGGCTGTCCACCTACAGGCCCAACAGCCGTCCTCCTGGCTGGAGCTCGGGCTGCCCTCTTTGCGCCCTTAGAGTGAGACGTGGTCTTTAAGCCCCTGGCCTTTTTGGCCCGAGGCCGTAGAGGTATTGCGGTTAACATTTCTGCCGAGGCCTCGGGCCGAGAGCGCACACTCTTCGGCTTGGTGTCACCTTCGAAAGCATACACCTCATGGACATCATCCGAGCTGTTCGACATTGGAGATGGAGGAAAGAAAAAAAAAGAGAACTAAGAAACTAAAAGGAAAGGTGCGGGAAGACTCATAGGAATTCGCTCACTCCAGAAGTTACAGCAGTAGAATGACACCAAGCGGATGATCAGACAAATGAAGGGAACTACGATTTTTATACTATTCCCAACTGAAGAGCAATCATGGTAGGCATTTATTGCCACAGGTGAAGAGCCGTCTAGCCGAGCACATCGTCACACGTGGCGGAGCTTGACTAGCTCAACCAACGTGACTGCTCAAGCCGCGCACTACCCTTAATGATCAATCATAATGATAGGGAACGAAGAGCCACCGACTCTCCCACTACTTTACATGTGGCGAGGCCTCAACAGCCTTGCTGTCTTGCCTCCTCGGTCCATGACACGCGTCCTCTTAATACTTGCTAGCAGACGAAGAGTCCGCCGTAAAAATCTGATGCCTCGATAATAACAGCCTGTCATTGCGAATCATCCTCGGCACCATTACTGGGGGGAAAGAATTAGTCCGCCCGCTCGTCTTCATTGCATGAATTTACTCCTCGAGCTTGTGTTGCAAACTCATGAAGTAAGGGGCTTCTGTTTTGGGAAAATATAATCCGACCATAATTAAGGCCAACTTGGCCTAGTCACATCTCAGGCTCGATCAACCGAACTTCCTTCAAGGTCGACTCAATCAGACAAGTGGCCACTCCAGAGATACTTGTTTAAATGAGACCAACGAGCAAGATGGATCTGAGTCGTAGCATGGAAAGACATGGGCTCGGGTGAATCAACCTTGCCGACCCCAACTTTGGGCCGTCCACAGCCGACCCGGCGTAGTTTGAGCCCGATTGAAGAGAGTTTTGCTCGGCTCGTCTGCTCGAACTAGCTTCAATCGACCGGCTTAGTTAAGACGACTGAGCCGAGCTCAATACAGTAACGCACGATAACCTTAACCGCCTAACCACGATCACGAGATAACTGACAACATCATCACATATGCAGTTCTCGCCTAATGGCAGAGATCGTGCCAAGAATTGCGGACGTCCACTCCGACCAAACAGTATAAATAGGAGTTTAACCAAATGGAACAGGTACGCAAAATCTCTCACCCTAAACCCCATCCACACAACTTAGACCCAGATTCCAGGCCTAACTTTGGCATCGGAGGGTCCCTTGCTCTAGCCAGGGTCTCCATTGTCGTTCATCTGTGCAGGTGCTCGGATCTAAGAGCTCATTGATGGTGAACTAGGTTTTTGCATCAATAATGATCGTTACGGTTCCTGTAATAGGGGTCTGTAGTTGCGCTCCTCCTTTCTCCGCTCCTTTGGTGCTGCACCTTCCCCTCTCCTTTTCCCTCTGCTTTTTGCCCTTTGCCCTTTTAGTCTCTCCCCCTCTCCCCCTCTCCCTCTCCCTCTCATGCGCGCCCCCCACCATCCCCCCGCCCCTCTTCATCAAATGGGCGACATCGCTGTTTCACAACCTAGCATTAAAAGACTTTTTTATTTAAAAAATACTCCAGCAATGTATGCCGATGAGTGCATTTGTACTATTTACCTAACGTGGGGTCCACCTTGATGTATGTGTTGTATATCCACGTTGTCTATCAATTTTTTTAGTTCATTTTTGGGCATGGTCCCTAAAATGAAGTAGATCCAAATCTCAAGTGGACCACACAATAGGGATTGAATGCCCACTGTTAAAAACTTCCTAGGGCCCCCTATGATGTTTATTTGCCATTGAACTTGTTGATAAGGTCACCTAGACCGGGATGAAGGGAAAACACAAGTAACAACTTGATATAAAACTTTTTTGGTCTTAAAAAGTTTTTAATGGTGCGTATTCAATCCCCTACTGTATGGTCCACCTGAGATTTGGATTTGCCTGATTTTTGGGACCATGCCCTCAAATGAGCCTAAAGGGGGCTATTCTACTTCGAAAAGAGGCTTTGAAACCACTCTTGAATTTATGTGCTTTACGGGTTTTGTCAAACACCAGGAAAATCACAAATCGTGACTCCATGAACCTAGTGTCGTATTGACGCATTGTTATATCGCCTTGCTCCAAATTCATAAACTCTTCTATCTAATGGTTTTGTACGTAAAGAGGACAATACTTTTCATCGAATTCCTTACAAAATGAGGTCCAGGCCAGAATGAGGTCCAGGCCCATACTTCAGTTCCTGGATTCGCCCTAGTGACTAAATCCCATCAATGATCTACTTCACCCTAAAGCATGTAGATTGCCAACTCCGCCTTTTGATACCCATCACACTTCATAGTAGTGAAGATTTTGTTTATCTTCTTCTTCCATTTCTCTGTTCTATTCAAATCAGGCTTGCCCATAAATATAAGCGGTCTTTGCCTCTTAAGTTTCTCAAGTAACGCTCCCGTCCCTTCTTGGTCTGCAGGCATGGGTTGGGCTTGGCCCTAAGTTTGATTTTGGGGAATTTATTTACCCACAAGGGTCTTGAGATCTTCGATTGCTTTAAGAA
This sequence comes from Magnolia kwangsiensis, assembly GCA_037074715.1. Lineage (NCBI taxonomy): Eukaryota > Viridiplantae > Streptophyta > Magnoliopsida > Magnoliales > Magnoliaceae > Magnolia > Magnolia kwangsiensis. The sequence continues at coordinate 75,486,268 of CM073589.1, forward strand.
TTCCAGTGACAACTGCCCCTATCTCGGTGACATTGGGTCCACGAGTTCCCACTGTGGCTTCATTATTCTTATTTCGTTCCACCATGACCTACATGGTCGTAATGGTCATAACAATCGTTATAGAAAATAAAAATAAAAATACCTGTAACCGCTTTTAACGGCCCGTTACGCCCTCTTGTAATGGCTGTAACAACCTCGTAATAATTTATTATGGGCTAAGTATAGGTTTTTCAGATTTTTTTTTCAACGTTACAAGGAAGATACAAGGTTTCTTTGTTTTTTTTTTTTGTTTTGTTTTTGTTTTGGGTTTTTTCTTTCAATAAAAAAATAAGATGTAATGTAACGGCCGTTACGGGGGTTATAACAACCATTTTGACTTCTATCGTAAAGGAAACAGTGGTGGCCGTTATGACCACCATTGCCATTACGGAATACTTTGGTTATAGGGCTTTTCACTTAAGGGACACGAACGCCCTACTTGCTGGCTTTAGGGGTTTTCACCCAAGGGACACAACCACCGTACCTGCCTATGCCTTTTAGGGACACAATCGCCCTATCTGCCCATGCCTTTTAGGGACATCCTGATGCAGGACATGAAATTCAGATATGTTGTGCAAGAATTCAGGTTTAAGATCACGTTAGTTCAGAAATAATTACACACATTCCATATCCCACAAGAAAGTCCAAACATTCAATTAAGGGGAATCTATGCGGGTCTAGGCTTACACAGGCTAGGGCTGGAACAATAAAAATTATAAGCCAAACGATACTCAAAGGCAAATAGAATTCAGCCACACATGCATAGTAATTAGTCCCTAATCCAAGGGATTCCCCAATTTCAATTTGAGGAACATTGAAGCAGATCCCGCGTGCGGGTAACGGGGCAGGGTACTGGCGCACGTGCGCAGTAGGGGGGCCGCACGTGTGGAGGCTCGAATCCCAAAAGGGACTTTTTGGCCTTGGTCGGCCGGGGGGGGGGTCTCCAAACACTCCAAATTTGATGGCGATCCGACGTACGATTGAGGCGTGGTGCTTTGTCGAAGTTTCAGCTCTCCTGCAGGGCCGGATTCTGGAAATTGGCCGTAAAAAGATAAACAGCTATAAAACAATTGGATTTGAGGCGAAGATGATCGAAGGATGGATGAAATAAGATGGAGGGGTAGATTGGGATAAACGTGGCTTTGCACCATGGTAGTTAACCCTTCGAAAAGGGAGGGCTTCGCACCCACTTTAATCTCAGTCCTTCGAAAAGGGAGGGCTTTGCACCCACTTTTAATTTTTCCACAATTCAGAAACTCAGAGAGCAGAAAAGTCACGTATGAATTTTTATTCGACTTCAATGAATCAAAAAAACTACAAGGGGTGCCTATTTATGGGGAAAACCCTATACCCCTAAACTTGCGCCATGTGCGCAATCTATTACTTGGCGATGAAGTAAATTAAAATAAAAACCAAACAAATAAATCTAAAGCATTCATGATGTTCTAAATAATAACAATAAGAAAAACTTAACATATGAAATCAATCCGACTAGTGGGCCACGCTCATGAGATCCCATGATGGGCTTTTCTTGACTATCTGGCCCATCTTTGAATCAAAACTCCATCTTCTAATTAGGAGGCCCTCGACGGTGGGGCCCTCCTTCATACGTACGTGCGTAGGGGGCAGCGTGCATGCACGTGATGTCCCCATCACATCCCCAAGGCAGCGCACTTGCATTCAACTATAAATTTATATATAAAAATAAATATGCACATGCTATGAACCATTATCTCATGTGCATAAATTCAATTTAAAAATATCAATCATGTCTTTTATCATGGATTAAACTTGTAGTGTTGTCTTTTATCATGGATTAAACTTTAGACAACACTACATTGTATTTACACACTTTTGGCTATTTTTATGAGATAATGCAGAGAATTCTATAAAAGGTTGCATAATTAACAAAGATTATTAATGTCAGTAATAAACATAAATAATTTATATAAACCCTGTTTTTTATATTATTATACAATTTAAGAATGGAATAGGATAATATAATTTTGCGAAAATCTAGTGATTCGGAAAACTAAATAAAATGGTACTGGAATTCCAAAATTTTACATTATAGTACATGAATTCCTGGACACGAACAATACAATGTTGGAATTTCTGAACAATTACAAAATGGGGCTGGAATTCTTGTACTCATTAGTGCAGGGTCTTGGAAAAAGTACAGAGTAATGCCTGTAATTCATGAAAATTACGTAGGTGTCCTTGGAATTGTAGGAAATTACAAAGTAGTGCAAAAATTCTGAATTCTATGAAATAAATCCTAAAATTGCATAAAATTACGTAATAATGCTTGAAATTCAAAAGGAAAATAATTTAAGAATATTTAATATATAATTTTTTTAAATAAAAAGATGAAATCATAATTTAAAATTTCAGAATTTCAATATTGAATAATGATTTAAAAAATGTTGGAATTAGATTACATATTCTAAATAACTAAGAATAATAATAATCTAATTCAAATTTAATTGACACAGTTTTAAAAATTAATCCCCTATTTAATTTCATTAAAAAAATATAGAAAAGTGAAATTATGATTGATCAATATTTCAAAAACTTTTAAAAGAAAGTTTCAAAAAAATATTTAGTGTTTTATGTTAGACTTTAAATTAATTTAACTAGCTAGTATAAATCAATTATGTTATTTTAATTTATCAGAAACTAGAATTTCAGTAATAAATAAATCAAAATAAACAATAAATAAATAATTAAATAGAAAGTATGCAAGTAATTATAATATGAAAATTTCAACAGGGATTAAATCACCCACCTCGACGAAAGCTTCAAGAAGCTTTATTATTATTATTATTATTATTATTATTATTTTTCTTTTTCGTTTTGTTTTCCTCATGCTGCACTCCTCGTGTCCTACACTCATGACCCTATTTATTAGAAAATGTGGAAAAACGATGGGATTTTTCGGTGAAACTTCAGGAGATGCTAAAATACATATATTTGCATATTTAGGAATAAAAAATTGCAAAAAGAATGCATACATGAAGGTTTCTATTAAATGGGGCCTAAAAGTATGTACTGTAGTAAGAAATCAGTCTAATAGTAACACAAGAATCACTTAAATCACATTAAACCAATTAGCAAGCAAACAAACATGCATAATGTATTCATACGTTATACATCTATGCATCAATAAGTATATAAACACAATACACATGCATGCTGATCCAACCATCCAGCGGTCAATCCATCCATCGCATCCAACCATCCATCCATTGCATCAAATCATCCAAACATCCATCCATCCCATCTATCTGTCTATACATCCATCTCATCCAACCATCCAACCATCCATCCTAACATTTTTTAATAAACAAATTTTTGGTGATATCAGTACATTGGCGATATTATCGAAGTATCACTGATACACTGGCGATACAAGTGACACTTGGAATTTACATAGTCGAAAATATTGGCAATACATTGGTGATACTGAGACATTAGCAATACAAGTGACACCTAGAATTTAATAGTCGAAAATATTGGCAATACAAAAATCCAATTTATTTGTTTTCATGGGGATATATAGAAAAGAGCTCATGTAAGATAAGATTAAGGTCGCTATTCTTTCATCTGATTGATAAAATCAAAATTGTAGGAGTATAATCTTCTTGTATCCATCAGATACACCGAACAATTGTCATCGAGGTCTTCGTGTATATTTAAGACATCACAAATATTTTTCACCGAAACTAAAATACTAGTGTCACTAAAATAGAACCTTGACAACAGACAAAGAGACCCGATCTTGTGTGAAATAAATACTGCGACTTCGGTCTTTTTCAATAAAATCATCACTTAGTAAATCAGCAAAACCCGTAGGTGATATCGATACATGGACAATACTTAGTGATATATCGCCAATGTCTCGAATTTCTGATACTACTAGTGTTATCGATATCGTTACCATTGTTATCGGTATCACCGAGCAGGAGATACGGATAATATCGGGGCCTTCTGTCACCCATATCTAGTTTGCCGATGATACCCTCCTCTTCTGTGATGCTTCTAAGGAGGTGGTTGGGAATCTTTGAAAAAGCATGCATTGTTTTAAGGCTGTTTCTAGCTTGAAAATCAGCCTTTGTAAGAGTGAAATGCTAGGTATCAACCTTGATCCTTCAACTCTTCTCTTTTGATGGAAAGTTTTGGTTGAAAGGCCGGCTCTTTTCCTTCTACTTATCTTGGGCTCTCCCTTTGCATTGGTTAACTAGCAAAACACCTTTAGGATGTGGGTATCAAAAGGTATTAATGCAAATTGTTTGTTTGTAATAGAAGGTATTTATCCCAAGGGGGTTGTATCACCCTCATTAAAGGAACTCTTTCTAATCTTCCCTCATATACCCTTTCTCTTTATCGGTTTTCCAAATTGCTAATCCGTAGGCTCGATAAGATTCGCAAGAATTTCTTCTGGTAAGAGATTCCGTTGGTCACAAATTCAAATTTCTCAATTGGTCTAATGTTTGCAAACCTCTTTCCAAGGGGGGTATTGGCATTCGAGATCTCTCGACTTTCAACTCTACTTTGCTTGGAAAGTGGTTGGGTTACTTTTAATCAGAAGCAAGTTCTTATGGAGAGAGCTCCTGGCTTGTAAATATGGCACCGAAGAGGGGGGATGGTTTCCCAAATCTTCCTCCCTCTACAAAGTGTCTTTTGTTTGGAAAGTGATATGCCACTTGAGACCAATGCTTTTAGTATCGTGATATCATCGATATATCTAATGATATATCAGTTAACGCAGTTGGGTGATACGAAACACAACTTTAATATCCATTTTTCATGGTATCTCGCAATATATCACACAATATCACGATATCATGTGATATATCCACACTCCCCCTTTATAAATTCTTTATATATTGTGTGATATATCGATATCGAATGCGATACCGAGCGGGATAAAAGGATATTGGTGCCGTTTTGTCCGAAAAATCCTAAAAAATTCACAAAAATCATTTTTTTTATTTTTTTTGGAAAAAAAACTTCTTCCTAGTACATTGTAAGGCGATTTTGACTAGTTTACTCAAAATTTTGAAAAAAATATTCGTAATTTCTCCGAAATAACGATTGGAAACTTCTTGGGGCCGAATTCTAAAAGGGTGCATATTTTTTTATTTTTGATTCTTTGATTTTTTTTTTATTTTTTTTTTCCATTTTTATATGTTGTATATAATTTCAAATGGTAAAAGAACCATGATTCTTCATGTTTTGCATGAAAAATTATGGATTTGGAACTTAGATTTAGAGATTTGGGGGAGATGGGCCGAGTTGTGGAAAATTGGGAAAAAATGAAAATTTCCCACATCCCAAATTGGTTGCAATCTTAGTGTCCAAATATGAAATCAAACATGGATATAACCTGATCTACACATTCTTGGCAATATGGGAATTTTTCTGAAAAATAAAAATAAAAATGTTGAATTTTTATGTTTTTTTTTTCCTTCGATATCCATAGGTGTATTTCTAGTTTCTTTTACTTCTTTTGCTTTTTGAATGTAATGCTTATGTTTCCATGTCTTTTTACATTTATAAATGATATGAATTGACTTTGAATATGGTTGAATCAATTTAGTCAGAAAACACAAATTATGACCCTATACAAAGGAAACCTATTATGTGCACTTGTTTTTGTGATATTTTTTTTTCTTATTTCTAAGTGTGTATTGGTGTTTTTTTTTTTTTTTTTTTTTTTTTTTTTTTTTTTTTTATAACAATCCTTGTAGTTTAATTGAAAAATTCGACCAATTTCCCAATGTTTACCCATGTTTCTCATTAACAACAATAAATTACACAATATAACTTGTAACACCCCCAATTTTTGTTTATAAAATTTAAATTTAAAATTTTAAGTTTTAAATTTTGAGTGGGAAAGAGATCCACCGATCTCATCATCCTTCCTCTTATCTCTTGTTATACAAAATTTTCCTCGTATCTCGTAGTTTCGCAATAAATATTCTTTCTTAAAAAAGGAATGTAAAAGAGCGAGAGTTCTATCAAAACTGAAAGAACCAAAGAAAAACTCGTAAAAAAAAAAACATCGAAGGAAAGTGGGAAGGAGGATTTTTGGAATTCACTTATTCAGGTAAGTATTTTATTTTATTTATGCAATAATTAATTTGGCATGATCTACACATTGGATGGATTGGATCAATCAACCATCCATTGTGTAGGTTTAATTCATTCATATAAAAAGGTATGCACATGACTTTAAGGCTAAAGTATAAAATGTAAGATTTTAGTGTATGCGCATAGCTTTAAGGTTAATGTGTAGAATGTGAGATTTTTTCATGATGGACAGCGATCAGTATGATCTGTATTGTTCATGGGTGTTATAAGACTTAATCATGTAGTCTTTTTAGGAATCGGATCAATTTGACACCTTAATGGATCATACTGATCATAGATCTACCAATTTTCTTCTTTAATCTAACGAAATTGAATAAACACTGGAAGAATAATTCTCCGCGCAAGATACAACTTGGAACAGAGAATTATATGACATAATTTGAAATGCGTGATTAAATCATCACCATTCATTAGTTCTTTAAGATTAAAATAAATTAAAATCTTAAATTCTAGATAGATCAGACCATTGGATAGGTAACATCGATATGAATAAACGATATGTAATAAATCATATGTTTTATTCATTATGTGTAATCGTAAGATTAAAGAAAATTCTTATTTATGTGATTTTAGGAAGTCTTAATTTAATTCAAATCATTGGTTTACGGAATCATCTCCACCACATCAAGGTGAGTGATCCCGATGTGTTTTCCATTCATCAAGTTAAAATAGATGGACTGTTTGATGTTTTGTATTATTATACTGATTTAATTTCCATGTACTCTTAGTTGATTTAAATAACTGTGTGATTTTTGTATTAATAATGGTATGATTTGTTTAATGTGTTAGACTATGTTGATTCAAATGTGATAATCGAAATAATATATGTAATACATGATTCATGGTTGCTTGGTGCATCTAATAATTGCATAGACAACACGTGCTGAATTCCTGGGGGACCTCCTTGTATAGTATATCCTGTTAGAATCGTTACCAAAAGCCCACCATACTAGCGGAAGCCTACTTAAGGAGTAGATGCGGGCCTTGCCTATGCCTACCAAATAGTAGAAGCCTGCCAAGGGGCAGATGCGGGTTGACGGGTTTCCAACTCAAGCAAGTGGACGGATTCCCACTAGATGCATTGATGCATTGCATTTGCATTTTTTTAAAAATTATATTGTGTATGATTATGAGCATTCTATTATAATTTGATGTAAATAACCATGTCGGGAATTCTCACTAGGCCTAGCTAGCTTATCCTTTTTATTGATGGAAAAATCGTACAGATATGAATGAGGGTGAGTCGGTGGCTCAAGAACAGGAATACGTGGTCGAGTCGGAAAGGACTTAAGGGACACATGACCCTACTTGACAAAGGAAGAAGTTGCTGCCTTAGACTAGTCATGATATTTTTACTTTAATTATATTTGATTTTCTTATATTGTTAATCAATTCTTTTAAGTTGTTGGACATGCTTATTTTATTCATAAGATCCCAAATGGGAGGATCCTTAACTATGTTTATGATTGATTATTAGAATAAATGACCGTTTCTTATTTTTGAGATGCTGTTGAGTATGAATGGAATGTAGATCTATGATAGAGCTACTAGGTAGATGAATAATTGTATAATGGAATGAAATTAGTACACTTTGTGTACGAGTTACGACTCGAAATTCGGGTCTGAGGGTGCACACTCTGTACTCGAATTTTGGGGCATGACATAACCGATATATCCTGTGTGATATCCGATATGTATGCGTATCTCAAGGGTGTGATACATTACACGATAACCATATGGAAAACATTACACGATATTTTCCTTCTCTTAGGAAATGGTTTGCAACTCCGTTTTTGTCTAGACCCCCGGATAATTGATAGACCCCTCCATATTCTTCCTTACCTAGGTCAAATAGGCGCTTCTATCTCTATTTTGGTAGCCGAGTGTTTTTCTGATGTTGGGTCGGGGGTTTGGTGCCCCCGTTTAGGAGGTCCCTATTTGAGGCTGAAATGGAGGAGCTGCAAAGGTTGTTGGCGCCTTTTTATCCTAACCATCTTTTGGGCCATCTAGAGGGAGAGAAACTTGCATTCCTTCCAAGATTCGCACTCTTCCTCTGCTTGAGTCTTAGTGCTGATCCTGAGAGATGTTGCTGATTGGGCTTTGAGTTTCTTGCCTCTGGATCAGCATGCCTTCGACCCTTGGTATCCTTTTCAGGGCCTTGCCCCTGTCTTGACTCTCTAGTTCTATAGTTTTTCAGATTTTTTCTGTTGTTTCTTTTGTTTTCTTTTTCTGTTTGTATAGTTTCTTACTTTTCTGATGCCTTTTTTTTTTTTTTTTTTGTTTTGTTTTGTTTTGTTTTTATCTAATATTTGCAATTTTCAAAAGACAGAAAAAATGAAAATGAAGTGCTTTCTTAGCCTTTATTATTTAGTTTGCAAATAAACTGTTCTGCATGCAACCTTTCACTATGTTTACCAATTTGAATTTCAGCTGAATACCTTTCTTGGCTTCAGGGATTCACATACCCTGTAAGGGCACATTTCCTGGAAGATATATTGGAAATGACTGGATATAAGTTGACTTCCTTCAATCAGATTGATGACTATGGCCAAGAAAAATTGTGGAAAACGCAGAGGCAGCTATTAACCCGGAAGAGAAAAAATCAGATTACTTCACTTGTTGAGGTATAACATTGTTGGAAAGCATTTGATTGAACTATGCCATTTCATTAACTTTCTACTGTAAACTCTGGTGGAAAATGTTCTATTTCTTGTTATCTGCTGTGCAGGATGCTCTTAACAAGTCAAGCTTTGAAAATAATAGTTCCAGAGCACGCGATTCTCTAGCTTGTTGGACTCCTGATTGCATAGGATTTAATCTTATTGAAGCTGTTTTATGCCATATATGTCGGAAGGAAAGACCGGGTGCAGTGTTAGTATTCATGACAGGCTGGGATGATATTAGCTGCTTGAGGGATCAGCTCAAGGCACATCCCCTCTTAGGAGATCCAAACAGGGTTCTCCTCCTTTCATGCCATGGCTCAATGGCTACATCTGAACAGGTATGACCATTTGTGTTTCTCAATCTTACTATTGATGGCTACTCCCTATACAGATGGGGCAATTTCTAATGATTACTGCAATTATTTCTAGTTTAGAGCTTTAGTCTTTTAGTTCTCTACAGTTTCTATCGGCTACTGTTGGTGTCTTTTTTCTTTTTTTCTTTGTAAAATTGCTTATCAAGGAGTTGACTACATCTACATCTATCAGGTCTATGCACGATAGCTTCTTGTTTATATATTTTCACATTTGAAATAATTCACATTAAGTTCTTCTGGAAAGTTATGAAGCTGAACTGAATTTTTAAAAAGAGAAAAAAGATTGAGTTGAATGACAATGGACCAGATAGGAATCTGCAAATGAGGTGCTCCCATTGCAATTTAATAACCCCCCCCCCCCCCCCCCCCCCCCCCCCCCCCCTTCTTGATAAATTGCAAATCTTACTAGAAGAACGAAAAAAAGTAGGGTAAAAGAGAAGGCTTGGTAAACCAACACAAATACGCAACCAGAAATAAGTTCCCATTTCCTAATTATCAATGAAAGCCTACTATAATACCCTCATCGATAGTCTTCTTCCATATTTTCTTCTGAACATACACGATGTAGGAAAAATTATGAAAGTCCATATCATCATCATCGTAATCATCATAGCCTGGTCCCAGTTATAGGTTGTTCGCATTATTGATGAGCAAAAATTTCACTACTGGAAGCCACCTGACATCAGCCCTCCTTTATCTAGGCTTGGGACGAGCCTGTACATCACTCCAAAAAGGCCATGTAAATCAAGAATCTTCTCTACTGAAGTCCAAAGCACGATTCAAAGTGAGAGTGGCACCTGGTTAGGAGGATCATCCAACTAAGGACTCCCACATTCACACCACTATCCTTGCCACACACTGGAATGTAAAATTTCTCTGAACTCAAGCAAGGGTACAGACATTACAATGAAACTCTTTATCTTTTAAACCTTAATAACCCATGGAGTAATTGACCATATAAGCCTCCCCCGCAACAAGATTGACGGTCATATCTCAGTCCACACATGTGCCAGTGATGACCCAATGTGGGCCCTGTTTGATCACGTGTGTGGCGAATCCCTGCATATGTCAGTTTAAATCATAAATAACCTGTGTCTAAGTGCTTATAGCCATGTACACAACGGCATGGTGTTTATACAGACATATATAGCGTTATTAACTCATAGAAATGGTATTTTTGGAATGCATGCTAGTATTTGGTCTCATAATAAGCCAGAGCACGGACATGACAATGAAACTCTTATCTTTTAAACCTTCATAAACCTTGGAGCACCATTCACATAACCTACCACGCAACAAGCTTGACACAATCAAATCCCAGTTTTCACATGCCAGTGATGACCCAATCTGGTTACTGTCTCATCAGAAGTGTGGCAAATCCCCATAGCTATGAGTTTAAATCATAAAAATAGCATGAGTTAAAAGTGTTTATAGCCACATACACAATGGCACGGTTGTGTATACAATCATATACACTATACAGCCATATTGACTCATATGAATGGTAATTTTTGGAACATATGTTAGTATCTGGTCTCTTAATAAGCCATGTATGATGCTTCTAGAGTCCTTTTTGTGTGTGTGTGTGTGCGCGTGCGCGCTCGTGCATGGCCTTGTGTGGGTGGGCATGTGGGCATGCGTGTCATGGGTGATGATGCTGGGGCGGGTGCAAGTGTGTGCATGGGTGCACGATGGGTGCACGCATGCGTGCATGTATGCAGGTGTGTGTGTGGGCGTGTGTGTATTTTTTGCACAAGTTGGATCCTCATGATAGGGCCAACCTATTGGACAGGTTGGATGTCTGTTGGAGTCTAAAAAGTGCAAAATAATTCTAAGTCAATAGAAAGCGTAGTCATGAAATGACGAAGGCCCAACCGGAACATGCAGCCTAAGATTGCAATAGGGTGGCTTGAAGGCGTGAACTTAAGTATTGAAGGCGTGGCCTGATGGTGTGGCCCGAAGTTGCGATGGCACAGCCTTGTGGCCAAGTTCGCGCAATCCCCTGCCATATGGATTGATCGAGACCCCACTCTTGCCACATCACTAATAGGGGTGTCAATGGGCTGGCCCGACCCATTGGTCTTCCAGGCTTGGCCTCGTCTCGGGTCGGGCTTGGGTTGGAGTTATTAAGTGTGAGGGTCAGGCTTGGGCCTAAATTTGAAGCCCGTTTCTAAGTCGTGCTGGGCTTGGATTAAGATGTCCAAAACCCTGACAGCCTGGCCCGGCCCATAGAGTTTAAATAATATTTCAAATTTCAAATTTCCAGGTTCACCTTTCACAACAGACGAGGGAAATAGAGGGGGGGAAAGTTATTTCACTTTACGAAAAGGGTTGTTGGCTCAGGTGGGCCCCATCGTGGTGTTTATGTGAAATCCACCCCGACCATCAGCTGTGCTTGTGTTACCCCATTCTAGGAGGGCAAAAAAATCAGCCTCGTCCATGTTTCAAGTGGACCATACTATTTGAAACAATGCACATGAACCACTCACCCTCCAAAATATTTCTGTTCGTGTGGCCCACCTGAATAATATATGGGCCTGATATTTGGGCCCCAGGCCTAAGTCTTAGTGTGGTATCTAATGATTGGAGTGGATTTTTATAATCGTCATGGTGGGCCCTGTAATATCAAGGGTGGATGTCTCTTCGAACCATTTCCATTGGTGTGGCCCATTTGAATCAGTGGTTAGCTTGATGTTTGGGCCATGACCATAACTTAGTATTGCACCTCAAATGGTCGAAATGAATCTCACAACATCACGGTGGGTCCTATAAAAAATAAAGAATGAGTGTCCCAAGCAAAGTCTTTTCATACGCATGTCACCAGGGTAGTAGTTATGAGAAGAGCCTTCTTAATATGATTTTTTTATTGTATTTTTATTTTTTATTTTGAAAAGTGGGTCGCTGCTTGGTGGGCTCCACCTTGGTGTTGGTATGAAATCCAACCTGACCATTAGGTGTCTCAAACCATGTTAGCCCTATATCTCAAGAAGTAGCCCTATTCATAATTCAAGTGGGCCACACGATTAGAAATAGTATACAAAACAATGATCACCCTCTGAAGTTTTTCCCTTGGTGTGGCCCACATGAATCATAGATGGGCCTGATTTTTGGGTCCCATGCCTAAATATTGCTGCGGAATCTAATGGTTGGAGTGGATTTTATATAAGCATCACGGTGATCCCTGTAAAATTCAAGGGCGGATGTCTCTTGCAAGTGTTTCCTTTGATGTGGCCCATCTAAATCATAAATCAGCCTAACTTTTTCATCGTTGACCTACTGTTGGATTACACATCTAATGGTGTTGGAGTAGATCTTACATACACATTAAGTTTGGCCCCATAAAAAAATTGAAGGTTTGCCATTTAAAAAAAAAAAAACTTTCTAGAAAGCTCTAAGTAGTTGGGAGAGGGACGCCTTTTTGTGTGTGGGGCCCACCTTAATTAGGTAGGTAAAATCCACTCCGACCATTAGATTTTTAATACCAAGCCTATTGCTTAAAAATCAAGTTGACTAGTTATTTAGGTGTGCCACACCAAAGGAAATAGTTGGGAGAGAGATGTCCACCCTTGATATTTACAGGGCCCACCGTGAGTATTATATATAATCCACTCCAGACTCTAGCCATTAGATACCACATCGAAACTTAGGCTTAGGGCCCAAATATTGGGTCCATCCATTATTTAGGTGGGCCATACGAAGGGAAATATTTGGGGGGTAAGTGTTGCCTATGCACTATTTCTAATCAAGTGGTTCACCTGAAACATGAACGTAGGTGATTTTTGGGACCTGGGCCTAAAATGAGGTGACACAATAGGTGGTTGGGGGTGGATTTCACATAAACACCATGGTGGGGTCCACCTGAGTTGGCAATCCCAACCGATTGGACTTCCTTATTAAAAGATTATTCAAAACCCTAGAATACATTCCTTCCTCATCTCCAACCCATCATGGGATATGCCTCTCCAGCCAAGTCCCTGTTGCCATTATAGTAGTGACGTCATGGCCATTGCAATAGGTTCATCTCTCTCTCTCTCTCTCTCTCTCTCTTGACCGTGGGGCCCAGCCCACCAAATGCACGGATCAGATAGCATAAGCCAAAGGTATGGGGCCCACAAAATGTCCATTTATTTTTTCAAACTTTTTTCGAACTTGGGCCAACCTTGTTTATACATTTCAGGCCGGGCTCTGGATAGACTATTTTGGCTCGTCACGGGCCTAGGCTGGGTTTAGGCTTAGTTCGAAAAATGCAGGTTGGGCTTGGTTAAAGGTTGGCCCAAGTTCGAAAAAAGTTTGAAAAAATAAATGGACATTTTGTGGGCCCCATACCTTTGGCTTATGCTATCTGATCTGTGCATTTGGTGGGCTTAGGCTGGGTTTAGGCTTAGTTCGAAAAATGTAGGTTGGGCTTGGTTAGAGCTTGGCCTAGCCCTAACCTAGCTTGTTGACACCCCTTGTCTCCAAAACGTCAATCAAACAGGTGCATTTGTAGCATGATGCGGCATTTAGCCAATGCAGGAGCGCCATATCATCATTCGGCCCCCAAGGAAGCTTATAGATACCCCATTTGGGGGGGGGTGTTTTTCTCTTTAACACACTTTGTCACTTCATTTCTTCATTTTCCCCGAGTTTTGAGCTCTGAGGATTAAGCGGCTTGCTAATGTAGGCCGATTAACCACTTGCTCTAAAAGCTCGAACTGTTAGAGTATGGTGAATTAATCCCTTTATCTCATAGTGTGCCCTTGCATCCCACAGGCGACCATGCTCGAGCCTGATGTGAAATGCTCCTGCATTAATTAACCCTAGTGAGGAGTCTCGAACACGAGACCTCCCACTCTGACACCAATTTGATGTACGACAATTAACCACTTGCTTTAAAAGCTCGAACTGTTAGAGTATGGCGAATTAATCCCTTTATCTCATAGCCCAAACCCCACATCTCATGGGTTAAGACCTCGGACGAACCTCCCTCATGGGTTGCAAATTTCATTGGTACCGCCTCACACGGGCCGCCCACCCCGAGTGTGTCCCCGCATCCCACAGGCTACCCGACTCGAGCCCGGTGTGAAATGCGCATTAATCACCCCCGCTGAGGAGTCTTGAACACGAGACCTCCCCCGTGGGCCCTGCCCACCCCGAGTATGCCACTGCATGATTGGGACATCTCGCACACACGCACGCCCCCCTACACACTACGTAAGGAGGGCCCCACCATCGATCTGGATTGATGAGGATGTCCAGTGAGAGCTTCCTAGTTATAGGACTGTTTTGGTTCCTTGGAGTGGACCCGATTGTCATGTGGATCCCACCATTGGATCTCATGATTGTGACTCACTACTTTAGATGATTTAGTACATGAGTTTTGCTTATTATTGTTATTAGGAATATCATGGACGGTTTAGATTGCTTTAATTAGTTGTTATTTTTGTTACTTCGTCTCTAAGTAATAGGGTATGCATATGGCGTGACTTTTGGGGTATAGGTTTTTCTTATAAATAGGCAACCCCTTGTAGGTTTTTTCATTGAATATTATGTATAAAATTCTGCGTTTTCCTGCTTTTATAATTCTCCGAGTTGTGGAAATCCAATTGGGTGTGAAACCCTCCCTTCTTCGAAGGGCTAACTACCGTGGTGCGAAGCCACATCCCTTTCAAATCGCCCCCATCTCCTATCATCCATATTCATCATCTCCCACAGTCATCTTAAATCCACCTTTTTTTGCAGACAATCCTTTCTCTACAGCAGATTTAAAAAATCAAGCCCTGCAGGAGGGCCGAAACTTTGGCGGAGCACCGTGTTCAAACCAGTCATCCGATCACCCTGAAAATTGGTGTGTGGGTGGCCCATCCCTGACCGACCAACTTCTAGTTGGCCCTTTTTGGGTTCATGGGCACCACACATGTGCAGGCTGCAAGCCACACACGTGTATCAGGCCAGCCAACTGATTACAAGTTCTATCTTTCCTCTCTTTCACTCCTCTCTCACCATATTTCCCTAGCTTAACCCTAGATTATCCTAAATCCCAATTCTATTCCCCTTTTACAACCCTAGGGTTTCCCGAATTGAAACATGTGAATCCCTTGGATTGGGGAAATAATCCTTTGCATGCGTGGATGAATCTACTCTCCTTTGATCATTGCTTGGTCTATAATTTTAATTGATCCAGCCCTAGCATGTGTAGGCTTGGACCCTTGTAGATTCCCCTTGTTGAATTCTTGACTTTATGTGGGATGCAGAATTTTTCTGATTGTTTCTAAATTAGTATGATCTAAGGCCTGAAATCTTGCTTATCATATTTAATTTTGCATGTCCTGCCTCACTGCATTACTTTCCCCAGGTAAAATTCTGGAGGAAATGTACTAAGTTTGCCGTCTCTAATGAAGGTGCGACCATGCCACCAACCCGACCCAAAAGAAAAGCCGCGCTACCCCTTATGAGCTTGGGAAAAGCCGTGCTACCCCACTTTTATGCCATTTTATTAGCATTTGACTAGATCTCCTTAGCCACTACACCGTCCAAGGTGATGGCGCGACGCCACTATTCTCCATATAACTCATTTTTAACCCTTTCTTTAACATTAATTGTTCATTCTTGTATTTTTTCACAACATTTGACAATTAATGCACTAAAGCTAGCCTAGTTGCCACTACCATGGTGATTCAAACAGACTAAGAAGAGATGAATAATCTCTATTCTCTAATCCAGCATGGATATGTGGATACACCCTACATACAATATCTGATGTAGTGCTCTAGCACTATCTTCTAATGCATGGACAATGCATTCTTCGATAATACATACAATGATACACTCCCTGTTTGGGAGACTAATACATGACAATCGTACATAACCTTATCTTGAATCCTTTGAATAACCATGGATTCATACTGGAAAGGAGATTACCAATAAGGGCCCTTGCCCTGATAACTCACCATGTGAGGAGGCCACAGAGCCTGAAGGATGGATTGTGTAGATGATCCTAAGACTGTCAACGAACATAAGTGTATTCATTCTTGGGTGGCAACACACACATCAATGGTCACGTAGTTGAATGGTCACACGTACAACTCAATTTGACATGGTTAAGCGTCCATGGATATATCACATGATCATAGGGTTTAGTGGCCACATATTTGTCACAATTTCACATGGTTTAGTGGCCATATATTCGCCACAATTTCACATGGTTTAGTGTAGGGGCCATTCATTCATCACATGATCACATGATCAAGGGGCTACACATATCACAATTGCATATGATTTGGTGGCCATTCATGCATTATATGATTACCTAATTAAGGGGCCACAAACACATCACAAGTTCATAGGGTTAAGTAGCCATTTATGTAGCACATGATCACACGGTTGAGCGGCCACAAAGATCATAAATTCACATGGGACGGTGGTCCACCCAAACTAACAAATCCATGTGGATTGGTGGCCACACTATCATCACAATTTCACACTGCTAGATGGGCCACCCGAAATCACAAATTCATAGTTTCACAGGGCCTGCGATCCAATGTGGATTTAACATATTATCAAAATTGGTATTTTTGTCCAGTGGATAGTTTGGATTAAATACATATATCATGGTGGTCCCACCGTCTAGTGGACAACGTGGGCAGTCCAAGCTCAACACCACAGGCCCCAAACTGGTTGCAATGGTGGGCTCCACTCCTTGGAGGCCCTTCTGTTGGCTGGATAGAAAACATTACACCGGACCTTAGGAAGATTTCAACATAGGTGTCACTATCCTCTTGTCCTCTGGAGTGGGGTCCACAAAAATTTAAATCAAGCTGTTATTCGCGTCTTAACTTCACCCAAATTTGTGTGACCTTGCCAATGGATTGGATGGGAAATAACACTACGGTGGGCCCAACCATGCTGGGTCCGACAACATTCTGGATCAAGCTGATAATTGTATTCTCCCTTTATCCAAGTCTGTTTGACTTTATCAACATTTTGAATGACAAATATACATCATTGTGGGCCCCACATAGGTTTTGAATAAGCTAGGATGTGTGGTTTCACTTCATCCATGTATGTGATATAGAGAGTGTTAGCGTATAGTGTGTGTGGTTAGTGGCTCTTTTAATGTAAGTGCATGTACACACTTTCATCTTCTCCTGTAGTGTACTATATGCTCTATTCTAATAAAACATTGTGTGTTAGGGTATCTTGGCTAACACAACATTTCCCCCAAACTCTTCTATTTCTTCTTCTTCTCTCTCACTCTTCTTCTCTTTTCTCCATGCTATAATCATTAAATCACTTTCTACTTGGTATCAGAGCATAGATTAGGGCATTCCACGTCCAACAAGTTGAGAGGCGACACATCACCTTGCTGATGTTAGCAGTCGACCAACTATACGGATGACGTCAGCGTTGTACAGACTCATGGACACCATTGGAGCCAAAAGTTTAGGGGTTCGATAGATTTTGATTTTAGAAGATTTGTCATGATTTTTTTTTTTTTTTTTTTTTTTTTTTTTTTTTTTTTTTTTTTTTTTTTTTCAGAATCTTTTGGACCTCTTTTCATGGTGTTTTGGCCGAAATAGAGAAATTTGAAAATCGGGTCCCTCATCCATTTTCTTTGATCTACCTCAAATCGGTAAGTTTTTCTTTGGTTTCTTTGCTCAAGATCCGAAATCTTCCTCCCAAGCTACTCATGGAGGATTTTTTTTAGCTAAGATTCATGTTTAAGTGGGTTTTAACCCCAAATGGATTGTGGCAAGGCTGTTTTAAACTCGGCTATGTCATATTTGATTGGATTTCTTGTTATTTTGGACGATTATTTATTGTTTGAGGCTTATCTCTCATTCTCTTGTAGGATTGAGTGAGAAAGAGTTGTTTGAATCAATCCTTCTTACTTGTAGTCTCCTATGGACGACACAGGGCCTTCATCTCTTGGCATAGGCTCTCTTGAATCCAACCCCTTGCAGATTACCTCCATCAAGTTGAATGATGACAACTATCTTCAATGGGTGCAATTAGTAAAAGTGTTCTTAGGAGCCCGTGATAAGTATATTTTGGATGATCTTCCAAGCTCTACAGATGCTACCTACAAGACTTGGACAAAGCAGAATCATCAAGTTATTGAATGGTTGTTGAATAGTATGGATTCTTCAATTAGCCATTCAGTGATGTTTTTATCCTCAGATAAAGGCATTTGAGATATGCTTCATGATATGTTCTCGGAGTCTCAGAAT
The DNA here is from genome assembly GCA_037074715.1 of Magnolia kwangsiensis. Taxonomy (NCBI): domain Eukaryota; kingdom Viridiplantae; phylum Streptophyta; class Magnoliopsida; order Magnoliales; family Magnoliaceae; genus Magnolia; species Magnolia kwangsiensis. The sequence continues at coordinate 75,504,709 of CM073589.1, forward strand.
TTTTCACGGGTATTCCAGCTTATACAAGAAATTGGTCGGTTCCAATAAAACTCAAGATCATTAAAAGATTACTATTCGACACTTTGAGGCATGTGGGATGAGTTGGACCTGTATCAGCCTCTTCCTTCCAAATGTAAAGAGGATCATGAGCATGCTTATAAGCAGTGGGATGAAACTCGTGTATGCAATTCCTAGCCAGGTTGAACACTGACTATCTTCATGTTCGAGATCAAGTTATGCAAGATCCTCTTCCCCCATTAACAATAGTTTATGCCATGTGCCAGCGTGCTACTGTCTTCGCTCTTCTTTCCCATTCATTTGTGCCACCAGAGTATTCGACACATCTTGCTGGGCACCATCCTTAAGTTCAGGGCGCATTTCTGGTTATGGTGGTCATGGTAGAGGCCGTGAGGGAGATTGCAGTTGTGGCGGTCATAATCTTCGTAGTCGTGGTGGGTGTGGACGAGGATGTGATGATTCCTGCATTTGTTCGCATTGTGGTGGAGCCAATCACACTGTCGATTATTGCTGGCAGCTCCATGGTCGTCCTACATGTCCTGCTGCTTCTGTGTCCCCCACAATTGCTCCTGAGGGACAACTTTCCACCCCAACAGTTGAGCAATTATTTTCAGGGAGTATCTCATCATTTCTCGGGCTGCATATGATGCCCTGATGTGGCTTCATGTTCGTGATATTCCTGAGCCTTCTCACTCAGCTTCGGCCCAGTCAGGTATTGCTCTTCTTGCGTCATCCACTCCTACCTCCTAGGTCATAGACTGTGGAGCTTCTTCCCATGATTGGTAAGTCACGACTCTTTTCCTCTTATTATCCTTTTCCCCACATTCAATATGTCATAGTCGCAGGTGGAACCCAAACTCCCATCTCTAAGATTGGTTCCATCTCTCTTTATCCTTCCTTGCCTTTGTCCCCAGTCTCACATGTGCCTAGTTTTCCATTAAACTTATTGTCTCTTAGCTCTCTCACTGAATCATTAAATTGTTCCATTACTGTCTTCGCTTCTTACCAGGACTTATAGACGAAGAGTGATTGGCGAGGGGCATAAGCGAGGAGGAGTTTATCTTCTCGATGATACACCAATTGTCGCTTCTAGTATCCATTCTCTAGATCGAGAATTCATGACACGATGACACTGCTGCTTAGGCCACCCATCAATAATTAGATTGAGAATTTTGTTTCCCTCCTTATCTATCGCTAAATCGTTATGCTGTAATATTTGTGAATTGTCTAAACATTATCGTGCTACATTTCCTCCTAGATCTTGTAGGAGGAAGCCTCAACCTTTTGTTTTGGTTTACTCGAATGTTTGGGGACCAACTCTGGTTACCTCCACTTTTGGATTTAAATATTTTGGACCTTTATTTATGATTATTTACACATGACTTGAGTTTATCTTTTGAAATCTAAAAGTGAAGTGTTTGATGCATTTTAAGTGTCTTATCATGGTGTACTTGGGGGTTACGTGGACTCATGGTGTGGATTACTTAGAGCATTCTTTCCGGTGGCTAAGCTCAATTCGATTCGTGTTGTGATCTCCTTAGCCGTTAATTTATCATGGCCTTGTTTCAACTTGATTTTAAGAATGCATTTCTCTATGGGGACCTCGCAGAGGAAGTTTACATGCATCAACCTCCTGGCTTTGTTGCTTTCTACAACCCTGCGCTTGTATGTCAGATGAAGAAGGCTCTTTATGGACTCAAACAATCCCCGCGTGCATGTTTCGAAAAATTTAATCAGGCTCTCTTGGAGTTCGTCTTTGTTCGTAGTCATGCCGATCATTCCCTCTTTATATGTCGTCTACTGACAGGCATCATGATTCCGATTGTGTATGTGGACGATATTGTTCTGTTCGATAGTGATTCGGTTGGAATGTGGGATGTTAAAGAATTTTTTAAGACCAAGTTTGAGATCAAGGATCTTGTTCCTCTTCGCTACTTCCTAGGAATTGAAGGTGGTCGCTCCTCATTCAGGTTCGTCTTGTCACAACGAAAATATGCACTTGATCATCTCATAGAGACCGGCATGTTAGAGTGCAAAGCCGCTACTACCCCCATGGATACTTCGTAAAAGCTTTGGCCAAATGATGGTGCTCTTTTTTTTTTTAATCCCAGGATGTATCGACGACTTGTAGGCTGGCTTATTTACCTTACTATTGCTCGCTCGGATCTCTCCTTTGTAGTGGGCATTGTTAGCAAATTCATTCAAGCTCCCCGTGCTTTACATCTCACGACTGTATACCGCATACTTTAGTATCCAAAATCAGCCCCGGGTCTTGGCTTCTGCTTTCAGTCACATGGTCATTTTCTTCTTTTTGGCTATTCCGATGCTGATTGTGCATGTAATACTTATAATTGCTGCTATACATCTAGCTTTTGTACCTTCTTAGGTGGCAATCTTATCACATGGAAGAGCAAGAAGCAACTGGTTGTTGCTCAGTCCTTGACTAAAACAGAATATCGTACTATGGTTCATGTAACGTGTGAGCTCCTGTGGCTTCGCACCCTTCTTTAAGAACTTGGCTATCCTTCTTCAGCTCCTATTCCTCTTCATTGTAACAACCAAGCAGCCATCCATATTGCTCGTAACCCAGTTTTCCATGGGTGAACCAAGCATATTGAGGTCGATTGTCACTTTATTCGGGAGAAAGTTCCCTCTAAGGAAATCATCATCCCTTTTCTTCGATCCGAGGATCAACTTGCTAATGTTCTTACAAAATCCTTGAGTTGAGATGCTCTTCATCGTGTTCGTGACAAGTTGGGCATGATCAACATCTATGCTGCAACTTGAAGGGAAGTAAAGAGAGTGTTATTGTATAGTGTGTGTGGTTAGTGGCTCTTTCAATGTAAGTCCATGCACACACTTTCTTGTTCTCCTGCAGTGTACTATTTGCTCTATTGTAATAAGATTGTGTGTTAGGGCATCTTGGCTAACATACAATATTTCCCCCAAAATCTTCTCTTTCTTCTTCTTCTCTCTCGCTTCTCCTCTTTTCTCCACAATATAATCATCAAATCACTTTCTACTTGTGAGAGGCTACCAATACGTTGGACAACTAGAAAACATGATGGCAGGCCTATGGGAGATTTTAATGGTGAGAAATCAGCCACACGGTTTGCTATTGTGAGGTCAACTTCAGCTTTGGGTTGGCCACACATGTGGGGCCTGGCCATGTCTAGGTCTAAGTGACCTTACAGACAGGCCAGAGGGCAAGCCAACAAACACATTGGGGCCCATGGAAGATTTCAACTGTAGGCTTAGCCTCCTGCTTCTAAAATTGGGCCCACCTAAGGTTTGAATCTGCTACATTTTTAGGTCCCAACAATAGTCTAGAAAGTTTTCAACAATAGGTAGGCAGCAACACAGTCTCATGTGGTGGGGTCCACCCTGCTGGGCCTGGGAATTCTTCGATGGTAGGCATGTAATCACCACTATTTCTGTGGTGGGGCTAGATTGGATGGCCATAAACATCATGGTGGGGCCAAGCTGCTGGGTCCCACAGGGTTTTAGATCAAAATTGAGATTTATCTTTTCCTTTCATCCAGGTCTGTGGGACCCCATTGTAGGTCCGATGACAAATAAACACCATGATAGGCCCTCAACAGACTGCAATGGTGGAGATCAAACTCCATTGTTTACCTTAGTGGGGCCCACTTGAGCTTGGAGTCTCGCCTTGTTTGTGGGTTCCACCCTCGTGTAGGTCCAGGTGACCTCATGGATAGGTGGGTGGCTGGAAGATCATTAGGTTGGGCCCCATAGGAGAATTCAATGGCACGAGTTTAAACCCCATTGTTTCTTATATGTTTCCAGTTGTGGGGTCCATTTGAGTATGAATCTATCTCATTTTTTTTTGGCCGGCCCCATGCCCTGGAGTGAGCTATCGAGATGGATGAACGGTGTGGGTGAGTCCATGCATTATGATGGGGTTAACTAATATAGGTTAGGTTCAAAGGTGGGTGGAGTGCATGCATTGGTGGAAGGTAGAGGTGAGTGGTGAGGTGGCTAGCATGCATGGTGCATGTGAGAGAGGTGGAGAAGAGAGAGAGTGAGTGGAGGGTGTGGTGGAGAGATGTAAGGTGAGTTGGATGTGAGGTAAGAGAGATAGTTAGTGGAGGGTTTTGGAATGGGCCATGGGCCCTAACTACATGGGTTTGGCCAAGTCAAAGCCCACCACCAAGAGAGGTGATGAGGTGGAAAGTGGGGTCAATGATTCTCTCTTGGTCTTTGGTCAAATTTAGGGTTGTCAACATTCCAAGCCTGGGGTTGGCCTCGGCCCGGATTTTGAACTATTTCGGGCTAGGATGTTGGCCCGTGCCTATTCAAAATTTTCATTTTCATAGGCCCGAGCCTGGCCCATTGACAGCCCTAGTCAAATTTCTCTTAAAGTTTTTGTGCGTGCATGTGTATGCGGAGCAAGTGTGCTCATTTGCGAGGGTTTGCACATGTGTGGGTTTGTAAGGGTGCAGGAAAACGGAGTTCACGTACGAAGAGTGCGATCGCACACACACGGGAAGTTGGAGCACATATACGAAGAGTGTGGTTGCACATGTACGGGAAGCCGAAGTGCATGTTGGAAGAGTGTGGTCTTATGCACACGGGAAGCTTTGTTGGGCTTGGGCATTCCAGTTTTTTACACACTGACTTTATGTATAGAGTATGATGCAGGACGGATACGCATGCTATGTGAATTGGTGAGGTTAGTTTTCAAATTAAGCATAAGTAAAGTGAAACATAAAAATTCAGTTTGTACATAATTGATTAAGGAAATCAAGAGAAAACCATGTTACATCCACCCATATATGCAAGCCACATGCTAGGAACAAAATAACATAAGTTTAGGTCCCCGTGGGAGTTGGGACTTCCATCTAGCATTGGAATAATTCTATTCGGTGTCTTGATCACAAATCACATAAAGGATTCACAAAAGCAATAGTTAATTGGCTAAAGGAATGAAGGGATTAGGGTTCAGATTGAGGAATTAGGGTATTTGGGAAATTAGGGTTAGGGTTTCCTAAATTTGGGAATTAGGGTTTATAGAAGTGAAATAGGACAAGTGTTTTAGGGGGCTAGGATTATAGAGAAAGAGAAGAAAGAAGGGGGGAGAAGGGACCTGTACTGATCACGTGCACTATTCACGTGTTGGGTTAGGCTTAGGGTGTGGATTGGCTAATGGTTTAGGTATGGAGTGGTTTCGTGGGGTTATTTTAGGGTTTAGGAAGGGATTAAAGAGTAGAAAGGGGATTCGAGGGTTTTCGAAGAAAATACCTTTGAAGAAGAAGAATGAAGAAGAAGGTAATTTGATATATGGGACTCCCTCCCTCAGCTTCCCACCGATCTCGACGAACACACAAGATTAAATCAAACTCTCACAAGGGAGAAGAAAATTGCATTCTATTAAATAGTTCCATGGGGGTGGGCGTCCCCCCCCTTTTATAGGTCCAGATTGGACATTTTACAGCCTTCCACCCCCCCCCCCCCCCCCCGCATAATGTTCAAAACACGATTAATCATAAAATAAATTATAAACTAATTAAGCAACAAAACAGTAACCCACAAAAAAAAAAAAAAAAAACAAATGTCCCGTGGCACGTGGGGTCCATGATCATTTTCCTAATCTAGGCCCCTAGCGGGTCAATGGCCTGATGATCATGATCCAACAGTTTGAATGACTCAGGATCATGATCCAGTGATCCAAAACTCCAATAATGTAACCAAAACTCTGATATTGCAACCCACACGCATCTTCCCAATGTGTGTTCTCCTAGATGCACACACTCATGCGTGTGGTGTCTTCAGTCCATGCTCCAAGAAGTAGTCATCCATCCAAAGTGACATCGAAAAGGTGTTCAGCTGTCCTCATCAGAGTAGCTCCTATAATGTATGCATGCAAATGTTGCACATTCTAGTTGTTATTAGTTGTTCCATGAAATAACTATGTTCTATTGAAATGCCTTTGGGAATCTGATTTCATTTATTGTTTTCTGAAGCTTTCTCGATTTCCTAATTGTGTGCTATTTATCTTGGATGCTGGAGAATGATGAGTGCATCGATCTATTTTTATGTATGATATTGTGTGTATTCTAATGTAGATCGTCTGGGTCCATGCCAAGAAGAGTCAAAATTTTAATGGGCCCAGCCTGATTGGTTCGAGATTGGGGCCCAATTCCCAAATGACCCCCAGGCCTACTTGGAAATAAAGTTGTTCAATGTGCAAAATGTGTTTATCACCCAAGTCACTATTGATTTGCATGTTCAATAAAACTTTTTGTTTTGTATTCCTATCGCAGGAAATGCATGTCTCAAATTGTTTACCAACTGATGTATTTTCCAGTTCTGATTCTTCACAATCTTCTATTGTTTTTATTTGCAGAAGCTCATATTTGAGAAGCCACCTCCAAATGTACGCAAAATAGTTCTTGCCACAAACATGGCAGAGGCAAGCATTACAATCAATGATATTGTTTTTGTAGTCGATTGTGGAAAAGCAAAGGAGACTACGTATGATGCGTTAAACAATACACCCTGTTTGTTACCATCCTGGATATCGCAGGCTTCTGCCCGCCAAGTAAGAGCTCTCATGCTGTAGCTGACTTTTATCATCATCATCATCATCTAATTCTTATCCCAATTAATTGGGTTTGGCTAAAAATAAACTTCCACTGTGGGGCTTGAACACAACCACAAGGTAAAGACCTTAAACTCTACCATTCAAGAAACAAGTGTCTATGAATTGGATGTTAGGATTGAACCAAAGTGATTTTGGGAACTTAGCAACAATTTAGTCTAATTTCAGATATTGTTTGCAGTAGCATGTGTACTATTTCTGAGTGCCTGTGTATCAGTTGTCACACATTGCTTAAGTATCAGCAAACTGACCATTTTATTATGACTCTTGATTTGATATGTAAATTCTACAACAAGACTTTTGATTTGGCATACAAATTCGACACAGCTCCTACATGTTGGGCACTTGTTCCACCAGCTGTTTTACACCTCCAGCAGGCCACATGTGTATGTCAAAATAGATAGTTGAGAGGTTTGATCTAGATGGTCTACTATTTTAATAATGGAATATACATACATATATTATTTATTATTTATTTATTTATTTACATATAATCGGGTTTGGGTGGGATTCAAGTATGGGTTGGGGTATACCCAAACCTGCGCCATTTATTAATTGGGCTTTAAAAAAACCCACACCTACACCCATACCCATTAAGCTACACCCATACCCGGGCCATGTTGGGCCGGGCTTGGGTACCCATTAGGTGCACTTGGCCCGTTGACTTCCCTAAAATGGGCAGCCATGATGATATTTTAAAAACTTGAAAGAAGTCAACTTTTGCATCAAGACTTGAAAAAACTCAATTTGGTCATGACTTGGTCAAGAATTGAAAAAAACTTATCTCGTCTTGACGAAACTCCACTCACCAATTATTATTATTATTATTATTAGTATTTGTTTATTTATTTTTATTATTATTTTTTACATATTATTATATTTTATGTATTGAATATTGCCAACTCCTTGTGTTCAAGACTTGGGAAAACTCGCCCAAGTTACCCTACTTGACTCAACAAACTCAAGTTGTGTTGTTGTGTTTTTGAAACTTGTTCCTTTTAGATTATACTATAAGAGGTTGATCTAGACCATAGATCATGTGGGGCCTTGGGCCCTCCTTGATTGCCTGCCCCTCTCAATAATAATTTGATTGGATGATGCTAAACACCCAATTTATGGCTATGAAAGTAGACGTTTCATGATGCATGTTCCACAATTTCCTCCACAAAACCTGGAGAATGTCCCCAACCTGCAGTTAAGGTTTCTTCTTCTTCTTCTTCTTTTCCTGGGAAAGAGACAAAACACCCAGTGAGGGGATGGGACTACGGTTGTCAATGAGTTGGGCTCAGGTCTGGCCATGGTTTGTCCAAGCCCTGCTTGCAAGTCACTCCTTTAGCTGTTAAATTTTATTGTTTTTATCGAGAATGTCAACTGTATTAATTGGGCTCAACAGAGCTAAGAAGTTACAAGACATGCATTAAGCAATGCATAAGAAAACCCAGAACAATGCTTTGCTCGTGAAAACCCTTGTTTTGTAGTTTTATCCTCCAATTCATTGTCTTCTCTAGGAACAAGATAAAACAATATTTGCATTGCTGTGAAAATTCAGTGACAATTTCCATGGTTCCTCTTCTTCTGACTTAGATGCACATGAAATTGCATTCAAAACTTAGTTCCCATTACAATTATCCCTAAACAGTTCCAATTCTACAAGAGTTACCCTAAATTTACACTTCTCTTATGCCATGATTAAAAAAACTTGCAAGGGACATCTTGAAACAGAAAAAAAGAAAAAGAAAATCTTAAGGGAGAGAGTCTCTCTTGAATTTCATTACAATGCAATACTGCTTCCATGGAGCAGGACCAATTCCTTTCCCCCAAGCTATGGTACTCCTAGAATCACCTTCCACTACCAGTGGACCATTGAATGATTCAGGAGAGAGCTCCATGAGTTGCCTATTTTTTTTTTGTAGAAAGATAATTAGAGTTGCCTACTCTCATTGGCCCCTAGAAAACCAGCCTTACCAAGCCTTTATTGTTGTGGACAACAATTCCACAATTACCAGGTTTTTCCATAGAATACCCACTTAAATTCAATTTTCACAAACCTTCGGGGCTACAGTTTCCAAGGCTCTTTCTCCTTCTTAATGACACAATTAGCTTGGGTCTCAGATAACGAACATTTATCCAGATCAGCAGCCCTTATGCTCTAAATTCATTGGATGAGAGGACCCATCTCAATAGAAAAGCTTTAATCTTTATGGAGAATTTCAAAGTGGGAGTTACTTATTGTTGAATATTTTCCATTATGTCCCATTTATAGATCCCATATAATATCATCAGGAAGCATCTACACTGAACTTTACCTCCAGGCTCTGGCTTTAAAAACCTACTGGCCACCCATCAATAAGATTTATCCATGTAGGGGGAAGGATCCATGTTAAGGAAAAAACGGAAGAAGAAGCTTTACTCTTTAATAACTGTATAATAATTTCTTGTTTATGCCAAATCAAGGTTAAAAAAAAAATTAAAAAAATAGTAGTCTTACTTGGGACTGAGAAACTTTGAAGGTCTAGCCTATATAGCTATACTTTGTGTTATTCATGGATAGGCACTGGTGGATGTGGTTTTTTTTACTTTTAATGTTGAATAAATGAATGATATTCTGTTTTTGAGACACCCAAGTAATGACTCTGCATTGGATGATTTCACTAACATGCACACGAAAGATGATTGTGGAATTGTGGAATCATTGACATCTGAGGATCTATTTAGTTTGTAACTATCATGATATTCTAACTTGATTATTGCATCACCATCTTTTTCTTTTTTTTTCCGTCTTTGACTTGTGTGCACAGAGAAGAGGTAGAGCGGGCCGTGTGCAGCCAGGAGAGTGTTATCACCTATATCCTAGATGTGTATATGATGCTTTTGCAGAATACCAGCTTCCTGAACTTCTGAGGACTCCCTTGAACTCTCTCTGCTTGCAAATCAAAAGTCTGCAACTCGGAACTATAGGAGAGTTCTTATCAGCTGCTCTGCAACCACCAGAACCATTGGCTGTAAGTATTCCTTCTGTCATAAAATTCTGTTGCTGTTAGTTTTTGAACCATGACTTTTGCTCTTTTGTGTTCCACGCAGTTCCACTTGCAATGCGGCCATGTTTTATATAGCTCAATGTTTAGGTGAAACATTCTTGAGAACAACCTCAGAACATATCATTAGACTGCGCTTGAGTTGCAATCTTTTGGTTGAACTATGTAATATGTTTTGTCAGATGGGGATAGTTAATGTGCACAGATTTGTGCGCACCTGCTGTGCACCTACTGCCTACGGTTTATGCTAGTTCTAAGTGCACCTGTGATGTACCATTCAAGGATTAGATTTAGATTAGATTTAGACTTCCTTGGACTCCCTAATCTCTTTAAATCTCCTACTGCAATTAGTTCTCTTCTCCTTGTAAAACTTTTCATTTTATAAAAGGATTAAGGAGAGGGATCTGTTTAATTTACATTGTATCAGGGCCTTTCTGCTCCATCTTCCTTTTTTTTGACTATCGTCTTATTTTCTCCTTCTTTTCTGTGGAAAATCTCTAGTTTTGAAAGTCGATCATGGTTTTCCCCCCTCCCTATAAGGTGGTGAAAGTGAAATAAACCCTCCATCACAATCCTACAGATGCAATCTTAAAGCACCTGTATCTTTTCTGGAAAAGATTTCTCCATCGGCAGTTTCCTCTGGAAATATGGATCTCAGATCTGCACCGAAGAAACATCCACCCCCCTAGATATCAAACCAGACTAGAGTCATTGGATCTATCTAGAATCGCCTCTAGATCCAATTTCCAACTTTAAAAGTGCATAAGGAACATCCCTACCAGGTCTCATCAGAAATGGATCCTCGATCACTGGGCCTTGATGGAAAATCTCCAGACCCTGATTCTGAAGACGGATCTACATGGAGCATTCTAGTGTCACCAGAGCTCACTAGAAATCAGCCTAGGACAGCTGGATCTCGTCAGACACGCCTTTAGACCTTGATTATGAATTGCACCGGAAACAGCCCAGTGTTGCTGGAAATAACTAGAAACCCTCTTTGATTCACCATATCTACTCCTGGACCACAGTTGTCTACTCGTGGCTCTTTTTGGTACTAAACTCGAGTCCAGGGGCCCTTGTCGCTGCTGGGAGTGACCCGTGGACCACCTATTGAGGCTCGATCTGAAGCTCAGACCACATTCAGCCCTTTGGAGCACTCCCTGTTCTCATATCTATCAAGTGTGATTCATTTGCTACTGCTCTCTGGACCTTTGTCAGACACTAAGATGTTACATCAAACTAGCATTTTCCCTCATCTGTTTTTTATTTTTATTTTCTCTTCTTCCTTTTATTAAATGGAGAGAATAGACACCCAGATTTCATCTAGACATATGGGTAGCCCTAGTCTTATGATAACTATAGAAAAACTAGATGGCACAAATTATTTGGAGTGGTCTTAGGTGGCTCGAATATATATTTGAGCACAAAAGGACTGGGATACATTACTTGAACCAAGTAGCCCAACCTTGAAGATCCCACTTATGATGAATGGGAAAGTGAAAACTGGCATATGATGTCTTGGCTAGTGAAATTCTATGCAACTAAATATTAGTCTCCTGAAGACCAAAAGTTTTTATGGGATGAAGTAGCCAAAATGTGCTCCTACCAAGAAGACTTGGTGTAACACCCTGGTTTTTGAAACCCGAGTATACTACTCGTTTCCCGAAAACCCTAGTGTTAACCTTTAAAATTCCAGTCTAAGTTTAAACAGTCTTGTCATTAGTCAAAGTTAGCAACAATTACTAGAGGAGTCAACCGTGCATTGAGTAAAAAATTTCCATTCATAATAAAAAATTCAAATGTAGTGCCCATATAAGACTTATACAACCCAAATGCCAAAAGAACACAAATCTAAAATGGAAATCTATCAACTAATGATGGAGCTCAATATGGGCTAGAGGGCTGCCCGATCTGCTCCAGCAACCAAGTGAACAACATCGACTCGCTTTACACCTACATCAACTGATATGTTTTGATAGCATTAATGCCTATCGCAGTGAGGAATACCCCCTAAGATTACACCAGTGTCTCAAATATCGTTGTAGCGTACGCTATGTAGTGTAGCATACAAAAAACGCTACATAGCGTATGAAATAGCGTAAATACGCAGTAGTGTACGCTACAAGGGCTGTAGCGTACGCTACACATACGTAGCGTGTAGCGTACATAGCGGACGCCTTAGGACTACCGTAGGATTTTTAAAATAAAAGTCCTTTTAGTTAAAAAGTTGTTTTTAAATGGTAGTGACTGGGCATTTTTCCTTTCGAGTAGGTGGTGGGAGACTCATATTATAAGAGTTTTGTTTTTTAACTTAAAACAATCGAAATAGGGTTTTCGAACAGCCCTATCGCAATGCTGCAATAGCTATAGGTGCTCCAATTTTTAAGCTTTGATCCCAAGCTTTTGAACAACCCTTTCTCAAATCCGATTTTTGGCTTTCAATCGGAATTACAAGAGCATCATCTTGTTGGATTTTCAGGAGCATGGAAGCCCAAACAAGGGACAAATCACGTATCCCTATTTTCACAGCCGTGCAGACACATAACTCCTAAAAATCCATTTTCAGTTGATTAAATCTCTATTTAAGGTATGTTTTGGCCCTTTAATCATTGCTAATGAGTTTTCTTTTTTATTTATGCTGAAAAGTTGTGGTTATTTTTTCAAATTTTTTATTTTTTTTTTCTTTTTAGGAGGTCGGTTCTTATGTATAGGGGTTGTGGTGTGTATGACATGGATTTAACCCATCCAACCATCACGTGGGACATGCGTGGGGTCCACTGTGGTGTTCTATGCCACGGCCCACATGTGTGGGGTCCTCTGTGGTGTTTTATGCCATGACCCGCATGTGCGACCATGGCTCACATGTGTGGGGTCCACTATGGTGTGTATGGCATGGCCCACATGCATGGGGTCCATTGTGGTGTGTATGGCATGGCCCACATGCGTGGGTCCATTGTGGTGTGTGTATGGCACGGCCCACATGTGCGGGGTCCACTGTTGTGTGTGTATGGCATGGCCTACATGCGTGGGGTCCACTGAGATGTGTGTATGGTATGGCTCACTGTGATTCATTGATTTGTTTGTGACATTTTTATTTATTTTTGGTTAAGTGAGAAGAATGTTTGGAGAGAGAGAGAGAGATTTTGCATGGATATATGTGGCTGATAATTCACTTGGACAATCTCATAGAAATTATGTGCAATACAAATTTTGTGGTCAAAGATATACGGGAGGCGTGACTCGCCTAAAGAATCATTTGGTTGGAACCTACAATGGGATGAAGCCATGCCCAAAAGTGACGGAAGTAGCCGAGGAGTATAGAAAGGCTTTAAAGGAATACCACGACGGAAAGAATAAAAGAAATGAGGTGTTTCGAGATATTGGGAGAGGGGGATCAACATATCTTTCTGGTTCTGCAAGTGATAGCGCTAGTGTGGGTAATGATGCTTTCATTGACAGCTAACCTGGTAGTGCATCTTCTCGTAATCAACCAATGGCAAGAGCAAGGGGTCCCATGGATCAATTTGTTAGTAGTGAGCAACGTCAATTCACATGGAATTCAAGGTGGAAGAAGGAAGAAGAAAAGAAGTATGCAGGGTGATTGAAAGTTTTTTTTTTTTTTTTTTTTTGCGGGGGGGGGGGGGGGGGGGGATATGCTTTGTCGTTGAACCTGTGTAACAGCCCGTACTTTTCAGCATTGTGTGAGGCTATTTGAATGTTTGGACCGGGATTGAAGCCACCATCCATGCATGAGATGAGAACATGGATACTAAAAGATTAGGTTGCTAATATTGATAGTTTAATGAAAGCATACAAAGATTCCTGGAAAACTTATGAATGTTCAATTATGTCTGATGTTTAGACAGATGGAAAGAATAGAAGCATCATTAACTTTTTGATTAATTCTTCGATCGGAACAATGTTTTACAATTCGATTGATGCTTCAGATTCAATAAAAGATGGAAATTTGTTATTTAAATATTTTGATGAAATTGGGGAAGAAAATGTGGTCCGTGTGCCGGGAAGAAGTTGTTGGATGGGAGGAAAATGATATATTGGACTCCGTGTGCTGCACACTGCATAGATCTAATGTTGAAGGATATTAGAAAAATGAAAATGTATTCTGAAACACTTGAAAAGGCAAGGACAATGACCAAGTTTATTTATGAGCATGGAATTATATTAAGCATGATGAGAAGCTTCATGAATAATAATGAGCTTCTACAGCTGACAGTGACACGCTTTGCAACATCGTACCTCACACTCCGAAGTATTTACAAGCAAAAGAATGGTGTTATAGCCATGTTCGCATTGGAACAAGGGTGCTCATGTTCCTGGGCTAAAAAATCTGAAGGAATAAAGGTACGAGATATTATAATATTTGATCAAAAGTTTTAGCCAAATGTTGCCTTATGTGTTAAGAGCACTATGCCTTTGGTAAGCGTTTTAAGAAAAATTGATTCGTTAGAGAGGCCAACAATGGGGTTCATTTATGAATTGATGGACTTAACAAAGGAGAAAATTGCATTTAATTGCAATAATGTAAAAAAGAGATATGTTCCAATTTGGAATAAAATAGATGAAAGATGGACTCCTCAGCGTCCTCTACATATAGCTGGGTACTATTTGAATCCTCAAATACGGTACTCAGATGAGTTCTCTACACACCCTAAGATAAAAAGGGGTTGTTAGAGTGCATGGATAGGATGATCCCCCATAAAGAGCATGCTCATGCTGATATTCAGTTGGATGAATATGAAAAGAGGGGATTTTGGTTCTCGCCTTGCACTCGAAACCATGACAAAGAGTTCCCCAGGTAATTTATAATTTTATATTTTGATATTTTCATTTTTATGTAAATTATATTTTTATAATTGGTGAAAGTATTTCATTAATTTATAAATTATAACTAATTTGTGTAGCTGATTGGTGGGAACGCTTTGGAGATAGAACTCCACAGCTCATGAAGTCTGCGATACGAGTTTTAAGCGTCACATGCAATGCGTCTGGCTGTGAGAGAAATTGAAGTACTTTTGAGCAGGTGACTTTTATACCATTCAATATTCTAAATTGGCTAATTTTTATTTAGTAGATTAACAAGTGTTTGATAATTGACTGACATAGATCATCACATAATCAGATCCACACAGAAGAGAAATCGGCTAGAGCAACAAAAGCTCAACTCTCCAGTATATGTGAATATGAAATTGAGAGAGAATGATGGGGACATCCCGCGCACGTTGTCCACACGTGTACGCACACCACCCCCCTACGTTCGTACGCCAGAAGGAGGGCCCCACCATCGATCTGGATCGATGACGATGTCCAGGGAGGGCCTCCTAGTTAGAAGACGAAGTTTTGATTCAAAAGAGTGGGCCCGTTAGTCAAGAAAAGCCCATCATGGGATCTCGTGATCATGACTCACTAGTCAGATTGATTTCATATTTTAGGTTTTGCTTATTAATGTTATTTAGAACATCATGGACGCTTTAGATTTATTTAATTAGTTTTTATTTTGGTTTACTTCATCGCTAAGTAATAGGTTACACACATGGTGTGCGTTTTGGGGTATAGGGTTTTCTTATAAATAGACACCCTTTGTATCTTTTTTCATTCATCGAAGCTTAATAAAAATTCCTGCTTTATTTTTTTGCTTTCTTATTGAGTTGTGGAAGAATTCAAAAGTGGGCGCAAAGCCCTCCCTTTTCGAAGAACGAACTACGTGGTGTGAAGACACATCTATCTCCATCCGTCCCCACCCTCTCCCATCCATATATCTCACTTCTATCATCATTATAGCTTTGAATTTCCCAGCTTTAGCAGCTATTCATCCATTATAGCTTTGAATTTCCCAGCTTTAGCAGCTATTCATCCCCCTACAGCCAGTTTCCAGAATCTGGACCTGTAGGAGGGCTGAAACTTCGATGGAGCACTACGCCTCGACCTTACGTTGGATCGTCGTCAAACTTGGAGAGATTGGAGGTCTCCCTTGGCCGACTAAGGCCTAGGTGTCACTTTGGGGAGACGGGCTTCCATCATACGTGTGACCAACCCACTCGCGCACGTGCGTCAGCCCTGGGTCACCATCTGCACGCAGGAGCTTTCTGCGGGTCAGGTTTTCCTTTGGTTTTACTCTTTTCATTCCTATATTCTGAACCCTAGCCTTAGTTTGCATTAGCCGTAATTTATTTGTCCCTTTTTTCACCCTATGGTTCCTTGAATTGAGATTGGTGAATCCCTTGGATTAGGAACTGATTGCTGTGCATGTGTGGATGATTACTGCTTATCTTTGAGCATCGTTTGATTTATAATTTTAACAGATCCAGCCCTAACATGTGTAGGCATGGCCCACATAGATTCCCCTTAACTGAATGGTTTGGACTTTCATGTGGGATATGAAATTTGTGTAATTGTTTCTGAACTAACATGATCTTAAGCTTGAAATCTCGCACATCATATTTAAATTTCTTGTCCTACATCAAAGAAGCATGAAGAGAAGGGCAGCAATGGATCCAATATTGGTGGACCACATTGAATCAGATAATGAATGGATTGCGGAGAAAGAAGACCCTGTTTTCCTAGCCGATCCATCATGGCTCGAAGATCAAAATATGGCTTTTGATATTAGTACCATTACAACTATTCCGGAATCTGATGAACCAGCTGATAGCAATGCACCATCAACATCTAATATTTCTGAAGGAGTTTTCCCCCCACCTTCCTCAAACAAAAGGAAGGCAACTAATTTAAGTAAGTGTTTATAGTTATAGACTAAATGACATGAACATTTTTAACAAAGAAAGTAAAAGACCAATGAATCTCTTTTTTCTTTTTTCTTTTTTAATGTGTAGGTGGTCCTATGGGAAGATTTCTTACTCCTATAAGAGTGGAAGGAGATATAGGAATGATTGTTCATGGTGTGGATGATGTACATGCAAATGTAGATGCTAATGCTGATGATGAAAGGCCTAAACTTGGTTACGAAGTGAATGAGGATGATGACGACGACAATGATCTATTAGATGTAGATGACCTTTAGACACTAAAGTTTAGAGACTATCAATTGAGATTTGAGATATTGATTTCTGAGGAATGTAACATTTGTATTGTACTCGATGCTCTTAACTGTGGGATTTTTATTTTGAAGAATGTGACACTTATATATTTTTCTTTTTTCTGATTGTTTATCATATATATATATATATATATATATATATATATTTATTTATTTTTTTCTTTTTATTAAAAAATAGAAGTATTGTGTAGCTTATGCTACACGCTACGGAGGGTTAAACGCTATGCAATACTACTGTTATTTAAAACACTGGATTACACACTCATCATTCATAATCCACTATAGTTCGCAAGACAAAAAAAGATAAATTAGATAATGCATCATATACTCAAAAATATAGCCAATCAATATAATTTCACAATTATGAAAATGTAGTAGAAATCGCAACATGAGTGAATATGTCTAGATAGTCAGATACTCAACAGACGACCTTGTTTTGCACCTACAAGTGAAATCCGCAATATGACTAGAAAATGAACAAGTGAACTTCCGCTTCACCTGGAAATCATATAGAACTCCGTACGGTGACTAGAAAATCAATAAACGAACTTCCACTTCACCCGAAAATCATATGAACTCCGCAAGGTGATTAGAAAATCAACATGTGAACTTTAGCTTTATCTGGAAATCACAATACAAGTGAAATCCGCAATATGAATAGAAAATCAACATTCAAATCCCTGCTTCACTCGGAAATCACATTGTACGTGAACTCCGCAAGGTGACTAGAAAATTAATAGATGAACTTTAGCTTCACCTGGGAATCACAATACAAGTGAATTCCGCAAGATGAAGAGAGAATCAACACATGAACTCCGGTGTTACTCGGAAATCATATGAACTCCGCAAGGTGACTAGAAAATCAATAAATGAACTTCAGCTTCACTCGGAAATCATATGGAACTCCGCATAATGACCTGAAAATCAACAAGTTTATACAAATATAACCATCAAGCCTTGAAAGGGCAAATATTCAATCAAGCCACATTGGGGAAAATATCCCATCAAAGCTGCATAGGGCAAATGTACGAACAAAGCCACATAGGGCACAAATGGTCCGCAAGATGGTAAGTCTACTACAATTTCCATTCAATCCATTAGCATTTACACTAGTTCGAAGACCTCCAAGAGTATCATCAAGTGATCACAAGTGGCAAATATCTAATTAATTAACAAATTCTGTAACTTGAGATAACATGTATCCATCAAATCATTCATGCTTACTAAAATTAAAGAGACATGTCAATCATCCAATACAGGAGTCAATTGCGCAAATTATTAACATATTCATATAGTGAGACAAGTAAATTAATCAAGTAACTTAGGATATGTTAAATATAAGAGATTATCCATCATCTATATCAAGATTAACGAACTTAAGTTGAAAGCTTACTGGAGGAGTCCTCACCTTATGAACTTAGATTCACTTCTTAAGTCCCTAGAATGAAATTTTGCACTTTAGACACCAATCCTAACCCAAATCATCACCAATGTATAGTTAGGATCAACCTTAGAGTTTTAACTGCGAAACTTAACGTAGCTAGCTCCACAAGCCCAAACCTAGGGTTAGGGTTGGGAACTTTGAGTTTCATGACATACTTCTAAGTACACAATCAAATATGAATTTTCACAAAAGAGGCGTATAAATTACTAACATCTTAGCGTGAAGTCACAGGGGTCGACTTAGATCGACCAAGATTGGATGCAACTCAATGAAGTGTGAATTCAAGTAGGAAAAGTTAGGAAAACAAGATCCCTACTCTCAATCTAAAAGAATAAATCAATAAACTTAGATTCTAATTAAACCCTCAAAATAAGCTTTGAGAGGGAATCTCACCCTGTAAGCTCAATTCGCACCTGACTCAATTCCGAGTCAACTCAACGATTCTCCTTCCTTTCTCTCTTCTCTCTCTCTCTCTCTCTCTCTCTCTCTCTCTCTCTCTCTCTCACTCTCTTTTCTTTCCTACTACACCCAACAATGGGTCTGGACCATGGTGTGCTGTAAAGGCCGTTACGTAAAGGTAACGGTGGCAATTGTTACACGTTACAGGGTTATAACAGCTATAACAGCCGTTATGGAAAAAAAGACCTCTAATTGGCGTTAACAGCATGTTGCATCCCCTATAAAGGCCATAATAGCTACATAATGGTCCTTTACGGGACATATACATGTTTTTCATACTTTTTAATCAACATTACGGGGCAGATATAGGATTTTTGGGGGGGGTTTTTTTAATAAATAAAAATAAAAATAAAAAAGAGAAACCATAAAGGCGGTTACGGGGCCGTAACAGCCGTTATGCCCCGTATCGTAAAGGTAACGGTGGTGGCCATTACGACCACTATTACCGTTACGGAACACCTTGGTCTAGACAAATCAACCCGAACCAGGCCTGATATGGCTGATTCAGTGACTTAACACTGACATGGAGGAAAACCATCTGAGTTGATCCGGAAATGGTGCAGCAACCACCCTAAACCTCTCTCTTCCTCGGCTCTACATTCTTCCTGCTTCTTCCCTTTCTCGCTTCATAGATTGACCAGGACGAAGCTGGACTCAGCCTGAACTTGGCCCAATGCACAACTCGATTCAAGTCGCAACCCGTTTCGGTAGGACTCGACAGCTCGGTGGATGGCTCAGATCCGTTCTTGAACAGAAATGCGACACTGCCCAATTCTCTCTCTGCCTCTCCCCTACTCTCTCCCTGGTCTCCTTCCTTTTCCTCTTCTTCTCTACTCGACCAACACCCATCCGGCGACCTAGACCCAGCGAGTCGACCCGACCCAGTGCGGCGCAACCCAAGCGCCGGCCTCTCTCTCTCTCTCTCTCTCTCTCTCTCTCTCTCTCTCTCTCGCTCTTTCTAACTTTTTGTTTTTTAGGGTTTTGGGAGGACTTCCTGATGAATAGAGGCCTTATATAGAGCTTTCTAATCAATTTTAGAGAACCCAACAACTAATCTCTTGATTGGTTGAAAGATTGAATTTAAATCGAGTAACTTGAGTTTAAATCAAATCTTATTTACACGGCATTAATTGACCCACATGGATGGACTTCTGACATATTGGTCCACTTGACGGACGTTGCAGATTAGAGAATGGGCCCCATCACCAAGTGATGGGTTTCTTGATCGAACAGAGAAGATGACCCAACTGTTAATGGCGGGTAATCATTGGGTGGCTGACCTAAGATCACTGTGGGGTCCACCTTTTGGGTGACAACCCACAAAACGAGATTTTTCCTCTCAGTTCGGTTCTCTTGAGATAGCGAGATCTCACGAGATCTTGTTTTCTTTATCTAAGGGACCAATCTGATGACCTAAAACGAATGTCCGAGATTCTCTGACGAGGCTTCTAGAAGCCAAGGAATGGTTAAGATTGACCCACGTCACCGAAATAGAGAGATGCTTCCCACGCTGCTCTCTTTTCTCGCAACAAAACCTAAAACATGGGGTTGAGATTTGGGTGGCTAGGATTGTAAGGAGATTCCGCACTCAGATTTCCAGCTCAGCAAGGAAACAGTTTCTGTTTCGGGAAAAAAGATTTCGCACACAGTGCTGCTTGAGCCTAAGCTCGCACGTGCGTGTATGAGAAAACGTGTGAAAGGTTGGGATCTTGGTCGGAATTCCCGTTTGACCGTAATGAACGATTCAAATAATCCCACTGGATGATCATGGTGGCGCACAACGTTACAAACGGACGCTGTCTGTTTTAAACAAGCACTGGCGGGAAAAGGAAGGAAGAAACATTGCTTCGGAAATGTCAAGTCAAACCTGGTTCGACACTTTTGGTGTGGTGCTTTGTAGGTGTCCGAAGGCCGTGCACACGCACCCTAAGTGTGGGGCCCATAGAGACATTTTGGATCAAATCCACTCCAACCATTCGATTCATCGACCTATGTAAGGCCATGAGTCCTGGAATGAGGTTGGTCTAAAACTCAGGTGGGCCATACCAAGTGATTTTTTTTGTTTTGTCGATCGGACGGTCAAATCATCTTTAGATATGATATTCAGGTTTTCTATGGATTCCTAGGCAATTCTAGAGGGAATTTAATGGTTGGTTAAGTATTGATTAGTTATCTTGTATGGTTTGGGTATGGTTTGATCATCAGTCTGTTAAGAACACGATGAATGATGGATTTGATGATCCAGAGTTTAATGTTGATAATGGATGGTTTGGTTTGTCTTTAACAGGGTTCTACATGTCTATTATCGACAATCCCACGGTCAATCCCACGGTCGGATTTCACCACAATCGATCATCTACAAATATATAAGTCCCTAATGACACCTAGGTTGTTCTAAACAACTGATTAAGGGTAGATTAGATACGTTGTATAGTTTAGGAGCTGATGTACTATATTAGGCTGTCCAGAATGTGATTAACGGTGGGTTTGCTGATTCGTGCTTCGAAAACTAAGATGGATGGTCAGATTGATTCTAGTTTGTACACTAGTGGTCCTAGGAGTCATTTGAAGTATCTAGGTGAAATCTAATGGTTAGTTTGGATGATCAGACCCTTGAGCAGGTGATGTAGGACAATTAACCACTTGCTCTAAAAGCTCGAACTGTTAGAGCATGGCGAATTAATCCTCTTATCTCATTGCCCAGGCCCCACATCTCATGGGTTAGGCCCTCGGTCGAACCCCCCTCGTGGGCCCCAAATCACATGGGTACCGCCTCACACGAGCCACCCGAGTCACACGGGTGGGGCCTGCATCTCACGAGCCACCTGCCTCACACAGGTCGCCTACCCCGAGTGTGCCCCTGCATCTCACAGGCCACCCCACTCGGGCCCGGTGTGAAAATGAAAATTGATGTAGGACGGCCTAATCTAACCTCAAATGATCATGGTATTTGAAAAGGGGCAGATTTATACAATCTTTAAAAAAATAAATAAATATCAGCCTGATTCATGCATCATAAACACAAGAAAGAAATAAGGTCAATATAGCATTGATTAGGGCCATCCATCACAAACATGAAGTGTTGAATCTTAAAATCTGAATTTAATTGGATCTGGCGAAAGATAGAACTTTCGTCTTGCAATAGGTCCGTCTAACGATCCAAGTGGATTTTTTAATCCAGAAAAATAGGAATTTCCTAGATTGGAAATCTGGAAAATTCAAAAAAAAAATATGTGGTTCTTCAAATGTAGATTTGGGTGATGGGTTTTATGTGGGGATGAAAAGGGAATGGGAATCTTTTGAGATTAGGAGAAAAAAGAAGAAAATGGGGTTAAAGAGAAGAATATCTTGAGAAAAGAGAGAAGGAGAAAGAAGTAGGGGATGAGAAAATTGTTTACCTGGGCCTCACGCCCTCTTCCAATCGCTGGAAGTCGAAGACGAGATCGTCAGAATGCAAAAGTTCTCCTTTTTCTTTCATAAACATAACATAATGTGCTATGGGTTTAGGGAACCCTTATAAAATTCGTAATTACATGAAATTACCAAAATACTCCTACTAGAAAAAAGTTTAGAAAAAAAGAAATTTGCACAAAATTGTGCACAAACTATCTTAAAACATAACTAATTCAAATGTTCATAAACTAAATGTAAATTTAAGATGCCTAATGGGCTCCGATGATATTGCCGTGAAGGTGGTGTAATGAAGGTGGGCTGTGACGATCCAACGGTCTGATCACACCCTCCTCGCAATCCAATGATCAAAATGTCTCCTCTAAGCGACTTACACATGTCACGAACACATGTGTAAGGTCTTCAACCTCTAGAGACTCGACCCGTATCCGTCGTCTAACCACATTGACACGGGTAATGCACGCCTCCTGCGTTGATATACTTTGAATGACCTGGTGTCCGCATCAACTCCCCTCGGCTGAGAAGATCTCGACTCCGGCGAGATAAAACTCTTGTGCTTTTCTAACAAATCTGGATTTAGTCGCTGCAACTCTGCTTCTGTCAACCATGTACAGTCGGATGATGGTCTGTTCTTCCACTTCACTAAGTACCTCTGAAATTCACAGTCTCAAGTGGAAACAATTTGCTCATCCACAATTCCTTCAATTTCTTCTCTTATCTCAGGTATAGTAGGCATAGGTGGTGTAGGTTGGGAAGAAAATTCAGAAATTGGCCAATGGTTTGGAACAAAATTAGGGTCTATGGGATGGCTTGAACAAGGCATTAGATCCTCCACATTGAATGTTGTACTAATTCCCATGCGAGGTGGAAGATCTATCACATACGCATTGGACCCAATTTTTTTTAGAATTTTAAATGGTCCAGCACCGCGTGCTTGTAACTTCTTAACTGTACCCTGTGGGAACCATTCTGGCCTCATCCTAACCATTACATAATCACCCTCATTAAATTCTTGAATTCTACGATGTAAGTCAGCTGAAATTTTATATTGTTCATTACTTGCATTTATCTGCCTCCTAATCTCTGCATGTAACTCATGAATGTGATGGGAAAATGCATCGGCTGACTCTGAGGTCCTCTGGGTGACTGACATAGGTAACAAATCTATGGGTAGTGTAGGTTTATAACCACTAACAATCTCGAATGGACTCATACCCGTAGACCTATTAACTGAACTGTTATATACAAACTCGGCGACTGGCAGGACTAAGTCCCAAGTTTTAATGTGTTCACCCACCAAACATCGTAGTAGATTTCCGAGACTTCGATTTATAACTTCAGTTTGGCTATCAGTTTGAGGATGGTAGGCAAACGAGAACTGGAGTCTCGTACCCATCATATGCCACAATGTCTTTCAAAAATAACTAGTAAACCGGACATTCCTGTCAGACACTATGGTCTTAGGCAAACCATGTAATCGAACTATCCCCTCAAAGAAAATCTTAGCTATGTTGGACGCATCGGACGTTTTAGAACAAGGGAGAAAATGGGCCATTTTTGAGAAACGGTCCACGACCACAAAAATGAAATCGTGCTTTTTAATTGTCTTGGGAAGTCCAAGCACGAAATCCATACTGATGTCTTGCCACGGTGCGTGTGGCACTGGCAATGGCGTGTACAATCCAGTATTCTGCTTCTTTTGTTTTGCCAGTTGACATGTTCGACATTGCCCTAAAATTTTGGCTACGTCTCGCTTGAGACTTGGCCAATAAAATCGATCCTCCACTAGGGCGATGGTCTTATCTCGACCAAAATGGCCAGCAATACCTCCAGCATGAAGCTCCCAAACAAGAAATCCGGAGGGAAGTGCGGAGAATACAAAGTCGGTCTCTTTTGAAAAGGAAACCATCTTTCAGTACGAACTCACCCGAACTATGCTGGACACCTAAGAGTGACATGTATGTTTCCCCAAAATCCAGACACATGGGATACTCGTCTATCAATTGCTCAAACCCGACAACTTCTACACTCAAGGATTTGAGTAATGCCACTCTCCTACTAAGGGCATTGGCTGGTTTGTTCTCGATCCCGGCTTTATGTTTCAAGACAAATGAATATTCCTGAAGAAACGCTGCCCACTTGGCATGCCTTGGGTTAAACTTCTTTTGGGAATTCAAATACCTTAAAGCCTCGTGATCAGAAAACAAGACAAATTCTTGCGGTAGAAGATAATGATGCCAATGACGTAGCGACTGCACAACCGCATAAAATTTTTGTCATAGGTGGAATACTTTTGTTTTGCCTCATTCAGTTTCTCACTGAAATAGGCAACTGGATGACCCTCTTGGCTTAGTACTCCTATACCTACGCCTGAAGCATCACATGCTACTTCAAAGACTTTAGAAAAATCTGGAAGACGCATGACGGGAGCCTCTATCATCTTGCCCTTAATATCTTTAAATGCCTTAGCTGCGGCCTTAGACCATATGAACTCTCCCTTTTTAATGCAATCAGTAATGGGAGCCATAATAGTGTTAAACCCTCGAATGAACTGACGATAAAATGTGACTAAGCCATGAAAGCTTCTCACTTCATGTATGTTCCGCGGTTCAGGCCAGTCAGCTATAGCCTTGACTTTTTCTGGATCTTCTCGCATCCCTACAGACGATACTATGAACCCTAAGAAGACAACCCTATCAGACAGGAATGAACATTTTTAAGGTTCGCACATAACCTCTCCGCCCTCAGGACACTACAGACCTGCCTCGAGTGGTCGAGATGCAGCTCTTTAGTGGTACTATATATGAGTATGTTATCAAAATAAACCACTAAAAACTTTCCCATAAAGGGTATCAAAACCTGGGTCATCACACGCATAAAAGTACTGGGTGCATTAGTCAAGCCAAAGGGCATGACCAACCAGTTGTACAACCCATCCTTCGTCTTGAAGGCTGTCTTCCACTCATCTCCAGGGCGTATGCGTATTTGGTGATACCCGCTCTTGAGGTCTATCTTGAAAAAAATTGTGGATCTAGCCATCATGTCTAACATATCATCAAGCCTTGGTATTGGAAACCGATACTTGATCGTGATCTTATTAATGGCCCTACTATCCATACACATCCGCCACGTACCATCTTTCTTAGGCGTTAATAGCGCTGGTACGGCACATGGACTCATGCTCTCACGGATGAAACCTTTTTCAGGAGCTCATTTACCTGTCTATGCAACTCTACATGCTCTGCAGGATTCATCCTGTAATGAGGAAGGTTCGGTAAAGTAGACCCCGGGACGAAATCAATGGCATGCTGGATGTCCCGCATAGGTGGAAGTGCATCCGGTAAATCCTCAGGGAATACATCACTGTACTCCTCAAGAACCGAAGTCACCTCAGGGGGTAACTCTACATGAACCTCGGGTGTAACTTCTCTAGCCATTAGGGCGTACACCGTCGAATCATCCTGTGTCTCTTTCTCAAACTCTTTTGCATTTATGATATGTAGAGACTTCGGAATAGATTTCCTCACATCCTTCCTTGACTCACTCGTTTTCACATCCCTAGCCTTGTCCATGTGGCTCTTGGGTGGTAATGGATTAATCTTGATTTTCTTGCCCTCATGCATGAATGTACACACGTTCGAGCGACCAAAAATCGTGACATCTCTATCGTATAACCATGGCATCCGTAGAATGATGTGACCCACATCCATAGGTAAAACATCACACCACAACATGTCTTTATATGAACCGATTTGGATGGGAACTAAACACTGCTGGGACACAGGCATAGAAGACGTGTCAACACAAGAAACCTTGTAGGGTTGAGGGTGAGGGATGAGTTTCAAACCCAAACGAGTGACTGTGCTAGCTGAGACCACGTTGGTACAACTACCACTATCCACGATGACTTTGCAATTTTTGTCACCGCTCTTGATAAACGTGTAGAAAATTGTGCTTCTGCGCCAATCATCACTCTCTTTGCCCTGCGCTAAAGCACATCTAACTACAACTAGTGGTGCAGTCTCTGGTTCTTCTTCTTCATAATCACTAGCACCTATCTCTGGATGATATTCCTCAACTTCATAATCACCCATGTCATCCGCATTTTCATTTGACTCGTCTATGACTAAGGCTTTCCCGCGAGTCTTTGCCGTGCACTGGTATGCGAAATAACCTGTACCTTCGCACTCATAATATCTCAAGTGACTACCACTGCCAGGATTGGTACCCAGGACACCTTTGCCCTTATCATCCTTAGGCTTAGGCGGTGCACTAGCTTGCACCCTAGGTTGACTTCCAATGTTAGGTTTGGTTCCTTGAAAACCAGATCTAACAGTAGAGTCTTGGGACTCAAAGCGCCTTGTGACAGGAGACTTTAGGTAAAGCTTTAACTCCCGTACAACTTGGTAAGCCTGATCCAAGTCACTCACTGTACGGGTCATAAGCTCACGCTGCAGATCCATGCGAAGACTCACCTTGAAACGCGCCAGTGTCACTAAGGGATCCTCCTGAATATCACACTGCATCATATACTCCTCAAATTTTGCGATGTAATCTGCAACCGACATAGATCCTTGGCGTAATGCTTGCCACTGATCTAGGAGCTTTTGACGGTAAGAGAGAGGAAGATATTTTTCCTTTAATAACTCCATCTCTACCCAATGTGCGACTAGAACACCTCCTGATCTCTCGATCCTACGCTCCGTATTTGTCCAAAACAATTTAGCTTGACCCACAAGTTTCATTTTCGCAAACCGCACCTGTCGGTTCTCAGACATCTCATACCATTCAAAATAATGGTCCATATCTGCTAACCAATCAAGGAATGCTTTTGGGTCAAGACGCCCATCAAAACTAGGAGCATCTACTTTAACACTCTTTAAGACCCTCTCATCCACTGCATAACGGTCTTGATACTCAACAGCGGGCTGCGGATTTCGAGCCCCTCCACGTCCTACCCCTCGGCCACGTGCTCCACGACCTCTACCACGATTTCCTACCTGTTCCTCAACTACTCCCCTACGTGAGACTGTTCATCCACTCCAATGTCGGAGATTTCTCTTAGGGACGTTTCTATTTGATCCATATGGGTATTCGTGTTCCTAGATTGTGCCTCAATGGCGGCCAAACGTTGGTTGATCGTGTTCATCATCTCAGTCAACTGTTCCATATTGAAAAGCGGGTGTAGACCAAATCCTCTACCAGTCCGAGTGGGCATACACAATAAGACTCAACTTAGGTTTCCTAAAACACGACTCTAGGAGATTGTTTGACACAAGACTATTGACACCGATGATCCTAACCTTTAGAATGATGTAAATGCAGAAAAAAATCAGTTCTCGCCTTTTTTTTTCTTTTTTTTTTTTTTTTTGTGCAAATCTGAAAATTTCAAATCTAGACTCTATATGCGATGCATGAAACCCTAGAAATTAAAAAAATAATGATAAGAAATAAAAATTAAAATCTAGACCTTGATAACTCGATCTAAGACGACCCAATGCAAGGACCTAATCTCTAATACCAAAATTGATGTAGGACGGCCTAATCTAACCTCAAATGATCATGGTATTTGAAAAGGGGCAGATTCATGCAATCTTAAAAAAAAACAAATAAATATCAGCCTGATTCATACATCATAAACACAAGAAAGAAATAAGGTCAATATAGCATTGATTAGGGCCATCCATCACAAACATGAAGTGTTGAATCTTAAAATCTGAATTTAATTGGATCCGGCGAAAGATAAAACTTTCGTCTTGCAATAGGTCCGTCTAACGATCCAAGTGGATTTTTTAATCCAGAAAAATAGGAATTTCCTGGATTGGAAATCTGGAAAATTCAAAAAAAAAATGTGGTTCTTCAAATGTAGATTTGGGTGATGGGTTTTATGTGGGGATGAAAAGGGGAATGAGAATCTTTTGAGATTAGGAGAAAAAAGAAGAAAATGGGGTTAAAGAGAAGAATATCTTGAGAAAAGAGAGAAGGAGAAAGAAGTAGGGGATGAGAAAATTGTTTACTTGGGCCTCACGCCCTCTTCCAATCACTGGAAGTCGAAGACGAGATCGTCAGAAGCCAAAAGCTATCCTTTTTCTTTCATAAACATAACATAATGTGCTATGGGTTTAGGGCAACCCTTATAAAATTCGTAATTACATGAAATTACCAAAATACCCTTACTAGAAAAAAGTTTCAAAAAAAAGAAATTTGCACAAAATTGTGCACAAACTATCTTAAAACATAACTAATTCAAATGTTCATAAACTAAATGTAAATTTAAGATGCCTAATGGGCCCCGATGATATTGCCGTGAAGGTGGTGTAATGAAGGTGGGCTGTGATGATCCAACGGTCTGATCACACCCTCCTCGCAATCCAATGGTCAAAATGTCTCCTCTAAGCAACTTACACATGTCATGAACACATGTGTAAGGTATTCAACCTCTAGAGACTCGACCCGTATCCGTCGTCTAACCACATTGACACGGGTAATGCACGCCTCTTGCGTTGATATACTTTGAATGACCTGGTGTCCGCATCAGCAGGTGATGAGAGGTCCTAATCTAATGATCGACCTTGGATCCAACCATTGATTGTCAATTTCAATGGTCGAATCTTGAGATCCAACGACACGATTGTTTTAGACTCACTTCTCACTAGTTCTAGATGTCCTAATGATTGTATAAGTGGGAATCTAACTATTGATTCTGTTCTCAGAGGGTCAGATTGATCGAACTATGGATGAAGGTTACCCTAATGATCGGATTTAAGTTAGAATGAGGGTGGATGTTCAGATAAATTGGGTTTGTGTTTATACTAAGTTAAGTCCTCATGGTAACACTCGAGTATTGAAAAGTGCGGGGTGTTACACTTGGCCAAGCTTTATCAACTCTGCACAAAGATTAATAATCTCAAGGGTGATGGAATGTAGAGGAGTACTCTGTTAACTTGAACAAAAAATCAAAGGAATTGGATACTTGACCAACTCTACATTAGAATTGAAAGATCTAAAAAATCAAATATGAAACTTACAACTTAGAATCTTTAATTTTTTTTGCTGGACTTCTTTCGGGTTTTGAACCTCAATGTATATAGATTATTGGGAGAGAATCTCTTCCTACTCTCGAAGGCGTAGATAACTACATACTGCTAGAAGTTGGACAAGGAAATACTTTTCACACCGTCCTTCCAGATTGGTTCACCATGACTGCAAACTCCAAAAGTGCTAAAGGGCAAGGAAATAAGCGTGGCGACATGGACAAATATAAGCTTTGTTGTATGCCTAGTGGAAAAAGACATCTAAAGGAATATTGTTGGGTTCTACATCCTCATATTCGGCCAAAGGAGGTCAAAACAAAGTCTTTTGTTAATATTAACACCATTGAAGAGACACTCATAGTGACCAAGACCCAAGGGATAAAACTATCAGTGAGCTACAACAAGTGACAACTCTCCAGGCTTCCATCTTTGTTGCTAACCAGATATCAATTAGGTATTTCTGCAATTGCAAACCATGCCTCTCAGACATCTTGGATCATTGATTTAGGGGCATATGACCACATGATGGGTAGAAGCTATGGATACACTTGTTGCTTTCTTATCTCTAGTAATATTAGATTGGTTGATGGCTCCCTTTTTAAAGCTCTAGGAAAGGAAACTTTCCGTCTTTCTGATTTCTTGTCTATTTCTTTTATAGTCTGTTGTCCTTTGTTTCCATCCAATCTTCTTTCTCTTAAGTTCCCTAACTAAGCAACTGAGTTGTTGTACTATTATTTATCCATCCCGTTGCGTTATTCAGTATCTAACAACGAAAAAGACGATTGGTGGTGGTTGCGAAGATCGAGGACTTTATCTTCTCAACTGAGTATGATCTAGTTCTACTCATGTTTCAGTATCTTTCTCTTAAGTTCCCTAACTAAGCAACTGAGTTGTTGTACTATTTTTTATCCATCCCGTTGCGTTATTCAGTATCTAACAACGAAAAAGACGATTGGTGGTGGTCGCGAAGATCAAGGACTTTATCTTCTCAACTAAGTATGATCTAGTTCTACTCATGTTTCAGTTTCCAATATTGAGAATAAAGATCTGTTGACCCCCTCTGGCACAGCCATTTAAGTCATTTATCTTTACAATCATTATGAAGTTTGTTTCTCGGAAAGTTTAAAGAAAGTGATAACTTTCAATGTGAAACTTGTTAGTTATTCAAGCTTTGTTAAACTAATTTTTCCTTAAGTAATATAAAAACATTACACCCATATCAACTTATCCACTTAGATGTATAGGGACTTGCTCCACTAATTTCTGTATTAGGTTTTAAATATTTCCTATAACTTACGATTTCTCACGATATACATGGATTTATCTTCTTAAAAAGTTGCGATGAAGTTCCATTGATTTTAAAAGTATTTCATTAAATAGTTTCTACCTAATACAATACCAAAATTAAAATATTTCGATCTAACAATGCCCAAGAATATTTACACCATGATCAACAAAAATATTTTGTAGATCATGGTATAGAATTCCAATCCTTATGTCCTTATATACCACATCAAAGCAGAGAATTCCAATCCTTATGTCCAATCACTTGTTCATTACTGATAGGTATGTCAGTACCAAAGTCATATTGGGATGAAGCCAGTCTTCTTGTAGCATATATAATCAATTGGACTCCGATCAGTGTCCTTAAAGCTAACTATCCATCACAAGTACTCCTACCTCATGTGTCTTTATTTACCTTGCCACCCAAGGTGTTTGGGTGTCACCTATTTTGTCCACTTTCTTGGACCATCTCATAGCAAGGTAGGACCATAATCAATAAAATGTATATTCTTAGGATACTTAAACTCTTAGAAAGGATACAAATGTTACTATCTGTAAATCGAAAAAGATATGTTTCTAAGGATGTCACATTTTTTAAAAATGTATCGCATTTCAATTCACAAGACAATATACATACCCTTCATGCACCTTTTCCTCTTCCTGTCATAGACAAGTCTCATATTAACGAAGTGCCAAGCTCCATTCCAACCAATGAACTCAAGGTTTACTCTCGAAGGAAGAAAGTTCCTAATCTTCTTGCACGCCACCACTCTTCAACGTATTGCAACTAGAACATGTGGATCTTCTAATTGTCCTTCTCAAAGGAACTAGATCTTATACACATCTCTCCATTGGTAATTATATCTCATACCAATATTTCTTTTGCTCATCAATCATACTATTCATCTATATCATCTGTCTCTAATCTCTATACCTACGAAGATTGCGGATGCCTTTAGTGACCTTAAATGGAAAACAACCATGATAAAAGAGATATTTTTCCTTGAGAAACAAGATACTTGGGAATTAATCACTCTTCCACTAAGAAAATATATCGTTGGGTGCAAATGAGTGTTTACTGTTAAACACAATTGATGGATCGATGGACAGATACAAAGCTCGACTAGTTGCGAAAGGCTTCACCCAAAGGTATGGAGAAGATTATGATGAAATTTTTGCTCTTGTTGCAAAATTAAACTCTGTCCGCATCTTATTGTCCATCGCCAAAAATCATAATTGGCCTTTGCATTAGTTAGACATAAAAACACATTTCTGCACGATGATCTCCACGAAGAAATATATATGGTCCTTCCCCCTAGGTTTCAGCTTCAAGGGGAGACCAACATAGTCTGTCATCTTTGCAAAGTATTATATGGCCTCAAACAGTCTCCTAAGGCTTGCTTTGAGAAATAATGCAATACGATTTCCAAAATTGGATTTGAAAGAAGTACCTCTATTCATTCTCTATTTGCAAAATAGATGGAGGAGAACATAACTATTCTTGTCATGTATGTTGACAATAATATTTTAATTAGCATGAACACAACTAGAATAAACAATGTTAAGAAATTCTTAGCCTTGTCATTTGAAGTGAAGGATTTAGGGCCGATGACGTACTTCCTTGGAATTAAAGTACACTCAAAACACGTAATCTTTTTGCCTTAATGTAAGTATGTGCTAGATATTCTTTTTGAGGCTGGCTTACTTAGTGCTCGTCCTATTGACATACCCATGAAAGTAAATCATAAGTTGTATGAAAGACAATAAAAATAAAATAATCCAGGCATTTTTTATTGTCTAGTGGGCTGCTTAATCTCAGCTTTACTCATCTAGACATCTCTTATGTTGTTGGAATTGTCTTGAAGCCAGTATGCAATAACCTTGTTGCCATCATCTTTAAGCAGTGTATTAGATCATTCTTTACTTGAAAGTTGCACCTGGTCGTGGTATTCTTTATTCAAATCATGGTCATTAAAATATTAGTCATTTTTGTGATTCTGATTGGGTTCTCCTCTGATCGATGATCTATAACAGGGTAATGTACATTTGTAGAAGGAAATTTAGTTACTTGGAAAAGTAAGAAGCAATCTATTGTTTCGCGTGCTTTTGCCGAAGCTGAATATCGTGCAATGACTCATACAACTTGTTAATTACTGTGGGTAAAAGCATCCTCTAGGATATGGGATTTACGATGTCTTCTCTAATTCTTCTACATTGCAATAATAAAGCAACCATTCACATTGCATCTTGCCCGGTCTTCAACAAATGTACAAAGCATATTGAAGTTTACTGTTACTTCATTCGAGAAAAATTAGTCACTAAACTCCTACATACACCCTTTATTCATTCAGAAGATCAGTTAATAGATGTCTTCACTAAAGCCACAACAATAGTATGTCTTAAGACTATCACTAGCAAGCTTAACATGAATGATATCCATACACTAGCTTGAGGGGGAGTGTTAATGTGCACAAATTCATGTGCACTTGATATGCACCTACTGCCTGCAGTGTACATTGGTTCTAAGTGCACCTGCGATGTACCATTTTAAAGATTAGATTTAGACTTCCTTAGTCTTCCTAATCTCTATAAATCTCCAATTGCAATTAGTTCTCCTCTTTGTATAACTTTTCGTTATTGATAATGAAAGAGACATGAGAAAGAGAATGTGGGAGAAGTGAGTTGTATTTGTATCCACCCTCTCCCCCTTAATAATTTATGTATAAGAGTTTAGGTGATAAAACCTAATTATAGTAGAATACTTGAAAGGATAAGAGACATACGAAATTAGATACTAAGACTAATCGTAATAGGTACTAAGCCTAATCCACTACAAGATACATTGCAGGTGTATGAGAATGTGTACATCCACCAACACTCCCCCTCAAGCTGGCATATGGATATCATTCATGCCGAGCTTTATACTAATGGTCTTGAGGTGGGATGTTGATGTGGCTTTGGTGAAGATATCATCTAACTGATCCTATGAACGAACAACAGACGTAAATACAAGCTTGCTAGCCGATTTTTCTCAAATGAAGTGACAATCGACTACAATGTGTTGTGCGCGTTTATGGAAGACCGAGTTAGTTGTAATATGGATGACCGCTTGATTATCGTAGTTCATTAGAATTGGGGAAGATGTTGCGAAACCCATATCTTGAAGGATTACTTTCAACCATAGTAGTTCACAAGCTACACAGGCCATTGCACAGTATTTGACCACGACAGAGGAGCGAGCAACAACAAATTGTGTTTTACTTTTCCAAGTAACTAGATTTCCTCCTACAAACATGCAATACCCTGTAGTAAAGCGTTGATCAGAGGAGCCAACTGATTAACAACATCGCAGAAACCGCTGATATTCAAATGACCAGGATTTGAATAAAGAAGACCTCGATTAGGTGTAACTTTCAAGTACGAAGTATTTTATTTATTGCTTCAAGGTGATGCTGACAAGGTCGTTGCATAAATGGGCTTACAATTCTTATAGCATAAGAGATATCTAGATGAGTAAATCTAAGATAAATAAGATGGCCTACTAGTCGACGTTACATGCTCAGATTATCAACTTCGTTTGATTGTCTCTCATGCAACTTATGATTTACTTCAATAGGTATATCAACAGGGTGAGCACCAAGGAAACATGTCTCGGTTAGAAAACCAAGCACATACTTCTGTTGGGATAAGAAGACTTCAAGTTTTGGGCAAGCCTTTTCAATTACGAGGAAGTATCTTAGTATCTCTACATCCTTCAGCTTGACTAACAAGGTGAGAAATTTCTCAACATTGTCTTAGTTGTGCTTGTGCTAGTTAGAATAATCTCATCAACATATACGATAAGAATTGTCATATTACCATCTACAATAATTGTCATATTGCCATCTATATATTTTACAAACACAGTGATCAAAGGTGCTACTTTTGAATCCAATGTTGGAAATCATATTCCCAAGCTTTTTAAAACCAGTCTCAAGGAGATTGATTGAGGCTGTACAAAGCTTTCCGAAGATGACAAACTTTGCCTATCTACCCCATAGTCTGAAAACTGGAAGGAAGGGCCATATATATTTCTTCATGAAGATCACTATGTAGAGATGCATTTTTAACATCTCATTGATGGAGAGGCCAATCATGGTTGGTGGCAATAGATAGTAGGATATGCTCCAAGTTTAATTTTGCTACCGGACCAAAGGTTTTATCATAATATTCTCTATATCTTAGACGTGCTTTATATCTATCCGTTGAATCATTTACCTTGTATTTAATGCTAAATACTCATTTGCATCCAATGGTGTATTTCCATGGTGGAAGAGTGACTAATTCCCATGTATTTTGTTTGTCAAGGGCAACCATCTCTTCTTCCATGACGACATTCCATTTAGGGTCACCAAGAGCATCTGCATCTTAGTTGGTACAGAGACATGATATAGTGGAAAGGTATGATTGATAAGACGGGGAGAGATTTTTGTATGAGAAATGGTTATCAATGGGATGCTATGTGCATGTCCGATTCCTTTGCTGATGGCAATTGGGAGATCCGCCTGATTTAGTTCAATCGTTGAAGAGCGGCGGTGCTCAGAAAGAGCATGAGTTCTTTTATCGAGGGTAATCTTGAGTTCTTTGGTTTGGGTGGTGCTTGGTTTATCTTCAATCCGAGGCTCATTTATGACTAGAAGAGGAAAAGGTGAACATGTGTATTGTTTCGTGAATTGAAATAAGGCATATTTTCAAAGAATGAAACATCCTTAGAAACGTACCTTTTGCTTATTGAATAGTAACATTTGTATCCTTTTTAAGAGTATTAGTACCTTAAGAATATACATTTTATTGATTGTGGTCTAAGCTTGGTGTGAGATAGTCTAAGAATGCGGACAAGCAGATGCACCCAAACACTTTTGGTGGTAATGTGAATAAAGACGCTTGAGGCTGTAAAACTTGTAATGAGTATTTACCCTTGAGGACATCGGTCGGAGTCCGATTAATTATGTATAATGTAAGAAGAATGGCTTCATCCCAATATCTTTTAGGTACTGACATGCATATTAATAATGATTCGGTGACCTCTCATAAGTGTCAATTTTTTACGTTCAACCACTTTATTTTGTTATGCTGTATAAGAGCACAAGGTTTGAAATTCTATTCCATGATTTACAAAATATTTCTGTAAATCATAAGGTAAATATTCACAAGCATTGTCAAATTGAAATGTTTTAATTTTAGTATCATTGGGTAGAAATCATTCGATGAAACATCTTTATAATCAATGGGATTTCGTTACAACTCTTCAGAAGATAAATCCATTTGTATTGTGAGAAGTCATCAATAAATGATAGAAAATGTTTGAAACCAAATATAGAAACTATTAGAGCAGGTCTTCAGACATTTGAGTGAATAAGTTGAAATGGATGAAGCGTCTTTGTATTACTCAAGGGAAAAGTACTTCAACAATTCTTCGATAGCTAACAAGTTTCACATTGTAAGTTATTATTTTTATTAAACTTTCTAGGAAATAAAAGACATGATGATTGTAAAGGTAAATGGCCTAAACTGGTGTGTCAAAGGGTCACCCAATTTTTATTCTCAATGGCAGAAGTAGAAACATGAGTGGAACCAAATTGTTTTCGATTTAGAAGGTAAATCTGCCAATCTTCATGACCATCACCAATTGTCTTCTTTGTTGCCAAATCTTGAATAATATAATGAGACGGATAAAAGGTGACAATAATTCAGTTGTTTGGTTAAAGAGCTTATAGAAAGAAGATTAGAAGAAAACAAGGGAATATGGACTACAAAAGAAATAGACAATTAATTAGAAAGGGGGAATGATCCATTTCTAAGTGCTTTAAAGAGGGAATCATTGGCCAATTTAATATTATTAGAGATGAGAGAATATGAATTATATCCATCGGTTGTACCCTTCATGTGATCAGAAGCCTTTGAATCAATGACCCATGATGTCTGAGAGGCGTGGTTTGAAGTTGCAGTACCTGACTTCCTTGTTTGGTTAGCAATGGAGATGGAGGCTTGGAGTACTGCCACTTGTTGTTGTAGCTCATCAATAATTTTTTCCTTGGGATCTTGATCAATATGGGTGGAAGGTTTGTCTGTTGTGCTTACATTAGCAGAAGACTTCGTTTTGACATCATTTGGCTGAAGAGCCGAACAATATTCCTTTAGATCATATCTTTTTTCACAATGTGTGCATTTGAGCTCATCTTTGTCCATGTTTTCTCGTCCAATTCCTTGCCCCTTTGAATTCTTAGAATCTGTAATAAGGCTAACTGTTTTGGAGGGATGGCATGGGAGGCATTCTGTCATTGGGCATCTATTCATGTGAAATTCTAGAGTAGGAAGAGATTCTCTTCCAAGAATCTATATACATTGAGGTTTAATATCCAAATGAAGACTAACGAGAAATTTAAAGATTCATAATTGATGTATTTGGTTTTTCAAATCTTCCAAATCTAGAATAATCGTCTGACAGTTATTCAATTCCTCCCATTTTTTGTTCACGTTAGCAATATATTCTTCTATCGTCCCATTCCCTGTTCGAGATTTGTGTGGAGCTGATAATGATGGGCCAAGTCTTCCTGATAGAAGTACATTTTTGCTACTTTATCCCATATATATTTTGTAGTTTTCAAGAGATAAAGACCACGACTAATATTGGGTTGCATTGAATTTAACAATCAAGGACACCATTTCAATGAAGACCTGAGCAGTACCCACCCACTATATACTTCTATTTTATGTTTATGTAGTTATTTTTATTTTAATTATAATCGTAGGATTATAGATTAAAGAGAGAAGAATAGAAGAGAAGAAAAGAGGAAAAAAAAAAGTTGGGAGGATAAAGGCAAGGTGAGATAGGGTTGGATAAAGGCAAGGTGAGATAGGGTTGGATTCCCACCTTTTCCCCATCATATTAATAATAAAAGGTCAATATGACAAAAAGTCCTTTAATAACCTAAGAAAAAATACCTCACACGTCCCAGACCAAAATAAACAATTAATAACAAGAAGTAACTAAAAACAAAGTCTAGGTGAGTCTTACAATGATACAACCCAAACCTTCACATATGTTAACACTTCCCTTGAGCTGGGGTATAGTTGTTGTTGATGCCAAGATTGGAGTATATGCATGTAGACTTAACTGTGACTAAGAGGTTGGTGAACACATCAACAATTTGATCCCGAGATCGAACATATGATGTAGAGATTTTTCCATCAGAGACCTCACGTATGAAGTGAAAAATGACTTCAATATGTTTAGCTCTCTCTTAATAGACCAAATTGTTCGCAATGTGTGAGATGTTGCCTGATTATCTTGAAATAATTGTGTTGGTAGATTCACCACAAACTTTATTTCTTGCAATAGTTTCTTAATTCACACTAATTGACTAGTAGTGTGAACCATTTCTCTATATTCTGCTTTAGCACTTGATTAGGCCACAACTCTGCTTCTTACTCTTCCACATGACTAGATTTCCTCCCATAAACATATAGTACCCAATAGAAAATTGCCTATCTGTTAAAGAACCTTCCCAACCTGCATTAAAGTACTCGATGATCTGAAGATAATTATTTCATTTGTACAAAATTTATTGTCTTGGCGCTCCTTTAAGATACCGTAGAATCTGAACAATTGCATCCATATGAGGTACCTTTGGAGAGCTCATAAACTGGCTCACCACACTTACAACATAAGATATTTCCAGCAAAGTGATAGTTAAATAGATGAGTTTCCCAACCAATCTTCTTTATCTCCTTAGTCTTTAAATATCTCTTTGATCATCAACTAGTTTGAGATTTAGATTCATTGGTGTATCAACTAGCATAGTACTAAGTAGATCCATCTCTGTGAGCAGATTCAAAACATATTTCCGTTGAGACGGTTTAATTCCTTCTTTCGATCTGGCAACTTTTATACTAAGTATTGAAGATGACTAAGATCTTTTATGAGAAAATGGCTCTAAAGATACTTATCAAGCTCCCCAATCCCCCTTTTGTAACCAGTGTTCGCATTGTCGACAAAATGTCGATAATATCGTCAATAATATCGGTGTCACTAGACTAGCGACACCGAAACCCCCATTTTTCGTTTCTCTCTGGATTATCGGCGAAATATCGGCGATATCTTTGATAATCTTTGATTTTTTCTGACAAAATAGGTAAAAAGCGAAAAAAATCGAAAAATAAACCTCTGATTTCAGTAATACCTGGTTGTGGTTGATCGGAACTCGGAAGCAAAGAATCTCATGGGCAGCAATCGACAGCGCTCGTCTCGTGTGACTCACAGATACATGATTTCGGCGAAAAATCAGAGATTTCGGCGAGACTGTTTAAAACCCTCGTCGAAAATCGCCCCTTTTCGCCGGAAAACCCTCTTCGCAAACGAAACCTTTTTTTTTTCCTTTTGTTTTTTTTTTTTTTTTTTTTTTCTTTTATGCTTCAGTGGACGTAAACTGGCGCACGGTGCGCTTCAGCGTACTGAGTAAACTTTCTGGGCCCACCGTGAATGTATGTGATTTATCCACACCGTCCATTCGTTTTTCTAGTTCATTTTAGGGGTAAATCCCAAAATTAAAGCATATCCACAACTCCAGTGGACCACACCACAAGAAACAATAAGAATAATGATTTTCACCATTGAAACCTTCTTAGGCCCCACAGTGATGTTTATTTGTCATCAAACCTTTTTGTAAATATAAAAAGGCATGGATGAAGGGTTAAAATAAATATCAGCTTGATTCAAAATTTCTTTGGCCACCAAGAAGTTTTTAATGATATGTGTTCAATTCACAAAGTTTCCTGTGGTGTGGTCCATTGAAGATTTGAATCTGGTTCATTTTTCAGATCACACGCTAAAATAAGCCTTTTTATATGATGGACGGTGCAGATGTAAGGTACATACTTCATAATGGGTCCCACAGTTAGGGATCCATCAGAAGTGGATTGGCTGCTGTACCTCACACCAGCTATATAGTTGCTTTAGGTACGTGTCGTGCGAAGACGAGCACTAACGCTCCTCAAGCTCCTAGTTGTACGAACAGTTCAAAGGAGATCAAAGTTACGTTGGCCCCACAGTGATGTATTTATTATATCTACACCATTCATCGGTTTTTAGAGTTCATTTTAGAGCATTATCCAAAAAAATGAATCATATCCAAAGATTATATGGACCGCACCATAGATAGCAGCACAGATAATGATTTTCACCGTTAAACAATTTGTAGGGCCCACCATAACGTTTATTTTGCATCCAATCTGTTCGTAAAAACACAAATATCTAAATGAAGAGGAAAAACAATTTTCATATTGATCCAAAACTTCTGTGACCTTAAAAAGAGTTTCAATGGTAGACGTTCAATCCCCCACTCGTTTTTGCAGTGTGGTCCACTTGATGGTTATATCTGTCTTATTTTTCTTCTAAAGGCTTAAGGCGAGCTCTTCAAATGGATTAACGGTTTGGATATAACACACACCTCATGATCAGACCAATATCACTTGCTGACGTCAATAGCTGGTATGAGGTGCACCAGCTAATCTGCTTACGGACTGTGCCAGAACGAAGTGCATTGCATACTGAGTAAAATGTGGGCTCATAGTAATTGTGTATTTGATCCACTCAGTCCATTCATTTTATTAGATGATTTTAAGGCACAAGCCAAAAAAATGAAGCATATCCAAAGCTTGGGTGGACCACACCACATGAAACTGTGTGAATTGAATGTTTACCATTGAAAAATTCTTGGGGGCCACAAAAGTTTTGTATCAACCTGATATTTCCGTTTTTTATTCAACCATGTCTCTGTTATCTTATGAACAGTTTGGATGACAAATAAACATCTCTGAGCCCTATAAAGATTTCAATGGTGGAAATTATTATTACCATTGTTTCATATGGTGTGGTCAACTTGAAACTTAAATTTATTTTAGTTATTATTAGAGTAATTTCTTATAGAAATGTATGCTTTTTTGGGCCCCATTAAATGAAAATTTATTATTTAATGCATTTTTTTTACAAAATTTTAATTTCTAAATATGCAACTATGTGTATTTAGGCATGTCCTAAAGTTTCATTAAAAAATTTCATTGTTATCTCCATGTTTTTGTATTTTTCTCCAAATTTCCGGTTATCGGCGATAACGATATTATATCTTTATCTCTGGCCAGCGAAACTTGTAACGATACCGACAACTCAAACACTGACTGTAACAACAATGTCATCAACATACACCCTTAGCACAATAAGACTTGAGGTGCCTTTTCGTACAAAGATGGAATAATCAACATGATTTTAAACAAAGCCATGGCTCAACACAACCTTGCCGAATCTGTCAAACCATGCATGTGGTGGCTGCTTCAACTCACAAATCTCCCTATTCAGTTTAGACATCTTGTTTGACTCTCCTTGTGCAACAAACCAAGGCGGTTGCTCCATGTAGACCTCCTCTGCAAGATCATAATAAAGAATGACATTTTTTTTTTTTAAATGTCTAGTTGGAAGAAGGGTCAACCCTGATTAACAACCATGGAGAGTAACTCCAATAAAGTTCAACTTGGCAATAGGAGAAAAGGTTTCAACGTAATCAACACTAAGGGTCTAAGTATATCCCTTTGCAACCAAACAGGCCTTCAAACGTTCAACCGTACCATCAAGGTGAAACTGGTGCATACTCACCTGCTACCAACAACACGTTTATCGGTAGGTAGATAGGTGAATGCCCAAGTATTGTTTTGATAAAGAATAGCCATTTCCTCATCCATTGCTTTCACCATTATATAACAATGCTTTCTAGTATAACTTAGGAATCAAATGGGATGGTAAGGATAGGGAAAGTCTATGGAAAGTGGGAGATAAGCACCGAAAGGACACATTTTTGGACATAGGGTGATTAGTAGAAACACACTCACTTTTTCTCAAGGCAATAGTAACATTAGACCTATTTGGAGATGACAATGAATCATTAGTCTTGGAAGAGAATATGGTGGATCACATACCATAATGCCCACATTGTTTTTTCATTTTCATCGTGAGTAGACTTTTAGTTGAGGCACAATGGGAATGGAGTTAGGAGACGGAGGAGATTGGATATGTCTTGCTCAACCACAACAGGTACTAGCACAACTTCCACATCAAGAGGTTTATTGCATTTTGAGAAGAACTAGGTGGACTCGAAAAATATAACATTTGCATACATCATCTTCGAAAAGGACTGTAACAGTGATAACCTCTATGTTCAGGAGTATCCAAATATATATGGCTCTAGGATCTAATTTATTATAGCTCGGATTTAATTGATGAACAAAGTGTACACATTCAAAAACTTTGGGAGGTAAAGAAAATAATAGAGTATTTAAGACAAACTTCATAAACTAATTTATCCATTGAAACAGTCGAGGGCATTCAATTTATCAAAAAATACATTACTCCAAAAACTTTTGAAAACATTTATCTCAATTAATGAAGCACGAGTTTATTCAAGTAGGTGACTATTTTTGCCTTCTGTCACACATTGTTTGTTGTGGAGGTGTGGACACGACATTTGATACCACGTACTTGTTTCAAAAAAATATAGAATAAAAAATTGATTGAAACATAAACACTTTGGGGTTAAATTGGTTTTGTACTTCCATGTGAAAGGCTTTAAAAATAGAGAATAATTCAAATATATCCGTCATTAAATAAATCAAAGTCATTTGTGAAGAATCATCAACAAATGCAACAAAATATTTATACTCTATGGGAATTTTAATCGATCTCCAAACATCTCAATGGACTAAAGAAAAAGGAACTAAACTACGCTTTTTCACATGTAGTGGAAAAGGAACATGATTATGTTTACTAAGCTTATGATGGAGGAAGGCGATAGAGGCGATTGGGCTGAAGTTAGGATGAGGAGACTTCGATTGGAAACCGGCAAGCCAAAAGCCTTGTTTGAATATCTGACTTTTTTTGTGTCTGTATTCCTTTAAAGGATGGATACCCATCAAGTTTTCGAGAGTATTTGGGAAAACCAGAATCGTTATGGAGGTTATCATTCCCGGGGACCAGTATACGATCGGGGGTTTGCATTTGTTTGGATGAGCGAACAAGAGGCGGAGAGGGCTATAGAAATGTTTCACAACGAGGGTTTTGGGGGTAGGAAGTTACTGGTACAGAAGGCTTGCTTTGTCTTGACAGTGAAGTATAGAGGAGGTAAGAAATCGGGTCAGTTAGGAATGGGAAAGTAGTTCATGAGCTGGTCAAGAGGGGGGAGAGGAGGGAGGGGCATGGAAATGGATTTGGACAGAAGGGGTAGGGATTGATCAGGTGATTCACGTTACGTCGGAGGCGATTCGGTAGGCTTGGAGTTCCTTGCAATGGTCTCTAATCGCCATTACTAAGAAGGGGGCTACCATTTTGTAGTTCAAAAGCTAACTGATCGAATCTTGCAATTTAGCGGAATGTGACTTCAAAATCAAACCCATAAAAGCTAACAAGGTCCGGATTAGCGTTCATACGGAGATGAACCTGGACCATCTTTTCTTCTTAAGGAATCTGCACAGGAACGTGCCGATGGTGTGTCTGTGGAGATGGAGCACTCTACGTTCGGTTTTGAAGACATCAGATATTTGTTCTAAGGGATTCCGTTGGATCTGTGGTTTACAAAGGTGTTTATTGAGGTGGGTTCTTTTGTTGTAGAGGCTCTCTCCATTGACGAAGCGACAAAAAAGGGAGACGGGGTTGGGGTGGCCCAGATTCTAATCAGGAAGAAGAGGTCATTGGATGACCCTAAATTAATTAAGATCATAGTAGGGGATGGTTTCTTTTAAGCGAGGGGAAAAGGAAGGGGCAGTGTTTAAATTATCAGCGACAATATCGAATTCTCGCCGATAATATCGGTATCGCTGGCTCAGCGAATCCGAAAACCCAATTTTTCGTTTCTCTTCCCGATATCGTTGAAATATCGCTGATAATGTCGGTTTTCCTATATTTTCTAGATATCGACGGCCAACTACCCCATTTTACCACGTTTTCGACGATAAAATTGTCGAAATCCAAGAAAAAAGAAGAAGAAGAAAATACCTATTTTTTTCGTTCCGATCGATTCGAAGAAAGAAATCCCCCCCCCAAAAAAATTGCATTTTCCGTCAAGATCCGTGAATGGCGACTCCTCCGGTTTGCCAGCCCCGAAACCCGCTGGCAGGGCTATGAAAATCCAGAGAGTCAGAAATTTTTGAAATTTTGGGAACGAGGGGGAGGGATTTTCGGTTTCGGAGGAATTTGGGGAAGGATTTTTGATTTTTAAGGGACGCGGATTAGATACGCGCAGGTTAATCGTGTGACTAATAACTTGAAACGTTTCCAAGTTCTATGGGTCCCACCATGATATGTGTTGTATCCACACGGTCCATCAATTTGGAGAGATCATTTTATGGCATGATTCAAGGAATGAGGTAGATCAAAAGCTTTAGTGAACCCCACCACAGAAAACTGTGGAGAGAGTGACCGTACCGTTGAAACCTTCCTAAGGTCCAGTGGACTGTTTATTTGAGATCCAATCTGTTCATAAGTTAACAGTGACGTTAAATAAGGCTATTAACAAATATCATCTTGATCGAAAACTTCTGTAGCCCTTATAAGTTTTTTATGGTAGGCATCACTCTGTCCACTATTTTCTGTGGTGGGGTCCACTCGAGATTTGGATCTGACTCATTCTTTGGCTAATGCCCTGAAATGGTCTCTCCATATGTATGTACGGTGTGGATATACAACATACATCATGGTGGGACCCACATAACTCGATGACGTAACTTAGTCGCTACGCGTCAATAGCTAATCCGCATCCATTTCAAATAAGTGGGTTGCGTACTCACACTCTTAGCGTATTTTTTGAAAAATCCACTCTGTCCATCAGTTTTTTCAAATCATTTTAGGACATGAGCCCAAAAACCAAGTGTATCCAAAACTCAAGTGGGTCACAGGAGAGGAAACAGTGAAGATTGGTGACCATCGTTTAAACATTCATGTAACCACAAAAGTTTAGTATCAGCCTAAACTTTTTGTGTTTTCACTTCATCTCAATGAGAATGAACTTATAAACGGTTTGGATGACATATAAACATCAAGGTGGAGCCCGGGAAGGTTTGAAGGGTAGCAAACTCTTTTTATAGTTTTCCTTCTTGTATGACCCACTTTAGTTTTGGATTCACCTGATGCTTGGTATCAAGTCCTAAAATGATCTGGAAAAACGGATGGATGGGGTGGATTTTTTGGAAATATCATGGTGGGCCCCACCTAAGCATCCCAGCGCAGGAAATTCCTGCAAAAGCTTTCCCGCATGGATGTGTATTGAGTACGCTCTTATGGTACTAAGAGCATACTCATTAAACTCTGTTGGGTCCACTCTAAATTCATGTGGTTTATCCACGCCATCCATCCGTTTTTTCAGATCATTTTAAGGGTTGAGCCCAAAATCAAAGTATATCAAAATCTCAAGTTGACCATATCAAAGGAAACAATGGAAGTAT
Source organism: Magnolia kwangsiensis (assembly GCA_037074715.1). Taxonomy (NCBI): domain Eukaryota; kingdom Viridiplantae; phylum Streptophyta; class Magnoliopsida; order Magnoliales; family Magnoliaceae; genus Magnolia; species Magnolia kwangsiensis. Next base: position 75,549,611 of record CM073589.1, read on the forward strand.
TGATTTCCACCGTTGAAACCTTTCTAAGGCCCCTAGTGATATTTATTAGTCATCCATACTTTTCATAAGATCAGACAGACACGGATGAAGGGAAAACACAAATATCATCTTAATTTAAAACTTTTGTGGGCCCCCAATAACTTTTCAGCGGTAGACTTCAATTCGCGCTGTTTCAAGTGGTGTGGTCCATTTGAGCTTTGGTTATGATTAATTTTTGGTTTAAAGACCTAAAATTATATGATAAAATGTATGGACAAAGTTGATACAACGCATGAACGACGGTGGGGCCCACAGAGTTTACTCAGTGCACTTGAGTTACTCAGTACACGGTTTGCTTCCTTTGGCACGGAATCGGATTAGCTACTCCCACTGCCACCAGCCAATGGCTGGTGGTTGGTGCTTCGTGGACCCCACCATTATGTACATGTTTCATCCATGCCGTCCATCTATTTTTTTAGATCATGTTATTATATCAGACCAAAAATGAAGTATATCCCAATCTCAAGTGGGCCACGTTACAGAAACAGTTTTGAATGAACGTCGACCATTAAAAACTTCTTGGGGGCCATAAAAGTTTTAGATGAAACTGATCTTTGTTTTTATCCTTCATCTGGGTCCGTATGACCTAATCAATAGATTGGATGTCAAATAAACAGTACAATAGGTCTTAGGGGAATTTTAACGGTGAATATCCAATCACTATTGTTTGCCTGTGGTGTGCTCCACCTGAGATTTATATCCCTCTCATTTTTTGCATAAAGCCCTAAAATGATCTGTAAAAATGTATGAATGACATGGATGAAACACATACATCATGGTGGGGCCCACGGAGCACCGACCACCATGATGTATGTGTTATATCCACACCGTCCATCCATTTTTAGATATCATTTTAGGGTATGAACCAAAGAATGAGGCAAATAAAAATTTATAAGCTTGCATTTGTATTATAAAAACTCATTTTGGTTACTATTTGAGTGATTTCTTACTCCAACGCATGTCTTTTAGCCCCCATTAAATGAAAACTTATTATTTAATGCAATCTTTTTGCAATTTTTTCATTCCTGGATATGTAAATATATATATTTAGGCATGTCCTGAAGTTTCACTGAAAAATTCCACCATTTTCTCCATGTTTCTCCCTTTTTTCCTGCATTTCCAGTTATCGGCGATATTATCAGCGATAACGATATTATATCTTTATCTTCGGCCAGCGAAAGTTGTAGCGATACCGACAACTTGAACACTGGGAAGGGGAGAGGAAGACATTCCTACATGTGGCAAAGTTTGGGGTAGCAAGAAGCTGTTGACTTCATCGGGTAGACATGTTCGTTGTAAAGCGTGGGAAGGACCACCAATCAGGTTCTCTGGCAGAGCACTAATCGAAGAACAACTGAAGCGGTAGGCAGCCATTGGCATGTCTGTGGTAGGTGAGGTGCTACCGAATGAGATCTCACCGCTTGTTGTCGAGCATATTGCAGGAGTTCGTTCTGTTTGTGTTGCGTCTTAGAGCCTCTATGCATGTGGTTTGGTTCCCAACCCTACCTTGTGTCTCTCTTGTGTGTCGACAAATGGCGATCTAAAGCAGGGCAAGTCACTGGTTTGGGTTACATGTTGGGGGGAGATGGCATTAGGCAAGGACGTTGCTCTAGAGGCAGACACGTATCTGGGCCCCAAGCCTGGTTCTTTGACATATGCCAATTTTAAGCGTGATAGTTGTATCCCCTATATGTATGGAAAATTCATATTCTCCGGCTCGTGCCATTAGTTGCCGCATGTGGGAAGTCTCGCCCTTCAAATTCCGATCAATTAAGAAACCTTTCCAAATTCAAGCAGCAAACTTCCAAACCTCTTCAACAGTGGAAGCTTATCTGGGGGTTTCTTGCACATCTATTGCTCCTCTGCATATTACTGAGACAGTAGTAGAGAGAAGTGACTCGGAGTCGAATAAATGTGGTGAAATGGATTCATAAGTTTTCTAAAGTGAAGATACTTAAAGCAATGGCTCGCAGGATTGATGGGCAGATGCGGATGCATCCATAGATATGGGGGAACTGGACCTTGGCGCTCTGCTGGGTGAGGCTGTTATCATTACGCCTCTTTGTGCCTCCAATGTCAAACAGAATCTAACACTACCTCTGTCAATCGATTGAAGCTTCATCTCCTACAACGTGATGATCTCCACTTTTTCCTTGGAAGAAATCTTCCTAACCCGAGCTCTTTTGAACTTACAACCTCCACATGTTCCAAGAGAGAACTAACATTGTTCAGCTACTTTCCTCGATCTTCCCCTCTTGGCCACACTTGATTTGCCTATTGAATCATAATTAATGGAGCATTCGAGGCTAAGGAGCTCCCTCCAGCCCCTTGGAGACTTCTTACCCTTCAAATGTTGGAGCTCATGCTATCTTTGTGTCGGTATGTTCTGGACGAACTAATAGAAGTAGATTACATCTTCATTGCGAGCCCCAAAAAACATGCCTACCAATCCTCCAACCCTATCGAGAACATCCTTCAACCATTGGAACTGTTCTTCTGATATAGAATCTTCACCTAAAGGGTGGTCATAGCTCATTTCAACCACCACTACCTACAGGCGATCATCTGGCTCAGAGGAAGAGAATCAATTTTGCTTTGGGTTCTTTTTCTCTTTCTATTCTCCTGCGGGAAATCACTTTGGGGTATCAATGGGTTTTCACTGTAGTTTACAACCCTTGCTTTAGTAGCATGTGGGACCAATTTTGGGCTGAATTAAATTGTGTTAGATAGAAATGGGATTTTTCATGGTTCATTAGAGGAGATTTCAATGTGGTGCGCTTCTTGCATGGGAAGTTGAATGAGGGAAAGATGGCCACTAACATGTTGAAGTTCGATGATTGGGTAGCCAAGCACGAGAGGGTGGACCTACCGTTTAAGGGAGCCAAATTCACCTGGTATAATGGTTAGCAGATTCCCATTCTCTTGAGTTTGAACAGATTTTTAGTCTCCATAAGCTAGTTTAAGAAGTATCCATTGGCGTAACATCGGGTTATGTCGAGACCCTTCTCTAATCATCATTCGATAGTCCTCGAGGCAACAAATGAGAATTGGGGTCCCAAATTGTTTAGTTTTGAGTTGACCTGGCTGGAAATTGAGGGCCTTTAATTGTAGGTGATAGGTTGTGCTGGCTTCAAAGTGTGGTCTATGCTCAAGTTGCTGGAAAAAAAAATAAAAATAAAATTTGGAAAAAAGATGTTCTCAGGGATTAGGGGGCAGAGTTTGATAGTATGGCTATGGAGATTCATAATTTGAACCTCTCAGAAGAAGTTGACGAACTATTGCCTGAGGATAGGGACAAAGGTCCGGATCTGTATTTAAGATATGCTAATTGTTCGAAAGAAGAGGAAACTAAATGGTGGCAACGATCTTAACATGTTTGGCAAAGGAGGGAGACAAAAACATTCATTACTTTCATAGTATAGCCAATGCCCAAGCTAGATGCAATTGTAGCTTACTAGTTGGTGGTAATAGAATTTTGAACAAGGGGAAGATTTGTGATGCAATTATTTCCTTATATGGCAATTTGCTTTCGGGAGTCAATCAGAATATGTCACAACTCCACATCTTGGAATTCAATAAGATCTCTTAGGAGGAGGCCTCCTTCGAGTCGCCTTTCTTAGAAGACGAAGTTAAAAATGCCACCTTAGGTGGTGACAAAGCTCCTTGTCCTAATGGATTCCCTATATCGTTCTTCCAAAAATTTTGGTAGACAATTAAGACAGTTGTCATGGAGTTCATGACAATTTTTTCGAGTGGAGTTGACTCCCTATGGATTTGGGGGCTTCGTTTATAGCTCTTATTCTGAAGTTGGAGGGGGCGGATCAATTGAAAGACTTCCGTCCCATAAGTCTTATTGGGGACCTGTATAAGATCCTGTCCAATATTCTAACATTGCGGTTCAATGCAATCCTTTCCAAGATCATTGTCGATAATCAGGGGGCCTTTGTGTTATGATGGGGACATCACGCGCATGCACGCCTCCCCCTACACACATACGCAAGGAGAGGGAGGGCCTCACCGTCGATCTGGCTCGATAACGACGTCCAAGGAGGGCTTCCTAGTTAGAAGACGAAGTTTTGATTTATTAGAGTGGGCCCGATAATCAATTAAAGCCTATCATGGGATCTCATGATCGGGGTCCACTAGTTGGATTAAATTCATATTTTAGGTTTTGATTATTTATGTTATTTAGAATATCGTGAACGCTTTAGATTTCTTTGGTTAGTTTTCATTTTGGTTTACTTTATCGCCAAGTAATAGGTTGCACACATGGCGCGAGTTTTGGGGTATAGAGTTTTTCCTATAAATAGGCACCCCTTGTAGTTCTTTTGATTCATTGAAGCTTAATAAAAATTCTACATTTTCCTACTTCTCTAAGCTCTTGAGTTGTGGAAATCCAATTGGGTGCGAAGCCCTCCCTTCATCGAAGGGCTAACTACTGTGGTGTGGAGCCACATCTATCCCGATTCGCCCCCATCCTCCACCATCTCTATTCCTCATATCCTACCACCATCCATGCTTCAAATCTGTCCTTGATTACAGCCGTTTTCTTCTTCATAGCAGAATTCCAGATTCTGGCCCTACAGGAGGGCCGAAACTTCGACGAAGCACCGCACACAGACCGCTCGTCGGATTCGAGCTCCCCTCACACGTGCGATCAACCTCTTGTGCACGTGCGTTGGGCCCGGGCCGCAGCCCGCACGCGGGAGCTGTCGTTCAGTTCATGTTTCCTTCTTATTTTCCCCTTTCATACCTGTTTCTCATAACCCTAACCCTAGATTGCGTGATCTCTACTTCGTTTGCCCCTTTTCTTACCTTAGGGTTTTCTAAATTGCAATTTGTGAACCCCTTGGATTAGGGACTGGTTACTGTGCATGTGTGGATGATTTCTATTTCCCTTTGAGCACCGTTTTGTCCATAATTTTACTGATCCAATCCTAGCCTGTGTAGTCCTGGACCCACACAGATTCTCCTTGTTTGAATGTTTGAACTTTTGTGTGGGATGTGGAAATTTTATGTGCATGTTTCTGAATTAGTTTACTTTAAAGCCTGAGATCTTGCATATCATAGTTAATTTTCATGTCCTGCATCATGTTAGGTAGATGGATTTTCAATAGTGCCTTAATCATGCACGAATGCATAGATTCTTGATACAAGCAGAAGAATAACGGCTTGGTTTAAAAACTGGACTTGAAAAAGGCATATGATCATCGATTGGAAGTTTCTAGATTATATGTGGAGGGGTTGGATGAGGTCTTATGTGCAGTCCGCTCATTTCCCCGTTATGGTTATTGGGGCGCCTCATGGTTTCTTCGAGGCTTCTAGGGGTCTAAGGCAAGGGGAACCCCTTTCGCCTCATCTTTTCGTGGTCATTGGAGAAGCGTTAAGCAGGATGCTCTGCAGGGGGGAGGTGATTGGTCACATTAGAGGTTTTAAAATGGTTGAAAATGGTCTTCAAGTGAGTAATCTTCAATATGCGGAAGATACATTACTATTTTGTGATGTGGATACGAGGTTTATGGATTACCTAAGCAAGATTCTGGTTTATTTTGAAGCTATCTCGAGGCTTAAGATTAACATTACAAAAAGAGAGATGTTAGGAGTTAATGTTCCCCTTGACGAATTATGGCAACTAGCGGGCATTTTTGGTTGTGAAACAGGTTCGTTTCCCTTCTGAGACTTGGGTTTGCCTCTTCGTATTGGGAAGTTTGCAAAGGATCTTTGGGATAGGGTTCTTGAAAAAAATTGAGAGGAAGCTTACTAACTGGAAGTGTCGGTACATTTCTTTCGGTGGCTGATTGGCTCTCATTAAAATAGCTTTCTCCAACATGCCGGTGTACTTCATATCCCTTTTTAAGTGTCCTAAATTGGTGTTGGACATAATTGAAAAAATGTGACGCAGGACAGCCCTAATTATGATGCATGCTAATGAACATAATTAAACAGCGGAAATAAAAGGAATAAATGATCTAAAATTCTAGCAGTAATCATCATAATTGAGAAAATCATAAAGGAAACATGCAATAGAGCGGGCCATCATCACAACCATGGAATATGGAATTCAATTATTACTTGGGTTGGATCCGGCGAGGGATTAGACCTCCCGATCTTGCATGGTCACACCCAATCGATCAATGAAGATCACTAGTCCGAAGAACCAGAAAGTTTCTCAGAATAGGGATTTGAGAATTTGGAGGTTTAGGGTTTAGATCGATTCTCAAGATTTTGATCGAAGAAGGATTAGCCAAAACTGAAAAATAGAAAGAAGAAAATAATTACCTTGAAGAAGTTGGAGGGGCATAAGAAGAGACTAGAAGAAGAAGATCAAGGGAAGAGAAGAAGCACCGTTAGAGAGAAGAGAGGAATGAAGCAACCAAAGGGTTTGCTTTTCATTAATCAATAGTTAAAATTCGTATTTAGGGCTTTAGCCCACTTAAATAAGCAAATAAAGATATAAAATTACTAAAATATCCCTAGAATAAGCAAATAAAGACATATAATTACTAAAATACTCTAAACTAAGCAAAAACGCACAAATAACATAAGTACGGAAAAGTTCGGGCGTCCGATCTTCTTTCTCCAATCTTCCTTCACATGTGTCTTCCCTAAGTGGGGTCTTCTATATGTCCAATCACATGTGAAAGGTCTTCAGCTCCTCAATAGTCGCCTATCCACAAAGACGGCACTTGTGGTTGGCGCTTTCTTCGTTGGTACACCTTGAATGCGCTTGTGTCCGCATCAATTCCCCGCAGGTGAGAAAAACTCGACTCCGACGAGTTGAAACTTTTGTAGCACTCTAGTAGATCTGGATCAATACCCTGCAATGCGTCGCTCGACAGCCACGTAGATTCAGACGATGGTTTGTTCTTCCATCTGACAAGATACCTTTCGAAACCTCCATCTCTCGTGGATACTATCTCATCATCCAAGATTTTCTCAATTTCTTCTGTATGGGTAATAGGTGGAGGAGGGGGTGGAAGGGGTTGGGTAGCAAACTCAGAAAAAGGCCATGAAAGGGACGATGTATCAACAATGGGAGTATGGGCATGGACTAGATCTTCCACATTAAAAGTTAGATTAATGCTCATTGCAGGTGGAAGGTCAATCCGATACACGTTGGACCCAACCTTTTGTAATATCCTGAATGGTCCAGCACTACGCGCTTGTAATTTTTTAGCGGATCCTTGAGAGAATCGCTCTGGCCTTATTCGCACCATTACATAGTCTCCTTCTTGAAATTCTTGTACTCTACGATGAAAATCAGCTGAAACTTTATAATCATCATTGCTCTTATTTAACCGCTGTCTAATATGTGTATGCAAATCATGAATATGGCGTGCAAATGCATCGGCTGACTCAGAAGACCTTTGGGTAACAGCCATAGGTAAGAGATCTATGGGCATTCTAGGCTTATAACCACTTACAATTTCAAAAGGACTCAACCCTGTAGATCTATTAACTGACCCATTATAAGCAAGTTCAACAGTTGATAAAATTAGGTCCCAAGTTTTAACATGTTCACCCACTAAACAACGTAGAAGATTTCCAAGGCTACGGTTTACCACTTCAGTTTGACCATCTGTTTGTGGGTGGTAAGCAGTAGAAAATTGCAAACGAGTTCTCATAATGTGCCACAGTGTCTTTCAAAAATAGCTAGTAAATCGAACATCACGATCAAACACTATGGTTTTAGGTAACCCATGGAGACGCACCACACCATTAAAAAAGAGACGAGCAACATGAGACGCATCCGACGTCTTCGAACATGGGAGGAAATGCGCCATTTTAGAAAAACGGTCCACAACGACAAAAATGGAATCGTGCTTTTTTATAGTCTTGGGAAGTCCAAGCACGAAGTCCATACTAATATCCTGCCACGGAGCATGTGGCACTGGTAATGGCGTGTATAGCCCGGTATTTTGCTTTCTTTGCTTTGCCAGCTGATATGTTCGACACTGCCCTAAAACTTTGGCTACGTCTCGCTTGAGACTTGGCCAATAGAAACGATCTTCCACGAGGGCAATGGTTTTATCACGACCAAAATGGCCAGCCATTCCTCCTGAATGAAGCTCCCAGATGAGGAATTCACGAAGGGACATATGGGGAATACAAAGTCTGTCTCCCTTGAAAAGGAAGCCGTCTTTAAGAACATATTCACCCATAATATGCTGGTCACTAGCGTAAGTACCCCCAAAATCAGGACATATGGGGTATTCATCTTTCAGTTGCTCAAATCCGACTACCTCTACACTCAAGGAGTTGAGCAATGCCACTCTCCTACTAAGGGCATCCGCCGGTTTATTTTCAACCCCGGCCTTGTGTTTCAAAACAAACAAATATTCCTGAAGAAACGCTACCCACTTGGCATGCCTTGGGTTGAGTTTCTTCTGAGAATGCAAATATCTCAAAGCCTTATGGTCAGAAAACAAAACGAATTCTTGTGGTAGGAGATAGTGTCGCCAATGTCTCAGGGATTGCACTACCGCATAAAATTCTTTGTCGTAAGTGGAGTATTTTTGTTTTGCCTCATTCAGTTTCTCACTAAAATAGGCTACTGGGTGTCCTTCTTGACTCAACACTCCACTTATTTCTACACTAGACGCATCACACGCTACTTCAAAGACTTTAGAAAAGTCAGGTAGACGCATGACAGGAGCTTCCACCATCTTGCCCTTAATTTCTTTAAAAGCCTTGACTGCGGCTTTAGACCACACGAACTCTCCCTTTTTCATGCACTCGGTAATGGGAGCCATGATCGTGCTAAAATCCCTAATGAACCGACGATAAAAAGTAGCTAGGCCGTGAAAGCTTCGCACCTCATGAATGTTCCTTGGTTCTGGCCACTCAACTATGGCCCTGACCTTTTCAGGGTCTGCACGCATCCCGTCAGATGACACTATAAATCCTAAGAACACAACTTGGCTAGACATGAATGCACATTTCTTAAGATTAGCATACAACTTTTCCTCCCTAAAGACACTACAAACCTTCTTTAAATGTTCAAGGTGTGATTCCTTAGTGCTACTATAAATAAGAATATCGTCAAAGTACACCACTAGGAATTTTTCCATGAACGGCCTCAAAGCTTGTGTCATCATCCGCATGAAAGTACTGGGTGCGTTAGTCAAGCCGAAGGGCATGACCAACCACTCATACAGCCCATCTTTCGTCTTAAACACCGTCTTCCACTCATCTCCCGGGCGTATACGGACTTGGTGATATCCACCCTTGAGGTCTATCTTAGAGAATATAGTGGACCTGGCCATCATGTCAAGCATATCATCATGTCTAGGTATAGAGAACCTATACTTGACAGTAATTTTGTTTATGGCACGGCTGTCCACACACATGCGCCACGTGCCGTCTTTCTTTGGCGTCAATAATGCAGGCACGGCACACGGGCTTATACTCTCTTGGATGAAACCCTTTTGCAGAAGCTCATCAACTTGCTTCTTCAACTCTGCATGCTCTGCAGGGTTCATCCTGTAGTGAGGAAGGTTCGGTAGAGTAGACCCTGGGACAAGATCAATGACATGCTGTATGTCCCTCATAGGTGGCAACCCATTCGGTAATTCTTCAGGAACTACATCACTGTATTCCTTCAGGACCGAGGTCACCTCACGGGGCAACTCTGATGGAGCCTCAGGTGTAATCTCTCTAGCCACAAGGGCATACACCATAGAATCCTCCTTAGCCTCTTTTTCAAACTCTCTTGCGCTGATTATATGTAGAGACTTAGGTTTGGATTTCCCCATTTCTCTAGGCTCACTTGCCTTCTCATCCTTCTTCTTCTCTAGTGTATTCTCAGGTGGCATGGGATTAAGTTTGATCTTTTTACCGTTATACATAAAAGTACACGCATTCGAATGGCCAAAGATCGTGACATCATTATTAAATAGCCACGGTCTACCTAGGATAACATGTCCCACATCCATAGGTAAAACATCACACCACAAGGACTCTTTGTATGACCCAAACTCGATGGAGACTAGACATTGCTGGGTGACAGGTAGGGATGTCTTGTCAACCCAAGAAAATTTATACGGGTCTGGATGAGGTGTGGATTTCAGTTTTAAGCGATCTAAGGTGCTAGTGGAAATCACATTCTGACAACTTCCACTGTCCACTATCACCTTACAATTCTTTTCACCACACTTGGCAATAGTGTAGAAGATAGTGCTTCGACGCCAGTCAGCACTACTTTTAGACTGAGCTAGCACACGTCTGACTATTGCAAGCGTTGTTTCTCCATCCACTTCTTCTTCATCAGTAAGTCCTTCAAGATGATACTCTTCAACTTCATAATCACCCTAGTCATCTCCACCCTCGTAGGACTCGCCTATAACCAAGGCTCTCCCACGGTTCTTCGTAGGACACTGATTAGACATGTGGCCAAGATTGCCACACTCATAGTACCTTACTTGGCTTATGTTACTAGGATCGGCACTAAGAACCCCTTTGCCCTTGTCCTCCCTAGGCCTAGGCGGAATGGTCGTCTATGCCTTAGGGTGACTACCGATATTAGGTCTAGTTCCCTGAAAACTAGATCTAGCACTGGAGTATCAGGACTCAAAACGACGAACGACAGGAGCTTTCAGATATTGCTCTAACTCCTGCACGACTTGATATGCTTCATCCAAGTCCGCTAAGGGCCGAGTCATAAGCTCGCGCTGAAGATCCGCACGAAGGCCCGTCTTGAAACGCGAGAGCGTTACTAGAGGGTCTTCTTGGATATCACAACGCATCACATATTCTTCAAATTTAGCGATGTAGTCAGAGACAGACATTGACCTTGGCGTAAGGATTGTCATTGGTCAAGGAGCTTCTGACGGTATGAGAGAGGAAGGTACTTCTCCTTCAACTTCTCTTTCATCTCATACCAATGTGTGATAGGGGCCCTGCCAACTCTCTCTATCATACGCTCGGTATTGGTCCAGAAGAGCTTGGCTTGACCCACAAGCTTCATCTTAGCAAACCGCATTTGACGGTTTTCCAACATGCCATACCACTCAAAGTAGTGGTCCATGTCAACAACCCAGTCAAGGAATGCCTTGGGATCCAAGCGTCCATCAAAACTCGGGGCCTCAACTCTCACACTCTTCATCACACGCTCATCTGGATCATAGCGGTCTTGATGATCACATGTGACTCGTGCTTCTCGTACCACACCACGAACGTTACCACGATCTCTATTCTCACGACCATCACGTGTGGTAGCACGTTCTTCAATGATTCCTCCTACTTGGGAGTACGCATCATCCCCTACAGCGGAGTTTTCTTTTTGGGACGCCTCTAGTTGCTCGACTTTAGTCATGGTAGTGGTAATTTGGTTCTCAAGGCGGGCAAATTCAAGCTTTTGACCCACTTCTAGGGCGGTTATCTTTTGTATCAATTAAGCAAGTTGCTCAGATAATTGCTCGCTATTCATGGTAGGTTGAAGTTCGATACCTCTACCACTTCTCGTGGGCATACAATGAAGACTTGAACCAAACTCTACCCAACTGGGCATACAATGAAGACTTGAACCCAACTCTACCCAACTAGACTACTAGGTGTTATGACTTTCAAGATGAAGGCGATGAATGCAAAACTACTATGAACTGTCACAATTAAGTTGAAATAGGAAACAACTCAAATCTGGAAATTTTTCAGATTAGGAACTTTCTAAAATTGGAAAGTTTCTAAAATTGAAAACTTTCTAAATCTGGAACTTTCCTAAATTAAACCTAAAAATCAAAACCCTAATTTGATAACTCGATCTAGAAAAAAAAAAAAAAAGCCCATGCAAGCCTAGGCTCTGATACCAAATTTGACGTAGGACAGCCCTAATTATGATGCATGCTAATGAACATAATTAAACAGCGGAAATAAAAGGAATAAATGATCTAAAATTCTAGCAGTAATCATCATAATTGAGAAAATCATAAAGGAAACATGCAATGGAGCGGGCCATCATCACAACCACGAATTATGGAATTCAATTATTACTTGGGTTGGATCCGGCGAGGGATAAGACCTCCCGATCTTGCATAGTCACACCCAATCGATCAATGAAGATCACTAGTCCGAAGAACCAGAAAGTTTCTCGGATTAGGGATTTGAGAATTTGGGAGTTTAAGGTTTAGATCGATTCTCAAGATTTTGATTGAAGAAGGATTAGCCAAAACTGGAAAATAGAAAGAAGAAAATAATTACCTTGAAAAAGTTGGAGGGGCATAAGAAGAGACTAGAAGAAGAAGATCAAGGGAAGAGAAGAAGCACCGTTAGAGAGAAGAGAGGAAAGAGGCAACCAAAGGGTTTGCTTTTCATTAATCAATAGTTAAAATTCGTGTTTAGGGCTTTAGCCCACTTAAATAAGCAAATAAAGATATAAAATTACTAAAATACCCCTAGAATAAGCAAATAAAGACATATAATTACTAAAATACCCTAAACTAAGCAAAAACGGGCAAATAACATAAGTACGGGAAAGTTCAGGCGTCCGATCTTCTTTATCCAATCTTCTTTCACATGTGTCTTCCCTAAGTGGGGTCTTCTATATGCCCAATCACATGTGAAAGGTCTTCAGCTCCTCAATAGTCGCCTATCCACACGGACGGCACTTGTGGTTGACGCTTTCTTCGTTGGTACACCTTGAATGCGCTTGTGTCCGCATCAAAATGAGGAGAGACTTCTTTTAGATTGGGGCTAAGGATGGTGACAAGTTTCATCTCCTAAAATAGGAGGAGGTTTGCAAGGCGATCTCAGAAGTAGGAGTAGGGATAAAGAACTTGGGTCTTACTAATATTATGCTACTCGGTAAGTGGCTTTGGAAATTGGGAACCACCTCGAGTGGGCTTTAGAAAGACAATATTGTGAGCAAGTACAGTTTGTAGAAGGAGGTTGGATGGTCAAGTCTTCCTTTTTGTATTGGGCTTCTGCTATATGGAAGGCGATACCAGCGACTGAACATCTCTTTTATAGAGGTGTTGCTTTTAATCTTGGGAATGGAAAGTGCATACGCTTATGGGTTAATGTTTGGTGTGGTGACAAGCCACTCTAAGATTTGTTTCCTAAGCTTGTCGTGTTACCCTTGGACCTTTTCGTCTCGGTTCAGCGATGATACTCGATCTGGGCCAGTTCAGTTCTGTGGAGCATTACTTTCCGAAGGAATATGTTGGAGGGTGAGATTGCTGAGTTAATTGGCCTTTGGATGTTCTCAAGAATGTAGCCCCTTTGATTCAAGAAGAAGTCTCCATGAATTGGTCAAGTTAGCTTTGGAAGATTCTCCATGTGCTCTTTTTATGCTGTACTATTTGCGGGACTTCGAATTTCTTTGCCTTCTCATCTGTTTCACCATTGGTTTTATGGTGCTCCTCCCTAGGTGGCGGTGTTTATGTGGTTGGTGGCTAGAAAGAGAGTGTTGACTATCGACATGTAGCTCTCTTATTCTTCCGAACGTTTGCCTTGTATGGAGAGCACAAAATTGATTGATCACTTATTTATTCATTGCCCCTTTGCTCGTGAGGTGTGGGGCTATTTCCTTATGGTGAATAATGCACCTTGGGTGATGCGTAGACGCTCTCTTGTGGGCTTGGCACGGTAAGGGCGGTGGGAAAGGTGCTAAAGCGATTGGGGGGCTTCTCTTCATGGCTATCTTCTGGGCTATTTGGAAAGAACAAAATGGGCAGTGCTTCAGGAATGGGAAAACTTTGGTCGAGGGGGTGGTGGGAATCATCAAGGTTTCATTTTGGCTTGGTCCCTTTATGTTAAAGAAGCTAAGGCAGCTATTTTCTTGTTCGCTTCCATGGTTTAGTGTAAAGTTGTATTCTTTTCTCGCCTTTGGGCAGGTTTCTTAATAAATTATTTTTGTTCTCTAAAAAAAAAAAAAAAACAAGCTCACACATTTCACACTCTAGAACTAACATAGACAATAGTGATGGAATAATGCCTTTGAGGATCTTCAAGGGTGGCTAACCGAGGCGGCAGTCCAACTGATAAGGAGGGATGCTCTTCTATGTTGTTGCGCCAACAATTTCATGATCAAGATAATACAACCCAGCATGTTCATGTCCTTCACCTATCTTCTTCTTCGTCCTTAGATCTTGGAAAATACAATGTGAATGATACAAAGTCACAGATCAATTAAGAGATTTGGCAAGCTTGCTAACAGACAAAAGACTTGAACAAAATTTAGGGACATAAAAGAAAAATGGCAATGATGGGGAGGAACTTGGATAAACAATACCCAGTTTGTATACTTTGGACTCGGTACCATCTATGAAGAAACACTCATATATTAATTCAAACTTACATGTTTATGTTCCCCAACTATATATATATATATATTTTTTTTGATTCATTTTGTTTTAGATTAAGTCTCTAATTTACACAATTCAGGATCAATATTCTTTTTGTTTTGGTTGGATATGCATGCATGCATGTGTGTGTGTGTGTCTGGATGCGCACTTGTTTGTATTAGGGATTCTTCACGGTGGTGGACCTTAACTTGTGGTCCAACCAGTTGGACTTTGATCTCTTTATCTCTCATGGTGGTGGACCTCAACTTGTGATCCAACCAGTTGGACTTTGATCTCTGCGTGTGCGTGCGTGCGTGTGTGTGTCACATGAAAGGTTGGAAGTTCCATTGGGTGGCTGTAACTTGTGGTCTAACCAATTTGCTCTCTCTCTCTCTCTCTCTCTCTCTCTCTCTCTCTCTCTCTCTCTCTCTCTGTTCGTGTGTGTATGTGTGTTGCTCTGTGCGTGTGTGTGTGTGATGAGTAGTTTTATTCATGTCATATTTGCTTACTCTGCTGCTGCTCCACGCACTGCAGGTCCAAAATGCAGTTGATTTCCTGAAGATGATTGGAGCATTAGATGAGAAGGAGAACCTAACAAATCTTGGTGAGTCTGGTATCTTTCTTGTGTTGAAACGGAAGGCATGCAGGGGGTGGTGGTCGATGGAGATGGACCTGGCAATTTGCTTGTCTTGTAGCTTGATACTGTATAATCTAACCTTTTGTTTTTGTTGTTTTAGGAAAATACCTGTCAATGCTTCCGGTGGATCCGAAGCTAGGCAAGATGCTTATCATGGCTGCTGTTTTCCGCTGTCTTGATCCTATTCTTACAGTAGTGTCTGGACTGAGTGTTAGGGATCCTTTTTTGTTACCTCAAGACAAAAAGGATGTAAGTTCATGTGCAGAATGTGCTCTCCTTGTTTTCTCTGCAGCTGTCCTCAATAAAGCTGAGTATAGACTGCAGTTATTTTTAGGAATTTTACTATTATAATGTTTAAGTTCACTTACAATGTTCCGATACTTCTTCAATCTTAATAATATATTCTTGAGGAGGATTATGGTACATTTGGATGCACTCTTGAATTGAATTTCAATAAATAGTTCAACTGAGAGGAAATGACTGAATTCTAATTACCATTCTTGGCATGTAGCTTTCACATTTCCAGCGCAACCTCAAAAGTATGTACAAATACTGGTAATTTGACATTTGGTCATTTCTGCACCATTGAATTATTTATTGCAATTCAATACAATACATCCAAATGCAGCTTTCAGTTTTTCTTATATAACATTTTATTGTAATTCAATATATTATACATCCAAGTGTAGCTTTAACATTTACATTATATGAATGTGCATTTTGGATCATGAAATTTGCAATCAAGCAGAAGGAACAAAGGGAAAAAAGAAATTTTCTACGGCACGTTTGGTTGCACTGTCGAATTGAATTGCAATTATTAGTTTGATGAAATAGTATTAGTTTAATGAAGTAGAAGTAACCACATTGTGATTGTTTGGCATCTGTATTGAGTCTCAGTTACACATCGCAAGCATGTTACTTGCAAGTTAGATTTGAAAGAAATGTAAAATCAACTTGGGGGCTGCTACTTCGTCATTGCAAGTACTAGGAAACATAAGTGAATTGGGTCATTTGACTCATTTCCAGTGGTCTAAACTGAATGTTCACAATTCAATTGACAGCTAATGATTTATTGAGAAAAGCCAGAATTACTAATGGTTCTAACTTAAAAAGAAAAAAAGAAAAAATAATTACTAATCGTTCTATTTTTCTTATTCAGCTAGCAGGGACGGCAAAATCAAGATTCTCTGCAAAGGACTATAGTGATCATATGGCTCTTGTTCGTGCATATGAAGGATGGAAAGATGCTGAAAGAGAAGGCTCAGCCTATGAATATTGCTGGAGGAATTTCCTTTCAGCCCAGACTCTGCAAGCTATCCATTCCCTTAGGAAGCAATTTCAGTTCATCTTAAAAGACGCTGATTTATTAGATGCAGATGCTGGCACTTGTAATAGTTTGAGCCACAACCAGTCATTGGTTCGTGCCATCATCTGTTCTGGTCTCTTTCCTGGCATAGCATCTGTTGTGGTGAGATATTTGTTTATTGATATTGTATTTTGGCACCAACACATTAATCCAAACATTGGGAGTATGATGTATAATAATCCTCTATGTGCAGCACCGAGAGAAGTCTATGTCTTTGAAGACAATGGATGATGGACAGGTTCTACTATATGCGGTAAGTGTAGGGTAATGTAGCGAAAACTGTTCGAGTATGATAATGTGGAGTTAAGAGTAAGGTTCTTTTTATTTTTCTTTTATTTTGTTGCAATTTAGGACCAAGAGATTGGGGTTAAAGTTTTGGCCATCCAGAAAACAGAAAATGGAAAATATCATTGCGGCCTTGCGGGATTATTATGATAGGAATTATCAGTGATTTAAATGTCGATAGAATTGGCTAATATATTGGCCAATACTATCGATATCGCATTTGGCTGATACGATATACAGGGAGTTACTAATTTCCCCTTCATCCCGTAAAATTTCACTATGTATCACCGATGTATCGTGATATATCGATTGGTTGTGATATTTTGCCAAAAACCCTTCATGAAATTCCCTCATAACGTACATGTGATACATTGTGATCTTTTGAGTTTTAAGTGTGTAATCATGTCTCATTCAACATATCCTGAAGTTGTATTGAAAATTTTCATCATTTCCCAATGTTTCCCTAAAACAGTGATACATTCCCCAATACATGTGATATTTCCCATGCTATAATGATATGTTTCCGTACTCCAAGGGTGTGATATGTGCATTGATACTGATATTTAAATCGCTAGGAATTATGCAGTCTCGATGCATAAGAATGCAACTAGTGTTTTGTACAAGTGGGCCTCATGGTTCGTTGATCCAGACTGTTGATATTATGGGATCTAGTGCATGTGGAGGATGTACCAAAATCCACCTGGATTTTGAGATCCTAGGCTTCCAATCTTTTCTTTTCTTTGGTTCAATTGGCGTAAATTTCTCTAACAATCTATTTGTCGGCCACTGTAGGAATCTCTTATCTGGGGTATTATTTGCAAATACTCCATCTAAGGTAAAACTTATCAGATAAACAGTTTGGGCCAATTTTTACAGATTGGCGAATCAGGACAGCTTTCACCCTCGTGCATCAGAACTCCATAATTCATCTTATCATGATTGTCACTCTGAGGATATGTATGGTATCTTTGGGTCTCTGGTTTGTACAAGTGGGACCAATATTTCAGTAATCTAGATAATTGACCCGATGGGCCTCACAATGGATAGGCAATAACCTGATGGGTCTGTTTGAAACCTTCAATCTCTAATTTTCAAAATGACAGTTAAAGGGGGAAAAAATACACTAGCAATCTGCTTTCAGTGGAAAAATGCCAAAATTGTTAGGATCTTCTCCTGTGGGAGCTTTTGGGGCAATGGTCTGCCTAGCCCATCAGATCAAAAGTGTGAATCACTGAACACTGGTTCTATGCTCATAAAAAGGCACCAGCTGACGCATGATACAATACTGTCCATGCAGGGTCTATAATGATGATGCTGATCATCAACATCTAAGCCTTATCCCAATTAATTGGGGTTGGCTACATGAATCTTGTTGCTCTATGCTCATAAAAAGTCACTAGCCAACGCATGATACAATACAGACCATGTAGGATCTATAACGATGATGCTGATCATCATCATCTAAGCCTTGTTCCAATTTGTTGGGTTCGCCTACATGAATCTTGTTCGACCCATCGAGGGCCATTCCTTTACTTAGACCATAGGTGACACAGGACCAATGCATGAACCAATTAACCTTTGAGTTCAAGTAGCCGAATTAAGATATTTAAAAAAAACAAAAAGAAAAACAAACAATCAAACAAACAAACGTCACTATAATCATCACAAATATCATGAAAATCAAAGAAAATTATGCATAATCCTAGCCTAATCTGCCAACATCGTAACGCAAGAGCATTAAATAAAAAGAAAGTAGCATCTAATGGATGTAGGAACATCCAATTAGCATAGGGTATAGTGTATTTCAAAATAGAAAACCTAATACAACCTAGGGTGAAAATTAGGATTTGGGTAATTTAAAAAAGTAGGAGAATTAAGAATTTTAAGTTTAGGGTTGAGATTTCGGGGTGGAAGAAAGGGTTTTAATATAATGATCAAGGTGTCCCATATCGGTTACGTATCGGCCGTATCGGCCGATACGTAACGGAATCGGTTAGGGCCGATAAGCGTATCGGCCGCGTATCGGCCGTTACCGATTTTTGTAACCGTATCGGCCGATACGGGCCGATACGGGGGCGTATCGGACCGTTACGGGGGCATAACGGTCACCCGTAACGGTCAGAAAACGGTCACTTTTTTTTCTCATTTTAAGCACTTTTTTTGCTGTTTTTTCCAAACTTCTTGCTTCCAAACTGTTTTTCACTCCTTCTAATAGTAATTTCGACCAACCTTGGATGGTTTTTTGGGACAAAAACACATTATATTACGGATTTGGTTGAATCAAAGCTCGGTGGGCCATTTTTCAGAAATTCTTCAAAAATAGGTATTTACTTTCTTTAATATGTTTTTCTGTTTTAATCATGCCATATGATGTGTTAATCATAGTAGAACATGATAATGTGCATTTTACAGATTTGGGGTGCCATTTAATATTTTTTTTATATTTTTTTCTATTTACGCATGAATTTTGGGCCCTTTTTTTAAAATTCGAAAAATCAATTTTTAATAGTTGTTTTGCTGTTTTAATGATGCCGTATGATGTGTTAATCATAGTAGAACAGCTTAATGTGCATTTTACAGATTTGGGGTGCCATTTAATATTTTTTTTATATTTTTTTCTATTTACGCATGATTTTTGGGCCCTTTTTCTAAAATTCGAAAAATCAATTTTTAATGGTTGTTTTGCTGTTTTAATGATGCCATATGATATGTTAATCATAGTAGAACATGTTAACGTGCATTTTACAGATTTGGGGTGCCATTTAATATTTTTTTTTATATTGTTTTCTATTTACGCATGATTTTTGGGCCCTTTTTTTCAAATTCGAAAAATCAATTTTTAATGGTTGTTTTGCTGTTTTAATGATGCCATATGATATGTTAATCATAGTAGAACATGTTAACGTGCATTTTACAGATTTGGGGTGCCATTTAATAATTTTTTTTATATTTTTTTCTATGTACGCATGATTTTTGGGACCTTTTTTTAAAATTCAAAAAATCAATTTTTAATGGTTGTTTTGCTGTTTTAATGATGCCATATGATATGTTAATCATAGTAGAACATGTTAACGTGCATTTTACAGATTTGGGGTGCCATTTAATATTTTTTTTTATATTTTTTTCTATTTACGCATGATTTTTGGGCCCTTTTTTTAAAATTCGAAAAATCAATTTTTAATGGTTGTTTTGCTGTTTTAATGATGCCATATGATATGTTAATCATAGTAGAACATGTTAACGTGCATTTTACAGATTTGGGGTGCCATTTAATAATTTTTTTTATATTTTTTTCTATTTTCGCATGATTTTTGGGCCCTTTTTTTTAAATTCGAAAAATAAATTTTTAATGGTTGTTTTGCTGTTTTAATGATGTCATATGATATGTTAATCATAGTAGAACATGTTAACATGCATTTTACAGATTTAGGGTGCCATTTAATATTTTTTTTTATATTTTTTTCTATTTACGCATGATTTTTGGGCCCTTTTTTTAAAATTCGAAAAATCAATTTTTAATGGTTGTTTTGCTGTTTTAATGATGCCATATGATATGTTAATCATAGTAGAACATGTTAACATGCATTTTACAGATTTGGGGTGCCATTTAATATTTTTTTTTATATTTTTTTCTATTTACGCATGATTTTTGGGCCCTTTTTTTAAAATTCGAAAAAATAATTTTTAATGGTTGTTTCGCTGTTTTAATCATGCCATATGATGTGTTAATCATAGTAGAACATTTTAATGTGCATTTTACATATTTGGGGTGCCATTTTATATATTTTTTATATTTTTTTCTATTTACGCATGAATTTTGGGCCCTTTTTTTAAATTTTGAAAAATAAATTTTTAATAGTTGTTTTGCTGTTTTAATCATTCCATATGATGTGTTAATCATAGTAGAATATGTTAATGTGCATTTTACATATTTGGGGTGTCATTTTATAAATTTTTCTTTGTATTTTCGAATTAGTGATTTATATTTTTATTTGCTTATATTGGACAGGTTTTGGAGCTTCTTAAGGTTTAGTTAGAACATAAAATTATCTTTATTAACATAGGTCATACACTCATACTCATATCCTAAACCTAAAGAAATGTCCGGGTCTGGCCAACAACAAGTAAGTGAGGATATTGGATGGCAACATTGTGAGAGGGTTGGTGGTACTAGGCACCAAATAAAGTGCAAGTATTGTGATAGGATAGTGTCTGGTGGAATTATCCGTCTCAAACAACATTTGACACATCGAAAGGGTCAAGTTGCGCCATGTGTCAGAGTACCGAGAGAGATAATGCTATTAATGCAAGCTAGTCTGGATGAGTCGAAGGGTAAACGTGCTGCTGTACAAAAAAAGAGAGATGATACTTTAGAAGCAGCTCGACAGGAGGTGTTTGGTCCTGAATATATGGGCGTTCGTGATGAAGATATTATTGATTCTGACGAAGATTCAGATCGGGAATTAACCATAGCTAGGAGAGCGTGCGTCTAGCTCGTGAAGAGGAAGAACGTCACCGCATGTTTGGCACGCATGGGTCAGTGCGTGATACAGGAGGGGGCAGTGGGAGTGGGAGTGGGACAGGGAGTGCAACTGGAAGTGCAACTGCTTCTGCAGCTGGGACTGAGGGTAGGGGGGGTAGGTTTGGTGGGTTACGACGTGTATTTGGGAGCCGACGACAGACATCTTCACGTGATGCCTATATACATTTGGATGAAGAAGTAAATAAGCCTAGGAGACCCTCTATTGATCCAATCCTGTTTAAGAAAGAATCAACTAAACAAAAGAAGATAAAACAAATGTGGAGTAGAACTTCCGTTGAGAAATTAGGTAGAGCAGCAGCAAAGTTATTTATACATGCTAACATACCTCCTAACGCGGCCAATTCTCCATATTGACAGGTGGTAATTGATGCAGCAGCAGAAGCAGGTGAAGGAATAAAAGCTCCCACGGCTAAGGAGATTAGGGGGAAATGGACAGATGCAGAGTATGTGGATGTGAAAACATACGTGGCTACCTTTAAACCTGTATGGCAAGCCAGAGGATGCACGATCATGTGCGATGGTTGGACTGGCCCAACCAGACGCAGCATGATCAACTTCATGGTGTACTGCCACTTGGGAACTATATATCACAAGTCAATTGATGCCTCAGAAGTAACAAAAAATTCTAATTATATTACTGGACTAATGGATAAAGTTGTGGATGAGATTGGAGAGGAGAACGTAGTTCAGATTGTGACAGATAATGAAGCATCATATAAGCTTGCAGGACATCTGTTGATGAATAAGAGAAAACATCTTTTTTGGTCACCATGTGCTGCCCATTGTATTGATCTTATATTGGAAGATATTGGGAAGAAGAAGAATGTTAAGGAAATGGTCGAAAGGGCAAGGGAAGTAACGACGTTTATTTACAATCATAATCAAGTAGTCGCAATAATGAGAAAGTTCACGAAAGGACGAGAATTGTTGAGGCCTGCGGCGACTAGATTCGCAACAAACTTTATAGCATTAGAGAGTTTATTCCAGCATAGGGGAGAGTTGAGTGAAATGTTCGCTTCCCGACAATGGCTCAACACAAAACATGGGAAGAAGACATCAGGGACACCGGTCGACGTTGTGAACACCATACGGGACAACAAATATTAGAAGAAGGTTAAGGCGATCCTAAAGGTGATGGAGCCACTAATGAGGGTACTCCGTCTTGTTGAAACCGATGAAGCACCTACCATGGGCTTCCTATATGATGCCATGGATAAGGCAAAGCTTGCAATTCAACGTGATTGTAGAAGCTGGGAGACTTATTGGAAGATGATCGACAGGAGATGGACAAAACAACTCCATCACGATCTTCATGCAGCAGGTTATTACTTAAATCCTAGGTATAAATATGCCCAATCATTTGTTGCGGATGATGAAGTTCGTGTCCGGCTAAAAAATGTGATAAAGAGATTAGAACCTGACTTAGATCTACAAATAAAGGCGTTGAATGAATTAGATACATTTGGAAATCGTCTTGGTAGTTTTGGAGATGCTCTTGCACAGCATGCAGTATCTAGGTTGCAACCGGCCGAATGGTGGATTAATTTCGAAGAGAGTACGAAGGCTCTTCAAAAAATTGCGGTAAAAGTTTTGAGCGAGACTATCTTCCTCTAGTTGCGAAAGGAATTGGAGTTGTTTTGCGCTCATTCATTCAAAGAATAGGAATAGATTGCAGACTAGAACATTAGATAGACTTGTTTTCATGCACTACAATATAAAACTAAGAATGCGACGACATCATAGGAGCATTACAGCTGCCGATGACGGAGACTACTGTCCAATAAACTTGGACAATATTTATGATGAGGATGACCCACTTCTACCTTGGTTGGAAACAAGGGAAAAACAAATTGAAGAGGATAGTGAAGAATTGGAAATTGATGACCCAGAAATACGTAAAGCACAACAAGAGAGTCGTGCAGATGTGTTGGACCCAGTAAGAGGGGCAGCGTTTATGCCACGTACGGAAACGGCTCGAGATCAACAAAAAAGTACGAGTAGTGGTAGCGTGTCCGTGTCGGATGATGGTGACGATGACCCCCCTGCCTCTGGTGCTGGCACTTCTGGTGTTGCTCAACGCCCTATTCAGCCGTCTACAGATCACGATGCCGATGAACATCGACGAGGTGGTACACGAGGTCGAACCTACGAGTGTACCGAGTCACGATACAGCCAGGAGGAGGGTACATCTAGTGGTGCACCGCGTCCGGGAGGTCCGGAACATCAGCAGGCTCATGGTCTTGGTTATTATGATGGATATTCTTATGGTCAATTGGATTATAATTATGATGGTTATACTGAGCCCGTTCCATCACATTCATGTTGGAGTAGCCCTCCCGATCAATATCCATATGATTATAGATATCCAGATCCAAATCCAAGTTACTCATCACAGTAGACGCACTCTCAATCTCAAGATTCTCAACAGCCTGAGTATGGTTACCAGTATGGCTATTCGACGGGCACTGGTGGATATCCTTACTCAGGGTCAGAGTCGTTACCTAGTCAGGATCAGTCATCCTCTGGTTTCGTTGATCTAGTATTTCCTTCTGGCACTGGATATTATGGATATGCAGAACCTACACCTATTGGACAGCCTCAGCCTGATGGTGACAATGACGATGATGTGGAGGTCGAGCAACCACAAAAAAGCAGATTTTCATTTTGGTGGTGACTTGTGATTATGAGTATATATTTGTATTAAGGTAAGTATTTGCATTTTGCAGCAGACAGCTAACAACAGTATTATTGCAAGAAGCCATGCAATTATGCACACACTTGACACTATCGAACTTGTATTTAAAATAGCTCCCCTGACAACCAATTAAGTAATCCTTAATCAAGTTGCAGGGGAGTATATCAGACACTACTAATTTTATTTTTTTTAATATTCTAGACTTGAGGATGACAGGTCATAGACAGGAATCACAGTCACGTACACACTGCACAGGTATGTTTGACAAATTCTTCAAAAATAATTGCAAACACACCTAATGTAAGATATTTACATATTATATTCATTCTAATATATCTATCATTGGTAGTAGATAGTTAGAAATTTAAATATATGAATTTTGTAGTCAAATTCAGGTTATCTGGTTCATAAATTCATCAGACAGTCCGATACAACTTCTCACCAAAGAGTGGACCGTTACGCCCCCATAAACATGTCCCATTTTATAAATGAATGCATATTTGGAATGCTTAGAATATTCCGGATTTAATCCATATTTTTTCATATTTTTTTGGCAAAAAAAAAAATTTGCGCCGTTACGGGCCGTTACGCTCCCGTATCGCCGTTACGCCCCCGTATCCGTATCGGTTTTGGAGGTCACCGATACGCCAACCGATACCGATACGGGACACCTTGATAATGATGATGGGAAACCAAAAAAGGGGCAAGGTAGGATTCACATGTGTGGTCGTACGGTCACATGTATGGCGTGGGGTAAATGGGTTTAGGTCGGTTAGGGTTTGGATTGTGGATGGGTATGAGAAAGTTGGGTTTACGAGAAGAAGATATGGGATGAGAGAATTAAGAACTTGAAGAAAATACCTGGATAGGGGAGAAAAGAGAAGGTGTGGGGATAGATGGAGACCCCGTACCTCCATTGATGAAGATTAGCCTCTCACCAATCTTCCTTCCAAATTGCATGGAAGTATATTCAAATCGCATGAAGATGGAAGAAGAAAGAAAGAATTTTTTAAAAAAATCACAAAATCCAATGGGAGAGAGGTCACATGCTCCTCCTCTTTTTATAGATCTAAGAAGTTTAAAAAATTAGAATAATCCCCCTCTTGTGAATCTTAACAAAAATAGCCATAGTCTAAATAAAATTAACTAAAACACTCATGATGTGTATGTATATATATATATATATATATATATATATATAATCCATGCGATCCAATGTCCGATCATCGCGTCCCTCCAATCCAACGGTCTGTATCACTCCATATAGCAGCCCATGTGCATCTTCCCAGTGTGGGGTTTTCCAGATGCTCGCACATGTACATAGGGTCTTTAGCACGATCACGGGTACTCACCTAGCCACAAAAATCGGTGCGACCCGCCTCTAATACGTACGTAAGGGTGTACGTGACGTGATGTCCTCATCTATAGGTCATCAAGTCTTTTCTTGCTACTTGCTTCCACGTCCATTTGGGCCTTTCCCTTGCCCTTTTAGAGCCTTCAACTTGTACTACTCACTCCTAACCACTGCGTCTCTTCATCTCCGTTGCACATGACCAAACCATCTAAATCTACTCTCTCATCTTTTACCTAAAGGCGTTACTCCTATGTTTCCTTGAATGCATCCATTTCTAAATCTATCCTTCCTTGTCTTACCACTCTTATGAACATGTTGTTCCTTACTACCCAACATTTTTTACCATAAAGCATGGATGATCTTATAGCTATCCTATAAATTTACATTTCAGTTTGAGCAGTACACTATGATAGCGTAAAACTCTCGAGGCACATCTCCATTTCTTCTATGTAGCTTGAATTCTATGGGCAACATCCTTCCCAATCTCTCCATTCTCATGAATTATTGACCCATGGTAAAACTTCTGGGTCAACAATCTTGACTAATTCATCATTTTCAATCCTATTGCCACTAAAATTGCACTCCATATACTTAGTTTTTGTTTGACTAATTTTAAATTCTTTAGATTCTCGAGCTCCCCTCCATAAATCTAGCTTTATGTTTACATCCTACCTCATCTTGTAAATCAAAACTATGTCATTTGCAAAAAACATACACCATGGGATCTACCTTGTTAACTCATTCATAACCGCTGGAAAAAGGTATGGGCTTAGTGACAACTCTTGTGCAAACCGACAATAATTGGAAACCCAATTGTCTCTCCACTAGTGATCCCTTGCTCCCTCATTCAAATCTTTAATCATGTCAACATATCCTCTTGAAACTCCTTTCTTACTCAATACCTAACAAATATATCCTCTTAAAACTCCTTTCATCCTCAACACCCACCAGACTAACGAACTAGGGACCCTATCTTATGCTTTTTTTAAAGTCAATGAATACCATGTGGAGATTGGTCCTCCTCTCCCTATATTTCTCCATCAATTTGCAAGAAGAAAAAGATGGAGCCTTGATGCAGGACATGAAATTCAAGTATGATGTGCAAGATTTTCAGGCTTTAAATCACACTAATTCAAAAACAGTTACACAAAATTCCACATCCCACACAAAAGCTCAAGCACTTAATCAAGGGAAATTGTATGCAGATCCAGGCCTACACATGTTAGGGCTGGATCAATCAAAATTATAGACGAAACAAGAATCAAAGGAGGGTAAATTCATCCACACATGCACAAAAATAATTCCTCAGTCCAAGGGGTTCATAGATTTCAGTTCAAGGAACCCTAAGGTTGAAGAAAGGGCATAAAATTGGGGATTTGAGTAATTTAGGGTTAAGGTTAGGGATTTGGGGTGAAAGAGAGGAAAGAGACGAACCAGAAAAGTACCGGACGTGTGGACAATAACAATGGCCGAGACGCACGTGCGTGTGATCCGGGCCGCACGTGTGTGGGGCCCACTATTCAGAAAAAGGCCACCTTCGCTCTGGTCGGCTAGGGATGAACTCCAAAATCCCCAAACCTCAGCTCAATCCGATGCACAATTTGTGCGTGGTGCTCTGCTGAAGTTTCAACCCTCCTGCAGGGCCAGATTCTGAAAATCTCCTGTAGATGGAGAAACACCTGCAAATATTGATAGATTTATAGATGGAATGCTTGTAGGAGGAGAAATATGGATGGAAGAAGGTGAGAGTGAATCAGGATAGGTGTGGCTTCGTACTACGGTAGTTAACCCTTCGAAGAAGGGAGAGTTTCACACCCAATTAGGTTTTTACAACTCAAAGAGGAGCAGGAAAAACACAGAAATTTTACTAATCTTCCATTGAGAAGAAAAGACTACAAGGGGTGCCTATTTATAATAAAACCCTATACCTCAAAACTCGCGCCATGTGCACAACCTATTACTTGGAGACGAAGTAATAAAAAATAACAACTAATCAAAGTAATTTAAACCGTCCATGATATTCCTAATAACAATAATAAGTAAAACGCAAAGTATTAGATTATTTAGAATAGTGGGCCATGATCATGAGAACCCATGGTGGGATTCACATGCCGATTGGGTCCACTCCATGGAACCAAAACGCATTCCTCTAACTACGAGGCCCTCCCTGGACGTCGTCATCGATTCAGATCGATGGTGGGGCCCTCCTTGCGTACGTGCGTAGGGAGTGTGCGTGCGCACGTGATGTCCCCATCAAGCCTTCTCTTATGATGGATGCGGAAGGGGAAGAATGAATCCCCTTTAAGAGACGTAAGGAGAAATCAAACTATTTTATGATGAGGAAAAAATCCGTCGGTTGTTGGTGTGTATCTGGCATTCTTTGCGAGCACTTCCAAGAAAACTACTCAAAAGTGAAGTTCCTTAGAAACTTAATGAAATATGAGGTAGTCATTCCCCATTTAAAGCGGTCTACAATCATTTAGGGATTTACATTTGTTTGATTTGAAGCCTAAAGAGGGAGTAGAGGTAGCCATTTTTGGGATTGCTAGTAGATGATTGGTGGTCCATGTTATGCATTGACCAAGGATCCTTTAGAGATGGGGGTTTTGATCACTAATTGTGTCTAGCAGAAATTTTGAGGGAGTTGGCAGATCATCTCTAATCTTGATTATACCAAATTGGCAGTCGGTGGTGCCTTTTCTTCGGGGGATATATCCTTTCCCGATGTACTCTACTCAGAAAGATGCAGGAAAAGAGAGAGTCAAAGATTCATGTGTGAGAAGGGTGCATGGGTGGGAAGAGTTACAGGAAAAAAAATGCAGTTAGCTTCTGACTCAAGGTGTTGTAGGGAACTCGTAATTAGCTGGCATGCTATGTGGTTGGTTTGTGGTAGAACCACTATCCCGGTGGTAGTAAAGTGTGTATTTCTCATATGTGGCTTGATTGAGGGTGATTGTTCTACCAAAGAGATTGTTCTATCTTTCTATCTCTCTCTTTTTTTTCTTTTTTTTTCTTTTTCTTCTTCTTCTTTGGTCAGCTTAGATATTTGGATCTTGTCACTTCATTCAAATATTGAAACCATGGGGAAATTCTTCAACAATGGACTAATGAGATCCATTTGCCAATGGTTTGATTGGTTGATACTTGCATGGGAAGAGATCTAGATTCAAATATGGGAAATTCCTTCAGAGATTTGGGTTCTTGAGGTCTTGAGGTCTATTATTTGTGTCTAGGCAAGGTGTTAGCCATTGATCCCTGGTTTGAGAATCGTGAAGATGTTAGGTTCCCACAATTGAGGATCATTAGAGAGGAGGTTGGATGGCAGAATCAGTTTATATGTGGATTGGCAAAATCTTTGTTGCTACCAAAGTCCTTTGGGAAAATGGTTTGGAGATTCAGCAAGTTGTACGGTGAGAGTTGTCTCTTTCTCGTGCTTAGCCCTCGGTGTGCCAGAAGATTCTTGCATGAGGATGTTAGAAGATGGCGACAATGGTTCACAACATTCTATATCTGCAGCACACCAAATGCTAAAGGGTGTGGTTGTCCTAATCCTATTGGCTTGTAGCGTAGTGATAGTCACCTCTCAATACCACATGCTATGAAGGATGTGCATTCTGATTGCTGAGATTTTGAAGTCTATTTATGTGTAGTAGCACTTGCTTGTGTGGACTGTTGATATAAATTTTTATTTAAAAAAAAAAAAAACTGATAATTTGGTGGACCCGATTCAGTCGGCACATGTGGTGGAGTCAGCTGGTTTTATCCCCATTCCGCATTCAAAAGAGCTCTTTTGTTTATCTTCCTGCTGAGTGACTTGAAACCGGCTATCTTGGAGTGAGGTGAAGGAACCTCTTTGGGCATTTTGGTCGATCAGGTAGGAGATCTCTCTCAGACATTCAGGATCTTTGTGGAACTGCTTCCATGACGTCTCTTTATTCCCCTGTCCCCTTTTGTTGGCTTCATTATCTTTAGTTGTGGAGTGGTCTTGAATCGATGGAACCCCAGTTCATCTTGTAGCTATGCCTTATGTCTTGCAATCAATGCATTTTTCTATGGTTAGGGATACAGATTTTATTCCTTAGGGAAAGTCCTTACGGGGTTTATGAGGAAGAGGATATTGCCTTTGGTTTTGTGCCTTTGTTGATTGTCAAGGAAATGCCCATTGCTGGTCACTCGTTTTCTCTCAAGGATTGTGTATCAATTCATCCTCTCTAGATTGTGGAGGGTGATTTGTTTGTCGTTCTTAGCAAGTTGTGCGGACCTTCCCCTAGGCAAGATCAAAACCCTAATTGGCTTGATTAACCTATTGTGGTCAAGCCTTGAAATTCTAACATGGACATTTAAAATTGCCTAGGCAAGGAAGAGGAAATCAAGGTTTGCATGGATTGTGGAATGCAGTGAATCAAAGAAGCTACGGGGAATACGTGAGGAAGCTAGTCAGGGTTTCTTTTGGTGATTTTGTGGCACCATTCAAGTTAGTTGAGGAAAGGGGAAGACAGAAACAGGCTTAAGTTCTCAGAAGGGAAGATGGGAGTCATCCGGCTTGGATTCGTGGGTTAGATATGATAAAGAAAGAATGACTTGTAGAGGGGATGCAAGGGGAAAGAGAGTTTTTTATAGTTACTCATGAAGATTCTCTCTTGGAATGGGAAGGAGTTAGGTTGCTGATGCAGGATAATTAACCACTTGCTCTAAAAGGTCGAACTGTTAGAGTATGGCGAATTAATCCCTTTATCTCATAGCAAGAATGACTTGTAGAGGGGATGCAAGGGGAAAGAGAGTTTTTTATAGTTACTCATGAAGATTCTCTCTTGGAATGGGAAGGAGTTAGGTTGCTGATGCAGGATAATTAACCACTTGCTCTAAAAGGTCGAACTGTTAGAGTATGGCGAATTAATCCCTTTATCTCATAGCCCAGGCCCCACATCGCATGGGTTAGGACCTCGGCCGAACCCCCTTCGTGGGCTTCAAATCACATGGGCCGCTCACCCCGAGCATGTCCCCGCATCCCATGGGCTACCTCACTCGAGCCCAGTGTGAAATGCACATTAATCACCCTCGGTGAGAAGTCTTGAACACGAGATCTACCCCGTGGACCCCAAATCACATGGGTCACCCACCCCGAGTGTGTCCCCACATCCCACGAGCTACTCCACTCGAGCACTGTGTGAAAATGCCCCTGCATTAGCTGCCCTAAAAAGGGGAGGCTAAATCAAACATTTTTAAAGTATTAGAAAGTTTAATTTCTTGCATTCCAAGAATCGAAGATCAAGCAATAGATAAAGGAATTATCAACTTGTGGGGACGAAGAAGCAAACAAACATTAGGGCTCTAGTATCTAGACGCAACAAGGGTAGTGGGTAGCATTGTGGCCATCTGGAAATTAGACCTTTGGATCAAGGAGGATTGGTGAGTATGTATATTTTCAGTTGTCCCCGTGAAGAATGCTAGTCACAACTTTAAATGGGTAATTTCCATAATAGATAGTCTGATTGATCTGGGTGAACATGATATTTCGGACAACATGAGAAACCATTAATGGGGCCATAATGTATGGTCCGATTGATCGAAGTGAGCGTGATGCTTTTGGTTAAGAGTTGGACAGCTCCTTAAAAAAAAATAAAATTAAAAATTTTAAAAATTTTAAAATAATAATAATAAATAAAAAAGGAAACCATTTGTAATAGCCTTAGTTCGTGGAGGGTGACTTCACTATGATAAGGTTTTAATTTGAATGGTAGCTAAAGTACGAGAAGCACAAGGGTTTCTTAGATTGGGTTGATAGGAGCGAAATGGTTGTCTTCCTATGGTTGGTGTGAAGTTTACTTGGTCCAATAACCAAGATCTTCTGGTATGTCCAAGTTGAATGGACTCTTGGTCTCTACTATTGGGCGGAGTTCCTTCTGGTCAAGTAACATGGCTTACCTTGGTCAATATCTAATAATCGTCCTATCATATTGTAGTGTAAGGAGGAGGTTGGGGTTCAATTCCTTTTCTATTAGAGCTCATGTGGTTGGAGGAAGAGAGATTTCCTTTGAAAGTTAAGGAATGGTGGAGCCCGTTTGTGTTTGAAGGATGGATGGTCTGCAAGGTTTTAGGACTTGATTCCCTTTGGGTTAGAACTCATGTGGTTAGAGGAAGAGGGATTTCCTTGGAAAGTTAAGGGACAGTGAAGGTCTTTCTTGTCTGACAGATGGATGAACCACAAGGTTCTAACTAAAATCAAACTTCTCAAGGGGAAGATAGTGCAGTGAAAGAAAGATCATTTTTGGGAGGTTGATAAAGCTAAAGATAGGATTCTTCATGTAGTATAGGAGTTAAAGGACAAGTTTAAGACCTTGTCTAAGGTGGATAAGAACTTATGGTCCCATCTAAAACTAGAATACAAAAATAAGTTAAAAGAAGAGGAAATCAAGTAGTGGCAACCTGGCAGCACTCCATATCATTTAGCTAAAAGAGGGAAACAAGAAGACATAATTTTACCATAAAATTGCCTGTGCCAGGTGTAGCAGCGACCGGATACAAACAAAGTCTCTTGGTAAAGGGGGGAATGAAGTGATGAAAAGGCAACGTTGTGCGGCTCTCGACAATAGAGATGTAAAATCAATGAACACTACCCTCTGGGGAAGTGGCTAGGGTGCGAGAGGACAATTTGTGAAAGTAGGAATATGGTGAATATATAGGGTGGCATAGGGAGGCCTATTTAATAAGGCTTCTTCCCTATATAATGCCTCTGGTGCTTGAAGGGTGATATTTCGAATTGCCAAACTCTTTAAGAAATGAATAGTATTTAGTGTAGTTAGTTGCACTTGAATTTGACTCTAGAAGGATGTTTGGTGCTTCGATTAGCCTCTTTTCTTGATATTCCCTAGATTGGCTTGTCTTTCTTTCAATAGAGAGGTGGCTATCTCACATCTATTCTATATTGGGTGACCGAGTGATTCGGGTGAAGGTACTTGAATGATGAGAAATTGGAAGATATGACAGGTTTTTGGATCGACTACAACAATGGGTTCCATCTTTGTTCTATAGGGGATGGATGGGCGTGGAAATTAGATAGGAAAAGACGATCTTCTTTTAAATCCTTCTATGCAATGCTACGCAACCCTATTTCCTTGAGTCCCATGATCCGACGGAGTTCATATGGTGTTATAAAGGCCTGCTTAGGGTCATTGCCTTTGGATGGTTGGTGGGCAAGAAAAAGTGATCATAGTGGATAATTTTCGAAAAAGATGTGAATGTCACTAATGTGTGTATTTTTGTCTTTAGGATGATGGTATTCCCTACATTCGCTTATATAGCTTTAGATAAAGAGGCAAGGATCTCCTAATGCTATTCTATCTTGGGTGGCAAAGTGGTCTACGCCTCCTTGTCAAAGGAACTTGAATGCTGAGAAATTGGAAGATTTGGTTTGTTGGACCTTCTACAATGACGTGTTCCTTCTCTGTTCTATAGGGGTGGATGGGCATGGAGATTTGAGTGGTTACTGGTTAGGAAGATTCTATTAAATCCTTTTGTCTACTCTACATAAACCATACGCTTGAGAATTCTGTGATCCGACAGAGTTCATTTGGTCATACAAAGGCCCACCTAGGTCATTGCCTTTTGCAAGAATTTTACGGTTGACAGTCTTTAGAAAGACGCCACTAATGTTAGATGTTGAATCCATGGATCAACCTAGTTCTATGTTGTATCTTTGCTAGGGCCATTTTGGAGAGATTTTGGATTTGTTTCAATGTTGCTAGGTGATGCTTTATCCAATTGGCTCCTCCTTGGCATGGCACATCCATAATGGAGAATGCTATAGAGATTCTTCCTTGTGGGTTTGTAGTCGATTTGGGGAGTATTATAATAGATATTTCTGTAATCGTGCTCGTAATCGTCACAAGGTGTTCAGGAAGGTCAAATCAGAAGTTGTTGCTTGGGCCTTGGTGCTGCAGCCTTTTGTTTCTTGCTCTTATGAGTCTTTGATTCCTTTTGTTTGTTCTTTTGAAATATATGGAGCATTGATTCCTCATCTTTGTCTCCCTTTTCTTCTTTTCAATAAAATTTTCTTACCTATAAAAGAAAATTTTACATTGTCTGCATACTTGGTAATGTAATGAGCGACCCAATGATCCTACCCCTAGTGTGCTGCTTATTGGGTGATGTACCATATAACAATGTTTCAAAAATTGACGATATCGGCCGATATATCCCACAATATATCTTGTATCCTGCATGTGCGATACGAAACGCACAGGTATTGTCGATATATCCCACATGTTCGATTTGGTGAGCATTTTCAATTTCTGATTTCCCCCTATTTTCTTTTTTTCTTTTTGAAATTATGTTAAATCAGTGTCGAATGTTAATAAATCCATTGGTTCTTCATGTTTTGCATGAAAAATCATGGAATTAGAACTTTGATTTCGATATCTATTGGTTCCACATGTTCTCCATTTTTTTTTTTCAAAATTTTTCTTAAACCAACTATTAATTGAGACTAATTTCAAAGTATTTAGGAGCATTTGATGAAATGATAATCACATACACTCTAAATGTTATGCATTTAATTTGAATTTAGTTGCATTAGTTTAGTAAGACAATGCATAGCTTAGGACCCTATACAAAGGAAACTATTATATGCACTTCTTTTTTGCGATGCTATAATTTAAAAGTGTGTATTAATGTCTTTTTTAACAATCTTTGAAGTTTCATTGAAAAATTTAACCATTCCCCCAATGTTTCCATGTTTCCCAAAAAGTGCAATAAATTATCCGATACAAATGATATATGTCATGCGATAACTGATATGTATCTGTTTCCCAAGGATGCGATACGTAATGGGATA
This sequence comes from Magnolia kwangsiensis, assembly GCA_037074715.1. Lineage (NCBI taxonomy): Eukaryota > Viridiplantae > Streptophyta > Magnoliopsida > Magnoliales > Magnoliaceae > Magnolia > Magnolia kwangsiensis. Next base: position 75,583,642 of record CM073589.1, read on the forward strand.
CCGATATTTTGAACACTGCCATACAGTACCCATTCCTATACCATGTACAATCGCGATCCATGATCTAGGTAACCTTGGTCTACTTTTGCTCCCTGCGTAATTTCATAACAGAAAGGAAGAAAAAAAAAATAATAATAAAAATCTGTAGTTTTAGGTTTGTCCCTTTTACCCAAATGCATTAAGTGGGGAGAAAACAGTACTAAAAGTGGAGATGAAGCGGATTTTCAATGGCCATTGTCACCTAATCAGCCACCCCCCCCCCCATGCTTTTGTGTTTTAAAAAATATTGGGAAAATAACTTTGAATGAAACATGACTGGCATTTTTGGGAGGGGGAGCTGATGTAAGTAGAATAAGAAAAAATAAAAAGTTGTTATGTGGGGGCAGGGTATGGGTGTTATTCTCTTATCGCACAACTTTAAATGATTTGTTTGTTGTAGACATCTCTCACAGACAGTTGTGGATGTTGTTCGATCTGCACCTGCATCCGTTAATACATTCATACACAAATGCGCACACACATATTCATGCATGAATGCATTCATTTGGTAGGACTCGGGAGATATGCATGCACCACGGGTCATTCCTATGTGCAAGTATATCACAAAATACGCTTGTACAAATGGACAGGTACTCACACATTTTGTGTTATATGGACTCACATCCATCAATCTACACATCCATACCTCAAAAAAGGATGCGCACAAGTACTAGCGTGTGTCTATCTGACAAGACTCAAGAAGTTCTTATATGGGCAACACATGCGTATATGGCTGATAGATATTCCATGGGTATGCAGATATTCGATTCAAGTTTCATATATGTTGTATATGTATTGGTGGTAGAGCTATGTATTCATGGATGTTTCAATGCCTGCAGGCATGTTTAATGTATCTCTGAATTATTTGCCCGCATGCTCTTTCCATAGTTTTCTTTGAACCTAACTAGATAACAACTTGAGCCCTCAATTCAATTTTATCAACACTGGCTGTGAATCTGCTTCAGAATTCCGTGAATGCACGCTATCAGACAATTGTCTACCCATGGCTGGTTTTCGGCGAGAAAGTCAAAGTCAATTCAGTATTCATACGAGACTCTACAGGTGTCTCTGATTCAATTCTTATCCTTTTTGGAGGTGCTCTTGCCCGTGGAGCTTCGGTGAGATCTTATGCAAATTTTCTCACCTCTTGATTATCAGCAGTCCAAACACCAGAGGCAACTGACATGGCTTTTATATTTCAGGCCGGGCACTTGAAAATGTTGGATGGCTACATTGATTTCTTCATGGATCCTAGTTTGGCAGAATTGTATTGGAATCTCAAGGAGGAACTTGACAAAGTTATCCAAAAGAAGGTGAGCTGAAACACATGAGAAAATCTTGAACTGTTGTGCCCATTGTTCTCCGAAACATGTCTTGTTGAGTTCAAATGCTGCTGCAAGCTGGCTCAGTTGAATTTTGAGTCAAGTTGCAATGTAACTTGTTTTGGCCAAGGCTCATCAAGACTCATTTCATACAGTCAAGGCAGAATAATTATAATTTCTTAACGGGCTTTTTTGTTTTGTTTTGTTTTGTTTTGGAATAAGCCCTTGTTTTCCAAAAGAATTTTGTGAATTTTACATGTTCATTTCATTTACTAAGTAGGAATTTTATATTTTATGATATTTTAAGTATTAATAAAATACTGTATCAATTCATACCACCACTTGGTTGACTCTTCAAGTGGGACCGATCCACCCTGACCTGGATTACCAAATGTTTGTACCTAAGCTGCCAGAATACAAGTATCCCAGCACTGATGCCACAGGTTTTAACTCCAGCTCACCTGCCAAAAATTGCAAGATTTCAGAACTTCCAGATTCCCTTTGAAACTTCACCTGCTATTTACTTCTTGCCATGTTTAAAAATACAATAAGGGCTTGATTGCCGATGAGCCGGAGTTTCTTCAAATCTGGCTGAGTACACAAAACCAGCTTTGATGTTCAAAGACCATGATTTTTTCTGCCCTTGAGTTGTAGCCTAGTGTTTGTCTGTACCATTTGGTTATGGTACGACACCAGCCCTATGAGTCAATAATCATCATCATAGCATCGCCTCAGCTAGTTTGTGCTGGCTTGCTTGGCAAAAGTTCACCAATCAGCCGCCTATCTGACCTCAACCCTCCTTTTCCCAGCCTTAGGACTAGTTGGTTCATCATTACCAGGCAAGGTTCTGCTAAACCGATAAAGCAATGAGATTGGCAAGTCATCAATCCAGACTGATCAACCCATAATCCCTTCATGGATAGGCCAATCCTACAAAGTTGCAGAAGTTGGTTGTTTCTAACCATTCAATGTATGAGGAATTATAGTTTCTCAATCAGAGGATCTGCAGTATTCTGCATTTTCAGTTTGTGAGAGTGGGACCCATGAAGCAGAACATTATTCTGTTGGGTCCCACTGTGGATTGACCATGCCGCAAAAGATTTCCCAGGATGGCTAACTATAGCCAACCAATCTTGAGCCTTCTTCTAGTAGAAGGTGGATCATTGATGTCTCTTCGTGACTGTTTATTGTTAGGCTCCAATTGAGAGTTGAGGATCAGTCTATCAAGGAAATTTAGGCACATGGTCAATCAACAGTGAGACCCAGCAGACCAATTGTCTGAGTCATTAAACCTTGGGCCACACTTCTACGCATTGAAACTTTGAATATACTATTCATATCATTGGGTCAAGTATCATTAAATTCCTATTGGTCTGTAGACTCTTTCCTAGGCTGTTGATATAAACTTCTCATGATCATCCAAAGCTGGGTGATGGATCAGATAAAAACTTCTGATGACTGAACTTTTATGATGTCTCATCTATGAGTCAGTCCACTAATTAGACGGTCTGGATCCATCAGATAAGTGCACCAGTCTCCTTCCCATACCTAGAATTTTCAGATTTTTCCTACAATGAAAATCTTCTTGAACTTTATCAGGCTTCTAAACAGATCTTGTGTGTTTACAGCTTGAAGAGCCAGGTGTGGACATTCACAAGGTTGGCAAGTACCTTGTGCATTCGGTGCAGGAACTGGTATCAGCCGACCAATGTGAGGGGCGGTTTGTATTTGGCCGTGAAAGCAAGAAGGCCCGAGCCTCCAGTGAAGATGGTGATAGTAACAGTAGATTGAAGGATGGTTCAAACCCAAAAAGCTTGCTCCAGACCCTGTTGATGAGGGCGGGCCATAGCCCCCCAAAGTACAAAACAAAACACCTCAAGACGAATGAGTTCAGGGCGCTTGTGGAGTTCAAAGGGATGCAGTTCGTAGGGAAGCCCAAGAAGAACAAGCAGCTTGCTGAGAGGGATGCTGCCATTGAGGCATTGGGCTGGCTGACCCACACCTCTGATAAGAACAGGGATGAAGAGGATGACTCCCCGCCTGATGTCACTGATAACATGCTGAAGTTGCTTGGGCGGCGTCAGCGTTCCAAGCACCGGCCAGGTTGATAGTGGGCTGTGGTAGTTGTGGTTGATATTCTTAATCCAAATTCACTTGGCAGAATGAGGTTGGTGGGTGTCGCTGATTTGGGTGACATGTCTTTCTCAAGCCCCATGGTGTTGCCACATGGCGGATTATCGGGTTGCAACATTGCAGCATGTTCCGGCATCAAGTCCTTAATTTATGGATGGATGTGGAGTAGGAAGGTTCAAAAGAGATGCTGGCACTCAGAGAAGTGAAAAGGTTAACTATACAAAACTATGATCATGCTGTATGCAAGAACAGCTCCCCTACAGCTCATCCTATGCCAACTTAACTTGCAGCCCACTCATCGCAATCATTTTGTCGTTGAAAAATCAAGTATTTCCAATGGCAAACGCGGCAATAAGATCCCAGAAGGCATAAAGATAGGGATTGCATGATGCAACAGTTTGTAAATGATCAGTTCTCGTTATATGTTAATTTTAGTGGGGTTTTCTTTTATGACCTTTTGACATTTCTAATGATTTTGTGTGTGTGTGTGTGTGTGTGTGTGTGTGTGTGATCTCTATCTGGCACTATTCAAAGTTGCGTATGAGGACCGACTTGCTTGGGTCTCATGATGTGGCTTTAGGTGCAGTGTGAGTCCACTCAGAAGTTTTCCCAGCTAATTGTTAACTGCCAGGTTACAGACCACTGCCAAGTAGGATGCTCGTCTTTTATCACCGTGTAATTTTAATTTATACATTGATCATTTGTGTAGAAAAGTGGAGAAAAAAAGTGGCTATATTATGTGTGTGTGTGTGTGTGTGTGTGTGTGTGTGTGTGTGTACTTAAACAAGTTTAAACACAAATTTCAATGTTTAGAATCTATCGTGCGTGGATAATAATGTAAATAATAATCAAATAGTAATTTAATATCATTCCTTGCCTCTCTCAGATCCTTAAGTTCCTATTATTCCCTACTAGCGTTATGGCATCTGTGCTGCACTTTACCGAGTTTTACAACTTGGTAACTCAAATCGAAACTTGACCGAGTCCAACTTGTCAAGATTTCAAGCTGAGTCATGAAAACTCGGTTGCAAGCCTGACTCAGCTTTCACTCAGCATGACTCATCAAGTCATCTTGCTGAGTCAGTTAGCTTGACTCAACTCAACATTGCGTGAAGTGAGTCGCATAGGATGGAGATTTCAAACCAAAGACCTACAGCAGGGAAATAAGCATTCCTGACCGAGAAGCTAAGAATTACGCTCTTGCATTTCATCTCTTTATCTTATGTTTATCTTTGTGTAACTATTTAAAATATCTATAAGAAATATAATTTAATTATTAAATATCAGGTCAAGTAAATACTCATCCGAGTCAACCCCACCTGTTTAGACATCAAATTTTCTAGTTTTGAAACCGCGGCGCGGCACGTGGAGATAGGAAAGAAGAGAGATGGAAGAGAGAGAGTAGGTACCAAGGTTTATTGGAATGACAAAAATAAAGGAGAGAGAGAGTAGTGGCTAAGGTAGGCGTTAGAGTCTTTTTTAGAAAAAGAAAATGACCTAGGTTAAAATATTTTTTTATCTCCAAAATACACATCTATATTCAAAATCTCTCTTAGGACCTTCAATATCATAGGTTTAGAACTTTACTAAAACTAAGGGTGTTTTTTCCCCTTTGTAGACCTTATGGTGGGAGCCCAAAATAACATATCTTTTTAAAAACTTTTTTTTTAGACCTAAAAGTTCTTTTTATTTTTTAGGGACAAAAGTGCCTCTTTATCTTATGCCTTATACCTTCAACTAAATCTTTTTGCTTTCCAACAAACTCTTTCTTTACAAGTACACTTGGACAATCTTTCGTACTTTCCAACTAATCTATGACAATTTTTTATGCTTTAGCAATTACTCTCCCTAGTAGAAACTCTCACCTTAGAAAAATGGATTCTTCTTACCTATTTTACTGAAATGGGATTGGTTAGGAAGAAAATAAGTGGAAATGAAATGAAAAAAAATAAATAAATTCACTTTTAGAAGATGGGTCTTTCAAAAAATTCTGCATAGATGAATCTTTTGTCAATAAATAGATAACGAAAAGTTCACTTTTAGAAGATGGGATATTATTTATGAAAAATTACTATTTAGATGGGTTTGCTTGGGAAGAAACTGATAGAGGCACATGAGATTTAAAATAATAATAATAACAAAAAAAAAAAAAAAAACCACTTACCTTTTGGAAGAAGGGTTCTTTCTTTAAAAGATTAGACTTAGATGAGTCTTTTGCTAAGAGTTGGACCTTGGGCTCACTTCTGAAAGGTCAAATAGTGTCTAAATGAGATGATTCTGGTCCTATTTGAAAGGCCTTCGAATTATCTTTCCAATAAGCCTAAGATTGCCTTGATCTGACTAATAATGATAGAGTAACAATCATTTTGAGATACCATGCAATACCAAAAAAATCACAATCGCAATCGCAGTTGCAGTTTGTATATGTAAGCACTCATAGTTTGTACACATGAGCGACCATGATTACAATAAATTGTGATTGCTCACACATACAAGCCATGGTTGCTTATGTGTACTACCATATTACTTGCATGTACAAACTATGATCGCTTACATGTACAAACTACAATCGCTTACGTGTGCAAACTGATATCGCTTGTGTACAAACCGTGACCATGACACGGTTTTTTCAACATTACACGAGCTCATGAAAACTGCCATAATTCTTTTATTATTGGTCAGATTAGAACGATCTTGGATTTTCTATAAAAGATAATATGAAGACCTTTCAAATAGTCCTAGAATATTCTCATTTAAACACCATTTAATCTTTCAAAAGTATGTCCAAAGTCTAGCTCTTGGCAAAAGACCCATATAATCTTAATCTTTTGAAGAAAAAGAAGAACTCATCTTCTAAGAGTGGAGTTTTTGATATCTCTCATTTTCTTTTGTTAGTTTTTTCTAACGCAAACCCATCTAAACAAAATTTTTATAAAAGAAATAAGAACCTATCTTCTAAAAGTGGAGTTTTTGTTTTCCATTTTTCTTCATTTTTTTTAAAAAAATTTATTAGCAAAAGATTCATTTATACTGAATCTTTTGAAGAAAAATAACCCATATTTTAAAAGTGAAATTTGTATAATATTTTTTATTCATTTCCTCTCACTTTCATTCCAAACAAGCTCATTTCAACATAACAAGTAAACAAAAGAAGGGAGCTTATGGCAAAGACAATAGCCAGAAAGTACGAAAGATCGTTGGAAAATGGTCGAAAAGTACCTAAGAATCGGACCACTTAGCTCATAAGGATATGGCTTAAGGAACATGTTGAAGTTGGAAAAGCCTAATTTGATTGATACACTTGTACACTCCTTATGCCTTTCCTTTGTAAGAAATATATATATGTATGTATATAACCGGATAATCACCCCTCATAGTCCAATTCTTACTCAGTCTCGCATGACAATGATAGCCCAATAGAACATACTCACAACCTTACTAGCCCTAGAGCCATCAAAATATTTAGCTAACAGAATTTAGGTGATAACTTCTTTGGTTGACATAACCGAAAGCATCACAAGATTGATGGACTTAATGACATAGTTTCTCCATGTGGCACCACATCCCTAACTCAAAACGTGTAGGCACGATCACCTAATACCTAGTTAATTAATCACTATACTCTCCTATAGTATTCAATTTACTTTCTCCCTTTACTCCAAGCACTCAACCTCCCCTGACTTGAAGTTACAAAGTTTTCAACTTTCTCCTACTCCTACTTCTAACATCTAACAACCTCCACTTAATGAGAGCCACAATCAATTCCAAAATCTAGCAATTGAGAGCCCCTTCTTATTAGTGCCTCAGTTCAGCCTTCATAGGAAGACATTGAAGAACAAAGACTCAAATACTTGGAGCATAATAGAGGAAGACAACAGATAAAGCATGAGCTGCTTTAGTAAACCTAGCCCTAGATCACCTTAAGAACCAAAACAACCCACCTCTAGATGAATCATCCTATATGTAAATATTTGACTCATCTAAATCAAGCATTAGACACTTAATGAACAAGATAAGTTAAGCTTCTAAGAGGTGCACAACTGTTGTAAAACACATTACCAAAACAATAGTTTTTTAGTAATTGTCGATGGGTTTCGAACGAAGCTTCAGTCGATTGAAGCTCAGTACTCGATCAGTCGAAGATAGCTAAAAATATTCAGCAACAAACTATCTGAAAAGATGGAGTTTACCGATTATATCGAAGGGCTTTCAATCTTATCGAAGGGGAGTTCGATCGATCGAAGGCATCACTCGATCAATTGATAGAACTATTTCTGCCCATTCTTTACTATTGGAATTTAATTCCTTTATATAAGGCATTTAATATTTATGCATTTTAATGATTTTTTGGTGCTATTAGAGCTTATGCGTTTCCCTACTCATATGCTTCATTCTAAGACTCTAAACCTATGAGATTCAAATAATCTTCTTAAGCTTTACCACTCTAATGAGGATTTCAACTTTCATTGTGAAGATGATCTCCACCATTTTCTAGATGTTAGACACTAACCCTACAGTTATATCATAGTTTATATCCTTTAAAAGACCCATTTAGGTGAATCCCTACTAGGAACCAAGTATAATATTTATTTGTAAGAGATTTTATCCAACTCCCATCACATTGGTCACCTCATTGGAGTATCGCATGCAAGGTTTTTTATTATGGAAGCAAATGAAAAGCTGATTGAAGCATGAGAGAGCATCGATCAAGCATTTCAAGCAAAACTCTATAAAAGGGCTCAATTCGAAAGTAAGGTTGTCAATTATTGAGTTCATGTACACTCTTTCCTTATGTAGGATTGACTGTAGAATTTGTGACCTAAACTTGAATAAGTTCTTGTGTAGGACCTAGACTCTTGTGTAGGGTCGAATTCACCAGACATGGGTGTGTATGTGTTACTCTCCATGAGAGTCTTCGACAGGAGTGTACGTAGGGCCTTTGACAGGGATCGCATTCACCGCATATGGGGGCGTACTTGTTAGTCTCCATATGAAGCCTCTAGGGGGAGTGTACGTCGGACTTTGGATTAGGATCGTTGGTAGTTGTTGGTTAACCAATAGAAAACCAACTAAATCTTCTTGGGAGCCACTAACATGAGTGAAAATGTATTCCTTTGACATTAGAGTGTACGTATAGGTTAGTGGTTAATTTAAGAGAAACTATTGTAAAGTTAGAGGTGAACCTAATTTAAAACCTCCGGTAGTAAAATTTTAGTACACTCGAGGAGAGTGCGTCCATCGAGAGTGGAGTAGGTAAATAATAGAACCAGTATATATGTTTGTGTTTGTGATTGTCGTTTGAGCACAATTTTATTTATGCTTATTTATTTGATTAGTTGAATTATATGAATGTTTGAATTAAATTGAAAGCTAGGCATCTAATTGATCACATCTCACACACAAGATCGATATATCTTTTATAGACTGCGTGCTTATTGTTACATCTTTTGTAGTCTATGTGATAGGATCCACTTTGGCTTAGAATCCTAAGTCTTAATTGCATTGTTAGTTTAGATTGGTAAATTGATTTAAATAGGCAAGTAGTCTTTTAATTGGCATATCCAATCATTTGAGCACAATTTTATTCATGCTTATGTATTTGATTAATTGAATTATATAAATGCTTGAATTGAATTGAAAGCAAGACATTTAATTGATCACATCTCACACACAAGATCGATATCTCTTTTATAGACTGGGTGTTTATTGTTACGTCTTTTGTAGTCTATGTGATTGGACCCACTTTGGTTTAGAAGCCTAAGTTTTAATTGCCTTATTAGTTTACATTGGTAAATTGATTCAAGTAGTCAAGTAGTCTTTTAATTAGCATATCCCCCCCTCTCATGACTTACCTATTATTTTAAGCTACACCAGGCTTCCGCGTGTCGTGGTAGACAATACATGCAATTTCACTTCCAGCAACCTTACTCTAATAGGAGTCACATCCAACCTCCCATTTGTGGGAGCTATATGAGTATCAATGAGTCAACCATTATGATGAAGATGCAATTTACATCACATTGTAAGGTGCAGGGCACCCCTAGTCCGGTGCTTGAATATCATATAACTTCGAGAACACTTTCAAGAGTAACTTCGTATTATGGAGAATAAGTTGCAAAGGCAACAAAAGGTGAATGTTATTGGGTTTTATAATGAAAAATAGTAAAATGAACTTTTCAAAACTCCATGTTAGTTAATCCTAAGGATTAATGTCTTAATCATACTATGTTTCACCAAAAAAAAAAGAAAAAAACACAAACCATCCAACTCATAAACATACCTGTTGTAGAAAAACCACTCAATAAACTCATTACAAATCTCTAAACTGAGTGAATCTCTCCCTAAGCTATCATAGGTGTAGGAAAGTGAAAACCTGAGTCATAATCTTTGGTAGGGTTTGAGGTATGACCTGATCGGATGCGGATTGCGTCCTACCCCCTCCCTGACGGTAATCCGTTCGAGCAGGGCTCTGTGGGGTTCATTGTGATGTAAGTATTTTATCCACACCGTTCATCATTTTTCTCATATGATTTTAAGGTATTGTTCTAAAAATGAAGCAGGTCCATAGCTCCAATGGACCACACCAAAGGAAGTTGCAGTGATAATGACACCCACTATTGAAACCTTCCTTTCTAAGGGCCACTATGATGTTTTTTTTTTTTTTTTTAAATTTTTTAAAATTTTTTAATTTTTTATTTTTACCATCAAACCTATTAATAAGGTCATGTAGACGTGAATGAAGTGAAAAAACAAATACCAGCTTGATACAAAACTTCTCCAGCTCCCAAGAAGTTTTTAATGGTAGACGTTCAATCCCCACTTTGTGGTCCAATTAATCCCTATACCTACTTCATTTCTTGGCTCATACGTTAAAATGATCTGATAAAAATGATGAACGGAGTGGATAAAACACTTTAATCATGGTGGGCCCCAAATATCCCTGCTTGGACAGACTACCACCGTTCGGAGGTAGGACAAAATCCGCTCCGACGGGATCACTTTAAGGAGTGGACCATACACCCAGGCAGGGGTGTGCACACGTGTGGATGGGATGATAGGAGGTGGGGTCCATCTCTTCCTTTCTTCTCCCGTCTCTAGCTGTCTCATAAGGGTGGATGTCCAAGGGTTCTTATTCCCTTCTCATAGATAGGATTCATATATAGGGAAGATTAAGGGTCTATTGGTGCACCCAATATGGTGTACCACATTCTTAAATGCTTCTATGAAAGAAACTTATTCACCTTCCTCATGTATGTAACCTAACAATCCCAATCTATCCACTCTCCATGGTCACCATCCTTGGGTTATCCAACGCCATTACAAGAATGGGTTGATCATATATGTGCCATTGAAATAATGGCTATTAGTAATGATCATAGTGATGCATTATTTTGTGAGATTTGTATTGATTTGATATGATGGATTAGTCGCACGCTTACCCAATACTCCATGTTTCCTCAATCTATATTGAAAATGAGATCCTATTGGATGTAAGTGGGAGTATATGTTGGTATTAAAAAAAAAAAAAAAAAAAATATATATATATATATATATATATATATATATATATATATATATATATATATATATATATATATAAAGGGGCAAATCATAATTTTTAAAATATTTTTCTACTGGTTTTTGATATTTTAGCATTGCTTTAATATGACAAAAAATTACGAGTTGTTAAGACTTGAGAAAAATTCTCTTATTTGAAAATTCAGATTTTCAGACCTTGCCAACAATAAACACCACGGTGAGCCCTAGAAAGCTTGCTGAGCGTTTCTATCCCCATTGTTCTGTGTTGTGGACCACTTGAGTTTTGGATCTTCCTCATTTTTGGATTATGTCCTAATATGAGCTGCCAAATTGACTGATGACAAAGTGGATGTCATACATGTTGGAATTGATTAAAATGTTATTGATGGAATAACTTTAAAAGAAATAGCACATAAACTTGTAAAACAAAAATAATAGTTGAATTTATTAAGAGATAGCACAATAACTATCAACAAATTAAACACAAATGAAAATAAATAAATAATAATAATCTAAGAATCAGAGAGAATTGAGGCACATTATAATAATATGTCGAGATTTGGAATGACTTATGATGCACTGGATTGTAACTTTTCTACCTCTGGGATAAAACAGCTCTCTGCTAGATCAGCAAGTGAGATCAGCAGCATGATATATCTAGATCCCACGAACGTGACTTACAATTGATTTGCCCCAATTGAAAAAAAATAAAAATAAAAAATGCTGATAGAAAAAGAAAAATCACACACACATACAACCGAATTGGGCTCAGCGTGCAGGTTGTGTGAGAAAGAATATCCTAAACGCTCAATAGTCTTTTTATTTTTTTTTAGTATGCTCTACAAATCTAAGTGAAAAGGTTCTCATAGAAGGGCTTTCCAAACCTTTCCATTTTTATTTTTATTTTTTAATTCATTTTTATTAATAATAAGAATATTGCATTGGGCCCGACAGAGCTTCTAAGTGAAGGGCTCCCTGTAAGCTGGGGTCACAGGAAAATGTTATTGACATCTTGCTAGTGTAAATTTATACGTGCTTCACCCATCAAGATGGGGCATGGGCTGTCAGTGGGGAAGGCTTGGGCCCGTTTCAAACAGTTCAAAATCCGGGCTTAAAACAACCCTAGGTTCAGTCCGTTGACAGCTGTAGATAAAGCCTAAAAGATAATGTTTCAGATCTCTAACAAGTTGCGAAGATTGAGAGCTTAATAACTAACTTACAACGTTTAGCATTGGATCTTCAATCCAATTAAATAATAATATGAAGTGATTGTCGCTGCAATTAATAAAACTGAAAGTGTCTTACCTAGCGATTTCTGCAGGAAAGGAAACGCCAGAAAGCGGCAAATACTAATAATGAGGTATTTGTGTACGGACGCGGATTGCCTACTGATGCTATAAACAGTATGTATCTACTGCTCTCTAACCTACCATGATGTACGTGTTTTATCCACTCCGTACATCAATTTTTTCAGATTATTTTAGAGCGTGTGCCCAAAATTTAGATAGATCCAAAATCTCATGTGGAAAACACAAAGAAAATAGTGGCAATTTAACGCCCACCATTAAAACCTTCTTGGGGCCATAAAACTTTTGGATGAAGATGATATTTATGGTTTACTTACGTCCAGGTCTTTGTGAACTAATCGATAAGTTGGATTGAAAATAAATATTACAGTGGACTTTAGGAAGTTTTTAATGGTGCTTGTTCAATCACTGTTGTGGTGAGGTCCACTTGAGATTTGGATCTGCCTCATTTTTAGCCTCATGCCTTATAATGATATGGAAAAATAGATAGGCATGGATAAAATATGTATATCCTGGTGGGGCCTATAGGGCACTGTCCTGTAACCACTGGCTGCTGGCATAGCAGCATCAGCCGGCAATCCGCGTCCTTGTGATACACATGTGCATTCTACGGTGCAACCCACTGTAGATTAGATCATGACCCGAAATGTACACCTAGTGACAAATCTCGTTCTCCTCAATTTCTATGTTGGAAATTCTCGGGAGATTTTCAAAATTATAAGCTTTTCTCGCTATGTTATTAAAAAAATCTTGCCAAAAATAAAAATAATTATTTTAAGTTAGCAAATAAATTTAAAGTTTAAATATAGAGAAGGTCATAAGTCCAATCGGTTGGACCACATAGTCATGGTCCACTTAATATCGAGATAACACTGTTGTTTAGCGTATATATTTTCATGATATTATCACCAGATTTTCAAAACCTTGGCCTTGTAATTTTATACCAATTATTCTGGAAGGACTTATTTGTCAGACTGATGTATGCCGCTTATTTTGGAATCATGGTTATTTTAGGCCATTTGTTGGTGACTTCATCCAATCCAACCGTCCTTGTTGATTACTGGTTAGTCTACTTAGACCCACGTACCAGTTCAGACTGTAATAATGTACGAAGATTTGGTATAGAGGTTGGCTGACCCTAGAATCAGTTGGATTCACGTACGCCCTTCTACGTGCATCCGCTCTTGCTAATGCAACACTAATATGAGAGATCCAAGCCACCCATTTGGTGACCCCATCACAATTAGGGAGGGCGGGTCAACTGACCATACCCATTTTGTGTTGGGTTTGGGTCAATTAAGCTAGATGGGTAGCAGGTCGGGCATTAGTTAGAAATATGACCCGTTTAACTAAATGGGTCAGGCTTGATTTGAATCCCTACCGACCTGACTTGCCTACGCAGGTTCTGGTTGTGCGCCAAAATGCTAAAGGTAGATGTGGCTCCATTTGAACGGAATGCCTTGGGACTTCATGAATCAGCCGTCTATTTAATTATTTGTCAAGTAAGATTAGAAGATTTGCAAAGGAAGATTTGGAAAGGGGATGGCTCATCCTTCTGATGAGTTATTTTTCTAACTTTTCAGTCAAAATGATTTTAATATTTATATAATTATGATGATAGTTTAACAACACAACAATATAAAAAGAAGAAGCAAAAATTATATTAATGGCCATATAATGCATGCACTTACCATCAACTTTTGAGAATGATGATCCATTCATCGCTCAATGAATACTAAGCTTTGAACCAAGATAATCATCTGATGGATGATGACAGTTGTCTTAACAGAGAGTGATGATTATGTAGGAAAGGATGGCAATGATTTGTTAAAAACGTGGCGGGAGCCAAGCTTCTTAGGTGAGACGGTGGAGCCGAGGGCAGTGTGTCATCCATTCTTAATTTAGGCAAAGGTCATGCAGATAAGTGACACGTCGATAGAAATTATACTAACTTCCTTCATGCCCAGTAGCATTGGCGTAGACAGAACGATTCCTAAACCAAGTTCTTCCTTAGTCTATCAATGTGAGTGTAGACGAAGAGAGTTACACTACGATCATCCTTGAGATCCAGTGTTTGACGTAGAAGCGAATTACACTAAAAAGTTAAAAAGAAAATATCTTCCTTATGATCCAATGCTTCGTGTAGATGAAGAAATTTGTAGTAAGCAGTAAAAGAAAAATGTCTTTGTTATGATCCAACGCTTGGTGTAGATGAAAGGGAATTACACTAAAATTTTAAAAATAGAAGGATAAGCGTTCATGATGGACGGAATGTCACGCCCTGAAATCCGGGTACCCAAGTAGGCAACTCGAAACCTGAATCCCAGACTCGTAAATTATTTTATTTTTTAATATTAATTCAACAGTTATCATTATTTGAAATCTAGATACAAGTAAGAATAGAAATATTAATTACAATCTAAAATAATATTCACATTTCAAGTACCCATGATTTTCTAATACATCAACAAGTGAAAATCGAATTACTCTAATGCACTTGAAATTGCACGTGGTGGTGGGCCACGAGCTATGTGTAGAAGCTTGGCGGGGCTATGGAATGAAGGATATATCCTAGAAGGGGTGTATTAGGATTAAATAAATTTTTTTCTAATTAAATATACAATTGCTTACTTAAACTAATTTTCAATTAAAACTAAGTAAGACAATTAACTTTGAGGCTTCCAAGCCAATAGAGGGTCCAATCACATAGACTACAATAGATGGAACATATAAAGTAACTAGTCTATAAATGATGGTGTATGTGTTGGATGTGCCAACTATCAATTCCTAGCATTTATCTAATCATAGATACATATAATTCATCAATCAATTACATAGGCATAATTAAACAAGTGCTTAAATGACAATCTCAAACACAAGTATGTATAGTGATTTAGTTTTTTTACTCCACTCTCGACAGATGCACTCAACCCATGATTGCATCGGATTTCACTATCAGATATTTTAAATCAAGTTCACATCTAACCTTTTCAAGCGTACACTCCCACCGAAGGCCAACACAAGGACTTACCCACATATTCACCCGTGTTAGTGGCCTACTTAAGGACTTACCGTGTACATACTCATGTCAGTAGCTTACTCAAAGACTTTCTTACATACGCACCTATGTTGGTGGCCTACACAAGGACTTATGCATGTATCCACCCATGTCGATGACGATATGGTGCTGCATAAGAACCTACGCAAGTTTGGGTTAGAAACACTACACTCAATCCTACACAAGGAAGGAGTGCAAGGACTTACAATTTGACAACTTATTTATCAGATTGAGCCCTTTTTGTAGTGCCTTCTCGAATTGCTTGATCGATTCTCTCTCATGCTTCAATAAGCTTCCCTCTTTCTCCTCCAATCATTAACATTAATGCGTTGCCAAGGCTTCAACTTCAAGATCAAACATATTATATGCAATTTTTCATTTACGGTGACTGAGGTGATGGGAGGATGGTGAAATATCTTATAACTAGTGAGATAGTTGAATTCCTAGAAGATTCACCTAAATGTGTGTTCTAGAGGGTTTATACAAGGATTTAACTATTTGTTCAAGTCTAATTTCTAGAAAAATGTGGAGATTAAAGTTGATCTTCTTCATTCATGAGATTAGAATCACCTTTCAAGTGATAAATCACAAGGAAGATAACTTAGATCTCATGGGGCATAAAGGCTTAAGATGATGGATATGAACATGGAATTACTTAGGTTTCTATTGTACCAAAAACTCATGAAAAATGCCTAAGGCCTGTATGCCCTATATATAGGAACCAAGTTTTAACGATAAAAAAATGGGCAGAAAATTGTCGGTTCGATCAATCGACCAATGCATTCGATCAATCAAACTCTCATTTGATGGGATCAAAGGTTGACTCTATGACATTAAGAAATTCCAGAGAATTGTTAATTTATTGCTGGAAATTTTTGGACACATTCGATCAATCAAGCTTGATCGATTAAGACTAATTGAGGATCGCTCAATGGGATTGAGGATCAGTCGATGGGATCGAACATCATACAAAAGATGTTGTTTTGGGTAAATGTTTACACAGTAGCTTTGCACCTCTTCTAGTCTTATGATAATGCCTAAATATTGTATATTTAATCCTCTCAATCAATTATTTTAACTTTCTTGGTATTTAAGTATTAATTAAATTGATTCATTAATATATGTTTTATATATGCAAAGTAGTTCGAAAGCCTAAGATGAATACATGCTTAAATGATAGAATTAAAGCTTAAAAGAATGATCAATAAAGAATTGAAGATTTGAAGGACATTATTAAAGAATTCACATACTAAAGATCTAAGGAAACCAATGACAAAAGATAGAGAAAAGACTAAAAAATCACAAAGTTTATTAATAAAAAAAAAACAGATTGTTCGGTCCCACTTGAGGTTGGTTTGGTTTGACCGAATGTGCATAGAATGGTATAACGATAAATTGTGATTTATAGAGTTAATTCATTTGACAATTTGGTTTGACTGAAGCCAAATTCGGTGCCACCGAAGGAAGGTTCGGTGCGACTTAAGGGAGACAGAGACTTCAGATGAATATTTAAGAAATTTAGCTGCAACCGAGAAATCCATTTGGTACGACCAAAGTGATGTACTCAAAGCATAACAAAAATGCATAAATTTAAAGTTGGTTCTAAGTTTTTGCATATTTTTTCTATTTAAATGGATGTTTTAAGTTTTTCTAAGTATGGATTAGGTCTTGGGAGAAAAGCCTAGGGGTGGCAGAGCTTCCACAAAGATGTCCTTCTTCTTTCATCCTTCAAATCTAGTTTATCTGTTCTTTAAATTTTTCATTTTAATTTTATTTTAAGATGTTAGCAATGTTAGGCTAATCTCTTAGCAAAGGGTAAGGGATGAAGCTCGTAGTTCAATCACAATATTTAGTTTATTTGATTTAATAACATTAGGTTGAATGGTGATGAGAGTCAACAATTTTTGGCATGCTCGGTGGGACTTGAGATTTTGGGTATACATGTCGGTGCAATAGCCTTGTGAAAATATAAGCAAAAGAGTTACTCGTAATGCTTCCGGGGCTAATGGACCTCCTACACCAGAGGAGGAAATGCAAGTGAAGCCAACACCTGAGCTATTAAATTCACAACTGAACCCACTCCCCAATCCTCCAAACTAAGATAAGGCATCTTCATCTTGGATTGATCCTCTTAAGATAATGACGATTGGGCTACTCGATATGCAAATGGGGATTCAACATATTACAGAATAGTCGCAAGCTCAAGCCAAGCAATCATAAATTTAGGTTGAAACTTTCAACAAATGGATGGCCAGTTAGGCTAAGAGCTTGAATAAGATGATGGCTATTGTTGCTGAAAGAATACCTATTGTGCATCAGCAAACTATTGAGACTAGTTCCATCGAAAATCTAATGCTAATACTACCAGTTCTCTTTCACAACGGAACATGCATCCTACCCCAATACAAGAAGTGCATAATGTTCCTCCCCCTACTGAGTTAAGACAATTTGAATGGGAGAACATGAATCAATAATTACCTGGGGGACAACCTTTCATTAGGAATATCCTTCACAATAGGGAACAACACCCAATAGGTCCTAAACCACCTCCTACAGCCGAACCTCACCATTTAGATCATGACCAAGTTTTACAACTGGTCCAAGAAGTGGCATGCCAAGTTCTTGGTCGTAATACCACTCTCGTCTATCACAAATCTTCTCCTGAATGGATCGATCGTCAATATCCATTATTGAGAAATTACCCATCTAATTTTTCAGTATTCACATGTGACATTGGTCAATCGACCATAGGGCATATAGG
This sequence comes from Magnolia kwangsiensis, assembly GCA_037074715.1. Taxonomy (NCBI): domain Eukaryota; kingdom Viridiplantae; phylum Streptophyta; class Magnoliopsida; order Magnoliales; family Magnoliaceae; genus Magnolia; species Magnolia kwangsiensis. The sequence goes on from CM073589.1 coordinate 75,601,801, forward strand.
CCAATTTACAATGTAATGTGGAGAACTAACTAATAATGATTATTACCAATTGTAATTATTTAGCCATTCTTTAACCATAGTGGCTTTCAATTAGTACTCTAACTTTTTACCAAATTTTATCCAAACATGGAAAGAAATGGAAGAGAAATTGTAACACCCCATACGTTCCAGTACTCCGGTGTTACCGTGTAACCTAACTTAGTATAAATACAAACCTATCTTATTCAAACACCTACGTTCATTTTAATCTAAATCCATCCATTGGAAGAAATCTAATTCCATTTATGGACAAGTCTAATCTTAATATTTCGAATTTAGCACTCTGAATCACGAGGTCCACTGTTCAAATTATCCATAAGATCCCATAGAGTGATCAACCACTTGACACACTAATCAAATAATTTAGGAGTTAATCATTCGGTAGCTTACTTGAACTTATGTCTAGACGTGGTTAGATCATCTGATTAGCTCTCTTAAACACATGTCTTAGAATTGATTTGATTAGTTAGGATACTTGCTTAGTTACTTTAACAAATGTCTTGGGATTGGTTAGTTATTTAAACAAATGCCTAGAGTTAGTTAGAGTAATTGATTCTTTTACTTAATAAATGACTTAAAATGGACTGGAATACCAGATAAGTTAACCTAAATACATGTCTTAGATTGATTAGTTTATTTTAAATACATGTTTAAGAATTGATTAAAAGCATTTAAGGCATCCAATCCCTAATTCAACTGCTAATTCCCAACTGAGTAGTCCCTATGACCCTTTTAACCGTTGACATACGATTTCAGAATAATCCGACCGTCAGATCTTCATAGATCATAGGATAACCCATGTACTTAGAAAGTATGGCCCACCCGAGCTTCGTACCCACCTGTTCTGCGGTTGAAGTCCATACTAGGGCCCAACAAGCAAAATAGACGGAGTGGATTTAGAACAGACATCACGGTGGACCTCGCGTGGTGGGGTGCATGTGTATAACCGGTGCACACCCGCTGTGCACTGGTCGGCCTAGCACTATCAAATGGGTCTGACCCGTGACTTCCCACAAACAGAGAAATTCTCTCCCTCTTTTGTTTTCTTCCTTCCAACGGACGACGCCACTGTTCGATCAGTGAGCCCACCATCTGCTGCCTCATGCGCGATCCAAGCCGACCATCACATTCATAGCATGTCTCTGACTAAAACCAAGGAAGTTTTATATGGGATAATGCGCGTACAGATGCACATTCACGGGCGCAAGTGGGCTGCATACAACCATGTTTCCTAAACAGGAAATTTCCCTCTCCCAGCCAGCTCAGCAATCCGCGTGCTTACTTCTCTTTGCATCTCCACCGTTCAAAACGGAAAAATCTCAGCCATCCATTTTCTTAGGGCGTTCCTCGTAAAACCAGGGATGGTTTTGGTTCCCACCCACTATTTTGGAGGCAGTTTCGGCCAGAAGAGATCTGGACCATTTGCTGCTCATCCGATGGTCTAAAAATGTTAGGGCAATGCTATAATATGGACTAGGATCGAGCGCAACAAACCCTACCACTATTTCCACAGCCGCCCGGGAAAAACCATACGCCTCCTTTGTTCTAGCGAACCCACCAACCTAAACCCTTTCACGCTTCATGAAAGCTTATGCACGAGCTCCGGAACATCCATTTGAATCATCCCATGTTGCCGAAATGAAGAAGAAAGCCTTCATTGGAAATCCGCCATTAATGGCGTTCATCTTCTCCACCGCTCAAACCGAGCCAGACTCGGTTCGGGCACGCTGTTCTCAAGTTGGATCGTGTTGATGGATTCGGCTGGAAGAGAAAGGAGAGAAAGAAGAAAGAAAACAAAAAAAGAGAATGAAGAAGAAAGAAGAGAAGGCGTCACGAGGGGTGGCTGTTGCACCACGCCAAACCCAATCCGACTCGTTGCCGAGCCAAGCCAAGCTGAGAGTCCATCTCTGGAGGTTTCAGCAGTATGAGGAGAAGAAAGAAAAAGAAAATAGGAGGGGAAGAATGAGAAGGAGGCGGAGTGGATTCGAGTGGGGAACCCGAATCATGGCCAAGTCAGTGGTCCGTGACTCGCTGGTGCGACTGCCTGACTCACTGGTTCAGGTTATACATATCAGACCAGGCCTAGTTTGGTCCAGCAAACTTGCTAGTGTGTAGGCCCGAGTGAAGTAGAAATTTTTTTTAAAAAAAAAAGAGAAAGAAGAGAGACAAAAGAGAGAGGGGTGAGTCAGGGTTGCTGTGGAGTCAACTCGGCTGGAATCGAGCTTGACTGGGTCAAGATGGGTTTGGACCGGGCCCATGTCTTGCTGGACATTCCAGCAGGTGAAGAAAGAGAGGGAGTGAAAGGGAGAAAGAAAAGAAAAAGAGGAAGAAGTGTGATTGTGTCGAGCCGAGTCAACTCGACTCGAACTGAGTCAACAAGGTTAGGATTTCCATTTATTTCCAGATTCGTCATCAGTCATTTTGATTTTAATCATATCGCTATCATTTTATATCTATTGTAACAACTAATGTCATCTTAATGACATTGGCTAGAAATTATAATCAATATTACAATGTCCTAGTTAGCGTTATGGATATTATTGTGATTCTTACCGTGTTAGCTAAGGTAAATTACAACACTAATGATATTAGTTATCATAATTAATAATACACCAATTAGGGGTCAAACCCTGAAAACCTAGGATAAAATCCTAAAAGATAAGTAATCTAAGCTCCAGTACCCTGAGCACAGATAGTGTGTTAGGTTTGAGCTAATTGTACATTTCCATAACTCATGGTAGATCATAGTGTCTAGTATCATGGTTAAACTCACTATTATTGACTATTAGCATTTGAAAAATAAGTTATCATAGGATTAGTATAATACTTGTTAATATAATTAGTCATTATTGTATTATCAATAGTAAATATTCTATCATTATTGCTTATATTACCTAAGAGATTATTAGTCATTATAAAAATATTAGATAATGTTGGTACATTCAAATATGAACTTGTTAACCATCATTATTAATGTCAATGGATTAATACCCCTATAATAAATATTATTCGATCAGTTGTATGATAATAATAATAATAATATTATTAATATTAAAAATTCATGATTGAATTTCTAAAAGTCTAAGTTTAAGGCTAAACCCTATGATAGAAACTCTAAATTCTACATTAAAACCCTAAGATAAATAATCTAAACCCTAGGCCTAAACCCTAGGTAGTGATTAGAACTGGGACCTAATCATACAAGTTCATGATTTGTGGTAGGATACAATTCTAAGGGCACAAACACTTAGCTAGAAAGCGATTCAAAGTATAAGGTAATGATTCTTCCCCTTGAGCTTTCCATCTTCTCATTAGCTTAAGTTATAGTTTCATTTTAATTTAAATTGATATCTCTTTTATAATCACTTGTGCTAGCTGGTGGTGGAAATTGAATTGCTGTATTGCCCACTTAATGTTCATCCTGTATATTTGTTTATGCTTGTGTATTATTTGTGTATTGCTTATGGACTTTAAACTGGTACATTAGTGAAAAACCCCCACCTATACATGCACACCCATACTTGGGATGTAACCCGACTGGTTGTGATTAAAATGGACCTTCGACTTAGTGGTTATTGAGTGGTGGTCTAGATAGATCATTGATGTGGGCATACCATCCAAGGTTGTTGTGTCTAATGGTTTTAAAGGATGGATTTTACTGTATAGTTTTAATATTCGCCCTATGTGGCATATTTTGATACCCGGCCTACATGGTTTTATTTTGATATTTTTCCTATATGGGTTTGATGTTTTATACCGTGCAACCATGTGATGGTAAGCCCCATGTATTATAATATGATTGGCCACTAGTCGACGGGTTTCCATTAAACATCCTAAGATGGTAGCCTCATGAGCCGGGGATGGTGGTATGGGACCTATGCCCGAGCTGTCGGCCTATGCTGGGCCATGTGCTCCCCGTAGTGACCTTGAGCTTATTTAAAACTGACTGATTGTAACTGGACAAATAATGGTTTGGCTAATCATGTATACATGGCACAGACCAGCATTTTTCGCTAGGCAGTCGTTATGCTGCACTTAATATGCTTTTACTGACGACTAGCCTCTGTCCGACTGGATGTTTTTCCCAGGTCGTGATTCGCATTCCGCACAGTTAATCCCCGGGGTGTTGATTGCTTATTTGCATGGGTGACAGCCCACTGTCTGCACGGATGAGCATCCTCGGGGCGTGATTGCATTCCATACATCCATGCACCTAATAAGACTGCATTTACTCTGTTTTGGTTGTTTGGATGTTTTATACTATTTCTTACCTAATGCAGCGGTGTGTAATCTTGAGGAAAATTCACACTAAGTTGGCCACTCATCCATCAAGTATACAACCGTACAGGTAGTACGGGTAGCTTTAGTGATATGTATGTTCAGACTTGATGAAGAGTAGGGTACGATCATCAGGAATGCAACTGTATTTGCCCGGAGGAGCTGCTTGATCTTGCGGCTTATATTTATATGCTTTCTGTTATTCTCCATGTATCATATTCTTGTAAATCTTGTACTTGTTAAATTTAGAGACATTGGTTTGTATAAATCATTATGGGTAGTTTCTTGTATATTTGAATGATAATGAAATTTTTCTTTATGTCAATTTGTCCACACTACGCTCATCTGCTTATTCTGATAAAGAAAAAAAAAATGTATACTCGAATTTGACCATCCTTTAAGGTTAACACTCGGGTTTTTGGGAAACGGGTCATATACTCGGGTCTTGAAAATACGGGGCGTTATAGAAATTCCATGCCCAGTTCTTCTATAAGGATATGAAAATTTCTATGGTCGACCTTGCACATATTCGACAGTTACTAGATGAATCGTGTAAAAACTATGTTGTTAGGTTTAAAAGAGAGAAAAGACGATGTAAAGTAGTCATGACCGAGGCTGAATTTGTACAACTTACCTAGGACGTCTTGGAATATGAACTCTGATTTTTTTTTATTTTTTTTTGTTTTAATTGGAACAAAGTTTGAAAATCTATATAATTTGAATAAAAACAATCCTAGTACAAAGATCTCCTTCAAAAGGGAACAAGGCAAAAGAACTCGTTAGCTGGGACATACTACTATGATCCTAACTATGAGGTGGCAATGGGCGAAGTAGTGGCCAAGCAGCCATTTTCCTGTTTAACGTTTGTTAACGCAAAAGCAACCACACCAGCCACAACTCAAAAGATATATACATTTGATATTACTTGGGCTAATGAGATTTTTATATAATGTTGGTCAAAATTTTTATTTAAATTCTTATCAACCATAAAATACCCACGGTCGAAGAGTTGAAAAAGATCGAGTATTGCAAATGCCATGGAACTCGTTCCAATTCCACTAAAAAATGTGTCATTTTTAAAAATGTCATCCAAGGCAACATTAACCAGAGATTGCCTAAATTTCATAAGAAGTACAAAGAAGTAATGTAGATTGACACTGATTCGTTTCCACTTAACATAGATCAATGTGGCCACAGTCAATCCTCAGAAGTTAGTTCGACCGCGGTAAAAAGTCAACCTTAGGCCTTATAATGACCAAGTGGAATGCAACAACCCAACAAACGATCTAAGATGCCTTCGCGAGTGAATATGAGTGAGAAAGCATGGCCGAAAGAAACATCCCCCACCTACCATAGGCCACATTTATGTGAGTAATGTGCTAGGCCAATTTGGTCGACTAGGCAGTTTTCTCAATGAATAGCTAGAAAAAATTATGTTTCATACAGAGGATAAAAGAAAATAACTCTTATCACTAGTAGAGAGCTCATCATATCACCAACTATCCTCGACCAACTCCAATGTTGAGAGGTAGGATGTTTAAACCTCACCATACCCAAAAACAAGTCTGGAGGAGGGTTAGTCACCCTAAGCTCCTAGCCATGCCTGAAGGGATGACCTACACTTAAAAGCGGTGTTGGAAAATGCAATAGATTGCTAAGTAGAGAGAATTGGCCGCTATAGAGAATAAATCTCAGAAAATTACTATGCGACTACGATTGATGTCGATGATTCCATAGCTAGGGGATGGACAAATAGTTGGGAACATGGTGGATTTGACTATGGAGCATGTTCCACATAAGTTAGTTAAGAATATTAAGCAACCTGACAAAGAAGCTGCTAACCTTGAAGGATCGACTGAATACCTTAACGATAAATGCTTTTCGGGTGATGAAAAAGTAATCATAGAGAGACTTGCTTACACCATGACTAAACATCTGAAGTCGTTATACATATTTGTCCACTTTGAGGGATGTCAAGTCACTAAGATCCTGGTCGACAACGATGCGACTGTGAATATCCTCATGAAAAAATGATAACGAAATTGGGAAAACACCCATATGATCTAATTTGGACTGAAGCCACGGTCAATAATTTTACTGCAAGGGTAACACAAACATATGGTGTCCTACTTATCGAATTGTAAGACTCGTATCTTAGTCCGTACCGTTTCGTAGACCTCCGCGGTCTTACCGGTCGAATTTCGGTAACTTTCGACCCTTAACTGATATTTACGTGCGACTCTAATTCCAATGCCGTCAACCCGTATTGACTTAACCCAAGACTATTACCATAGCGACCACGCCATCGCTGCGGTTCCGATGCCATGACTTACGCCCCGAGGCGATACCCTGGTCAAGAGATGTGGGCCAACGTTCGGTGCGAGGAAAACGCCGTGCGTTGCGAAACCCAAGAGAATCTCTACGATGTGTCCCATCAATCACATCAATCCTATCAATCCATCACATGTTAAGTACACATCACTTTTACCCCTTTTCCCAAGAAAGCCACAAAAGTCTTCCATGCCCATACTTTTCTTACACAAATGCCTCAAAAGTCTTCCAATGCCATGCCTTTCTTACACAAATGCCACCAAAGTCAACAAAGGTGTTTTACACACCCATCACCACATCCATCCATCACTCACTCTCCCTCCCTTTTACAACTCTTTCTCTCATTTTCAAAAACTCAAATCTAAGCAAGAATCCCATACGTATGAGATTTCTCCAAGCTTTTCAAAACTCCAAGGTGGCCCACTTTCCTACCCTATCATCTCCCATCCTAGCTCTCCATTTCTCATCTCCTCCATTGAAATCCAAGCTAAGGTGCTAAGGAACCCTTAGGAGCAAGAAGATCGGACGGTGGGTGCATGATCATAGTAGTTTTTCCTATTTTTGAGATGGGCCAAGTGAGGCCAACCGATCAATGGTTTGAATCTCACTTGGGACCCTAAATTGTGGCCGATGGCCCACTTTGATCATCATGATCATCCATGGTGGGGCCATTCTCCATGGACCCCATCATGATGTTTATTTCTTTAGAAAGGTCATCTAGACCGTCCATATTGGTGGGGAAAGGATCCCCACTGTTGATTTTTAAATTCTATCGTCCCATGTGTAAAGGGATCCCTTGGATTGTATGATTTTATTTTTTTTGGAGGGCTCATAGTGGCAGAGCCCTCCATCGCAAGCGTGACCCACTCTCTCTCTCTCTCTCCCTCTATTTCACATTTTTTTTCTATAGATCATGGTGTGTTTGTGTGGCCCACTTGAATGGATCCCACCTTGAAGTATTTATTTTATCCAAGCTTTCTTCAAGTGGGGCCCACCTTATATGTTGTACCCACATCATCCATCAGTGCTCTCCCACCTAATCAGGGCCCACCACAATGTTTTTTTTTTTAAAAAAGACCAACCCGTCTAGCGTTTGGGACGCTGGACGTTCCTCTATGTTAAAAAAAGAAGAAGAGAAAAGAGCCTTTTTGGGGGTGGGCCACTTGTATAGGCCCCACCTTAGGGTAAGCATTCAATCCACGCCATCCACCACTTTCCCTGGGACATTTTAACCGTTGAGCCAAAGAATGAGGCTGATGTGATCATCCAGTGGGCCATAATATCAGAAACTTGGGTGGTTTTCCTTAAAAACATTTCCTGATGAGTCTATGCATCAAAAAATCCCAAACTTTGGACTCATTTTGTTTGTCTCGAGCTGTAGAGTTCCATGGTCGGGATGGATCTTCCAAACTTGGGTCCCACCTGTGAGAAACCAAAGGAAAATAATATTTTTTTTAAAAAAAAAGACAGGAGAGAGGGAGCGCTGACAGCGCTGCCATCGCACGAGCGGGCGGACGTTGGGCGTCCCACGGCTACTTCCGTGGGCCCCACCATGATGCATATGTCTTATTCATGCCATTCATGTGGTGGGCCCCCTTGTCAGGTGGGCCCCCTCCAAATTTTGACCTCAACCGCTGATCAGGTGGCCCACACCATAGGAAACAGTGTGAATGAACATCTACCATTGAAACCCATTTTGGGCTCCACAGGAGTTTTGGATCAAGATGAAATTTGTGTATTCCCTTCATCCAGGTCTGAGTGACCTTGTGAACAGGTTGGATTTCAAATAAACATTTAGGTGGGCCCCGCATGGAACCCACAGTGATGTATTTGCTTACCTCCACCGTCCGCTGGACGGTGGAGCCCACCTATGCATGTTTTTTCTCCGTGCCACCCCCTGGCTGGTTGGAAAAAAAAATAAAAAATATTTCAGTTGGCCTTCCCTGGCCCACACACTGGATAAAAATAAACATTCCTATGGGCTCTTGCCATTTGGATGACAAACGAACATTCCTGTGGGCCCCTCGCCATTTGGATGGAAAATAAGCATTTCAGTGGGCCTCTGGGCCCATGGGATTAGGCCCATTTGTTGTATCTTAAGGCCCATGGGATTGAACCGATTTGATGTATTCCCAAGACCATGGGATAAGGCCCGTCTGATGTAATTTAAGGTCCAAGGGATTGGACCCAATTGATGTGTCAAAAGGCCTATGGGTTAGGCCCATTTGATTTGTAAAAAGGCCTATGGGTTAGGCCCATTTGATTTGTAAAAAGGCCTATGGGTTAGGCCTATTTGATTGGTAAAAAGGCCTATGGGTTTAGGCCCATTCGATGCAATCTAATGCCCATGGGTTAAGACCCATTGCAATATACCTAAGGCCCATTGGTGTGGTCCATTTATGTGGCCCATTCGATGAATAAAAGGCCCATTTGACGTGTCCCATTTGATGTATTTAAGACCCAATGGGAAGTACCTAAGGTCCATTGCAATGTGTGACCCCAACACCGATTATGAAGCGATGTTTACGACAATCGTGCCTTGGGAGCAATGTTGGTTTGACGTCCACATTGCGAGTGTAATGCTGGTTGGATGTCCACATTACGACTCTCCTTAGGGCCCAGTGTTAGGCCCGTACTTATTGTGTATAGGCCATCCAGACCCATCTGCATTGTAAGGATAGTCCATCTCATTATAACATGTTTAGTATAGTTTCATGACTCATGATCATACGCATCATATGTATGCTTGATATGAGAGGTGACTGATCATAGCATATGCCTTCGAGCAGGTTATTTATGGGCTCCCGATTAGGCGGTGCTGCCCGACATGAGCGCATGATACACGCAAGATTTGCCGCATGATTGGATAGTGTGATTCATGCATTTCGCATTGTGTGATATGGTTATTGTATGCCCTAGCAACGTCGGGGCCGTAGCCTCTACAGGCATATCGTGGTTGGCAGGATTGGATACAGAAAATTCTTATTCTATATGGGGTGCTATAGATATCCCTGGGTGGAAGTCCCTAAATCCTTATGGTACCAAGAAGTTGCTCCAACGTCTAGACCGAGTGGGTAGATGACCGTTAAGTGCCGATTACCAGACGGTTACGCTCTCCACTGTGTCGTAGTCGGTTGGAAGGGGGTGCGGCCTTACCCGCTCGAGAGTAGGGGGCAATGCTAGGCTGAGTTTGACCAGCTCGAGGAATGGGTCCGCTATCGACGAGTCGTGCTCGATATTGGCAGACGGATAGTGAGGTCTCTTCCACTTACCTTATTGTGTGTGATGAGGCGGCGATCTGGTTTAGAGTGTATTAGACCCCGGTGATATCCTAGATTTGAGCTGTATTGATGTGTAGACATAGATGAGGATCTGTATGCTTGAGTTACATTTCACATCGCATGGCCTTGGGATGGCCGATATCATTCATGTCTTGCATCGTATATCCTTGGTATGACTCATGATATTATGGATCCATCTGCATATTCCGCATTACTATGATATTGCATGATCATATTACTACCTTGCGCATACACTTTCACCACCCTTTAAGCTTTCTATAAGCTTATGCAAGACCATTGCGTGCAGGTGACGTTGGGGCGCAGCAGCGCTGAGGCAAGAGCACGTTGCAGATCATTTTAGAGTTTTTGTTCTTCACCATTATATTTCCCTTCATGCTCATTGTACTTGTAAAGTTTTTTATCATAGTGGAAATGTAATGGAGTTCTTGGTTGTTGTTTATGGGTTATGCCTTTGGTTATCCTTATTACGAATCAAACTGACGTTGAAAATCCTCCTCGTAGCATCCCAGGATCGGAACCTAGCGAATGTGACCTAGGAGTCAAGAATGGGGTTCTACGGAGGCTGTCGGCGCCGGATTCGGCGATCGAGAATTTTGTGAGCCCGGTTCCCGAGTTTGGGGCGTGACACGAATTAATCATGGGAACTAAGAAAGTGTTGGCTGCTTTCTTCTCAGCCGACACTTCATTAAATTACAATGCCTTATTGGAGAGAGACTGGATAGATTCTTTCTAATTCATCCCATCGACATTGTACCAATTTGTGATCTTCTGGAATTAGGACAAGGTCAAATTGGTGTTAACTGATAACAAGCCATTCTAAGCCACATCCAATGCGGCTGGGGCCTATTTCTAAGTAAATGAGCTCCAGCCAATATGTTTTACTGGAAGGGATAAATATGGATGCCTAATTAGGATAGATGCCATAATCGATCCAGACAACATAGTGTGAGATATTGCTATTGTACTATACCTAGATAACAATCTGCTTAAGACTATAGTGCCTTACTAGCCAGTCCCATGTTGTACTATAAAAGAAGTCCCGTTATGAGTCCTTCATCAATAAAGGGAATAACGGCCGAGTTCATGGCCAAAATAAGGCAACTTTAGGAAAGTTTGAGAAAGTATGGTAATGGATGATTCTTTAACATGGCCAAAATTGTAACATCGGCTGATGAGGTAGCCAAGGATAGCATAAAGTTGAAGGATCTCAAACGGGTCTTAGAAAAGTTAGATGATTCTCAGGCCTAAGTACGGGATCCTCTGGTTATATTAAACTTAGGAACATAGCAAAATCTTAGGCATACTTTTATCAACAATTTGTTGGAGTCACAAGTGCAGGCCAAAATCACTGATATGCTCAGGGAATTTGCATACTATTTTGTATGGGAGTACCATGAAATGTCTGAACTAGACTAAAACCTGGTCAACCATAGGTTTCCAATAAAAGAAGGATATCGACCGCATAAACAACTTCCTACGCGAATGATGACCGAAGTCACTAAAAAAATAAAAGAAGAGATCAAATGACTTTTGAAGGTAAGATTTTTTAGACCCATCAAATATGCTGAATGAATCTCTAATGTGGTTTCGGTCATCAAGAAAAATGGTAAAGTCTGAGTCTGTATCTACTTCAGGAACTTAAATCGAGCCACACTTAAGGATGAATACCCAATGCCTATGGCCGATCAAATAATCGATCATGTAGTTGGGCATAAATTAGTTTCCTTTATGAATGGCCATTTAGGATATAACCAAATAAGCATTTCACTTAAGGATGTACTAAATATGGCTTTCAGATGACTTTTTATTGGGTCGTGATGCCATTTGGGCTTAAATATAGGAGCTACTTACCAAAGGGCAATGAATGCAATTTTCCATGAACTCCTTAAGGCCACGATAATTGGAACATGGGCTGATATGACCTGAGAGTTCCTTAAAAAGTTTTTTTCGATTCATAAGAGAAATACCTTAAGGAGAGCGATCGTGAATTTCTCTTAGAAAGAGGAAGAGACCTTCTTCCAGTGTTAGGAAAGATTCAAGGATCTCTTGAATTCTTGTCCACATCATGGCTATGAAATTTAGCGGGTAATAACCTTTTTCTATGATGGACTGACATCGCCCATGAGCCAGTTCATAGAAATGATGTATAATGGGGAATTCATGAACAAGGAGGCTGATGGCACGTGGTATTATTTCGACTTGCTGAAAATGCATAGTTACGGGACACCTTCTCAAAAGCCAACTTCCAAGCCAACTCAATTAAGAGAAAATAGGGGAACATACGTCTTAAGGGACAATGAGGATATGAGTGCCAAGGTTACCCATCTCATTAGAAAAGGCCATGGAGCTTAAGAAAGTAGAGACTATCAAACCCGACGAGCCAATTGAAGTTTCTTGCGGTATCTGTGCTAACAACATACACTTAATACAGGATTGTCCCACAATTCCTGTATTTCAAGAACTATTACATGGGCAATCAAATACAACTATAAAAGGTTATTCAACACTCCCATCTCAAACACATATAACCCTAGCTGGAGGAACCATCCCAACTTCAGCTGGAAGAATGGACAAACGGTTACTCCTCAAGGGGCCCTTAACTTCTCAATCAAAAAAGACCCCAAGAAGACACGATCCAGAACACGTTGCTAGCATTCCAAGATATTTAAACATCCTTGGAAATGTTTTCTTTTTCCATTCAGAAAATAGAGTCACAACTTGCAGTTAGAGAAAAAGGGACTTTGCCGGCCCAACCTCTCTCTAACCCGAAACAACAATGTGAATTAAGTGACCCAAGCTCTTCAAATCATATAGAGCAAGACAAGTCTATCACCACTCTTAGAAGTGAAAAGACAGTTGATAAAACCATCCTAATAAAGCCTAAGGACTCGAAAGAAACTCAGAAGGGGAATAAACATGGCCATGCCCAACAAGAAAAAGAACCGAAAAATCAATATAAGCCGATTGTGCCATTTTTGCAAAGGTTGATTTCACCAAAACCCCTGTCTAACACTCAAGATATTTTGGAGGTTCTAAAACATGTGAAAATCAATATTCCTCTCTTGGATGCCATTAAACAAATTCCCTTATATGCTAAGTCCTTGAAAGACCTTTGTATGGCCAAGAGACAACATGATATTTAAAATAAAAATTTTCTAATTAAGAAAATGAGTGTTATCTTGAAGCAAGATGTGCCATAAAAATACAAGGATACTGGAAGCCTAATCATCTCCCGTGTAGTTGGGAATCACTGAATCGAACATGCACTTTTTGACTTGGGGATGAGTGTAAATTTGATTTCATACTCAGTTTACGAACAACTCAGCCTTAGTGAATTAAAACCCATTAGGACCACACTTCAATTAGCTATTCTTTTGGTTAATATACAAAGAGGAATGATTGAGGACGTGCTAGTCCAAGTTGATAAATTCTACTATCCAATAGATTTCATTGTCTTGGATACACGGCCCGTCATGGACGCAAGCACTCAAATTCCTATCATCCTGGGCCGTCCATTCTTAACCACATCAAATGCAATCATCAATTGTAAGAATGGAATCATGAAATTGACTTTTGGGAACATGAAATTAGAGCTAAACATATTTAATATGTGCAAACAACCCAAGGAAATTGATAATACCCACGAAGTTAACTCCATCAACTCATTCGTGGAAGATAGAGCCCTCTTGACTCTATACTATGAAACTCTAGAGATATGCTTGGCCCACTCCCTTGAAATAGATGATGATATGATCGAAGGGATGGATGCCTTGCTAGATACAACACTGGTACTTGAAACTGACTAGTGGAGGCCATTTGAACAATTGCCTTAAGAGTGAAACAACGCCTCTACCGTCTAGTGTCGAGGCACCGGAGCTTGACCTAAAACCATTTCTAGTTGATCTTAAATATGCCTATTTAGGTCAAGATGAGACATATCTTGTGGCGATTTCTTCCTACCTGGATGAAGAACAAGATGGTATGATCATATTAACTCTCAAGGAACACAAATGAGCCCTTGGATGAACCTCGTGGATCTCAAGGGAATCGATCCTTTGATTTACACTACTGCATTCACCTCAGGACAATGCAAAAATCTCAAGGTCACCATAACGATGAATCAATCCAAATATGAAAGAAGTGGTTAAAGCTAACGTACTTAAGCTATTAGATGTGGGTATTATATACCCTATATCTGATAGCCAATTGGTGAGTCCTACACAAGAAGTTCCCAAGAAGTCTAGGATTACCATTGTAACCAATGCAAATAATGATTTGGTGCTAACTAGAGTCATTACAGGCTAGAGAATATGCATTGACTACCAAAAATTGAATACCGTCATTAGGAAAGGCCACTTTCCTTTGCCTTTCATTGACAAAATCTTATAAAGGTTAGCTGATCACTCATATTACTATTTTCTGGATGGTCATTTAGACTACAATCAGATAGAGATAGCCCTTGAAGATCAGGAAAAGATAATATTTACATGTCCTTTTGGCACTTTCGCATACCGAAGGATGCCATTTGGACTATGTAATGCTCCCACCACTTTCCAATGATGCATGTTGAGTATTTTCTCAGACATGGTGTGTAACACTCCGTACTTTTCAGTACTTGGGTGTTACCATGAGGACCTGATTTAATATAAACGCAAGCTCAATTTATGTGAACATTCACACACTCTTACCTAAACTCAACTGTTAGGGGTGGCTTGCATCCGTAGATCGAGCCATATGACCCTTTGAGCATAGGATTGGTCACTAGATCTCTACATATATTGACTTTAAAACACCTAGGACTTATGAGGAGTGTGTTTGAAACACTTGCACTTTTGGATCACAAGACTTGACGACCGTTGGAACTATGGATCAACTATGAAATTCGAGATAGATAATTAGATTTGGGCCTCGCATCGTACAAGGATGGATATGATTATCAAAACTAGTCGTTAAATCCATATAAGGGACTCCTAAATCATCAATGAATTATCTTGAGATAATCCACCTATTCAAACCCATGATCATTCATTCAAGTGAGAGGTAGTAGTGATTAATTGTAGAAATGATTGCCAAATTCACTCTAAACACTACGCCAAAATAGCAAAAAAAGGACGGTCCAAAACTGTCTCAAATGACCAAAAAGGACGGTCATGGACCGTCGAATGGGCCGTCAAATTTTGACGTGTCGTATTACTTAAAGGACGGTTTTGAACCGTCATTCTTATTAACGGAAAAAAGGATGGTCATGGACCGTCCTTAAAAAGGACTGTCATGGACCGTCTCTTATGAGCCTTCAAAAGATGGCCATGGACCGTCCTTAAAAAGGACCGTCATGGATCGTCCTTAAAAAGGACTGTCGTGGACCGTCTCTTATGAGCCTTCAAAGGATGGTCATGGACCGTCCTTAAAAAGGACCGTCATGGATCGTCCTTAAAAAGGACTGTCGTGGACCGTCTCTTATGAGCCTTCAAAGGATGGTCATGGACCGTCCTTAAAAAGGACTGTCATGGACCGTCCCATATGAGCCTTCAAAAGACGGCCATGGACCGTCTCCTATGAGCCTTAAAAAGGACTGTCATGGATCGTCCTTAAAAAGGACTGTCATGGACCGTCCCATATGAGCCTTCAAAGGATGGCCATGGACCGTCCTTAAAAAGGACTGTCATCGACCGTCCCTTATGAGCCTTCAAAGGACGACCACGGACCGTCCTTTGAAAGGACGGTCATAGACCGTCCTTAAAAAGGACTGTCCTAAACCGTCTCTTATGAGCCTTCAAAGGACGGTCATGGACCGTCTCTTCTTACCCTTAGGGCAACTTTGACCTGTCATATACCTGATATACACCTATTATACAATATTCACATTCACATTCACACCTGATATACACTTGTTATACAATATTCACATTCACATTCATACACCTGTTATACAATATTTCAACGTATTCTTCCTGATATACACCTGTTATACAATATTCACATTCACATTCACCTGTTATACAATATTCACATTCACATTCACACCTGATATACACCTGTTATACAATATTCACATTCACACCTGTTATACAATATTTCATCATATTCTTCCTGATATACACCTGTTATACAACATTCACATTCACATTCACCTGTTATACAATATTTCATCGTATTCTTCCTGATATACACCTGTTATACAATATTCACTTTCATCATATTCACATTCACATCCATCTAAACCCGAACTACATAAATCCATTCAAACATAAACTATACATCCATCCAAACACAAATAATCTTATCCACATTACATTCATCCACGCATAATACATATAAGTTTAACATCATAAGTAAAAAAAAAAAAAAAAGGAAAAAAATCAGCAACAATTTTATTTTTTTGTCTTTCATCTAATAAAAAAAATATTCAACCAACAAAACATTATTAACTCAAAATCATGAAGAACTGCAAAAACTTCTTCTAAGAA
Source organism: Magnolia kwangsiensis (assembly GCA_037074715.1). Classification (NCBI taxonomy): domain Eukaryota; kingdom Viridiplantae; phylum Streptophyta; class Magnoliopsida; order Magnoliales; family Magnoliaceae; genus Magnolia; species Magnolia kwangsiensis. Next base: position 75,618,218 of record CM073589.1, read on the forward strand.
AGTGGGCACTTTTTTAAAACAAAACTGGTTATTAAAATAAAACTAATACGAGCAAATAATGCAAAAAAGTGTTTCAATTAATAGAAACAACAACAAAAATTAAAGCTTTGTAAAAAGGGGCATGTGTTAAAAGGGATACATTCTTGTTTGTTGCCATGTGATTGGGTTACATTATTACAGCAATCGGGTTCGGGTTTAGGATCGAGTTTAGGTTTCGGTTTTCAAGTTTAGGTTTAGGTTAGGGAGTTGAGATTAGGATTAGGTGTAGGTCTAAGTTTAGGGATTTGAGAATACATTTAGGTTTTAGGTTTAGGTTTAGGTTTTAGGTTATAGGTTTAGGTTTAGGTTTTAGGTTTAGGTTAAGGTTAGGTAATAGGTTATAAGTTTAGGTTATAGGTTTTGGTTTAGGTTTAGGTTGAGGTTAAGGTTTAGGTTATAGGCTTTGGTTTAGGTTAGGGAGTTGAGATTAGGATTAGGTTTTTAAGTTTAGGTTTAGGTTTAGGTTAGGGAGTTGAGATTAGGATTAGGTGTAGGTTTAGGTTTAGAGATTTGATAATACATTTAAGTTTTATGTCATAGGTTTTGGTTTAGCTTAAGGTTATATGTTTAGGTTTAGGTTTAAGTTATAAGCTATAGGTTTAGGGAATTGAGAATAGGCTAAGGTTTAGGTTTAGGAAATCGGGTTTGGGTTCGGGTTCGGGATCGGGTTTAGGTTTGGGTTTTCAAGTTTAGGTTTAGGTTTAGGTTAGGGAGTCGAGATTAGGATTAGGTGTAGGTTTAGGTTTAGGGATTTGAGAATACATTTAGGTTTTAGGTCATAGGTAGGTTTTAGGCTTAGGTTTAGGTTATAGGTTTAGGTTTAGGTTATAAGTGTAGGTTATAGGTTTAGGTTTAAGTTAGGTTAAAGGTTAAGGTTTGAAACCGAGTTCAAGTTCAGGATTGAGTTTAGGTTTGGGTTTTCAAGTTAGGTTTAGGTTTAGGTTAGGGAGTTAAGATTAGGATTAGGTGTAGGTTTAAGTTTAGGGATTCGAGAATATGTTAAGGTTTAGGTTTAGGAATTCGGGTTCAGGTTCGGGATCGGGTTTAGGTTTGGGTTTTCAAGTTTAGGTTTAGGTTTAGGTTAGGGAGTTTAGATTAGGATTAGGTGTAGGTTTAGGTTTAGGGATTTGAGAATAGGTTAAGGTTTAGGTTTAGGAAATCGGGTTCGGGTTCGGGATCGGGTTTAGGTTTGGGTTTTTAAGTTTAGGTTTAGGTTTAGGTTAGGGAGTTGAGATTAGGATTAGGTGTAGGTTTAGGTTTAGAGATTTGAGAATATATTTAGGTTTTAGGTCATAGGTTTTGGTTTAGGTTAAGGTTATAGGTTTAGGTTAAGGTTTAGGTTCAGGTTTAGGTTATAAGCTATAGGTTTAGGGAATTGAGAATAGGTTAAGGTTTAGGTTTAGGAAATCGGGTTCGGGTTCGGGATTAGGTTTAGGTTTGGGTTTTCAAGTTTAGGTTTAGGTTTAGATTAAGGAGTTAAGATTAGGATTATGTGTAGGTTTAGGTTTAGAGATTTGAGAATACATTTAGGTTTTAGGTCATAGGTTTTGGTTTAGGTTAAGGTTATATGTTTAGGTTAAGGTTTAGGTTTAGGTTTAGGTTTAGGTTCTAAGCTATAGGTTTAGGGAATTGAGAATGGGTTAAGGTTTAGGTTTAGGAAATCGGGTTTGGGTTTGGGATCGGGTTTAGGTTTGGGTTTTCAAGTTTAGGTTTAGGTTTAGGTTAGGGAGTTGAGATTAGGATTAGGTGTAGGTTTAGGTTTAGAGATTTGAGAATACATTTAGGTTTTAAGTCATAGGTTTTGGTTTAGGTTACGGTTATAGGTTTAGGTTTAGGTTATAAGATACAGGTTTAGGTTTGGGTTTTAAAGTTTAGGTTTAGGTTTAGGTTAGGGAGTTGAGATTAGGATTAGGTGTAGGTTTAGGTTTAGAGATTTGAGAATACATTTAGATTTTAGGTCATAGGTTTTGGTTTAGGTTTAGGTTATAGGTTTAGGTTAAGGTTTAGGTTTAGGTTTAAGTTATAAGCTATATGTTTAGGGAATTGAGAATAGGTTAAGGTTTAGGTTTAGGAAATCGGGTTCGGGTTCAGGATCGGGTTTAGGTTTGGGTTTTCAAGTTTAGGTTTAGGTTTAGATTAGGGAGTTGAGATTAGCATTAGGTGTAGTTTTAGGTTTAGAGATTTGAGAATACATTTAGGTGTTAGGTCATAGGTTTTAGTTTAGGTTAAGGTTAAGGTTTAGGTTTAGGTTATAAGCTATAGGTTTAGGGAATTGAGAATAGGTAAGGTTTAGGTTTAAGAAATCGGGTTCGGGTTTGAGATCGGGTCTAAGTTTGGGTTTTCAAGTTTAGGTTTAGGTTTAGGTTAGGGAGTTGAGATTAGGATTAGGTGTAGGTTTATGTTTAGAGATTTGAGAATACATTTAGGTTTTAGGTCATAGGTTTTGGTTTAGGTAACGATTATAGGTTTATGTTATAAACTATAGGTTTAGGGAATTGAGAATAGGTTAAGGTTTAAGTTTAGGAAATCGGGTTCGGGTTCAGGATCGGGTTTAGGTTTGGGTTTTCAAGTTTAGGTTTAGGTTTAGGTTAGGGAGTTGAGATTAGGATTAGGTGTAGGTTTAGGTTTAGAGATTTGAGAATATATTTAGGTTTTAAGTCATAGGTTTTGGTTTAGGTTAAGGTTATAGGTTTAGGTTAACGTTTAGGTTTAGGTTTAGGTTATAAACTATAGGTTTAGGGAATTAAGAATAGGTTAAGGTTTAAGTTTAGGAAATCGAGTTCAGGTTCGGGATCGGGTTTAGGTTTGGGTTTTCAAGTTTAGGTTTAGGTTTAGGTTAGGGAGTTGAGATTAGGATTAGGTGTAGGTTTAGGTTTAGAGATTTGAGAATACATTTAGGTTTTAGGTCATAGGTTTTGGTTTAGGTTAAGGTTATAGGTTTAGGTTAAGGTTTAGGTTTAGGTTTAGGTTATAAGCTATAGGTTTAGGGAATTGAGAATAGGTTAAGGTTTAGGTTTAGGAAATCGGGTTCGGGATTGGGTTTAGGTTTGGGTTTTCAAGTTTAGGTTTAAGTTTAGGTTAGGGAGTTGAGATTAGGATTAGGTGTAGGTTTAGGTTTAGGGATTTGAGAATATGTTAAGGTTTAGGTTTAGGAATTCGGGTTCAGGTTCGGGATCGGGTTTAGGTTTGGGTTTTCAAGTTTAGGTTTAGGTTTAGGTTAAGGAGTTTAGATTAGGATTAGTTGTAGGTTTAGGTTTAGGGATTTGAGAATAGGTTAAGATTTAGGTTTAGGAAATTGGGTTTGGGTTCGGGATCGGGTTTAGATTTGGGTTTTCAAGTTTAGGTTTAGGTTTAGGTTAGGGAGTTGAGATTAGGAATAGGTGTAGGTTTTGGTTTAGAGATTTGAGAATACATTTAGGTTTTAGGTCATAGGTTTTGGTTTAGGTTAAGGTTATAGGTTTAGGTTAAGGTTTAGGTTTAGGGATTTGAGAATACATTTAGGTTTTACATTTAGGTTTAGGTTTTAGGTTATTGGTTAAGGTTTAGGTTAAGGTTAGGTAATACATTATAAGTTTAGGTTATAGGTTATAGGTTAAGGTTTAGGTTTAAGGATTTGAGAATAGTTTTAGGTTATAAGTAAGGTTTTAAGTTTAGGTATAGGCTTAAGTTATAGGTTATAGGTTATATGTTTAGGTTAAGGTTTAGGAATTCGGGTTCGGGTTCGGGTTTGGATTCGACTTTAGGTTATAGGTTTTGGGATTTGAGAATAGTTTTAGGTTATAAATAGGTTTAGGTTGGGTTATCGGTTAAGGTTTACAGATTTGAGTTAAGGTTATAGGTTTAGGTTAAGGTTTTAGGTTTAGGTTAAGGTCTAGGGATTTGAGTTTAGGTTATAGGTTTAGGTTTAGGTTTAAGTTATAGGCTTAGGTTATATGTTTAGGTTAAGGTTTAGGAATTCAGGTTCGGGTTTGGATTCGGGTTTAGGTTATAGGTTTTGGGATTTGAGAATAGTTTTAGGTTATGAGTATAGGTTTAGGTTGGGTTATAGGTTAAGTTTTAGGGATTTGAGTTAAGCTTATAGGTTTAGGTTTAGTTTATAGGTTTTAGGTTTAGGGAATCGAGTTTAGGTTATAGGTTTAGGGAAAGGTTAGATTAAGGTTATATAGGTTTTGGGATTTGGGAATAGTTTTAGGTTATAAGTATAGGTTTAGGTTAGGTTATAGGTTAAGGTTTAAGGATTTGAGAATAGTTTTAGGTTATAAGTAAGGTTTTAAGTTTGGGTATAGGCTTAAGTTATAAGTTATAGGTTAAGGTTTAGGAATTCAGGTTCGGGTTCGGGTTTGGGTTCGGGTTAAGGTTATAGGTTTTGATTTTGGTTTAGGTTATAGGTTATAAGTTAAGGTTTAGGTTTAGGTTTAGGTTATAGGTTTTGGGATTTGAGAATGGGTTTGGGTTTAGGTTATAAGTTTTGGTTTTGGTTTAGGTTATAGGTTTAGGTTAAGGTTTAGGTTAAGGTTATAGGTTTTGGAATTTGAGAATAGGTTTAGGTTAAGGTCATAAGTTTAGGTTTAGGAAATCGGGATCGGGTTTGGGTTCAGGTTTAGTTTTTGGTTTTCAAGTTTTGGTTTAGGTTTAGGTTAGGGACTTATGATTAGGATTAAGTGTAGGTTTAGGTTTAGGTATTTGAGAATATGTTAAGGTTTAGGTTTAGGAAATCAGGTTCGGGTTCGAGATCGGGTTTACATTTGGGTTTTAGGTTTAGGTTTAGGTTTAGGTTATAGGTTATAAGTGTAGGTTTAGGTTTAGGTTATAGGTTATAGGTTTAGGTTTAGGTTTAGGTTATAGTTTTTGGGATTTGAGAATAGGTTTAGGTTATAAGAATAGGTTTAGGTTTAGGTTTAGGTTTTATGTTTAGGTTAAGGTTATAGGTTTAGGTTTAGGTTTAGGGAATTGCGTTTAGGTTATAGGTTTAGGTTTATGTTAAGGTTTAGGTTTAAGGATTTGAGAATAGTTTTAGGTTATAAGTAAGGCTTTAGGTTTAGATATAGGCTTAAGTTATAGGCTATAGGTTATATGTTTAGGTCAAGGTTTAGGAATTCAGGTTCAGGTTCGGGTTTGGATTCGACTTTGGGTTATAGGTTTTGGGATTTGAGAATAGTTTTAGGTTATAAATAGGTTTAGGTTAGATTATAGGTTAAGGTTTATGGATTTGAGTTAAGGTTATAAGTTTAGGTTTAGGTTAAGGTTTAAGGATTGGTTTAGGTTGTAAGTTTAGGTTAAGGTTTAAGGATTTGAGTTTAGGTTTAAGTTATAGGTTTAAGTTTAGCTTTAGGTTTTATGTTTAAGTATAGGCTTAGGTTATAGGTTATAAGTTATATGTTTAGGTTAAGGTTTAGGAATTCGGGTTCGGGTTTAGTTTTTGGTTTTCAAGTTTTGGTTTAGGTTTAGGTTAGGGAGTTGTGATTAGGATTAGGTGTAGGTTTCGGTTTAAGGATTTGTGAATACGTTAAGGTTTAGGTTTAGGAAATCAGGTTCAGGTTCGAGATCAGGTTTAGGTTTAGGTTATAGGTTTTGGGATTTGAGAATAGTTTTAGGTTATAAGTATAGGTTTAGGTTTGGATTCGGGTTAAGGAGTAGATTAGGATTAGGTGTAGGTTTAGGTTTAGGGATTCTCTAGTATTATCTACTATTGAACCTAGTATTATCTACTACATACTAGTAACATACAACCAATATGGGGCACCATACCATAAGCTACAAGAATTTCATGTCCCCCTAAACAAGGTATCCTCCATTGATAATATATATATATATATATATATATATATATATATATATATATATATATATATATATATATATATATATATATATATATATATATATATATATATATTATAAGTTTTTTATTTTCATTTACATTCCCAAATTCATTCATCATCCATCCAAGAAAATTAAAACAAGTACTGTCAATTTATGACTAACAATTGAAAAGAAAAATCATGCATTTTATCTTACCGACCGCCTTATATTTCTTTTCACCTTTGTAACTCTCATATTTGTTGCAGCTGCTAGTTCACCATCAGCAGTCTCCCTAACCAAATCTTTGTGCAGTCCCTCCATTTGAAGTAGTGACTGAAGTTATAAGAAGTAAGGTTAGGTTATAGGTTAAGGTTTAAGGATTTGAGAATAGTTTTAGGTTATAAGTAAGGTTTTAGGTTTAGGTTATATATATATATATATATATATATATATCATCTCCAAGAATACAAGAAATGCCCCACCATTTGTCCTCTTCAACAACTGGTTATTCTATTATCAGGTCTTCATTGCTTTGTTTTCAACCAAAATGCCCAAAGGTCAGCCAAAGATTAGGCTTGATGGCCACCAACACAGCATGAACACACTTTTAAGAATGAAATATGTAGAAAAAGATATGCACAACCGTACCTAATTAGTGGATGCATAAATAATCGTCTATCTTGGTTAAAGGGAGGAATTTTCTTCTGACTCAGGCACTTGACTTCGAATGCAGAAATCTTTTACATGCTGCCTTGTCCCAGAATGCACCCAGGAAATCTCTGTTCTTGGGAGAGTCCTACAAATTTAATAAAAAGCATGGTAAGGGAATGTCAAGAGTGGAAAAATGAAGAAGATAAGTACAAACATTGGCACAAAATTACAAACTAACTAGATCTCACCAAACCAAGGAAATCCTTTTCTTTTGTTAAACATACAATGCAATGGCAATACACAAGTGAGCTTATCCATTAAAAATCCATTTTCATCTTTCAAAAAGAAAAACAAAAGAAATAGTTGAACAATCCATACTCAAATGTACATGTGTGGCTCATGTGTGAGTGTGCTGCCTTGATTTTTTTATTTTTTATTTTTTATTTTTTGTTTTTGTGGTGTACATGGCATGTCATATTTGTTTCAAATTTAAATAAGCTTGTTTAATCATGTACAGGAAATCCTACCTCGTTCAGCTTCTTGCATAGCTTGATCTCCACCACCTTCACTCTTAAAAAGCCCAAGAAATGCAAACGTAATCAAGGCACATCTCTCGTTTTCTGCAGGTAAGAGATTCAAATGAAGAAAGACTGAATTAGAATGCTTTTGATGTTGAAATCAACAATGATAGGGCCTTCATAGGTTGCCGAAATAGGATTATTAAAGCCAACCAACAGACGATGGCAAACCAAGTTTCACAACACTAGGCACAACCTAGGTGCTTCAACCATGATTTAGAAAAACCTAATAGTCCAAAAATGATTGCTAATGTGTTGATACCAACATGACAAACAACATGAACTGATTCTTACATGACATCACCTTGGGTCCTCTCAAGGCCTCTAGAGTTCTTTGCTTGATGTGCACACAAGTCTCTATGAGTAAAACAAGATAAATGGGATTCAGTCGCATAAGCTTATGTGAAAAGGATTAAAAGGATTAACATGATGTTGATTGAGTAAAACAAGATAAGGCTGCCCTATTTTTCTTCACATTACAAACTACTATAAATATTTTAAAAAATATTTAAAAAATAAATTCTTTATTTTTTGTTGCAAGTCTACTTATAATTATCATTGGCTCTTAATCTATTTATAATGAAAATCTATTTATATACACATGAAATGAAGAACAAGTAAACATTCTGTACAACAAGGATTTATATAACACATAATGACAGTTCACAGAAGTCCAGATGGTGACCAGATAGTTGTAAAGACTTGTGATCTACTCCTCTTTTCCCTTACAAAGGAGGTAGCCAACTCCATTGCAAACTAGGAAGTGACAAGAGGGACATTGATCAGCTCCACTTTACTTTTTCCTAGGTATAGCTTGTTTTTCTATATCTTTAAATAAATTTAGTTATCCTTCAGAAAAAGACAAGAAAAGAAAAAAGAAAATTGTTAGAAAGTTGAAATAGTTATTTCTGCTTACCAAGACCACCCCTATCATATCAGCCAGCAAGTTGAACAATATGCCAGCCTATACCGTTACATAATACCTTTCATGTACCTCTAGAATTGATATCCCAATACCCCAAAATAGGATTATTCATCCTCATCATATCCAATCCAAGACATCAAAACTTTGGGTATCAAAAGAACTAGAAAGACATCAACAAATTTTTCTGACATTCTCATCAAACCTAGGCCATAAAATCGGCATGGCCATCCAATCTTAATCCTCTTCTTCTATTAACTGGTAAATAGGAACTTTTAAATAAAATAAGAAATGTAAAATAGGTAGGAGAGGAGCAACACATCCAAATATATACAGAATCCTCAAAGATCAATGATCAAGGACTCAAAATGACTTGAAGAAAGAGATATAATAAGATTGTTAAACTAGAAAGTCAATTGAGCGTGCAAAAACTTAGAATTTTATGTTATTAACCTTATCATTCTAGTTATATGAGAACATGGTCACTTTGGACTTTTTCTCCCATCGAGTCCATGATGAAAGACCAATAATTATGTTTATCATACATGAACAGATTGCATCAAAAAAAATAATAATTTTTAAATCATACAAAGATGTTCCATAACTCAAATAGTGTTTCTTCTATCAAGATTTGAAACAGGAATTCTCATGATTGCTTGACAGAACTTCAGGACAACTACCTACATGACATCAACCCTCCTTTTACCAGCTGATATATCAAAAGGTCAAATCCAGCTAAATTTGGGAAGAGAGTATCCATGTAATTTCTTTTCGTTCTCCTTGTAGACATCCTAGCCAAAAAAACTCAAACCACTCTGCTCATCAGGTGGATTATAGTCCATGAGACAAATGGACAACTAATACTGGTTTAAAACTTGATTTAAAACGTATTTAATAAATACCAAAAAAAAAAGAGTGAAGGTTTAGAAACCACCAGTGGAAACAGCCAATTTAGACAAGAGGGTCACTCTACATTTGTTATGTCATGAAAAATGCATGTGAAACAACAACCTCTATTTTCAAAAGACCATTTTTTCCCAATAACAGCTAATATATGATACAATAGGGGCTTTTATCTGCACATGACATTCTTGGGGCCCTAAAATCCCCAAATCTGTAAGCCCTAAATCCCTCAAATCTGCAAACCCTAAAATCCCCAAAACCTATAAGCCCTAAAATCCCTAAATCTGTAAACCCTAAAATCCCTAAAATCTGTAAGCCCTAAAATCCCCAAATCTGTAAGCCCTAAAATCCCCAAAATCTGTAAGCCCTAAAATCCCCAAATCTGTAAGCCCTAAAATCCCTAAAATCTGTAAGCCCTAAAATCTCCAAATCTATAAGCCCTAAAATCCCCAAATCTGTAAGCACTAAAATCCCCAAATTGAAAGGGGAAGTGAGATAGACAGAGATGAAGGAAGAGAGATCGAGAGAGTACCTTCGATTTGATGGTGGTTGTTGTTGACAATGAGGGACGAGAAGCCTCTCGTGAGGGTAGCTGTTATTGATGGAGGTTGGGCAGCCATGCATTGGGACAAGATCCGTTACTATCGCAGATGAGGAAGGCACTTCGTCTCTCCAGCAACCGCCTCTTTCGGATCAATTTCCGCCATTCGATTATTGCAGGCCGCAATTGGCAAGAGGAGGATGTCGGATTCGGTACGGAAGCCAACGACATCCGAGCCGGAGGGAGAGGGTAGGGTTCGAGAGTGGAGATGGAGAGAGAGATCGAGCGGAGAGAGAGAGGCAGAGAGAGAGAGGGAGAGGCGTAGACAGAGAGAGGGAGAGGCGCAGAGAGAAGGAGAGATGGAGGGAGAGGGAATGGTTAGGGTCGGCGCCCTTACCAGTGTTGAAATCGGACGCGGTTCAGCTACTTATAGTGCGTAGCGAGACTCGCTACTGAAGTCACATCACCAAGTTATGTGGGCCCCACCATGATGTATGCTTTGTATCCACACCGTTCATACATTTTTAGAGATCATGTCAAGGTATTAACCAAAGAATGATGCAGATCCAAGGCTATAGTGGACCCCAACACAAAAAACAGTGGGGAGAGTGATGCCTACCGTTGAAACCTTCTAAAGGTCCATCATGATGTTTTTTTTGAGATCCAACTTGTCATGTGTTAGAAAAGACATAGAAGAAGGGAAAACACAAATATCAGCTTGATCTGAAACTTTTGTGGACCTTAGAACTTTTTAATGGTGGGCGTCACTCTCCCTATTGTTTTCTGCAGTGGGGTCCACTCGAGATTTTGATCTGACTTATTCTTTAGATCATCCCCTAATATGATCTCTCCAAGTAGATGGACGGTGTGGATACAAAATATACAACATGGTTGGCCCCACAGAACTCAGTGACGTCACTTAAGTAGCAAGTCTCCGTACCCAACCTGTCAGTAGCTAATCCACGTCCAGATGGAAATGGGATGGGTGATGTCAGCAAGTTATGTGGGTCCCATCATGAGGTATGTGTTATATCCAAACCTTCCCTCCATATGACGAGCTTGTCGTAACACCTGAGACGAAAAATAAGACAAATCTAAGTATCAAGTGGACCACACGATCAAAAGCAGTGAGGAATTGAATGTCTACCATTGAAACCCTTTTGGGGGTGATAGAAGTTTTGGATCAATAAGAAATTTGTTATGGTGGGCCCTATGAATTTTTTAACGGTGGATCTGCCTAATTTTTCAGACCACGTCCTAAAATGAGCTGGAAAAAAAAGATGGACGGGATGGATATTTATCAAATCGTCAAGGTGGGCTCCAACATAAGGGTAACACTTAAAATACCGTGGAAATGCATCCATAATTTTTATTTGAAATCCAACCTGTTCAAAAGTATAAAAAACATGAAATAAGTTAAAACACAAATATCATCTTGATCTAAAACTTTCATGGCCCTTAAAACAGTTTTTAATGGTGGGTGTCACTATATATCCCCACTATTTTCTGTGCTGGGGTCCACTGGAGCTTTGGATTTATCTTTGGATATTGCTCTAAAATGATCTCTCCAAATGGATGGAAGGTGTGGATATAAAACATACATCATGGTGGGGCCCAAAATTGAGGGTATATAAATATCAGGTGGACCACACCACATGAAAACAATAGTGATTGGATATCCATCATTAAAATCCTATGTAAGGCCCACTGTACTCTTTATTTGGCATCCAATCAGTTTATTAGGTCATACAGGCTTAGATGAAGGGGAAAAACAAAAATCATCTCATTTCAAAACTTTTATGGCCCCCAGAATGTTTTAAATGGTTGACGGTCATTCAACACTATTTCTTGTAATGTGGTCCATTTCAAATTGGGATATGCCTCATTTTTAGTCTCATGCCATAAGATGATCTTTGAAAATAGATGGACGGCATGGATTAAACACATACATTATGGTTGGACCCACACAGCACCAACCACAAGCTATTGGATGGTGTAGGGGGAGGAGCCAATTCGTTCCCCTTATTTGTGGTGTGGTCCATTTAATCTTTGGATATGATTCATTTTTTGGATAATTCTATGTAATGATCTCGAAAAATGGATGAACGGTGTCGGTTGATCCTAAATTTTTGTTAAATCCAAAACCCAAGTGGACCATGCCACACAAAACAGTGTCAAATAATGATTTCCACCGTTGATACCTTCCTTGGGCCCACAGTATTGTTTATTTGTCATCCAACATATTCATAATATCAAAAAAATATGAATGAAGGAAAAACACAAACATCAGCCTAAATGTGGGCCACACCACATAATATAACGGAGGGGTTTCCTTAGAACATTCATAATCATATATTAGCCCTGCCTAAATGTGATTCACATATCCAACCCACTCATTATGTGTGTCCCACTTGGATGAGGGGTCGAACCAATTTTCAACTGCATCCATGTCTGTATTAACTTATAAATAGGTTGGATCTTAAATAAACATCGCGGCGGGCCCTAAGAAGGTTTCAATAGTGGGTGTCACTATCCCACTCTTTTCTATGGTGGGTGCACTTGAACTTAATTTGGATCTACCCTGTCAGTCAGATGCACCATTCCATGGTGGGCCACGAGCTTAAAAATAAAGTCAACCATGACTTGGGTGGACCACACCACATACTATATATAGTTGAGAGGGTTACCCTCCCATTAAAACATTCATAATCATTTATTGGGCCCACCTAGATGTGGTTCATAGATCCAGTCCATTCATTATGTGTGTCCCACTTGGATGAGGAGTCAGCCCAAGTTTCATACACATCCAAAACTCATGTGGGCCCCACCAATTAAATGCTGTTATATGTTTTAAGGATGTCTTCACATAGTTTTAGATGTTATGGCCCACCTGAGTTTCATATATGAGTGATTTTTGGATTTAAAGGAGACACATCAAATGCATGGTGTTGATATTCTACACATATCATGGTGGGGCGCACACAGATTAACCTCATTGGAAGTTCCCATGAGGTGACCTTATAGTACCATTTCACTATTTAGGTAACTCCTTCATGGGTGTTGCTCTAACCGTGTAGGGCCCACCTTGATATATTTTATGTATATCGACACCGTCCATATATTTTTCCATCATATTTTAGGATGTGATTTCAAATCACAAAAACTCAATAATCTCAGGCGGGCCATACTAATCAAAACAATGATGAATAACTATTAAAAACCTTTTGGAAACCACAAAAGTTTTGGATCAATTTGATCTTTGTAGTTTACCTTCATCTACATCTTCTTTACATTATCAACAAGTTGAATTGCAAATAAACATTACTAAAACCTTACGATGGGCTCTTTATAATTTTTAATGACGAGGTACTATTTCTTTCCAGTGGTGTGGTCCACTTAAGATTTAAATCTACACAATTTTTTATACCTGGCTCAAAAATGAGTTGGAGAAACATAGGGGCGGCAAGGATATACAACACATCATCAAAATCTCACTTTTGTTATCCAACTTTTCAATTTTTCTTGTCAAAATACAAAATTTAATTTTCTTTTTTAAAATACATATATTTTTTTACAATTTGTCAATTTTTTCACAAATTTGTTTAATTTCTTAAATTTTCTTTTTCAAAATATCATTTTTTTAATTTCACTTTTGTTATATAACTTATTAATTTTTCTTGTCAAAATAAAAAATCTAGTTTCCTTTTTTTTTTTAAATATATTTTTTTACAATTTGTCGATTTTTTCACAATTTTGTTTAATTTTCTTTTTCAAAATATCATTTTTTTTAATCGAAATCTTGTTATATAACTTTTTAATTTTTTTATCAAAATACAAAATCTAGTTTTCTTTTTTAAAAAATATTTATTTTTTACAATTTGTCAATTTTTTCACAATTTTATTTAATTTTTTATATTTTCTTTTTCAAAATATCATTTTTTTATTGAAATCTTTTTTATTTTTCAAAGTTATCAACATTATTCAAAGTTCTTAATTTCTTTTTTCAAAATGTAGATTTTTATAAAATCACAGTTTTTTTTTTTAAAAAACATTGTTAATTATTTTTTCTAAGCTACTTAACTAGGTCGTACCTGATCACTAATAGAGACGGTCTTCCATAGTCCTAGAAGATGGCTAAGGACTGTCTCTAATAGAGACGGTCAGTAACAGTCTCTAATAGAGACGGTCATTGACAGTCTCTAATAAAGACGGTTTTTGACAGTCTCTAATAGAGACGGTTTTTGACAGGGCAATAAGACAGCTAAGGACCGTCTCTAATAGAGAAGGTCTTTGACAGTCTCATATTATAAGTAAAAGATGGCCAATGACCGTCTCTAATACGGACGGCCAGTGACCGTCTCAGATGACTGTATATAAGACGGTCGAAGACCGTCTCAGATGAGGTCTATAAGATGGTTAAAGACCGTCTTAAATTATTTACGGACGCAGAACATTTAAAGACAATATTAGGGATGGTCAGGAGCCGTCCCTAATTTTAGAGACGGTTTACGGCCGTCTCTAAAGCGTCTTTAAACCAAGCAATTTTAGAGACGGTCCAGAACCGTCTTTAAATCCATCATTCTTTTCCATTTTTCACGTAGTGAAATTGGAGTACAAACCATTAGATCAGATTTAGAAAAGATCTGACTATCAGATCAATAAAAAAAATCTATGGTTAGAGTCCAAGAATTTAAAGTGTGGCCCACTTGACCCTTAAAATTGGTCGATCAATGGTCAGAAACCACTGATGATAGCCTCCAAGAAGGATAGATGTAGTAGATTGGAAAAATTCACTGTTGTGGGCCCCACAGCAGGGTGAGCATACAGCACGTGGGCTTACACTCACTGTGCACCAAAAGTGGAGTCAGGTCAAACTGCGTCTAACTCGACAGATTCTCGAAAAGGAAGGATTTCTTCCATTTTTCCCGCTTGTCGGTGTTTTTAAATGGAGGGCATCCGTTTGCTGCAAACGTGGCCCACCATCGACCACCGTTACGTTGATCTGAACCGTCCATCATGTTAGGGAACTCCGTCTGACCAAAACCTCCTTGTCTGTACGAGTTCATGCACACGTGTGTGCGTACAAACGTGGGAACAAGCAAAGACGCGTGTGGCGTGTTTTCGAAAATGGAAACTGTTTTCGGTGCCAGCTTGGCAATTCGAGACCAAGGCCTCCCTTCAGTCTCTGCCGTCCATTAAGGACGCATCTCAGCATCTTATTCAGTGCCAGAAATGGGCAGACACCCGACTGAGAGACAGAAAAGGTGTGGAGACATTTACCTCTTCAGGAAAACCATGCTGGCTTGATTCAAGCCTTCCGCTCGAGCTTTGGAGGCCATCCTGACCGTCCACGTTAGGGTAGCAATGGCTTCCCCGAGAAATCACCAGTCCACACGAGAAAATGGTCATGGCGGGAGAATCTCGCGAGATGATCGCGTGGCAATCTGGAATGTGATTTGTGGGCCCCACAATGATCATGGGACCCATCTGGTCCCTCCAAATGGAATGGATTGGCCAGATATGCTGTCCATGAAGATCTACTATTAACAGGCAGTCATCTTATTCATTTAGACGGTAAATCCATCATGGAGAAGTAGGTCCCATTCCTAGATCTACGAGGCCCATTCGGTGGGCCATGATGGCAAGGACACTACCCCACTGTTGGATCATTCCCATGGACCGTCCGTTGGAGGATAGGTGTGGTCCTGACTCTATAAATAGAGTCTTATCCCCTCAAGATTCTCGCTAAACAACTCGCAGAGAGAGAGAGAGAGTTAACTAGGGTCGAGCGTTGGTGTAAGCCTCGTGTCGCACTGCACCGAGTCAAACCGAGCGAGTCAAATCGAGTCGGGTCAGTGCAGCCCGTAGGCACCATTGAGAGGGAAGAACAGAGAGACAGTAATCACATAGAGGAGGATAGAAGGGAGTGAAACAGTGGCCTTTGTGGGTGAAGCTGGTACCACACTACACCAAGTCGGCCGCCCAGATTTGGCTCGATTTGGGACAGTGTAGACCGGGGATGCCACTTCCAGGGAGATAGAGAATAGGAGAGAATGGTAGAGAAAATAGGAGAGAAAATAGGAGAGAGAATAGGAGACAAAGGAGGAAGTTTGGAGCAGGCAGCGTGCACGCCCTCCGGCAGTTATAGACCGAGTTCGGTCTGATCCGAACGAGTCCTGACTCGTTCTGGCCAAACTCAGCCCCGTCCAACACTGCTGAGCTCATGCAGCTCCTCCTCGCCCTACGCTGGGGAGATCCCAGGCCGGGCCAGCTTCATTAACAGCCAGACAAAGGTGAGAATGATCCTCTTTAGTTCAACAGAGGGGTGAGAGATGAGGGTGAGTTTTGAGAACTCGGTAAGTTGTTGCCCTTTCCACTTAGCTCTTGGCCTGTATTACTGAAGTCCCTGTATCTACACTTAGTTAACTCAGCTGGGGCATGGGCTTTAGATGACCTTTGGTTGTGATCATGTGTGGTTAGCCATCAGTTCAGCAAACTTCATCTAAAACTGAGTTTATGAGCCATTTTCACCTAGAGCTCTATCTTGTCACTGGATCATCGACCTAGTGCACTTGGGCTTATTTAAAGGAGAGCTTGACTCAATTTTGGGATGTCCTTTAGGTTAGGTTTCTCAATGGAGATGGTATGGATAACTAGTTTATGAATTATACGTGAGTTTTGGGATTGGGTTGAGCTAAGTCGCACTCGTCGCACCAACTAACAATCTTGCCAACTCAGTGCACTTCACAGGGTCTTGAGGAGATTCGATCAATTGCGCTTCATTAAGGTTCAACCACCATAAGAAGCCTTGCCCTGAGGGCGGGTATGATTTTCTGGCCTACTTGATCAAGTGAAATCAAATTATCCTTAAGATTGGACCAAGGTGAGGACTCACCCTTTGAGCTTCCCACTTGAATTCATCAATCTAGTCATAAATGATGCTTTAATTTCTTACAGTTAGTAGCTCCTAAGTTATTGCATAATTTAACTCATTACGTGAATATGTTAACCTATTGGGCAATTGACTCATGTGACATGTAATTGATATATCTCCTTAATTCTAGCAAGCATGAATAATTTAATTGTTGCATGTTACCTCCAATTATGAAACTTACTACATGATACAACTTGTGATACTTGATAGATTGAATATAACTTATTGTGGTCTCACCATCTTGCAGTCCATATTTAACTTACGTGACTTGGATTGCATATCTGCCTCACATGGCTTAGACCATACTTTGCCTTATATGGCTTAGATCGCATATTTGCCTTACGTGGCTTAGAATGCATATTTGCCCTCATGGTTTTGATGGGTTATTGGTGCCCTTCTGTGGCTTGTTGGTTTTCTAGCTATCTTACGGTGTTCAGTTGTATTGTGATTTTCGGGTGGAACGGGTGTTCTCTTAGTGATTTCCTAGCCATCTTGCGGGGTTTATATACGATATGATTTTCGAGTGGTTTAGAGTTTGTATGTTGCTTGTCTCTTCATCTTGTAGTGTTCGGTTGTACCATGATTTTCAAGTGAAGCGGGTGTTCACTTAGCGATTTCTTAGCCATCTTGTGGTGTTCACGTAAGATATGATTTATGGATGAAGTAAACGTTTTTATGTTGTTCTCTCTTCATCTTGTAGTATTGAGTCGTATTGTGATTCTCGGGTGGAGTGGGTGTTCGCTTAGTGATTTCCTAGCCATTTTGTTGTGTTCATGTACGATATGATTTTCGGGTGAAGTAGAGGTTTGGAGCTTGGTTTTCTAGTCATTTTATGGAGTTTATAAGATTATTATTTGACTAACTTGATACGTCCCTTTGCATTGTGATTTATTTTCCATTTTCATAAGGTTGAGATTATGTTGACTAGCTTATTTCTGCATATATGATCATGATATTAATTTGCATTGTTTAATATGTCTCTTCTCGTGTATTATGGCTCATTCTAGATTATGAATGATGAGTGTGTAATCTTAGAGGGTGCTTCTCACTGCGATAGCCATTGATGCTATCAAACTGTAATAGTTGATGTAGGTGTAGAGCGAGCCGATGATGTGTGTTGGGTTGCTAGAGCAGATTGGGTAGCTGAGGAACTAGACGGGGTCCCTGTGGCCCATATTGAGCTCCACCATTAGATGATAGATTTATGTGTTTTTTTTTTAATTAACGAACTTTTTATTTGGGATCGTATAAGTCTTGTATGGGTGCTACATTTGAAATTTCGTGATGATTGAAATGTTTTTTATTCAATTTATTCAATGCATGGTTTACTCTGGCTACGTTGCTATTAACTCTGATCAATGATAAGCGGTTCAAATTTACACTAACTTTTTATAGACTAACCCTCGGGTTTTTTGAGAATGAGTCATATACTCGGGGTTCTAAAAGCTGAGGTGTTATATGGTGGGGCAATTTTTAAAGGTCTTCATGGACTACTTTTTTTTTTTTTTTTGGCTCTTCCTTTAGCAAATTCATTAAACATCTTAAATTAATGCCAAAGAGATGCAAGCAAAAGAACCTTGTGCTTAACTGGGAAAAGTGCACTTCATGGTTCAAAAGGGAATAGTTCTTGGGCATATCATATTGACTAAAGGAATTGAGGTAGATAAAGCTAAAATTGATCTAATCTCTAACCTACCTCCACCCAAGAGCATACGTGATGTGCAATCCTTCTTAGGACATGCTGGTTTTTACAAAAGATTTATCAAGTACTTTAGTCACCTCTCTCATCCTTTATGTAATCTTCTTTAGAAGGATATCCCATTTGAGTGGACTGAATAATGCCAGAAAGTTTTCTCTAAGCTTAAGGGTATGTTGACTAACACTCCTATCATGCAACTACCCAAATAGATTCTTCCTTTTGAGATCATGTGCGATGCAAGTGACTATGCTATTGGAGCAATGTTAGACCAGATGAAAGAAATGAAGCTATATGTAATCTACTATGCTAATAGAACTCTAAACTCTGCCTAAATAAACTATTTCACTACGGAGAAGGAACTCTTAGTCATAGTTTTTGCATTGGATAAGTTGAGGTCCTACTTGATAGGATCTAAGATCATAGTATTCACAGACCATTCGGCATCGAAGTACCTTTTTTGTAAGAAGGATGACAAGCCTCGTTTGTTAAGATTGATCCTTCTACTTCAAGAATTTGACATTGAAATTTGTGATAAGAAATGAGTAGAGAATGTAGTAACCGACCATCTCTTTAGGCTAGTCATATCTGATTCCATTGAGCTGACTCATATAAATGACATGTTCCCTAATGAACAACTTTGCAGAGTCTCCCATCAACCTTGGTTTGCTGACATTACAAACTATCTTGCTACAGGTATCATGTTGACATATTGGCCAAAGCAAGATAAAAATAAATTCACTAGGTGTGCAAGCTTATCTAGGATGATCTATACATGTTCAAGTATTTCCCACATCAAATCATAAGGAGATATGTTCTTGACAACAGACATCAAAGTGTCATCTCCTTCTGTGACTCACATGCTTGTGGTGGCCAATTTTTGGCTAAAAAGACCACAATGAAAATTCTATGGTGTGGTTTTTACTGACCCACTATGTTTAAGGACACTAATGACTTTTGCAAGGATTTTGGGCACTGTTAAAAGTTTAGAGGATTGTCTTGTCGAAATATGATGTCTTTAAACCCAATTCTTACCATTGAAGCATCCAATTGTTAGGGCATCGATTTCATAGGACCATTACCCTAATCATTTGGAAATCTTTATATTCTTCTTGTGGTTGACTATATCTCTAAATGGGTCGAAGTGATCCTGTGCCGAAATAATGACATCGTGTGGTCATTAAGTTCTTAAAAGAAAACATCCTATCTTGGTTCGGAATACCTCAAGTCATTATAAGTGATGGTGGAACCTATTTTTGCAATAGGTCATTTCAAACATTAATGAGAATATACAATATTTTGCATAAAGTGAGTACCCCCTATCACCCGTAGACAAGTGGTCAAGTTGAGATTTTAAATAGAAAAGTTAAAAAAATTTGGAAACAATGATTAACCCCGATTGTAAAGATTGGTCAATTTGATTGACCAATGCATTATGGGCATACCGTAACGCATATAAGACCCCTATTGAAATGTCTCCCTTTAGACTCATTTATGGAAAAGCTTGCCACTTTCCAGTGGAATTAGAGCATAAGGCATGCTAAGCATGTAAGAACTTCAACTTCAACCTTGCCAATGCTGGCTTGTTATGCAAACTACAATTAAATGAAGTTGAAGAGATCCGGAATGATGCATACGAGAATTCTAGAATTTACAAGGAAATGATGAAGTTCGATGACCAGAACATTCTTCATAAAACATTTGAACCAAATTAAAAAGTCCTCTTATATAATTCTAGACGTCACTTAATTCTAGGAAAATTGAGATCTCATTAAACCGACCCCTTCATAGTTAAAATGGTTTATCCTCATGGGGCTATTGAGATAGAAAATCCAATGAATGATAATGTCTTTAAAGTGAATGGTCATCATCTTAAATCATTCGTTGAGAATTTTAATTTAGAGGTAGTGTCCATTCCTTTGATTGATCCTGTTTTATCAAGATTGACCTTCTAATCTGATGGAGGTCCATTTACTACTTTCTTAAAATTAGGATTATGATGGTAGGATTAGTTTTGTTTTGTTTTTGTGCTAATCCATGTACATGATAAAGACTTCAAAAACTGCTACAATCTTCCTTCTCAGGTACTATCTTTCTAACTCGTTCCTCTTTTATTTTTGTTGTCTCATATTGATTGTATTACATATTTCTTCCATTGAGGACAATGAAAATTTTAGGTTGGGGGGTGAGATTAGACAGATCTAATCAGGTTTTTCTAGTTTTTTAGCCAAAATTTTCCAAAATTTCAAAAAAATTTGTTTCAAAACTCTTATTGAATGTAAATTTTGTGTAATTGGTATATATGTCGAGTATTTTGAAAAGACAAAAGAATAATCCTTGGAATCTAAAGTCTAGCTAATTAGTAAACTTTGATCAACGTTCTCCTAATTAAGTAATTAATAGAAAGTTTAAACATCAATTTAGTGTAGCTCACAATTCATAACTAACTTATAATTTGCGAAGCTTACTTACTTCCTAGTTTTCACATGATAATTACTTAAAAGTGATTAGGAACCAAATATGGAGATCTTTATTTTCCTAAAGTATTAAAAGAAGAAAACAAACTAGCTAAAAAATAGTTAAATCAACATTGACACCTATGGTATGAATATAAAGAATAAATTAATGAATGAAAAGAAGAAAAACATGAAAATAAGTAAAAGCCGTCGATATAAAATCAAGAGTTGGAAAATAAGTATTGAGGAGATAAGTTCAAAATTAGTACTTATGTTGATCTATCCACTTTGAAGTAAAACGCATGGATAATGCGATGAAAGGAAACTAACTTTTCAAAATTGTAAGTTAGAAATCACTATGCATGCTAGGAACTTGATGTTTGAATGCACTCTATTGATTAATTATTGAAAAAGGAATGAGTTCAATTGTTTGTTAATGACATTAGAATCTGGATTATCAAGCTTATATCATTATGTCTTTGAACTACTCGTATGTATAACATTGAACAAAAGGTTATTTTCTAAAGGTAGGTTTGGAATTTGAAGTTTTGAGTGTTAGTGTTCACAAGTTTTGCTCATGACTAGCAAAATGTTAGTTGTGGGTGTGTCGAGTGTGAAATATTGCATATTTTCCCCTTGTTATACCTTGGTTTTATGAATATGAAAGTGCCAATTGATTTAATTATACTTGTTTCCTTTTGCGAGGTAATTCCAAGAGCTAAGGATAAACGAATACTTAGGATGATGGTTTAATGCTCAAAAGATTACCAAGATGAAGAATGGATCCCTGGATGTCATGATTGAAGAATTCAAGAGTCTAAGATCCAAGAAAACCATGTGAAGAATGAAGAAATTCAAAGTTGTAAAGGTGTAGAAAATCAAATTGCTGAAATTGATAGTTTGATGCCATCGGAGACTTCTTCAATGCCATTAAAGGTAAGTTATCAATGACATTGAAGTACGTACGATCCCATCGAGAAATTCCAACAAAATGTGATTTTGTCACTGGATATATTTGAGCACTCTTTGATGTCATTGAAGAGTTGTTCAATGTCATCAAGGATAGCTCGATCGTATCGCTTAAGTCTGCAATTTCGAGTTTGGTTTATGAACATTTTTATACGGCATTCAATGCCATCAAAGGTAGCTCGGTGACATCGAAGAAGTATATAAATTTTAAAAGTCAATTTTTGGCCATCGCACAAAACCATTCAATGGGACATCGATGCCATCGAAGCTCCCATAAAAGGTGCAACTTATTGCGCACGATGGGGAGGCAATATGGTTTAGAGTGTACTAGACCCCAGTGATATTTCAGAGTTGAGTTGTATTGATATGTGGACTTAGATGAGGATTCGTATGCTTGAGTTGTATTTCGCATCGCATGGCCTTGGTATGGCCCACATCATTCATTCCTTGCATCGTATAGCCTTGGTACGATTAATAGTATTCATAGATTCATTAGCATATTTCACATTACTCAGATACTGCATAATTGTATTACTACCTTGCTCACACACTTTCACCACCCTCTAAGCTTCCATAAGCTTATGCACAGCTATTGCATGCAAGTGATGTTGGACCGCAACAGTGCTGAGGTAGGAGTGCTTAGCAGATCATCTTGGAGCTTTTTGTTCATCATTGTATTTCCCTTTATGTGTTTTGTACTTATAAAGTTTTGATCATAGTGAAAATGTGATGGAGTTTTTAGTTATTGTTTGCGGGTTATGACTTTGGTTATGCTTATTACGAATCAAACTAATGTTGAAAATTCTCCTCGTAACATTCTAGGATCAGAACCTGGCAGACGGGCACCAACAGCCAAGAATGGGGTTCTTCGAAGGTTGTCGGTGCCAGATTCAGTGATCAAAAATTTTGTGAGTCTGGTTTTCAAGTTTGGGGTGTGACAGAAGTTAGTATCAGAGCATAAATTGGGAATAACTGAGAACAACATTACATGTCTGCTATGAGTTTAGAATGATTAAGTCCCAAGTCCGGATAGCTTAATGATCTGCTGTTACAGACTCTTAACATGCGTGCCTTTGAGAGTTTTCAAGTTGATAGGCGCCTTTGCTCTTTCCTGTCGGACATGCCGCCCAGGAGAGTGACCTGATTGCTCATGTTCCACCACCTGAGACTCCCGCTCCACCACTTGCAACTGCCACACTACCACCTACGATTCTCACTCCACCACGAGAGATTCCTACTGCCCAGCCTGAGGATGCCGCTCCTCTACCAGAGACCGGTGCGGACTCGACCATATCTGTGAGTGCCTCTCAGTTACAATAGATGTTGTAGGCTATGACTGCCGCCCTTCGGGGGTAGGGCAGGCACCTCGTCGTTTCGCCAGACTAGGTAGAGCAAGAGCGCGCGAGCGCCCTTCTTTAAGAGTTTTAATGGTTAGATCCCCCGCGTTTCCTGGGCGAACCAGACCTGGCAGCAGCTGAGAGATGGTGCTCCGATGTGGAGAAGATATTTGATACGATGGGATGTACGGCCCAGCGACGAGTCTGATTAACAATATTTCTTCTCCATGGTGAGGTTGAGCACTGGTGGAAATTAGTCTCTCGAGCAGTAGGTGTCGATTTTGTGTGGACCTGGGAGGATTTTGTGGATCGATTTGAGCGACAGTATTTGTCGATCACATCCGATGATAGCGAGCGTTGGAGTTTGAAGCCCTGGTGCAGGGTGATATGACAGTGGCTCAGTATGCGGCTCATTTTGTAGCGCTGTCCAGATCTGCGCTATATCTTGTAGATGATGAGGAACGGAGAACTTGTTGCTTCGAGGACAGTTTGCGTTACAATCCTCAAGGCCATATTATTGGGCATGAGCTCTCAACTTTCGAGGGGGTGGTAGGGAAGGCCCAGATTTTTGAGGCTGAATGGGCCAGTTCTCAGTTTGATCATAATTAGAGGAGAGACTAGAAGAGGTAGGCTCCTTCAGGTGACTCCTAGCAGCGTCGACGACAGCACAAAGGTGAACAGGTAGCCCAGGCTTCCGAGCACTAGCAACACTTCCCACACCACCTCTGAGGTAGTTCATCGGCAACTATTTTAGGTGTGGTGCGATGGGGCACCGTATGTGGGAGTGTCCCCACCCCTAGCAGCAGCAGCAACCGAGAGGTCCACAGCAGCATCAGAGACCCCCCATAGTAGCAGCGACAGCAACCCCCACCACCGAGGCCCCCTTAACAACAGCATTAACACCAACCTTCGAGGCCACAACAGTAGAGGCAGCAGTTTCAGCCACCTCACCGACAATAGCAGCATGCTCAGAGGGGACAGGCACCTCCCCAGCTGGCTCAGGCTAGGTTCTATGCAGCTTAGTAGGATCCACAATCATCTGGATGAGTCGTTAATGGTATACTTCGAGTCTCTGCATGCATCGCTCGAGTTTTATTTGATTCCGGTGCTTCGCACTCGTTTATGTCTGAGGGATTCTGCCATTCGACTGGATTGAAGATAGTCTGCTCGAGAGGGGTTGATTGTATCGACGCCCTTGGGAAAGACTAAAGTATTAGGCCGCTTTTGTTCGTCTTGTCCCGTATTAGTGGGAGAGATTTTCTTACCCGCCACTTATACGTGCTGCCGATGTTAGATTTTGATGTTATCTTGGACATGGATTGGCTTGCTGAGTACCACGTCATCTTAGATTGCTCCGCGAGGACAGTCATGTTCTGTATACCAGGCTTGCAGCAGTTTCAGATCGTTGTAGAGCCCCAGGGAGAGCCATTGTCTTGCTTAATATCTTGCGCCGTTAAGGAGCCTATTGCCGCTTGTATTAATCAGTTTTCGATTGTCTGTGATTCCTCCGACGTGTTCCAGGAGATTACGGGACTACCACCTCGCTGACACACCGAGTTTCAGATTGACCTCGTGCCTGATACTGTGCCTATTTCGAAGGCCCCATATCGTATGACACCGTTGAAGTTACGAGAACAGCAGAAGCAGTTGGATGAGTTGCGTGAGTTAGGCTATATCTATCCAAGCAGTTCACTGTAGGGAGCGCCGGTACTCTTCGTGAAGAAGAAGGATGGCTCATTGAGGCTCCGCGTGGACTACTGTGAGCTCAACAAGGTCACGATCAAGAATAAGTACCCACTCTCGAGGATTGGTGATTTGTTTGATCAGCTGCAAGGTGCACAGTTCTTTTCAAAGATTGACCTGCATTTCGGTTATCATCAGATTCGGGTCCGAGAGGAGGATATCCCAAAGATGGCTTTCAAGACGCGTTATGGTCATTTTGAGTTTTAGGTCATGTCCTTCGGACTAACCAATGCGCCCGTGGTATTCATGCAGTTGATGAACGAGGTCTTTCGGCGGTATCTAGATCAGTTTATTAAAGTCTTCATCGAAACATTCTGATCCATTCGAGGAATGGTGAGGTGTACGAGCAGCATTGGAGATTACCTTGCAGACCCTCTGCGCACACCAGTTATATGTGAAGCTGGAGAAGTGTGAGTTTTGGTAGGAGGAAGTGAAGTTCCTCGGTCATGTGGTGACGAGGGAGGGTGTCGCGGTGGACCCCTTGAAGGTTAAGATAGTGTGTCAGTGGGGCCAACCCACGAACGTATTCAAGATTCGCAGTTTTCTTGGTTTGACGGGCTACTACCGACGTTTCATTGAGGGCTTCTCTCGTATTACAGCCCTGCTGACTAGGTTGACTCGGAAGGGCGCGGAGTTTATTTGGAGCGACGGCTGCGAGCGAGCATTTATGGATTTGAAGGAATGCCTCACGTCCTCCCTTGTCCTCACTCTTCCCTCCGGGAGTAATGGATTTATTGTATTTACTGATGCCTCATATATTGGTTTGGGTGCTGTCCTGATACAGCATGAGAGACCAGTGGTCTTTACTTCTTGTCAGCTCAAGGTCCATAAGCTAAACTACCCCATGCATGATTTAGAGGTGCTAGCAGTTGTCTTCACACTGAAGGTGTGGATGCACTACTTCTATGGGTAAGGTTCGAGCTCTTTTTTGACCACAAGAGCTTGAAGTACTTATTCTCTCAATCTGAGCTGAGCATAAGGCAGAGATGCTAGATGGAGCTCCTAAAGGACTATAATTTCAACCTCTAGTACCACCCAGGCAAGGCAAATGTGGCGGTGGATGCCCTCAGCCGTTATCCACGAGGCTTGGTGGCATATATGATGATTCAGGAGTGGAGGATGCTCAAGGATATAACAGAGTATGACTTCGAGTTTGGTCTATAGTCTTCTATCGTTCAAATATCGAGCCTGTCGATTCAACCCTCTCTTGTCGCAAGGGTGATCGAGGCTCAGCAAATAAACGAGTCATTATGGGATTATCGAGCAGAGGTAGCATCTGAGAGTCAGAAAAATTTATAGATTGGTTCTGATGGTGGACTTCGCTTTAAAGGATGATTATGTGTCCCGGATATTCCTGAGTTGCGTAGAGATCTTATGACCAAAGCACATCGATTGCAGTTTTCTATCCACACTGGCTCGACGAAGATGTACCGTGACATGAGGCGACAGTATTTTTGGGCGGGGATGAAGCGCCAGATCACCAGTTTTATGGCTGAGTGTGACACATACCAGCGTGTTAAGGCTGATCATTAGAGACCCCTTGGTTTATTGCAGCCGTTGAGTGTCCTGATGTGGAAGTAGGAGCATGTGTTGACAGATTTCATTATGGGCTTGCCAAGGACTCAGCGTGATCATGATGTCATCTGGGTCGTCGTTAATTATTTGACGAAGTCATACATTTTCTTACGATTCGTGTGACTTGATCTTTGGACTGGCTTGCAAGGTTATTCATCGATGAGATTGTGAGACTGCACGATGTTCCAGTCTCGATCGTTTCTGACCGAGACCCGAGGTTCACGTCTCAATTTTGAGAGAGCTTCCAAAGAGCGATGGGGACTGATTTACAGCTCAGCAGCGCATACCATTCGGAGATCGATGGCCAGAAGGAGAGGGTCAACCAGATCTTTGAGGATATACTTCGGGCCTGTGCGATTGATTTCGAGGGTAACTGGGATGAGCATCCGTGATTAACTGAGTTCACATACAATAACAGCTATCAGGCGACCATTAGCATGACTCCTTTTGAGGTATTGTATGGAAGACCATGCAGATCACTGAGTCGTTGGACCGTGGTTGGAAAGAGCCATCTCCGAGGTCCTAAGCTGGTGCAACAAACATCAGAGGCTATTGATATCATTAGGCAGAGGATGTGCACAGCTCAGAGCCGGCATAAGAGTTTTGCTGATCGCCGGTGTCATCCCTTGGAGTTTTCTATTGGGGACAGAGTATATCTCGAGGTCTTGCCCATGAAGGGTGTGGTTCAATTTGGAGCGAAGGGTAAGCTTGCCCTGAGATTCATAGGACCTTTCAAGATCACTGGGTGCGTTGGCGTCGTGGCTTATTGTCTTGCCTTACCATCTCAGTTGTCTGGCATCCATAACGTTTTACATATCTCTATGTTAAGGAAGTGTGGGTCAGACATCGTTCTTGTTATTGATTGGGCAACCATTAGAGGTTCATGAGGACGCTTCCTACATTGAGCAGCCAGTTTGTATCCTTGATTGGAAGGAGCAGGTCCTCCGGACCAAGGTCATTCCATTGGTGAAGGTTCAGTGGTGTCACCATTCTGTTGAGGAGGCTTCTTGGGAGCATGAGGCCGAGATTCGAGAGCGCTATCCCCATCTCTTTGATGATTGATTTTATGTTGTATCTTATATGCTGTCTCCGATTTTATATGGTGATGCTATGTTTTCTCATTTTCTATGAGTTATGTTTAGTTGTGATGATGGTGTAAATTTTAAGGGCCAAATTTTTATTTGGAGGGGAGAGCTGTAAGACCTGTATCTTAGTCCATACCATTCCGTAGGTTTTCACGATCCTCCCAATCGAATTCCTACAACCCTCGACCTTTATCCGACGTTTCACGATCCTAAGTCAAGACCTGTCAACCCAAGTCGATTCAACCCGAGACTTGTACCCTAATGACCGCACCGTCGCCGCAGTTCCAATGTCGCATCTCGTGTGCCGAGTTGATGCCCTAGTTAGGAGATGTGGACTCGTGTTTAGTTCGAAGAAAACGTGCCACGTTGTAAAACCCAAGAGAATCTCTATGACTTGTCACCTCAATCAATCAATCAATCCTATCATGTTAAGTACAGATCACCTCACACCACATTCCTAAGCAACCCCATAAGTCAACAAACTCTTACACAACCCATACTCCTCTTACACAAATTACCCCAAAAGTCAACAAATCTCTCACCTCACCCATCACTCCATCACCCATCTCTCTCTCTCTCTCTCTCTCTCTCTCTCTCTCTCTCTCTCTCTCTCTCTCTCTTTACAACCCACTCTCTCTCATTTCTCAAACACACTTTCCAAGAAACCCAAAAACATCACACGTCCAAGCTCTCCCAAACCTCCATGAGAGAGTTTTGTATGTGACCCACTTCTTACCCTCTCATCTTCCATCTTAACCATCAAAACATCATCATCTTCTGTTGGGATCAAAACTAAGGAGTAAAGGAAGCTAAGGGAGCAAGAAGAAGATGGTGGGTGATCTTGAATTTTTATCTTTCATTCATTTTTTTTATTTAAGAGTCTATATATGTGGGACCCACTTTTATGTATACTTTGTAACAAGAGGGGCCCATAGTGGCGGGGCCCTTACATCACCGCCGAAATCTCTCTCTCTCTCTCTCTCTCTCTCTCTCTCTCTCTCTCTCTCTCTCTCTCTCTTCTCTCTTTCTCATGTATTATGGCCTCCACTGTGATGTATGATACACGTCGTCCCATACGTAGGGCCCACCTTGTTGACCGTCTATGGGTGGGCCTGGATGTAGGAGAAACACAAATATTAGATTGATCCAAATCTGGTGGGCCACGTCATGTGGGACCCACCATGATGCTTGTGTTGTATCTAAATTTCACTGGACGTGGCCAGCCAGTGAAGTATGAACTGACTGTGAGTGTGGCTAGTAATGAAGTGTGATTTGACGTGAGACCCAAATCCATAGCTAAAGTGGTAGGCTGAGTGAAAGATACCTCATTTCAATGCTGAGGTCTTGGCATTGATTCCCTACTGGGAGTGGCTAGTAGTGAAGTGTGAACGTCAGCCGGGTCTATGGGACCCATCCATGTTGTCCATCCATTGGGGTGGGTCACACCATCATGTATGTGTGGTGTCCACCATCCTTGGATGGTGGGACCCACCCCACATGTGGGGACCTCCTTGATGTATGTGATTGTCCAGGCCATCCAAGGGCCTGGAAGTCAGCATATACATATATATTATATTATATATATATATATATATATATATATATATATATATATATATATATATATATATATATATTATTTTAATATATAAGATGGTGGGCCCTATGTGGGACCCACCCACGTGTGATGTATGTATGTCCAGGCCGTCCAGGGCTTGGATGGGTTGGTATATTAAATATAATATTAATATATTATATCATATTAATATATAATATAATATATAATATATTATATTATAATTATATCTTGAATGTTGTGGTGGGTCCTATGTGGCACCCACCTCTCCCTTTAATGCATAAAGTTGCATTGGCAACAACTATACCTTAAATATATATTATATATTTTATAATATATATAAGGGTAGGCCCTATGTGGGACCCACCTCTGCCTTGCTTTAAAACAGCAATAGCTGCATGTACGACAACTTTATAGCTGCCCTATTGCCGTGCAACCTGCTGCTGTACATGGCAGTAAGTGGGCCCCATCGCCAGCTGTTGTACACGGCAGCAAGCTCCGTGCGTCCCACCTATTCCATCCACGCCGTCTATCTATGGGACCCATCATGATGCATGTGTTGTATACAAACCGTCCAACCATTTGAGATATCATTTTATGGCATGAGCAAAAGAATGGGTTAGATCTAAAGTTCAAGTGGAACCCCACCATCAAAAAAATTAACGAGGACAGTGACATCCACCGTTCAAACTTCTAAGGGCCATGGTAGTTTCCAATTAAGCTGATATTATTTTCACTTCATTTATCTTTATATTATGGATTATTGAGGACGATACCGATTATTGACCCTAATTATTGGTGCCAATTATCGAGGCCGACGCCGGTTATCGATACCGATTATGAGTATGTGACAACACAACATCATAATATATGCCCATAAGCATAATCTACATGCTTGTGATGAAATGAGTAATTAATCATAACATATGCCATTGGGCAGATTATTTCGGGACTCCTTGGAAAAGGGAGATGCCCACATGAGCGTGCGGTATGCGCATGATTGTTGTATAATTAGATTGTGTAGTTCAAGCATCTCGCATTATGTGCCATGTATATTATATGCCCTAATGACATCAGGGCATAGCCTCTACAAGCATATCGTGGTTGATAGGATTGTATACCAGAAATCTTGTTCTACATAGGGTGCTATAGATATCCCTGGGTGAAAGTCCCTAAACCCTTATGATACCAGGAGGTTGCTCCAACGTCTAAACTGAGTGGATACATGGGCGCTGAGTGTCGAATACTAGGAGGCCGCGCTTTTCACTGTGTCGTGGTAGGTTGGAAGGGGGTGCGGCCTTACCCACCCGAGTGGAGGGGGCAAAGTTAGGATAAGTTTGACCAGCTCAAGAAATGGGTTCGCTATCGATGAGTTGGGCCTGATATTGGGAGACGGATAGTGAGGTCTCTTCCACTCACCTTGTTATGCGTGATGGGGCGATAATCTTGTTTGGATTGTCCTAGACCTCGATGATATTCTAGAGTTGAGTTGTATTGATATGTGGACTTAGATGAGGATTCGTATGCTTGAGTTGCATCTCGCATTGCATGACCTTAGTATGACCGACATCATTCATGCCTTGCATCGCATAGCCTTGGTACGACTAATAGTATTCATGGATTCATCAACATATTTCGTATTACTCTGATACTGCATAATTGTATTACTACCTTGTGCACATACTTTGACCACCCTTTAAGCTTTTTATAAGCTTATGCACGACCGTTGAGTGCAGGTGACGTTGGACTGCAACAGTGCTGAGGCAGGAGCACTTAGCAGATCATCTTGGAGCTTTTTGTTCATCATCATTGTATTTCCTTTTATGCGCTTTGTACATGTAAAGTTTTGATAATAATGAAAATGTGATGGAGTTTTTGGTTGTTGTTTATGGGTTATGACTTTGGTTTATTATGAATCAAACTGATGTTGAAAATCCTCCTCGTAGCATCCCAGGATCGGAGCTTGGCAGATGGGCGCTAGAAGTCGAGAATGGGGTTCTATGGAGGCTGTAGGTGCCGGATTCGGTGATCAAAAATTTTGTGAGCCCGATTTCCGAGTTTGGGGCGTGAAAAATATATTCTTCTATATTTTGCAATTGTTAAATCTATAAAGTTCATTGATCTACTATTAACCACGGGCATGTAGATGCTTTGAGTTCCTTACAATTATAACATTGAGACAGTTACATGGCAACCAATCCAGTGAAAGTTTAGAATCTGTTTTGAGATATGAATGATTTTTTAATCGCTCCATTATCTGGTTGGATAAATTAGGACTTCAATTCCAGTTGTGTTATATTTGATTAAATCAAGTGAAATAGCATTAAAATGGCTATTAGTGCTCTAACACCTTAAATCGATATCTCATTTCATAAACACATTTGTAAAATTTCTAGATTTTATTTAAACCATTAGTTCTAATTCTAAATAGTTTAGAAAATCACACATATATACAATCCCTATCGGTTCGACATCGGTCTCATCGAGTTATTACTACTTCATAACCTTGCACTTGGGGTACAATCAAACAACTACATTACTGTCATATTACACCTTGACAACTTAGTTGATAGACAATTTCGATGAAGTCGAACTAAGGCATGTGATCGAGAAAACAATGTCGATGCCAATGAAACATCACAATTGCCAACTAGACTTTAGCTTGCCCAAGAATCAAATGAAAGAATGATAGCCATTCAATTTTTTTTTTTTTTTACCTTCAGTCTTTCAAAGGGAATGAACCCTTGAAATTAGTTGGGGTGTTTGGCGTAGGGTATTAGATGGGATAGAATTGCATTTGGTCCCGTGTAAATTCCATCCATCATTTGGGGAGGATGAGAAAGGTTGGGATTAGGTGGGATGGAATTGTATTTGAATCCACTACACATGTGGGCCCCACATTGATGCATGTGTTTATTCATGTCATCCATTGACATACACCGTTTACATGTGACATTCTGGTTATATCTGTGTATAAGTGAATGACATCCATTGTGAATTTGGTCCATTGATTACAATTCCATGGTCCACCACATAGGATTTTTCTTAATCCAGTGTTTTCATGTAGCAAGAATTTTATACCGAACATGAAATTGGATGGCTAAAATACCATGGTATTTTCAAACATGCAATGATTGTACAATAACGATGTTAATCCCAACTAATACAATTTAATACCATTTTATTCCATGGACCAAACACGCCCTTAGGTTGAGATAGACGAAGATGATGGGAAGATTCCAATCATAGCCTATCTTCAATGTAAACTAACCGGGATATTAGAAGAAAGATCATAAATTTTGACATGGTCGAAGATGAATTATATAGGAGAGGGGCCGATGACTCGTTATTGCATTGTCTAGGCAAAAAAAGAGGTCACGTTGGTTATGGGTGAAGTACATGGAGGAAAATGTGGAGTGCACCAAGTTGGAAGAAAGATAAGGCTTATACTTTGATGTTATGGATATTTTTGGCCGAAGAGGACAACTGACTATATCTAATATACTAAGGAATGTGAAGGAACAACATGTGCCCCCGACCGAATTGCATTTTATTATCAAATTATGACCTTTTGAGGATGGGCCATTGATTTAATAGGCCAAATCCATCCTCCTTTGTTGAAAATGGATAGTTTCATTATCGTGGTCACTGATTATTTCACCAAGTGGGTAGAGGCACAACCCATGAAAGGAATCAACCATTAGGAAATAATCGAATTTATCGAATCACATATCATCCATCGATTTGAAATTCTTAAATTGATTACTTTGGACCAAGGTTCAGCATTCTCGTCCAAGGAGGTAAAAGAAATGGCCAAGCAATATAAAATTAAGCTATTGCATTCAATGCCTCATTATGCACAAGCTAATGGCTAGGCCAAAGCTATTAACAAAATCATTAGGAGTATTTTGCAAAAAAAAATAAAAAATGATCAAGGAAAATCCTCGAGAATGGAATGTCAAATTGACTGGAGCTCTTTCGGCTTACCAAAATTCGAATCAGACTAATATTGGAATGAGTCCCTTTACAATCACTTACGGTCATGATGTAGTATTACCTTTATAGGTTATTTTGTCATCCTTAAGAGTTGGGTACTAAACTGACTTGATTCCGGCCGAGTTTACAGAAGCTATGTTAGTCGTGCTGGAAAGATTAAATGAGATGTGGTTGAAAGATCTGGATTTCATAATAACTAACAAGGCTAAAGTTGCATGAGCCTATAATAAAATAATAAAAGGCAAAGCTTTCAGAGAGGGAAATGAAGTCTGAAAAGCTATATTGCCTATAGTGTCTAAATAAAGTGCCTTAGGTAAAAAATGGTTACCCATTTGGGATGGGCCGTTCACGGTTGTAAAGGTACTACAAAGTGTATCTAATATTCATTGCAACATGCAAGGGAAGATTGTGAAAAATCCTATCAATAGAAAATTCCTAAAGGTTTACTATCCCAGTATGTGGGAAGTAGTGAAAAGTTTGGCCGAATAATAGTCTCAGTCGTTATAGTTAAATATAAGTTAAAATCGGTTGGGATTCAGGATAGAAGTAAATATAAAGAAAGATTATTTTTTTTTTATGAACGGATAAAGGGAAGACAAAGAGGGTCACTGGCTGAACTTCTTTGACGTGCACACCAAGGTGTCCTCAGTCTCACGTTTCTTGTTTCTTCAAGAGAATCCATTGGTCACTACACGATCAAGGACGTCCACAATGGTGTCCATGCGATGGCTGAGCATTACGGCTTTGGTCTTTGCTTCTCTTTCAAGCACTACTATCCTATGACTAAGCTTGAAAGATGCCGATTTGAAAATAAAAAAAGTCTAGCAATTCTTGAAGATTCGAATGGTCACCTGGACCGTATATGCACTCGGTCTCGTTATATGATCCACAATGGCTCTGCATTGGGCTTGGAGTACACGCAACATAGTCTCTTTTTGAATTAATTTGGAATTAATGGTATTGAGTCCAACAAAGTCGTTCATTTTAGACCACATAGTAGTCATCGAAGAGCGTGCATATTTCTTCATCAACAAATGCCAACTATTGCACATTGAACGTTAAATTTAGCCTTGAAGAAAGTGTTCCTGAGGCTTTGGAGTTTTCTTATAACCTTCAGAATTTCTCCCAGAGATTTGTCAGATTAAGCGGTATCCCTATGTTGATGGATAAGGAACTCAGTATCAAACAGGAGAGTCGACTGGCCAAAGAAAACAAAGCCGTTGGAAAAGATTTTCTTTGGGAAGTAAGTGGGGGTAGAGATTCTTGTTAAAGACATGATGGCTAGAAGATTGGAAGCTGAACAGGAGAAACCCAAGTGTTGTTTATATAGCAATATAAATGTAAGGATCATATTCACCTTCCATGCATTAAGAAAGTTAATGCCCTGTCCACTTCCAAAGAGTCACGATGTGGAGCCATAGTGGCATTTATTTTGGCAAAGTAAACGTTGCATGATTTCTCATATTTATATTGTCACGTCATCAAGATGGTTATTCTCCCTCTCATGGAAGCAAAAGATAAAAAGTTAAGTAGGGAATGAGTAAGTCACAAATAAATAAATAAAAAACATTCAACTTGATTTCATAAATTTTGTATTGTCATATATGTTGCTGACAAAATCTGGGCTACTCTCCGTTCAGACGCTTAGACTCCGAACCACTTCAGAGACCTAAACCTATACAACGGTGGTGAGCAAAGGAGACCCTAGCTTAAACAAGGAACCCTCCGATGCCTAAGTCAGGTCAAGGAAATCTGGGTCTAATTTCAATTGTAAAGGGAGAGTGCGAGATGTTGCGTACCTGTTTCCTCCTACAAGACACTATTTATACCCCCTCGCCTGAGATTGACATGTTTGCATAACTCACCGTATCTTGGGGCATTTGTCACATCCTGCGGGAGATCCAACTACCCAGTCGTTATGTGGTCATGTGAGCATGGGAGGTTAAGTAACCGTCTTCAATCGTGCGTTAATGGGACACCTCATGGTCCGCCTAATTAAGTGGATTCCGATCCGAGTCCCAAACCGATCACCTTGGTACTAAATCGTTCCAAGCCGACAGCTTCGGCCTTGGATCATTCCAAGATTCCACTCTGAATTCTGGGTGAACTAACTCAACCTCAGATCATTCCATCTGGGGCCTCGGAGTAAAAGCACAATAGTCGTCGAATTGGAGGTTCATCCCTCACCTGTACTCATGACTCCGAGCTAAGTCTTATGCATTAATATCACTCTGGATAACCTTAGACATCAGAGCTGAGATGTCTCTGATCTTCCCATAACAGAAGCCCCCTACTCTCTAAGTTCGAATACGAACTAGAGAGTAAGCACATGCAGAAGATCAGTAGCTTTCACTGTTGCACCCTCAGCGCATGCGGTCGCAATCATGGTTCCCATATTCGAAAAGATACGCACTCGAGGTTTTTCATCTACTGGTTAACCTCGAGCAGACGTGTGGCGACGGTTAAGATCTCGAATCGTCAGAGAAATTATGAGGGATCACCACATCAGCCATAAGAGATGGCTAGGTGGCACTTCCACTGCTTGGGCTCGTCGACCGATGCCAGAGGCACGCGCCTTGACAGTGCTTGGGCTAATGACACTCAGCCACATGTCTTTCGAAGTCGATTCGCGACGGTTCGGCTGTGGCCATCAAGTCTCACCATTAATGCAAGAGTCATTTATGGGTTATAAAAACCCCTAGAGCTTAGAAAAGCCTCCATTTTTATTCTTTGAGTTTTCATTGTTGTAAGCTGCCTGAGGAGGCGATTTCCAGCAATGCGATTTTAGACAAGCGTAACCTTCAGGGAGGTGATTTCGATCGATCCGTAACTTTCGACACAATCGATTTTTGATGATCGTCCCAAACAGCATCCGGTGAGTCCCCCCTCACTTCCGGATTACCTTTGCTTACTTCATTTATGTGGAGTATCAAACGACTAGGAGATGGTCTGAGGCGATTATAACTTCGAGGATGATTCCATGCCAGAGAGCTCGGATAATAGACGAGAGGTCTCCGAAGGCCCCTGTCAGGCCCGTATCCTAGCCAGTACCGTTTCGTAGACTTTTGCGGTCCACCCAGTCAAATTCTAGTGACCCGCGAAGCTTAGATAATATTTACGAGTGACCCTAAGTCGTATTCCGTATTCCAGATTCGGCTCGACCTGAGACTTGTACCCTAACGACCGCGCTATCGCTGCGGTTCCGATGCCACGTCTCGCACACCAAGGCGATATGGCAAGGAGATGTGGGCCGGCATTTAATTTTAGAAAAAGGTCGTGCAATTGCAAAACCCAAGAGAAATCACATCAATCATGTCAAGTACATATCCCATCAATCACCTTAAGTAATTACAACCACCCCTCCCCTAAAGTTAACTCTCTCTCTCTCTCCACCCATCAAGTACACCCATCACTCACTCACCCATCACACCCCATCACTCACCCATTCCTCTCTCTTACAACCTCTCTCTCTCATCTCTCTCTCATTCTCCCAAGAAACCCCATGAGCACGCAACATCTAAGCATTTTCATGGGGGAGAGGAGAAGTTAGTTTGGCCCACCTCCTTACCACCCAATCCAACCGTCCAATCTCCATCATCCCCCATCAAAGTGGTAGCTGAGGAGCTTAGCTTGCCATTGATCCAAGATAAAGCAAGAATGGTGGGTGTTTTTTTAAAGGTTTTGTTTGTGTGGATTTGATCATTTTAGGGCCCACATGATTTGGGACCCATTTCATGTTTGTAAGCAAGAGGGGCCCTGGGGTCCCTCTATCTCTCTCTCTCTCTCTCTCTCTCTCTCTCTCTCTCTCTCTCTCTCTCTCTCTCTCTCTCTCTCTCTCTCTCTCTCTCTCTTCCTATTTTGTGGACCCCACTATGATGCACGTATTTGGTCCCCACCATTCATCCATTTTGCTATCTAAGTGGTGGGACGCACCATGATTTGTGTTGTATCTATGCCGCCGTCCATCACCGTGGAGCCCACCTTGATATGTGTTTCATCCATCTGTCCAGCTGGGACGGTGGAGCGCACCCAATGCATGTATTTGATCTAGCCGTCCAGCTGGGACGGTGGACCGCACCATGTTGTCTATGTTTCATCCACAACGTCCAGTGTTTGGACGGTGCTGTGGACCCCACCTGATGTATGTGTTCCGTCCACGGTTGTAGAGCCCACATGATGTATATGTTTTATCCACGATGGCCTGGGCTATCCACACTATTCAGTCCTTGGACGATGGGACCCAATGATATCAATGATTTATCCTGGCCGTCCATCCCTATACGTAGGACCTACTATGATGTATGGTCCATCGTCCAGTAAAGGCCCGACCCAAATGAAGAGAACACAAATGTTAGCTTGGTGGGTCACACACGTGTGGGTCACCTAGTATATATGTTTCATCTAGGCCGTCCAACGTGGCCCACCTTGAATGTATGTATTTCCCACATCGTCCAGCTAAGGACAGTGTGGTCCATTGATATATGTGTTTCATAACGTCATCCATCTGTGGATGCCCACCATGATATATGCGTTAGATCCCACCATCCAGATTGTTGAATGGTGGGCCACACCCTGATGTATGTGTTCTATCAACACTGTCCGTCCATTTTTCCAAGATCATTTATATGGTGGGCCCCGGTCTGATTTGGTGGGCCTGGGTGCTGCATCTTTTAAAAATAAATAATAAAATAATAATAATGATAATATATATATTATAACATATAATATTATATGGTGGGCCCTACGTGAGACCAACCTCGGGATGTGTTTTATCTAACCATCCATCTGATGGTACACCACTATGATGTATTTATTTCATCCACACCATCCAGAGTGTGCTAGACGGTGTTGGACAATGTTTGGACAGTGTTGATTTACATAGACAATGTTTGGACAGTGTTGTTCATCATTAGTGAGCCATGTGCCCCATAGAATGATAGTGTACAGTGATACACATGTTACACCTATAACTATTGAAATGAATTTTGGTGTAACCCACGCTCTCACTTGATGTAAATGAGGTCCATTGGTGCAGCCTATTAATGCGGCCCACTTAATGCATATGAGGCTCGTTGGTGCGGCCAACTTGATGTATATGAGGCCCATTGATGTAGCCCACTTGATGTATATGAGGCCCATTGATGTATATGAGGACTGTTGGTGCGCCCCATTGATGCGGCCCACTTGATGTATATAAGCCCATTGGCGCTGCCCATTGATGCAGCCCACTTGATGTATATGAGGCCCATTGGTGAGGCCCATTGTGATGTATTTGTGGCCTTTGACGAGGCCGAATGTGATGTATTTATGGCTCATGTTTTAAGGCCTATTGTGATGTATATGTGGCCCATGAGTGAGGCCCATAGTGATGTGTTTTAGGCTTTTGTGTGAGACCATGGGCCCACTATATGTTTGGCTCTATGTGGGCCACTCCTTGGAGGCAATGTTGGTTAAATGTCCACATTGATAGGCAATGATGGTTAAATGTCTTCATTGTGACTTTTCCTTAGGCCCTTGTTAGGCCGATTAGCGAGGTTGATTGTCGAGGCCGATTGTTGATGCCGATTAGCGAGGTTGATTGTCAAGGCCGATTGTTGAGGCCGATTATCGAGGTCGATTGTCGAGACCAATTATCGAGGCCGATTATCGATATTGATTATGAGTATGTGACAACATAGCATCATGATACATGCCCATACACATCATCTGCATGTTTGTTATAAAATGTAGTTGGCCATTGCATATGCCATAGGGTAGGTTGTTTATGAGACTCCCTGATAGGCCGAGTTGCCCCACATGAGCGTGCGGTATGCCCAAGATTGATACATGGATGTACTATGTGACTCATGTATCTTTCATTGTGTGCTGTGATTACTATACGCCCTAGCGACATCAGGGTCGTAGCCTGCATAGGTATGTTGTGGATGGCCAGATGGGACACCGAAAATCTATTATTAGCATATGGGTGCCTTAGATGTCTGTGAGTGAAAATCTCTAAACCTCCGTGGCTAGGAGATGCTCCAATGTCTAGACCGAGCGGATTACATGAGCGTCAGAGTGCCGAATACCAGTATGTCGTGTCTCCCACTGTATCGTGGTCAACTGGTAGGGGGTGTGGCCGTATCCGCCCGATTCGTAGTGGGTAAAACTAGGCTAAGTTTGACCAGCTCATAAATGGGTCTGCTATCGACATGTCGGGTAGGTATTGGCGGACTACTGGTCATGCAGATAGTGAGGTCTCTTCCACTCACCTCATTGTGTGCGATGAGGCAATAATCTGGTTTGAAGTATGCTAGACCCCGGTGATGATCGTAGAGATGTACAGTACTGATACATGAACTTATTGAGCAGGAGTTGCATATTCATTCATTCATTCATTCACTATCCACACAAGCTAGTGGTGAGCAACTAATTATTGTATACCTTCGCAATGGCAAGGATTTTAGTTGGGGCGCGCGATTAACCTGAGGTCAGGGGTTTTGTAGGACCCGTGTCCTAGTCTGTATTGTTTCATAGGCTTCCGCAGTTCTCTCGGTCGAATTGTTTCATAGTCTGTATTGTGTCCTAGTCTGTATTGTTTCATAGGTTTTGTAGGACCCGTGTCCTATTCTGTATTGTGTCCTAGTCTATATTGTTTCATAGGTTTCAACCCGTATCCGATGTTTACATGCGATCCTAAGCCAGGTCCTGCGTATCGAAGTCGGCTCAACCTGAAACTTGTACCTTAGCGACCGCACTGTCACCATGGTTCCAATGCCACGACTCGCGCACCAATCCGATACCCAGGCTAGAAGTTATGGGTCAACATTCATTCGAAAGAAACACCACGTGTTGGAAATTTTGAGGGAATCTCTACGACATGTCCCATCAATTAATTAATCAATCAATGTCAAGTACAAGCCATACCCCAAGTACAACAACCATCCCTCCTTTTCCAAAATTCAACCCTCTCTCTCTCTTCCCTCACCATTCCTCTTTTACAAAAAAATTAAACTCACCCATACCTCCCATCCCCTTCCTTACATCATCCCATCACCCCTTTTTCTCTCTCATTTCTCAAATCTCCCAAGCAACAAGCTTCATACGTCCAAGCCTCCCCAAGCTCTCTCCCAAATGCTAAGTGTGGCCCATCCTCTCATCTCTCATCCCCACCATAAAAACCCCATCATCCACTGTTAAAAGTTGAGCATATAAGCATAAGGGAGCAAGAGGCCAATAAGGTGGGTGATTCACCCTTCACTCTTATTTTAGGGCCATCTTATTGGTGGGACCCATTTTAATGAATGTGATGTAACCATGAGGGGCCCATAGTGGTGGGGTCCCTCTATCATTGTCTCTCTCCTTCTCTCTCTTTCTCTCTTTTTCTATTCCTTGTATGGTGATGATGATGAAGGGGTGAATGGTCCACCTGGTTTGTGTATGTCCCATCATGAAACGTATATTTTCCCCATGCCATTCACCTACATGTGGGACCCATCTGATGGAAGTAACGGATCTACATCATTCAGCCCGTTAGCAGGCTTGGATGGAAGGAAAAATACAAACATCATGTTGATCCAGATCAAGTGGGCCACGCACATGTGGGACCTACCATGATGCCCGTATTGTATCCACTGTCTAGCGTCCAGGGACGCTAGACGTGGCTTACAGTGAGGTGTGAATGTTGTGGGTGGGGTGCGGCTACCAGTGCAGTGGTACTGACGTGGGTTGTGGGTAGCAGTGAAGTGTGGACTGTTCATGCAGGCCCCACCTTGATGTATATATTTAATCCAAGCCATCCATTTCATTCTAGAGATCATTTTAGGCGTTAAGTCGAAAAATGAAGTTAATCTGAGTATCTGGTGGGCCATATCCTAGAAAATGGTTATCTTTACCGTTAAAAATCCACTTGATGATCTTATACACCAAACTACCTTGGATATTAGACTCGTTTAGCTTGTCTTGAGCCGCAGGAGTGAGTGGACGGAGTGGATTTTGTTGATGTGGGCCCCACTTGTGAAAATCCTTAGAAAAACCCAAAAAAAAAAGAGAGGCAGTAGGCGCTGTCACTGACTGACTCGTAGCAAGCTTGCTGCGCTGGTCATGAAACGGCCAGGGTCAGTGGGGCCCACCTCAGGCCCCACCATGATGTGAGTTGAACATCATCACCGTGCAATTGGTGGGCCTCCCTCCTAGCTTGGGGCCACCCAAAAATCAGCCATGTACTTGATCCAGGTGGCCCATGTCATAGGAAGCATTGGATTGAACGTCTGCCATGAAAACCTTTTTTGGGTCAAAAGTTTTGGATGTGGTGGGACAGGGCACTGCGTACATGAGTGCCCCCGCCCTCATTTACTGTAGTTAAGAGGGCCACAACAGCCTCTAGCGCAGCAGCAGCCTCCAGTGCAGCAGCGACCCCATTGGCAGTGACCGCAGCCACCTCAGTCGTCTAGGCCCCAGCAACAGCAGAGACAACAGTATAGGGCGTCGCAGAGGCAACAACAGCACCACGGACCTCAGAGGGGACAAGCACCTCCCCAGCCAGCTCAGGCTAGATTTTATGTAGCTCAGCAGGACCCGCAAACCTCTGGAGGAGTCGTTGAAGGTATACTTCCTGTCTTTTCGTGCATCTCCCTGAGTATTATTTAAGTTCGGTGCTTTTTACTCATTTATGTTTGAAGATTTTTACTGAGATTCGAGAGCATTATCCCCATCTCTTTGATGATTGATGATACGTTGTATTTTGTATGTTGTCTCTGATTTTATATGATGATGCTATGTTTTCTCTTCCTTTATGAGTTATGTCTAGTTGCCATGATTGTGTGAATTTTGAGGATAAATTTTTTATTTGGAGGGGAGACTTGTAAGACCTGTGTCCTATTTCGTACCATTCTGCAGGCTTTCGCGGTTCTCCCGGTTGAATTTCGATAACTCTCGACCTGTTACAATGTTTGTGCGTGATCCTAAGTTTTGTCCTGCGTATCAAAGTCGGCTCAACCTGAAACTTGTTCCCTATCGACCGCGGTTCCAACGCGGTGACTCGCACATCGATCTGATACCCATGCTAGAAGTTGTGGGTCCGCGTTTATCCCGAAGACAGCTTTCAGGATGTATTACGGTCATTTTAAGTTTTAAGTCATGTCCTTTGGACTGACCAATGCACCTGCAGTCTTCATGCAGTTGATGAACGAGGTTTTCCATCTGTATCTCGATCAGTTTGTTGTGGTATTCATCGATGACATTCTGATCTATTCGAGGACCCGTGAGGAGCATGAACAGCATCTGGAGATCGCATTGCAGACCCTCCATGCCCACCAGCTATATGTGAAGCTGGAGAAGTGTGAGTTTTGGTAGGAGGAGGTGAAGTTCCTCAGTCATGTGGTGATGAGGGAGGGTGTCACAGTGGACCCCTTGAAGGTTGAGGTAGTACGTCAGTGGGGCCAGCCCACGACTGCGTCCGAGATCCGCAGTTTCCTTAGTTTAGTAGGATACTATCGGCGTTTCATTAAGGGCTTCTCCCGTATTGCAGCCCCATTGACCAGGTTGACTCAGAAGGGTGCAGATTTTATTTGGACTGACGCATGTGAGCAGGCATTCGTGGAGTTGAAGGACCATCTGACATCCGCTCCTGTCCTCACTCTTCCCTCTGGGAGTGATGGATTTGTTATATTTACTGATGCTTCACGTATTGACTTGGGTGTTGTCCTGATGCAGTACGGAAGACCAGTGGCTTATGCATCTCATCAGCTCAAGGTCTATGAACTGAACTACCTCGGGCATGATTTGGAGCTGGCTGTAGTCATTTTCGCACTGAAGGTGTGGAGACAATATCTCTATGGGGTTAGGTTCGAGCTCTTCTCCGACCATAAGAGCTTGAAGTATCTATTCTCTAAGTTCAAGCTGAACATGAGGCAGGTGTTGGATGGTGCTCCTAAAGGATTATAATTTTGATCTCCAGTACCACCCAGGCAAGGAGAATGTGGTGGCGGATGCCCTCAGCCGTCAGCCACGAGGCCTGGTGGCACACATGATGATTCAAGAGTGAAAGATGCTCGAGGATATAATAGAGTATGACTTCGATTTTGGTCTGCAGTCTTCTATCATTCAGCTATCGAGCCTGTCGATTCAACCCTCTCTTGTCGCAAGGGTGATCGAGACTCAACAGACAGATGAGTCATTACAGGAATACCGAGCAGAGGCAACATCTGACAGTCAGATAGATTGACAGATTGGTTCTAATGGTGGACTTTGCTTCAGAGGCCGATTGTGTGTCCTGGATATTCTTGAGTTGTACAGAGATCTTATGATTGAGGCACATCGATCGTGGTTTTTTATCCACCCTGGCTCGATGAAAATGTATCGTAATATGAGGAGACAATATTTTTGAGTGGGGATGAAGCGCCAGATTACCAGTTTATGGCCGAGTGTGAAGCATGCCAGCGTGTCAAGGCCGATTATCAAAGACCCCCTAGTCTATTGCAGCCATTCAGTGTCCCGATGTGGAAGTGGGAGTATGTGTCGATAGATTTTATCATGGGCTTGCCAAGGACTCAGCACGGTCACGACGCCATCTGGATTGTCGTTGATCATCTAATGAAGTCAGCACATTTTCTTGCGATTCGTGCGACTTGGCCTTTAGACCGGCTTGCGAGGTTATTCATCGAAGAGATTGTAAGACTGCTTGGCGCTCCAGTCTCGATCGTTTCTGACTAAGACCCACGGTTCATGTCTTAGTTCTGAAGGAGCTTTCAGAGAGTGATGGGTACTAATTTATAACTCAGCACCGCGTATCATCCGCGGACCGATAGCCAGACCGAGAGAGTCAACCAGATCCTTGAGGACATACTTTGGGCCTGTGTGATTGATTTCAGGGGTAGCTAGGATGATGTAAGACCCGTATTCTAATCCGTATTGTTCTGTCAACTCCCGCGATTCTTTCCATCAATTTCTGACAACCTGCGACCGATAATCAATGTTTGTGCGTGACCCTAAGTCGTGTCCTGTAGAATTGAATCGGCTTAATTCGAGACATGTACCATTGCGACCTCATCGTTGCCACGGTTCCGACGCCGCGACTCGCTCACCGATTTGATACCCTGGCAGGGATATGCAGACCTGCGTTAAGTTCGAGGAAAACACCACGCGTTACAAATCCTAAGAGAATCTCTACAACATGTCACATCCATCAATCAATCAATCACCTCATGTCAAGTACAAAGTA
Source organism: Magnolia kwangsiensis (assembly GCA_037074715.1). Classification (NCBI taxonomy): domain Eukaryota; kingdom Viridiplantae; phylum Streptophyta; class Magnoliopsida; order Magnoliales; family Magnoliaceae; genus Magnolia; species Magnolia kwangsiensis. The sequence goes on from CM073589.1 coordinate 75,662,221, forward strand.
ACCCATGCTTTCTCTCCCCAAAGTCAACTCTTTCTCACCCTCTCTTTTACACCACCTTACATGTCAAGTACCACATCCATCACTCACCTCACCCATCACTCCATCACCCATCCCTCTTTCCTTACAACTTTCTCTCTCTCTCTCTCTCTCTCTCTCTCTCTCTCTCTCTCATTCTCAACACATTTCCAAGCAACATTTCCAAGAGAGAGAGAGAGTGGTGTACGTCCAAGCCCTCCCATATGAGAGAAAAGTGATTTTTGGTGGCCCACCTTTCCATTCCAAAAGCTCTCATCCTAGCCATCAAATTTCCATCTCTACTATCAAAGTGAAGCTCTAAGAGATAGGCTTTCCAACGGACCGAGAAGATCAAGCGGTGAGTGCTTTAATAGGGTAGTTTTTCATATTTTTAAGATGGGCCAAGTGAGGCCTACCGATCAATGGTATGGATCTCACTTTGGACCCTAAGATGTGGCCAATGGCCCACCTTGATTATTGATATCATTCATGATGTTTAATTTTAGTTTGAAAGAGGTCATCTAGACTATTTATTTTGGGTGGAGAAAGGATCTCCACCGTAGATCTTTGAATTGATAGGTCCATATGCAATGGGACCCACTTGATGTATGAATTGAATGCTCGAAACGGAGGGCCCATAGTGCCGGGGTCCCTCCATCACGCGTGTCCCACTCCTACTCTTTTTCTCTCTCTCCCTCTCTTTTTATATTTTTTTTAGTGATGATGATGAGGTTGTGTGGCTCACTTGAATGGACCCCACCATGAAGTAAGTATTTTATCCAAGCCGTCTATGAGTGGGGCCCATCTTATATGTATTGTACCCACACCACCTACCATTTGATGGCCCTCCTAAACAGGGCTCACCTTGTGCGTGTGTTAGGCCCAGACCGTCCAGCGTCCAGGGACACTGGACGTGCATAGAAAACACAAATATTAGCTTGGTTCCAAGCTAATGGGGGTGGCCCACTTGTGTAGGCCCCATCTTGATGAATGTATTCAATCCACGCCGTCCATCCCTTCCTTAGACTATTTTAGGCATTGAGCTAAAATATGGGGCTGATCCAATTTTCTAGCAGGCCATACTTCAAGAAACAGTGATTTCCACCTTTGAAATCTTCCCTGATATTTCTATGCACAAAAAAAAATACTCAATATTGGGCTCATTGAATCTATTATGAGTTGTCGAATCCAATGGCTGGAATGGATTCACTTGGAACGAGCCCCACACATGAAAAACCTTAAAATTTTAAGTTTTCAAAAAAAAAGGGAGCAACAGCAGCATTGCTGTTGCTGCCAACAGGGAGAGGCTGCGCAGGCGTCCTGCGCAGTGGGCAGATGCCAAGGAACCCATGGCCCCAGCCGTGGGCCCCACCATGATGTGTGTTTAGTATCCACTCCGTCCATATGGTGGACCTCTACCTTAAGCAGGCCCTCTTCAAATAATGAGCCACATCTAAAGCTCAGGTGGCCCACACCGTAGGAAACAGTGGGATTGGACGTATACCATTGAAGCCCTTTCATGGGCCACAGAAGTTTTGGGTCAAGCTGAAATTTGTATTTCCTCTTCATCCAGGTCTGTACGACCTTATCAATAGATTAGATGGAAAATATATGTTATGGTGGGCCCCACGTGGGAGCCCATAGTGATGTATATGTTGTACTCCCACCGTCCATGTGGACGGTGGAGTCCACAGTGATGTATGTGTTGTAATGCCAGTCCACTGTTTGGACAGTGGGACCCACCATGATTTATGTGTTCAATCCACTCTGTCCACACTATGTGTGTGTGAATGTGTATATATATATATATATATATATATATATATATATATATATATATATATATTATTATATATAATATTGTATATATTATATATGTATATATGTATGATGGTGGGCCTTTATGTGGACCCCCACCATGATGCATGTGTTGCATCCAAACCGTCCATTTATTTTATAAGCTCATTTATGGCTTGAGCTAAAAATGAGTCAGATCTATGGTTCAAGTGGGCCCACCTTGGTATATGTATAGGGCCCATGTTGATTTATTTGTGGCCATTCATTGAGGCCCACCTTGGTGTACATATAAGGCCCATGGATCAGGCCCATTTGACATATATAAGGCCCATGGGATTAGGCCCATTTTGATGTATTCCAAGGCAGTGGGTTAAGGCCCATTGTGATGTACTCTAACGCCCGCAGGTTATAGCCCATTGCAATGTACATCAGGCCCATTAATGCGGCCCACTTGCTTGATAACCAGAAAGCCCATGTGATATTTCCCATTTGATGTATTTAAGGCCCAATGGGAGGTACCTAAGGTCCATTGCAATGTGTGATTCCTCCATGGTTTGTGTAATGATGTTTTATGGCGGGCCGTGCCCTAGGAGCAATGATGGTTTGATGCCCACATTGTAAGTACAATGTTGGTTAAATGTCCGCATTGTATCTCTCCTTAGGGCCTATTGGTAAGCCCATACTAGTTGTGTATAGGCCGTCTAGGCTCATCTGCATCGAAAGAGTAGTCCATTACTTTATAACATGCTTATTATAATCCCATGACTCATGCCCATACGCATCATATGTATGCTTGATATGAGTAGTGACTGATCATAGCATACATAATTGGGCAGACCATTTACGGGACTCGTTATGAGACAGAGTGCCCCACATGATCACGCAGTACACGATGGATTGCTGCACGATTTGACGGTGTGATTCATGCATCTCCATATGTGTGACTTGATCACTACACGCCCTAGTAACATCAAGGCCGTGGCCTCCACAGGCACATCGTGGATGGCCGTATCGGATACTGAAAATACTTTGTTTTAGCACTGTGGGCACTCAGGATGTCCTTGGGTGAAAGTTTCAGAACCTTTTTGGTACCAAGAATTGCTCCAACGTCTAGACCGAGTGGATACATGAGCGCCTGAGTACATATACCATGAGGCCGTGTCTCCCACTGTGTCGTGGTCGGTTGGAAGGGGCTGTGGCCTTATCCCCCTGAGTGAGGGGGCTATAAGCTAGGCTGAGTTTGACCAGCTCGCAAATGAGTTCGCTATTGATGAGCCGGGTAGATATTAGCAGATTACTGGTTAGGAGAATAGTGAGGTTTATTTCGCTTGCTTGACTATGCAGCTAGGGAGGAGGCAGTCACTGCGAAGTGTATTAGACCCCGGTGATATCTAGAGAGGAACTATACTGATATGTGTACTTGATGAGTACCGACTTGCTTGGATTGCATCTCTCATATGACATTCGGCTACGTAGGCCTCGCATTGCATTGTTATGGCCAATAACATTCATGTCTCGCATTGCATGGCCTTGGTATGGCCGATAGCATTCATGCCCTGCATCACATAGCCTTGGTACAGCTGGTTGAATTCATAGACTTACCGCATATTTCTGCATTTCTCTGATATTATATACTTGGCACTTGCCTTACGCATACACTTATACCACCCTTTAAGCTTTTGTAAGCTTATGCATGACAGTTGCGTGTAGGTAGCGTTGAACAGCAGCAGCGCTAAGGCAGGAGTGTGCATCTGGCTATTTTAGAGTTTTTGATCACCTTGTATTTTTCCTTCCAGCTTTATACTTAAAGTTTTGATATAGTGAATATGTGGTGATGTTGTATTATGACTTAGTTATACTTGTGATTATGCTCCATTATAATAAAAAATTCATTCTGAAAATCCTCCTTGTAGGATCTCAGGATCAGAATCTATCATATGAGTGTCGATATCCGAGAATGAGGCACTACGGAGGCTGTCGGCACCGGATTCGGCAATTGGGATTCCTGTGAATCCAATTTTTGGGTTTGAGGCGTGACAGATGAGCATCTTCAATTGGTTGAGTTCACATATAATAACAACTATCAGGTAACCATTGGCTTGACTCCTTTTGAGGCATTGTATGGCAGACCATATCTTCGAGTCATTGGACCGAGGTTGGAGAGAGGCGTCTCCTAGGTCTCGAGCTTTTGCAGCAGATATCAGAGGCTATCGATATCATCAAGCAGAGGATGCGCACAGCTCAGAGTCGGTAAAAGAGTTTGGCTGATCGTCGACGTTGTCCCTTGGAGTTTGAGGTAGGGGACCATGTGTGTCTCAAGGTCTTGCCCATGAAGGGCATAGTTCGATTTGGAGCAAAGGGAAAGCTTGTCCTAAGATTTATAGGACCTTTTGAGAACACTGAGCGAATTGGCACCGTGGCCTATCGGCTTGCCTTACCATCTCAGTTGTCTGTCATTCACAACGTTTTTTATGTCTCTATGCTTAGGAAGTGTGGGTCAGACATCGTGGCTGTTATTGATTGGCAGCCGTTGGAGGCTCGTGAGGATGCTTCTTACATTGAGCAACCAGTTCGTATCCTTGATTGGAAGGAGCAGGTCCTTCGGACCAAGGTTATTCCCTTAGTGAAAGTTTTGTGGGGTTACCATTCTGTTAATGAGGCATCTTGGGAATGCGAGGCCAAGATCCAAGAGCACTATCCCCATCTCTTTGATGATTGATGATATGTTGTATCTTATATGTTATCTCCGATTTTATATGATGATGCTATGTTTCCTCTTCCTTTATGAGTTATATCTAATTGCGATGATTGTGTGAATTTTGAGGATGAAAATTTTATTTAGAGGGGAGAGTTGTAATACTCGTGTCCTAGTTCACACCGTTCCGCAGGCTTCCGCAGTTCTCTCGGTCGAATTTCAATAACTCTTAACCCGCATCCAATGTTTGTGCGCGATCTTAAGCTAGGTCCTGCGTACCGAAGTCAGCTCAACTTGAAACTTGTACCCTAGCGACTGCGCTGTGGCCGTGGTTCCAACGTCGTGACTCGCTCATCAATTCGATACCCAGGCTAGAAGTTGTGGATCTGCGTTCATTCCGAAGAAACACTGCGCGTTGCGAATTTCGAGGGAATCTCTACGACATGTCCCATCAATCAATCAATCAATCAATGTCAAGTACAAGCCATACCCCAAGTACAATAACCATCCATCCTTTTCCAAAAGTCAACCCTCTCTCTCTCCCCTCACCATTCCTCTTTTACAAAAAAATCAAACTCACCCATACCTCCCATCCCCTTCCTTACATCATCCCATCACTCCTTTTTCTCTCTCATATCTCAAATCTCCCAAGTAACAAGATTCATACGTCCAAGCCTCCCCAAGCTCTCTCACAAATGCTAAGTGTGGCCCACCCTCTCATCTCTCATCCCCACCATCAAAACCCCATCATCCACCGTTAAAAGTTGAGCATAGGAGCATACAAGCCTAAGGGAGCAAGAAGGAGGCCAATAAGGTGAGTGATTCACCATTCACTCTTATTTTAGGGCCCACTTATTGGTGGGATCCATTTTAATGAATGTGATGTAACCATGAGGGGCCCATAGTGGTGGGGTCCCTCCACTACAAGAAATATGGTTTTTACCTACGAAACTTTTACCTATGAAAATAATTTTCGTAGGTAAAGATGTGTTTTACCTACGAAATCAATTTTCATAGGTAAAAACCAACTTTTACCAACAAAATTTTATTTCGTAGGTAAAAACCATCTTTACCTACGAATATTTTCGTAGGTGAAGGCTCTTTTGCCTATTTCGCATCGTAAAAAATTGATAACATTATTTTTACCTACGATATTTAATTTCGTAGGTAAAACCCACCTTTACCAACGAAACTATTCATAGCTAAAGGTTGTTTTCAATTTTTTACCTACGAACTGTAATTTCGTAGGTAAAAACCAATCTTTAGCAATGAAAATATTCCTAGCTAATGGGTATTCAAAAAATCCAATCTTTACCTACGAAAATATTCGTAGCTAAATGATGTTTTCAATTCTAAAAAATCGAAAACTTTACTTTTACCTACGAAATATACTTTCGTAGGTAAACCCAATATTTACCTACGAAATTGTTCGTAGCCAAAGGGTGTTGTGAATTTTATAACCCATCTTTACCTACAAAAATATTCGTAGCCAAAGAGTTTTTGAATTGGCTAGTACGGAGGCAAAAAATCCGATCTTTACCTACGAAACCATTCGTAGCTAAATGATGTTTTGATTTAATTTTACCTACGAAACTGTTTTGTAGGTAAAACCTTCTTTACCTACGAAAATATTCGTAGTCGACGGGTCTGTAAAATTTTTAAAAAAAATACAAAATCCAAACCCTCCTTTTACCTACGAAACCCACTTTCGTAGGCAAAACATATATTTACCTACGAAACTATTCGTAGCTAAAGTGTCTTTTAAACTATTTAAAAAATTGAAACCACTCCTTTTACCTACGAAATAAACTTTCGTAGGTAAAACCTATCTTCACCTACGAATATATTCATAGCTAAAGGGTCTGTCAAATTTCAAAAATCGAAAACCTTTCTTTTTCCTACGAATTCTAGTTTCATAGGGAAAACCCGTATTTGCCTACGAAAATATTTGTAGCTGAAGGATATATGTGAAATTTTTCAAAAAAATACAGAATCCAGAACCCTCCTTTTACCTACAAAACCAACTTTTGTAGGTAAAACACATATTTACCTACAAAAATATTCGAAGCTAAAGGGTCTACTAAATTTTTAGAGATCACCAAAAATCGACAACCTTACTTTTTCCTACGAATCTTAATTTCGTAGGTAAAACACGTCTTTAGCTATGAAACTATTCGTAGCTAAAGGGTCTTTTGATTATAGATTAAGGATCTTTGAAATTTTTCAATAAGGAAAAAAATCCAAAGACTTGCTTTTGTCTACGAATTCTAAGTGCGTAGCTAAAAGTTTACTTTTAGCGATGAAACCTTTAGCTACAACAATTTTCGTGGCAAAAAATCGTGGATGAGACTTTTAGCGACGACAAATTTTGTCGCTAAAGGCTCCAACCAATATTTCAATATTTTCGGATGGATTACTTTTAGCTACGACAATTGTCGTAGCTAAAAATCGTGGATGAGACTTTTAGCGACGAAATTTTTCGTAAACATTTTTTGGATAGATTACTTTTAGCTACGAAACGTTTCGTTGCTACAAATCGTGGTTGAGACTTCAAGCGACGAAACTTTTCGTCGCTAAAGGCTCCAAACATTTTTTATAATCTTTAGTTGGAATACTTTTTGCTACGAACATTTTCGTAGCTAAAAATCGTGGAAATCACTTTTAGTGGGGAAAACTGTCGTCGCTAAAGGCTCCAAACATTTTTTGAATAGACTACTTTTAGTTACGAAAATTTTCATAGTAGATGAGACTTTCAGTGACCCAAATTTCTGTCGCTAAAAGCTCGTACATTAGGCTATGACTTTCAGCAACGAAACTTTTTCAAAAACATTTGTAGCTATGAAAGTTTTCGTAGCTACGAATGGTGGATGAGACTTTTAGCGGCGAAAATATTCGTCATTAAAAAAGCTAATGCGACTTGTACCTACGAAATATTTCGTAGGTAAAAGTCTCTTTTTTAAAAAAAAAATTCTATCTCAAATTCCTGAAATACACCTGTTATAATATAATTCATCATATTCTTTCTGATATACACCTGTTATATAATATATTTCATCATATTCACATTCACATTCACCAAGACACCAACATTACCAAATGCTAAAATGCTTTTTTGTAACTGGTGAAGTATGGAAAGAACCTATCATGATGCTCCTTCGGAATTGAAAGTAGGATTTCATTTACCCGGTCTAGATCTCCACGCATCTCAAGGGTTTTATACTCAATCAAGCTAAGAAGTAAGGTGTATCCCACAACACTGCAAACAGGCAGATCATTAGCAATAGAAATAAACAATGGAACTGATACTGCTTTCTAAAACCAGCTCCTAAGCCCAACTCACTTGAATTCTTTGTCAATAAGATAGACCCGACTTTGGCTCGCAAGATAGCGTAACAGATACATAAGCCAATCCAAGTGAAACTCAAAAACTATGAGTAATAGAAAAGGTAAATTTCTCCAAGACTATCAATTGTATATCTCTACCACAAAATGTAGCATGTATGTCATTTTATTGTACATGTATCAGCCTCGATAATTTAAGCATATCATGGAATTTGAATCCTTGGGCATTTGACATGTATGCTTACCCTCTAGAGTGCAAATTCTCTAAGATTGAGATGGACTCAACAGTAATACAAACTACCATTTCAATGGAATGATCAAATGGTTATACTATAAGTTTGTTGTGTTTCAAAACATGTGGACCAGCTAGATGGAAACTCAGCAATTGAATCGTCATTTCAAAACATGTGGAACATGAATACAACTAATTCTCCAATATTAAGAAATTCCTTCTTTTCTTTGTTTAGTTCCATTTTTCATGGGAGTTAGACAACAACTCGATTGTTAAATTGTCTACAAAGTACTTATGCAGTCTTAGCCATAGAACAAACTAGTCTAAGATGCTAGTGACATGGAACCAAATTTCATGTAATTCTGCATTTTAGATGCCCACAAAATGCTTACTGAAAATACTTCAACTTCTCTTTCCTTTTCTATCCTGCTACAAGCATCTACAGGGGTTTCAGATGAAGATTCCATTTCTTATGTTAGCAAATGGCATGAAGTCGGAGCTTAATTCATAAGAGGCTGTTGCAGAATGACTCCAAATACCACCCGTGCAATATTAAGGACTTTGTGCAAGGAATCCATTTTACCAACATCTTTGCCATGATTGACTTAAATTAATGACTAACTTAGAGCTATAAATATCAATTGAGAAAAGTTAGAATGGTTGGTCAACATGAATCTGAATTTTCTCTCTGTTGGTTTTGTTTAGACAATTTCTGAAGCTGTGCATGTTAGAAGACCAGGAAAGAAAATCATGGGTAGGTTAGGCATGCACGAATAGATTATAGAGATACATGGTCGGAGAAAATGGCATTTTTGTCATTTGTTAATGGCCCATTGTCTCTAAAACGACATTGTTGGTACGATTGTTAAACCATTGTCTAACGGACCTAAATGTTTTCCAAAGCAATAAAACACAACTCCAAAATCTTCTCAGCCAAACATCCATAAAGTTAGCAATCAGATTCAAATGTATAACCCATATGTTCAAAGACAAAAGGAAAATCAAAATAAAAAATTCAATCAACTATTTAAAACCAGAACTGGACCATGAGCCATTTTTTTGCCACCGTTTAGTTCAAAGCAGTCCAACTACCAGTTCCACCTGCTATGTTCATGTGCAGGGAATATGTATAACGGCATCAGAAAAATCTTTTTTTCTTTTTTCTTTTTATTTTTTATTTAACTTGTGAGCTACTTAAAAGGCAATCTAACAAATTAATCTTTAGCAATAATATAAAAATCCAAAAGGATGGCATGTTTGATGATTATGTCATGCACTCTTACAATAACATTCCAAGTAAATGTTTTGGTATGCACAATGAGGGGACTTTTATGCCATTTACTAAAACAAGGATCATAGGCATCAAACATAGATGTCTAAAGAACTTGACATCAATCATGACAAAATGTTATAAATTCATACACATCAATCAGCACAAATAAAATTAAAGAGATATTGGCATCAGCCTTCAAACAAGGCAAGAAAATGATTCGACGTAGAGAAACCAAACCTAGATGATTGATCATAGCTAAAAAAAACTTGACAGCCGAGTTTGGCACTATGCCGTGCACAATTGGTACCACTGCCATTTAATAGGCCACGAAAACCTTCAGTTCTCCATATATACTTCAAGCCTTGTACTGTTCCATTGTACTTTATATTTTGATGATTTTGAACCTGCATTTTCCAATTACCTAGGATAGTACCATGCTTTAGATTGAAAATTGTAACAAAAAGAAGAATAATGGAGAGAAGGCTAAAAGATGAAGTTACAGCTTGTTGGAAAATATTTCAGCTCTTTACATTTCCAACCAAGAACAAGCTTTCAGGCACTACACATTGAATGTTTTTCAGTGCTCTATACAGTGGTTATAAATGCATTTGAATCAAGAGAAAATAAAATTTTATTTAAAAAAATAAATTATCGATTGCAAAAAAAAAATTATGACTTATAATTTGAAAAAGGCAACTTTATTTAAAGATATTTTCCAACTAAAATTTCCATCAAGTGGTAAGAAAGTGTAGTAACTTTTTCACTCTTTGCAACACATCTATTGCAGGAATGGCTAAGTAGCCAGGAAGATGATGTTGGAACCGTGGATGTTGACGAATCTCAGGAATTGTCATTAGGTGATCAAATCACTTGCTCCAATAGACAAATGGCTAGGAAGGGTGCATTTTCCACTCTGATGACAAAGAAGGTAACAAGCATATAAAACAACTTGCATCCAAAAATACTGCATGTATTAAAACAACAAGCATTTTCCAATCATGTTTCTTTCTCAGCATGCATAGACAACATCAGCATCCTCCACAGATCTTTAACTACATCTTAGCAACAGTACCCACAGATTTTGTAGTTTCAGTCCTAAAGAATTCAGTTTAGCCAAGAGGAAGTGATAAAAAATAATGATGAAACCTTAGCATTCACAGCGAGAAGTAGCTGGCAAATATCACGATGAGGGATATTTGCATTAACTCAATACAACTCCGGGCGAAAATGAAAATAAGATAAAGATTAAACAGCTAGGACCTTCTAATTTGGAGATCTTAGGCAAGGCCCATTTGGAGATTTAGATCTATTTCATTTTCTAGACCATGCTTTAAAATGAGCTGAAAAACTGATGGACAGAGTGGATGTACAACACATAAATCAAGGTGGGCTCCATAGTTAGGTACTCATGAAATCCAAAATCATAGTATTTCTACACTTATGTGGGCCACATCATATAAATTTAGAATTTCTAGCTATAATTTGATAGAGTGGCCCACTTGAGATTTGAATCAGCCTAATTATTTTTTAACAAAGAAAAAAAAAAGTTACAATTACCTGATGGACGGCATAGATTTTGTGCACATCAAGCCGTTTACCCCACATTAGTGAAAGAAACCCAGTTGGGTGACTATTGGAGATGGACCAGCATTTTCTGACTTTCCCTTTTCCAATATCTTTCTTACTTTCTCTCCATGTGCATACTACTGCCATTAATATATTTCACCGACATAACACGCTGAATGTAAAATGATTTAGGTTTTGGTAAAAGGAAGTCTGAGATATCAGGGAAAACCAAATTATAAGGTATGCATCATTGGAAAAGAAAGAATATCTCCAACCAACACATAAGGATGTGATTGATTAAATGTTTCTACCCAAGGTTCTCCAATACTGACAACTATTGTACGTAACAGCCAACGAGCACTACATATCTCTCTCTCTCTTTCTCTCTCTCTTTTTCTTTTTTAGGAAATGCTTATATGTTGTAAGTTCCACAAAATCATAATGTCAAACAAAACACTTACTGTTTATCTATTGGCCACCAATCTTTAACTCTGCACCCAACCAATTCTGAGTCATGTTTTGCAGATCTCTTTGTTGAACACTACACAGAAAACCAAAGAATAACATTGTGCATGACTCTTTTTTTTTTATTATTTTAGTGAATGGCAAGCACTAGATTCCAAAAACAAAACAGCAGGGAAAAACTAAACTACAACCAAAATGAGCCAAGAAAGGCATATTGTATTACACTATATATGTTGAAACCATAGGGAGTCATCATTCTAAAAAGGAAAAGGAGAAGAGGAGGGAGGTTACAAATTTTACCAGGATCCTCTACTTCATTATGGAGAGGAAATGGGACAGAACCACTGCAAATAGATTATAAAGACAAGAAAGGAAAGAAGTTACCTTTGCCAATCTAGCAATACTTCGTCTTTTACGCTTTTTGTTAGCACCCATAGGGCTCTTGAAATTACCAACCGGGTTCTCATCATTTTCTAACAGCGAAGTGGACTCCTGCACACATGGGTCCAAACCAAATTGCTATTCAAAATCATGCATTTGCATTTCAAAATCAATGTAACCTTAGGTGCATATATTTTTTCTAGTGCCATGTGTCAATGCAGCAAAATTCATGGGGACGGAAGGCCAAATGACTAAGATGCACTAAGATGCATATAATTTTAAGTTACTCACAGTACCAAATGCAAGTGGGTTGAATCTAATTGCTAATTTTTTTAATGAATAAAACCAATTAAAGCTAGTGATCCAAAACTTATACCAATTAAAGCATCTGTTTAAAAATGTTTGCAAGTGTCAATCCTGAGGAAGCAAGAGCAGGGGCACAAGTACTGTGGAGAAGCAGGAGCGGAACTCCCAGTCAAAGGTTGCTGCAACTGAGAATTGGGAAGAACACTTACTGACCAATAAGAGCACAAATATGAGTCAAGTATCCTGGGTGCCTTTGTGTCCATTGATGAAAGGCTGGATGCAGGCCTAGATGAAGGGGAAAACCAAAAATCAGCGAGAGATACTGTTGCACGTGTATTAAAAGGAAAAGTCCACGTGTATTAGAAACTTAACCGTTCTCCCAAGCAAGAATGCAGCTGTTGCACCAATAGTAGCACCAACAGAATCAACGACAAAACCAATGGGTAACCCGAACAGGTAACCACCTCCAAGATGGAAAATGAACAACAGATACTGCATGAGGTTCTGCTTAACAAATAGATGGAGGGAAGTAAAAACAAGTTCATGCCGGTTGAGTATCTCTGCCAACACTAATTGGATACAGCGGCACAAGCATAAAAGGTGTGGACTAGAAACAAAAAATAAATATAGCTTTGGAGATGCAACTTGAAATTAATTGAAATCATTAGAGTAAATGTGCTTCAGATGCAATAGAAACACCTGAGACTTCAATATGAGGTCATGGACCATGAGACTGCTTCTATAAGGATTCAAGGACTTTCAGAACTCATCTAAGCCTATTTGTGGGGTTACCATTGCAGTCTTAATACATGCAAAATTAGGTTGGATTTACAAGAAGCATGTCTTAGTGCCACCAATGAAAACTTTTGATGGAATGTAACTTGCACGTGCCTTTGACCATGTCATTGGTGTATGATGTGAATGTTTCTCTTGACAGCATTGCCAAATAACATGCATTGTTATATGGTTAACCACAACCCATCTTTTCCCTTTTTTATTTTGAGAAGCAAAAGTTTATCAAGGAACTAAAAAAATCATCCTCAATTATTGACCATCAAGTGGAAACCTTTTTACTTAGAATACAGGGGCAACGAGTTGAGAGCAACAACACCTGTTTTATATTACATAGTTAAGCATTTTGTTCAATTGTTGACCTATGTATATGTTTGTAAATAATATTGAAACATCCTTTTTTTGGAGGAAATAAAGTTTTATTCAAAAAGCTAAGAAATAAAGAACATCAGAGAAGAGGAAATGGGTTCTTGATGCAAACATTCGTCAAACACACCCTCTTTGGCTACGATCACCCATTTCATCAGCTTCTCTATAAACATATGGGCAAATGATATATTTCACCCAGAAATAGGTAAAGATTCTTGACAAATGAGGGCAAACCCTCCAATGTTTTGACATTAGCATAAGACATAACAACTAGTCTTCAATGACAGGACTCCCAAGAAAAAAAAAAAAAAACAGAAAGAATCCTCGATCCTTCTCTAAGATCCTTTCCACATCATTAGTCTCCCAACCAACTCGTCCAGAAAAGGTCCATCTTTGTCTCACCTGTGTCATTTCTATGTTTTTTTTAGCTGTATATGACTTTTGAATTAATTACTCAGTTAGCACACCATCTACAAAATCAAGCAAGATTCGGTAGATTATGCATGGCACATTATATTAAAACGCAACAAAAAATAAATAAATACCCATTTCGGGTTCATACACATACATCTACATCCACATAATCTATCCCCTCTACCTCCAAAAATCTATCGCCTGTACCTCCTTTATCTTCTTTTTTTTCTTCAGTTTTCCTGCTACATATACTATTCTACTCCCAATCTTAAACCCATGTGCAAAAACTGAAGAAGAAGAAGAATAACTCACCTTGTCGGGCGAGATCGGGCGAGATGGGGTGGACATTCGGGTAGCGTATGGGGCCTCGGGCAGACGGGCAGTCGGGCGGGCGGGCGGGTGGCGAGCAGGGGCAGCAGGCTGGGTGGCGACTGTGGGGTGGGGATAGAGAAAGAGAAGAAAAGGGAGAAAGGGAAAGGGAGCTAGGCAGCCGTGCGGGTGGGGTGGGGTAGGGTTTGAAGGGAAAAGGTTCTATACGGTCGAGCGCATGGGAACTCCCCGTGGGGTCGAGTTGTGTGGGCCCCACCATGATGCGTGTCAATCATCTACCCCATCAATCAGATGCACCATTCCATGGTGGACCCAGGGATTAAAAATCAAGTAAATCTTTGACTTGTGTGGGCCACACCACATACAAAAGTTGAGAGGGGTTACCCTCCATTAAAACATTCATAATTATATTTTGGGCCCACCAAGATGTGGTTCACAAATCCAGCCCATCCATTATGTGTATGCCACTTGGATGAGGGGTCATACCAAGTTTCAGCTGCATCCAAAACTAAGGTGGGCTCCACTGGAGCTTTGGATTTAACTCGTTCTTTGGATATTGCCCTAAAATGATCTCTCCAAATGGATGAAAGCTGTGGATACAAAACATCCATCATGGTGGGGCCCAAAAATGAGAGGTATATAAATCTCAGGTGGACCACACCACATGAAAACAATAATGATTGAATATCCATCATTAAAATCCTCTTAAGGCCCATTGTACTGTTTATTTGGCATCCAATTTGTTTAGTAGGCCATACAGGCCTAGATGAAGGGAAAAACCAAAAATCATCTCCATCCAAAACTTTTATGGCCTCCAAAATGTTTTTAATGGGGGATGCTCATTCAACACTGTTTCCTGTAATGTGGTCCACTTAAGATTTGGATATATCTCATTTTTGGTCTCATATCGTAAAATGATATGAAAAAATAGATGGATGACATGGATGAAACGAATACATCATGGTGGGGCCCACAAAGCACCAACCACCAGCCATTGGATGGTGTCTGGGGGAGTAGCCAGTCTGTTCCCCTTATTTGTAGTGTGGTCCATTTAATCTTTGGATATGATTCATTTTCTGGATAATTCATAAAAATTGTCTCGAAATATGGATGAACAGTATGTTATGTAGTCCTCTTACAACGCGATTGTCCAAACAAAAGAAGTTAACGTACTAACTCTGTACACTATAGCCTATTGAGTTAACTTTGAGGTTTATGAAATTTATTTAGATTATCAATGCCACTATCCATTTTACCAAGAACTTTTAGGGCATGAGCATAAGATCAAAGCATAAATAAAGCACAAGTAGACTACACCCTAGGAAGCAATGTCAATTGAACACCTACCGTTGAAATATTCTTAAGGGCCATGAAAGTTTTAAATCAAGTTGATATTTGTTTTTTCTCTTCATCCATGTCTTTGTGAACTTGTGAATAGGATGGATAACAAATAAACATCACTGTGGGCATTAGGAAGGTTTCAACAGTGGACATCATTTTCCCTGTTGTTTCCTATGGTGTGGTCTACTTAAACTTTTATATGCTTCAATTTTGGGCTCAACCACTAAAATGAGCTGAAGTACCAGATGGATAGTGTGGATAAGACACACACATTCAAAGTGGGCTTAATAGGGTTTAATCAGTACGATAATCTAACTAGGTTACTCAATACACAATCCTTGACTGAGGCATACCTGATGTTTGTTGGAAATCAATAGGCAGTTTGACTAGTGCACCCAAGACTAGCCAACTAGCTGGTGTCAAAGCTATGTGGGCCCTACCACGATGTGTGTGTCTTATTTACCCTGTCCATCCATTTTTTCAACTTATTTTAGCAAATGAGGTCACAAATAGGGTAAATCCAAATCTTTAGAAAATTATGGAAACTTTTTGGGGCCACAAAAATTATGGATCATGCTGATATATGTGTTTTCCTTTCATCCATGCCTGTGATGTTATCAATAGGTTGGATGAGAAATAAACATTATAGTAGACCATGGGAAGTTTTTAAATCTTGACGTTCGATCATCATTGTTTTCCTGCAGTGTGGTCCACTTGAGATTTTAATCTAACTCATTTTTGAGCTTATGCCCCAACTTTATATAGAAAAATGGATGGACGATATGGATAAAACACATACATCATCGTAGCTTATAAAGCTTTGACTCGTGAACTGCTAGTGTTGGGGTCACTTGCCAAAACGCGTGCAAATCCTACATCTCAACTCTGTCAATCTATTTTGACAGATCATTTTAGGTTATGATACTAAAAAGGAGGCAGATAGGAGACTTTGGTGGACCACACCACAAGAAACAGGGGTCGCAACTGTAGTCATTAAGGTGGGGCTTATATAGTTCCACAATAATGTCCACCATAAAAATTCATCTATATAGATCATTTCAGGACATGGGTTAAAGAATGAGGCAAATCAAAATTTCAAGTAGATTCACCACAAATATATATATATATATATATATATATATATATATATATATATATATATATATATATATATATAATAAAATTGCGAGGATTGAACGCTTACTAATAAAAATTTTTAGAGGGCTACAGAAGTCTTGGATGAAGCTGATATTTGATTTTTCTCTTCATCTACGTCTTTTTTTAAACTTATTAACAGATTAGATCTCAAATAAACATCATAGTGGCCCTGGGAAAGTCTTAACAGTGGGTGTCACTGTCCCCACTGTTTTTGGTGGTGGGGCCACTTGAGATTTAGATCTGACTCGTTCTTTTGATCATCCCATAAAATGATCTCTCCAAATGAATCGACGGTGTTGATATAATATATACATCATGGTGGGGCACACAGATCTGACTCATTTTTTGGATCAACTATTAAAATAATCCGTAAAAATGAATGGACAGAGTGAATAAATAATATACATCACGGTGGGCTCCACAAGACTTAAAAACTAGGAGACGGATTGGCTACTCCCCCTAACACCAGCCCTGTGGCTGGTGGTCGGTGCTCCATGGGGCCCACCATGATGTATGTTTTTCATCCATTCTGTTCATCCACTTTTACAGATCATTTTAGTAATTTATAAAAAAAAATTATAGGGATATAAATCTTGGGTGGACCACACCACAGGAAAGAAATAATGATTGGATATCCACTATTAACATCCTCCTAAGGCCTAATGTATTGTTTATTTGACATCCAATCTGTTAATTAGGTCATAAATACCCAGATGAAGGGAAAAAATAAATATCAGTTTGATCCAAAACTTTTATGGCCCCCAAAACATTTTTAATGGTCAACATTCATTAAACATTATTTACTATAATGTGATCCACTTGAGATTGAGATATAACTCATTTTTTTTTTCATACTATAAAATGATCTATAAAATTAGATGGATGGAATGGATGAAACACATACATCATAGTGGGGTCCACAGAGCACCGACCACCAGCCAATGGCTGGTGGCAGGGGGCGTAGCCAATCTGTTTCCTAAAAACCTAAGCCCCTCCCAAAACTCAAATCCCGCGCCCGCCCGCCCCTCCCAAAACCCAAATCCCTCAAACCTCTCTTTGGCACCCACCCCTCTCCGAAACCCTCTCTCTCTCTCTATCGCCCGACCCTCTTTTCTCTGATCAGAGATTTATGGAATACAAGCTGCACTGCCAAATCCCTCTTTTTCTCCGATCAGAGAAATCCTCCGCCATCGATCTCTCTTCTTCCGATCGGACGGTTCACAACTCATCTCGCCATTTTGTCTTCGTCGTCAATCCCAAGGGTTTTCTTCTAACCACATTCTTGTTTGCAATCTTTCATAGGTTCACCACTCACAGGAAGATCAATACATTGTCGCACCGATAGGTAATACACTTCCATTGCTTTTCTTCATCATGACGAGTGTTTTTTCTCATGAAGAGAACCTACTGAGCGTTCTTGGTAGGTGACCGAAGGTCCCCTGAAAACAATGGCTTGATTGATGAAGGTCAGTATTTGAACAAGGGCAAAAGGTCCCCTCAGTTGGTGGGAATCCCAGTAAAAATTTTAAGATGAGTTTTTCAAAATCCTATTTTGAAAAATGCGTTGGATTCTTGTCCGCCTTCTTTGGATCGATGTGGACCAACTCTGATAGCTATAGATGGATTCTTTCCATGTATAAATCTTTATACATGGAGAGAATCCATCGTAGCTATCAAAGTCAACATTGCATCAGTCCTGCCCTTGTGGAGAAGATCACCCATTGGTGAATTTTTTATTCCAATTCTGCTTTGCTGCTACAGATGAAACGCAAGACCCCGAGCAGGATGAAGAAAAGTTAGCTCGAGTGAGGGACTGGATTTCTTCTAGGCACACCGAGACTGTCGATCTGACTGATGTTCTTTCAAACTTTCCCGATGTATCTGTGGTAAAGGTGACTACCACCTGCTCAGCTAAATTATTATTCAGGATTAAATCCTGTTTGATTTTACCATTGAACTGGATAGCAAATTGACAAACTTGTAGTTTCCTTACTATTAGTCTAGAGGGATTAGGCTCCAAATTGCAATAATGTTTCTTTCTCAAGATGGACTAGAAATGAATGCAATTGCAATTTGAGAGCTACCTCCTCATATGACTACTAGGCAACACAATACCATTTGATAATTTCCATTGATTGAACTGAATGTTCCCAATTTAGTTTAATCGTGTATCCAAACAAGCTCTTAATCTTTTAATTGAGATGGTATTGTTCTAAGGGTAGAGAAACAGTCAGAAGGGGTCAGCTCGGCCCACTGACAGCCCTACTTATTGTTATTAGTAGCACTGGCATAGTTCTATATAATACGTTTTAGTTAGTTAAGAAACCTAACTCAGGCATTTCTGCATGACTGGTTGTCAGAAATCATAGATAGGCTGATAAAAGAAGGGCTTCTAACTTCAGCTGGAAGGGATAGTAACACCATAAACAAGCCAAAGGTTAGATAAAATCAGATCTTCCTTTTTCTTCTCAGTGTTGTTTTCATTGAATTTTCTAATGGGAAAATAATGTAAAAACATCAGAAGCTCAATCCTGCATTTGGAGTTGTGAAGGAAGAGACCGATATGGTAATCCCAAATGATGAAAAGACTCCCAAAATCATGGATGAAGATTACATGTACATGAAGGTGAGTCCTTCCATTGTTCTAGTAGAGGCTGTTGTAACTTGAATTGCGATTGTAATGGTTTGTAACAGTTACCCAACACCGTTGTTACCATCATTATGTTTTGACTCTGATGTTATGGCCACGGCTTCCAACTACATTTGATGGCATAAAACATGATTCTTGCACCTTTTTCTGTTTGTACCAAATATCTTGATTTTAAAACTCCTTATAGTAGAACTAAGATAATCAATGTCAAAATATTATTTTCCTTTCAATGACTCTTATGGGAACTTCATTTTAAAATGTCATGGATATTGGTGTTCTAAAGATGCTCATTAGCACAAGTCTTCCTACAAGGTGCAACTCTTTTACCTATAGGAATTAAGCCACTAGAGTCTAG
Source organism: Magnolia kwangsiensis (assembly GCA_037074715.1). Taxonomy (NCBI): domain Eukaryota; kingdom Viridiplantae; phylum Streptophyta; class Magnoliopsida; order Magnoliales; family Magnoliaceae; genus Magnolia; species Magnolia kwangsiensis. The sequence continues at coordinate 75,681,702 of CM073589.1, forward strand.
TCCTACACAGAATCTTGTCAGTCTTCTAGTACACTTTGAAGTAATCAAGTATTCTCATGTTCAAAAAAGGATTAGATGTGTGAAGTTTAACATTAAGATTTTTTCTTTTTTTTTAGTAAAGTTTAACATGAATATTATAAGAAGCATAGTTCACAACAAGGGCCTAAGACACCGGAGTCAACTTTACCCACTCACTTGGATAATCTAAATTGAAATATTCTTTTCATCTTCAATGTCTCTTATGTGATTTTCCTTTAAAGATCATGGGTGTTGTGAGCATTTCTAAAGCTCAAAAGATGGCCACTAATACAGATCTTCCTTTGGGATGTTCTAGACAAGATTTTAACATACAAGAATTATGACGCTATTGACATGTTTCGTTCTTCTTTTTTTCTCTTTCCTTTTCATCATTATATGGTGTACAAGCCATTAAAAAATTGTTATCCTTGTGTATTGCAATTTTGGTGTTAGAAAGGTTTTGTAAGGCCAAATTTGGCAGGGTGTACTGAAGCATGTCCAAAGTCCAACTCATGATCTAAGGTCTCATGTTCAAATCCAGCCACCTGATTAGGATTGCTTGATCAACATGATAACAAGCTATTCTCACTCATTGGTGGTCCACTATCTTGATGGCCCAAAGACTCAGTCACATGTAGAGAATGATCAAAAAGAAAGAAGAAGATCCCAGCCGTAACATAAGGTATGCATTTTGTTTTGTGAAGAGTACCTACTTTTGCAAAGATAAATAGTCAATAAAGGCTGTGGCCCCATTTCAAGAGGATGAATGCCTAAGCAAGCAAAATGCTCAAACGTGAGAGATGGTTCTTTATTAGTCTCTCTCCTTATTTTCAAAGTTTCTGGAAAACTTCTGTTATGTCACATCATTGAATCATGGACCATACAAAATGTGACCATTTTGTCAATCATAGACTTGTTTTTCATGAATTGGGGGAAAAAAAAGAAGAAAAAAAAAATGGATGGTGATGGTGCACTTTATTGCAACCTTATTGCAATTGATGTTGGCATGATTGAAGAGGTTGATATTGGTGTTGGTATCAACAACATTAAAGGCATGTAGGTTTCTTGTTCCTACAGTCAGGCTGCCCATATCTCTTCCTAACTATAAGTCACATGTCATATATTTGAGCCATGCTCATACTATAGGAGCTTGGAAGCTCTACAACTAGGAATAACAAAATCGCTAACTCTTAGATTAATTTGAGTTACTTGTATGCCACATATATCAACCATCACATCTTGCCAAAGTTGTTATGCCTGAAAGCTACCTCTGCAGAAATACTTTTTCTGTATTTTTTGGTGTTTTTGTTTTTCACAGTTTAGTTTGCATGTAAGCGATATCGACTTCCTAGTTTTTATAGTGATTAAAATTTTCCCTTTTTACCAGTTTATGTGCATTTTCTGTTTAAATATTTGGTTTTCATGTTTTGACAGGATCAAGTTGACCGTCAATTACAATGGTAAGATAAGATGTATGATTCTTGTATATGGTTTGGTTGATTGTTCATTTCTAGCCACAAGGCCATTTTTGTTGTAGTGAGGTGGATATGAACTTATATCATCTTACAGGTTGTAATTGACTGTACGGTGGAGAGTTGCAATGAACCTGCCTGGGTTCTTTCCGACTAACCAAAGAAGTCAAACAATTAATGCCTAATAGAACACCTACACGAGAAATTTCTAAGCACCATCATCGACAATTTCCTGGAAAATTTTCCCACCCTTTATATAGATCTGAAAAGTCAACATTAGCTCTCAAACAGTTGAGGTTTGTACACTACAACAGTTCTCTTCTATTTTTTTTCTTTTCTGATTTCTTTCCTTGAAAGTTTTTTATTTGTCCAACTTCTTCATACATAGTTTGATCTACAGACGGTTGGATTCGCTTCTTTCAAAGTGGGGATTATGTTCTTCTATCGAACATGTTTGCAAGTGCTAGCCAATGGAACAAAGTGACAAGAGTGAGAGAGGCAATGAGAAACATAGGAGTTTAGAAACCAGAGCCAGGTAACAGCCTCATCGGAGCTACATCCAACAATTTAGCTTGAATCAGAATTTTCAAGGACTATTGTGGATGCATTTCTTTCTTGTGTAGCAGATTTTCTATGTTGTTAGACTCCCCTCTTCTCTTTCTGTACTTTTCTCTCCCAACTTTTCTTCTTCTTTTTTTTTTTTTCATTTTCCTTCTCCACCTTATTTGAAAATAGAAAGGGAATTCATATTTATTACTCTCCTTCCACTGATAGACAATTCACTTTCTAGGATAAAATGATAAATTCAATAGAGCTATTGCATCTATTTGTTTTTTTTTTGGGCACCATTTAATAATTGGCAGTGACTCATCCACCTTACATATCAGATTGATTTACAGCTATACGCACCATCTAGATTGTGGATCTCATTGTTGATGGAGCATTTCTAAATCACACTGATCAAGCAATCCTAACCATCCAATTAATGGATATCATATGGATAGATGGTTAAAAATTAAAGTAAATGGTCCAAATTCGGAAGGACAAATCTGATGGTTAATGTTATCTTCTCAGTGAAGATTTTTATAAATGGTGCAAAACTAACACTTGACTCCCCTTGCTCAAGACCTGACAGATGACTTCTTCTTTTTTTTTTTCTTTTTTTCTTTTTAAATTTATGGGCAGTGAAAATTGTAATGATGGAGAAATTCCAAGTATCGCATGGTAGCTTATGCTGAAATGAAAAATGAGATACTGCCCATATCTGATGATCAGGATTCCTCTGTTGTGAAAAAATGAGATACTTCAGGTTACTATTTGCTTCCATACTTGTTTCCTTTCTCTTTTACTGTTCTTTGTTTGTTGTTTCTGTTGGCACACCATGGTGCTTCTCTCTACTAATCAGTACTCTTTATGTTGTTTTCATGTGTTTCAGGCCACTTCAACATCTTTGTTGGCGACCTAAGTCCTGAAGTCACTGATGCAACTTTGTTTGTATGCTTTTCAGTGTATTCCAGCTGATTGTGAGTTCCCTACTGCTTTTCAGAGTACTGCATTTGATAGTTTATAGTGTTTGCTATTTTTTTTCCTAGTTTTTTCTTTTTTGGAGGAAGGATGAAACTCTTTTTTTTTTTCTTGTTTTGCTTGATTAAATTTGGGAAGTTTCTGCTACTACATGTGTTGATGTGGTTATAAACTTGGTGACTACACAATTCTCTTTGTAGAGATGTCTGGGTTATGTGGGATCATAAAACTAGACGTTCAAGAGGATTTAGCTTTGTTTCTTTTCGTAATCAGCAGGTATTATTCTCTATCTTAGTTATCACTGTTTAAAAGCCTGTAGTTGACTTCTTCTTCTTCTTTTTTAAAAGCCTGTAGTTGACTCATGAATTATCCATCAATTTCTGAAGTGGGACTGGGGCATGTTGAGTATTGATTTCTCTAATTGTAATCGAAAACAGACTCGAAATTGGTAATGAAAGTGAGTCAACAGAACCTATTCAGCAGCTATTCAAACTCTTAATTCGGTGTCCTATGTCGATCTTATATCCCTGCCACCACCCTCCGTTGGGCAGACGTGACAGATGATGTGCGGTAGCTCATCCGTCAGTGCCTTTGTGAGCCTCATATCCTAGAACGTACCGTTTCATAGACTTCCGCAGTCTTACCGGTCGAATTCTGACAACCTTCGACCCATAACCAATATTTGCGTGCGACCCTGATTCGTATGCCGTCAACCCATATCGACTCAACCCAAGACCTTTACCATAGTGTAATGCCCTGGAAAAATTCATACTTGGACTCGAGTACCAACTCGATCAGAAATCGCGTGGGATTAATTTCTTTGGAAAATAAGTGTAAGTTAGCTAGCGCAACTCTAGAGTAACTGGGAAATAGTCCCTGATCACTTTAAATACGTTCTACAAGACCCAAAGCGAGTAGAACCAATAACGCTATAATACTCTAAAACCTCAGATCAAACTCTAAACCGGTTTGTTCTTAGGACCTCTTTGAAACTTTGTATTGGATCTAGACCGCGCATCGAAAGTCCGATACCTACAATCTTAGACCGTTATAACCGCCTAGCTGGACTTGACAATCATTTCGAAAATCAAGTCCAACTGACATACGACTTGACGCGTTATTATTAAGCATTTTGACCGTCAGAATTCAGCCAAATTACACCCTTGGATCAGGAAAAATTTCTATTTCATATCATGAGACTTGTAGGCCTGATCTACGTGCGGTGACCGCTGAACTGAAACTGGACCGCCACGTGCGATCTACGAACACTACTGGTCTGAAAATGGAATGTGAGCGACATCCGACATGCATGAACTTAAGTCCAATCGCGTTCGACCGGAGGACCTCCAGAAATGTCTTTTTGGACCGAAACAGCCCCGATTTGGTTAGGCATCAAGTGAACATTGTTCCCAAGCCTGTTTTGGGCAAGTTTTAGGTTATAAAAGGGGCTTAAACCCTCACTTCTCTCATCCATCCGAATTTTTTAGAAACCCTAGCTGGTGTGAGAGAAAAGGTGAGAGATTGTGAGAGAGAGTGGGAGAGAATTTCCTGCTGCTTGCACTACGTGTTGCACGTGCTTAAGCAACGCGCCTCAATCACTTTTTCAGCGATTTCGCCGTGATTCTAGGTAAGCAAATACCCCAAATACTTGCTGATTTAAGGTTCCTTTGGTTCCTTAGCATGGTAGCTAATACATCTTGTAAAATAGATTCCCGGTTCGCCATAGACGAAGCGTACACGCTCCGTTCGAATCAATACACTTATAGGAGAAAAGGTGCAGATTTTAGACGCTTTGATTGACTGTTTTCAATGCTTTCAATGTCATTTAATAGTAGATTATCGACGGCAACGCCGTTTGACATGTACAACATGCTGTCCGTTTCCTGTTTCGTAAGCAGACGAAAAATATGAGATTTAGGGCATTTTAGTCAATTGTAGGAAATACTGTTTTCATCCATATTTTTCTGATGTGATTGACATGACTTCTTGTCGCATTAGGATACTAGGAATACGTGCATAATTAGTTTGGCAAAGATATGCGCCTAAATGCGCACTTTGAGTTGACATACTATATGTAGACTTAAGTGTGTAGTATAAGTGTTTGTATAAATGTTTGTATTAGTATATATTGAATTAAATGGTGTTATGAATTAGTTTAAGATTGAATTCTCAAATGATATGTTGATGTAAATGATTTCCTACATGTTGGCTATATGCATGATTTCATTATGTGTATGGAATGCAGGTGCTAGATGATTTACTTAAGTTGTATGTTATAACATGTGTTAACATGCTCACATTATTGTGTTTCATTTTCATTACTCTTACATGATTGCTGATGTGAATACATAAATGTTTAGGACTATACTTAGTCCAGGCAGTCGGTAACTGAGTAAATTCGTGGTTGGCTTATCTTTGCCACAAACGACATGTCGATGAACGCGAGTCGTGTTTTGGAGTTGACGGCAGTGGTTAGGCCACACGAGGTGTTTTACGCACTTCATGTCGTTCAACTTGAGATGCGCTTGTGCTAGTCGAGCCCGTCAAGTAACCCGACTGGCCTTTATATGTTCACCTTGTATGAGTCATAACTGCTTGAACCTAGGGTACTGAACTTACCATTGTAAACCCTGTTAACCATGGTACCTTAATCTATAAAGACTCATGAGCTAGGCATGGTGGTATGGGACACCGTGGTCAAGCTGTCGGCCTACACTAGGGCCACAAACCTCCCCGTAGTGACCAGTGAGTACCTATGACTCGTGAGTAGATTATGGTGGTATACGACACTATATTCTTGCTGTCGGCCTACATTGATCAGGCGACGAGTCCTTTTTAGTGACCGCGAGCGTATTCTGAGTCTACGGGAGGCGACGACCCTTCCGTAGCAATGAGAGTACAGTAGGCCTGTATTGATAAGGTGATGGGGGATCGGTGTAACGAGTGCGAGCAACAGCCCTGACAACCCTTGCAGTGACCTACAAAATATACATCGTATGAGATTACTAGGAGTGACGACCTTAGACAGGATCTGTGTTGGGATTGATATAAGGAAAGTACCTTAGTTTCCCAATATTGCTGTATGAAAAGGACTAATAATAACTCAGTAATCATATCAACATCACATTGCATGTGCCTGGAAGATGTGGAGCACTGAGCGGTACACAAGCATGTCGCAGACGCAGATGGTGCCACATGAGGGAGAATGTCCGTGAGGGCATCCATCATGTCATGTCATATTGCATTAACAACAGTATTAGGCTTGTATGATTTACTTCTTTATTATTATCGCATGATTGATTTGAGAACATGCTAATCTTTGCTCTATTATTCCACTGAGTTAGCTACTCACTCCCACGTTACGGGATGGTGTTTGCAACACCCACCAGTTCTCTTAGATGCAGGTGAGGCAGCGATTCAGGAGGCAGAGATGGATTATGATGAGGACCAGGACGAGTTCTCATATATGCAGTACCACGACGGCTTTGCTTAGGTGGCCTGGATTGACGGGACTACTCAGTGGGACTATTTTGACATTTGATTTTTGTTTATTTATATGTATATGAGACTCAGAGATGTATTCATACTTTGGAGACAGTTGAGATCTATTTTATTTTCCATACAGTGATATGTATATCTTTTAGTCTTTCGCTTGCTTTTATCACTGAATCTGGAGTATGAATTACAGTTTTGGTATACTTTTACTCATGTGAATGCTTTAACTCAGACAACATTGAATCATAATCATTTCTGTTGCATAAGTGACGGTCTGGAAATCGGGAGTTGGGTTTATGTACGCCTCCCGATTTTCAGGGTGTTACACATAGCGACCACGCCGTCGCTGCAGTTCCGATGCCGCGACTTGTGCGCCGAGGCGATACCCTGGTCAAGAGATGTTTGCCAATGTTCGGTGCGAAGAAAACGCCACGCATTGCGAAACCAAAGAGAATCTCTACGAGGTGTCACATTAATCCCATCAATCCATCAATCCATCACATGTCAAGTACATGTCAAGTACACATCACCTTTCACCCATTCTCAAGCAACTACAAAAGTCAAGAATCTCTTACAAGCCCATACCTCTCTTACACCAAAAGCCCTCAAAGTCAAAAAGTTCTTACACCACGCATGCTTTTCTTACACAAATGGCCACAAAAGTCAAGATTTTCTTACACCCATCACTCACCACATCCATCACCCATCTCTCTCTCCCTTTACAACTCTCTCTCTCTCTCTCTTTTTCTCATTTTCAAACTCAAAAAAATCTAAGGAGAGAAATCCCATATGTATGAGAATTCTCCAAGCCTCTCCCTCTCTTTCAAAACTTCAAGTGTGGCCCACTTTTCTACCCCATGATCTCTCATCCTAACCATCCATTCCCCATCTCCTCCATTGGAATCAAAGCTAAGGTGTTAAGGAACTCATAGGAGCAAGAAGATCGAACGGTGGGTGCTCCTCTAGATGTAAAAAATCTGATTTCTATAGCCTAGATGTTTTCTTTCTTTTCTGAGGGAAGTGTAGGACCCACCAATCAATGGTGGAGATCCTACACAATCCCATGGTTGTGGCTTAATGGCCTACCTTATGCATGCATGATCCATGCATGGGGCCTTTCTCTATGGGCCCCATCATGGTAGTTTTATTTCATATCGTATTATGTTTAGGTCATATAGACCTTATAACCATGGTGGGGATCGTATCCTTACCATGCATTTTAATTATAGGCCATGCATGTGCAAGATTCATGTTGTAAATATAAATCTAGGTATGATGTGCGGGTGTGATTGATCTTGGGAGGGCTTAATAGTGGTGGAGCCCCTTCCCCTATGGCCGGATTGTCCTTCTATCTCTCTTTTTCTTCATTTTATTTCCTGATGTGTGTGACCCATTTCTTTTCCCTCATTTTATTTAACTTATATAATAAATTTTATCTAAGTACATGTTGCTGTCCAGAATTTTCTGGACAGTTTCTGGTTGTTTTTGGACCAGATTTTGGGACTATTTTGGGGACTATTCATACCTATTAAATATACTTTTCTAAAAGGTGGGGATCTCATCTTAATGTCCCCTAAATTTCAGCCCCAACTGACCTTCATTGGGGTCCCAAAGGTGTGGTCTAAGTGAGGTGGACAGTCTGAATTTTCTGCACTGTTCCAGCAACATTCCACCATGGACAGTTGGATTTTTAAAATTTATTAAAATACCTATGGGTGTTTAAAAATTATAAAAATTTTTAGAAGTGTGACCTACTTATTATAGGACCCACCTACAAAATTTTAGGGCCAATGGACGACACCATGGTGATGGCGGGACCGTCCCATTATAATATGGTGTCCAGATCAGTCCGATTTTCAGGAGAGATTGATTTATGTAAATGAATTAAAATATTTACAGATGTCCAAAAATTTTAAAATTTTTTATGAGTGTGGTTCACTTATGTTAGAACCACCTACCAAATTTCAGGGCCAATGGACCCCTGTACACACCGTGGTGAGGGCCGGACTGGCCCACCACGTTGGGACATCCAGGTCTGTCCGATTTTTCTGAACAGTCTGTTTTGTTTAAATTAATTAAAATACTTAGAGATATCTAAAAATTATAAAATTTTGTGGGGGTGTGACCCACCTATGTAAGTATCATTCTATAAAATTTCAGCCTCAAGTGACCCCGTTTGGGTATCCAAAAGAATGGGCCAAGATGGTTGGACTCCCAAATTTTTTCTGCTGTGCAGTCCAGTAATATGCCTTAATAAAAAATCATAATTGAAAAATATTTCTTCTGATGGTGGGCCACCTTTTTAGGTTTCCTCTCATTGTATGCATGATGAGGGACCTTGGCCCTCAATTTTCAGAGTTTTAGAGGCCTTGGACCCACTCAAATGGAGTGCCCAAATTTAGGACAACAACATGTTATAATTATGCTGGCCTTGGGCTGAAATTTTGAGGAGTGGGGCCTACCATATTATAAAGATCTTAAAGGAAATGATTTATACCTTTAGTTTCTTAAATGTCAGGCTTAATGAATGCACTTTTGAGGCCCACCATAGTTGAATTTAATTGGGTCCATGAATGTAGCTAGTTGTCGAACTATTTAAGGCCCATAGAGTGGACCCATTTGATGTGTTCCAAGGCCCATGGGATTAGGCCCATTTGATGTAATTTGAGGCCCATAGAGTGGACCCATTTGATGTGTTCCAAGGTCCATGGGATTGGACCCATTTGATGTATTTTAAAGCCCATGGGATTAGGCCCATTTGATATGTATAAGGCCCATGAGTCGAGAACCATTTGATGCAATCTAAGGCCCACGGGTTATGACCCATTGCAATGCACATAAGGCCCATTGGTACGACCCATTGATGTGGCCCATTTGATGAGTAAAAGGCCCATATGACATAGCCCATTTGATGTATTTAAGGCCCAATGGGGTGTACCTAAGGTCCATTGCAATGTGTGATCCCAACCTAGTTTATGTAATGTTATTCACTACGGGCTACACCTTAGGAGCAATGTTAGTTTGACGTCCACATTGCGAGTATAATGTTTGTTAAATGTTCGCATTGCGAATCTCCCTAGGGCCCATTGGTAGGCCCGTACTTGTTGTATGTAAGCCATCTAGGCCAGCTGCGTTGTAAGGATAGGGCATTACTTTATAACATGCTTAGTATAACTCCATGACGCACAACCCATTTGTATCGGTCCATTTGATCAGCCTGCTCTTATCGGTCATTTGATTGATTTATCCCATATGATTGATTAGGCCCATCTTGATATATTTGTGGCCTGTTGCTAAGGTTATATATGAGGCCCGTTGTTGAGGCCCACCTTGATGTGTATGAGGCCCGTTATTGAGGCTCACCTTGATGTGTATGAGGCCCGTTGTTGAGGCCCACCTTGATGTGTATGAGGCCCGTTGTTGAGGCCCACCTTGATGTGTATGAGGCCTGTTGTTGAGGCCCACCTTGATGTGTATGAGGCCCGTTGTTAAGGCCCACCTTGATGTGTATGAGGCCCGTTGTTGAGGCCCACCTTGATGTGTATGAGGCCCATGTTGCAAGGCCCATTGTGATGTATGCAAGGCCCATGGGTCATGGCCTATTGCAATGTATGTAAGGTCCAATTGGTGTGGCCTATTCGATATATTTATGGGGTCCATGTCATTAGGCCCATCCTGTTGTATTGGTGACCCGTCCATTGAGGCTCACCCATGGTACATATTTGAGGCCCATGTGTAGGGCCCACCTATTGTGTATTTAAAGCCCGTGGGTTGTGGAAATAGTGATGTATATTAGGCCTATGTGATGTAGCCCATACTGATGTGTATTAGACCCAGGTATGTGACTCACCTGCGAAGTATATTTGAGGCCCATTGTGATATATCTGAGGCCCATGGGTGCGACCCATCCAGATGTATTTGAGGCCTATGGGCAAGGCCCATTGTGATTTGTATTAGGCCCATGACCAGGGCCCACCTGTTTCGTATATTTGGCCCTTTATGTGGGCCATTCCTTGGGGGTAATGTTGGTTAAAATTCCACATTGTCGACGCCGATTATTGATACCTTTTATGAGTATGTGACATCATAACATCATGATACATGCCCATTCGCATCATCTGCATGTTTGTTATGAGAGTGATTGACCATTGCATATGTCATTGGGCAGGATGATGTGAGACTCCGTGATAGGTGGAGTTATCTCACATGAGCGCATGACATGCGAAGGATTGATGCATGATTGGATTGTATGACTCACGTATCTTGCATTGTGTTGTGATTACTGTACGCCCTAGTGACATCAGGGCCGTAGCCTCCACAGGCATATCGTGGATGGCCAGATGGGACACTAGAAATCTCTTCGAGCATCGGGCCGCCATAGATGGCCCTGGGTGAAAATTCCTAAACACCCTCTTGGTTCCATAGGATGCTCCAACGTCTAGACCGAGTGAGTAGATGAGCTTTGAGTGCCAATTACCAGATGGCTGCACTCTCCACTATGTCGTGGTCGGTTGGAAGGGGGTGAGGCCTTACTCGCCTGAGGGAGTAGGCATGGCTAGGCTGAGTTTGACCAGCTCGAGGAATGGGTCCTCTATCGGTGAGCTGGGTAGGTATTGGCAGACTATTGACAGGTGGATAGTGAGGTCTTTTCCACTTACCCAGTTGTGCGCTTGATTGGGGCGGCAGGTGGTGTTAAGTATAATAGACCTCGATAATTTTCTCAGAGAGAAACCGT